>CM049317.1:26144400-27584400 GCA_026874595.1 Sipunculus nudus
TATCGAGTCTAATTAACATTTCACTCATTTTTTTTGTATCTAGACCCCATGGAGCGTTTTCTGAGCTTCCAAACCTTGTGTTGAATTCATGAATCCCTTTATTTGGTGAACGGCTAAACCATTCTGAAAATTATTTTGGCTATCTCTTTGTAAATACAGATACATTTTTATATTGAGTAATTCATATGCATATAGTGACTACAGTGAGCTCCGCATTCACAATGTGAAATGAGGTAGCCTATTTCGGTATTTGGCATAATAGGAGTTATTCCTGTAATGACCATTTTTAGATCGACTTCTACTGTCCATTGACAAACATGGCCTGCATTTTGTGATGTATCGAAATGGCAGTTTTTTTAATTTCATTAAGGATGGTTTGCTGTTCATGAACTCAAACATTCTTTTAACCAGCGCAAACGATAAGTGTACGACTATTTGTGTTTGGTAGCATTAAATGTCATATTATAAATATGACCATATAAATACACAGTAAATAAAGACAGCCAAAGAACAAAAAAAAACTCTGCTTAAGGCTGGAAACCATGCTAGTACGTCTGTTGTTTAAAAATGACAAAACCACAAAAGCAAAAAGGTCAAAGGATTTTTTTTTAATTTTTTTTTTTATAAATAGAGATGTGTTTACCATAAACTAATTTAAAAAAGTAATTTTACACATGGAATGACGGCTTTTGTGGAAAGTGTTCCCTTGATAATAAGTTTTAAATGAACACAGACACGCAGTTCATATTCAGTCAGTTTTTGTTCTAATTGTATGTTAGATGGCCAAAATAAGTTCATAAAGGCTTTCATAAATGGTTTGGTTTTGAGCTGTTAAGTATTTGTTACAGTCTATGTTTCAGTTCAAGTTCTAAATTTAAAGGTAAAAGAACATATAGGAAATATAACTGCTTTCGGGAAATTTAGGAAGCAGTCCAGAAGAAGAAGGCATGACAAGAGAAAATACATAATTTTTTGTTTTATCCTTGACGTATAACGTTAATAATTATTCAATGTGCCATTTTCCCAAAATGAAAATGAATCATAATACAATGTATCAAATATGTATTATATTAGTTAGTTGTTTTTTAAGCTATAATATAACTGGGAAATACGACGGGAATTAAGATTGAAATTCTTTTGGTTGATGTCTTTTCTTGCGACAATGTCTAAAGACAAAAAAAAAATACTGGGCAGTAACGTTTGGTTCAGAATAAACAGACTTGCGGGAATGTATTAAACTATCAATATATGCCATTATTTAGAAAAGCGGTTATATTTGACTGTCAAGGTCAAATTCTAAGTTTGATGGAAAAATCAGAAAAAAATGTTACATAAGCTTCTAAAAGGACTTCAATGTCAGCTTTAATTTGAAATATGATCCTGTCTATTTGATGGTGCACTAATAGTGTTTTATTTATTTACATTTTAAAGCAGTTTCAAGTTATTTGAATCCTAAGTTGTAGCCCAGAATAATTCTATGCTTCGAAAAGGACGCCAATATGATCAGCTTTAATTTGAAATATGTTTTGAATAGATGTTTGATTCCCAAACTGACTTCAATAGTGCAATAGTTCCAATGCGCTACACATTTCAAATTCTTACTGTTTAATTGATGATGAACCATAATAATTCCTTATCTAAACCAGTTTCAAGTTCATTTAAATCCTTAATGTCAAACCAGAATAAATTCCTATCCCAGCTAGTAGGCACTCGTGAATTATAACATCGGCCTCATAAATGCCTGCTTATAATTCGACTCATGTTCCTGCGTAAATTGTTTTCGAAGATGCTTAATATAATTTTCAAAATTTTAAACTTACAAATGTTTTACTTATTATCAAACCAAGGGTTTTCGATATACTAATGTTCATAATGCGAGGCTATTTATTTAAAACAGCGTTAACAAACTTATGATTAAATGTAATTTTGACATAACAGAAGTACGCTTGTTATTTACAAAAATTATCAAACTTATAATAAATGGTATATACAAATAGCACACAAAGCATTTCTGAAGAACCTTAATTTAGTTAAATGAGGGATATTGTACCAAAAGTTACCTAAATGGTTTAATTTGGATTTCGTATCGTTACGAATTCCCCTTTTAATATAACAATCCGAAAAAAAGAAATGGAAAATATTGGTGCCACGACTATGCTCCTGTTGACTCTGACCTTATTTAACATTAAGATGCAAGCAATTTTTTTATGTATATACAAACCTTTTTCATTTTTATGGGCCCTTTACATGATATCAGTTTTAATACAAAAAGGCTTATATTGACGGAATTATACAAAATTAAAATGGACTTCAATTTTCATAGTGAAAGCGGGATAAATTCTATAACTTAGTAGCAATGTCATGGAGGGGCCTTTTTTTTATTTAAATTAACCCTTTCCTTCGGATATAAATCTTTTTGCTATGATATGCGTTTTTATTTGTTTTTTTTTCAAATCAGAATATCCGAACATTATTGAAACCTGGTATCGTTTATTTGATAAAGGAGTTGCTTGAATGAAACGAAACATGTTAAGGTCTGAAGATCTGAAAATTTCATGAATATATGAGGTCAGTAAAGTATTTAAACTGATACGGAAACTGACTTTATGAATTGAAAAATTTGTTCCCACCGACCGGTATGTTAATAAACATTACTTTCTAGGACACTTTCACTCCCTTATGATGCATAAAATATATTCTCTGGTCCAACTCTTTTTTCCTTTAATAAATGGTGAGTGGTATTTCTGAAAATTGCTTGTGAAATGATCATTGGCATTAATTTGTTTTTTCTATCTTCACGCATCTTATTCACTCAAGAAAATTTTGCTGATGAAACATTCATTTGAACAATGTAGACTCTATGAACTCATGTTTTAGAAGAAAAAAAAAACTGGGTATCTTCATGCTGCTCATATTATATATATATATATATATATATATATATATATATATATATATATATATATATAAAGCAAAACGTGTTTTGAAATAGGAATTTCATAAAATGCAGACAATATCGGAGAAAAGTTCATAGAAACTTCCTCCTTTGCCCACAGTCAGGCTCTATGTCAGGCTTAGCGCAGGCACAAGCAACATGTTACTGTCGGAAACATTCATTCATATGGCTGGTATTGTAACAACACAGGATATCTCTGATCGGAACAAAAATTTGTTTCTCGTCTGTAAATCAGGCCTTTGACAACAATTAAAACATGTTTCAAAACAGTAAATCAATTATTACCTGCACCTTCGCTTTTGAATACATTTAATATTTTGTCTTAACGTTTAATTCTAATATGAAGAGTATTAAAACTGATGTTTTCTTCGATAATTTGAAACGCTTTCTAAAGTTGGTAGTTTATATTTAAGTACGCTTTTTTTTTCCTTTTGAGGTTTCCACCTGTGTTCCTTTTATTGTCATTAACAGCACACACAGTACTACCACATTGATTCGCAACATCCTTCTGGAAATTTGAATCATAAATTTTGTTCAGTTACGACAAAGCAAAGTTTGAGCCTGTTTACTAAGGTGCACGCTTCAATAACAATTATAACAACGTCCGATTGATACGTTATTACATTATCAGGCAAGTTCCCATATAATTGACAAAATTGATTACAAACATAATGTGATAATTGGAAACCCTGCCTTTGTTGCACACATACACAATTAAGTCGTCCTTGAGTGATAATATATATCATTAATTGAATGAAAGATGCTTTACGAAAGTCCGTACCAGGATTATAATTCATGTGTTGAATTATATTCGAATTTACACATACTACAAACGGGAGAAACAGTGATTTCAGCATTAGTCTCGTAAACACTCTCTTTGTTTTACATTATGCCGTGTGATTTGTATTATGATGGTTGATATTTGGGATGTTTGGTATTTTACCGTTTCCTTCGGATAAGAGTCATATTTCATAAAAAAGTCAATGCTACAGTAAATGGGTAAAATCAGTCATTTTCTCACTACCATACAATAGCTCATTTGGATGAAATTAAGTTTGAAAGTGATACATATTTTACAGGAATGCAATGTAGTTTACATATCTGTACGAGTGCAAATGTATCCGTACCTACCTTCTTTAAGTAAAGGAGCTTATTTATAAAATAGAACCAGCACCAGTATAACGCACAAGAATTATAGATGTGAATATTTAAATTTGAATACTTTATAGATGATTTTTTATTTTTATTCTGTTATAAACAAGTGTATGTATATATTATGGTTTGCATTAATAATAGGTATACAAAATGATCTGATTTTTTTTTTAATTTTTAATGATAATTTCCCCATATTTCCCCATACTTGAGTGTAATATATAAACAATATGTCTGATGTCATATTTGCACTGATGAAAGGCATTTGCTTTAAATCTGTTTTAAAATTAAAACACCATGGCCCAAGAAAAGGTTTGCTAATTAAAATTTAAAGATTATATAGATTATTTATAGTTGCTGTTCATTATAAGTGAATTTGTATGGTGAACAATAATTTCGAGAAAAAAAAATGTTTCTTTTTTGTTCAGACTCGTGTATGATCAATAAAGGAGTCCGATGAATGAATCTTCATACACCACAACAGAACGTCTGCATATAAGCTAAGTACACTACCTAATGAACATACTTTTTCATATAGGCCTCGTACAGAAATACATGATTAAGTTTGCACCCGCCAAGATATACACAACAAGGCCGTAACGTTTTGTTCTGGACGTTTAAATCTTGTAAAACCTACAAGTTTGCAAAAGTATTTCCCGTACATCGATCACCGGTACATACCTATGAATCGAGACTATCCTACGATAATTATCATCGTCCTTACCTTGTGATGTACTTCAACAAAAGAATGATAACATCTGTAAATACACATGAATGCATATATATGGACCCTATTCATACGTGATATGACTTTTTTAATGGATTTTCTAATACACTCCTTAAATTTTGTTTCCCTTCAATTTTTAGGAACTTGAAATAACATTAAATGTCTTCAGAATGACGAAAATGGCAGAATACTGTACCTATGTATTATCGCGATTCCATAATGTATCTCTGCAAATTGGTGTTTCGCTCTAGCTGACTGTATGGTCTTTTACAGCTCTTGATACATATTAGTTTTCAAGTTTTATTTTTACGATCTCAGGTTTTATGATATATCTATGATCATGTTTCTCTGCAGCGTTAGCTGTATGACGGATTTTTCTATGTCTCTCTACAGCGAATTTATAATGGTATTAAATTTCATAGACGATTTACATTGATAATTTATTTTTTTCATGTTAAGGTTGATCGGAATTTCAATGAACGCGACAATATCCATTTCATTTGGGTAAAAAAAGGTAAACTATAATGATGAATGTTTTGTTGCAAACAGGATTTCTTAAATATTCAGCATAACAAAATACCTAAACTCCATGAATATATTCAATGATACATGAATATAAGAGAGTGTAAAAGTTTCTTTTGTTAAATTGGCAAGCAATCATCACATCTCTATATGCGATAGAATACAGGCGATATATACTTTGGAAAAGCACACGAAATGACGTGTTTAATGTATTATAATCAGATCAAAATAGGTTGTTTGCTTAAATAGCAGTCATATAGTCCTTGTACATTACCACCTATATACATCAGGGATATCTGTGAAATAAACGCCACAGGTAAGAAATTGATTCAAAAGAAGAAGCAAAAACTTACTGTCTGTTTCTTTTATTTAAATGTATTTCTATTGAATCAATGAGTGGCCCTGAGTTTAAAAAAATCAAATATAGGAAAAATATCCAGGCAATAATTAAAGATATATAGCAAATATAACACCGGTATTTTATGGCTGACTGAAATATCTTGTCTCTTTATAATGTGTTTGGTCTTCTCTGTCTCTAGACATGTCTGTTGAATTAAAATGAAACTCCCGTTATGATTCAGTCGATCCAAAAGTTTAGTAGTAAGTATACTTTACTTTTCAACATTACTAATACAAGTTAATAATAAAATCTGTGATACAGATGTGTTTAAAAAGTTGTGAATGTGCCAATGTTGAATATAATAAATTGTGTTATAGAACTTACTGGGAAAGTTTTTTATACAGATAGATAAGTTGTTGGTGATGTGATTATTACAAAATCTGAATATTCTACACATTGAGTCTCAAGGATGATGAATCACTGGTCATGCGCACTGGGCAAAGGTTAAATAAATAAAATCCAATAAAGATCAGTTAGGTTGTATGTTCTAGGTGGGGTGATGCTGCAAGAATAATCAAACCTGAAAGACCCGGATACGATTAGATTCGGATGAAATAGTCATTGCTTCATCCGTCCATATTTGCACTCTTATTTTATATTTTATATTTGTGTTCTTGATCAGTCAAAAATGGTATCACATATCTTTTTAAACAATAATTTCACTGCAGTACTTGCGAAAAACATGTCAAATATATAAAAATTGCCATTAGCTGAAAATAAGTGTCTGGTAATTAAGGACTCTCTCCAATTTCCGTACATTTTAGTCTGTGTATGTGTGTGTGGTAAAACTCATTTCGCATGTGTCAGGTTAATAAAAAAGAAGGCAACTCATATATGGTTCAAGCAATGAAATAACTCTGCAACTGCAGAAAGATGTTCACCTGAGTAAAAGTATTGGTTACAAAAATAAAACTGGAGGATAACATTGATAAATACCATCATCCTTCTAAAACATAATCATATCATATATTGAGATAATTTTTTTGTTGGTAATTGAATTAACTGGAACATTGTTATGTCTGTGTGTGTGTGTGGTTAAACTCATTTCGCGTGTGTCAGGTTACCATAAAAAAAGACTGCCGGTCTAGAGGCCATAATAAAAAAAGGTAAATCATATATGGTCCAATCAATGAAATAACTCTGCAACTGCAGAAAGATGGTCACCTTACAAAATAAAACTGCAGGATAACATTGATAAATACCATCATCCTTCTAAAACATAATCATATCATATATGTGGAGATGATTTTTTTTGGTATTTAAATCAACTGGAAGCAGATATGCTCGATGTCTAGTAGAAGACGTTCGTAAATTTCTAATCTGAGAATACTATCATATTTATCGTGAATGATATCCAAGGTGAGAACCTGACTAGCTTCTAATGTGAGGTATTGTCAGTGATACCCAAGAGTGTCTATAGAGTATCGCACATGAAATGTCTCATAATATATTATGTCTTCTTAATATCAATATGATATGGTGAATACGATTTCGGTTTGCTTACAGACAAGACAAGAGCGAATATTTTACAAATAATATATTTCAGATTTTATCTTGCGACGTGGATAAATTTGTTTTCTATCATATGGTGACTTCTACGCACGGTTTCATTTTTGCGGTGGTACTGGTTTGGATCAAAAAATCACTATGAAGTTTCCAGTTTTCTTCAAACTACTTTATTAATGCCGGTAAACTTAAAAATTAAATCCAAATAAGTCTACTAAATATGGGTATGATTTATTGTATACGATTTTGATTTGTTTGTGGCCTTTCTCACAATATGAAAACAGCTCTATACACTAGGATAGACATCTTATACTGAAAATATTTCAGATTGTATTTATCTTCCACCTGGATGAGTTATTTTTTTTCGACATGTAGCCTTCCGAAAATGATTTTATTTATTGATGTGCTACTGGGTTTGGTTCCAAATATCTTATTTCAGTTTCCAAGTGTTTGCTTCACGTTGCTTCATCCACATCCGTAGGGCTCTGAAATGAAATTTATTTGTTGTCATACTGAATCCTGTTCAGGCAGTTAAATAAATTGTACAAAAGTACGTACGGTATAATATTAATGGAAGATATACTTGCTTTCCGGATTCAAGAGGTGCTATATTGGAGCTACTTCAGTGGTAGTAATGCACAGTGATTGCCAAATACTATATATACCAATGATCTTCTCTTTATTTATGACATCTCTCCATTCTGACTGGAAATATCATTTGAAGTAGCCCATCTGTGTCCCTAAAACAGGGATAAGATTATGGCAAACCCTTACAGAAATATATACATATAGAGTTAAACCTCTTCGTGTCGAACTCGGTTAAGTCGAATTCCAACATGTGTGAGTCCCTGTAAAAATCAATTTAAAAAATTACTAATTAAACTCCTGTTTTTGTCGAACTCGGATGTGTCAAACAACTTGATGTGTCGAGGTATTTTGATGGTCCCTAGCGAGTATTTCGATTGCTTAACTCGATGTCATGTCGATTCGATGTTTGGATATCAGTTGTAAACTGCTCGGTAATCGTGATTGAGCCGTAGTGACGTACGTAATTGATACAGGCAACGCTCTTGTTTTCACAAGCGCGATAGCCCTGTCGCTCGACTCGGGGTCATGCCGCTTTAATGTTTCATAACATCTGTGCAGGGTCCATCAATCACACCTGCGGCCGTGACGACCGGTTACATAATCGATACCGTAAGGATCTTACTCATCAAGTGCGACGGCTTACACATCTAGTCCGTTGTTCACCTGTTTGCCAATTAGTCACTCATGATCATACCTTTCTTCTCTGGCCGACATGTACGCAATCCTATTTTTTGTGGTACTTGTGTAGCTTTTCATTATTAATAACTAATTTTATTTAAAAATAGTTTTGTTCTTTCATACAAACAAATGTGAGAACTATAGTATAGGCCCTATAAACAAACAAACAAACAAATGCTTTATTCCGGAAATGAAGGCCACAGGCACGTAGTTCCAAATATATGTGAATGTTAAGCCAAAACAAAAAAATAATAAACCATGTATCAGTATTGCTTAGATGTTACTTATATATAAGTTATTATAATCATGACCTACAATAATTTGAAAAATAAATAATACATTTCACAAGAAAATGCAATCCATTCATTCAGTGCGATATATTTTAATATGCATTTTATAACTGACCTGAAAAAAAAATAATAATAATAAATTGAATACCTGGTTAAATATTTTGTTAACTTAAATGTCTACTTTACTTTTCCTCTAACTCATGCTTTACTCAACTTAAATATACCGATGTGTACTAAACTGAAATTGTAATTAATAATAATAATAATAACATCAACCCCAACAACAATAGAGAAAATAGTAATTCATGTCAGTTGAAGTGAAAAAAAAGAGAGAGAGAGAGAGAATAGGAAACACAAGGAATTAATAACTAAATAAATAATAAACAAACAAACAACTGACAAACACTTACCTGGAATAAAATGTAGTACAAGTCTGTTCGTTATACATTTTATAAATATAAAAGGTATTCGTCTTCTTGTGTTCATACTCAATTTTAATAGAACAATTAAATAAGATCTTGAATGACAATTGTGCATATACTATTCATTATATATCATCTTAAGCAAAACACAACATGTAAGTTAAAAATATTGTGCGCTCATAATGTTAATTCTGCCATCTGACCAAAGTGTGTTATTCAACCATAAAAATTCTGTCGAACATTGAATGTCTGATAAACAAAAATTGTTAATTTTGATATATGTGTTGAATTTCTGAATTTAATATTTCTTTAAAATTAATTTCATTGGTTTCATACTTTTCAGCTCCCAGATATTTTTTTCCTAAGTTCTGCATACATTGGACATTGTAATATGAAATGGATCTCATCCTTTGTAATGTTGTATCCATGATTTGAGCAGTACATACATATTCTTTCTTCTATGTTTAGATTTTGATGCCTGCCTGTTTCTATGGCTAATTTGTGATTAGAGCATCTAAGTTTAGCTAATGCACATATGTGATTTTTATTTGGAACACAGACACGATATTTTTCTAACGTTAACATAGATTTAAAAACACCATATTAGTACAATTTATTACAGGAGTTAATGTCATTTTGCCAATCTTGAACTGCCATATCTGTGAGCTTCTGTCTAATACCAGATAAAAACATTTTCTCATCTCCTACATGTTGTGCTATCCATACATAGCCATAACCTGCTTGAAATAATAATAATCTTACACCACTGACCCAATTATTTTTTCCATTATTATATAAATTAAATAAACATGAATATATATGTTTTGGGAATCTGTTTGTATCCATATGTAACAGTCTTATTCAGCATTTCAGGCATTTCAAAGAGTATTTAACAAATAGTGGTAATCTACCACATTCTCCTAAGGCAGCTGCATTAGGTGTACTTGCACTTACTTTAAGAATATACTTGCAACATTTATACTGTACTCTTTCTAAAATCATATATTTTGAATAACCCCACAATGCACAGCCATAAAATAAAATAGGTATCACCATGCTATCAAAAATAAAATAAACAACTTGTTTAACATTTAAATTAGAACATTTCCTTTTATAACACATAATGCTTTGATAGCTTGCATTCTTTGTTGCTGATGTGTTTTTGTCCATGACTATTTTGTCGTGAGGAAAATACCAAGATATTTGTAATTAGTTACCACTTCTAACTTTTTGTCTTGGAAATACCAGTTTTCATTCTTTCGTAGTGGGCCGCCTCTTCTGAACACCATGACTTTTGTTTTTTCCAAATTTACTTTCATACCATATTTAACTCAAAATTGCTGAAGCTTATCTATCTGATTTTGTAGTCTGCCGACAGCATCTCCAAAATTCACAACATCATCAGCAAACATTAAAGTAGTTATATTTGGAAGGCTCTCATTAACATATACACCTTTACAGTCAGAATTATCTAATATTGTCTATATTCATTGATAAATAGAGAAAAAAAACAGAGGACTGACCCTGTCTCATCCCTACTGAACATTGAAAGTACTCTGAAAGCCCACTTTCTGATAATACACATGACTTCATATTTGTATATAATGATTGTAAAACCCGTAAAATATTTCCATTAATACCATGGTTTATCAATACATAACATAATACATTATGTTGCACTGAATCGAAAGCTTTAGAAAAATCGACAAACCAACAATAAAATCTGCCTCTTTGTTTTGTTATATATTTTTTTACCATGGCTTGTAAAATAAAATATTATCGACAGTACAGAACCTTTCCTCTACCCTACTTGTGCTTCTGACGTCAAATTATTACTCTCAACATAATCTACTAATCTACTGTATAAGATTTTTGTCAAAATTTTCGCAGTTATATTTAGTAATGAAATACGTCTATAGTTACCTGGATTATTAATTGAACCTTTCTTGTGGAGAGGAATTATAACAGCTTTACACCACTCATCAGGAAAAACTCCAGAATGTAAAATTTTGCTAAACAATAAAGGCTGCAGGACTGGATAATATGATTGTATAATTGCTAAAGATATTCCATCTGGACCTTGTGATTTCCCTTTTTGCAACTCATTCAACGCTTGTATTATTTCATCTGTAAGTATAGGTGTGTTGAAAGTAGGTTCTGCAAAGTGCTCAGTGTTTATGGCAATGTCATCATTTTGTAATTGGTGATCATTTTCAGTTTCATTTACACTACTCATAAACAGATCTTTGAAGTGGTCGAACCATTGCTTAGCATCTATACTTGGAGTTCTCTTTTGTCTCATACTGTTTTACATATTTCCACATTTCATTTATATTTTTACAATTAAAAACTTTTGTTATCTTTGATTCCTGTTGAATTTTCTTCTTAGTATTGCATATATTTTTGAATGTTTGTTTTTCTGATTTATATTTATCTAATTCTTCTAGATTTCCTGATTTTCTGTATCTGTTTAATGGTGACAATATTATTAGCTTTGCTCTGTTGCATTCTTCATCCAACTGATATGGTTGACTTCTCTTATATGTATTTCCCTTTTTCACTTCACATGTGATATTATATATAATATTATTTAAACATTTTACTGCCTTATTTAGATCAATATTATTAAGATTATTGAATTTTTCAATATATTTAAAAGTGATATTCTTGTCAATGTTTGTTATATTTGTACTGTCATTACATGGTAATTTATATTTTACCCATGGGTAGGTTTCCATGTTTGTATTAGTTTTTATTATTTCTGACTTAAGTTCCAGAGTACATTTTATGGGATAATGATCTGAAATATCCTCAGTAAGGACAGCAAAAGATTTAACAAAACAGAACAACTCAGTACTTATAATCATGTAGTCTACTACACTTTGTCCAGTTTGTGTAACGCCGGTAAATTCACCTGATAAATCTGGTGCAAATCTGCCATTTAAAATATGGATATTAAAAGCACCACATAACTGCTGCAAAGAGAAGCCAAACTTATTAGTTCTTGCATCTTTGGATATTCTTTTCATGTTAAATTCATCAGCAAGATAAGCATCATTTAAACCTACAAAATTCGAACAATCATTTTCTATATAATCCATCATATTACCAATATTTCCATTGAGATCTCCCATCAAAATAATATTCATATCTCCATACTTTGATAATTTGTCAATAATAAGGTTTTCAATTTTTAATATTCCATCATTTTCTTCAGTCTTATTATATATTGGTGACCCTTCAGGGGCTATGTAGGCTCCTATCAATAATATATCTGAACCAGTGTCAAACATTTCACCTTCCAATATTAAAACAATAATATCAGTTAACATATACATTTCTAAAATATTAATATAACAAGGCCCTATAGGCCCTATACATGTACAGTATTTCGATAATCAAGGTTGAAGAAGGTAGAATATAATGAATATCGGTTGTCTCGAACTCAGGTTGTGTCGAAGTCAATTCACAAGTCCCTTCGACTTTAATGCAAAGAGGTTTCATTGTATGTCATGTGATCCATCATGTCAAATCTAAATTAATAGGAACTCATGCAAGTAGTGAAATTTTACACATGGTAATTCTTTTACCAGATAACTGTTCAAACGGTTAAACAATACGCTGTAGTTGGCCTTTGTTTCATCCAATAATGGCAAGGGTTCTTTTTTTTAATTGCTTATGTTCATTGGCATTAAATTGTGTTTTCTATCTTTACGCATCTTATTCAAACAAGAAAACTTTGGGGATGAAACATTATTCCTTTGAACAATATACATTTTATGAACTCATGTTTAGAAAAAACTAGGTATCCTTATGCTTCTTATGTTACGAATATATATACTTTTTGCTGTAATTCTGTCAAGCCGACAAAGCCATTAATGAAAGAGTAAGTTACGCTGGTTACCTAGTGTTAGCAATAAGTGGTTTAAAATAGAAATTATTTGAAGATGCAGACAATATCAGAGGAAAGTGTAAAGAAATTTCTTTCCTTACTTGTTCCGCAGTCGGTGGGCTCAAAGTCTGGCATAGCGGAGGCACCGGCATTATAATGTGTGATATTACACTGATTTCTCTAGTTTGTGTTTAGTTGGAATTTAATTCAGTAGGTTTAATTATTGTTAAGCTCCTGACATACATGATTATATTTATATGAAATTTCAATATTGTTTTCCTTGTTTAGGAGAAAGAGATTAGCTATATCAATAGACATTTCCAGGCAGGATGAAAAGATGTCATTATCAAATGCCAGCTTGTAAAACTACATGAAAATTTGGCAATTACTGAGCAATACTGCCACTGTGGTAACTCTAATAGACCACCCTTTGGTTCCGCAAAGCAAATATATCCTCCCTTTATGTTCTAGTATTAAACAGTTTGGTTTAATAAATTTAAAATGCTTAAAATTGTATAATAAATATGAGTTCTACGGCATGGATGGAGCAGTATGAAGAAAACACCTGGAAACGTCATAATTATTTTCGGAAACAGTAGCACAGCCATGAATAAAGTCATACCAAGAAGCCTTCATATCATAGAAAACGAATTTATCGACGTCGTAAAATAAAATCTGAATAATTGTGAGTGAAATATTCGCTCTTGTGTGCTTGAACTGTCTCTCTAGTTATGATAAATATTAACAAATGTCTCATGGCATAAGCAAACCAAATCGTGTTCACCATGTTATATTGATATTAAAAAGACATATATATTATATTGTGAGATATGTCATGTGCGATACTTCGTAGACACTCTTAGGTATCACTGACTATGCCTCGCATTACAAACTAGTCAGACACCCCTGGGATACCATTAAAAAAGAGGTCGCATTCTCAGATGAGAAACTTACAAACGTCTTCTACTAGACATCGAGAAAATCTTCTTCAGGTTAATTTAATTGCGAAAATAAATCATTTTCATATAAATATAATATGATTCTGTTTGATACAGATGGTGTTATTTTTTTAATTATACATTTATGACAAGATATTATATTTTTGGTGAATCTTCTCATGTCATCATTTGTCATCGAAGAGATGAATATTAAATAAAGACAACATGACTCTATGTTATCCTCCATTTATTTTTTTTGTAACCGTTAAGTTTAGTAAGGTAACCATTGTTATGCAGTTGTAGATTTATTTCGATAAACCCGATATGAGTCCCTTTCTTTTTACTGGACCCTGGCCTGGCAGCCTTTTTATAGTAATCTTGCACACGTGCACTGTGTTAATCCACTCACACACACACACACACACGCACAGGCATAACAACGTATAAAAATTTAGAGAAAGTCCATGTGCTGGATGATTATGCTGGGATACGTTTGTAAGAAACCAGATACTTGGTTCCAAACCATTCTTTTATATTAAATATGTGTTTTTGCAAGTACTGCTGTGAAATTTTTAATTCAAAAAGATATAGAAAACCGTTTTTGAATGCTCAAGCAAACAATTATTGTATTTGTAAATCTCGATGGATGAAGACAATGCCTATGTCAGTTTCAGTCGATTCTATTTGTTTGCTTTCCTGGTGTTTCAGGCTTGTTTATTCTTGTAGTATCACACCCAACCTAAAGCTTTCAACCCAATTAAATTTTGTTTACTATCAAAATTTTTAATCGACTTAATCATAGCGTGAGTTAGATTTTCAGTCAACAGACAGGTCAACAAATGATTCCACTTTAGGCCTCGAAAGGCCGAACATTTTAAAAAGAGACAACACTTTCAGAAAGGCATAAATCACCGTTATTATATTTGGTAAATATTTTGAATTCCTTCCTGAATATTAATTCTTGTATATGATTTTTTTTAAACTCGGCACCACCCATTTATTCAATAGAATACATTGGCTTCTTCTTTTGAATCAGTTAATGACTTGTGGCGTGTCTTTTACATATATCCGTGTGTATATAGGTTCAAATGTAGAAGGACTATATGACTGCTATTCAAGCATTTAGCATATTTTGACCTGTTTACAATACTTTAAACACTTCATTCCGTGTGCTTTTGCAAATGTATATATCGCCCGTAATCTATCGCATACAATGATGTGATGATTGCTTGCTAATTTAACAACCGGAAAAAAAGTGTATAATTTCTTATATTCACGTAACATTGAATGCATCCATGGAGTTTAAGTTTTTGGATTATATATTGGTACAGTATTCTGCCGTTTACGTCATTCTAAAAAAAAGAATATATTTCTGGATCCTGGAAAAGTAACGGTGGTGGCCTGAGAGAAAATACAAGGAGTTAATTAGGATATCAATTAAGTAAGTCTTATCAGGTATGAATAGAGGAATATGCATGGTTGTGTATTTACATATATTATCATACTTCCCCAGATGTAATTACAAATAACAAACAATATTAATTAGTGTAGAATAATCTGAATATTTCCTGTGTAAAATTTATTTTTTTGTGTGTGTTTAAGAGCCCCTTTTTATTTTATGAAAAAGGCCACAACCAAACCAAAATCGTATTCAAGGTAGCATACCAACATATAGTGTTAGATAGCGAATTTTATATGCGATACTCCATTGAAACTTACGGGTGCCTAGTCAAGTTCGAACCTTGGATACAATTAAGGATGAATTTATGAAAAAAATTCCGAATTTTTTTTCAAGGCCTTTATATATGATAACAATAAATTCATTATAAATAACCCCTTACCTAATATCATGTTGCGCTACTGCTGTATATTGGATAAAATTTATTTTTTTCTTTAAATAGACTGATAGACATGATATTTGATATTGAATGAATATTCTAATGAAGCCCTTTGTCAACTGAGAGCTAAAACGGATTTCCTTGAACTCCTACGCTCAGAAAACCTAACATATTTCTGCAGTGGCTAGGTCATTTCACCGCTTTTATTAGAAATGCTTTGCCTCATATAGTAGGGCTCTAAACATATTGGACCTCTGGTCTTTTAATGGTTATGAGATACGCGGACTGTGTTTGCTCACTCAAAAGATATAACTTAGGATAACTTATCCTTCTCTGGACTATCGTGAGTTTCCTCTCGAGCCGAGAAGGTCGAGTTTTGGACCGGGAAGTTTAAGATACTTTCATTTACCCGCCGCAGATATGTCGAAGCATCCCGGTATATAATACACATATCAAAAGGTATATTCGTTAAAAATACCTCCTTCTTGCTACATGGCACAGGTAAAAAAATACGGTAATCAGAAACCATTTTAGCAGTATTGAAGCCTGATAATCTGGAATTGGGTATACATAAAGAAATAGTATTGCTATTCCTTAAACCACCCAAACCATCTAACGTTCTAAGAAAACTTAAATTGCTGTCCTCGAAAGTAAATTCATAAGAAGTTTTCTAAATAATAATTACAATTATTAATTCAACGTTTTGTGCCAGACAGACTATAACTACAGAGAAATAACGCTGATAATAAATTCTTATTGGATCAAAATAAGATATGACCTTGACTCTTATTTTAAATATTATTAATGATACACTTGCTTGCATGTTGATTTACTTTGTGACTTATTTTAAGGTTTAATATAACCTATCCAACGATATACCGACTATACTTTTTTGTCATATTGGGGCCAGCTAAAATATCCACTGGTCATATTGAATTATAAATTCCTACGCCCTGTATAACGAACTTCAGTAACAGTGAACGAAACTTTGATACTGATGAAACTTCAGTTCTTTGCTTGATTTTCTGCTTGGTCACTCGTAGTCCAGAGAAAAGCTTCAACAGCTAACTTAATATACCAGGTTATTTATTTTAGAGGCCGATCGGCTGAAAAGTGTTCTTACATAATGACCAAAGAATATCATATTTTTTTTGTCTTAAAGGTGCTATAGGGTAGATCCATAGCATCCCTGTTAAATGAAGATTAGGCAAAACAATATATGTTTACATATATATATATATATATATATATATATATATATATATATATGTATATATACAGAAAGTCTGGAAGGACTCCGAAATCATTGCATTCAAGTTACAGGAGTCCGATCGAATATGAGGTTCAGTCCAGATTCTAATATTTTTCTTTGGAGTTAATTTATATTTTTAAGGCGTCCATGTGAAAAAGTTCTTTACAAGTTTCAGTATATATAGTATATTTGGAATGTGGAATAAACATGACGCTTTACCAAAGCCAGTGTTACAATAATACTAATAAAATTAAGTAGCCGTAGCAGTTAGTCTTGAAGGGATGCAGGAGCCATATGTTAGCGGCTTAGACGTGAAAGAAACAAACATCAGTCCGATGTCAATTATACCACCGAAGAAGTGTCTTATCTGGCAGAGAAAGAAAATACGTTTACGTTCTTCTTACAACGTAAATATATTTCGCAGAGACAAATAAAATTCGCAAGAATATCAAAACGATTTTACCGTCAAATGAGTTCTCTTTACCCAAGAAGTCAATACATTATTCAATTCACGATTTGATTGTTCTCCCATATAAACTCGTACCACCAAACAATGAACAGGGACACAATTGTAACAATAAACATTTTTCCGAAGCCAAAGGATTGCTCTAGAGTGTAACCATGCACATAACGAATATAAGTTATTACCTCTAATCGTTTAACAACATGTTGTGTCGAGTAACTACTTAAACACACTAGTAAACAATGTGTTCAACATGTATCGTTTTGCGGTTTCCAGGTAGGTAACCCGAAGGAATCTTTCTCAATTTATTTCTATTTAAAGAGATATTACACTCTGCTCAGAATACGCGCAAAGAATTCATGTTCCTTTTATAACTACATGATTATAAAAACTAAGTTGGATAAATATTAAATTTTCAATTTCGAAAAATTCTTGGAACAAACGCAAAGTTATGAGGGAATCCTTAAAACCTGCTGCACCTGACAGAATATGTTTCAGGAAGCATCAAGGAACTTCCTGTAAAATAAGTTATTCTTTAGACTTTTTGATGTCATGTGGCACACATAAAGTATGTGACTTCATACCTTCATACAGAAACCTGTAATCAATAACATGTGTTCCTGCTAAATAAATGATTCCTCTTATGTGATCGAAGTTAATTGCTCAAACCATTGTCCCGACAGCTGCAGCTAATGTGTCTGGCAATATATGATTCTAATATTTCATTGTTATCACTTTTTCTGTCTTGTCAGACAAATTATATTCTGCTTTAAAATTATACGTTGAATAAGTGGGATTATGAAGCTGAGTGGCCATCCCAGTCAAGAAAATGAACTCACTGTGGACTCACAGTGAGCTCACATATGATCTCATGGCGTGAGGTCACAGGGAGCTCAATCTGTAACCACCTTCAGACATCACAGTGATCTCACGGTGTGAGTTCTCAGTGAGGTCACAGTGTGAGGTCACAGTGATCTCACAGTGTGGGTTCTCAGTGAAGTCACAGTTTTGGGTCACAGTGATCTCACAATAAGAGCTCACATATGATCTCATAGTGTGAGGTCACGTGGAGCTCAATCTGTAACCACCTTCAGACATCACAGTGATCTCACGGTGTGAGTTCTCAGTGAGGTCACAGTGTGAGGTCACAGTGATCTCACAGTGTGGGTTCTCAGTGAAGTCACGGTTTTGGGTCACAGTGATCTCACAATAAGAGCTCACATATGATCTCATGGTGTGAGGTCATAAGGAGCTCAATCTGTAACCACCTTCAGACATCACAGTGATCTCACCGTGTGAGTTCTCATTAAGGTCACAGTGTGAGGTCACAGTGATCTCACAGTGTGAGTTCTCAGTGAGGTCATGGTCTTTGGTCACAGTGATCTCACAGTGCGAGTTTTCAGTGATGTCATGGTGTGTGGTCACAGTTATCTCACAGTGCCAGCTCTCAGTGAGGTCATGGTGTGTGGTCACAGTGATCTCACAGTGTGAGTTCTTAGTGAGGTCATGGTGTGTGGTCACAAGGATCTCACAGTGTGAGTTCTCAGTGAGGTCATAGTCTGGGGTCACAGTGATCTCACAGTGTGAGTTCTCAGTGAGGTCATGGCCTGTGGTCACACTGATCTCACAGTGTGAGTTCTCAGTGAGGTCATAGTCTGGGGTCACACTGATCTCACAGTGTGAGTTCTCAGTGAGGTCATGGTGTGTGGTCACAGTGATCTCACAGTGCGAGCTCTCAGTGAGGTCATAGTCTGGGGTCACACTGATCTCACAGTGTGAGTTCTCAGTGAGATCATGGTGTGTGGTCACAGTGATCTCACAGTGCCAGCTCTCAGTGAGGTCATAGTCTGGGGTCACACTGATCTCACAGTGTGAGTTCTCAGTGAGGTCATGGTATGTGGTCACAATGATCACAAAGTGCGAGTTCTTAGTTTACAGTGATATCAATATGCGGGTTCACTGTGATATGATCCCACAAAAACTCTTCTCATTGAGGTCATGTTCTTGGATGCGAGTAAGCTAACTCTCTGTCAGTGAGGTCATCCTGTAGGGACACATTTGTAAAGTAGAAGAGTCCAGAATAATGTCACAGTGTGGGATCACAGGTAACTCACAGTATTGGAACATAGTGAAGTCAAAAGTGAGGTCACAGGTATCTATGTAATATTATTATTTATCTTTTGAAATTTTGTGTTGTTCAAAGGGCTAAATTATAAAAAAATATGCCCACTTACAGTGTGTTCTTTAAAATTTCCAAACCCAATGTGCATAGGATGCGAACTCCTACACACTTGCATTCTACCCTGCCTATTTTCACCCCTCCCTTCCCCGGCCCCGCTGATGCTTTAATCTGCATAAAGTTTGCTCAAGCTATGGCTTCGCCATGATGTCAGATGTGAATTCATAATAAACTTACATTGTAAAGTGTATTCATTTTCAGGAAAATAGATGAGCATTCCCATGTATACACAAGTCACACGAAAAGCTATGGATTCACTTTCTCTAGTTGAGAAATGCATGTATACTAAACAAACACAGAAGCCACATATCAGATTTCATAACACATATGTATTTTATAATTCTGTAGATTACAGAAATGACAGTAAACAAATCAATTATGTAAAACTTGAATTCATTATTCTGCAAGGATCTCATCATCAATCATTGTCAATTAGGATCACGTGAGAAAATCTGCTTGTCAAACTCCTATCATAGAATCACAATTGAACTTACAGGTAAGTCTTGTTCAATTTTCTAATTTTATTGGTTATAATATTTACATCAACAAAAAATTAATTATACCAAGCTAAATAAACTGTTCTTTAAGTACAACTAAAACCTCAATTACTAGAGATTTTCTTCCATCAGTATACTTTTTTGTATTCATATTCAATTAAGTGGCCTGTGACTATCAGTAACAATATCTGCCAGTACTCTTAGAAAATCAAAAACTCATATGATGAAATCAGAACATCTGATTGCCACAAGAATATATATATATATATATATATATATATATATATATATATATATATATATACCTACATAGAGCATGCATCCTTGTAAAATCAATATCAAATTCAGGCAAGTGGTGCATTCATGGTCCAAATTTTAAATCATGATATCTGTGGGTTGTGCTTTTACAGGCTAGTATACTCAAAGAATTAACTCTCCTTGTACTATGAACTGATTTACACTACAACTGTAAAATTGTAGGTTTATCCACTTAATCTTCATTGGTACACGTTGGAAAACTTATGCTAAGCGTCTGGAATATGGTGTAGCATGGCTGGTTTTTAACCGTGTTTGAACAGAGATGTGATATATATGCATAATAGTGTATTCTAGGTGAATAGCAGTGTCAGAGATGCTGTATTATCTAATAAAAAGGAACACAACAGATACAAATTATACAATAATATTCTGTCGTACATTGTTTTTCACTGGGGTCCTCTCGGACCCTAACGAGAGGACCCTAAGAGTATATTTTAAATACAGAACATATGGTTCATTGGAACCACACCATCTTTAACCTTAGTAACGACATCAATATACCTGACAACTACCTAAGAAAACACAAGAACTGATCAATTAAAAATATTGCAATAAATACACCCTTCAGGTCCATTTGTACTGATGAAGGTTAATCATTCTTATCTTTTTGTTTTCGTGCCATTCTAGTCGCAGCATTAGAAATATAAGTTTCAATTTGTTTTCCTACTTCAAGTTTAACTGTGGTAGACACATCTACCCCTCTCCTTCTGACTGTTATATCCTCCTTCTTTCGGTAGAAGTGTTGAGCACATGCTGCAAAAAAAACATATACAATAACCTCTTTATAGTCTACATCTAAGCACTTTTTTAATATAAATATTTATCCCTCTATATGGATTAGTAATTATGCATAATGTTAACCAACTCTGCATGCGCTAGTACGTTTTGAATAAATAAACAAAAATGTGTAACAATGTACAAGACATCTTTTAAATTTATAAGTTTACAGATTTGAAATATAAAGAAGGAAATATTTATATATTATATGCAGGTTACATAAGTGTGCCAAAATCTACTTGATATTTGGTATCTGCAATTGCTGAACAATCAAAAGCGAGGCTGCTCGAACCTCACCATGTACCGGCAAGTGAAAAGTAAGTAATAAGCATAGCCTAGATAGACCATGAAACCTGGAAGTTAGGTTAAGGTCCAAAATAGATATCAGATGCAAATCTATTAACTGTGACTATTACTCCGACCAGAGGTCAGTTCAGGCAAGTCAACCAAAGTTGATATTTAACAAGATCAGAAGAAAGAACAAGAGACCCTTGAGTCAAGGTGCTCAGCTAAATTTGATTATGTTCTTTTTTTTCTTTTTTTTTAGAAAACAGAAAAGGTATTATTATATGTTCATGTATTTTAGCATTTTAGAAGCTGAGAGGAAATACCCCTAAAATGTGGTAGTGTCAAAATACAAAAATATAGATTGTAGAACTAAAACTGTGACATGATTGCTATTTATAACTCTCCAAAATAATGAAAAAACAAAGCCCCTGGTCCTATAAAATGAATAAGGCCATCTATGCTCAAAGTGCATAGCAAATATGAGGTCCATCTATGCATTAATGTTTGAAACATGGATGCTTTTATCTATCAATATTATACAATTTTTACTCAAACAGGACCAACTAGTGAAATTTCAAAATTGTTGGTCAATATTTTCTTAAAATTTGTTTAATTGCCTAATTTTGTTCCAAATTTGCTTGACAAATTAATCAATATCACATTCTAAATGTTGAATCTGCATTCTGTGCATAAGGAATATGTGCTTTATGAGTCATGTAAGGTTGCTGTGTGTTTGAAGTAAAGTTAAATTTAAAAACTTTGTATACTTTATAATAAGTTAACATACCATAGATGCACTTCTAAAACAGTTCTGGGAGTTTTTTCTTCTTGTGAGACCCTGTTCTATTGAAATGCAGCTGCAACTCATCAGTCATTGCAGCCCGCAGAATCCTCCTCACCATTTCGCCTATATCTCGTTGTCCATAAGTGGCAATCAAGTATTTCACCTGTCAAATGTATACATATAGATGGATTAATATGCATAAAATATATCCACAAAAATCTGAAAAACTATAAATTAAGAATTACATTTAATTATGTATTGTCTTTCTCAGTTATATTGAAGCTGAGTTGCAAAACTATATAAAATAATAAATAATACTTATACAGTGTAAAATCTCCAATAATCAGAATCATATTTTAAACACATGCTCACTTACATACAGCACAAATTTTCCAATCCAAAACCGAAGCATTTAAGCCTCCCTATCTCCCCTTTTTTTTTCTCTCTACATTTAGTGTTTGTGTATTGCTGTATTATACATTAAATGACTAATAGATAGGCAGATACATAATAATACCCAAAAGGCTGTCTAAAATGATATATTTTTACATCTTTTACAAATAAGTAAAGGTAAGATATGAGTTTGTCGGGAGTGATTTCCAGACTTTTGGGTGATGAACTTAAAGGAATGTTTTCAGGTAAAACTTAATATTTACTACTTTGTTATGTACTCAAAACAGTTTTTGATGACCCACCACTAACTGGCGATATCCAGTACTGCTTAGTTGTGAGCAGAATTCCAGGAATGACTCCTGTGTATCATACAGCTGCAGATGAAAAACCTCATCCTGTGTTTCTGCTGGCAGCTGTCCCACCACTGCCACTTTAATTTTGTCAATGTCTTCTTGCAAGATTCTCACTTCTGATTTGACTTCATGCACACTCTTCAGGGTTTCACGACAGATTTCTACAAGCAAAGTTTAATTATTTTATATCCTGTTAAATGAATATTATTACAAAAACATACTGTCAATTTGTCATCCATATTTTACATTTTCTCCCTTTTTTCTTGAAATTTGTTGGTAGAGTTAACTGTCTCCAGTTTGTATACATCTTTACCTTTATTTAGTAAGTTATTTAGTGGGATCCTTTATTGCCAGATGGGCCAGTCTTGCCCCTTCCTGTGGCGAATCTACATTTTGCAAGTGATCCATGGGAAACCCTGACCCAGCAAATACTGGTTTATACCCACAATCATGCCCCCCCCCCTCCACCGTGCTGTTAAATCAGCGTGACATCTCCATCCCTTGCAACATGACCACCAGCATCCCCTTGAGGCTGGGGCAAGTTTGATACCAAAAAAAGCAAGGCTGTTTGGCAACATTCCCGTTTATTTTAAGAGATCGTATGAAGTCGATTACACTAGCTGTCTTAGTCAAAACATACTGCCTAGTGCACCAGCTCACTAGTCAGGCACACTAACAAATGGACCTCTTGGACTAGTTAGTTTACGGTACTGTTAAAAGTTATTTTGCTCATCATTAACCATGAGTGTACAGACTTAATCAGCTCACCTAGGATTCTTTCAATAGCTGAGTCACCAGCACTTTGGACAGGCTGAGATTGGTTACATCTTCCCCCTGATAAACGGTTAGCCTTTTGTTGTGTTGTTCCTGAAACCCATTCAGGAAGCGAAGTGGCAGACTGGGCATGGCAGGGTACAGATGTCTGTTGGGAATGGCTGGGTCCAGGTGTCTGTTGAGCATATCTGGGTCCAGGTTCCTGTTGGGTATGTCTAGGTCCGGGTTCTTTTTGGGCATGGCTTGATCCAGTTTCCTCCTGCTGGGCATGGCTTGATCCAGTTTCCTCCTGCAGGGCATGGCTTGATCCAGTTTCCTCCTGCAGGGCATGGCTTGATCCAATTTCCTCCTGCAGGGCATGGCTGGGTCCGGGTTCCTCCTGCTGGGCATGGCTTGGTCCAGGTACTGGTTCTTTAGCCATACTGTTTAATTCAGCAGTATAGACTGGACCAACAGGAAATGCACGTGTTGCAGTGTTTCCTGATTTTTTCACCTTTTTGGACTGTCTCTCAGTTTCTGTAATATAATAATTATAATAATAATTATAATAATGATAATAATAAGGAGATCAGCAGAAATGATATCTTATGCTTATGAACACAAATGGATATTTTTCCATTTCTTTAAACAGAAACATTCTCCATGTCATATTTATAACTTTCATACAGTAAATACGTACAGGTATGTTTGGAATAATTTTGCCTAAGTTATCAACATTCTATATCACCAATTCAGAATTAGGTCAACATGTACCTGACCATGAAATACTCGCACTGATGAGGCTTTTCTAGAGCAATCAGTTCTTGTACTCTGGTACTCTCTTAAAATAATGCAAGTACTTGTACTAGTATTTGAGTACTTTGAAAGTACTTGTACAACATATACTTTATGAGTAATTTTAGTACTTTAAATTTTATGTCAAAACTTTTCTTCATTTAATGAATGCCAATCATTTAATAAACTATACATATCAGTGATTTGCTGCTTTAATCAAGTCAGCTGCACACGGAAAACAATATTAGCTATACTATTATAGCAACCAGGATTGCAAGGAATTATTTATCACAACAGCTCCTTTAGCCCCTGTAGAGTAGATTTTCAGCCTGAAGATTCTCTGGCCTGAGACTGCAAGGATGTGTGACTGCACTTTTGTGACTCAAATGGTCCTTTAATATATCTGTCATTTGTAATATTTGACATACTTAAACATGTTTTTTTCTAATGACCATGTATCATGTTAATACTGCTACATATCTTTGTACATATTTTCATGAATATTTAGCGATACACATGTTTATGAATTAAAACTTGTTCTAATCTTGTATTATTTTGATTAATGTTTACCAACTATTGTAAAGCTTAAGTACTCATTAAAGTGTTCATGAGTAAATTTTTAGTCAGTACTCCAACTTGAGCAAATTTGTAAAAAAAAAAAGGAAAACTGAAATACTTGTACTCATTCTAGAGTACTATCAAAGAACTCAAACCCAGTTTTTGAACCTAATACTACACAGTTTTTTTTTTACAGTACTTAAAAAAATTTATAGTGACATATTGAAGGTCTTGTTACCTGAGTCAGAATGGTCTGGTTGTTCATCTGTTTCACTGCTGCTGTACCTTGACTTCTTTTTTCTTCGACGTTTTTCAGGCAAGACCAGTTCAGCAGCTGTATCTTCTCCAGACAAAAAGTCCTCCTGATAGTCAGCTTGTGAGTCTGACTTTATGTCTGATATGTAATCATCCGCCATATCATAAGACTCTAAAAAAAAAAGATTTATATAGGTATATGTACATATTGCTTATCACCAAAGCCTTCTGAAACCCTACCTTAACAACATATAACTACAATTTGTTTCCAACATTGCAGACACTATTGGTAACCTGTGCAAAACATGGGTATATATTTGACTGTTCATTCATTTATTTTATACTCAAGATGTTTCAGAAACGTTTTTTTACAAGATATAATTTATTATGAGCTACAAACACATTTAATTGTTACACTGTAATATTGTAAGTCAGTCATAGTTATTTAACGTTTTCATTTAGAATGAAGACAATTCCCAGGTTGTTCATTTTGTTTACATTGTTTCTTGAGCATAGAGCATGCATCCTTGTAAAATCAATATCAAATTCAGGCAAGTGGTGCATTCATGGTCCAAATTTTAAATCATGATATCTGTGGGTTGTGCTTTTACAGGCTAGTATACTCAAAGAATTAACTCTCCTTGTACTATGAACTGATTTACACTACAACTGTAAAATTGTAGGTTTATCCACTTAATCTTCATTGGTACACGTTGGAAAACTTATGCTAAGCGTCTGGAATATGGTGTAGCGTGGCTGGTTTTTAACCGTGTTTGAACAGAGATGTGATATATATGCATAATAGTGTATTCTAGGTGAATAGCAGTGTCAGAGATGCTGTATTATCTAATAAAAAGGAACACAACAGATACAAATTATACAATAATATTCTGTCGTACATTGTTTTTCACTGGGGTCCTCTCGGACCCTAACGAGAGGACCCTAAGAGTATATTTTAAATACAGAACATATGGTTCATTGGAACCACACCATCTTTAACCTTAGTAACGACATCAATATACCTGACAACTACCTAAGAAAACACAAGAACTGATCAATTAAAAATATTGCAAAAAATACACCCTTCAGGTCCATTTGTACTGATGAAGGTTAATCATTCTTATCTTTTTGTTTTCGTGCCATTCTAGTCGCAGCATTAGAAATATAAGTTTCAATTTGTTTTCCTACTTCAAGTTTAACTGTGGTAGACACATCTACCCCTCTCCTTCTGACTGTTATATCCTCCTTCTTTCGGTAGAAGTGTTGAGCACATGCTGCAAAAAAAAAACATATACAATAACCTCTTTATAGTCTACATCTAAGCACTTTTTTAATATAAATATTTATCCCTCTATATGGATTAGTAATTATGCATAATGTTAACCAACTCTGCATGCGCTAGTACGTTTTGAATAAATAAACAAAAATGTGTAACAATGTACAAGACATCTTTTAAATTTATAAGTTTACAGATTTGAAATATAAAGAAGGAAATATTTATATATTATATGCAGGTTACATAAGTGTGCCAAAATCTACTTGATATTTGGTATCTGCAATTGCTGAACAATCAAAAGCGAGGCTGCTCGAACCTCACCATGTACCGGCAAGTGAAAAGTAAGTTATAAGCATAGCCTAGATAGACCATGAAACCTGGAAGTTAGGTTAAGGTCCAAAATAGATATCAGATGCAAATCTATTAACTGTGACTATTACTCCGACCAGAGGTCAGTTCAGGCAAGTCAACCAAAGTTGATATTTAACAAGATCAGAAGAAAGAACAAGAGACCCTTGAGTCAAGGTGCTCAGCTAAATTTGATTATGTTCTTTTTTTTCTTTTTTTTTTAGAAAACAGAAAAGGTATTATTATATGTTCATGTATTTTAGCATTTTAGAAGCTGAGAGGAAATACCCCTAAAATGTGGTAGTGTCAAAATACAAAAATATAGATTGTAGAACTAAAACTGTGACATGATTGCTATTTATAACTCTCCAAAATAATGAAAAAACAAAGCCCCTGGTCCTATAAAATGAATAAGGCCATCTATGCTCAAAGTGCATAGCAAATATGAGGTCCATCTATGCATTAATGTTTGAAACATGGATGCTTTTATCTATCAATATTATACAATTTTTACTCAAACAGGACCAACTAGTGAAATTTCAAAATTGTTGGTCAATATTTTCTTAAAATTTGTTTAATTGCCTAATTTTGTTCCAAATTTGCTTGACAAATTAATCAATATCACATTCTAAATGTTGAATCTGCATTCTGTGCATAAGGAATATGTGCTTTATGAGTCATGTAAGGTTGCTGTGTGATTGAAGTAAAGTTAAATTTAAAAACTTTGTATACTTTATAATAAGTTAACATACCATAGATGCACTTCTAAAACAGTTCTGGGAGTTTTTTCTTCTTGTGAGACCCTGTTCTATTGAAATGCAGCTGCAACTCATCAGTCATTGCAGCCCGCAGAATCCTCCTCACCATTTCGCCTATATCTCGTTGTCCATAAGTGGCAATCAAGTATTTCACCTGTCAAATGTATACATATAGATGGATTAATATGCATAAAATATATCCACAAAAATCTGAAAAACTATAAATTAAGAATTACATTTAATTATGTATTGTCTTTCTCAGTTATATTGAAGCTGAGTTGCAAAACTATATAAAATAATAAATAATACTTATACAGTGTAAAATCTCCAATAATCAGAATCATATTTTAAACACATGCTCACTTACATACAGCACAAATTTTCCAATCCAAAACCGAAGCATTTAAGCCTCCCTATCTCCTCTTTTTTCTTTCTCTCTACATTTAGTGTTTGTGTATTGCTGTATTATACATTAAATGACTAATAGATAGGCAGATACATAATAATACCCAAAAGGCTGTCTAAAATGATATATTTTTACATCTTTTACAAATAAGTAAAGGTAAGATATGAGTTTGTCGGGAGTGATTTCCAGACTTTTGGGTGATGAACTTAAAGGAATGTTTTCAGGTAAAACTTAATATTTACTACTTTGTTATGTACTCAAAACAGTTTTTGATGACCCACCACTAACTGGCGATATCCAGTACTGCTTAGTTGTGAGCAGAATTCCAGGAATGACTCCTGTGTATCATACAGCTGCAGATGAAAAACCTCATCCTGTGTTTCTGCTGGCAGCTGTCCCACCACTGCCACTTTAATTTTGTCAATGTCTTCTTGCAAGATTCTCACTTCTGATTTGACTTCATGCACACTCTTCAGGGTTTCACGACAGATTTCTACAAGCAAAGTTTAATTATTTTATATCCTGTTAAATGAATATTATTACAAAAACATACTGTCAATTTGTCATCCATATTTTACATTTTCTCCCTTTTTTCTTGAAATTTGTTGGTAGAGTTAACTGTCTCCAGTTTGTATACATCTTTACCTTTATTTAGTAAGTTATTTAGTGGGACCCTTTATTGCCAGATGGGCCAGTCTTGCCCCTTCCTGTGGCGAATCTACATTTTGCAAGTGATCCATGGGAAACCCTGACCCAGCAAATACTGGTTTATACCCACAATCATGCCCCCCCCCCCTCCACCGTGCTGTTAAATCAGCGTGACATCTCCATCCCTTGCAACATGACCACCAGCATCCCCTTGAGGCTGGGGCAAGTTTGATACCAAAAAAAGCAAGGCTGTTTGGCAACATTCCCGTTTATTTTAAGAGATCGTATGAAGTCGATTACACTAGCTGTCTTAGTCAAAACATACTGCCTAGTGCACCAGCTCACTAGTCAGGCACACTAACAAATGGACCTCTTGGACTAGTTAGTTTACGGTACTGTTAAAAGTTATTTTGCTCATCATTAACCATGAGTGTACAGACTTAATCAGCTCACCTAGGATTCTTTCAATAGCTGAGTCACCAGCACTTTGGACAGGCTGAGATTGGTTACATCTTCCCCCTGATAAACGGTTAGCCTTTTGTTGTGTTGTTCCTGAAACCCATTCAGGAAGCGAAGTGGCAGACTGGGCATGGCAGGGTACAGATGTCTGTTGGGAATGGCTGGGTCCAGGTGTCTGTTGAGCATATCTGGGTCCAGGTTCCTGTTGGGTATGTCTAGGTCCGGGTTCTTTTTGGGCATGGCTTGATCCAGTTTCCTCCTGCTGGGCATGGCTTGATCCAGTTTCCTCCTGCAGGGCATGGCTTGATCCAGTTTCCTCCTGCAGGGCATGGCTTGATCCAATTTCCTCCTGCAGGGCATGGCTGGGTCCGGGTTCCTCCTGCTGGGCATGGCTTGGTCCAGGTACTGGTTCTTTAGCCATACTGTTTAATTCAGCAGTATAGACTGGACCAACAGGAAATGCACGTGTTGCAGTGTTTCCTGATTTTTTCACCTTTTTGGACTGTCTCTCAGTTTCTGTAATATAATAATTATAATAATAATAATAATAATGATAATAATAAGGAGATCAGCAGAAATGATATCTTATGCTTATGAACACAAATGGATATTTTTCCATTTCTTTAAACAGAAACATTCTCCATGTCATATTTATAACTTTCATACAGTAAATACGTACAGGTATGTTTGGAATAATTTTGCCTAAGTTATCAACATTCTATATCACCAATTCAGAATTAGGTCAACATGTACCTGACCATGAAATACTCGCACTGATGAGGCTTTTCTAGAGCAATCAGTTCTTGTACTCTGGTACTCTCTTAAAATAATGCAAGTACTTGTACTAGTATTTGAGTACTTTGAAAGTACTTGTACAACATATACTTTATGAGTAATTTTAGTACTTTAAATTTTATGTTAAAACTTTTCTTCATTTAATGAATGCCAATCATTTAATAAACTATACATATCAGTGATTTGCTGCTTTAATCAAGTCAGCTGCACACGGAAAACAATATTAGCTATACTATTATAGCAACCAGGATTGCAAGGAATTATTTATCACAACAGCTCCTTTAGCCCCTGTAGAGTAGATTTTCAGCCTGAAGATTCTCTGGCCTGAGACTGCAAGGATGTGTGACTGCACTTTTGTGACTCAAATGGTCCTTTAATATATCTGTCATTTGTAATATTTGACATACTTAAACATGTTTTTTTCTAATGACCATGTATCATGTTAATACTGCTACATATCTTTGTACATATTTTCATGAATATTTAGCGATACACATGTTTATGAATTAAAACTTGTTCTAATCTTGTATTATTTTGATTAATGTTTACCAACTATTGTAAAGCTTAAGTACTCATTAAAGTGTTCATGAGTAAATTTTTAGTCAGTACTCCAACTTGAGCAAATTTGTAAAAAAAAAGGAAAACTGAAATACTTGTACTCATTCTAGAGTACTATCAAAGAACTCAAACCCAGTTTTTGAACCTAATAGTACACAGTTTTTTTTTTTACAGTACTTAAAAAAATTTATAGTGACATATTGAAGGTCTTGTTACCTGAGTCAGAATGGTCTGGTTGTTCATCTGTTTCACTGCTGCTGTACCTTGACTTCTTTTTTCTTCGACGTTTTTCAGGCAAGACCAGTTCAGCAGCTGTATCTTCTCCAGACAAAAAGTCCTCCTGATAGTCAGCTTGTGAGTCTGACTTTATGTCTGATATGTAATCATCCGCCATATCATAAGACTCTAAAAAAAAAAGATTTATATAGGTATATGTACATATTGCTTATCACCAAAGCCTTCTGAAACCCTACCTTAACAACATATAACTACAATTTGTTTCCAACATTGCAGACACTATTGGTAACCTGTGCAAAACATGGGTATATATTTGACTGTTCATTCATTTATTTTATACTCAAGATGTTTCAGAAACGTTTTTTTACAAGATATAATTTATTATGAGCTACAAACACATTTAATTGTTACACTGTAATATTGTAAGTCAGTCATAGTTATTTAACGTTTTCATTTAGAATGAAGACAATTCCCAGGTTGTTCATTTTGTTTACATTGTTTCTTGATCATATTTTGATAAATTGCAAATCTTGCTACTAGATTAATTAATTGATTGTATTATGAGATGCTGTTCTAAAGTCAAGGCTTTTACATGATAAGTTAATAAAACTGCATTAGTTTAACAGAAAGCATTCATTGAGAATTATTACACATCCTTGAAATGTACTTTACCAATGTTAGTACAGACCTCCAGCACTACCTGTATTGTGCCTAATTCTGTGTGTTTTAAAATCAATATAATAGCTTCTGTACATTAAATTAATGTTGTTTTCAAGATAAACATTGATTACCTTTCTTGCCATGCAATTTTTTTATGTCATAAATCTTCCAGTTTGGGTTAGGTAGAGCTGCCTTTTTGACCTTTTCAAGTGAGGCTGTCCAGTAACATTTCATGTTGCCACTTCTTTTAAATATCCATGATGAGGGTATTGCTGCCAGCTCTCCACCATCAAATTCACAAACATAATATGTCTGTAAATATATAAAGTATTATATAAAAATTATTTTGCTTTTATTTGTTCTCTTAAGCTATATAATTTACTGCATAAATATGGTGCCGTTAGATATTTTTGTAGTATTGATACACAATATCATATGCAATACACACATCATGACATGCAAGCCATGCCATTAAACTGTTATCCTAAGAATAACCCATGCATGTAAGGTTAAATGTTTTAATACTTACCTAGAGTGAGTGCATCAGTGGTATGATGACAGCTGCATTTGGCTGGTCTTTGTCAAATAATGTTAATGGAACATATATGGCTGCACATTCAATTTCAGAAATTTTAAAATACTGCATCTCAGTGTTTGTTTTTGATACTTTATGGATCCCAATTATCCGTGAGTCACATGGAGAGTCATAGAAACTTTGTGTTCTGGTATACACCTCACATAACACTTTTTTGCTGTTCTTCTGAATTTCATGTATGGTGCAGTATTTCCCACTGCTCATTTTATAACACCTGCCTATTTTTGGACCTTTTTGCTCCAAAACCACTTGTGAAGATGGACCACACATTTCATGTTGTTGCTTTTCTATCAATCTATTGTAAACTTGCACTAGGGGCTTTCCTGGTCCACGTACACATCTCTTTATTGTTGACATATTATTTTCAAACTCATAAGCTGTGCACTTTTGCAAAGATTTGAATCTTTCAGCAAATTGTGCCAAATGTAGCAGACAATGGACATTGTATGTCAGAAACTTTTCCCCATAAATTGTCCTGGCTTCCTCCACAAAGTATGTGAGAAGTTCCTGTGCATAGGTCTTGTGTCGGGCGACAAGGGTCTCACTATATAAAATGCATATGGCCACACTCAGAGTCATAAAATGTTTGAATATGTGACTTGGTAACATACTCCTTAAAATAACTGGCCCTGTGTACATAAGGAATGTTCTGAATTCAGTAGCCTTCCACATTTTAACATCCTCAAATCCTCTGGGTTTCCTGTTAAATTCTGATGGCACAAATGGCTTCAAGGCACAGTGATATGCACTGAGTATATTGAGCTGACCAGCAGAAAGTCGATTTGTTAAAGGCCCTTCCTTCCATTGAGTAATAAGCTTCTTAGTCACACCAAGGTCTACACAGTGCATTGAATCTGCTGGAAACTGCTCGATCATGTTAATATCTAACTCTAACAATGGAGAGTCAAATTTGTGATGCTGTGGCTTTTCCTTTCTCCTGAAGGTTTCATTTGTTCTTGTGCTCCCAGCATACAAGAACGTCATGGTACCAATGTGTTCTCCACGTACATCACAGTAGTCGCAACCATATCTGCCGTTATATTGTACAGTTCCTTTTATAAGAGCCTTTGCTGGCGCATCACATACAAAGCACCTCACAAGTACTCTTTTTGGAGGACTCTTGTTAATGCTTATACCTTCATTCATAAGTGTTTTGAGTTCTTTCACAAAGTCTTGCAGAAAGTCGCAATCCCCGGGTTTGCGTTTCGAATAATATAGAGCTACTACAAATGGTTTTGTGGGTTGAGCATTTGCTATACTACATTGTATTGGCCAAAGAGTGGAATTCACTGATTTGTATATTGGCAATCCATCAACATTTACTTTCATATCTATATCATCCAGGTCCTGTGAAGGCAGAGACGATAAAGCCTGACAGATGCTCCTTCTTAATCCAAAGTAAATGTACTCCCCACCTAATGTTTGTAAGAAAATGATATTATATATGTTATGCATATGACTGAAGAACATATATAACATACAAAAAAATATTTATATTGCATAAATTATTATAAATAATATTATTATTTAACACAATTTTATTAAATTAAATTTTAACAAATTATTAATGTAATTATAAATAATGTAATTAAACTGTAATTACATAAACAGTGTTTTCAATAAATAAATTTTATTAAAACATGTCAAAATAAGATATAGTTCCAGGATATGAGGGTTAGTAATATGATTAAGGTCCATAGTTCATGGCGCTCAACTGAACTTTTTCCAACAATATATTTTTATGACATCAGAGAAATAATATAGTAGGAGATGTCTTTAATTATAGTATTTATAGTAATTAGAGTATCTTGAAAATGTTTGCACAGATATAGATACATCCAATATTATATACATATATAGATATAAAATATATTTATTGTATTAAAGATCTATAAATAGGTGTATATTTTATATATGGCTAATTAAAAAACAGTCATTTCATAAAATTTTTGGTAAGTGGTCAGACAAGCTGATCGACCAAGTAAAATGCTTTCAAGTACATATGATTGAAAAGAAGGCAGAGTAAGATCATAATAAATTTGTAAATAGTTAAATCTGTGAGTTCAGTCTGAGAATATAAAAAGGCACAGTTTTATGGAAAACAATATTGTCATGTGTCAATGTATTTAAAATCACATAGTCATTCAGCATATCATGACAGCTTACAGATTTTACCCTGATAGCCAGGTCACAAGTTTTTAAAATCCTCTGAGAACTGGGTTGACACACTTGGTGTATCACATTTTCCTTAAAATAAATTGAAGTACTTCAAAAGTTCACCATGGTCTTCACAATAAACCTGCACTTCAGCTTTTTTGACTAACATCTCAGTATTTAGTTGAAACAATGTAATTAATATTTTTGATAGGAAATATGTAGTTGTACAAAGTTAAGGAGATCACAAAATCCAATATTCCTGCAGATTTTACTTTAAAAAAAAAAGTTCATCATATTTTAAACTCATCTCAGAATTTTGTTGAAACAATAGGTGTTACAAATTAGAGGAAAAAGACTATGCAATACTTCAACACTTAGGGGATTCACAATAATTCTGTATTAAGGCTGATTTGACATTGGTAATCAAGGCCCTGGAAGTTTATTTGAATCCAACAACTCACTATGAATGAACTTTAAATATTTTGATTTTTATCAGAATAGATCATCCACTTATTCTTGAGAAACCTAATTTTTCATGTGATTCTCACCAAATATGGAATTATTCAATCTCAAAGCCACTCTCAGGCAATTTAAATAGGTTTCATCATAAGATCTCTACATAAGCATGCATGTAATATTTTTTTAAATCTGTTCATTTTTTTTTTTTTAAATTGTATTGCTCAAACCAATCAGAGTGATTGGGGCATTAAACATCCGGAAATAACCAAAGGATCAAAGGGGGCACCACCATTCTTCTCTACAAGACAAAATGTAGTTCTTCTGGCTATCTGATTTTCAGAACAATCCATCCTGCCTATCTTGAGATATTAAGCCATTTTTATGCATTTTACTGACTAGAGATTTTATTTCTTAGAAGCTAAAAAAACTCAATAACTCAGAGAATATTGGTTACAATGACCAATTGCAGTGTAGTAAAGAGATCTTTTTAGGACTGCTAAGATTGCCCAGGTCCTTGATCCTGATACAGTTATGGTTTATGACAATTTAACAGACACTCAGACAACCGGCCCAAAAGACAGATGATTGACAAAGGGCAATCGCTACACCTCAGCTGACTTTCAGTCAGCTGAGCTAGGTAATAAAAATGTAGTTCTAGAAAATTTGAAGAACATTTCAGATGAGTACACACCTGACTTCTTTAAAACTTCAACAGACGTAGGTGTTTTGAGTAGGGTGACAGCTTGTGCAGGCAATTGCTCCCTATACTTTCGAAGTACACCCAGAAGTCTTGTCACAGTTGTTAGAGGAACATTGCAATCAACTGCCCATTCTGCCAAATCGCTTTTCAAGGATTCATTCCTGTTGACATTTTCAGTGGTATCACTTGATGATACCCCATCTTCTGATACAGTGTTCTCATCACTCAAAGCATAGGGGATGTTAATTTGTTGTGAACATTCCTTTTCTGGATTCTTGGCATTAACATTTGGCATCTTTGAAATATTACTTTGTCCAGTTGTTCCTGCAACCCTAAGCTCTGCCTGTTGCGATGTAGTGGAATGTTCCAAATTGTAGGTAAAATTCTCTCCAGAATCAGACACTATGTTTAACTGTTCAGGCATATCTTCTTCATGTGCTAGCCATAGTTCTATATCATGCAACACCTTCTGTGTGGTTCTCCTTGAAGACCGGAGTGCCCTTTTTCTCTATTTTGAAATAACACCAATATGTTAGTAAACCAAACAATCTTTAATCACACACATTAACACTATCTCATTTCATGCCTTAATTTGAAAACAAATTCTTATTAAACCTTTAAAATGGCCAAGTTTCTAATACACAGATGTAAATATGTGAATCAAAAATAGACATTCTAATTTATTTTCTGGCCACGTTAGGCTATTTATGATATAAGTATCCTTTTCAGAACATTGTTGAAATAAAAGGTCATCATAAATGCTTAAAACTATTGCATGAATGAAAGAACAAGATTTAAGCCAAAAAAAGATATGACAATAATGTTATTACAGTCAACTGGAGTGCAGGGTGGCTGGTAAATGCCAGGCCAATGAATGCCACTGGCAATTCCCATTAAATGCCAGCATGGACAATAACCCCTCTGGCAAATAAGTGGCAAATGCATGGCAAATATTTAAAAAGGGCCTTATTTTCTGTGTTTTATTACTGTTATAAAGGATTACAAAATACAAATACCCAAAATACAATAAGAACTGCTAAATACAGATAAAATAGGAGTTATCTACAATTGTTAGTAATATTGTTAGTATTTTGATGAAAAATTTAAGGTTTCGCACAGATTTCTGATTGAACTTTTATATTATAATCCTAATTAGAAAACTAATCATTAGTGTTTTTAGCAGTTGGTCAGGGTTTGCACACTGCATTTGCAGTAGTCATATGCATCACAGTATCTCAAAACTTTTACTGTTTTTCTTCATGACAGTCTTGTCAGAGTATTAGTTTTGCAATCATATATTTATAACTTTACTATAACCAAGTAGGACGGCCATTTCCTCTTAGCTTCTTAAATGTTCATAACTATGCTTTTAATTATAAAAGAAATTAGTTACTAACAGAAATCGAAATAGCTTGATTTTAAGGGGATAGTATTAGTTATCTTATATTTAGAACTTTACTATAACCATTGCAAGGAGAGGGCCATTTCCTCTTTGCTTCTCATATAAGCTTATACATTTGAGCAAGGTACCCATGGGTCCCGGCGCTCAGCTGTTATTTATGATCATAAAATATGATTTCGAATATTTATGAGGATGAAGGCATTTAACTCAAGTTATGTAAAGATTTTGATCAAATCCCTGGAGAGGGAAGAGGGCTGAAATCATTTATATTATTTACATTTGGAAAATGAGTGTTTTTGTTTCACAGGTTTTGACTTGGCTTAATAACATTATCCACATTGCAGCAGAAGTATTTGTAAAAAAAATGTCCACTATAAGTTTAGGCAATTATCATGCTTTTTACTAAGAAGTTAATTGTTATTCAATAAAAGAGCGTAAGAGAGCTAAGAGTAGCACTAGCACAAATGATATGAGATTTTAACTATTTATTAAAAATTAATTGGAATTATTGGAAAAAATTTAATTTTAATTTGAAAAATAACTAATAGTATTATCTGAAAAGATTTTTTTTCAATAATATAATTAAAATAAATGGCTATTAAAATAAAAGTTTACATGTATTTATGAATACATTTTGAAAGTATTTACACTTGTTTTCAAATACATTCTTTTTACCTGTATTAGTGTTCATATTCATTTTCATGATGGAACTATTGAATATTTGTTATCAAATTCAAATACAATTATTCACTCATTGTCTTGTATTTATACAGTTTCAGTCAAACAAAACTATTGAGAATCCAGGATATACAAATATCAGAATTAAAATTTCAAACATAAGTACCACGTTTTATGGTTTTAATTTATAAAAAAAACATTATATTCACCTTTGAAAAATGTCACATCACTGTCTACACACTAAACATAGCAAGACACTTATGACAACTAGATATTTCTTTGTACCGCGGGTGACATAGTAACCCCGGACAATTAAACCCCCCCCCATAGGCTACCCATCTTCAGAAGCATATAGTGACACTTGGCAATCGACTATGGTTTCTGCCATCTATCAGCTTGAGAAACAATATTTTGCCCCAAGTATAGGGGCCAATAGGGTGACTCATTTTTGAGAAAGGGGGATAAATTTATACTATAAAATGGAAAAATAGGTGGCTCCACCTTTCTGGTTGACAAAAAAACTCTCCAAGATGAGTACATGCCAAATTGGAGACCAACACATTGAAGGACTCCTCAGATATGAGCAGTTTTCACCTTTGACAAATTCACAGATGGACACCACACAAAAAAAAAGGTAGATGGCGACACCAGTCATGATTACAAGATGGAGGAGGCTAAGATCCATCGACATGCACAGACCAAAACGGCACACCACTCCAAAGAACAGAGCATTAATTTATTCGATGGAAACGGGACAGTAGGTTGCGCCACCTGTCTGGTTTATGAGAAAATTGTCCAAGATGGATTGACATGCACAGTTTCAGACCAAAATGGTACACCACTCCAAAGAACAGAGCATTAATTTATTCTATGGAAACGGGACGGTAGGTTGCACCACCTGTCTGGTTTATGAGAAAATTGTCCAAGATGGATAGACATGCCAAATTTAAGACCAATACCTTGGCCCGCTCTGGAGATACTCGAAGCACATGTACAGATGGACGCTATGGCAAAACAATTGTAGATGGTGCCACTAGTCTTGAGTACAAGATGGAGGAGTCAAAGATCAATGATTAAGCACAATTTTAGGCCAATAGGGCAAATTACTCCTCAGAAAAGGGCATTCATTTATTCTACAAAAACAGGAAGGTAGGTGGCCCTACCTGTCTGGTTTGCAAGAAAACTTTCAAAGATGGATGGACATGCCAAATTTCAGACCAATACCTTGAACCACTCCGGAGATATGAGCAATTTTCCCCAAAGCACATGTTCAGATGGACGCAACGGCAAAACGATTGCAGATAACATAAAAGATGGAGGTATCCAAGATCAATGGATATGCACAATGTAAGCTCAATCTTTTCATTAGTTGTAGACTTAAATGCTCACAGTACTGTCAAGTGACAATGATGGGGTATTAAAAGGCGCAAAAACAAGAAAAAGACTAAAGGTGGCGCCACCTGTCTTCCTCAAAAGACAAAACTATCCAAGATCTTTGGTCAGTTCGATTTTTGGACCAATCCATGCATCCCTTATTGAGTTATTTATGATTTTGTGTGATTTTCACCATATACGGCAATATTCAAGGTCAAGGCTCTTAGAAAAGGTCATGACCCCAATTTAAATATCCATCATCTCATAACCCATGTCAATGTATATGTATTATATGAAAGACATCTGTCTATTAGTTTTTGATTTATAATGCGGAAATGGATACTAGGTGGCACCACAGTTTCCAGTACTTGACAAATTATCCAAGATCTTTGGTCAAGTCGATTTTTGGATCAATCTATGCAAGATTTCTTGAGATATTTAAGAATTTCTGTTATTTTCTCCAAAAAATGGATATATTCAGGGTCAAGGTCACTCTCCGAGTAAAGGTCATGACCCCATTTTGAATAGGCCTCGTCCTGTTACCCATATCTATGCACATATCAAGTTTGGTAAAGATCTGTGAAATATTTTTTGAGTTATCAAGTCCAAACAAAATCTCTGAGGCAGCGGCACAACCTTGCTTAAACCATATAGTATACCGACTTTTTCTGGGAATACAATGATTAACATTATAGACCTCATAATGAGAACTTGTTTAAGATCTGAATTTTTTATCTCATTTGAATATTTCTATTTTTTTTAACATTTATCAGAAAAACAAGTGACGCATAGGTCATGACACTCAGCAGACAAGTATGAGATAATGGCCTAATGTTTACAACTGTTGTCCTATTTAGAAGGAAATTTTTGGAAATGTTGTTAAAATTTTGGGGAGGGGCAGGAAGATTTGCATGCATAAATCACACAAGTTCATGGTACAGGGAAAAATAGTGATACTAGGCATGACTGTCTTCAACAACTGATGAACCAATTTTTTTTAAATAAAAAAAAAACATTATTTAGGGCACTGCATAGAACACAGTTGAAAAGCTGACACCATTGATTTAAGTTTGTCAGTTTAAAAAGTACATGAAAGTGTGCTTGGAAAGATATAAAAAATACAGATGGCACCGCAAGTCCTCAGGAACTGACAAAACGGTGGTCATTATCAATAATCATTTATGATGTTCAGGACACTAGATAAAACCAAAGTTGACACAATTGTTGCATTTGTCTGTCTCAAAGATAGAGGTAACAAGTAAAAAGATTCTAGGTCTAATGGTTATTATTTGTGCCCTGCTTTGGGATAAAATTTTACAGAAAAAAAAAACAGAAAAAAAACCATAAAAATTGGAAAAAATGAAGGTCTGCAGGAACTGATGAAACATGCTACGATCAATATAAATGCAAAGATTCAATTTGATCAATGCATTAGTTGTTCAGATACTGGAGCTTTTGTATCATATTTTTCATTATTCGGGGGGGGGGGATTTCTGAGCCCCATCGCATGGAGGATATGGGTAACAGAGACCTAATTTCATGTTTCTCAAGAGACTTTCCTTGGACCTCCCAGTATGTAAAGTAGAAGATTCAAGGTCCTGTGGTTACAATTTGTGCCCTGATAACGAATGGCCACATCTTAAATGGTCTCAAAATAGAGATAAAAATGCACACAATTTAAAAAAAAAACAAATGAAACAAATGAAACCCTCCGTGATGAATATGCATTCACAGAATCATGGTGATCAATGCATTAGTTGTTGAGAAACTGGAGCTTTTGTATCACTTTTTAATTAATCTGGGGGGTACTCCTTAGCCCCATAGCTTAGAGGATATGGGAAACAGAAACCTAATTTATGGTTTCTCATGAGACTTTCCATGGGCCTCCCAGGATGTAAAATTAGAAGATTCTAGGTCCAGTGGTTACAATTTGTGTCCTGTTAATGAATGACCACATCTTTAAATGTCTCAAACTAGATGTGTCGGAACGACACGAATGGCCCCGCCTTGGGCAAATTAGAAACATTTGTAAAATTTGGAGAATTTTTTAAGTTTAAGATGTGTCGTATGGTCAAAAGTAGGTCAAGAATGCAAACTTGATCTGTAACGGGTCATTATCAAGCAACACACCAAAAATCATGCCAGTATATGCAGGCATTGTGAAAAAAAGTCCATACATGTGCATTTTCCATAAAAATTTCTGTCTTTTATGAAATTTTCTATGTTTAGTTTTAAAATTGTTCCAAGCTGTGTTTACTTCAGTACAGTTTAAAACAGAAGACCATTGTACAATATTTAATCAGCGTACAAATTCATATTTATCATAGCATTTCATGTATTGGATTGTTACATTATTATGCTTTCCAATGAATTGTTTATTAACATTCCTAGTACAATAAATGATACAGTGATCACTGATACCAGAATCAATAACACCACTTTGAGATACTGTTTTATCATCAGAAGTAAATATAAGGTCAATTATCGACTCAGAATGATTTGTTACACGAGTACTTTTACCAATTAGTTTTGATAAGTGAAAAGTATTGATAAAGTTCATTAAGTGTCTTTTGAGGTTGTTTTTGGACGAGGACACGGCAACGTTGGTGTAAAAATCGCCCATAATGATCACCTCCATGCCAACAAAGCGCTCACTGCTCATACAACACTGCTCGAGCACCGTGTCTCATGTCTCACTGATGCCGTCTGGGATTTAGAGCTAGGCGTCACGTGTGACCACCGCCATGATTAAAAAAATTAAAACATTCATTTCGACGATCACGTTTTATTTCTCAGTCACAATATGATATATCACAACATGAGGTCACAGTGAGGTCATCAGGAGCTCACTGTGACTGTTTATTTAGATGTTGATCAGACTGCATAAAAATTGTAGCATGCAATAAAACACATTAAATTTTATAGCGCATTATTCTTGTATTACATTTCTTTGCTTTTTAGCCATTTACATGTGAGTGTATGGTGAACTCACAGTGACATCACAGCGGCGTCACAATATGATATATCACAACATGAGGTCACAGTGAGGTCATCGAGAGCTCACTGTGACTGTTTATTTAGATGTTGATCAGATTGCATAAAAATTATAGAATGCAATAAAACGCATTAAATTTTATATTATTTATTATTCTAGTGCTACATTTCTTGGCCCTTTTAGCCATATGCGTGTGAGTGTATGGTGACCTCACAGCGACATCACATTGGTGTCACAATATGATATATCACAACATGAGGTCACAGTGAGGTCAGCGAGAGCTCACTGTGACTGTTCATTTAGATGTTGATCAGACTGCATAAAAATTGTTGTATGCAATAAAACACATTTAATTTTATAGCGCATTATTCTTGTATTACATTTCTTTGCTTTTTAGCCATTTACATGTGAGTGTATGGTGAACTCACAGCGACATCACAGTGGTGTCACAATATGATATATCACAACATGAGGTCACAGTGAGGTCATCGAGAGCTCACTGTGACTGTTTATTTAGATGTTGATCAGATTGCATAAAAATTATAGTATGCAATAAAACACATTATATTTTATATCATTTATTATTCTAGTGCTTCATTTCTTGGCCCTTTTAACCATAGGCGTGTGAGTGTATGGTGACCTCACAGCGACATCACAGTGGTGTCAAAATATGATATATCACAACATGAGGTCACAGTGAGGTCAGCGAGAGCTCACTGTGACCGTTCATTTAGATGTTGATCAGACTGCATAAAAATTGTAGTATGCAATAAAACACAATAAATTTTATAGCACATTATTCTTGTATTACATTTCTTTGCTTTTTAGCCTTTTACATGTGAGTGTATGGTGAACTCACAGCGACATCACAGTGGTGTCACAATATGATATATCACAACATGAAGTCACAGTGAGGTCAGCGAGAGCTCACTGTGACTGTTTATTTAGATGTTGATCAGATTGCATAAAAATTATAGTATGCAATAAAACACATTATATTTTATATCATTTATTATTCTAGTGCTACATTTCTTGGCCCTTTTAGCCATATGCGTGTGAGTGTATGGTGACCACACAGCGACATCACAGTGGTGTCACAATATATGATATATCACAACATGAAGTCACAGTGAGGTCAGCGAGAGCTCACTGTGACTGTTTATTTAGATGTTGATCAGATTGCATAAAAATTATAGTATGCAATAAAACACATTATATTTTATATTATTTATTATTCTAGTGTTACATTTCTTGGTTGTTTCAGCCATATGCGTGTGAGTGTATGGTGACCTCACAGTGACATCAAAGCGGTGTCACAATATGATATATCACAACATGAGGTCACAGTGAGGTCATCGAGAGCTCACTGTGACTGTTAATTTAGATGTTGATCAGATTGCATAAAAATTATTGTATGCAATAAAACACATTAAATTTTATATCATTTATTATACGATCTAGTGCTACATTTCTTGGCCCTTTTAGCCATATGTGTGTCAGTGTATGGTGACCTCACAGCGACATCACAGTGGTGTCACAATATGATATATCACAACATGAGGTCACAGTGAGATCATCGAGAGCTCACTGTGACTGTTTATTTAGATGTTGATCAGATTGCATAAAAATTATTGTATGCAATAAAACACATTAAATTTTATATCATTTATTATTCTAGTGCTACATTTCTTGGCCCTTTTAGACATATGCGTGTCAGTGTATGGTGACCTCACAGCGACATCACAGCGGCGTCACAATATGATATATCACAACGTGAGGTCACAGTGAGGTCATCGAGGGCTCACTTTGACTGTTTATTTAGATGTTGATCAGTTGCATAAAAATTGTAACATGTAATAAAACACATTAAATTTTATAGCGCATTATTCTTGTATTACATTACTTTGCCTAAATTTCTGCCATTAACATGTGAGTGTATGTTGACCTCACAGTGACATCACAGCCGCGTCACAATATGATATATCACAACATGACGTCACAGTGAGGTCATCAGGAGCTTACTGTGACTCGGTTTATTTAGATGTTGATCAGACTGCAAAAAAATTGTAACATGTAATAAAACACATTAAATTTTGTAACGCATTATTCTTGTATTACATTTCTTTGCCTTTTTAGCCATTTACATGCGAGTGTATGTTGACCTCACAGTGACATCACAGCGGCGTCACAATATGATATATCATAACGTGAGGTCACAGTGAGATCGTCAGGAGCTCACTGGGACTGTTCATTTAGATGTTGATCAGACTGCATAAAAATTGTAGCATGTAATAAAACACATTGAATTTTATAGAGCATTATTCTTGTATTACATTTCTCCGCTTTTTAGCCATATGCATGTGAGTGTATGGTGACCTCACAGTGACATCACAGCGGCGTCACAATATGATATATCACAACGTGAGGTCACAGTGAGGTCATCGAGGGCTCACTGGGACTGTTAATTTAGATGTTTATCAGATTGCATAAAAATTATTGTATGCAATAAAACACATTAAATTTTATATCATTTATTATTCTAGTGCTACATTTCTTGGCCTTTTTAGCCATATGTATGTGAGTGTATGGTGACCTCACAGTAACATCACAGTGGTGTCACAATATGATATATCACAACGTGAGGTCACAGTGAGGTCATCGAGGGCTCACTGTGACTGTTTATTTAGATGTTGATTAGACTTCATAAAAATTGTAGCATGTAATAAAACACATTAAATTTTATAGCGCATTATTCTTGTATTACATTTCTTTGCCTTTTTAGCCATTTACATGCGAGTGTATGGTGACCTCACAGTTACATCACAGTGGTGTCACAATATGATATATCACAACGTGAGGTCACAGTGAGGTCACCCGGAGCTCACTGGGACTGTTTATTCAGATGTTGATCAGATTGCATAAAAATTGTAGTATGCAATTAAACACATTGAATTTTATAGCGCATTATTCTTGTATTACATTTCTTTGCCTTTTTAGCCATATGCATGTGAGTGTATGGTGACCTCACAGTGACATCACAGCGGCGTCACAATATGATATATCACAACGTGAGGTCACAGTGAGGTCATCAGGAGCTCACTGTTGTGAGCTCACCATGTGAGTTTTGTGTGATTTCACAGTGATATTACCGTTAGCTCACGTCTTGACTGGGATATAAAGTCTCAATGTTTAAAGTTTTTTTTCCCTGTAAATGTCGATGACATGTTTGAATGTTTGCTCTGCATTTGGAGTTGTGTAGTTTGAACAAGATTAAAAACAGAAGGAAACATCTTTATGAAAAAAGAAAAGGTTCAAAGGGATGCATTATCATGTTATGAACCTAGTATCATCAGCAGACAAAAACTGATATTCCAATAAAATTTTATTTCTGTATCGTCACTGAAAAAGAGTAATGGGGCAATATTTTCCATGCAAGAAATCGAAAGAAGGTGTTTCGGAGAACAACCATTTTTTCTTACATCTCCCTGAGCGGTTTATTATATTCTTCATTAATGTTTCATAATTATATCGCCAAAATGCCTCGGATGAACGGAATCATACATATATCATTTTCTTCATTATCTTGGAATCTTAATTAACTTTGAGAAGTAAGAATTTCCACCAAGCTTTCTTTCATTCTTTACTGGTGTGAATATGGCATTCCGGCAAAACATAGTGTTCTTTGATTCAGAGACGAAGCAGGACTGCTTAATCTCCAATTGAATAGGGCTGTTATATCACGTTTCTATCACTAAGACCTCCAAATATGATCTTCAATCTATATGTACTAAAGGTAAAATGCAAGTAGAAATAAACCGGTTTACAGGCACGGAAATCTGTGTTAATTTACAAAACTTGCATATTCGCATAAACTTCAGGTTTTCATTATATCAGGGCATTGTTACTCTTTGTCTTAAATGAAAGTAAACTGTAGCTCAGGAGGAAACTATATATCCTTATATATTCTTGTGCGGTTCCATTAAAAAAAAACAAAGTCATGTCCACACAGATGTGGTTTTGACAGCTTATCTAATAGCACGTTTCCTTGCATTGATGACCACCTATTTTTACTCTCTTTTGGACACCCTATAAGGTTTCTATCTTTAAACAAAGTGTACTCTTTCTGCTTTGTCTGTTTCTAAAAAAACAAAACTTTATTTAAGAAAAGTATTATATATTCGTCTTACACTTATATTTTCGAGCATAATTATCTATTTAGTTTCTTTCTTTTCGTATGTTATTGTAAAAAGTTAATTGTAATCTACCTCAGAGTACAGAAACTTTTTAATAAGAAGGCTGCAATGTCAGAGGTATTATGATGCGAAAACCGGTTGTTTTCGGTATAAAGCACTTATTGCTCTTTTTCTTTTTTGTTTTTATGTCAAGAAGAGAGATGTCAGGCGCTGGTATTAAACATGGGCCCTTATAACAATTAGAATGTCTGTCCTAATATTAACTAATTGTCTGGAGAAAAATAGGTAAATCAGGTTCGTTAACTGTTTCAAATTAATTTGTCTTTCTGCTTTCTTTCTCATTCTTCGAATTACCAGTAATGTTATGCAACAGAATAACTCCTTTAAAGGGTTTAATTGTTCTGCATCGTTTATGTTTCTATATATTTCACTCATAAAATCAACAAATCATACATGTTTTCACTCTGCGGATTTTTTTTTGATTATTTAATAAAATGAAACTTCTTTTGTAAAAAAAAAATTTACAAAATCTTTCTTTAATTGATTTTCCAGATTTCGTACTTGATTTTCCAAATATTGGTCCCTCCATCCTTCCCCCAAACGATTAGACTTCTGTAACGAAAATACAGTATGAATATTATATATATAATCACAGTAAAACCATCGTCATTTATTATGCTTTCAATGTAAGGACAACGAAGCTCATTATAAACATTTCGTTTATTTATTTTTTTTTCATTTTTGTGGGAGTTGGGATATATCACGAAATAAAATAAAAAATAAACTTTTGTATAATAAGAAATATACTTGCTTTCCCATTTCAACAGGATGTCTCAGGGTCAGGCCACACTTGTATATGAACACCTGGATTGCCACATCATCATATATTTCAAGGAATAGACTTTTAATTACTACGTCTCTGCATCCTGATTTTTGGAGACTTCTAAAGTAGTGGATTTCTTTTTCTAGATAGAGCAAAAAACATTTTTCTGTATAGTCAACCTGTCAATACCTTAACTTTTCAAATAAATAAATTCGCAATGTTCAAGCCTCAATAAAATATTTAAGTTTACGACAGCTGTACTTTATTTCATATTAAACATCACTAATTTCTGATGTCTTCTGTTAAAAATCTAAAATAATTGTTCATATGTTCAATATTAGTAACAATCTTGATCTATACGTGACCTTAACCTGACTAATCGGTGCTGTTTTAATTTCTATACGTGACCTAAACCTGACTAATCGTTGCTGTTTCATACTTTCTAACAACACCTACTATGCGTGAGAAAAAAAATCCGTTTTAGCCCAGCATATCGATCAGACCCTCTCCCTCTTTGTTGAATATCTAATTACTATAATAGCAATAGCCAACTCAGTCGTGCTACCGACCCCACCCCCACCGCTTCCATGGTTCGGACCGTTTCTAGTTCAACCCCATATATGGGACCTGCGAGACCTTAAATTTGCAAATAAAGTCCAGAATTGGATTCCGCGACAAAAAAATCTAAAAAAGTTGTATTACATATGGTTTAACTCTTTTGATTAATTAAACTTGATGGGTTCTAGGCCTTCGTGTCGCCATTTTTGATATTTCCAAATTTTTTATTTCCCCAAGGACTGTTTTTTATGTTCAAAGGGATACTTTCTGGATTACAGAACCAATTGAATAGCTTTTGTTGCAGTCTAGGTGAGGTCATGTTACAAAATGACTGTATTAATACTTGATCGATGCAATGTCATACTTGTTCCACACTCGATGGGCTCATTTGGAGGCATTATACAGGCATCACCTACAAAAACCCTTCGATAACATTTGGAAAGGTTCCGTGAATTGTAACACCTGTCCCATTCTTCGAACTCTGCCATTATCCGATTCTCATCTGAATTCAATAAAATGATTTACATAAGCAAAGTCTTAAACTGAACCATATTGGCTATATATATATATATATAATTACAGAAAAATGTTTTTTTTTTCTGTATGAATAATACCATTACTTATCCTTCTGTACTCAGTGATATCAGGCATTTGCAGAAATTTACAATTTTTCGTACGGTTTCCCGTTCGTGAAGGAACCATCAGGCACAATAAGGAAGCAAAGCTGTACGTTGTGGATACTGCAACTCTTGTTACTAAACGGAAATTATTAAGTCGCAAATATGATGAGAAAAGCTAGGTCAATTATCGTTGTTATAATTAAATCTATATTTAACATGCTTTCTTGCATGTGTAAATGGCATTATGCCGGAGAATCTGAATTACAAGGGCATTTGCAAATAAATTATTTGGACTAAAATACCGCTAGAACCTTTCCCAAATACACTTTATTTTACAGATCAAATGAGTCATTTATGGATCATTTCAATAACCGTTACACCGAGGATGACTGAGTACAGAGTTAACACAACAAACAACATGTACCTAAAATCGTTGTAAACCATAGGTCCTTTCGCTTTATGCTACAACCTTATAGGATCTTGAAACATTACAGCAATCTTTCAAGTCCAATTAACATTTCTCTATTTTTTTTTGTAACTAGACCCCATGGAGCGTTTTCTGAACTCCCCAACTTTGTGTTTAATTCGTGAGTCAAAGTGTCCATAGTGTGCTCCGCATTTACAATGTTAAATGAGGTAGCCTATTTCGTATTTGGCATAATAGGAGTTATTCCTGTAACGGCCCTTGAGGGATCGACTTCTGTGTCCATTGACAAACATGGCGTGCATTTTGTGATTATCGAAATGGCAGTCTTTAAATTTAATTACGGATGGTTTGCTGTTCATGAACTCAAACATTCTTTTTACTAGAGAAAACTATAAGTGTACGACTATTTGTGTTTGGTAGCATTAAATGTCATATTATATATATGAGACTATATAAATATGCAGTGAATAAAGACCGCCAAAGAACGAAAAAAACTCTAAATGGCATTTTCTGTTTAAGGCTTGAAACCATGCTCGAAACTACGCCCGTTGTTTAAAAATGACAAAACCACTAAAGCAACAATATATATATATATATATATATATATATATATATATATATATATATATATATATATAGCAAAACGTATTTTTGAATAGGAATTTCATAAAAATGTAGACAATATCAGAGGAAAGTTCGTAGAAACTTCCTCCTTTAATTGCCCACAGTCGGGCTCAGTGTCAAGCTTAGCGCAGGCACAAGCAAACTATAACTGTCGGAAACAGTGATTTATATGGCTGGTATGTAACAAAGCAGGATATCTCTGATCTGACCAAAGATTTTTTTCTCGTCTGTAACTCACACTTATTATAACAATTGAAACATGTTTCAAAACAGTAAATCAATTATTGTCTTTAAATGAAGTAACTGCACCTAAGCTTTTAAATACATTTAATATTTTGTGTTAACGTGTAATTCTAATATAAAGAGTTCATATTAAAACTGATGTTTTCTTCGATAATTTGGAATGCTTTCTACAGTTGGTAGTTGATATTTTGATACGCGTTTTTACCTTTCGAGGTGTCCACCTGTGTTCCTTTTATTGTCATTAACAGCACACACAGTACTACCACATTGATTCGCAACATCCTTCTGGAAATTTGAATCATACAAATTGTTCAGTTACGACTAAGCAAGCAATGTTGAGCCTGTTTAATAAGGTGCACGCTTCAATAATAATTATAACAACGTCCGATTGAAACGTTATAAGACTATCAGGCAAGTTCCCGGATAATTGACAAAATTGATCACAAACATAATGGGATAATTGGAAGCCCGCCTTGGTTACACACATACAATATTGAGTAGTCCTTGAGTGATAATATATATCAATAATTGAATGAAGGATGCTTTACCAAAGTCTGTATCAGTAATGCGTTCAATTAAATTGAAATTACACATTCGACAAACAGGAGAAACAATGATTTCAGCAATACTCTGTTACACACTGCCTTTGTTTCACATTATGCCGTGTGGTTTGTATTATGATGGTTGATGTTCTGGATGTTTGGTATTTTACCGTTTCCTTCGGATATGAGTTATATTTATATATAAAAAGTTAATGCTACAGTCAATGGGTAAAATAAATCATTTTTTCCATTACCATATTATTATTTATGTAAATGAAATAAGTGTAATTGTCTCAATGAAACAATGGTCATGGCTGCTCCCGGTTTTGGTTATTCATTTGTCTCTTTGTCACAAAATTTACCCTGACTCTCATTATTCGTTTGTCCGAATTAACTGTTTCTCTCAGGTCTCCCCAGCAACATTTGTGGAAGGATAAAAGTGATATCTTCGTTCTTGATTAGCAATAATGGCAATGATTATAATGTATCGATTTTATTCATCATGATAATCTGATTCGAGCAACATTGCTCTATATAACTCTTAAAACATTTCAGTGAAATGTTATATAACTAAAAATCAGTTATGCTTTAATAAAGGTTTCTATTTATGTAAAAATGTAAAAGCTATAGAAACCGTTAGCGTTTATTTACTGAAAATAGAGCCGATTTTGCATCCTACTGATTTATTAACTAAACAATTTAGTGTATACACTATGACAGGGGTATTCCCCTTTCTTTACCCTCCCCTTCTAAAACCATAACTGGCCTTGCTAATTGTTAAATGTTAATGCAGTACTATTTATTTACTGTATAAACACAAATAAACATACAATTATGGTCTTCTAATACATATTGTGGAAATTTTCTCCATTTTCTTTGCTTACCAAGGAGGATTAGATTCTGGCAGCCAGGATATTTATTTATATGGATGTATCCTCTATTCTTCCCTATAACCGTTATATTGGGTTATGAGAAACTGCATATATGTCACAAAACGTATAAACTCCACTGCTGTGTTACCGAGGTAAAAAATCGGAAGCAGGAAAGTGTAAATTATTCAAATAGTATGAGAACGTTTATTTAAATGTATTTATCTCGTTCCAAACATAAAATCGAGTAAACGTTTCTATTCTAAAGAGACAAATATATTTGTTCTTTCGAAACCTTTATTTCAGTTTGAAAGTGATACATGTTTTACATGCATGATTTTTTATTTTACATATCTTTACCAGTGCATGTGAATCCGTCATTCCTTTCTTTAAATAAAGGAGCTTTTACATATAAATCATAGCAACAGCAGCATTATCGCCCAACATTTCCATAATAAAATGTGAATACCTTTTAGATAATTATGTCCATTTATTTATTCATATATTATTTTTGCAATCATTTGAATGTATTGATTGAATTGGTATGGTTTGCATTAATAAGACAGCATGATCTGACTGGTGGCAGTTTTCTTTTATAATTACCTCTAATTTCCCAATATAAATATTTGAGTGAAACATTTACAAAAAAGGAGTCTGATGTCACATTTCCAGTGGTGAATTGTAATTGCATTAAATCTGTTTTAAAATTAAAACACCCTTGGCCCAGAAAAGGTTTGCTTTTATCTAAAGTGAGTGAATTTGAATGAAAAACAATAGGCTTCGAGGAAGACTGTTTCTGTTTTGTTCAATGAATCTTCATGCACCACAACAGAACGTTTCATTATAAGCTCAGGATACTACCTCTCGAACATACTTCTTCATATAGGCTCCGAACAGGAATACACTATTTATGTGGCCCTCGCCAAGACATACGTAATAAGGCCGTAAAATTTTGTTCTTAGCGTTTCATTCTCGTGAAACCTGCAAGTTTACAAGAGTATCTCCCATTCATCAGTCACCTCAACTTACGTTTGAATCAAGACTTTCCTACGATAATTATTATCGTCCGTACTTTGTGATGTACTTCTAGGGAAGCTTTGTAATATATGAAACTACATTAATGTTCGTACGTGATATAACTTACTTATTAGATTTCCCGATTCACTCTTTGAATGTTGATTCTAGCCTGCACCATAACTTTTTTATCAAGATCCTGAAGTAACATCAAGTATTTTAAAAATGACGAAAATGGCAGAATACTGTACCAATGTATAATCCAGAATCCATAATGTATCTCTACAAATATGTTTCTCTACAGCTGATTGTATCATCCTCTGCAGCTCCTATTGCATATTAATTTTCAAGTTTATTTTAAGATCTCTGGTATTATGATTTTGCTTTAATCAGAACAGAAACATTACTTCTCCCACATCTTCAGTCTCTTATGGAGGCATGAACCATGTAGTGCCAAGACCTGCTGGAAACAACATTTTGCCAATTTTATGTATACACCGCATACGTTTTGTATGCTGTGCGATTATCTGTCTCTCATCTGGAAGAGAAAATAATACGTATAAGTTCTTAGAAAAAAATGAAATATTATTCACAGAAATTTTCAACAATTTCAAATCGGAGAAGTCAGGACATAATTATATTCTCCATTTGATTGTTCTTCCTTGAAACTGGCACCATCAGACACAGGGACACAAAGGTTACAAGAAGCATGTTGGCAAATGATATATATAAAATGTAGCCATGCACATAACAAATCTATAATAACGAACCTTTAGCATCAGTTTTTTTTTAGCGTCGAGTAATTCGATCAACATGAATACAAACACTTAGTTGGGTAAATATACCATTTCCATTTTCACAAAATTCTTAGAACAAACGCCAAGATATATTAAACTTTGCAAAATCATTTCTTTTTATATATTTATATACCACTTAAATATAATTGATCGATTAATGTGGTCGCAATATTACTTCAAATCATTAAATATAATAAAAATCTGTAATCGCAAGCCAATGAGTTTTATCATCCAAAGTCGCTTGATATTTCGAATTTGGACTTGTTCCTTCATGAGACAAACCTTCATTCAGTACATCCAAAAGAAGGACTAGTTCTCAGCACAGTACCAATGTTACAGAATAATTATTAGCTTAACCAGACTTACCTTAACATATTAAGAAATCTAATAGAAATACTTCCTAAAGTGTCTAAGTATTTAAAATGATGAACCCGAGTTTCATGTTGGATTGAAAAGAAAACAATAAGGTCGAGCTGTGCAGTGTGTAAACACGCGAGGGCAGAATATTCCTCATATATGATTAACCCAATTGCTCGACATTCACATTATACATGACAGTTTAAATTGCTTATATAAGCTGCTGTTATCTTAATCATACAAAGTAACATATTTATAATGTTTAAATTATCGAAATGCAACTGTTTCACGTTATTCACACGTTCTCAAACGGTAGAACATTTTATTATAATTCAAATAAATATTGATTGAAACGAAACATCGTGTATAATGAGTTAGACAAGTATATTAACCGGGGCGCAAATGTTTTGTCACACCTTAATTATAATAAGTCACTCAAAATTAAGAAAAACATGATACTTATAGTATTTTCGTTTTAATTGTTGTTACGATTGTTTCTAATAAGTTAACTATACTACTATGATTTTAAAAGCTTAATTTTTGTATGGCTCATAATTAATCATATATGCTTCAACCATAGCATGAAGATTAAGGGCTCAGGGTGAGACATTAACCAAGAAGAAGTCAAACTAAAGGGCATCGGAATAATACATTAAAAAAAGAATAAAACAATAGCACAACAACTGGTACTGAGCTGCAGGTCGGGCTCCACAGCCTGACGTGTATTTCTCTTGTAGTACTATATTTTATTTGATATTCACACTGCACGTAGGGAAAAAGGGGGTCTCAAACTTACTGACTGGACTAGTAAACAATGTAAGAGTCCGGTCGGAGTAAAGCTACCGACCTGTCAAGTTTTCTTTTATTTCTCTAGTTCTCTCCTATATCTGACAAAAAGGGATTATAATTCACGGTTTCTGAAAAATAATTTCAAGTATTACTGATCGAGGAGTAATAAGGAAACAAACAAAAAAAATGAAAATAAAAATGACCAGAAATATCAGGATATTTAGTTTTGATGACTCAAAGGCAATATTCGACCCGACATGTTAGTGCTAATTTAAGATCAAGATGAGCTTTTGACCTACAACCGCCCAAACAAATATAAACTGCCTTCACTTAGAGGATAAAGCATCGTACTGTTCTCACACACCAGCTTGTTTACCAGAGCCATCAATTTAGTCTTTCAATGTTCAATATTTGTCCACATTAAAATGTTTAACATTTAATCCTATAAAATCTTATCATTACATTGGCGACTGGACTGCGTATATCTATGCTTGGTCTATATTGTCCGACTCAGCGATTCACCGGTATATTACGTTTACAGTTATGCCCGGTTACCTGCAGCCTTATTATGTAGATACGTTCAATGGTCCATGTAACACCATGTGTCAAGCGTACTTACATAACATTAAAAAAATATTCTGGCACTAAGAATTCAACCAGCGAAGTAAAGTGTGCTTATCGTGTATTCAAGGGCTTACAATAATTACATTGAATACTACATGTCGAGAATAAACTACACAAATCACACTTCAAACTTGACATGACATATATTGGAGAGTTTATTAAATATCAGTTATCTCATGTAACATTGAAAATACGTCACATCAATTCAACACATTATATATACTACATATAGTGAAACTGGTAAAGCACTGATCGCATGGATGACTCTAAAAATAAATTAGTTGAGAGTAGAAGACATAAATTGATTTATCCAATGGGCATGGCAAAATGCCTGAGCAAATCTCCATGACAGAAAGCTCAGATATATTGTGAGTCATTTTACTTTCAATTCCGGACTCCGGGGTCCTGCTTGCCGTTCTGCATTTAGATATGTAAACACAAATGGTTTGGCTTAATCTTCATTTAATGAAAAAATATTTCCTATTATGTACCTGTCATCTAAAACGTGATAAAGGCATTAGTGTATCAAAATACTGACGCTGGGGTGTCACCTCATTTGGTACAATCATAACTATTGAACAGTATTAACTCCAATCAGTTGACCGGCCTTCGGATCAAATACTTCGATATGGAAAGTTAGCTGTTGTAGCTGTACTGGTTTTCGAGTGATCAAGCAAAAAAAAAAGGATACACAGAGTAGGTAACAACATGAAGCTTCAAAATATCAAATCACAATTGAAGGCTGAACAACAGAGTTAGATTTGACATCTAAGCATATAAGACGTACAGGTCAGGTGGGCGCAAGGAGATATGTATGTATAATCAGTCAATGATCTGTGACATAGTTGCAATTTACTGACTTTAATTTTGCGCGAGGTCTGAATATTATTCAACGATCGACGGACATTTTAGTTGGCCCCCATACATGAAAAACGTGCATTTATACAATACTGATAGCCTGTGCATCGAGGGATAGGCTATTTTTTGGTTATTTTTAAAAATGAGGTCATATGAGGTGTCTGTAATTATCGTGAAACTCAGATTCAATTGTTACATCTAAAAACGGATCTAGCACCTACATCATGGGAGACGAGAAGTCCTAACAGAAGACCTTTTAAAAAGTTAAATAGCACATATTTTTTAGCTGATGGCGACATCATTTGAGCGTTTGCTTATCTCTACTGATACCTTACCTTTTTTTCTATATGAAATTAGGTATCATGTGACGTAAAGGTCACCGCTTTGTTCATTGGATTGTCAAATTACTCAAATCGATAGCAGATAGGAAAAACTGGTATGAATAAAATATAGAGAATACATGATCTAAATAAATTATTTACATAAAAAAATAAGCAAGTCGATGCTAATATTAAACAGCTACACAATAGTGTTCCTATAGCCATCAAAGTTGCTAATCCCATACATGCCCACAATTTTTTAAGTATTGCCCTTTACTGAAACAAAAATTGCCAGTAATTAATGTTTAATCAGCTGTGTATATTGTTTCCTCTGTAATACAGACCATATGATTAGTGTTTGTAGATGAGGATCTACCAGGGAGTCAGTTTCCAGAGGATATACTTCGTTTTCCAGTTGATTACCGGAAGGTGCCTCTGCCAGACGAAAAAAGATCTAGAATAGACGTAACAGGGTGTTATTAGACAAGGTTCTGCATATACTCTGAAAATATTCACTTGCTATTGTTTGATAAATCAAAATCAACTATGAAAACAAATAAATAAAGTATACGCTGTAAAAAGGTATACATTTAATATTTCATAAATACAACGTGTGTACACGAGGTTTCTTTTTCGCAGTTTTCATTGTTTATATATTTTTTTCTTATCTATAGATATTTCATTAAATGTTTTCTTATCTATACATGTTTCATTTCTTAAAGATCTTGAAGATTCGAAGTCTTCCCGAAGAAGAAAACAAACCAGATAATTTCTACTTGCGTTCCATATTGGCGCGGTGCTTCCCCATTGCCACCACAAATGTAGTGTACCACTTGAATAGCCACTTGTCCATAAATATTTATGAACTGACTCTTGCCTTTAGCACCTTTACACCCGGATCGATAAAGCCTTTTATTAAAGTCAATCTCGTTCTCTACATAAAGTAAAGTTAATAATCTATCACATTTTATTATCATATCATTTAAATATATTACTTAACCAATATCTACGACTGATGGATTACACTCTAAGTTCCTGGAAAAATAAATTAAAAGACACGCACATAAGTACTTTAGTATACAAGTTCAAAATGCTGACCAACCTTATCAATTATTTAAGTAGTTAGTTGATTTATTTAAGTAGATTTAGGATAGCCTTAATCTTGTCAACCCTTAAAAGACAGCGAAAGGGGTCATATGGGAATACTTCCTTACTTCTTCCACACTCTGCCTTTTCGTTGGGAGGCATTAGACACGCGTCAGACATGGCGACCTCCCGGAAACACACATTTAGATGATGGGAATTGTAGCAACGGAGGTACTCCTTCAGCCGCGACATTATCTGATCATCATCTAAAATAAATACATATATGGTGCAGAATCAAGATATCTATTGTGTACCTATTGGGTGATATTTATGCTTGTGTACTTCTATCGGGCTTAGCAATAGCAGGTATGCAGTCTATGGCCAAACCATTGACTGTATATATTCTATTGTCCAATTTGTGAAAAATATACCCTTATTCTTTAAGATCAGACACTTACCTAAGAAAACTTGCCCTGACAATATTCGGGCAAGAACACAACGTAGTATATAAAAACACATGTTAACATAATTATATTATAACAGTCCTATAAACCAGGTATACATATCTATTCAGAGTCAAGACAGCTATATTGGTCTATATTACCTCTATATCAACTTTAACTACGGAGAACTGCGCATGTTATATTCAAAGATGAATAAATCTTATTATGACACCCATTTATCACCTTTTGGTGAACTTTCCGCCTCCTTTCCCGTGATTGTAAATACAATCACACTCAGAAACACGATAACGAGGGAAGACGGTAGCATGCTGCGGGTTGCACATCAACGGAAACATATGACTGGAACACGTTCCTTTCCATTAGGTGATGGAATGCACATAATTATAAATTTTCCGACATAATTTGCATGACAAAGTAAACCAACTTGCACACAAGTTTATAATTAATAATATTAAAAAAATAATTGTCATGGCCACATATTATCTTGATCTAATATGCATGTCACGGGATATATTCCTCACCAGTATAGTATGTCTGCATCAAAGCCTTTAATTAATAATTGTCATAACGAATCATACCAATTCCTATAAAATTTACTTTCGAAGACAGCAATTTAATTTTCTCAGAGCGTCGCCGTTATATGGTTCAAGAAACAACAACATGAGGTCTTTTTGTATACTCAGTTCCAGATTTTCAGTTTTCACTGCTCATGTAGGTTCTGTATGTCTTTTTTTTTTACATCTGCTACGTATCAGGAAGCAGGTATCTGTAATATATGTGCCTCTTGATAAGTATATAATATAAATACCGGGATACTTCGCTATATCTACGGTGGGTAGGTATTAGCGTTTGATAAAGGCGTTGGACTTCCGAACTGAAAATTTCCGGTTCGATGCTCGCCCACTCTTCTCGAAGTAGACTAATGAATCGTCCATAGAAGCACTATATCCCTATTTTATACGTTAATGTGCCTGTGTGGTGAGCGAATATAAAATACTTCTCTATTATATAAGACAACTCATATTTAATCAAAGCGATGACACATCTGTGTGACGGCGGAAAGATAGTTATTTCCTTAGCGTAGCAGATCCAGGAATCTCGAAGAAGCCCTTGCGTCATGTTTCTTTTATTAAATTCAAGCCGTCAGTTGACAAGTTATGACAAAAGAAGATTCATCCAAGATAAAATATTTTGTCATTATATTCAGTCGTACCCTGTTTCATTCGCCAACCTTGGGACTTGGGAATGTTTTGGCGGTAAGCGAGGGTGGCGGTTGATCGAGGGGTCTAAATGAGATGTGCCGGGTAACTAAAATCGGGCCGTGCATTTCTTAGGCTCGTCTTTAACAAGTCTTATTAAAAAAATATTTTGTACATTTATATAACTTTATTCACATAGAGAGAAAAATATAACAAATAATTACAGAAAAATACCATATGTACAATTTACTTACAAATATTTACATGTATAATTTATCCGTTCAAAATATAAAACTCTCCTGGCGCCGTTTTACTTTCAACCGAGTGTGCCCATACGAATTCCGTAATGGAGCATTGTTTTCCAGCTTGTGACAGGAAAACTGTTTTCTTTGGTCCATTCTGTAAAATGCGTCAATATCGGATTGTTCGTTGTAGTTGGAGCTCTCGAAATATCATAATACGATCTTCATGGGATGATATACTTCAGCGGATGTGTGCGGAATTGGTGAACCTCAGGTTCCGAGGTCGGACGGGCTGTATCATCGTTGTCTGTCACTGTTCCCACGATATCTTGATCCCTCAAAAGTTGTGCTTTTCCTATATTCCGATCAGCATTGACGTATTCCTGACTGCGTGCACTGTGGTCAATCCCAAGGCAATATGTCACTCGTTGTAGAAGAGGAAGGATAATGTTTGCTTCTGGACCGCCGTGCCGATCTGTTTCATTTGGCTAGTCACCCCTGGATATAAATCCTGTGTGTTTTCAAACAATTGAAATGGTGGCGATGCTGATAGAATCCCAGGCATGCTTCGTCTAGCAAACTGCGTCATCCTCCTAGGTTCGCTTTTGTCTGTACACGGTATGTATACGGCGCTTGACCTCGTACCCCTGTTAATTGCTTCAAACTACTCATCTGTTTTGTCTCATTAAATGACACTTATCCAAACAAATCTAGGTATCAAATCAACATTAAGACATTAATTTATAAGTGGCACCGGGTACTTGATCCATAAGCAGTGAGGCGTCGGTAGTTGTAAACACAGACACTGCCAGACACTGAGCCCAAGCGATAACGCCCCGGCTTGTCGAAATATTTCCGACTTATCTTAAGCTGGAATGAGGAAGTTTGCATATGATCAAGGGAATCTGGAACATTTGGCTAAAAACCACCTGGTGGATGGCGGAGAGCGAGGCTGGCAAATGAACGAGGTGCACAAGTAGTAAGAAAATCGGGACTTTTTGATTTGTTGGCGATGGGCGAGGTTGGCGGATGAACAAGGGGCGAATGAAAGAGGTTAGACTGTATGCTTATTTAAAGAAAGTATATATCGTTATTAAATAAATGAAAGGCCTTAGAAGAGTTTCGTAAACTTTTCATCCGAGTATATTATTAATACTCATCCTGAATAATATCACAGGTACGGACCTCATATGTTTCTCATGCGAGGTATGGTCAGTTATACCCGAAAGGTTTGAGGAGTATCGCAAATAAAATTCCCTATTTCACACTATATTACATATTAGTCTATTAAATATGGTAATGAAATCTTGAACACGATTTTGGGTTGCTTTTGGTCTTTTTCATCACATGATAAAACAGCTCTTAAACATCAGAACAAACATTTACACAGAATATTTTTTAAGATTGCGGGTACACCAACATTTATTGAAATAGTTCAAGCAATAAGATAATTTCAAGCAACACATTTTACATATTATTTGCACTTGTTATTATTTCTATACTTTGAGCATAGTTGGGTTGAAACGTAATCCTTATATAATTACACACTGTAAATTCAATGATAGATTTTCTTCCTTAACGCTGTCACAATTTTGGTGTGAGGTCTTGGAAGGAACAGAATAATATCTATTGTACAAGCAAGATAATAAATGGATTATAAATGAGTGGTAATAAGTATTGAAGATACATTACGTATCCTCCAGTCTGCTCGCTCGATTGGAGGCGCGCCTCAGCTGAGGCGACCTGCCGTAAACACTGTCTTGTATAATGAAAACTGTAACGTGGCAAAATATCTTCATTCCGCAACAATATTTGTTCCTCATCTGAATGAACGATTGCGTCCCATGTATTACATTCCAAAAAGATGTTTTGCTCAAAGGTGTCCTCAAAAGTTTCTTGGTTATCTTTGATATTTGCAGCAGGAGGTTCAGTATTGCAACACTGACATAGAGTAACATGATTCTCAGTTTACACTTGCCTTGCTTCAAATGAAACCATCCGCCAATACATAGTACATCCTAGTATACCGTCATCTACCATACATGATTAAATAACTTCAAGTAATTAGTGGGGCTGAGAAATTCATGAGAATGTATTATATTGGCCTGGTGCAGATTGTTCATATGCCTCAAATTTCGGGAAGATGATTTAATATTAAAATAAATATTTTGAAATATCGACAACACATGGTAACGTGCAGCATGTTTAAGTAAATGGGTTTTCATTGTATATGTATGGTACTCCAAGGGGTATAAAAATGCTCCTTCGACCAAACGTTTGTTCACTTTACCACTCAAGATATATATTATGCAGCATGATACTTCACCATAATTATTCTCTTCTGACCAGTCACTAACTGTTGTCCACTGCAGCTGTACACTAAAATGACCATGTAGGTGTATTACATTGATTCCTGCCAAAGTGTGCTATGACATGTGTAAGACTGTTTCATACTATCTTTTTGTGCTTACACCGTGATCAAACAATTTATTCATCTTCTCTCTTCTGCGAATTGTTCATTCTAGGTAATGTAGTAATTTAGCTGGATTAAGATTAGAATTCTACAAATGGGCCAATTTTTAAATGTACAGTATGATATAGCATGAACTAAACACAAGGCGTATTTAAAACGTGCATAATGTGTTGATCAATGTTCTTTCAAATCAAATGTGTCTGTCATTTTTATACCTTACGTTGATTTTCAAAATATCCCGAATTAGGAAGAGCAATCCCGGGTAGAAATACTCATGGCAATAAATGAAAATTTTCAATGACATGGGATAGTGCTTAGCGTTATATAACCGTTCATTTGGTGCTTGCTACATTATAATAGTGAAATTCATTTAATACATTTCAGTGTCTATACGTCACACTTGCGTGATACTGTAATTAGTCGTTATTATACAATCAGAGTTCAAAATTTCAATAATTATCGAGGTGGGTGATTGCTCAATAGAAGCATTGTATATTTTACTCCTTGGATAATTTTCATGATATTATCTAGGCAACATGTTAAGTATTCTTGTGGTGTCGCTGGCCCTCGTGATACCAGCAATAAAGGAGGTTGAAGCGCATATGTCTAAAGGTAAAGAAAGAGTTCAAATATGAAACAAGTAATCCAGTTTGTCAAGTGCGTACGCACATTTATTGTACCATATTTTTTACATAAGATTTATTCTTTTCAGACGTGAAGCTGGTCCTTGCGCAGCACCACAAATTGCTGCGGTGTTATAATTCCAAATATTTAAGTGGCTGTTTCAGGCAGTTCTTTATAGCTGGTGCTTGTCTTATGCCTTCTTCCGAGCCCGATGAATGTGGAACAAGTATTGCAGGCATTTCTGGCAAGTAGTGCAACCAGTGCACTTTAGTTGTATCCTCCTATTTAATATGTTTTCCATCAAATAGTTTAAAATATTGTTTATTGAAAGAAATATTAAACAATTACGTTAAAGAATTTGAAAACCAATATCTCCCTCTCTGTTTCTCTGTCTCTCTCTCTCTCTCTCTCTCTCTCTCTCTATATATATATATATATATATATATATATATATATTAACACGGCCTGCATTTTCCCAAGGATATGACATATGTACATAAAGGCAATTTAACTTTTCTATTGTGATATATGTATCTTGGTTTTGCGAATTGTTTTAAATTGAATATATTCTTTATTCTTTTAGAGAACAACATTTATACCTTCCTCCGGCATTTCCACACACGATGCCCAAATGTCTTAGGCAACACCCACAGCATAGACATACATGGACATATGGCAATCCACCTGATTCACTTCCAGTGTACTTCTAATCAAAGTGCATCAATACAATCAGGAAAGCAAGTATATTTGTTTTAGTCCATACCTACATTCAAGATACATTTATATGCATAAATTATTTTGTATATATTTGTATAATAACAAATATTTTTACATTATTTCTAAATTAGAGTTCTGCTTATCTGGCAAAAAGTACTGATGACGAAGATATGGAAAATCAGGTTTGATCTTTGGATTATGTAATTACACCATGCCCAGATGACCTCAGACGAGACTTTGTGCAGAGAGAGAAAGAGAGGTCATGCATTTTAAAATGATTAAACTATTTTACCAGTTTTTGTATCGTGTATGTTATATGGACTGTTGTGCGCCTTAGGTCAGAAACCAAACAGCATTTTACTTTAGATGCAGCCAATACGATTTACAAAATACTTTACAAAAACTTTAATACGAGACATTCAACTAGAGTTTCTGTGGGATTATATGATTTTGAGATACTGAGAAAAAGATTTACCTTGTATTTATGGAGTATCCAAAACAATACCCTCTAAGTAATAGACTTACCTTCTCTTCTTTCGTGTTATCTTGAACAAAAATTAATTGGGAGAAACTTACCACACTGTTATATGAGATAAGTAGCGAATCCAATTATTGGCTATTTACTCATTATATTTTTCGAGATTCTAACCAAATTAATGCATCATGCCAGGGACAGTGCATAACTTTGAGCCTGACCTATTGTAATTGTAGCCCAGATATACCGCGCCCTGCGTGAAAACTTCAATGGTGTTTCGATTAAAAAAAATCATTATTTATGGATGGAAGCTGAGTGATGTGAAATAGTCTTATTACGTATAAACATTTTCAATCATCCATGCAAAAGTTTAATATTACTGATTTCTTTAAACGAGCCAATGCTATTTGCTTAAAGATAGAATACTGAGACTGAGAAAAACATTTAATCTGAAGTATTACATCACCAGTGATGTATTTTAGATCTTTATTGCTTCCTAGAAATTCAAGTGCATTATAAATATTTAGAAGTACCAGGAAATCGAGTAGCAGTGTTTATATTTTGGTCTGAATCAAAATTAAAAGACTGCACCAAAGAATCGTGTTACAAAAATTATACTAAAGATGAATTAAGATGTAACTGACAATTGAGAGAAACATGATTTACACATAAGTTTATATAAGTTTAGTTATAGTCTAGTATACTGCTATGTTTTGAACGTAGCTGAAACTGAGCTAAAGTAACAAGAGACGGGCACCACAACTGTGCGCATATTTATCTGATACCACTATACTATTGTTACAAGGCCCCTTAGGAAGGAGGGAACCATGTCAGGCGCGAGTGGTGGGTACTCGGATCGTACTCCCTTTCACATTCATTTCCTATCAATTAACGATACTTCATTTCATTAATCATATTATGAAAATAAACACCGGTTCTGGTCCACAAATATAAATATAGAAGTATACACATTGAAAGTTAATGAATGTCCGCTTGAACCGTATTTCCCTGTGTAATATGCCCAGTGTGAATAATATAATACCATATCCATATATTGCAATGCTTTACATAATCACTAGAGATGAATATCCCCGGTTCTTTGAGGCTTTGGTTCTTCTAATAATCCAACGGCCAGTGTGTTATGTGGCAGATACGCACATGGATCTGGCGCTCCGTTAGCTTATATTTCTTAGTCCTTAGGTAAAATGTTAACATCTCGGTTTTTGGGCAGCTTACTTTGTCGCCTAGCGAAGTTAATTATTAAATGTATGCGCTGTAAATGTATTCTTTTCTAGGTTCCAATGGTGCCCACCACACAAATAAAATCATGTTTTTTTTTATACGATAAAACACACCCTTGGACTTGACAAATTTAAAAATAATAGGTGGACTGATGGTTACCAGAAATGTTTGAGGCGTTGGTTCTTTAAGACATGAAAATACTACTTCAATTATATTATAAGGCTGACACACACATGGCGCTTGAGCTTCCTTAGTTGACATTTCTTAGTCTTTAAATAACAAGTTAACATCAAATCATAAGGGCAGCTAACTTTGTGGCCAAGCGAAGATTATTATTAGATATATGCACATGTCATACTTACATGTTCTTGTTCTATGAAGATGTTCTAGTGGAATGAGCGGCTCTTGTTAATTTGTTATATATTTTGGAGACCAAATGGTGCCGCCCACACAAATAAAATCATGCTTTTACGGGGAACACATGCCTTTGTCTCCCTGAGGCTTGAATCACCCTAGGACTTGACAAATTTTCAATACATAGATGGACTAATGGCGATATGTGAATATAAGTATATATAATGATATTGGGTTGTCACAAGGTTTAACACCCTTCGCATTATCATTTCACATCAAGTATTATGAAGACTAATACGTAAGGCGTGTTCAACCCAACACAAATTGTAAAAAATCAAAAATATGATCTTATTTCTGGACACTTTTCGCTTCTTGTACCAGAAGCAACTCCGATCAAGTCACACGTTTACCGGTGTCGAGATATATATACAATTCGTCAGCATTATTGCATCTGCATACGCTATCCTGTGTTCGCTCTTATTTGTAAACGCGACTTATTATACATTACATCTTTTATATAAACTATCTTACGTCTGTGGTAACCACCAACGAAATATACCAATTTCTGATATGCTATATTGAAATGCCATTAAAAAGGGAAGCTAATACAGACACATATATGTATAGACATTCGTTAATACATGAATTATTATACTGGTAATATAAATACAAGTTGCTGTATATATATATATATATATATATATATATATATATATATATACATATATATATATATATATATATATATATATATATACTACATTTAATTCAAAGTCTCTTAAATAACTTTCAGCCATTAATTATTGAGGAGTAAAGAGGAAAGCGACGAAATAATAATGACATGTGTTGAAACGTAGGTCAAATCAAATGAAAACAGTCATTAGTAAGAATGATGGTCAACGGCACTTTGCAAAAGAGGTTACACTGTTAACCTTATAATTTACATTAAGACGCCATACGTAATAATTAAGGCGTTATATTCACTAACTCATTTTCAAAAATCACTTACATCTAACACATATGATTGTTAAAAGTTATTTTTGTGATCAACAGAACTGCTTATGTCAGAATATATACAAATCTATTTATAACTTTTATATAAGAAATTGAAGCTAAAGTCAATCATGCATATTGAAAGGATTTTTTATATCAATGTCATTAATGTTTTCGAAAAATGAGGAAAGTATGTGTTTATAAACTACGTTCCATGGAAGAAAGGGAATTAACAACCATGCAATTGCCCGTGCTCTTATTTAATTCCTGTAGTAATAGGATAAGGTATCGTCCTGTAATCACACATTAGTAATCAAATGTTCATTATTTCTCCACACTAAACTGTTAAACAGTTATTTCTATATAATGCTATACCATCTGAAACCTGTTAGTCATGACGCTGACAACTGAAAAACATTTACCTTTGTATTTAGGACCGGGATCTAGACTGACCGATGGAAAGTATGCGATTCATTTGTGTATTTGTTTTTGTGTTACCTGTATAGTTATGCCCGTTTAGGTTGATACTTTCAATTATATGTATAGCATCATGTGTCAAACGTATAACATAAAATAACAAAAAAAAAAAATAAAATAAGTTGGCGTTAATTACTCAATCAACGAAGCTACGCGTTGTCATCGTGATTTAAAGGGCTTATGATAATTACATTGAATAGTGCATTCAGAGAACTAATTGCACAAACCACGTCTTACCAAAACTTGACGTGACAGATGTTGCAAGGTTCATTTAACTATTATTAGTATTTTGGTGACATTGTCTTTGTTAATGTTAACCTGTATTCCCAAAATGAAATATATTACTTAGATTTAAACTGGTAATGTACTATTTTCATGGACGCCTTAATGATACCATGTAAAAAAAACATATATTGATTAATAAGATTGTTATCGGAAATCTGAGAAGATCCTAACAGGAAAAATTGCTTCTCTGGCACTGAAACTGAATATATATAAGTGATTCGGAAACACTGACGGAGGGCTGTTGCCTTATTGTGTATATTTCGTCATGTTAGCAGCACTCTGCCTCCGATTCAAATACTTTTGTACCGAAAGTTAGTCTACGCGAAATTAACAAATTAAAATTCAGGTAACGAACTGAGGTTAAAAAAAAATAATTCGCATACGAAACCAATAATTCAATAATTGTTCTTAAATTATGTATCTCCACCGTAGGTTTTATATACATTTACGATTCTGTGCTAAAATATTATTAATATTTCGTATTTAATATAATGATTTTTTTTATAATTTTAAAAGGTTTGTTCACAATTTGTCTAGGATATTATAAGGAATACAAAAATATGAGAAATTTGCTGCCAGTTAGTTTAGTTTTCATGTCTGGAAAAGGAATGTTTGGCCCTCTACTTGACAATCTGTCTTCTTGACTAAATTCAAGATAAGCTCTAAACTTGAACACGACCGCATAGACATAGCTTGTCTTTAGATAGCGGATGAAGTATCGTTTTTCTGGTCATAAACCGGTTTGCTTCTCAGAGCAATTAACTCTGTGCTTATATGTTCGATATATCTCCGCACAAGAAAGTTTAAGGTTATAAACCTATATAATGTTGTCAGAAACATGTTCATATTGCTCTGTTAACTGGACTGTATAAACTTATGCAGGCTGAAAAGGGTCTAGAATTTTCGACGCTAAATCATGCTTTTGGTTTGTGTATTCGCTTGTGTTTAGTGCATAGTTATATCAGATTACTTGCTTCCTGTTATGGTAGAAACTTTCAATTATAAATCTAACATTCTTTGTCAAGTTTAAGAACATAATATTACGAACTCAAACATTGGAGCCACGCGTGCTTACCGGTGTATTCCAGAGCTCATGTCAATTACCTAAAATACTGCATGCCGAGAATTAATTACACGAATTAGGTCTCACTCATAATTGATGTGACAGATGTTTGAAAGTGTAATTAACTGTTATTAGTACTATGGTGACTTTTTTATATAATGCGTCATCTTTATTCCACAGATCAAATGTACTTTATATAAAGAAACTTTGGAAGTACTTTAGAATAGAAGACATATACTGATTAATAAGGTGTACATCGAAAAATGTCTGAGAAAATCCGCAACAGAGAATTCATCGGAAATGTTAAAATCTGCCCTGAACCTCATATTCGTTAAAACCACTGTTACTGTTATTCCATGATTTATGGAGTCCTTCCTGCCGTTCTGCATAAAAATATATAAATATAAATTGTTTTGCCTTTTTAATTTACCAGAGATGCTATGACTCTATCTGCTAACACGTTGAAAAATAAAAGAACAGTATATACTTTGGTCACAATGTTACCATCACTGATCAGCTAATTGGCCTCCAAATATATTACTCTGGTGTGTAAAGTTAGCTATTGAAGCATTTCAGATCTATGAGTGATTAAACGGAAAAAAATCAGGTAACGAACTGACGCTTCCAAAATATCAAATGTTCTCTCAACGTTCGGTGACATAACAGCAGTAAATTGAGATTCATTATGCAGCGAGTCTCGATATAATTCAATATGACCGGTGGATATTTCAGCTGGCCCAAATATAGAGAAACAAGTGGACCTTTGCAATACGGATAATCTGTGCATCTTTGCATCGGCTATATTTTGCTTATTTTCATAAAAGACTATTCTAAGACAATGATTTTAATAATAGTCTCACTTTAGTATGAACAGCCATGCCAGTTAATTGTTTAAAGATGGAAATGGTTTACAAAGAAAAGTTCCCACCGTTAGTAAACCAACTTTTCTCTGTATATAATTTTCAGCCCGATGGTTGAACGCAAATCTACCCACTTGGAACAGAGCATGTATATTTCACACTGGTTACAAAGAGACAATAACACGGATGGTGCATGGCTAAGGGACATGCATGCATTTACGATAGTGTAACTGTGTAATGGAATATTTTAGCATTTTTGCCTGTGAGACCTTTACCCATATCCGTAACGGTCGGCAAATGGGGTATATTTAACTCGGAAAGAGTGTTCATTCATTAAGATATGATATTGTCTACGGCATGAAAAATGTCAAAGGCGAAGCAAAGAAATAATGCAACTCTATTTCAACTAGTTTGGACATATTTCTTACTGACATAAACCTTTATGTGGAAGAACATTACAACAAAAAGAAAGAGTGAGTTTTCCTTACAGGACAAAGTTACAAAATATATATTAGCTTTATCTGACTAAAATATAATCATGACATGCCATGGCAAATTAGTTACGAATCGATTGGCACGACAACCACTCATTAATTGGAAGCACAAGGAAATTATCATATAATTTAATCAAAATACTTCCAAAACTGTTTATGTATTGCAAATGAAACCCGAGTTTCATGTTGGTTTCAAGTTACTTTTTTATGATTAACAAATAGTCGAAATGCAATTGTTTCACGTTTTTCATACGTTTTCAGGAGTTACAATTGGAAACATGGTGTTTGTGCTCTGGGTCGTGTCTCTTTGTGGAATAATGCCGGCCATTGTCACAGAACAAGCGGAAAGTTTCTCATACGGTAAAACGTGTTTATTGAATTCAAATAAATATTGATAAGAAACAAACAGAACATATATATAGTAAGTAAGACAAGAATACATACCAGGAAGCCCGTTTGCAAAATCAACAGGCAACGAAAACTATGATATCAACACTTAACATAACATTAGATTGAAGAACATGAATGACTATTCTTTAATTTACAAATAAGAAAATGATACTTGAACAGTAGCAGGAAATGGGGCATTGCTACAATTTAGAACATCCTGAAGTCTGTTTCCGTCGAGTATTTGTAGCTGGCGCGTGCCTTATGCCTCCAACCGACCCAGCGGAATGCGGAACAGGTAATAAGGGCATAAAAATCACCTGTTATAATAAGAAACTTTCAGGGTCTCTTTCCAAATTTCCCCAAATATAACAAGTATACCTTAGAGTACAGTCGAACCTGTCTAATGCGACCATCCAACGGACTGGGCAAAAGTGGTCGCAATGGACATGTAGTCGTATTAGACAGTTTATGAACATTTAGGAACTAAACAAATTTAGATGATATGGATGACGGAGGTATGCATAAAAGTAGGCCTGCCACGTTTACACGTTTAAACAACTCAGTTCCGATAAATTACTGTCATCGTTTACAGAACGACAGACCATTCACACCATAGGCAATGATACCTCTTTCCGTCCGCTTTACATCGTCGGTAAACCATTCGCGTATTTAGGTGGACTTTGATTTGAAAATTTTTGAGGGTTTTATAAAAATCTTAGTCTTTGGTTTTTAATTATACAGGGTTTCTTTTACATAAGATGTACGACGGCGTGCCGCCGGTATTGAATTTTAGATCGCCATTGTGAATATACTCTTATTATTCACCGCCTTTGTAACCCTCGAAAATGAATAATCACCACGTGTTGCCGCCAAATATGCATTAAATCTTTAGATTATTGACCATCAAAGGTTGATAATCGTCGCTTTTACTCCTACGAGCGCTCGAGCGATGGTTAAGGTTACAGAAGAAATAAGAGAAAACATTTACCCGAATTGGTACAACGGTTACAGTGACGAAACGTCATGTCATTGGTACTTTTCAACTAATTTGCATAGCCCTTGACGACAAATCTTCCGAATATTGCCAACTGGCTACTGTGCATACAGGCGGGCCTTATGGAAAATGCAAATTTTTAGGCCAAAAGGCAATTACGAACGATCTCAAATCAGTTGTTAGCACGATTATAGCTGTCAAAAATTCGCGGTGGAGGCTACGTTCACAGCCAGGGAGCAGCTGCTTATTTCTCTTGTGAAGCATTTTTAATAACTATGCGCGTTCAATAAACCTCTCTTTTTGTGAAAAAAACTGCGTTGTCAGCTACAAACACCCATTTGAACGACTAAAAAATTGTTTGCTTACGTCACTTGTTACTAACATCACTTGCTTCATAGGAACATCATAAATTATCCACTTTATGTAATAACGCCTTTCATGACACTTTGTATTGATCAAAGTCGGTGGAGGGGGTGGGGGGGACAGAGGTCAAAGATTAACTTCGGGGAACCTCCATCCATGTGTGGACGTGTAAGCGATTCACGTAACCTAGCTGGGTCTCCGGGCCCAGGGTACTCCCATATGACTACTAGTAAAACAAAACAAGGTGCAAGTGACCGCAACTCCACGGTTGGTCAATCAACCGACCGGTCAGCGCTGGTCAGTGAGTAGCTCATTAAGTGCAGGTCAATATATCACTTTGGTCGGGAAAAAAAATTCCCGTAATCCGTAATAGCCAGGTCGTGTCACAGGTGGTCGTTTAGACAGGTTGGACTGTATATAATTATATTTTTCCATGGTGGTTCTTTTTCCTTTTCTGGTTTTACAGGTGGTCGTTTAGACAGGTTGGACTGTTTTTCTTATCCAATATCTATAGAAACAATAGTTTGCATGTTACTTCCAGGGAAAGAGATCAACTGGTTTAATAAAGATGGGAGGTCTGGGTGCACAAATGTGGTAAATAAGAGTCTTCCTGTTAAATTATATGGAAAAATTACCATCCAAGTGGTCCATTACCACTGTGGTGACCCTCAGGGAGCATACTTCGAATTCGGAAAGCAATTATTTTTGACAGGTTTATCTTATATTATAGAATACTTACAGTTTATATATATATATATATATATATATATATATATATATATATATATATATATATATTTACTACTTCTATAGTAAACCGATTTTACTGTTTCACTAATATTTCTCTAGATATAGTGCATGTATTAGATAAGGCACACTCATCATGCAGCAAACTTCGGGTTTCATCATTAGAGTTTGCACCGAAGAATAATTAAGATCAGGTTAATGAGACCATGGAATCGGATTCTAATTAAATATTTTTTTACATCCGCGACTCCCTGCTCTCGTCGATCTAAATTTTGGCCTTCTGACAGCCCAGGTGTTGCGACCTTATGAAATTCGTTAAGGCTCTGTACAATGCATTTAAAATTCACCTCTCTGCAAATTGTATTTTTTTTGCATTATACCATAGAATATGTATTCAGTACTATGTGAGCATTGGCAACAAATTACAGACATACAATATATTAACAATATGTAAAAAAAAATATGGAATATGAGTCATTTATTATTCTATATGACTTAGTTGTTTAAGAAATATAATGGTAACTAGAAATTCAAGTGCAATATACATATTTACAAGTACAAAGGGTTGACTGGCAATTTTTTTTTTACATTTCGGTCTGAATAAAATTTTACAGACTGCATCATCCAATCATTTGAAAATATTATTAAAACAATTGATTATTTTTAAGAATTGCAGAAAAAAACCTTCGTTTACACAATTTATTTTAATTCAACTGATGTTACTTATGTTAAGTATTAGTTTAGTATACCACTTTGCTTTAGAAAAAAAAGCCAATACTGAGCTAAAGTACTACAAGTCGGACTCCACAACCGAGAATTTATTTATCTTGCACTGGTTTGTTATTGGGTTCGTACGCTCTTTCACAAACGTACAGATCAATTAACGAGACGACAAATGAAAATCACTTCATTTATTATATACTGAAGATGAACATTGTTTCCCGTCCATAAATAAAATGTAGAAATATACCCATAGAAAATTCAGCTTGATCCTGTTTAAACTATGTTATATTCCCAGTTAAAATAATATAATACAATATCCATATATTCCGATTGTATCAATGGTAACACTATAAATGAATATCGCCAAAGTCACTAAGGCGTTGGTACTCATGTTGGATGTTCAAGTGAAAGGAGAGGCTCTTATAAAGTTCTTATATCCTAGAGTCCGAATGCTGCCGCCCACACTCTAAAATAAAATCATCTTTTTTTTACGGGGAACAAATACCTGAATCACCTTTGGAATAGACCAATAGTACAAACCATAGAGGAACACATTACTAAATCTGCAATTATGAATATATAATGTTAAAGTTAAAAACGCCTTTAGGCATCATCATCCAATCAAATGTTATGAAAGCCACTACGTATCATGTGTTCACCCTGACACCAAACGTAAGAAATCAAAAGATATGGTCACCCTGACACCAAACGTAAGAAATCAAAGTTATGGTCTTACGTACAGGACAATATTCGCTGCTTGTACCAGTAGCAGATCTGATTGAGTAACGTGTACCATTTTAAAGGCGTGAACTGGCGAGACATATATATATATATATATATATATATATATATATATATATATATATATATATATATATATATATATACTAAAACGTGTAAAGTACTGTTAAATTTGACGTTTTGAATATTTTTGCTATATTGCAAAATGTTTTATGAATATTAAATAAACTTTGAAACAGCCAATAAGTACGAATATTCTGTATAAAGATAATTATAAATTATTTAATAAGAGGAACAATGTTATTCATAGTGCATATTTTTGCTCGTAAATTATTCCCTCTGTTTCGGAGAGGAGCCATGACTTTAAGGCGAGGCGGTCCATACATAGCAAAATATGTAAATAGTTATAATAACCCAGAACATTAACATAGGAAACAGGGCATGTCAATCATAGTTAAGTAAAACAGCTGAAGAATTAATAATATAAAATTTGGCAACCAAAACACTGTCAACCTCAAGTTTGAGGTATAATATATAAAAAAACCACTTATAACATGCTGCAGTTTATGAGAAACAGTCAATGAATTTAATATTTTAGTAGGATCGCTTGCGATATTGTGTCTCATTGCTCGTTGAACTAGTATAGCTTGTAAATGTTACGAGAATAGGAGAATAGTCGATAATTCAGGATATATACTTTGTTTGCTTAAGTAAAGATGGTAACATCATGATATCTCATTACTACATCGAAGTCATTCAGTGGACTAAATAACCACCGTACTCAAAAAAAGTTCTGCCTAAATTAAATGTTAGCAGGAGCTTCACGACCTATATCCATGTTGCGAATGATTTCTAGACAATACTGTTGAAGTATTTTGCTCGAGAGGGTTAAAACTTCCCGAAAATTGGGAAAAATAAAACCATAAATAAAAGGTCCTGTCAGCCAACAGACTGATATTTCAATTGAGAATGGCCTTGTATTATCCCCGTCATTCATACAGATTTTGTAACCTTTTAAAATGGTCAGGTACAAATAATCAGATATGTCCATTCGTTTAGTTTTCAGTTTCCAATTGTTACGATGTTGCTTTTTTTTATTTAATAACATGAGTTCATATGGTAATGGATTAATCTTGTAGGTTTATTTGTATAAATTGCATTTGTATTAATTTGGTTAACTACAAAAATTTTACCCTCACAAAACAATACAAAAAATGAAAATCATACATATGAAGTGCTTTCTTTAGATATTAATATTGTGTGCACATTCTGTGGTTTAGCCGTAGCAGGTACACATTCTATTGTCAAAACCATTAAATGTATGTAATATATGGTTCATATTATGAAATGTATACACTAGTTGCTTTAGGACAGGAAATTTCCGGAAACAACTTGCTCTGACTAATATATATATATATATATATATATATATATATATATATATATATATATATATATACATGTATACAACGGCATATATAATTACACAAATATATAATATTACAGTTTTATAAACTAGTGTAAATTTATATGGGGGCATGACAGTTACATTGTCTAGTGTCAAATGTATTTTCATGCTATCTATGAATGAATAGCGGCATATTTTTTTTATGAAAGGATATTTGTTTAGATCTTATTATAACACCATTTGCATTAAGTTTTCGTAATCTTTCCCGCTGTTTTCCGGCGATTGTTGATATCATCATACCCAGAGACACGCCAATGAGTAAGAACAACTGCCTTCTGCGAGATTCACTTCCAGGGAAACATATGACTAAACTGAAACACGAACATTTCCCTAAGTTAGAGAATGCTTATAATTATAAATGTTAAACCTTAATATGTGTACACAAAAAAATCAATTTGCACGCAACTGTATCATTAATTATATTTAAATAATTGTCGATGTCACATATTATTTTGCTCTAATAAGCATTTATTATAAGAGTTATTTCTGATCAGTTACAGGGTGTCTGCCAAAAGCGTTGAAAAAATAATTGTTATAACTATAAGGACAGCAATTTTAGCCTTCCCAGAAAGTGAGATGGTTTGAGTGTTTTAAGAAATAACAAAATGAGTCTTTTTGAATACCAATGTCCTGATTTTTAGGCTTCATCACTACTAAAGTGGGTCCTGATTAAGCTATTGTTACCTCTGCCATGTAGCAAAAAGCAGGTATTTGTAAAATATATGCCTGTTGATAGTTATATAATATCGATACTGGGATACTTCGCAATATCTACGGTAGGTAGGTTTTAGTATTAGGTGAAATAGTTGGACTTCCGATCTTAAAATTTCGGGCCTTTACTCGCCCTCTCGGCTCAACAGGAATCTCATGAAATGTCCATAATAACACTTGCTCTCCCATGTTATACATTGTTATATCTCTTGAGTGAGCAAACACAGTCCGCTCGTCGCATTACCAAAATAAAAGATCAGAGGTCCAATATGTTTACAGTCCTATTATATGAGGCAACTCATACATTTTCAAGGCAATTACATATTTGTGCCACTGCAGATAGACGGTTAGTTTTCTTAGCGTAGCAGTTCAAGGAAACTCGAAGATTCCATTGAGTCATGTTGTGTTTATTACGTTTTAGCTGTCAGGTGACAAGGGGTGATACAAGACGATATATCGTGAATAATATCCCAGGTACGGACATGACCAGTTTGTCATGAGAGGCATGGTCAATGATACTCTCTTTTTTATAGAGTATCACACATAAAATTCGTTATCTAACAATATATTTCATATTAGTTTATCAATTATGGGTATGATATCTTGAATCCGATTTCAATAACGTGAAAAACAACTCTAAAACACTAGAACAGACATTTTACACATAATATATTTCAGATTTTATTCATCTTGCGACTTGGATCAGTTCATTTTCTACATTATGTAGCCTTCCAACAATTATTTTAATCATTGATATGCTGCTGGTTTTGATTCCAAATATCATATTTCACTTTCCAAGTGTTTGCTTCAGGCAGTTTCATCCACATCCGAAGGATTCTAAAATGAAATGTATTTGTTGTCATATGCATTCCTGTCCAGGCACTTTAAATATTACGAAAGATCGAATGTAAATGCAGAATATTAATGCAGGATATACTTACTTTCCGGATTCAAGAGTTGCTCTATTGGAGCTACCACAGTGGTAGTAATGCACAGTGATTGCCAAATCTTTATATATTTCTACAATCTTCTTTTCATTAATGACATCTGTGCATCCTGACTGGAAATGTCTTTTAAAGTAACTAGTCTCTCTCTCTGGAACAGGAATAAGATTATTTTAGTTGTTTACAGAAATATATCCATAGATGTTATATGATACGTTTTTTAATCTGAATTAATAGGATATACATAAATATGGTTTGCATTAGAAATTATATGAAGATGCAGACTAACGCACAGGAAACGTTTTCTCTTACTTATTCCACATACGGCGGGCTCAGTGTCAGGCATATTGCAGGCACCAGAAACAAATAACTGTCGTAAACAGTCGTTCACATGATTGGTATTGTAAGAACGCAGTGCATCTGTGAGCTGAGCAAGGATTTGTTTCTCGTCTGTAACTAAACATTAAAATGAAATTGAAACCAATTTCAAATAAGTAAATCAATAAAAAATTAAGTAAAACAAGTAAATCTTTTTCAATTAAGTATCTTCACCTTAGCCTTTTAATGTATTTAGTTTTCAGCGCTAACATGTAATTCTAATACGAGGAGTTCGTATTTAATACTAATGTTTTCTCTGATAATTTTGGATCACTTTACACAGTTTGAAGTTCATATTTAAATACGCGTTTTTACCTTTTGAGTTCTCCACCTGTGTACCTTTTAGTGTCGATAACAGCAAACACAGTACTACTACATAGATTCGTGACATCCTTGTCAAATTTTGAATCATACAAATTGATCAGTTACAGCTAAGCGAAAGTTAAGCCTGTATACTAATGAACACGATACAAGAATAATTATCACGACTCTCGATTAAAGGTTATTAGACCATCAGGTAAGTACCCGGATAATTGACAAAATTTATCACTAACATCATGGAATTATTGGTAACCCATCTTAAATTACAGACATACAATACAAAGTTTTCCTGCTGTTTATAGACAACATTAATTGAATGAGGGCTGCTGTACCAAAGGCGGTAGCAGTAATGCGTTGAATTAAATTATAAATTATGTTGGTAGATGTTTGGGATGTTTGGTATTTTAGCGTTTCTTTCTTTTGTTTTTTTTATTTAAACTGAGTGAATTTGAATGAAGAACAAAAGGTTTTGAGAAAAACTTTTTTCTGTTTTGTTTAAAGGTTTTGAGAAAAACTTTTTTTCTGTTTCGTTTAATGAAACTTCCTACACCACAACAGAACGTCTGCATTTAAGCTTAGTATACTACCTCTCGAACATTCTTCTTCATATAGGTTACGAACGAGGAATACATCATTCAAGTGGCGCTCGCCAAGAAATACATAACAAGGCCGTTAAATTTTGTTCTTGGCGTTACAGTCGTGTAAAACCTTGCAAGTTTACAACAGTATCTCCCGTTCGTCGGTCACCTGTACATACGTTCGAATCCAGACTATCCTACGATAGTTATTATCGTCCGTACCTTGTGACGTACTTCTCGGTAAGCTTAGTGGTATATGTAAATACACATGCATGCATATATATTGGTCCTATTCATACGTGATATAACTTACTTATTGGATTTCCTAATTCACTCCTTGAATTTTGTGTCTGGCCAACACCATAATTTTTTGTTAGGAACCTGAAGTAACATCAAGTATTTTTAGAATGACGAAAACGGCAGAAAGCTGTACCAATGCATAATCCAGAGTCCATAATGTCATAATGTATCTCTTAAAATGCGTATGTTTTTCTACAGCTGATTTTCTACAGCTGTGTATGATCCTCTGCAGCTCTTATTGCATATTTATTTTCAAGTATTTTTTATAGATATCTGGTTTTATGATTCTGCTTTAGTCAGAACAAAAACATTACTTCTCCCGTACTCTTCAGTCTCTTAGGGAGGCATGAGCCATGTGGTGCAAACACCTGCCGGAAACAAACATGCGGCCGATATTAATTTAAACACCGCATACGTTTTGTATGCTGAGCGAGTATCCGTCTCTAATCGTGAAGAGGAAATAAAACGTATAATTTCTTAGAAAAAAAATGAAATATTAATCACAGAGACCAATAAAATTCTCAACAATTTCAAATCGGTTTCCTGTCAAAATTTTCTAAATCTGAAAAGTCAGTACATAATTATATTCTCCATTTGATTGTTCTCCCATGAAACTGGTAGCATCAGGCACAGGGACAAAAAGGTAACAAGAAGTATGTTGGCAAAGGATAAATCTAAAATGTAGCCATGCACATAACGAATCTATAATAACGAAAACATATCTGACAGAATATGTTTGAGGAAGCATGAAGGGAGTGCTTGTAAATGGAGTTACTAAAATGATTTGTCAGTTTCATATAGCATACACGAGATACGTGACTTTATACCTGTGATACAGAAACCTGTTATTAATAACATGTGTTCCAACCTAATAAATTGTTAATTTTATCACATGAGCCCACTGGTAGTTGCTCAAACGAATGTTCTGACAGTTGCAACTAATGTGTATGGAAAACGTATGAGTCTAATTGTTCATTATTGCCCCCACACTGTATTATGTCCGACAAACTATATCCATATAAATTTTCAATGTCTAAGGTTCCACTCTACAAATGTCGGTGCCATGTTTAAATATTTGTCCAACAAGTGCTCAAAGAATTGACATGTAAGAGCCATAAAATATCCAAAGATGAGAAAAACACTGGCTTTGAACATATGAATTAAACTATTTATGAACTATATATGTTTTAGAGCAAATGACTTAATCCTAGCATAAAGATGGACTCAACTGAGCCCGACTGAACAGGTTTCCCAGTTTTTGACCCTACAGACTGACGACAACTAGGGTGTTTAAACATAATGGCCTGAGTCAAGGCAACCGGATTGACGGCTGAGGCGGCAAACCAAAACTTGAACTATTTTTTTATAATGTACTTAATTTTTGTTATAGATCTCTTTCTTGTCCATATAATTTTTCCCCATCCCGCAATTCAAACAATATATTTTGATATAATTTAAGTGTTAAAATAATATTAAATATTCTGTTTCATATAAAATAAACATTCTTGATTCGAGACAACGTGGCATATCATTTTTTACAATATGCTGCACTAGAAACATTTTCTATACAGATTTGTTCATTTATACTATGATGCAACCACAGCTTCCATAACATATACTCTACACCTTGTGATTTTGGCCAAGATGATCACATGAGAGAGGTACTCATGTGGCCACAGAATTAATTATGATTGGTTGCTGACTGTGTTTTTTTGAAGATTCGACCCAACTTCAGAAACCAAAAAAAAAAAAAAAAAACTGACGCCGACTGTCGTTGAATCACGTCTTTTCTCGCATACAGGTTGCGACTGACTCAACGGTTTTTGACTTGTTAATTTGAATCGGGTTCCAACGTATATGTCGGGATTAAAAATTCCTGTTCAATATTCAGTTAAGATATATCTTCTTCACATGATTAAAGCTCTGAAACATGTAATTATCAGACACCATTTGTCGTTATTCTCCATTACTCGTCCCCTGATACAATTATCAAATGCAGATAACCGAAAACTTATAATTTTTATGTTACACTTGTTTGTGTATTTGGTCAAGGGTTAACATAAAGCAAACATTATTTAAAAAAAGACAATCAAAACGATGAATTATCATGATATGAATCTGGTAGTCATAAGCGATAAAAGCCGATATCATAATAGCATTAGTAAAAAACCAATGGGTTATTATATGTCAAGCAAGAAGGGTTATTATATGTCAAATAAGAAAGCATAAGAGGGTGCCTAGAAAAATAACTAATTGTTCTGACATCTCCCAAAGCGGTTAATTATTTTCTTCGTAAAATTGATCTCACTGGTAGATGCTAATCTCTTATCTCTTGTAAGTGGTCCTAAATTAAAGGCCCGTGTTAAATGTTAAATATTAGACTGCAAAACAAATGAAACATGCATAATTTGTTCTTAAAAACGATTACTCTTACTCTTTATAATTAACTAGTCCAAGAAGATTTAAACATGTGTATCATTCGTAAATCCTTTTCAGTAACATAGTGTACAAAAGATATTGCCAAACAGACTTCTGAAACAAATATTAAATAGTACATAACTCTATTACTTGTTATAAAAAACAACCTACAAACATTGAAATACCATTAACATTACCGGGGGATACACTTAAATTCATTTAAATCAGGAATCAGACTTGCTGCACCTTTTGGGGAATTGTTACCATGCACTCTTCTATGAAAACAACACATGCTCCAGGAGAAGAGTTGTTTATTAAGCGGCATCAATTCTTTACAAAGCAACATCTAGATTAGGTTGGTTTGTTGATATATTCGTTAGATTTAAGGAATATATGACCATATATCATGGGTTATTTTCCACGCTTCTGTCATCGTCTCCTTCTCCCAGATATTAAGATCTCTGAAACAGAAGTTTATTTTGCATCACAACCACGGAAACCTAAACAAACGTCGAATGTATATGAGAGAATTGGAATGTAAACAATATAAACAAAATACTTGCCTGCCCGCTTCAAAAGGAGTTAACGCTGAATCACAGCAACGGTAGTTCAATACCTGGATAGCTAAATTTCCATATATTTCGAGGATTGTACTATTTCGTTCTAAATTGTTGCACCCTAAATTGGATTCTCTGTAAAAATAGTCCGTCGCTTTATCTGAAAAAATGAACAATAAGAATTTTAATGTTGAATTTCGGCGCAACTAGTAAAATATTTATTGACCTGTTATTAAAAAAAAACAACATATGTACGTTCTATTAAGGTATTATCTTGTTACAGTTCTGACACAGATCACGCTCTATATATTTTATATCTGCATATAATATAGAATAAAACTTTGTGATTGGTTCTTTAGGCCATTTGATAACATAATATATATATATATATATATATATATATATATATATATATATATATATAATTTATATTGAGGAAAAGTACCATTTATTAACATCAATGTAAGGAATTTATATCAAACGGAACATTGATCACATCATATATATTAAAAACTGTTGACCGACTACATTATACAAAATTAAAGTTTTGACTTAATGAAAGGTTACATCTAACCTATATATATATATATATATATATATATATATATATGTATATATATAAATATATATATATATACATATATACATATATATATAAAACTGTAATTCTGACAAGGGAATGACCTGTTCCACATTCAGCCGTTTCAGTTGGAGGCATAATACACACACGAGTCACAGAGATTTGACGGAAACAATCGGTAAGATGCCGGGAATTAAAACACCTGCTCCATTCTTTGGACTGTGATATGATTTGTTCCTTATCTGAAAAAAAAAAGTTTAATAATTATTATATCAAATGGCTGTTTCGCACTTCAGTGTTGGTTGCATATATAGTTAAATCGTTCATTATAAGTTAACATCACCTTTTTAAATTATCTACCTGTTTACCATTCAGCATCGGGAGCAAAAGGATCAGTATTACAATGCAGACGCAAATGTGTATGTTTACGGTTCTCTACCACTGAACAGATTGACTCTGAATGTGGCGAATATATAATTGGATAAATACAAAATGAAAACTCTATTATAAGAAGTAATTAAATCAACACGAAACAGTGCGTTTTGATATTAGCAGCGTGAAGCTTTCCACAGTTTGAAGTTTATATTTAAATACACGTTTTTACCTTTTGAGTTCTTCAGCTGTGTACCTCTTATTGTCGATAACAGCAAACACAGTACCACTTCATAGATTCGTTACATCCTTGTTTAATGTTGAATCATACAAATTGTTCAGTTACGACTAGGAGAAAGTTAGCCTGTATACTATTGTACACGATTCAAGAATAATTATCGCAACTTCCAATTAAAGGTTATTACACCATCAGTGAAGTACCCGGATAATTGGCAAAATTAATCACAAACATAATGGAATAATTGAAATACCCATCCTAAATTGCAGACATACAATATCGCACATAACATTCGCTATCGAACACTATATTACATATAAGTGGGTATAATTTCGGGGGACGATTTTGGTTTGGTTGAGGCCTTTCTCACATGAAAAACAGCTCTAATACACGGGAACAGACATTTTACACAGAATATATTTCAGATTTTATTTTCTTGCGACCTGGATCAGTTTATTTTCTTCGGTATGTAGCCTTCCAAAAATGATTTCATATGTTGATGTGCCACAGGTTTTGGTTCCAAATTTCATATTTCAGTTTCCAAGTGTTTGTTTCAGGCTGCTTCATCCACATCCGGAGGGCTCTAAAATAGAATTTATTTGTTGTCTAATGGAATTCTATTCAGGCATTTTAATAAATAATACGCACGAATTTAATGGTATAATATTAATGGAAGATATACTTGCTTTCCAGATTCAAGAGTTGCTCTCCCGGAGCTACCGCAGTGGTAGTAATGCACAGTGATTGCCAAATCGTTATATATATCAAGGATCTTTTTTTTATTCACCACGTTTCTGCATCCTGACTGGAAATGTTTTTCGAAGTAGCCAATCTCTTTCTCTGGAACAGGGATACGATTATGATAAACGTTCACAGAAATATGATGCATCATGTTGAATCTGAATTATTAGGAGCGCATGCATTTAGTGAACTATTTCACATGGTGCGTATCTAACCGGAACTTGTTCAAACGCTTACACAATATACTGTAGTTGGCCTTTTTTATCCAGTAATGTTAAATGGTATGTTTGCAAATTGCTTGTGAAATATTCATTGGCACTGATTTGTGTTTTCTATCTTTACGCATCAAATTCTCACAAGAAAACTGTGCTGATGAAACATCATTCCTTTCACCAATGTAGACTTTATGAACTCATGTTTAAAAAAAAAAACAAGGAATCCTCATGTTTCTTTTCTTACAAATATATATATACTTTCTGCTGTAATTCTGTCAAGCCGACAAAAGTCATTAATGAAAGATAAGGATACGCAGTGTGCCTAGTTTTAGCAAAATGTGGTTTAAAATAGAAATTATATGAAGACGCAGACAATATCAGAGGAAAGTTTAAAGAAACTTCTTCCCTTACTTGTTCCACAGTCTGCGGGCTCAGTGTCAGGCATAGCGCAGGCATCAGCAACATATAACTGTCGAACACAGTCATTCATATGACCGGTATTGTAACAACGGATTCCATCTCTGAGTTGAGCAAGGATTTGTTTCTCTTCTGTAATTCAGGATTATAATACAAATGAAGCCTGTTAAAAACTAGTCAATTAAGAATTGTTCTTTAATTAAATAACTTCACCTTAGCCTTTAAATACATTAAATATTCTGTGTGACGGGAAATTCAATTTATTAAGATTTCTTTTTAAATACATTTGTTTGTTTCGATAAATTGGAACGCTCTCCACGGCTGGAAGTTTAAATTTAAATACGCGTTTTTACCTTTTGAGGTGTCAACCTGTGCCCCTCTTATTGTTGATAACAACAAACACAGTACTACCACATAGATTCGTAACATCCTTCTGGAAATTTGAATCACACAAGTTGTTCAGTTACGGCTAAGCCAAGGTTGAGTCTGTATACACGATTCAATAATAATTATAACAACTTCCGATTTAAGGTTATTACACCATCAGGTAAGTGCCCGTATAATTGGCAAAATTAATCACAACCATAATAGAATGATTGGAAAATCCCGCCTAAATAAAACACATGCATTAAGTAGTCTTTGAGTGTTAAAAGACAACTTTAATTGAATGAGGGATGCTGTGCCAAAGGCCGTATCAGGATTATAAATAATGTGTTTAATTATATTTGAATTTACATATTCTACCAACAGGAGAAACAATCCTTTCAGCATTACTCTCTTACAAACTGTCCTTGTTTCACATTATGCGGTTTGTATAAAGAAAGTTTATGTTTGGGATATTTGGTATTTTAGCGTGTCCTTCGGTAACCCCTTTGTCCATTTGTCATAAAAATTGCCCTAATTCTCATTATTCGTATGTCCAAAATTACTTTTAAAATTAGTTCTCCCCATCAATATATATTAATCAATAAAGATAACAGCTTTAACCTGTTTACTGCAATGGACTCCAGTAAATGTGCTATATATTAATATCTAAGTGACAAGGGATATCCTAGGATAATTTGCTGATGACACCTCGGTCATCGCATGACCGTTCCTCCTTATTCTCCTTGACGCATGAGGTAAATAAGTGTAAACCATTTATCATACGAAAGGCCAAAGGTATTACAGTGCTGTTCAAGTAAGATTCGGTATAAAGAAAATAAACTACAAATATCAATTTTAATGGCAAATTTCAAAAGAAATGTGTTGGATGCGCATATAACAGATGCAGTATGTCCTAGATGTCAGAAGAAATGCAGGTTAACATTGTGTTTATTTAGAACACTAATATGTTATCATATCCGACACAAATAATATTAGTCTATTATTTTAAAATAAACCTGCACTTAATATATGGCATAAAGGCTATACCGATTAACTGAACATGCTTTTCCTATGACATTAACACGTTTATATTTATGGTGACCCTTCTGACGTGAATGTCCATGATTTGTTCAAATTTTGTTTTTGGACAGATATCTGCAACAAAGCAAACTAGATTGATGTTTTTTATAAACGTTTGTTTTCGATGAAATGTATTTGGTGTCTTCTGTAAATGTGTTTAAAATCTCTCAGAACACTACACGCGTTACAGTCAAATTCTAAAGCTAATAACCAATTTCGTAGCACAACAAACCTGTAAACCTAGGCTCTTTAATTTACTAACAAATTGCTGTTGATGGGAACGATTACGTGCCAATAAATAAGTATCGATAATTATCATTGGTATGCCCAATTATACATCCAACATCAGCGTTCAGCAAAACCGTGCATGATTTTGAGTCTTAACATGCCTTTCAAAGTGTTGGCCTTGTTGACGAGTCTGGTGATACCTACAATGATAGATCAGCATGCAGGGGGAAACGCGATTGGAATTAAATTTCTAGTTCTGAAACTTGTGAATTTCTCGGTAAAAATAAACAAACAACACATGGAAAAAAGAAGAATTAAAGGAATGCAAAGCTGTTCATTAGAAACAAGAGATGTATTTAAATAACATGAGGTTGGATTAATTAAAAAACCAGCAACTTATGTTATGTTTTCTTTCAGAAAATACGGAAAAAATGTCACAGCTGAAGCATTTATCCGATGTTACAGTTCTCAGCATCCAAATCATTGTTTCCGAGTCGTCTCTATAATATTAATGTAAGATGAACTTGCTTTCCAGATTCAAGAGTTGCTCTCCCGGATATACCGCAGTGGTAGTAATGCACAGTGATTGCCAAATCGTTATATATATCAAGGATCTTTTTTTTATTCACCACGTTTCTGCATCCTGACTGGAAATGTTTTTCAAAGTAGCCAATCTCTTTCTCTGGAACATGGATAACATTATGACAAACGTTTACAGAAATATATACATATACAGTTAAACCTCGTTGTGTCGAACTTGGTTAAGTCGAATTCCAGCATGTGTTGAAGTCAAATGTTGAGTACCTATAAATATCAGTAAACATAACCATTTTTGTCGAACCCGGATGTGTCGAAAAACCTGATGTGTTGAGGTATTTTGATAGTCCCCAGCGAGTATTTTTATTGCATAACTCGAATTCATGTCAATTGGATGTCTGGATATCAGTTGTACACCGCCCGGTCATCGTGACTGATCCGAGGTGACGTATGTAATTGGCACCGGGAAGGCTCTTACTCATCAAGCGCGATAGCCCTGTCGCTCGACTCGAGGTCATGCCGCTTTTATGTTTGATAACATCTGTGCACGGTCCATCAGTCATATCCACGTCCGTGATGACCAGTTACATAATAAATACCGGTAAGAATCTTACTCATCAAGCGCGATGGTTTACACACCTGGTCTGTTGTTTACCTGTTTGGCCAATTAGTCACTCATGATCATGCCTTCCTTCTCTGGCCGACATGTACGTAATCCTATGTTGTCGGTACTTGTGTACCTTTTCATTATTAATAAAAAAATTTATTATAAATTTTTTTTGCTCTTTCACGCAAACATTTGTGAGAACTATAATTACATGGGCTATACATGTGCAGTATTTATTCGATGATAATAAAGGTTGAAGAGGGTTGAATATAATGAATATCGGTTGTCTCGAACTCCGGTGGTGTCGAAGTAAATTCATAAGTCTCTTCGACATCGATACAATGAGGTTTCACTGTATGTCATGTGATACATCATGTTAAATCTGAATAAATAATAACTCATGCATTCAGTGAAATATTACACATGATACTACTTTTACCAGAAAATTGTTCAAACGTTTAAACAATATGCTGTAGTTGGCCGTTTTTTTCCAAGAATGGTGAGTGGTACGTGCTCGTGATATGTTCATTAGAATAGGTTTGTGTTTTCTATGCCAACGCAACTTATTCACACAAGAAAGGGCCGCTTGTGAAACATCATCCCTTTGATCATTGTAGCCTCTAAGAACTCATGTTTAGAAAATAAAAAAAATAGGTATCCTCATGCTTCTTACGATACGAATATATTCACATTTTGCTGTAGTTTTGTGAGCCCAACAAACCATTAATAACAGGTTAAGATACGCAGGCTGCCTAGTGTTAGGAAAATGCTGTTCAAAATAGAAATTATTTGAAGAAGCAGACAATGGCAGAGGAAAATTTAAAGAAGCCTCTCCCCTTACTTGTTCCGCAGTCGGCGGGCTCAGTAGCTGTCTTTGCGCAGGCACCAGCAACAGATAACTGTCGTACACAGCCATTCATATGACCAGTATTGTAACAACGCATTGCACTGCATCTCTGAGTTGAGCAAACATTTGTTTCTCGTCTGTAATACAGGATTATAATAAAAACTGAAACCTCTTTCAAACCAGTATATCAATAACTGTTCTTTAATCAAGTATCTTCACCGAAGCCTTTAAATACATTAATATATTATGTGTTAACGGGTAATTCAAATATTAACAGTTAAACATAGCGTTTTTCTAGTATAATTTAAGCCCCTTTTCCCAAGAGTGATTCACCGTATTGGTATGTCTATTGATCTTGGATACCTCCATCTCGTATGCAAAACTGGCGGCGCCATCTGCAATTCTTTTTGTGTGGCGTCCATCCGTACATTTGCTTTAGGTTAAATTTGCTCATATCTCAGGAGTGATTCAATGTGTTGGTTTGCAATTTGGCATGTACATCCATCATGTTGAGTATTCTCATCAACCAGACAGGTAGCGCCACCTGCCTCATCCTTATAATAGAATAAATAAATTAAACAAAAACGTTATTAAACAAATAATACAAAACGGTCATAGCGAATCCCGTACACTGTAAACAACAAACACACGTCTAATATTTTGTACAATACACCGGTGTTTTATTTGAACACCAACGTGTTTCTGTAGAAAACACTGGTGTCTACTTATAGACAAAAGACCTGTTTTTTACAACACGTTTAACGTCCCTTCAAACGTCATAACATTGTAACAGTTTTAAATGTTTGTAGATGGACTTTAAATAAAATAATATTTAATATACATACGCCTATTTCAAGCATTATTGTCAGGGGTAAGTATTTTGACCATATAAATTTGCAGTTTTATTATTTATAGGGGATTTGAGGTATAATAGGTCTTATAATGCCCATACCTTTACTAATTAATTAATCAGCCCCTAAAACATAAGCAGTATAAACACCCGGGTGTTTATAAGAGGCCCGACATATAAACCTGAAAAAAAAACTCGAGTGTATTCATGGTTGACAACGGTCCAGGCGCTGATAAATGAGCGGTTGATTTGAAAAGATCTACATATGTTGCTTCATATTAGTATGTATATAGACATCAAAACATCTAGTACACTCGATTTGTTTCTAATGTCATTTAGAAGATCATCATTTGAACACAGGTACGTCTTTATGTATCTGAAAAATTATTATATAATAATATTTGTATTATTTTTATTTTTTATGTAATAAACTTTAATTTGTTATTTTCTCAATCCTGTAAGCTAGACATTGTAAAATATAGATGTGAAAATTGCCGCGAAATTGATTTCAACCTTGTTTTGGTTAACTTCATTTGAGGTATGTAGTGGTTGATAATATGGGGAAATATGGGAATTTATATGGGAAAAATAAAGCCAACAGGGCATAATTAGGTCAGTTTTTATGTACCTTATCAATGGCTAAGTAAAGTTAAGTTTGAACTTGGAAGGCCTTGACTCATTTTTCAAGATCACAGAGGCGAAAATGCTAAAATTATTTTAACGCTAAAACTAAAAAAAAAAAAGACTTTCAGGTACAGCCAATCAACTTGCAGCACTGATGCGTCTTATCAATGCCTAATTCGGGTTTGACTATTATAACCTTGAAACAATTTTTTTCACGGTCACCAAGGCATTTTTTTAAATAAATGTAACGCAATAACTCGAAAAAAAATTGAAGCACAGTCACCAAACTTGCAGCATTACCCTTTCTCATAAAGGGCTAGGTCAAGTTCGAATATGGATGACCTTGATGCAGTTTTCAAGCTCACAGTAAATTTTTTTGGTGACATTGACCCATCTCAAAGTTCATATAGATGTTCACAATTTTTTCCAGCTATTTCCACAACAGGCAGGGGACAATTTAGATCTGTTCCACAGACCAACTTTTTCCTTGTAAGTTCTTGGTTGACGTAATTTGTTTTCATTCTGTGACTGCTTAAGCTTATTTTCTTAGCCAAAGAACACATTTCTCTATTTTTGATGCCGCAATCAGTTCGATTCTCTTATAAATCGTACTTTCAAATCTCATAAAATCTGTCCTCATTAACTTCAAGAACTGAGAAGGAAATTCCCCAGACAGAAATTATATATTGTTTGTATTAAGGTTTTTATTCCTCCAGCATCTCCCTATACCAGGCTAATCTAATGAGTCTTCTCAGTCCATTAAGTTTTTTGGATTCTTCGTTTATTTCCTGGTCCGATAAAAGATTTCCTAATTATTTGCAATATATTTAGATTCATTTACAATATATTACAACATAATACGCATTTCTCACATTCACTATAGCCGTGCGAGTAAGTTATCTGGACATTTTATAGTTAAACATTTTGTTACCTGATAGATCTGCATTTCACTTACAATCATAGTACTTTTCATTTACTGTAAAATTTCTAACTTTCGCTTATAATGAATGATGAGAATAAGATAACACTCATTTATCAAGTGCCGTATTTTATGGATTTAGAAAGCGAGATAAAGTTGGCTCAGCGGGGCAAGTGAAAACGAAAATCTCAGACCAAAAATTATAAAAGAACTCAATTTTTTACATCAAAAATGTTGTCAATATGTACTAACTGTTACTGTTGTAATAAATGTCGTTTGTGGCATACATAAATATGTATGAGAGGATTGTCAATGTATTATGAATAATAAAGGTCCCGTTCCCTTTATTATTATACATTTCGTTTTATGTATCAGTAATGACGTGAGAGTGGATTACAACGTTTGTAATAATATAATTCCCCAGCATTTTACACTTATATAAATAAATATAAAACAATGGTGGCATTTCAAGATGAACGATGAGGAAAATTATTTCTTCAGTGCTGGGATAAAAGTGGCAGCTATTTTTTTTATAACAAAAGTGACCATTATTACAATAGCGGTTGCTGGACCTTCTGATTATTGTTATAACGTTCACTATTGTAATATATTTCGTTAAAGGTATAATTAATGACATCAGGGTTGATTACAACGTTTGGAATACTATAATTCTCCAGCATTTTATACTTAAACACAAATCTAAAACAATGGTAGCATTTCAAGGTGAACAATGAGAGATTAAAGTGGCCACTAGTGTGTGACATTAGTGACCGTTATAACAATAGTGGTTGCACGACCCGGTCACTATTGTAATAACGTTCACTACTGAAATAATTTTTGTTATTGGTATAATTAATTATGTAAGAGTGGATTAAAACGTTTTGAAAATCTTTAATTCTGCAGCGTTTTATACTGGAACACAAATATAAGACAATGGTGGCATTTCAAGATAAACATTGATTGAATTATTTCTTCAGTGATTGAATAAAAATGGCCACTAGTTTTATTATTATAATAGTGACCGTTATTGCAATAGTGGTTTCTCGACACGGTCACTATTGTAATAAAGTTCACTAGTGTAATGACATATAAAATACAAACTGATGGGTTTTTTTGGGGAATATTGAGTATAAATTGTGTGGGTTTTCCTTTGAATGTCATTTGTTTGGAAGACTCTCGACGAATCTGGGAAAAACTTCCGCCTGCAAGATTATCGTTGATTAAAAAATTATTACAATAGTGGTTTGATTTGCAATCGCTATTGTAATAATTATTACAGATGACAGATGAGCTTAGCACCACCACTTGTTTTAACCCGGTTATCCAATGCTGCCTTGCGTCAAGTATGTCGTTTACACTGACTTTCCATAAGGTTAATTGTAGAGAGATGGGGTATATCCGAGCCCCATCTAAAACTATTAGCCGTTTGCAGCTTCCAGTATTCATCATCTTACAATATAACTGAGTTCCCTCCTTCTTATTATGAACTTCTGCAAAAGTCTATGATTTTTAGATAATGCTTACCGGTCTTTTTAGCCAGGCATATCTGCAGGCCGAGTGCTGGAGAAATTAGGGCTTGCATCATCACTTTGCTCCTGAGAGTTCCTAGAACTGCAACTAGGGAACTAGTACCTGGTTTTCTACCATCCACACTGGCATTGGCCCCAAATAGAGATGGATCCGGCACAGGGTTACCAGTACTGGGAGCAGGAAGGGTTGCCATGGTTACAGGTTTCATTGGCCTTAGTTCTTGGAGAGCAGCCAGAAGCATGGTGATAGCGCACGGAAAGCATATGATGTGACCCTGCTCGCCCAAGTGAATGGACATTATATCATCAAATGTCTTTCAAAGTAGGGTCCCCATGCTGTCAAATCCTTTTTAAAATGCATCCTACACTGTTTCTGGGAGCTGACATATTTTACCCAGTCACCGAACAGAAATTCCTGTCCCGCTATTTTCACTATTTTTTCGCCCAAGGTGTGGAGTGATTACACATTCATAATGCAGCACCGGTTACTTTCGGCACCGTACGGGATGTTCTGACGCTTTACGCTAACAGTCCTTTGATGTGGCATGGTCTTGCATCTTATGAATCTAAATTAAAAAGACCACACATGCAGCAGCCTAACTCCTTTAAAGGGTTCAATTGTTCGCATCGTATATGTTTATGCACTGGTACAAAACGCTGCAATTGTTTCTATATATTTCACTCATTAAAAATCAACAAGCCATACATGTTTACCCAGCTGATTTTTTAAAAAGTTTATTCAATAAAATGTTCTCTCTTTTGTAAAAAACATTTATAAAAGCTTCATTTAATTGATTTCCAAAGGGCATCGTTTTCAGATTTCGTACTTGATTTTCCTAATATTGGTCCCTCCCCTCTTCTCCCAAATGATTAGACTTCTGTCACGAAAAGACAGGGTGAATATTATATAAAAAATCACAGTAAAACCATCGTCATATATTATGCTTTCAATGTAGCACAACGCAGCTCATTATAAACTTGTCGTTTATTTTTATTTTTTTCATTTATGGGGGAGTTGAGGATATATCACGAAATTTAAATAAAAATGAAACTTAAGTATAATATGAAATATACTTGTTTTCCCATTTCACCAGGATTTCTCTTAGTCAGGCCACACTTGTATCTGAAAACCTAGATTGCCACATCATCATATATTTCAAGGAATAGGCTTTTTATTACTACGTCTCTGCATCCTGATTTTTGGTGACTCCAAAAGAAGTGGATTACTTTTTCTAGATGGAGTAGAAATATATTTCTGTAGAGTCAACCTGCCAATACCTGATTCCTTCAAGTAATTAATTTCCCCATGTTCAAGCATCAATAAAGAATATCAGTTTGCGACAACTGTGCTTTATTTTATAATAATAATCACTGATTTCTAATGTCGCCTGTTAAACATCTATAATAAATGCTAAAATAATCAATTTTAATAACAATCCTGATCTATACGTGACCTAAATCTAACTAATTGATGCTGTTTTAGTTTGCTATCTAACAAAACCTACCGTTTGTGAGAATAAAAATCCGTTTTCACCCAGCACATTGGTCAGGCCATCTGCCTGTTTGTTCAGTCGTGCTATCACCCCCACCCAAACCGCACCCATGGTTCAAGCTGTTTCTAGATCAACCCCACATAGGGACATTGGAGACCTTAAATGAGTAAATAAAGTCCATAATTGGATTCTGCGACAAAAAAGATCTAAAATGTTGTATTATATATGGTTTAACCCTTTTGATTAATTAAACTTGATGGATTCTAGGCATTTTTGGGCAATTTGGATATTCCCAAATTTTTACTTTCCCCCAGGACTGTTTATTATGTTCGAAAAGATACCTTCTGGATTACAAAACATTCTGGAGTTTTTGTTGCAATTTAGGTGAGTTGATGTTACAAAATGACTCTACTAATACTTGAGCGATGACAATAGCATACTTGTTCTACAGTCGGTTGGCTCATTTGGAGGCATAAGACAAACATCACCTACAAAAACACTTTGGTAACATTTGGAAAGGTTCCGTAAATTGTAACACCTTTCCCATTCTTCGAACTCTGCCATTATCCGATTCTCATCTAAAATAAATAAAATGATTTAAATAAGCTAAGTTTTAAACTGAACCATATTGGCTATATATATAGATATAGAGATATAAGATAAAATAACAGACAAATGGTTCTTTTCTGTATGAATAATACCATTACTTATCCTTTGGTACTCAGTGATATCAGGCATTTGCAGAAATTTACTATTTTCCTTACGGTTTTCCGTTCGTGAAGGAACCATACGACACAGCAGCACAATAATGAAGCTTCATGTTGTCGATACTACAACCCTCGAAACTAAACAGAAATTATTAAGTCGCACATATGAGGAGAGCTTGGTCAATTATCGTTGTTATAATAATTATATATATTTAACATGCTTCTTTGCATGTGTAAATGGCATTATACCGGATAATCCGAATTACTGGGGCATATGCAAATAATTTTTTTTGGACCAAAAAACCACTAGAACCTTTCCCAAATACACTTTATTTTACGGATTACATGGGTCATCTATGGATCATTAGAATAACCGTTACACCAAAGATGATTGAGTAAAGAGTTAACACAACAAACAACATTTACCTAAAAACCATGTGTCCTTTCGCTTTATGCAACAACCAGATGTTGAAACATAACAGCAATCTATCGAGTCTAATTAACATTTCACTATTTTATCTAGACCCCATGGAGCGTTTTCTGAGCTTCCCAACCTTGTGTTGAATTCATGAATCACTTTATTTGGTGAACGGCTAAACCATTCTGAAAATTATTTTGGCTATCTCTTTGTAAATACAGATACATTTTTATATTGAGTAATTCATATGCATATAGTGACTACAGTGTGCTCCGCATTCACAATGTGAAATGAGGTAGCCTATTTCGGTATTTGGCATAATAGGAGTTATTCCTGTAATGACCCTTTTTAGATCGACTTCTACTGTCCATTGACAAACATGGCCTGCATTATGTGATGTATCGAAATGGCAGCCTTTAATTTCATTAAGGATGGTTTGCTGTTCATGAACTCAAACATTCTTTTGACCAGCGCAAACGATAAGTGTACGACTATTTGTGTTTGGTAGCATTAAATGTCATATTATATATATGACCATATAAATACACAGTGAATAAAGACCGCCAAAGAACAAAAAAACTCTGCCTAAGGCTGGAAACCATGCAAGTACGCCCGTTGTTTAAAAATGACAAAACCACCAAAGCAAAAAGGTCAAAGGATTTTTTTATATATATTTTTTTTATAAATAGCGATGTGTTTACCAAATACTAATTTTAAAAGTAATTTTACACATGGAATGACTGCTTTTGTGGAAAGTGTTCCCTTGATAATAAGTTTTAAATGAACACAGACACGCAGTTCATATTCAGTCAGTTTTTGTTCTAATTGTATGTTAGATGGCCAAAATAAGTTCATAAAGGCTTTCATAAATGGTTTGGTTTTGAGCTGTTAAGTATTTGTTACAGTCTATGTTTCAGTTCAAGTTTTAAATATAAAGGTAAAAGAACATATAGGAAATATAACTGCTTTCGAGAAATTTAGGAAGCAGTCCAGAAGAAGAAGGCATGACAAGAGAAAATACATAATTTTTGTTTTATCCTTGACGTATAACGTTAATAATTATTCAATGTGCCATTTTCCCAAAATGAATCTTAATACAATGTATCAAATATGTATTATATAAGTTAGTTGTTTTTTAAGCTATAATATAACTGGGAAATACGACGGGAATTAAGATTGAAATTCTTTTGGTTGATGTCTTTTCTTGCGACAATGTCTAAAGACAAAAAAAATTATTGGGCAGTAACGTTTGGTTCAGAATAAACAGACTTGCAGGAATGTATTAAACTATCAAGATATGCCATTACTTAGAAACGCGGTTATATTTGACTGTCAAGGTCAAATTCTAAGTTTGATGGAAAAATCAGATAAAATGTTACATAAGCTTCTTAAAGGACTTCAATGTCAGCTTTAATTTGAAATATGATCCTGTCTATTTGATGGTGCACTAATAGTGTTTTATTTATTTACATTTTAAAGCAGTTTCAAGTTAATTGAATCCTAAGTTGTAGCCCAGAATAATTATATGCTTCGAAAATGACGCCAATATGATCAGCTTTAATTTGAAATATGTTTTGAATAGATGTTTGATTCCCAAACTGACTTCAATAGTGCAATAGTTCCAATGCGCTACACATTTCAAATTCTTACTGTTTAATTGATGATGAACCATAATAATTTCTTATCTAAACCAGTTTCAAGTTCATTTAAATCCTTAATGTGAAACCAGAATAAATTCCTATCCCAGCTAGTAGGCACTCGTGAATTATAACATCGGTCTCATAAATGCCTGCTTATTATTCGACTCATGTTCCTGCGTAAATTGATTTCGAAGATGCTTAATAAAATTTTCAAAATTTTAAACTTACAAATGTTTTACTTATTATCAAACCAAGGGGTTTCGATATACTAATGTTCATAATGCGAAGCTATTTATTTCAAACAGCGTTAACAAACTTATGATTAAATGTAATTTTGACATAACAGAAGTACGCTTGTTATTTACAAAAATTATCAAACTTATAATAAATGGTATATACAAATTGCACACAAAGCATTTCTGAAGAACATTAATTTAGTTAAATGAGGGATATTGTACCAAAAGTTACCTAAATGGTTTAATTTGGATTTCGTATCGTTACGAATTCCCCTTTTAATATAACAATCGGAAAAAGAAATGGAAAATATTGGTGCCACGACTACGCTCCTGTTGACTCTGACCTTATTTAACATTAAGATGCAAGCAATTTTTTTACGTATATACAAACCTTTCTCATGTTTATGGGCCCATTACGTGATATCAGTTTTAATACAAAAAGGCTTATATTGACGGAAATATACAAAATTAAAATGGACTTCAATTTTCATAGTGAAAGCGGGATAAATTCTATAACTCAGTAGCAATGTCATGGAGGGGCCTTTTTTTTACAATTAACCCTTTCCTTCGGATATAAATCTTTTTGCTATGATATGCGTTTTTATTTTTTATCTTTTTCAAAATCAGAATATCCGAACATTATTGAAACCTGGTATCGTTTATTTGATAAAGGAGTTGCTTGAATGAAACAAAACATGTTAAGGTCTAAAGATCTGAAAATTTCATGAATATATGAGGTCAGTAAAGTATTTATACTGATACGGAAACTGACTTTATGAATTTTTTCCTTTAATGAATGGTGAGTGGTATTTCTGAAAAAGCTTGTGAAATGTTCATTGGCATTAATTTGTTTTTTCTATCTTCACGCATCTTATTCACTCAAGAAAATTTTGCTGATGAAACATTCATTTGAACAATGTAGACTCTATGAACTCATGTTTTAAAAGAAAAAAAACTGGGTATCTTCATGCTTCTCATATTATATATATATATATATATATATATATATATATATATATATATATAAAAAGCAAAACGTGTTTTGAAATAGGAATTTCATAAAATGCAGACTATATCGGAGAAAAGTTCATAGAAACTTCCTCCTTTGCCCACAGTCAGGCTCAGTGTCAGGCTTAGCGCAGGCACAAGCAACATGTTACTGTCGGAAACAGTCATTCATATGGCTGGTATTGTAACAACACAGGATATCTCTGATCGGAACGAAGATTTGTTTCTCGTCTGTAAATCAGGCTTATGACAACAATTAAAACATGTTTCAAAACAGTAAATCAATTATTACCTGCACCTTAGCTTTTGAATACATTTAATATTCTGTGTTAACGTTTAATTCTAATATGAAGAGTATTAAAAATGATGTTCTCTTCGATAATTTGAAACGCTTTCTAAAGTTGGTAGTTGATATTTAAGTACGCGTTTTTTTTTCCTTTGAGGTTTCCACCTGTGTTCCTTTTATTGTCATTAACAGCACACACAGTACTACCACATTGATTCGCAACATCCTTCTGGAAATTTGAATCATACAAATTGTTCAGTAACGACAAAGCAAAGGTTTAGCCTGTTTACTTAGGTGCACGCTTCAATAACAATTATAACGTCCGATTGATACGTTATTACATTATCAAGCAAGTTCCCATATAATTGACAAAATTGATCACAAACAGAATGTGATAATTGGAAACCCTGCCTTGGTTGCACACATACACACTTACGTCGTCCTTGAGTGATATATTATCATTAATTGAATGAAAGATGCTTTACAAAAGTCCGTACCAGGATTATAATTAATGTGTTGAATTATATTCGAATTTACACATACTACAAACGGGAGAAACAGTGATTTCAGCATTAGTCTCGTACACACTCTCTTTGTTTCCCATTATGCCGTGTGATTTGTAATATGATGGTTGATATTTGGGATGTTTGGTATTTTACTGTTTCCTTCGGATAAGAGTTATATTTCATAAAAAAAGTCAATGCAACAGTAAATGGGTAAAATCAGTCATTTTCTCATTACCATACAATAGCTCATTTGAATGAAATTAAGTTTGAAAGTGGTACATATTTTACAGGAATGCAATGTAGTTTACATATTTGTACGAGTGCATATGTATCCGTACTTACCTTCTTTAAGTAAAGGAGCTTATTTATAAAATAGAACCAGCACCAGTATAACGCACAAGAATTATAGATGTGAATATTTAAATTTGAATACTTTATAGATGATTTTGTATTTTTATTCTGAAATAAACAAGTGTATGTATATATTATGGTTTGCATTAATAATAGGTATACAAAATGATCTGAATGTTTTTTTTTTTATTTTTAATGATAATTTCCCCATACTTGAGTGTAATATATAAAAAAAAGTCTGATGTCATATTTGCACTGATGAAAGGCATTTGCTTTAAATCTGTTTTAAAATTAAAACACCATGTGCCAAGAAAAGGTTTGCTAATTAAAATTTAAAGTTTATATAGATCATTTATAGTTGCTGTTGATAATGAATGAATTTGTATGGTGAACAATAATTTCGAGAAAAAAAATGTTTCTTTTTTGTTCAGACTCGTGTATGATCAATAAAGGAGTCCGATGAATGAATCTTCATACACCACAACAGAACGTCTGCATATAAGCTAAGTACACTACCTAATGAACATACTGCTTCATAAAGGCCACGTAAAGGAATACATGATTAAGTTGGCACCCGCAAAGATATACACAACAAGGCCGTAACGTTTGTTCTGGACGTTTAAATCTTGTAAAACCTACAAGTTTGCAAAAGTATTTCCCGTACATCGATCACCGGTACATACCTATGAATCGAGACTATCCTACGATAATTATCATCGTCCTTACCTTGTGATGTACTTCAACAAAAGAATGATAATATCTGTAAATACACATGAATGCATATATATGGATCCTATTCATACGTGATATGACTTTTTAATGGTTTTTTAATACACTCCTTAAATTTTGTTTCCCTTACTTTTTCAGGATCTTGAAATAACATTAAATGTCTTTAGAATGACGAAAATGGCAGAATACTGTACCTATGTATTATCGCGATTCCATAATGTATCTCTGCAAATGGGTGTTTCGCTCCAGCTGACTGGATGATCTTTTACAGCTCTTGATACATATTAGTTTTCAAGTTTTATTTTTACGATATCAGGTTTTATGATATATCAATGATCATGTTTCTCTGCAGCGTTAGCTGCATGACGGATTTTTCTATGTCTCTCTACAGCGAATTTATAATGGTATAAAATTTCATAGACGATTTACATTGATAATTTATTTTTTTCATGTTAAGGTTGATCGGAATTTCAATGAACGCGACAATATCCATTTCATTTGGGCAAAAAAGGTAAACTATAATGATGAATGTTTTGTTGCAAACAGGATTTCTTAAGTATTCAGCATAACAAAATACCTAAACTCCATGAATATATTCAATGATACATGAATATAAGAGAGTGTAAATGTTTCTTTTGTTAAATTGGCAAGCAATCATCACATCCATATATGCGATAGAATACAGGCGATATATACTTTGGAAAAGCACACGAAATGACGTGATTAATGTATTATAATCAGATCAAAATAGGTTGTGTGCTTAAATAGCAGTCATATAGTCCTTGCACATTACCACCTATATACATCAGGGATATATGTGAAATAAACGCCACAGGTAAGAAATTGATTCAAAAGAAGAAGCATAAACTTACTGTTTGTTCCTTTTTTTTCAAATGTATTTCTATTGAATCAATGAGTGGCCCTGAGTTTAAAATAATCAAATATAGGAAAAATATCCAGGCAATAATTAAAGATATAAAGCAAATATAATACCGGTATTTTATGGCTGACTGAAATATCTTGTCTCTTTATAATGTGTTCGGTCTTCTCTGTCTCTAGACATGTCTGTTGAATTAAAATGAAACTCCCGTTATGATTCAGTCGATCCAAAAGTTTAGTAGTAAGTATACTTTACTTATAACATGCTTTCTTTTGTAATATTAATAATAATAATGATAACTTAACATTACTAATACAAGTTAATAATAAAATCTGTGATACAGATGTGTTTAAATAGTCTTGAATGTGCCAATGTTGAATATAATAAATTGTGTTATAGAACTTACCGGGAAAGTATTTTATACAGATAGATAAGTTGTTGATGATTTGATTATTACAAAATCTGAATATTCTACACATTGAGTCTCAAGGATGATGAATCACTGGTCATGCGCACTAAGCAAAGGTTAAATAAATAAAATTCAATAAAGATCAGTTAGGTTGTATGATCTAGGTGGGGTGATGCTGCTAGAATAATCAAACCTGAAAGACCCGGATACGATTAGATTCGGATGAAATAGTCATTGCTTCATCCGTCCATATTTGCACTCTTATTTTATATTTTATATTTGTATTTTTGATCAGTCAAAAATGGTATCACATATCTTTTTAAACAATAATTTCAGTGCAGTACTTGCGAAAAACATGTCAAATATATAAAAATTGCCATTAGCTGAAATTAAGTGTCTGGTAATTAAGGACTCTCTCCAATTTTCCGTACATTGTTATGTCTGTGTATGTGTGTGTGTGGTAGAACTCATTTCGCGTGTGTCAGGTTAATAAAAAAGAAGGCGACTCATATATGGTCCAAGCAATGAAATAACTCTGCAACTGCAGAAAGATGTTCACCTGAGTAAAAGTATTGGTTACAAAAATAAAACTGGAGGATACCATTGATAAATACCATCATCCTTCTAAAACATAATCATATCATATATATGGAGATGATTTTTTTTGGTAATTGAATTAACTGGAACATTGTTATGTCTGTGTGTGTGTGTGTGTGGTTAAACTCATTTCGCGTGTGTCAGGTTACCATAAAAAAAGACTGCCGGTCTAGAGGCCCTAATAAAAATAAGGTAAATCATATATGGTCCAAGCAATAAAATAACTCTGCAACTGCAGAAAGATGGTCACCTTAGTAAAAGTATTGGTTACAAAAATAAAACTGGAGGATTACATTGATAAATACCATCATCCTTCTAAAACATAATCATATCATATATGTGGAGATGATTTTTTTGGTATTTAAATCAACTGGAAGCAGATATGCTCGATGTCTAGTAGAAGACGTTCGTAAATTTCTCATCTGAGAATACTATCATATTTATCGTGAATGATATCCAAGGTGAGAACCTGACTAGCTTCTAATGTGAGGTATTGTCAGTGATACTCTAGAGTGTCTATAGAGTATCGCACATGAAATATCTCTTAATATATTATGCCTTCTTAATAACAATATGATATGGTGAATACGATTTCGGTTTGCTTACAGACAAGACAAGAGCGAATATTTTACAAATAATATATTTCAGATTTTATCTTGCGACATGGATAAATTTGTTTTCTATCATATGAAGACTTCTACGCACGGTTTCATTCTTGCGGTGGTACTGGTTTGGATCCAAAAATCACTATGAAGTTCCCAGTTTTCTGCTAACTACTTTATTAATGCCGGTAAACTTAAAAATGAAATCCATATGTCTACTACATATGGGTATGATTTATTGTATACGATTTTGATTTGTTTGTGGCCTTTCTCACAATATGAAAACAGCTCTAATACACTAGGATAGACATCTTATATTGAAAATATTTCAGATTGTATTTATCTTGCACCTGGATGAGTTATTTTTTTCGACATGTAGCCTTCCGAAAATGATTTTATTTATTGATGTGCTACTGGTTTTGGTTCCAAATATCTTATTTCAGTTTCCAACTGTTTTCTTCACGTTGCTTCATTCACATCCGTAGGGCTCTGAAATGAAATTTATTTGTTGTCATATGGAATCCTGTTCAGGCAGTTAAATAAATTGTACAAAAGTATGTACGGTATAATATTAAAGGAAGCTATACTTGCTTTCCGGATTCAAGAGGTGCTATATTGGAGCTACGGCAGTGGTAGTAATGCACAGTGATTGCCAAATACTATATATACCAATGATCTTCTCTTTATTCATGACATCTCTCCATCCTGACTGGAAATATCATTTGAAGTAGCCCATCTGTGTCCCTAAAACAGGGATAAGATTATGACAAACCCTTACAGAAATATATACATATAGAGTTAAACCTCTTCGTGTCGAACTCGGTTAGTCGAATTCCAACATGTGTGGAAGTCGAATGTTGAGTCCCTGTAAAAATCAATTTAAAAAATTACTAATTAAATCCCCTTTTTTTTGTCGAACTCGGATGTATCAAACAACTTGATGTGTCGAGGTATTTTGATGGTACCCAGCGAGTATTTCGATTGCTTAACTCGATGTCATGTCGATTCGATGTTTGGATATCAGTTGTAAACTGCTCGGTAATCGTGATTGAGCCGTAGTGACGTACGTAATTGATACAGGCAACGCTCTTGTTTTCACAAGCGCGATAGCCCTGTCGCTCGACTCGGGGTCATGCCGCTTTAATGTTTCATAACATCTGTGCAGGGTCCATCAATCATACCTGCGGCCGTGATGACCAGTTACATAATCAATACCGTAAGGATCTTACTCATCAAGTGCGACGGCTTACACACCTAGTCCGTTGTTCACCTGTTTGCCAATTATTCACTCATGATCATACCTTTCTTCTCTAGCCGACATGTACGCAATCCTATTTTTTGTGGTTCTTGTGTACCTTTTTATTAGTTATAAATAATTTTATTAAAAAGTAGTTTTGTTCTTTCATACAAACAAATGTGAGAACTATATAGTATAGGCCCTATAAACAAACAAACAAACAAATGCTTTATTCCGGAAATGAAGGCCACAGGCCCATAGTTCCAAATACATGTGAATGTTAAGTCAATACAAAAAAATAATAAACCATGTATCAGTATTGCTTAGATTTTACTTATATATAAGTTATTATAATCATGACCTACAATAATTTTGAAAAAAATAAATAAATACATTTCACAAAAAATTGCAATCCATTCATTCTGTGCGATATATTTTAATATGCATTTTATAACTGAACTGAAAAAAAAATAATAATAACAAATTGAATACCTGGTTAAATATTTTGTTAACTTTGCTTTAAATGTCTACTTTACTTTTCCTCTAACTCATTCTTTACTCAACTTAAATATACCGATGTGTACTAAACTGAAATTGTAATTAATATTAATAATAATAACATCAACCCCAACAACAATAGAGACAATAGTAATTCATGTCAGTTGAAGTGAAAAGAGAGAGAGAGAGAGAATAGGAAACACAAGGAATTAATAACTAAATAAATAATAAACAAACAAACAACTGACAAACACTAACCTGGAATAAAATGTAGTACAAGTCTGTTCGTTATACATTTTATAAATATTAAAGGTATTCGTCTTCTTGTGTTCATACTCAATTTAAATAGAACAATTAAATATGATCCTGAATGACAATGGTGCATTTACTATTCATTATATATCATCTTAAGGAAAAAAACACAACATGTAAGTTAAAAATATTGTGCGCTCATAATGTTAATTCTGCCATCTGACCAAAGTGTGTTATTCAACCATAAAAATTCTGTCGAACATTGAATGACTGATAAACAAAAATTGCTAATTTTGATATATGTGTTGAATTTCTGAATTTAATATTTCCTTAAAATTAATTTCATTGGTTTCATACTTTTCAGCTCCCAAATATTTTTTTCTAAGTTCTGCATACATTGGACATTGTAATATGAAATAGATCTCATCCTTCTGTAATGTTGTATCCATGATTTGAGCAGTACATACATATTCTTTCTTCTATGTTTAGATTTTGATGCCTGCCTGTTTCTATGGCTAATTTGTGATTAGAGCTTCTAAGTTAAGCTAATGCACATCTGTGATTTTTATTTGGAACACAGACACGATATTTTTCTAACGTTAACATAGATTTAAAAACACCATATTAGTACAATTTATTACAGGAGTTAATGTTATTTTGCCAATCTTGAACTGCCATATCTGTGAGCTTCTGTCTAATACCAGATAAAAACATTTTCTTATCTCCTATATGTTTGCTATCCATACATAGCCATAACCTGCTTGAAATAATAATAATCTTACACCACTGACCCAATTATTTTTTCCATTATTATCTAAATTAAATAAACATGAATATATATGTTTTGGGAATCTGTTTGTATCCATATGTAACAGTCTTAACCAGTATTTCAGGCATTTCAAAGAGTATTTAACAAATAGTGGTAATCTACCACATTCTCCTAAGGCAGGTGCATTAGGTGTACATGCACTTACTTTAAGAATATACTTGCAACATTTATACTGTACTCTTTCTAAAATCATATATTTTGAATAACCCCACAATGCACAGCCATATAATAAAATAGGTATCACCATGCTATCAAAAAAAAAATAAACAAGATGTTTAACATTTAAATTAGAACATTTCCTATAGAAAGCTTTTATAACACATAATGCTTTGTTAGCTTGCATTATTTGTTGCTGATGTGCTTTTGTCCATGACAATTTTGTTGTGAGGAAAATACCAAGATATTTGTAATTATTTACCACTTCTAAATTTTTGCCTTGGAAATACCAGTTTTCAATCTTTCGTAGTGGGCCGCCTCTTCTGAACACCATGACTTTTGTTTTTATCCAAATTAACTTTCATACCATATTTAACACAAAATTGCTGAAGCTTCTCTATCTGCTTTTGTAGTCTGCCGACAGTATCTCCAAAATTCACAACATCATCAGCAAACATTAAAGTAGTTATATTTGGAAGGCTCTTATTAATATATACACCTTTACAGTCAGAATTATCTAATATTGTATATATTCATTGATAAATAGAGAAAAAACAAAGAGACTGACCATACAGCCTTGTCTCATCCCTACTGAACATTGAAAGTACTCTGAAAGACCACTTTCTGATAATACAGATGACTTCATATTTGTATATAATGATTGTAAAACCCGTAAAATATTTCCATTAATACCATGGTTTATCAATACATTCCATAATACATTATGTTGCACTGAATCGAAAGCTTTAGAAAAATCGACATACAAACAATAAAATCTGCCGCTTTGTTTTGTTATATATTTTTGGACCATGGCTTGTAAAATAAAAATATTATCGACAGTACAGTACCCTTTCCTATACCCTACTTGTGCTTCTGACATCAAATTATTACTCTCAACATAATCTAATAATCTACTGTATAAGATTTTTGTCAAAATTTTCCCAGTTATATTTAGTAATGAAATACGTCTATAGTTACCTGGATTATTAATTGAACCTTTCTTGTGGAGAGGAATTATAATAGCTTTACACCACTCATCAGGAAAAACTCCAGAATGTAAAATTTTGCTAAACAAAGATACCAATAAAGGCTGCAGGACTGGATAATATGATTGTATAATTTCTAAAGATATTCCATCTGGACCCGGTGATTTCCCTTCTTGCATCTCATTCAACGCTTGTATTATTTCATCTGTAACTATAGGTGTGTTGAAAGTAGGTTCTGCGAAGTGCTCAGTGTTTATGGTAATGTCATCATTTTGTAATCGGTGATCATTTTCAGTTTCATTTACACTACTGATAAACAAATCTTTGAAGTAGTCGAACCATTGCTTAGCATCTATACTTGGAGTTCTCTTTTATCTCTTATACTGTTTTACATATTTCCACATTTCATTTATATTTTTACAATTAAAAAATGTTATCTTTGATTTCTGTTGAATTTTCTTCTTAGTATTGCATATATTTTTGAATGTTTGTTTTTCTTATTTATATATATTTAATTCTTATAGATTTCCTGATTTTCTGTATCTGTTTAATGGTGACAATATTATTAGCTTTGCTCTGTTGCATTCTTCATCCTACTGATATGGTTGACTTCTCTTATATGTATTTCCCTTTTTCACTTCACATGTGATATTATATATCATATTATTTAAACATTTTACTGCCTATTAAGATCAATATTTATAAGATTGTTGAATTTTTCAATATATTTAAAAGTGATATTCTTGTCAATGTTTGTTATATTTGTACTGTCATTACAGGGTAATTTATATTTTACCCATGGGTAGGTTTCCATGTTTGTATTAGTTTTTATTATTTCTGACTTAAGTTCCAGAGTACATTTTATGGGATAATGATCTGAAATATCCTCAGTAAGGACAGCAAATGATTTAACAAAACAGAACAACTCAGTACTAATAATCATGTAGTCTACTACACTTTGTCCAGTTTGTGTAACGCAGGTAAATTCACCTGATAAATCTGGTGCAAATCTGCCATTTAAAATATGGATATTAAAAGCACCACATAACTGCTGCAAAGAGAAGCCAAACTTATTAGTTCTTGCATCTTTGGATATTTTTTCATGTTAAATTCATCAGCAAGATAAGCATCATTTAAACCTACAAAATTCAAACAATCATTTTTATATAATCCATCATATTACCAATATTTCCATTCAGATCTCCCATCAAAATAATATTCATATCTCCATACTTTGATAATATGTCAATAATAATGTTTTCAATTCTTAATATTCCATCACTTTCTTCAGTCTTATTATATATTGGGGACCCTTCAGAGGCTATGTAGGCGCCTATCAATAATATATCTGAACCAGTGTCAAACATTTCACCTTCCAATATTAAAACAATAATATCAGTTGACATATAAATTTCTAAAATATTAATATAACAAGGCCCTATATTCCCTATACATGTACAGTATTTCGATAATCAAGGTTGAAGAAGGTAGAATATAATGAATATCGGTTGTCTCGAACTCAGGTTGTGTCGAAGTCAATTCACAAGTCCCTTCGACTTCAATGCAAAGAGGTTTCATTGTATGTCATGTGATCCATCATGTCAAATCTAAATTAATAGGAACTCATGCAAGTAGTGAAATTTTACACATGGTAATTCTTTTACCAGATAACTGTTCAAACGGTTAAACAATACGCTGTAGTTGGCCTTTGTTCAATCCAATAATGGCAAGGGTTCTTTTTTTTTAATTGCTTATGTTCATTGGCATTAAATTGTGTTTTCTTTCTTTACGCATCTTATTCAAACAAGAAAACTTTGGGGATGAAACATTATTCCTTTGAACAATATACATTTTATGAACTCATGTTTAGAAAAAACTAGGTATCCTTATGCTTCTTATGTTACGAATATATATACTTTTTGCTGTAATTCTGTCAAGCCGACAAAGCCATTAATGAAAGAGTAAGTTACGCTGGTTGCCTAGTGTTAGCAATAAGTGGTTTAAAATAGAAATTATTTGAAGATGCAGACAATATCAGAGGAAAGTGTAAAGAAATTTCTTTCCTTACTTGTTCCGCAGTCGGTGGGCTCAAAGTCTGGCATAGCGGAGGCACCGGCATTATAATGTGTGATATTACACTGATTTCTCTAGTTTGTGTTTAGTTGGAATTTAATTCAGTAGGTTTAATTATTGTTAAGCTCCTGACATACATGATTATATTTATATGAAATTTCAATATTGTTTTCCTTGTTTAGGAGAAAGAGATTAGCTATATCAATAGACATTTCCAGGCAGGATGAAAAGATGTCATTATCAAATGCCAGCTTGTAAAAATACATGAAAATTTGGCAATTACTGAGCAATACTGCCACTGTGGTAACTCTAATAGACCACCCTTTGGTTCCGCAAAGCAAATATATCCTCCCTTTATGTTCTAGTATTAAACAGTTTGGTTTAATAAATTTAAAATGCTTAAAATTGTATAATAAATATGAGTTCTACGGCATGGATGGAGCAGTATGAAGAAAACACCTGGAAACTTCATAATTATTTTCGGAAACAGTAGCACAGCCATGAATAAAGTCATACCAAGAAGCCTTCATATCATAGAAAACGAATTTATCGACGTCGTAAAATAAAATCTGAATAATTGTGAGTGAAATATTCGCTCTTGTGTGCTTGAACTGTCTCTCTAGTTATGATAAATATTAACAAATGTCTCATGGCATAAGCAAACCAAATCGTGTTCACCATGTTACATTGATATTAAAAAGACATATATATTATATTGTGAGATATGTCATGTGCGATACTTCGTAGACACTCTTAGGTATCACTGACTATGCCTCGCATTACAAACTAGTCAGACACCCCTGGGATACCATTAAAAAAGAGGTCGCATTCTCAGATGAGAAACTTACAAACGTCTTCTACTAGACATCGAGAAAATCTTCTTCAGGTTAATTTAATTGCGAAAATAAATCATTTTCATATAAATATAATATGATTCTGTTTGATACAGATGGTGTTATTTTTTTAATTATACATTTATGACAAGATATTATATTTTTGGTGAATCTTCTCATGTCATCATTTGTCATCGAACAGATAAATATTAAATAAAGACAACATGACTCTATGTTATCCTCCATTTATTTTTTTTTGTAACCGTTAAGTTTAGTAAGGTAACCATTGTTATGCAGTTGTAGATTTATTTCGATAAACCCGATATGAGTCCCCTTCTTTTTACTGGACCCTGGCCTGGCAGCCTTTTTATAGTAATCTTGCACACGTGCACTGTGTTAATCCACTCACACACACACACACGCACAGGCATAACAACGTATAAAAATTTAGAGAAAGTCCATGTGCTGGATGATTATGCTGGGATACGTTTGTAAGAAACCAGATACTTGGTTCCAAACCATTCTTTTATATTAAATATGTGTTTTTGCAAGTACTGCTGTGAAATTTTTAATTCAAAAAGATATAGAAAACCGTTTTTGAATGCTCAAGCAAACAATTATTGTATTTGTAAATCTCGATGGATGAAGACAATGCCTATGTCAGTTTCAGTCGATTCTATTTGTTTGCTTTCCTGGTGTTTCAGGCTTGTTTATTCTTGTAGTATCACACCCAACCTAAAGCTTTCAACCCAATTAAATTTTGTTTACTATCAAAATTTTTAATCGACTTAATCATAGCGTGAGTTAGATTTTCAGTCAACAGACAGATCAACAAATGGTTCCACTTTAGGCCTCGAAAGGCCGAACATTTTAAAAAGAGACAACACTTTCAGAAAGGCATAAATCACCGTTATTATATTTGGTAAATATTTTGAATTCCTTCCTGAATATTAATTCTTGTATATGATTTTTTTTTAAACTCGGCACCACCCATTTATTCAATAGAATACATTGGCTTCTTCTTTTGAATCAGTTAATGACTTGTGGCGTGTCTTTTACATATATCCGTGTGTATATAGGTTCAAATGTAGAAGGACTATATGACTGCTATTCAAGCATTTAGCATATTTTGACCTGTTTACAATACTTTAAACACTTCATTCCGTGTGCTTTTGCAAAGGTATATATCGCCCGTAATCTATCGCATACAATGATGTGATGATTGCTTGCTAATTTAACAACCGGAAAAAAAGTGTATAATTTCTTATATTCACGTAACATTGAATGCATCCATGGAGTTTAAGTTTTTGGATTATATATTGGTACAGTATTCTGCCGTTTACGTCATTCTAAAAAAATATATTTCTGGATCCTGGAAAAGTAACGGTGGTGGCCTGAGAGAAAATACAAGGAGTTAATTAGGATATAAATTAAGTAAGTCTTATCAGGTATGAATAGAGGAATATGCATGGTTGTGTATTTCCATATATTATCATACTTCCCCAGATGTAATTACAAATAACAAACAATATTAATTAGTGTAGAATAATCTGAATATTTCCTGTGTAAAATTTATTTTTTTGTGTGTGTTTAAGAGCCCCTTTTTATTTTATGAAAAAGGCCACAACCAAACCAAAATCGTATTCAAGGTAGCATACCAACATATAGTGTTAGATAGCGAATTTTATATGCGATACTCCATTGAAACTTACGGGTGCCTAGTCAAGTTCGAACCTTGGATACAATTAAGGATGAATTTATGAAAAAAATTCCGAATTTTTTTTCAAGGCCTTTATATATGATAACAATAAATTCATTATAAATAACCCCTTACCTAATATCATGTTGCGCTACTGCTGTATATTGGATAAAATTTATTTTTTTCTTTAAATAGACTGATAGACATGATATTTGATATTGAATGAATATTCTAATGAAGCCCTTTGTCAACTGAGAGCTAAAACGGATTTCCTTGAACTCCTACGCTCAGAAAACCTAACATATTTCTGCAGTGGCTAGGTCATTTCACCGCTTTTATTAGAAATGCTTTGCCTCATATAGTAGGGCTCTAAACATATTGGACCTCTGGTCTTTTAATGGTTATGAGATACGCAGACTGTGTTTGCTCACTCAAAAGATATAAATTAGGATAACTTATCCTTCTCTGGACTATCGTGAGTTTCCTCTCGAGCCGAGAAGGTCGAGTTTTGGACCGGGAAGTTTAAGATACTTTCATTTACCCGCCGCAGATATGTCGAAGCATCCCGGTATATAATACACATATCAAAAGGTATATCCGTTAAAAATACCTCCTTCTTGCTACATGGCACAGGTAAAAAAATACGGTAATCAGAAACCATTTTAGCAGTATTGAAGCCTGATAATCTGGAATTGGGTATACATAAAGAAATAGTATTGCTATTCCTTAAACCACCCAAACCATCTAACGTTCTAAGAAAACTTAAATTGCTGTCCTCGAAAGTAAATTCATAAGAAGTTTTCTAAATAATAATTACGATTATTAATTCAACGTTTTGTGCCAGACAGACTATAACTACAGAGAAATAACGCTGATAATAAATTCTTATTGGATCAAAATAAGATATGACCTTGACTCTTATTTTAAATATTATTAATGATACACTTGCTTGCATGTTGATTTACTTTGTGACTTATTTTAAGGTTTAATATAACCTATCCAACGATATACCGACTATACTTTTTTGTCATATTGGGGCCAGCTAAAATATCCACTGGTCATATTGAATTATAAATTCCTACGCCCTGTATAACGAACTTCAGTAACAGTGAACGAAACTTTGATACTGATGAAACTTCAGTTCTTTGCTTGATTTTCTGCTTGGTCACTCGTAGTCCAGAGAAAAGCTTCAACAGCTAACTTAATATACCAGGTTATTTATTTTAGAGGCCGATCGGCTGAAAAGTGTTCCTTACATAATGACCAAAGAATATCATATTTTTTTGTCTTAAAGGTGCTATAGGGTAGATCCATAGCATCCCTGTTAAATGAAGATTAGGCAAAACAATATATGTTTACACACACATATATATATATATATATATATATATATATATGTATATATACAGAAAGTCTGGAAGGACTCCGAAATCATTGCATTCAAGTTACAGGAGTCCGATCGAATATGAGGTTCAGTCCAGATTCTAATATTTATCTTTGGAGTTAATTTATATTTTTAAGGCGTCCATGTGAAAAAGTTCTTTACAAGTTTCAGTATATATAGTATATTTGGAATGTGGAATAAACATGACGCTTTACCAAAGCCAGTGTTACAATAATACTAATAAAATTAAGTAGCCGTAGCAGTTAGTCTCGAAGGGATGCAGGAGCCATATGTTAGCGGCTTAGACGTGAAAGAAACAAACATCAGTCCGATGTCAATTATACCACCGAAGAAGTGTCTTATCTGGCAGAGAAAGAAAATACGTTTACGTTCTTCTTACAACGTAAATATATTTCGCAGAGACAAATAAAATTCGCAAGAATATCAAAACGATTTTACCGTCAAATGAGTTCTCTTTACCCAAGAAATCAATACATTATTCAATTCACGATTTGATTGTTCTCCCATATAAACTCGTACCACCAAACAATGAACAGGGACACAATTGTAACAATAAACATTTTTTCCGAAGCCAAAGGATTGCTCTAGAGTGTAACCATGCACATAACGAATATAAGTTATTACCTCTAATCGTTTAACAACATGTTGTGTCGAGTAACTACTTAAACACACTAGTAAACAATGTGTTCAACATGTATCGTTTTGCGGTTTCCAGGTAGGTAACCCGAAGGAATCTTTCTCAATTTATTTCTATTTAAAGAGATATTACACTCTGCTCAGAATACGCGCAAAGAATTCATGTTCCTTTTATAACTACATGATTATAAAAACTAAGTTGGATAAATATTAAATTTTCATTTTCGAAAAATTCTTGGAACAAACGCAAAGTTATGAGGGAATCCTTAAAACCTGCTGCACCTGACAGAATATGTTTCAGGAAGCATCAAGGAACTTCCTGTAAAATAAGTTATTCTTTAGACTTTTTGATGTCATGTGGCACACATAAAGTACGTGACTTCATACCTTCATACAGAAACCTGTAATCAATAACATGTGTTCCTGCTAAATAAATGATTCCTCTTATGTGATCGAAGTTAATTGCTCAAACCATTGTCCCGACAGCTGCAGCTAATGTGTATGGCAATATATGATTCTAATATTTCATTGTTATCACTTTTTCTGTCTTGTCAGACAAATTATATTCTGCTTTAAAATTATACGTTGAATAAGTGGGATTATGAAGCTGAGTGGCCATATAAAGTCTCAATGTTTAAAGTTTTTTTTTCCCTGTAAATGTCGATGACATGTTTGAATGTTTGCTCTGCATTTGGAGTTGTGTAGTTTGAACAAGATTAAAAACAGAAGGAAACATCTTTATGAAAAAAGAAAAGGTTCAAAGGGATGCATTATCATGTTATGAACCTAGTATCATCAGCAGACAAAAACTGATATTCCAATAAAATTTTATTTCTGTATCGTCACTGAAAAAGAGTAATGGGGCAATATTTTCCATGCAAGAAATCGAAAGAAGGTGTTTCGGAGAACAACCATTTTTTCTTACATCTCCCTGAGCGGTTTATTATTTTCTTCATTAATGTTTCATAATTATATCGCCAAAATGCCTCGGATGAACGGAATCATACATATATCATTTTCTTCATTATCTTGGAATCTTAATTAACTTTGAGAAGTAAGAATTTCCACCAAGCTTTCTTTCATTCTTTACTGGTGTGAATATGGCATTCCGGCAAAACATAGTGTTCTTTGATTCAGAGACGAAGCAGGACTGCTTAATCTCCAATTGAATAGGGCTGTTATATCACGTTTCTATCACTAAGACCTCCAAATATGATCTTCAATCTATATGTACTAAAGGTAAAATGCAAGTAGAAATAAACCGGTTTACAGGCACGGAAATCTGTGTTAATTTACAAAACTTGCATATTCGCATAAACTTCAGGTTTTCATTATATCAGGGCATTGTTACTCTTTGTCTTAAATGAAAGTAAACTGTAGCTCAGGAGGAAACTATATATCCTTATATATTCTTGTGCGGTTCCATTAAAAAAAAACAAAGTCATGTCCACACAGATGTGGTTTTGACAGCTTATCTAATAGCACGTTTCCTTGCATTGATGACCACCTATTTTTACTCTCTTTTGGACACCCTATAAGGTTTCTATCTTTAAACAAAGTGTACTCTTTCTGCTTTGTCTGTTTCTAAAAAAACAAAACTTTATTTAAGAAAAGTATTATATATTCGTCTTACACTTATATTTTCGAGCATAATTATCTATTTAGTTTCTTTCTTTTCGTATGTTATTGTAAAAAGTTAATTGTAATCTACCTCAGAGTACAGAAACTTTTTAATAAGAAGGCTGCAATGTCAGAGGTATTATGATGCGAAAACCGGTTGTTTTCGGTATAAAGCACTTATTGCTCTTTTTCTTTTTTGTTTTTATGTCAAGAAGAGAGATGTCAGGCGCTGGTATTAAACATGGGCCCTTATAACAATTAGAATGTCTGTCCTAATATTAACTAATTGTCTGGAGAAAAATAGGTAAATCAGGTTCGTTAACTGTTTCAAATTAATTTGTCTTTCTGCTTTCTTTCTCATTCTTCGAATTACCAGTAATGTTATGCAACAGAATAACTCCTTTAAAGGGTTTAATTGTTCTGCATCGTTTATGTTTCTATATATTTCACTCATAAAATCAACAAATCATACATGTTTTCACTCTGCGGATTTTTTTTTGATTATTTAATAAAATGAAACTTCTTTTGTAAAAAAAAAATTTACAAAATCTTTCTTTAATTGATTTTCCAGATTTCGTACTTGATTTTCCAAATATTGGTCCCTCCATCCTTCCCCCAAACGATTAGACTTCTGTAACGAAAATACAGTATGAATATTATATATATAATCACAGTAAAACCATCGTCATTTATTATGCTTTCAATGTAAGGACAACGAAGCTCATTATAAACATTTCGTTTATTTATTTTTTTTTCATTTTTGTGGGAGTTGGGATATATCACGAAATAAAATAAAAAATAAACTTTTGTATAATAAGAAATATACTTGCTTTCCCATTTCAACAGGATGTCTCAGGGTCAGGCCACACTTGTATATGAACACCTGGATTGCCACATCATCATATATTTCAAGGAATAGACTTTTAATTACTACGTCTCTGCATCCTGATTTTTGGAGACTTCTAAAGTAGTGGATTTCTTTTTCTAGATAGAGCAAAAAACATTTTTCTGTATAGTCAACCTGTCAATACCTTAACTTTTCAAATAAATAAATTCGCAATGTTCAAGCCTCAATAAAATATTTAAGTTTACGACAGCTGTACTTTATTTCATATTAAACATCACTAATTTCTGATGTCTTCTGTTAAAAATCTAAAATAATTGTTCATATGTTCAATATTAGTAACAATCTTGATCTATACGTGACCTTAACCTGACTAATCGGTGCTGTTTTAATTTCTATACGTGACCTTAACCTGACTAATCGTTGCTGTTTCATACTTTCTAACAACACCTACTATGCGTGAGAAAAAAAATCCGTTTTAGCCCAGCATATCGATCAGACCCTCTCCCTCTTTGTTGAATATCTAATTACTATAATAGCAATAGCCAACTCAGTCGTGCTACCGACCCCACCCCCACCGCTTCCATGGTTCGGACCGTTTCTAGTTCAACCCCACATATGGGACCTGCGAGACCTTAAATTTGCAAATAAAGTCCAGAATTGGATTCCGCGACAAAAAAATCTAAAAAAGTTGTATTACATATGGTTTAACTCTTTTGATTAATTAAACTTGATGGGTTCTAGGCCTTCGTGTCGCCATTTTTGATATTTCCAAATTTTTTATTTCCCCAAGGACTGTTTTTTATGTTCAAAGGGATACTTTCTGGATTACAGAACCAATTGAATAGCTTTTGTTGCAGTCTAGGTGAGGTCATGTTACAAAATGACTGTATTAATACTTGATCGATGCAATGTCATACTTGTTCCACACTCGATGGGCTCATTTGGAGGCATTATACAGGCATCACCTACAAAAACCCTTCGATAACATTTGGAAAGGTTCCGTGAATTGTAACACCTGTCCCATTCTTCGAACTCTGCCATTATCCGATTCTCATCTGAATTCAATAAAATGATTTACATAAGCAAAGTCTTAAACTGAACCATATTGGCTATATATATATATATATAGATATAATTACAGAAAAATGTTTTTTTTTTCTGTATGAATAATACCATTACTTATCCTTCTGTACTCAGTGATATCAGGCATTTGCAGAAATTTACAATTTTTCGTACGGTTTCCCGTTCGTGAAGGAACCATCAGGCACAATAAGGAAGCAAAGCTGTACGTTGTGGATACTGCAACTCTTGTTACTAAACGGAAATTATTAAGTCGCAAATATGATGAGAAAAGCTAGGTCAATTATCGTTGTTATTATTAAATCTATATTTAACATGCTTTCTTGCATGTGTAAATGGCATTATGCCGGAGAATCTGAATTACAAGGGCATTTGCAAATAAATTATTTGGACCAAAATACCGCTAGAACCTTTCCCAAATACACTTTATTTTACAGATCAAATGAGTCATTTATGGATCATTTCAATAACCGTTACACCGAGGATGACTGAGTACAGAGTTAACACAACAAACAACATGTACCTAAAATCGTTGTAAACCATAGGTCCTTTCGCTTTATGCTACAACCTTATAGGATCTTGAAACATTACAGCAATCTTTCAAGTCCAATTAACATTTCACTATTTTTTTTTGTAACTAGACCCCATGGAGCGTTTTCTGAACTCCCCAACTTTGTGTTTAATTCGTGAGTCAAAGTGTCCATAGTGTGCTCCGCATTTACAATGTTAAATGAGGTAGCCTATTTCGTATTTGGCATAATAGGAGTTATTCCTGTAACGGCCCTTGAGGGATCGACTTCTGTGTCCATTGACAAACATGGCGTGCATTTTGTGATTATCGAAATGGCAGTCTTTAAATTTAATTACGGATGGTTTGCTGTTCATGAACTCAAACATTCTTTTTACTAGAGAAAACTATAAGTGTACGACTATTTGTGTTTGGTAGCATTAAATGTCATATTATATATATGAGACTATATAAATATGCAGTGAATAAAGACCGCCAAAGAACGAAAAAAACTCTAAATGGCATTTTCTGTTTAAGGCTTGAAACCATGCTCGAAACTACGCCCGTTGTTTAAAAATGACAAAACCACTAAAGCAACAATATATATATATATATATATATATATATATATATATATATATATATATATAGCAAAACGTATTTTTGAATAGGAATTTCATAAAAATGTAGACAATATCAGAGGAAAGTTCGTAGAAACTTCCTCCTTTAATTGCCCACAGTCGGGCTCAGTGTCAAGCTTAGCGCAGGCACAAGCAAACTATAACTGTCGGAAACAGTGATTTATATGGCTGGTATGTAACAAAGCAGGATATCTCTGATCTGACCAAAGATTTTTTTCTCGTCTGTAACTCACACTTATTATAACAATTGAAACATGTTTCAAAACAGTAAATCAATTATTGTCTTTAAATGAAGTAACTGCACCTAAGCTTTTAAATACATTTAATATTTTGTGTTAACGTGTAATTCTAATATAAAGAGTTCATATTAAAACTTATGTTTTCTTCGATAATTTGGAATGCTTTCTACAGTTGGTAGTTGATATTTTGATACGCGTTTTTACCTTTCGAGGTGTCCACCTGTGTTCCTTTTATTGTCATTAACAGCACACACAGTACTACCACATTGATTCGCAACATCCTTCTGGAAATTTGAATCATACAAATTGTTCAGTTACGACTAAGCAAGCAATGTTGAGCCTGTTTAATAAGGTGCACGCTTCAATAATAATTATTACAACGTCCGATTGAAACGTTATAAGACTATCAGGCAAGTTCCCGGATAATTGACAAAATTGATCACAAACATAATGGGATAATTGGAAGCCCGCCTTGGTTACACACATACAATATTGAGTAGTCCTTGAGTGATAATATATATCAATAATTGAATAAAGGATGCTTTACCAAAGTCTGTATCAGTAATGCGTTCAATTAAATTGAAATTACACATTCGACAAACAGGAGAAACAATGATTTCAGCAATACTCTGTTACACACTGCCTTTGTTTCACATTATGCCGTGTGGTTTGTATTATGATGGTTGATGTTCTGGATGTTTGGTATTTTACCGTTTCCTTCGGATATGAGTTATATTTATATATAAAAAGTTAATGCTACAGTCAATGGGTAAAATAAATCATTTTTTCCATTACCATATTAATATTTATGTAAATGAAATAAGTGTAATTGTCTCAATGAAACAATGTTCATGGCTGCTCCCGGTTTTGGTTATTCATTTGTCTCTTTGTCACAAAATTTACCCTGACTCTCATTATTCGTTTGTCCGAATTAACTGTTTCTCTCAGGTCTCCCCAGCAACATTTGTGGAAGGATAAAAGTGATATCTTCGTTCTTGATTAGCAATAATGGCAATGATTATAATGTATCGATTTTATTCATCATGATAATCTGACTCGAGCTACATTGCTCTATATAACTCTTAAAACATTTCAGTGAAATGTTATATAACTAAAAATCAGTAATGCTTTAATAAAGGTTTCTATTTATGTAAAAATGTAAAAGCTATAGAAACCGTTAGCGTTTATTTACTGAAAATAGAGCCGATTTTGCATCCTACTGATTTATTAACTAAACAATTTAGTGTATACACTATGACAGGGGTATTCCCCTTTCTTTACCCTCCCCTTCTAAAACCATAACTGGCCTTGCTAATTGTTAAATGTTAATGCAGTACTATTTATTTACTGTATAAACACAAATAAACATACAATTATGGTCTTCTAATACATATTGTGGAAATTTTCTCCATTTTCTTTGCTTACCAAGGAGGATTAGATTCTGGCAGCCAGGATATTTATTTATATGGATGTATCCTCTATTCTTCCCTATAACCCTTATATTGGGTTATGAGAAACTGCATATATGTCACAAAACGTATAAACTCCACTGCTGTGTTACCGAGGTAAAAAATCGGAAGCAGGAAAGTGTAAATTATTCAAATAGTATGAGAACGTTTATTTAAATGTATTTATCTCGTTCCAAACATAAAATCGAGTAAACGTTTCTATTCTAAAGAGACAAATATATTTGTTCTTTCGAAACCTTTATTTCAGTTTGAAAGTGATACATGTTTTACATGCATGATTTTTTATTTTACATATCTTTACCAGTGCATGTGAATCCGTCATTCCTTTCTTTAAATAAAGGAGCTTTTACATATAAATCATAGCAACAGCAGCATTATCGCCCAACATTTCCATAATAAAATGTGAATACCTTTTAGATAATTATGTCCATTTATTTATTCATATATTATTTTTGCAATCATTTGAATGTATTGATTGAATTGGTATGGTTTGCATTAATAAGACAGCATGATCTGACTGGTGGCAGTTTTCTTTTATAATTACCTCTAATTTCCCAATATAAATATTTGAGTGAAACATTTACAAAAAAGGAGTCTGATGTCACATTTCCAGTGGTGAATTGTAATTGCATTAAATCTGTTTTAAAATTAAAACACCCTTGGCCAAGAAAAGGTTTGCTTTTATCTAAAGTGAGTGAATTTGAATGAAAAACAATAGGCTTCGAGGAAAACTGTTTCTGTTTTGTTCAATGAATCTTCATGCACCACAACAGAACGTTTCATTATAAGCTCAGGATACTACCTCTCGAACATACTTCTTCATATAGGCTCCGAACAGGAATACACTATTTATGTGGCCCTTGCCAAGACATACGTAACAAGGCCGTAAAATTTTGTTCTTAGCGTTTCAATCTCGTGAAACCTGCAAGTTTACAAGAGTATCTCCCATTCATCCGTCACCTCAACTTACGTTTGAATCAAGACTTTCCTACGATAATTATTATCGTCCGTACTTTGTGATGTACTTCTAGGGAAGCTTTGTAATATATGAAACTACATTAATGTTCGTACGTGATATAACTTACGTATTAGATTTCCCGATTCACTCTTTGAATGTTGATTCTAGCCTGCACCATAACTTTTTTATCAAGATCCTGAAGTAACATCAAGTATTTTAAAAATGACGAAAATGGCAGAATACTGTACCAATGTATAATCCAGAATCCATAATGTATCTCTACAAATATGTTTCTCTACAGCTGATTGTATCATCCTCTGCAGCTCCTATTGCATATTAATTTTCAAGTTTATTTTAAGATCTCTGGTATTATGATTTTGCTTTAATCAGAACAGAAACATTACTTCTCCCATACTCTTCAGTCTCTTATGGAGGCATGAACCATGTAGTGCCAAGACCAGCTGGAAACAACATTTTGCCAATTTTTTTTGTATACACCGCATACGTTTTGTATGCTGTGCGGTTATCTGTCTCTCATCTGGAAGAGAAAATAATACGTATAAGTTCTTAGAAAAAAAAATGAAATATTATTCACAGAAATTTTCAACAATTTCAAATCTGAGAAGTCAGGACATAATTATATTCTCCATTTGATTGTTCTTCCATGAAACTGGCACCATCAGACACAGGGACACAAAGGTAACAAGAAGCATGTTGGCAAATGATATATATAAAATGTAGCCATGCACATAACAAATCTATAATAACGAACCTTTAGCATCAGTTTTTTTTTAGCGTCGAGTAATTCGATCAACATGAATACAAACACTTAGTTGGGTAAATATACCATTTCAATTTTCACAAAATTCTTAGAACAAACGCCAAGATATATTAAACTTTGCAAAATCATTTCTTTTTATATATTTACATATCACTTAAATATAATTGATCGAAAGCTTTACCACAGGTTTTGATAATAGGTACATGATGTGCTTGATTGTTATTATCAAAATAGAAATCCAAAGTTAGTAATTAGAAAAGTCGTATATTACTATGGCTGTATCTTTATGATTTCACCATAATCCCTCCAATTGGATACTTCTAGAAAATTCTAAACCTGTTAACAGCAAGTGATACGGATCTGAACAACTCTCGTCAAGTAATCAGATTGTTACATGTTATCTGAGGAATCATGGTCGTATATTAAGTTTTTCCTAGGAATATTTTTCGCATTGTAATATACACCGTAATTGTGTTAGATCAAATTTCAAAGCATTAACAATCCTTAATGACCATCGTTAAACGTTTGAACTTCTAGAATGGCATCTGGTACGTAATTTCATTTGTGCTGATTCTTCCAATGATTTTATCCTAGTTTTTGTTGATATAAAACTAGAATATTGTTTCTGTATGAATGACTGTGTCCTACACAGTCGATTCAAATTGGAAATAACAAAGGTCCAGCAAGTTCTGCTGAATAAAATACGGTTTGGCCAAAGATTGTTTCTACGCGTGTCCAGCGTCCAGGCCGGCAGAGACCCTCTAGATCTAGTGTAAATAATGGAAAGGCGATTTACATATTCACTCCTTAGTAGTATGAAGCCTCTTTATTCAAGTTGGGACCGAGTCATATAACAGGTGGCTTAATATTAGTTGGAAAACGTAATCGAATCGAAGCCCTTTTCCCTCATTGGGAATATAGAAGTAAGAAATATTTTGTATATTTCCCAATATGTTCTTTTGAGACATTTAAACAATATTTTTGTTATGGGATAAATGTATTTCAGTGTTTCATTTCTGTGGTACTAATAGATCCGTTTGTGTAAAGAATGAACGATATGTTTTTTTTTCTAAAGGAATGAAAAAATACAAGGGCAGTAAGGGTTCCTATTTGGTAAATTAGACATAATGATGTTACAAAAAGAAAATTGTTGAACGTGGGCAAAAATGTAATTTAGAGTTTCATTGCCGCGGTACAAATAGATCCTAAAATAGGTAAATTACGGAACGATATTCGATACATTTAATCACAAAAATACGACTCCGGAAATTATACGAGTAGAATTTGTTAGGAGCCGTATGTCGCTCTTTTGCAAAGTATTTAAGAGGGGTGATTAATACTTTATGATTAATTATAAGCTTCTATTAAACATACAACTTCACTGGCTATGTGCACGATGCGGAATATTTCTCGTACTGAATATTTGGCAACTAAATTAACACAGGACAGCCATACTTCAATATTTTTATCAATTATGCAAAAATGCTATGGGAAGTAAATTAAGTTAAACCATTTAAACAAATGTTCCAACAAATGATTTTACACGAAGTAAGAAAATAATTTATGCAACAGATGTTCATAACATCATGTGCTTCGTCTACCAATTAACATGTTAAGAAGCAACTTAAGTAAAGACAATGTGCGTTTCTCTCCCACTGGATTGATTAATGTACGTCCAGAAAGACGCTGCTTGCAAGGCCGCGGTTTACACGTCAATGACGTTTCGCCAAGATTATATTAAACACGCACTGTTACGGTGCTGGAAATCCCCTTAAAGGGTCTCTAAACCCTAAAGATTTAAGACCACTGATGGAGATATCATATGAAAACCCCAATACACATAAAACAGCATTATGAAACAGTACACAACGGTGTGGCGAACGCAGCTCTTATCATCAAGATGATCTTTGCTGTAAAAATCTTTAATTACATCCCAAATATAACCAGATATGAAGGATTTCTTCTCAAAGTCAGGTAAGACTCGGGGATTATCAATTGTTCAGAAGAGGTTGTTTTTTTCTTAAACTTATAACTACGTCGCCAATGTTTTGTTTGATCTCGTAACCTAGAAATTACCTGACTCGTTTCTCAGAAGTCACCTCCAATAAATAGTTATGGCTTTATGAACAATGGAAAAACACTCTGACACAAAATTGAAGAAAATAAATTGTCAGGTGCACATATATGATATTAGATGTTCATAGTGCAACAAAATATTCATAAACAGTTTGCTTTCTCTCTGTTGCCTTACCACGTAAGCATCTTCTGTGACCTGAGAAAGGATATAAAAACATGGTAGCCCGCATATCATCATGTCCCGGTATTTATCATAATTGTGAAGACTTTATAATAGGTTGAGAGTGGCCGTTTGTCTGCCCGGGTGATTAATCCTATATGAGGGTAAGTTTCCATGGTACTCACAGTCTTTAAAACGAGTTTTCTCTTACCTCTGGGTATCTTAGTTTTAGCCAAGTCCTCGGCCGCTCAAGCTCTAATGCCTCCAGGGAGGTAAATCCTTCATCTTCGAGTAACTGCGCAGTTTGAGCGTCATTTTAGGTTTCTGTGCCCATAAGAAGACTTCGGAGACTTCGGTATTACGCATATTCTCAATAATATGTACATGTGTTGGCTAAAATTTTCCAATGGCGGGTAACTTGAGTTGTTCTTAAAAATGCAGCTGCTTGCACCGCCGCCGCAACACAAAGTGAGCTAAAAAAGCGCGGTGCCCCGCAACAATGACTCCGGGATCCTCCAGGTGGCGCCCGATTTACCTATCAATACGTAACATAGCCAAAGGCCTAGAGATACCGGTCCCAACTCCCCACCGATATTAAGCAAAGATTAACTAGGTCAATCTCACATTCAAGGATTATTCAAATGTAATGTTATCATGAAACTGTTAAGATTACTCTTTCAACTTGACTGTATAAAACATGGATTTGTGCAGGTTGGAACAGGGTCTATGATGTCAGACACGAAATCTTGCATTTGATTTGTGTATTCGCCTTTGTGTTAAGTGCCTATTTATGCCCGATTACTTGCAGCCAGTTTGGGTAGATGCTTTCAATTATCAAGAGGAGTATCGCGTGCTGATTTTGTATTCCAGGGCACATGATAATTTCATTAAATATTGAATGTCGAAGGTTTATTATACGAGTCACATCTAACTCAAAGGTCTTGTGGCAAATGTTAAACATTTAATTAACTGTTATTTGATTTTTTGTCACGTTGTCTTTGGTAATGTGTCATATATATTCCACATATCAAATATACTAAATATGTTGACACTTGTAAAGTACTCTTCACATTGACGTCTTAAAAATATAATAGGTTTTCAAAATTTAAGTCATATACTGATAAATACGATGGCCATAAAAAAATCTGAGACTCACCACGGACTCCATGGCAAAATCTTAAAATCTGGAATGAACCTCATATTCGTTTAGACCACTGTTACTTTATTAAATGATTTCGGAGTCCTTCCTGCCGTTTTGCAAATAAACATGTAAACATATAATGATTTATTAAATTCTTAAATACCAGAGATCATACGGATCTATCCTCTGACCAATTGAAGAATAAACAAATATTATATACTTTGGTCACTATGTTAGTAACATCTATCAGCTGATCAGCCTCCGAATCAAATATTCTGGTATATAAAGTTAGCTGTTGTTGCTGTCTACGATTTATCAAGCAGAAAAAAATACAGGTAACGAACTGAAGCTATAAAATATCAACTGTTTGGTCATTGTTTGGTGACATGACAGTTTTGACTTCCCATCTTAAATTGCCAGTTCGAAATTCGCCCTCTTGGCTTGAAAGGAAACTCATGAAATTTCCATAGAAGCACGATTCATACGTTGTTATATCTGTGGAATGAGCCAACGCAACTTTTCACAGCTTGGTTACTTATATCTAATCAAAGCAATGAAATAACTTAGCTACTGCGGAAATATAGTTTAGTATCCTGAGCGTAGCAGTTCAAGGAAACTCGTTTTAGTTTTCAGGTAATAAGTGGTGTCATAAGAAGATTCATCCCAGAAAAAATATCATGCCATTATATACAGCTGTGTAAAGGGAAATATAAATACCATCCAATAAACAACAGCAGGGCAATATCATATTAGGTTTGGAATCATTATGAATAAATATATCGCTACTAAATAAATGAAAAGGCTTAGAAGAAGTTTGCAATTTTCCCATCCCAGTATGTTCTCAAAGTCATCCTAAATAATATCTAAGGTACGGACTTGACCATTGTGCGAGGCATGGTCAGTAATACCCGATAGTTTCTATGGAGTATCGCATATAAAATTCGCTATCGAACACTATATTATATACTTATTATGGGTATGATATCTTGAAAACGATTTTGGTTTGGTTGTGGCCTTTTTCATATCATGAAAACAGCTATAAAACACTAGAACAGACATTTATCACATACTATATTTAAGATTTCATTAATCAGACGACCTGGATCAATTTATTTTCGACGACATGTAGCCTTCCAAAAATGATTTTATTCATTGGTGTGCTACTGGGTTTGATTCCAAATATCATATTTCACCTTCCAAGTGTTTGCTTCAGGCAGCTTCATCCACATCCGTAGGGCTCTAAAATGAAATTTATTTGTTGTCATATCGAATTCTGTTCAGGCATTTTAATAAATAATAGTAATGTATGTAACAGTATGATATTTATGGAAGATATACTTGCTTTCCGGATTCAAGAGGTGCTGTGTTTGAGCTACCACACTGATAGTAATGCACAGTTATCGCCACATCTTTATATACATCTACGTTCTTCATTTTAATAATGACATCTCTGCATCCTGACCGAAAATGTCTTTCGAAGTAGCCAACCTGTTTCTCTGGAACAGGGATAACATTATTTAAACTGTTTACAGAAATTTATACATATGAAATGTGAAACGTTTTGAATCTGAATTAATAGGAACTCATGCATTTATTGAAATATTATACGTGCTACTTCCTTAACCAGAAAATTGTCCAAACGTTTAAACAATATTCTGTAGTTGGGCATATTTTATCAAATAATGGTGAGTTGAATTTTTTTAAAATCCTTTTGAAATGTTATATATATATATATATATATATATATATATATATATATATATACTTTTTGCCGTAATTCTGTCAAGCCAACAAAGCCATTACATGAAAGATTAAGATACGCAGGGTGCCCAGGGTTATCGAAATATGGTTTCCAATAGAGATCATATGAATATGCAGACAACTACAGAGATATGTTCAAGAAACTTCTTCCCATACTTGTTCCGCAGTCGGCGGGCTCAGTGTCAGGCATATTGCAGGCACCAGCAACAAATAGCCGTCGTACACAGTCATTCATATGACCGGTATTGTAACAACGCATAGCATCTCTGGTCTGAGCAAATATGTGTTTCCCGTCTGTATTTCAAGATTATAACACAAATTGAGACCTGTTTCAAACCAGTAAATCAATAATTATTGTTTGTGTATTCTCGCCTTTGCTTTTGAATACATTTAATATTCTGTGTTAACGGGTAATACTAATATGAAGAGTTCGTATTAAATACTGATGTCATCGGTAAATTTGGAACGCTTTCCACAGTTGGAATGTATATTTAAATACGCGTTTTTACCTTTTGAGGTGTCCACCCGTGTACCTCTTATTGTTGAAAACAGCAAAAACAGTACTACTACATAGATTCGTAACATCCTTCTAGAAATTTGAATCACACAAATTGTTCAGTTACGACAAAGCAAAAGTTGAGTCTGTATACTAACTTACCGATTCAAGAATAATTTTTGCAACTTCTAATTAAAGGTTTTAACACCATTAGGAAATACCCGTATAAAACTGATCACAAACACAATAGAATAAATCGAAATCCCGCTTCAATTACACACATGCAATATGTAGTCAATTTTTAATTTTGTTACTTGATAGTTAATGTTAATTGAATCACAGATGCTATACTCTGTTACACACTGCCTTTGTTTCACAATATTTCATGAGGTTTGTATTGTGATGGTTGATGTTTAGGATGTTTGGTATTTTAGCGTTTCCTTCGGATATGAGTTATATTTTCATTAAAAAATGTCAATGGTACAATCAATCTTAAAAATCAGTCATTTTCTTTTATTTCCATATAATAAATCATTTTCATGAAAAAAGTTCAATTGTCTCAATGAAGCAAACGCACTTGGCTGCTATCGCTTAGGCAACCCCTTTGTCCCTCCGTAATAAAATATTACCATGATTCTCATTATTCGTACGTCCAAAATTACTCTTTCTATCAGTTTTTCCCCAGCAACATGTATAGATCAATTACGGTAATAGCTTTTACCTTCTTTTACTTGTATGGACTTTTGCATGCTGATTGGCCTAAGGTAAACTTGTATGGCCTTAGTGAGGGTGTTATATATTAACATATATTGCAAGGAATATCCTTGGATAATTTGCTGATGACAGCTCGGTCACCAAAGGACCATTCCTACTGCTTCTACATGGCACACTAAACCAATGGCGGCCAATCTCTTTCCGCAGATGGTTTCTTCCCTGTATACTCCCCTTGGAGTACCTCCTTCTCGTATACTCATTCTCTCCCTACCCCAAGACCTCAAACAAATGAAGATACTATTTAGGTGGCTGATACTTGAGTAGAGATAAAAACTCGAATATCGTAAGTCGCATGTGGTAAATAAGTGTAAACCATTTATGATAGGAAAGGTCAAAGGTTATACAATGTTGTTCAGGTAAAGAGGGTATAAAGCAAATACACAACCAATATCTATTTTAATAGCAAACTTTAAAAAAAATGTGTTTGATATGCCTTTTACAGATGTAGTATGTCCTAGATGTCAGGAGATAATGCATGTAAACATTATGTTCTTTTAGAACACTGATTTGTTATCATATCTGACACAAATAATATTAGTATATTATTTTAAAATAAACCTGCTCTTAATATCTGACAGAAAGGCTATACCGATTAACTTAATATGCTTTCCTATGACATAATCACGTTTACATTTACAGTTACCCTTTTGACGTGAATGTCACAATATTTGATCAAATTTTGCCTTTGGACAGATACCTGCAACAAAGCAAACTAGATTTATATTTTGTATAAACGTTTAGTTTCGAGGAAATGTATTTGCTATTTTCTGTAAATGTGTTTAAAATCTCTCAGAACATTACACGCGTTACAGTCAAATTTTAAAGCTAAAAATCAATTTCGTAGCACATAAAACAAACCTGTATACCCAGGCTCTTTAATTTACTAACAAATAACTGCTGATTGGAAAGATTACGTGACAATAAATAGGTATCGATAATAATCATGGGTGTGCCCAATTATACATCCAACATCAGCGTTCAGCAAAAGCGTGCCTTTCATATTGGCCTGGTTGACGAGTCTGGTGATACCTACAATGATGGATGGGGATGCAGGGGGAAACACGAGGGTAATTAAATTTCTAGTTCTGAAACTTGTGAATTTCACGGAAAAAAAAATAAACAAATAAAACAAAGAACAACGAATAATGAAAGGAATGCATAGCATTGCTTACTGAGAAATAGGGTTCATTAGACACAAAAGATATATTTGAATAACATGAAGTTGGATTAATTAAAAAAAATCAGCAACTTAAGTTATTTTTTTTCCAGATTATAGGGTTATAATATCACAGTTAAAATCATTTATCCGATGTTACAGTTCTCAACATCCAAATCACTGTTTCCGAGACGTTTTATATTGGGTGCTTGGAACACGCAGTGGATCACGTAACAGCTTTAATATAATTAACTTAATATGCTTTTCATAGGATACTTTCACGTTTATATATATGGTGACCCTTCTGGATTGAATGTCAGCAGATTTGTTTAAATTTTGGTAATAGACAGATATCTGCAATAGACCAAACGAAATAAATCTGTTGTACTGAATGTATATTGCTATATATTTTGTCCAAGCCATAACCGTATAACGGAAATTCGTAATTCTAATTCAGTAATTTTAGCATTCATCATTAGAATGACAATGGTAAAATTAGTAAAACAATTGATCTGAAAATATAGCTCCTAAGTTACTTCATGCATTGCTGTTAAAATATAATCATAACAACACACAACCTATCAGATATTACATCATATAACATAGCTAGTTTAATTTTCATTTTATCTGAAGCAATATTTGTTTGTTTGCATAATTATTTACATTGAAGCCTTGCAGGCAAAGAATTTGATTACTTTAACAAGTAATGTTCAAGTCCGGTTGCTCAGATGGAGCAAAGTACTGGAAATGTATGAAAATGTAGCATTCACGGTCATTAAATATCACTGTGGTCTTTCTAAAAAAAGTCTAAAGAGACTACCAATCTTTCTACAGCTTTAACTCACTGCTTTAGTTAGATATTAGCTGACAATTTAAAAAAAAAATTCTCTCTTCTTTTCGTAAAGCTCTAACCATATAAACGGTATGCATTTTTTACAATACAAATGTGACACTCTTCACTCTATAAAGATGTTAATCATACAACCAGATTAACCTTTTCTATGTAATATTTAGCCTTCAGTTCGAATGTGTCCATGGAAAAGCATAATATTGACTGAATGATTATAAAGGGGCCTACTAATTTTGCCCTACAAATGCCATGGTATCTGTCCGCATTTTATTATAAAACTTCTTGCTCCTATGCAAAAATAGAAAAATAGTTTTCTCCGGGAGCGATCAGCAACAAAACTTTTATATAGCGCCATTCCACCTGGTGATCGCACCGTTCAATGTATGATTCAAGACTGTCTGAACTTCAAATCTTAATTAACTCTGTGTTTTTTTTTCTCCCATGCCTATGTTTCAAATGTTTTGGGCTTTTCTTGCATTCACGAGATTCATCTTCTGGCCAGGCACTCGTCCTATGCCAAACAGACACACGCGGACTGTGCTTTATCACACACACACACACACACACATACACACAAATATAATGATGATGACACAATTGATGTGGAGGAAAGGAGTTCCTGTGCTATATGACTATAAAGAATTGGCCAGTTTGTCATGCGAGGTATGGTCAGTGATACTAGAAAATGTTTATGGAGTATCGCACATGAAATTCGCTATCGAACACTACAAAGCATATTAGTCTAATAAATATGGGTATGATTTCTTGAAAATGATTTTGGTTCGGTTGTGGCCTTTCTCACGACATGAAAAACAGCTCTTAAATACTAGAAGAGATATGTAACAGAATATATATTTCAGCTTTTATTTATCTTGCGACCTGGATCAGTTTATTATTATTATTTTTTTTGTCATGTAGCCTTCCAAAGATGATTTTTATTCCTTTCAGTGCTTCTGGTTTTGGTTCTTGATATCATATTTCAGTTTCCAAGTGTTTGATTCAGGCTGCTTCATCCACATTCGTAGGGCTCTAAAATGAAATTTATTTGTGGTCATAAGGAATCCTGTTCAGGCATTTAAATAAATAATACGAGCGTATTTAATGGTATAATATTAATGGATATACTAGCTTTCCGGGTTCAAGAGGTGCTCTATTTGAGCTACCGTAGTGGTATTAATGCACAGTGATTGTCATTTTTTTTATATATGTTTGCTCTTCTTTTTATTCATGACATCTCTACATCCTGACTGGAATTGTCTTTCAAGTAGCCAATCCCTTTTTCTGAAACAGGAAACATGAATAACATTATGACAAACGTTTACAGAAATATATACATATACAGTTAAACCTCGTTTTGTCGAACTTGGTTAAGTCAAATTCCAGCATGTGTTGAAGTCGAATGTTGAGTCCCTATAAATATCAGTTAAAACCTTACCATTTTTGTCGAACTCGGATGTGTTGAAAAACCTGATGTGTTGGGGTATTTTGATGGTCCCCAGCGAGTATTTCGATTGCTTAACTCGAAGTCATGTCAATTGGATGTTTGGATATCAGTTGCGCACCGCCCGGTCATCGTGACTGAGCCGAGGTGACGTACGTAATTGATACAGGCAAGGCTCTTACTCATCAAGCGCGATAGCCCTGTCGCTCGACTCGAGGTCATTCCGCTTTAATGTTTGATAATATATGTGCACTGTCAATCAATCATACCCACGGCCGTGATGACCAGTTACATAATAAATACCGGTAAAGATCTTACTCATCAAGCGCGATGGTTTACACATCTGGTATGTTGTTTACCTATTTGGCCAATAAGTCACTCATGATCATGCCTTCCTTCCCTGGCCGACATGTAGGTAATCCTATTTTGGTGGTACTTGTGTAACTCTTCATTATTAATAAATAAATTTATTTATTGTTTTGTTCTTTCACGCAAACATTTGTGAGAACTATATGATATGTGGCCTATACATGTGTAGTATTTATTCGATAATAATCACGGTTGAAGAATGTTGAATATAATGAATATCGGCTGTCTGGAACTTCGGTTGTGTCGAAGTAAATTCACAAGTCTCTTCTACTTCGATACAACTAGGTTTCACTCTATGTCGTATGATACATCATGTTAAATCTTAATTAATAGGAACTCATGCATACAGTGAAATATTACTCATGGTACTACTTTAATCAGAAAATTGTTCAAACGTTTAAACAATATGCTGTAGTTGGCCCTTTTTTTCCAAGAATGCTGAGTGCTACTTTTGAAAATTGCTCGTGATATGTTCATCAGAAAAGATGTGTGTTTTCTATGCTTACGCAACTTATTACCACAAGAAATGGTCGCTGGTGAAACATCATTCCTTTGATTAATGTAGCCTCTATGAACTCATGTTTAGAAAGAAAAAAACTAGGTATCCTTATGCTTCTTACGTTACGAATATATATACATTTTGCTGTAGTTTTGTCAAGCCGACAAAGCCATTAATAACAGATGAAGATACGCAGTGTGCCTAGTGTTAGGAAAATGTGGTTCAAATTAGAAATTATTTGGAGATGCAGACAATAGCAGAGGAAAGTTCAAAGAAACTTCTTCCTTTACTTGTTCCGCAGTCGGCGGGCTCAGTGTCAGGCATATCGCAGGCACCAGCAACATATAATTGTCGTACACAGCCATTCATATGACCAGTATTGTAACAACGCATTGCATCTCTGAGTTGGGCAGAGATTCGTTTCTCGTCTGTTATTCAGAATTATAATAAAAACTGAAACTTGTTTCAAACCAGTTAATCAATAATTGCTCTTTAATAAAGTATCTTCAACTAAGCCTTTAAACACATTTAATATTATGTATTAACGGGTAATCTAAGATCACGAGTTAAACATTACCGTTTTTATAGTATAATTTAAGCCCCTTTTCTCAAGAGTGAATCACCGTTTTGGTCTGAAAATCTGCATGTCTATTGATCCTGTATACCTCCATCTCGTATGCAAGACTGGCGGCGCCATCTTTATTTCCTTTCGTGTGGCTTCCATCCGTACATTTGCTTTAATTTAAACTTGCTAATATCTCAGGAGTGGTTCAATATGTTGGTTTGCAATTTGGCATGTACATCTATCTTGGAGTGTTTTCTAATCAACCAGGCAGTAGGCGCCACCTGCCTTATCCTTATAATAGTATAAATTAATTAAACAAAAACGTTATTAAAAAATTAATACAATAACGGTCATAGCGAATCCCGTACACTGTAAACAATGGAGACACGTCTAATGTTTTGTACAATACACCGGTGTTTTATTTGAATACCAACGTGTTTAAAACGTCCATGTTTATGCAGAAAACACTGGTGTCTACTGATAGACAAAAGACACGCTTTTTACAACACGTTTAACGTCCCTTCAAACGTCATAACATTGTGACAGTTTTAAATGTTTGTAAATGGACTTTAAATAAAATAATATTTAATATACATAGGCGTATTTGAAACCTTATTGTCAAGGGTCAGTATTTTGACCATATATATTTGCAGTTTTATAATTTATGGGAGCTTTGAGGTATAATAGGTCTTATAATGCCCATACCTTTTCTCATTAATTCATCAGTCCCTATAACATAAGTAGTATAAACACCTGAAGCACAGTCACCAAACTTGCAGCATTACCCTCCCTCATAAAGGGCTAGGTCAAGTTCGAATATAGATGACCTTCATGCAGTTTTCAAGCTCACAGTAAATTTTGTGGGTGACATTGACCCATCTAAATTTCATATAGATGGTCACATTTTTTTTTCTAGCTATTTCCACAACAGGCAGCGGACAATTTCGATCTGTTCCACAGACCAACTTTTCCCTTGTATATTCTTGGTTGACTTAATTTGTTTTCATTCTATGACTGCACAAGCTTATTTTCTAAGAACACATTTCTCTATGTTTCATGTCACCGTGGATTCGATCCTCTTATGAATCGTACTTTCAAGTCCCATAAAATCTGTCCTCATTAACTTAAAGAACTGAGAAAGAAATTTCCCAGGGAGAAATTATATACTGTTTGTATCATGGTTTTTAGTTTTCCTATCTCCCTATAACAGGCTAATCTAATGAGTCTCCTCATTCCATTAAGTTTGGTTGGTTTCTTCGTTTATTTCCTGGTCCGATAAAAGATTTCTAAATTATTTACAATATATTTACATTCATTTAAAATATATTACAATATAATACGCATTTCTCTCATTCACTATAGCTGTGCGAGTAAGTTCTCTGGACATTTTATAGTTAAACATATTATTGCCTGTTAGAACTGCATTTCACTTACAACCATAGTACTTTCCATTTACTGTAACATATTAAACTATTCGCTTATAATGCAAAATTAGGATAAGATAACACTTCATTTATCAAGTGCTGTATTTTACGGATATAGATAGCGAGATAAAGTTGGCTCAGCGGGTCAAGTAAAATCGAAAATTTCAGACCAAAAATTATAAAAGAACTCCAATTTTAACATTAAAGATGTTGTCAATATTGCACTAACTGTTACTGTTGTAAATGTCCCTTTCCCTTTACTATTATAAATTTCGTTATATGTATCAGTAATGACGTAAGAGTGGATTATAACGTTTGGAATACTATAATTCCCCAGCACTTTACACTTACATAACACAAATATAAAACAATGGTGGCATTTCAAGATGAACGATGAGGAAAATTATTTCTTCAGTGGTGAGATTAAAGTGGCCACTAGTGTGTGTGGCTATTTTTTTTATTACAACAGTGACCATTATTACAATTGTGGTTGCTCGACCTTCTGACTAGTGTAATAACGTTTACTATTGTAATACATTTCGTTATAGGTAGAACTTATTACATCAGAGTGGATTACAACGTTTGGAATACTATAATTCCCCAGCAATTTACACTTGAACACAAATATAAAACAATGGCAGCATTGTAATAATTATTGCAACAGTAACCGTTATTACAATAGTGGTTGGCAAAAACTGGCCCTTATAACCACTATTATAATAATTAATACAATAGTAAACTTTATTACAATAGTGGTTGCAACGTGGTTTGCCTCAAGGGCCATCGCAGCACCTGTTAAAACAAGCCAATGCATGATGATATGTCCAGATATCGAACACATCTATGAGTGCAATGACACAATGCTTTAAACAGGTTCCTAAAATGGGATTTCTGATGAACGTTGAAATGCTATCAGGAATTACATTGAAAAACATCAGGTGTATGCGCAAAAATTACCCTAAATTAAAACAAACAGTCAACTAAAACATATTCCTGATCACATTCATTATACATTTGTGTTTAAATCGTTATTTACTAAACATGCCCCTAGCTACTATGCTATCCGTGTAAAAAGAAAGAGTAAAGTTTGTCAAATATAATGCACACCGCGTGATTGCTAAAACTGCTGCTTACACCTCCTAGTAGTTTATGTGCAAGTTCCGTCCTGCTGGCTACTCTTGTTCCCAAGAATTATACAACCAGTCACCTCTCCAGAATGTACCAGCTGGCTGATCAGAGGCTTCTGTATTGGAAACGTGTGTAGGTCCTGATTGTAATATGATACACCATTTAATCTAAACACATAGACAACCCACCACTGCACATCAAGTTTGAAAGCATTAAAAATTGTATGAGTGCTTTCTTTAAGATACTTCAAGGCATCCTTTATGCGACAGAGAAATAAAAATGGCCTCCCCGGACCACTAGGGCTGCCCAGTTCAAAAGCTCTTCCAGACTCTGAAGATTTTTTTTACACAGCGTCGATGCAAGAATGTACTTAGCTTTGCATGCAACTCCTGCAGCTTCTTTTTGCGTAGAGAAATAGTGCAAGTACCAATATCAGTTTAAAGAAACCGCAAGTTCTGAGTTTGGCCGACAAATTTAGACCAGCTAATTTGAATGCCGCACCTACGCAGTAAAGTTATTAGTTCATCCTTTGCCCTTTTACATGTATCACTATCTTTACATATAATACAAGTCATCTATATAAACAACTAAACAATCAAATCCTTGATGCATCATCATTCGCTTAACTGCCTGAGATAGTCTACTGAACATGGATGGTCCCACACTAGTGCCAAAAGGTAAACTGGTATAAAAAATATAAGTTGGTTTACTGATCGCTTTAAAATTCAATTTTAACCTAGTCATTGGATAACAGTCCTCGTGAATCGGTACTGATCGGTAGGTATGCAGTTAAAATGTAATGTCCTTGCTTTGCTAGTTGTAGTAGTTAACATTCGTTATTAATTACCCCCTGCATCTCAGCTTCCGGCGCATCTAATTTAGTACAAACAAAAAAAAGTCTGTAAAATGCACATTTAAATGTTAAAGGCTTATCTAATGGAACAGTTTCATTTATCTCCAGCGCACAGATATTCTATTGTCAATGTGCAGCCGCACCTGCCACTGTTGGTTTATTATGATCTGTCATGGGATGGGATCCTCCACAGGTTATGCATGTGTACAAGTAATTGCATTTGTTGCCATAAGTGCAGTTGTCTTGTTTAATTATCGACAGATGAGCTTAGGACCACCACTTGTTTAAACCCGGTTATCCAAGCCGCCTTGCGTAAAGTTTGTCGTTTACCCTGACGTTCCATAAGGTTAATTGTAGAGAGATGGGGTATATCCGAGCCCAATCTAAAACTATTAGCCGTTTGCAGCTTCCAGTATTCATCATCTTTCAATATAACTGAGTTCCCTCCTTCAATTATGAACTTCTGCAAAAGTCTATGAATTTTAGATAATGCTTACCGGTCTTTTTAGCCAGGTATATCTACAGGTCGATTGCTGGAGAAATTAGGGCTTGCATTATTATTTGTTCTTGAGAATTCCTAGAACTGCAACTAGGGAAATAGTGCCTGGTTTTCTACCATCCACACTGGCATTGGTCCCAAATACAGATGGACCCGGCACAGGATTACCAGTACTGGGAGCAGGAAGGGTTGCCATGGTTACAGGTTTCATTGGCCTTAGTTCTTTGAGAGCAGCCTGAAGCATGGTGATAGCGCACGGAAGGCATATGATGTGACCCTGCTCGCCCAAGTGAATGGACATTATATCATCAAATGTCTTTCAAAGGAGGGTCCCCATGTTGTCTAACCGTTCTTTTTACAATGCATCCTACACTGTTTCTGGGAGCTGACATATTTTACCCAGTCACCGAACAGAAATTCCTGTCCCGCCATTTTCACTAATTTTTCGCCCAAGGTGTGGAGTGATTACACATTCATACAGTTATGCAGCACTGGTTACTTGAGATGAAACATTACTTGTTCCAGTATCTTCTACTTCGTAGGGAGGCAGAAGTCTGGTTCCTGCCGTAAATTCCTGACGAAAGCAATTTTCTAAACCAACCAAACTGTAACACTACAGAATTGCTTTATACTGGTCCAGTATTTCTTTCTCGTCTCAAAGAAAGAATATACTGAATCTGTCCTATTAAAATTAACACTGCACACTTGACATTAGTCAAACTTCTTCTATATTTGCAGCGCATTGAAGAATTGTGTCTTACAGTAAGAAAGAATACAATTTTCGGTTTTTGAAGGATAATTTTTTTTAATGTTACTGCTGCAATAAATTATTGGATTACCTTTTTTGATTTAGCATGTTTTCCTTTGTAGCCTGGTAAAATTAGGCACAGTGTCATGTTGTCTGTCCTTAAGCTAACTTGTAAATCAGCAAGTGTAATATGACTACTTTTAGTTCTCGGAATATGTAATATTCAACGATGTAATAACATGTAAGTAAAGAAACACGAAAGTTCAGATGTTTAATATGTATGGTCAAATATTCATCATATATTATACCGTTCTATAACAGACGGTTTACACAGTTAACAGTATCCCTTCATTTAAAGTATATATATTTTGGTGAATTTTTGTTGAAGTACTTTTTAGTCTTAAGAAGAGGCTTTATATTATCAATTAACTATGTTGACTTTAAATAATTAATTAAGACCAAAATCAAAATTGAGAAAGAAATGAACCAAATTATTAGTATTTTATTGTTTATAATTCATATAATATAATTAGAAAGATACTCTTTATTTTTCGATTACATACACATGACCTGTATATTGCATTACTCTGCTTATAAAAACCCAAAAGAACTAACTCAATCTTTCTAAATGTAACAATATATATTAATAATCCTAATTAATAATTCCTACTTTGTATCATATGATTCAATGGAGCTAATGTACCTAAGTTGTAAATCATACCGATTATCCTTTGGCAGAAAACACGTCAGAAATGTTGCATTTTTAACTGGAAACCCACCCGAGTTAATAATATTTTACCAAGAATTAATTCATTATGCTGAGTAAAGATAGGTTTACCGAATTATTTGTCAGGGGAAAATCCGAAGATTTCTAAAAGAGAGATAATTGCCATTCATTAAAAAATTCAGATCTGAAGAAAATATTATTATTGGAAACTGATCAATTATTTGCAAAAACCAATGTGGTAATTCCATTAAATGAAATAATGTCTTGTTCAAGTTCCCTGCGAATGAAATGCTAAACAAGGAACCATTAGATTCATGAACAGCAAAAGGTACTAGTTTTTAAAATCCATAAATATTCTCAGTAAATGAACGATTGTTAACGTATACTCGTTAAATATAGAGACAAGATACATAGGACATATTAATCCACTGTTTCAGTTATGAAAAGTTCTTGATTAATTTCACCTTTTATATATTATTATACAATTCTTTCTATGGTTTGTTTCCGTGGTGACATATCCCGTATGCAAATCACCAACAGTGGAATAGGTAACAATTTACAGAAAATATTGCAAAGAGCACCAGAGATTTAAAATTAATTATTTTCTGACAATATATTGTAGCCTAATATTTGTTAAAAATTGATTAAATTCAGTTCCCAGATACACGCGCGCAGTATATTTGTAATAAATGAAGTATATTAAGTAACGGCAACACGCACGTTTATATAATTTAACATAATTATGGAAGGGGGTAAATTGTTACAGTTTTACAGACATCGCCTCATGTATGAACTTCATCGATTAATATTGCAAAATATTTAAACCTAACAATTCAAATTTAAAACACACGTTTTCAAATGATGCATGAACAGTAAATACTTGATAATTATGAAGGAATATTCATTCAACGGTCTAAAATATAATGTGACTGTACATTCTCGATACCACTAAGCCATAGAATTTAGGGCCAATAGTGGATGATATCCGTTCCGTATAAGTGAACATTCGTGCGCTGCTAATTGAATGTGCGTGCTGCTTTAATTATTAATCCTACAGACAAACACGAAATTTATGGAAACTTTTTAATTCCAATTCACTTGTCACTATATTCTTGACAAGACAACATGCGTTTTATGCTCTTTGCATTGGTTCAAAGCGTTCTGATACTACCTTCAACTGGGAAAATGATGACAAGAGGTAAATATCCACATTTTTAGACTCGCGACGTCATGGAAAAGTTATAAATCTATGTATTGCCTTTGTATATGTATTTGGGTTCTTTCGAGAAAAAAATTTGCTGTACCTCTCCACTAAGGCTGTGTCAAAAGGAATATTTACATGATATGTTTTATTTTTATTGGTTTCGGGGTAACGTATTTGATATTATTTTACTCACACGCATATATATATATATTACGATTACATTTTACAGGGGTAAAGCATTCGAATAGCCCCGGAGCTACTTGTACAAATCAACTTTGTTGAATTGATGACAAATTAGAATTCGCAGAAAAAGAAAACTTGCCAGCTCTGGGTGACCAGAATCGTTTATTATGGTTCAATCAGATATGGTGGTGCCCGGCCCTAATGCACTTGAAAGTTAAGCCAGCTATCTTATATTCAATTAAACATGGACTATTCAGCCAGTGAAGGACTTTCAGCGAGGATCAGATGTGGTCACATATATATATATATATATATATATATATATATATATATATATATATATATATATATATTTCACAAGTCGAGCAAACATGTTCTGCAAATATACTACAAACGGTTCAGTTCCTTCTGGGATGGACCGACGAGTACACTGTTGTATTAATAGAATCTTCCCATGATTAATGCTTGAGACAGGATTTTCCTTGTATCTATATCTATTTAGTGTTTCACCCTAAACAACCGTTTTAACATAGGATATGAGGAAGAGCATAATATGCTCTCCAGACCTGGTTGCACTACTCATATAAAAAGCAAGGTGTCTTACACATTTAGTTGGCTGGATAATATCATCACCAATCTAAACTCAGAGATCTTAATCTCGCTGGAGGTTAAATTTAATACCAATCATAATACGTTAAGTATTATTTTCGTTCAATTTAAGTCTGTTTACTCTGATGCCCGCCCTAATGGATAAGATACACACTTCTAATCTAGAAAGAGTCTCAATTTTGTTTAGTTTGTCATTCGAATCCAAAGAGAAGTATAACTGCTGATCACCCACGTAACCATGAGAATTTACATCATACTTTCTATAAATGTCCCCCGGGGAAGCGATAGAAAGGGTAAAAAGAAAATTGCCCAGAATCGCACTTGCAGTACCCGATATGCTTTAGACTTACCGATGAAAAAAAAAATCTGTTTATAACATTTTCTGTCTTCTGTTAGTAAGCTATGATCTAAGCCAGGAGAGAACAGTACCTGAAACTCCAGTGTATTTGTCAGACACTTAGGCAACAAATTATGAATCACCGTGTCAAAGTTTGACTCAATACGGTGGTCATCAACTCCTTTTGCCAGACTGCTTAGATAGCTCACGATTTTTCTATACTTTTTCAATAAAACACACATTTACATTTTTACCAAACTCTTTATCTTTATCGAGAAATGTTGTTACTTCCTTTTTGAAAAGTAGTCTATTTCCATGTCCGTATAAATCCTTGTTATTAGTTTTACAGCTATGAAAATATCTTGATGATATTCTCTGACTTTTGTCCAAACTGTCTGATTAAAATACTTTCTCAGAAAGACAATTTTTCCCAGCTCTTTTGAATCTTCGGCCTTTTCTTGATGCGTTCCTTTTGTATCATAAATGTCTTTTCTAGTTCAATTGTGTTGTCAAACTAAGATGATCTTTTCCTCTTTGTTCCGTACTATATATTTCTTTTTTAAGTGTTGCTACTTCGTTTATAATGGAGGATAATGTATGATTGTAAGAGATAGTCAATCCACATGAATTCATATTAGTTTCATTATATTTTTTGAAGGGGTGATGTTTAAGCACCAAATCTTCAATCTTGCTGATAGCGCTGAATTTGATCTCTTTCCCTGTTCTTGTTTATGTCCTACTTCTACCTCAACTGCATAATGATCAGAGAAATTTACCCTTGCAGGATGTTGTTACTATACTGTCATTATCACTTATGCAGAGATCAATCCAATGTTCTTATTTACTAGTAGCAAAATTGAGAACATTTACCAAATTGAAACAACTTAGAAAGTCATAAAAATTGATGACATCTGAGTGACTAGAGTAAAATATTTTGATGTTCATATTACCCATGTACACTGATTACTCTATTCGATGCATGTTTACTTCTATATATATATTGTCAGTTTATGAAAGAAGTCCGTGATTTTTCCATCAGGTAGCCTATAGATCAAGATAATATACACGTTCCTTTCTATGAGGCACCATTCTAATTCTTGATTTTCATTATTATTAAACTGATATACACATTTACTGAAGGAGAAATTTAAATAGTTTCTATTATTGATGGCAAGACCACTTTTTCAGCTTTTTTTCCCTAGGTGTTGGTAAAATGTTTTATCCAGGGGGTGGTATTAGACAAGCCACATCTGGATATATGTGTAGAAGCAAAGTCTCTGAAACGTTAAAATAACTATTGTGATCAATTCTGTGGGTCTGAATTGTTTAATGTTATTTTTTAAACTGACTTGGAATTTACAAACATGGCATATTGCTTGTAGCGATCACTCCTTGTTTCCAGTTACTTAAGCCGCAAGACTGTCCTTTGCTTATATTTATACGAGTGTGTGAAACATTTTAACATGTTGAAACAGCCATCGCTTTCACATGTTCATATGTATATCTGATAGTAAGGCACTTTTTTGTTCCCAAGTTCTTGCTTTAATATCTAATGACAGGAGGTATTCAGTGGCTTCTGATAATTTTGAGGTTTAGCAGTACGAAAACAACTAGAGTTATACGCCCATCTGGCCATGGCACATATCAAATTAGTCCATATAATCGAACCACATATCCCTGATAGCGACACAATTTCACCTATTTCTTCCACAGTTAAGTCCATAAGATCACATCTTACCGCTCACCGTAAAAAAAACTCACACATTTCTTATTAGAAATGCACTGAACCTTCACGTCAGTGGCAATCCTTACGTCAAAGCTCTTTCTGATAAAAATGGAATGTCTCAATAGCCTTTGAAACTTCTTTGATTATAAAATCAATTGGCAGCAATCAGACACACGTCTGCTGCTCATAACAGTCACGCAGGAAAGATATATATATATATATATATATATATTTATATGTATACATATAATTATACATAAAGAGGAATTTTGTCAGCCATTTTTACTACTACGTAGTTTCGTCCAACGCGTTGCACTCATCAGTAAGGCTTTCTGCCTACAATGGTATGGTTCATACTGGTACATATTTGAGACGTTTTGTGTTGTCTGGGCAATGCTTGGCTAGATAATAGTTATAGGCTACCCGGTACTTTTACTGTTTATTTTTACTTAAAGATTAAGTACAAGGTGCCTTCATCCGTTCGGTGAATTAAACGGGGTTCCGAGAACAATGCCGCGGTCGTGAAGGACACGATCCATGGATTAGGGATTACAAGCGCATGTTGTTTTTGTGCATTATTTGTCAGTGTCAACGATCTTAATATGATGTATTGATTCTAGAAAATGTTCATTAATGAAGCCCTCATTGCCTCACAATTTGGAGGTACATAAAATAAATTAAATATTGTAAAAATCCATTTAAATTTCGTTTTCTCGAAAAAAAGTGTGTATGATATAATATATATATTTTGACCTGATAAATATTTACCATTCATAAATAATCAGCCTTAAATAGGCAATTCAAATACAAAGGAACGCAAGGGTTCGTGCTATTTCAATCAGTTTTGCTTTTTTTGTAATCAAGTTTCATTATTATCGGCTTGTGGTTATCTAATAAAAGCATTCCTATCATACGTTTCGTCTTCGAAATGGAACCTGCTCTGTTCTCCTCTACGTATCATCATTTATGATTTCATCTTCAAAGGAAGGTATAAGAACGTCCATCAAATGTGATACGTCCATCAAATGTGATAGAAAAAGTTGGTATATTAAGATATAAAAGAAAATTAAACGAAATGTAACCATAACTATGGAAATAAAATATATTGAAATATGTATTAAATAGTAACAAAAGAAAAGACTTTTAGTCTATATGTCGCAAAGATCAGGAGAAAAATGAGGTATAGTTTTTTTTATTCTCTGAACAGATGAGAAACAGATGATATCGCAGTTGAAAGAGTATTTGCGGTGTTACAATTTGGATAATCCAAATGATTGTTTCACACAAATTGCTTTTGTGGACACCTGCTTTATGCCTCCAACCGAGCCAGCGGACTGCGGCAAAGGTGAATATCCCTCTATAATACATACATTCTATGAAACTTTATAAATTGCCTAATCATATAAGTTTGCGTCTCTTGTTGTTGACAGTGATGACCTGTCCACCTGATGATATTATAATCACGCGCGTTATGAAAGGGTGTTAATTAATAGACTAAGCCTATTATTCAAAGCTAAACTTCATTTGCCATAAATAGATAATATAGTTTTACTTATATCGGCTTATTACAACAAGTAGCACCATATTTTAAAGTCATTTTTCATTAAGAAACTTATTTTTCTACTTCTAGATAAAGTAATTGACCTCTTCGATAGACATCTCAAGGCTGGATGCACAGGAGCTGTAACCAAAACCCGGGCCGTTGAAACATACGGAAATATTAGGATTCTGGAGGTGTATTACATTTGTGGACGCTCCCGAAATGCACCTCTTGAATCGGGAAAGTATGTGTAATCTCAAAACCTTTAACCTGATAAAAATATGTGTAATAATAAACTTTCTATGGTCTTAAATATATCATGGTATTTTTTTCCTCTTTCAGAGGTCTGTTTGTCTGGCAGAGGGAGATGAAAACATACTCATGGAAAATCAACTATCATATTTGGAATGAAAAACATTAAGAGGCTGCCGTGTCCAGATATCCCTTAAAGCGACAATGCCTTTGAGGATGTAGTGATAAATAAAGAAATAACATTGAAAAATTAAATGTCCTCTCTTTCCAAGTTTGGTTGTTGTCTTACCTCACATAACCGTTATCCTGGGCTTCCTAGCCTATAATGTATTTTAAATGTTGCGATAGACCTTTTTTTTTTTAATTTAGTATAGTTCAATAAAGACAATTTTAGCAAACAAAGAATCAACATATTAATTTTAGAGCAAGGTTTTATGAATGACAATTTATCTTATGATGTCTAATTTCTTCATATTACAATGTCCCGGGTGCAGTAATGTAATGCAAATATTTGTTTTAAATGACATCGTTCAAAATGTTACCCATTTACAAATCGTTCTGTTCACTAAATGAAGACTTCCAGTATAAAAGTAAAAAGCCCTACTTATGTTAGTAATTTATTTGAACTGAAAACTCGAAAAGGTATTTCAAATAAGTACATGCGTATAAGTTTTCTGTATTTATGATTCTGTCAAAGGACGGAGGCCAACGTACCAGTAGACAGAGCAATGAGTCAGATTTGTAAGCTTTTATCCCGTATTAGGTTCTGTCATTCAGTGGAAACAGGCATGATTACAAGACAAAATCTTTTGAAAGAGTTTTAAGGAGTAAGCCAGAAAATAACAATAGTTGTTTGGCTACAGCAAATCACAGGGGTTTTAGGTTCTATGTCATTCAAAGATTCAAGGGACTGAAAGTCAATGAAAATACCAACGAAATGGTAGGCCATCGCGTTGTCAGCTGTGAAAAAAAAAAAAAAACAAAAAAAAAACGGCGCTTTCGGTTACTGGTGTATGTTGGAATTGCAAGCAAATCAGAACTTTGTATAAGCAAACACCTAAGAGAAAAAAAAAAAGAAAATTTTGACAAGTAAACAGAAGTTTGCTCTTGTCGCGGATCAGATATAACGTGTTCGGCGGGGCTGGCATGCGGACGCCCCTGTTGTCGGAACTTTTTTTTATAAGCAATTTAAGACATACAGGAATAAATGGAAGAAACGAAGCCCCATTTGGTCCTCAATGGTCCTATGAAAGGAATATTTCTTGTTATTTCGACAAGCTGATGTAAGACAATGTCGGATCAGTGAATCTACATCGGGTACCTCAACGATAGATTATTTTATATGATCCGATGAAAGGTGTTTTCTTTGAAATGTTATTAATCGAGAACAATTGAGACTCATGACCTGCGGCTATAAATCGCGTACTATTCAATCATTTATAGTCTTACTGCAGTTAGTCTTACTTAAGTACAGTTACATAATTATCGTTATGTGGTTCCCTTAATGAAAGCCGTTGGTTTTAGTTTAAATAATTGTGCCCCTAGTTACGGGTGTTCAACATGCAAATTTTTTTCTCTGTGGTCCTGGATTGGATAATACGACTAATACGAATAAAGGTAACGGATTTAAGGTTCATTAAAAAGTGAAATGTGTGGCACTGAACGATAATGTAGATGAAATTCCAGTTCCATTGTGTACAGCAATTCTATTAGGGAGGTTTTTATGTCTTATATATATTTCTTACAAACCGGTGATCTTGTTTGGAAACCAGATAATTATGCAAGATATTGTATGTCTTGTCAGTGAAATCCACGGATCACATATTTTTAAGTGCAGTGATTGTTACATTTTAATATTAGACATCAAAATGTATATATCATTTAAAACCTAGTCCAGTGATGTGTCTTGCCTCATTTTATTTACCTATTATATCTGAAAGTATAACAAAGAGCAACAGTTAAACTACACAGAAAGAATAGGTAACCCTTTGAATAGCCTCAACCAAATTAAGGTATACCTCAAAAAGATTCCAGCACTTTTTTTTATATAAAATATCCATTTTTTATAACATTCAAAGTAAGAAGTAAACGTAATGATGAACAGTTACATTTATGGATTTGTTTTCTGCTGGGTGTAAAAATACAGTAGGCTTGCTGGCCGAGTGTTATGAATTCAAGGGTTTTTAACAATCCATAAATGGTATTTATCTCTGAACAATACTGATTCCTAAAAAATAATATTTATTGTTTAAAAATAGACAAGGTCTTAAACCATTACAAAAAAGGGACAAAGCACAGAATAGAAATGATAATTAAAAAACTGCATATGGAGTAAACTGAACAGAATTACAGTATAAGAGAAATATACACATTTCACAATATACACAAATATACAATAAAACATGAGTCTCATTTTGTTTTATTCAGATTAGGAACAAATAGTACTTCGGCTTAAAAAGTTCATCTAGAATACTTTGCGTCGTGGCTGGAATGTGTTTCATGCTTCCCACTAAATCAAAAGATTGTGGGATGAGTAAGGTGTCTTCGAAACTTACTGCAGCATATCCATATTATAAGTATTAAGCTGTTTAGCTGAGTGCTACCAGCAAAGTTGTACCAGGGATAAGGCAAAATTTCCTTCAACGATTATATTCTATATAATGATATAATATATCTGTTTCCATCAAAATTTGTACAAAATATGGATAATAATAAGAAATGCAAATGTATTGTAAAAGGTGTTCCAAATGCTTTCACAGTAAGTGCCAACTTTGAGAATTTAGAACAGCCAGCTTTACAAATTCATTTCTTTGTAAGTATAGATATTTGACGTTTAGGTAATCAAAAATGTTAAGCCATCTTAAAGACAGCTTTCTATCCTTTAATACATGGTCCAATTTTTAGCATCTTGAGATTCAGGAACCAAAACTGAACAATTTCTGTATTTTAGTTGACCGGAAATGATGTTTCCCATTGTGACAATGACCACATGCTTTACACATACTGATTACCTCTACTGATATTTGCGGGCTTGTTTACTCAGATGTCATTAGTAAGAGTCGCCACCTAGAGATTTATGGCAATGTCACCATTCAGGCCTTGGATTACCATGGGCCCTCTAAAAGCGCCTCTGGAGTCCGGCAAGCCAGTATACAAACATTCTCATTGAAAAACGTCATATATCTTATGAAAGTAAGAGAATTATCGTATCTTTTGTTATTTCTGTTTGAACGTTCTGCTAGTTTGGAAGAGGCAACAACAGATAGATGACTCGAACGCAAATATGAACTTTTGAATAAAATCAGTGTTACATGTTGACTGTATCGTTCTTGAATAAACATAGTTTTATAGAAAGCATTTGAGCGTTTGGGATTGAGACAGTTTTGTATGTCATATGCTGATCGAAAGGCTTTATTAGAACCTTAATATAACCTTATGTGACAGATTGATCAAACTTATTCTGCAGGCAGAAAAATCGACATAATTTTTTATTGCAGAATGTTTTTATCCTTAAAACAAACAAATATATAAAAAGCAGCAGAAAACAACAATATTTAAAACAAAACATTTAAAATACTCTGAGTAATAATGTATCATTTTTTTTTTAAGTTGGCAAATCTTTTCTTTTTTTTAATTTTTATTATTTTCAATATTATTATTATTATATTAATAATATTTACTCTACCATGTTAAGGGTCATGATACACATTACACTTTTTCATTTTACGCTACTTGCATGCTTCTTCAAATATAAAATCACATTTTGTTTATAATTTAACAACAGTTCAATATTTTGTGTGAAAGCGCAGTGGGGGGGGGGGGGGGGGGGGGAGGGCATGGTGGTTAGAGCATAAACCAAATTTGCCAGGATTTGGGGGGTGGGTGGGTGGGCTGAATCAAATACATTCCTGGGGGAGGAAGGTTGCGGATTGACAAAGAGTTTATATAATATGTACTCAGCATTTAATGTAGTTTATGTATAGGAATTCTTCTTGTTTTACCTAGATACAAAGTGAAACATCAGAAAAAGCATCAGCAATGTGCAAAAGAGCAGGATACACTGACTCCAATTGTAAACATGTCACTTCAATCATAGGTTAATAACCAAAAATAACCCTTTACTGTCTCAGAGAAAAAAAATATATATATGTATAAAATAATACACTTTTATTAAACTTTGCCAGATACCATTGCTTTAAATACATAGGGAGACTTTCTTCGAGAGGTTAGTTACAAGCTATTGAGGATGAAATCTATGAAATCATCAGTTTCGTATAAATGTTTATAAATTCGGTCAAGGAATAAGCGGTCCAGTATTTTTTAGCGGTCTGGTCAAGCCTTAAATTGGGTACCAGCCAACAACTCTATATATATGACCACCTTTAGGAATCATACGTTTACACATTTTATTCATTGTATTCCGGGCAGGTACATGAAAATAAGACATAAACATGAATTTTTCATTTTAATTTCCAATGCAAGTTTTATTCATATTCTTGAAGAAACGATATCCTCCTATCAGTACATGTTTAAGAAAATCAGTTATTTCAAAACATTTGCTAAAGATATTTTATGTTTGTAATAAAACTGGGGGTAAAATCCTAATCTCCATTATCTATTAAATCAATAATATAAAACTTGGTGCCTTTCATAATATTTTACTTTTTCTTCAATTTTACAAATCCTGGGTTAAAGATAAGGTTGTGTTTGACACTAATTATAAAATGCCGATTATCAGTCATTCCATAACAAAATAAAGGATATCAAAAGTTAAAATAACACAAGAAGGAGTGGTCAAAAAGTTTCAATTTAAAACCTCTTTGCTTTGCCTAAAACGCTTCAAATAAATATAATCACTTGAAATTTTTATTATAAGTTAATAATAATAATATGGTTACAGAATGATAATTCATCGCAGTGTATGCTGAGATTTCATATGATAAACAAAGTATCCTCCTTGTGCTTGTTGAGCTTTAATTTTCTTTCCTTTAATTTTGATAAAGCAAGACTTATCCATCATCATTAAAGAAATTGCTTATTTTCATAGAAATGTATTCAAATTGACCTATACCAGTCTACAGTTTTGAGTTTGACCATGCATAACTACCCAGGCTTAAAAGCAGAGGCAAAACACATGTATTTACTATTATACATTTCTCACCAGGGCCTAATCATTCTTTGGTGTTTCCTGAAGGGTGATTGCTAGGATAACACTGACGGTACACAGCAAATTAATCCTTTGCTTTATGAATCAGACATACATGTATTGATTTTCGTAGGATTTCTCCAGCTTTTTATTAATAAAGCCACCCAAGTTGTTTTATGTATGTACACTATGCCGTCACAAGCATTCGTTCTGTTACCCCATTTTGTCATTCCGTAACCCATTTAATTTATGAATATTTCAGTTATTTAAATTTTTGAAATAAATTCACTCGTACATATTGAACTGTTGAATGTTCTTGTTAGTATATTTACTTAAGTCCATACCAAAAAGAAAAAAAAAAAACACTTTACTAACTCTGCACTAACCAAGGAAATAGTTCATGTTTAAAATAATTATTTACTTAATTATTTCAATAAATATAGTCCAACAGTTCATTCCTTATATCAGGGATTTGCCCATCTGACTCTACCGCAAGCTTATATAACAGTACAGGAAAATAAATACACATCATATTCCGCATAAGTTATAAATGTATGATCATAATCAGAAAGCACATATTTACACATTTTTTTTCACTTTTCCATTGTGGCTGTCCCATGATCTTGTATCAAATAATTGAAAATGAATACACATTAAACTCATGCTAAACAAGTTTTTGAGATTAAAACTACTATGAATATTTTTGGTTTATATAACAGTAACATGTCAGATTTCTGTGCGGTTCACCATTAACATGAAATAATATTTTCCAGTCATCAAATTAGTGTACATGACATAATTTCTTAATCATTCATATTAATTTATATTAATTAAATTAATTTACTGATGGTCTGCTTATATATTGTTGATAAATTAAAGGAGAAAATAATGAGTCTCTTTAATTGTCAGATATATGAAATTTAATTAAATATGGTCAAACATGCACAGTGTACTCATCTAGGTTTATCTATTTTGACCTATGAAGTGCTCAGGTGTAGGCCTTAAATTGCCTGACACAATAAATTTAGGGTGTTACACTTATTGTAAAAAGAAATTGAAATCAACTAAATATTACTTGTGATACAAGTCAAACATGTCTTGTAATGCAGAATGTAACTATTTTGTGGTTAAAAATTGGATTAAAATAGTTATTGCCAGTTTAAAAGTCAAATTTACCTGATACCTTGGTGTTGTTAGCCCCACCGTCATGCCTTACCTCTGGAATACGTTACTGTCTTACTGGACAATCAAATACATTTGTTGAATGGTTTATTAATGAAGCTGATAAAAAGATTGAGTAAATGGGACAAATGCAGTTTTTATTTGTCAAGTCAAGCATTTTTGAACAAAATGCCATGATCAATCTACACGCTACAATCTGAACGCTCTGTGGTTGCTAGACAACAACACCTTGCCAGCACCTGGGGCTATCAGTTACCACTGCAGCACACACAACATGTAGATCAGGTATTAAGTGACCAAGATATGTGCTGTAGTAACTGCTTTAAACAACTAAGTGCATCTTCATCATAATCTAGTGAAATGTTTGGAGAAAATCTGTTTGCACATGAAAGGAACAAACATCTGAAAGTCAAAATGCCGACTTCTACAAACATATTTCGACCACCAAGGAGTGATAGCTTATAGAAAAGCATAATTATATAGAGATTTTAAATCAAGTAGAAGAATCACTGCATTTTACAAAAATCAGGAACTGATGAAAACAAGATGAAATCTGAGCAATGACTGAACATTTCCTCCATTTATTTAAGCATAAGGGTACTTAATACTTTTAGAGAAAGAGGTTGACTCTTGTCAAAGAGATTTTTAAGTTGGATGCACTGATGCCGCGGGCTTAAGTTGTCATCCAGCAACACACGGCAATTTAGCTTTCCAGGCTTAGGACTGTCAGTGTTGAGGGTCTCCTCCGGCACCACTTGAATTCAGAGAGTAAGGATAATGGATATAGATACATTTTCTGTCTGAGTACATATTTCTGTATAATGTAATTTTTTTTTTACACCGATTACTTGATTATTTGATTTTCTTCTGTTTAGAGGAACGATACTTTGACTGAGAGAGGAATAAATCTTCATACATAATATTTGGAACGAATATTAGTAGACAATTCAAGACAATGAAATTGTACAGCCCAAATATATTAGTACATCCAGAACACGGGCGCATATATCGAGGTTTTACATATATAACCTTGGACTTTATCCGTGCCGCATTTGAAAAAAAATGGGGTAAACTCAGACAACATATGTTATAAACAAATTATACATTATGAGAACTGGTCGTCCTTTAAGTGGATGCATAAAAACCTTTTTCTTTGTCCGGCTAGACGGTATGAACCCGATCGTTATAACTTAATTAAAAAGAGCTTTCACGAATAGAGTTTACGCCTATGCTAGAAGGGCTAAAAATTATAATTGTTTTCTTTAATTCGGCAGTTTTAAATCTAGAAATCCATGTTTTTATTAATGTAAGTAGGATATGTATGAAAATCAAATATACTTTTTTAATTGAGTTGAACTCATATATCAGTAATGCATAACTTTAAGTTGCCCTAAATATTAAACAGCGTTTAAACTTTATGATTACATTTTATCGACATTAAAGGATGGTAATAAACAATGTCATTTCATATTTGATGAAACAGTGTTAATTGATATGATTGATCATATAACTTGAGTACTTTTATTGGATATTATGTGAATATTCTACATATTTTAATATCAACCCAGGCCAGCTCAGCAAAGTCTACGTGGCAAGGAATGCTGTGTCAGCACATTCCAATTGTAAGCTCTGGTGAGATATCTCCTCATGGGGTGATACGTACCCTTTCCCAAATATAGCCAAATATATATACGCTCATGCTGTTTTATGATTCTTATTGGCCAATAACTGTTTAATATGTGCATTTTTCTGTAGCCTCATGCTAAGAGACAAACATAAAAAAGTGACGACCATAGGTCGAGCGCTTGCAGGAAAAAAATAAATTTTGCGAATATGAAAAATAACTGATGAACAGACGGACATACTGATACACTGACACATCAGAGATGACAGTTGACCAATCCAATTTATGGTGAAAGGAGAGAGGAGCAAAACAAGATATAGTTTATGTAGGTAAGGTTTATCGTTTATAAGAATGGTTTATAAGAATGATATGTTGTAGTGTTTCCAGTGCAGCGTCCCCTAGCAGCTATTTTCCGAGAATGAAAAATCCTTTTTCTAGATATTAGTTTGAGACATAAGATGTACCAGTTTCAAAAGGATCCCTACAAAACTGTGGCCTGTAGTATGCCAATTGTAAGACGCAAGTACCAGCAAGCAGGCGAAATTAAGAACAACTGACAAGGGACAGACATACTGACAAAGTGACACATCTTAATTAACAAATGACTAGATAAGCTTATGGAAAAAGGTGAAGAGAAACAGTATAAAGAATAGTTTATGTATATAAGGTTTAAAATTTTGGAGATATGTCCGAAAATGATATGTTGTAATGTTTCGAGTACAGCACCCCCTAGTGGCTATTTTCCGAAAATAAAAAAATCTCTTTCGAGATACAAATATTTGACATAAGATGTACCAGTTTCAAAAGGATTTATGCAAACATGTGGCCTGTAGATCACTATATGTAAGATGCAAGTACCAGCAAGCCGACGAAATTGAGGACAACTGACAAACTGACATTCTTACACTGACAACATGATACAAGATTGAGACCAGTCGAGTAAATCAAAATATGGATAAGACACAGAGAAAGAAATTGAGCCTTAGATTGTAAAGATATAATACTAATATTGACACACGTATGACGAATATAACATGTTGACCTTTATGATAACATTGACCTTAACCTTTGTTCTATATTCACTGAAAACCATAGGCTCCGAGGACTTTTAATTATCAAGCAACTGTGAAAGTTTGAAAGCGATTCTTGCAAAATTGTGGCCTGTAGAGTGTTGACAAACAGACAGAGAGACGAACGGACAAACAGACAGAGAGTCATACGTGACTGACCAACATGCTTGCCGAAATCGAAGATTCCGGCCAGCAATTAATAAACGCAGACAATCATATAAACCCCGGTTTAATTTAGATTGATTTAAATGAGATAATCCCTGTTTAATCATCGTATCAGATATAAAGATAAATAATTAACCCAAGGACGCAAATAAACACATGGCTCTCTGGCTCTAAGCTACTTCCCCCCTTTTTCAACCAAAACAAAAGTAAGCCAAATAGCATCTATAATGACAAACATGACAGTAACTACAAAATTATTGTTATATGAAGAAAAATAGCATTAATGTCTAATAATAAGAAATGGAAAATGACACATTCGTTTCTTGTTTTTTGTTTTGTTTTTGTTTGTTATATAAATCGACTAGCGGACGATCTCCAGACCCAACATTAAGCGACAGGGGCCGAGCGATCAGGAAATGACACAACAGTCCTCAAAACAATAGTTTACCTTTTATTTAATATGATAAACATGGTATTATGTTGGTTCCCGGATAGTTCACCTTGTATAATATAAATGGATATCCAATGGCGTATTTGTCCCCTAATTGTTCACCATTTATGTGATATAGTCTCCTGGGAGTATGGTGGTCCCCTGATAGTTAATCCTATATGATATATGGTCTCCTGATGGTGTGGTGGTCCACTAATAGTTAATCTACATGGTATATGGTCCCCCGATAGTTCTTCTGGTCTCCCGATGGTAAACGTGTTGTATATTATTAGTTTAGATAATTTTACCAAGAACACAAACTTAGGGTTACATCCTGGATTCGATTAATTGTCCATATGAAAACTAAAATAAACTCTGGGACGTAATATGAAAAACGACTATATGGGGACAGGGATCGGTCTCCTGAAGGTTGCAATTTTATGTAAAAAAGCACGATGACTATCGGGGGACCGAAAAAATATACAACACTTACGTAAATAATAAATTGAGAAAAATTAAAACAAGAATAATACTTTTATGTATAATTAATTGATAATGGAGCAATTTGCAATTACTTTCAACTGAAAATAATGAAATTGATCGGGTCCCCTGATAGTTGTGGTCCCCCTATGGTTGCATTTATAAGTATATATATATATATATATATATATAATATATATATATATATATATATATATATATATCGTACATTTCTTCAATTCCATCGATAACAAGATACAAAAAACTAGCAACACAGGCAAATCTGGATTCAACAACCCCTCCATTCAAACAGGAGGGATGGGGAAGAATAGACATGACTTGAACCACTTGGTCGGCAGATATGGATTTGAACAGCATAGATAATCGCTTAGCAGTTCTAACAGCACTGGTCATGAACACAACAGCAACAGACTCGGCCTATGAAGCAGCACTCTACTCAATCAGCTCAACAACAAACAGGGTGGCAACACTGGATTTAAACAACACATAGAAGGCTAATCAGGTATATACCCCTGTACCAGCTCTTGCTTTAAATTAGTTGACCGTACGCGATCGGCGGAACAATTTGCAGCCAGGTACTTCTACTGAATAAAAAGAAGAAGAAACCCTTTCATATACTCGTTGACTTTGGGGAAAGGTAAGAGGAAACTCGCTTGTTCCTAGCTGGTTCGTAAATAGCTTTACATTCTGAGGTAATTCACATTTTGCGTGCATCGCTAATATAGTTAAGCCGAGCCCAAAAATGCTGCCCGCTCTACAATCACAGACTATATACAGTGAACTCCCGAAGGACAACATCCCCGTTAACACGACCACCACCGCTAACACGACCACTTTTCTTGGTCCCAGAACTGTCTAATATAAATTATAATATAAACAACTTTGGTAACACGACCGCGACCTTCAGATGAGCCCCCGTATCCTGACCACACGCCTGTGGCGACCGTGGCCCGTTCAGTAGATGACACGCTCATCGCCCAGCTGGGACTTAGATAATAGCCCGTAATTACGTATCACGACCACTGGCCGGTGGCGACCGTGGCAAGTCGAGCAGTGGCGAGCGCATCGCCCAGCTTGGATTAGATAATAGCTCGTAATTACGTATTACGACCACTGGCCGGTGGCGACTGTGGCAAGTTGAGCAGGTGAGCGCGCATCGGCCAGCTTGGCCCGTGATTAATTAGCCGGGCACGTGGGAAAGCCCACTTTCATCTGCCCAGCCATAGATAGGCTTGTTTATAATGCCGCCCAACCTGTTAGCCAAAATATACGCATCAATAGATATTGTACTCCATGTTACATTGTTTAAGTATGGCTGTAAGTTTAGAATTTAACATACTGATCAAAATAGCGAACATAACGGACACCACACGCTTACATTCAGGTGAGTAAAGTAAGACTATGACAAATCACAGTTCAATGATCAAGCAGGAAGCATATATATATATATATATATATATATATATATATATATATATATATATATATATATATATATATATATATATATAACACTTAGAATTTGATGTGTTCATTCTGTTCTTGAGTGTAGATTGTACATTTTATACATTGCCCTTTGATTCGTAGTATGGCTTAGTCAATCTATTTGTTTCATTTGTGTGTTTATTTCAATGTGAAAAAAATGTTGAATCATATTCATGTTTGTTATTTATTTTTATTTATATTTTATATTAAACAGGGAGTACATTTACTTGTAATACCCATATTATTGCCTGCGTTAATATTTGCAGACTAATGTACTAGCATTCCGCTAACGAGACCACCCCGCTAACACGACCACTTTGCTTGGTCCCGCAGGTGGTCGTGTTAGCGGGGTTTTACTGTATTCAAATACATACACACATACACACATACACACATATATATATATATATATATATATATATATATATATATACATATATAGATCGTCCAGACTAAATTGTTCATAATTCAAATAGTTCATTTTTTCTCGGCAAATTACTTTTTATACTCGCCGCGACCAACCGACACATTGCTCCATCTAGCTTTTCAAACACTTAACGGCCTCATGCGATGTGTGGTACAGTATTCTAAACCGGCTGTGAAAACTTCAATAAATGGATCTGGTTGCTCTCAGTGACACTACATGGGCTAATGCAAGTACACGCACTCCCACCTGAAAGTATATATATCCACTTTAATAGCACACATTGAATGCTTAATGGGAGGACAGACACGTTAAGGTAGATGGGACTTTTCTTGAACATCACAGGAACAAGACACTGCGACAAACACTACAACGCATGACAGGATATGTTAGAGAAGAAGGTAGGTGTCCTCCTGCCAGAAAGACTTATTATACCGATTAAAAACGCCTGTTCCAGATATCATGATTTGTATATTCTCCTCTTTTAATGTGGCACTCCCATGGTGATGGCTGGTTCCCGCTCTCCTAAATGTATTGCTGATGTGCAAGGTATACCTTCAGCTTTAGTCAGCAAACAAACTCAACATTCCTCGAAATGTTCAAATAATATAAAACTGTAAGGAACAATGCAAAAAAAAAGTCGATTGGTCTTGGAACCACCTTAGTGCTACTTCGATTCCAAACAAATTCTGTCTTGGAGGTTAATATCAAGGTATTTTGGAAATCAGAAAATGATGACTTCCAGAAAAAAAACAGCATTAAACCTCAAACGCTGACCTCCTTTAAATATTGTTCACTTTTATTATCATAATTCATGCAACAAACTGACATCCATAGAAAGTTATATCCAATACACTCTTGTACAGTGAGTCTTTGAATAGCAATTAATGTATTATGTGCGATCAGGACACCCTGTCAGCAAATATGTTCGACATTGTATATTTATATGTGTGTGCCTGTTTTTTTATATGTGGGTGTGTACGTGTGTATTTCAAAACTGGAAAGATTGTAGTACACTTTCGGTTTCATAAAGGTGAATATTTAATATTACGTGTGAATTTAAAGAGTAAAATACGGTATATCTTAAAAAAAGTCTCTTTTCAATCACTGTTAAAATATCATAGTCATAAAATATCATAAAAAATCATCATCAAAAATAAAACACTCCAACTCATGCAGATATAAATTTTGCAATATGTGAATAATCGTTCTGGCAAAAGCGATGTGCCCAGCGGTCCCTTGATAGCCTTGTTTGTGGAATATTTTTCGATATAGCTTGAACAAGAACGCTAAGAATACCAAAACAGTTTAACTTGTTTACGAGGAGCTGTCACATACAAAATGATTTTTTTTTGTTCTATAACATCCAAACATTAATACAGTATAGATATTGGATATACAGCTGTTACAATGAGGGTATATTCTAATTACTGTTGGTTACACTTTGACTTGCAATTTCCATAACTATTATATCATATGGTAAAAATAAACTGGTAGTCTGTTTAATATACATGCTATATATGTAATTAATCCAACATTCAGACATTTGGAAGATTTAGTCTGGGCACAATGTTGAAAACTGTACTTGTGTTACTCGAGTTGATTGTACTGAAGTCAAATGGTAGTCAAGAAAAAGGTAAAGATTGAAATTGCTAGATGTTAAATATAATATGTGGATATAGTTAGTTATGAGACCCTTTAAGTAAGTTCATACAACCCCGTTGATTCTTCATATCTCTAACAGATGTGAATCAGATCACGAGGCAGAAAGCAAGAGCTATGCATTGTTATAATTCGATGTTTACAAATGGCTGTTTCCGAAAGGTTGCTGTAGCTGGGGCCTGCCTTATGCCTCCAAACGAACCGGCAGACTGCGGATCAGGTAATGTTTCAGGTGTTATAAATATATTTCGTGTTGCTTTTGTTTTGCTGGGTCAACTATATATGTTTTCTATAAAAACGCACATCGAATTATGAAATTGCGTCGACCATGATAAAATGTAATGAAACGAAAAGAAGCATTTTCATCTTAAGTTAAATAAATGTTGGGGAAGAATTTTTTTTCTAAGTTAAAGGAGCTTAAATATCAGACAAGGCAAATGCTGCTGAAAAAAAGGTCAGACCCAACTCTCACAAACGTATGCCTACAGTTGAAGAGTCATAATTTTTAGAGGAGTTTAATTATGTAGATATTTAATTTATAGCAGAAGACGACTGCGTGCTATTACACTGTACACATCAATTAACGGAATTTTTTTTCACCTTTCACGTTTGATCTAAGCTTACTTCATTAATTTTAGTGAAAGATGTTGCCTACTTTCGAAGAGATTTTCAAGCCGGATGCACTGATGCTGTGAGCAAAAGTCGCCGGCCAACAATATATGGTAATGTAGCCATCCAGTCGTGGGATTACCAGTGCGGGGGTTCTCCTACAGCACCGCTGGAATCCGGAAAGTAAGAATGATGGTTATGGATACATTTTTATACTGAACGCGCATTTCTATTTCACGAAATGCCTTTTCATACAGATATCCTAAATGTTCAATTTTGTTTCTTTTTAGAGGGATGCTGATCTGGCTGAAAGAGGCAAAGACAAACACATGGAAATTTGTGTATGATGTTTGGAACAAATATTATTAGACATATCCTGATAATAAAGTTGTTCAGTACGAATATATTTATACAGTCATAACATTGGCAATATTCGGGTTTGCTATAATTAAATATATTGAATAGTCCTGCACGTTATACATGGCTTATTTGAAAAAAAAAAAATACCTGGAAAACATATTGGAGTTTTCCAACGATATTTTCTGAGAAACTGGAAAAGCCAGTAGGGAGAATGAATTTTTAAAGATTAAAAAAGATGAATCCTATCAAATTGGTCTGAATGAATTCATTAGCACAAAATCTGTGGCACACAATTTATAAATATTATAATTGTCAAATATATGGCCTATACTATACTTTACATGTTATGCTTTTAATTTTAATATGAACCACGAGGTACTGTGTGTTCTAAGGAAAATATATTTGTTATACGTAGGGGGAAATTAATACCAATAAGGGGTAATCAAATGTGAGATGAAATCTTTATAAGCGTTAGAGCGTCCAGGCGTTTAAGAGACAGACCAAATACTTCATAATAACTTAATCTGTCATTAACTTTTCCTCTTAAAACATAGAACAGTCGAATTATGTTTTATTCTTTTAGATGAAAAAGCATAATTTCTCTGTTCAAATATTAACTTCAATATAATTTGTTGCGGCAGGTCCCATTACAGATACCATCAATATGTCCAAATGTAGATTTACCTACAATAGCTCGTTGCATAATGTTTGAAATTTGTTCTTTCTTTGCTGAAGGCCTTCTGCACAAGTACATATTTGCTCAAAGTAATGTCGTTTTATGGACAAGGATATTTAAGTTTACCAGTGTTTATATTGTATTCCTCTTTGTCTTTCTGAAGACAACTACGGATCTAATCTGTAAAAACGAAAATAAATAAATTTAAAACTGTAAGCAAAAACATTACTTGCAGAGAAGGAAGGATTTTTATTGACTGAATTATTAACAGATGTAATTATGTAATGTAAACAACACAAAACAATGGACTTTACTGAACGAAAAGAAAATGTGAAGCACCAGCTATTTCCACGGTGGCACACTGAAGACAAATACATCACCATTGTCACTGGATTCTGGGGTTGCGACGACTGTATGTAAGGAATGACTGACATTTTGCGTTTAATATATATCTACGATCTCCTTTTTTTTTAAATTATCTTTCCCTGCTTATATAGTTTGTCTATCCTTTTTGTATATATGTCATAAGTAAAAGCGTGTTTAAGGCAATTTCTACGGAGTGTGTTTTCCGGTTTCAAAGGCCAAGCTTGGAACTTGATAACATAGAAGGATACCTTTTAGTTTGTACCAACCTTGCAAGGAAGAACTTCTGAATGTTGAGGGACCTAAAAAATAAAGCATTAGTTCTCTCAAGGGCAAGTCATATTTCTTCCGATCTTACTTTTACTGAGTAAACTGTGGACTTTATGTGGAATAATACCCAGTTAAAGAGTCAGAGACTTTACTAGTCCAAGATAAGATTCGGACCTCCGTTAATGGGGACTTGCATAAAAAAAAATATGCAAGATATTGCACGCTTATTTAAATTAGCACCTACAGCTAGAACCCAGAATTTAAAATCGAAGTATTAGACAACCTCTTTATGACATTTTAGCCTGCCCTAGTTGTGTGTCCTGTCTAAATGTTGTACCATATATGAATGCTTATAAATAAGATAATGTATATTATTTTACATCCTTCAGGACAAGATGCATATTTTCAATGGGTTAGAATCAAACTCAATACTATGACTAGTATATCCCACTCTATGTACGTAGGATTCTCTCGCTGTGATTCCATAAATCAATAAAAATTTATGGTATATCTATCGGTTGCGCAAATGTGATAAATCATAGGAAATATCACTTTAGCAACTTTTTAAAAATGCTGACTGGGAATAAGGCCATATGTTCAACTTATAAACAGAGAAAAGAAAAGACTATTCAGCAAGAATCATGAATCATCCATTATGCATATTGTGTCTAAGAATCTTTTTTTTTGTTTTTATTCGCGACAAATGTGAGTCAGATAATTGCAAAGAACAAATCATTGTAAAAAGTGTAGCAATTCCAGTAATCTCAAAAACTGCTGTCTTCGGCTTGTTGTATCCGCCGCTTATGCTGTGCCTCCACCTGAACCGATGGACTACGTTACAAATAAGAGCTTATCATAATCCATGTGATGCCCTCATGTAAGTGATATATTGTGATATATTGTAAGTGATCTAGGGAGATATTATGTTTTTTTCTTTAACCTTTATACACACCGAGACCTTTGGTTTATCTTTAAATAAGGAACCATGAATAACATAGACACATCGCGTATAAAATAATGCCCAATTTATCTTGCCACTTAATCATAATTCAATGTAATGTGGATTAAGATTAAAATAAAATTTATGTTTGAACCTGATGTTTCAATAATAAAAGTTACTGACGCAAAATATTTTTATGATTAAATTAAAAAAGAAAAAAAATAATATTAAATATGAAGCTTTTTGAACACTTAGTTGGCTTGAAGCAGTCTGTCAATATATTTAATTAAATCTACACTTAGTATGTATGGATGCTCATAGGTTTTCTGTCAAATTCTTATACTACAAAATGAACTTTGGTTTACGTTTCGTGTTCGGAAGTGGACTTGTGACTGAATGCAAAGGAACTCCTTAAATTTAGTCTAAAAGAGACCAAGATCATATAATGTGAAGGGAAAATCACAAGATATATGCAGCTATGTATTAAATCTAATGCTCTACTCCAGACCCAATATCGCCTTTATCGTATATTCGGTCTGCTGATTATGGAAGAGATACATGAAGTGGTATTTCTATTTAAATAAGTATTGTTGCTTATGTTCACACGCAAATTCGCGTGTTGCGGTAATTGCCTATAATAGTTAATTGTTAACTAATCAATGTCGCATTTTACGCCTTTTCATAGGTGAATGGGTGCCTCATTCTGAATCAAATAATACATTCTGAACAAAATGCAAATTTCCGTCCATCGTGTCCTACCTACTATCTTGCTTCTGATGATGAAAGGATATAGTTTTACAGGTGAATCATATTTCTCATGAGTGCCAGGCAACATAAGATAATTTTCAAAATACATCAATGATATTATAAGATAAACAAATTATAAAACTTCTTTCAGATGAGAAACAGATCATATCGCGGTACAAAGAAGGGGACATTTGTTTCCATTCCAGGCATTTCATTTGGATTGGGCTGGTATTCTGATGAATTCTGGACTTCTGGAAAATATGTTGAGAATAAAATTTAAACTTAAAATGCTTTAAACGAAAACTAATTTAAACGACAACATTTTATTTTATTCCAAACTGTAAAAGGAATGGAAATAGAAACAAGTGTATTCTGTCCCAGTCTCGAGGAATACTCATTTCTCGGTATTAACTCTTTGTTTACTTTTGTAAGATCATTTCAGTCGAATTCAAGTAACACATCTTATTGCACACATCAAAGTTTTACTCTGCCCATAAATATGATGTATACCCTAATTATAAACAAACATTCACTTATTCAATTACTTAAAGTAGCTTTTTATTTACTAAATATTGTTTACTTTCAATGCTGAAATACGTTGAATGACAAAAATTACAATTAAAGTCCATTTGGCTCATCAAATTAATGAATAGAACCAAAACATTAGGGTTTTAAAATTATGTGCATTTTATATTTTTAACTTTCATTTTAAAAATTGGAGGAAAAAAATTAAAATAGAGTTATATCATTTATTTTAATGGGTAAACCATATAAAATTAGCTACAGTGGTAGTTCTGATTGAATTTAGCAGTAATAATTTCTCCACATAACAATTTGGTAGAGTAAAATTTTGCCATTAATCCATATAAGTTTTTACCAAAGGATGTTTATAAAACGGTCGATTTCAAGCCTTTTTGACACTTTTCCAGAGGGGTTATGTTTTGAAATATGGGCTTCATGAATAACCTTATCAGTAAATGGTATCAAACCTAATAATGACGATTGGTGCAGCAAACTCGAAGTTTATGGCCTGTTTTGGAAATGGTCCCAGGACTAAAATTCATACTTAATAGTTCATATGGAACATACGATTTGTTGATTGTTTTACTAAAAAAATAAAATGTTTAATTGCTGGACCATACCAACAGAAATTTTACCGATGCACGGATAGTGTGCAAAAAATGATAATCCAGAATATATATGAATATGATGCCATCCAAGTATTATAGTTCCACTGCGGAGGATCAGATCAAACTTATTATGAAGCGGGAAAGTAAGTATATTTCCAAACGTTCTGTATCCAATCATACAGGTTAACATAAACATATATTAAAATATACTTAAAGTATCTTACCTCATACATATTGTTCCGTTATATCTCGGCACGAAGTGATACTTACTTTACAAGGGAACAGGGACATCAGCAAAGATGAATCATGTTTTTATTTACCGATATATTTGGATACAGTATTCACTGACATTGTGAATATTATATTGATAAGTTACTTTCTCGCATGCAAACATTATATTGCAAAACAATAATGTTACCAATATACTGAAAGGGACTCCAAGCCCCTTATTAACCTTCAACATATTAAATCATTAACATCACCAAATCTTGTAAACTTTAATATGCATTTTTATTTTTTTAATAATTATTTTCCTTTCGAATAAACTAAATATAGAATAAATTTGCTCTTGTGATAATTCAAATACTTTCAAGTTGACTATTGTGTGGCATTATTAAATACACCAACATCGCCAAGTTATCGGTATAAAGGCTTATAAATTACCCAAGGTGTAACTATCCCTTTCACACGTGAGCATTACAAATTATTGCACGTGTTTGCTTGCAAGTCTGCACTGTACGAACCAATGTAATGCTGCTTTATATATATATATATATATATATATATATATATATATATATATATATATATATATATATATATATATATATACTAGAAATAGCAAATTGTTTAGTGGTTAATTCCCATGTTTGCCAGAAATATGACTAAGCCATGGTGCTAATACATTTATATAATTGACTGGGTATCAATTCGCCAATAATTGCGATACTGCATTGGACAAAATGATGATATGCTGCTTATATGTATGTGTGTGTGTGTGTGTGTGAAAAATATCAAAATGCTTGCTTGTTTTTTGCGATGGTTGTCAGTAATGTGAATAGACACAAGTGTTAATACATGATACATATTCAAAATCAGTGAAGAACTAAACTTATTCTAAGGCTGAACTTTTCCTGAACTTGCAAATAAAGAATTTAAGATAGGTTTTGTTATTTGTTTAACTGAAGCGTTAAATTATAAGATTTCTCACTATCTGCTCTCCCTTTCAAAACGGAAATATATTTATTGCATTTAGTATAACTTCTATCTTAACTATTTAAGATTGCCTGAATATGATAATGTTTGCTCAAGCGTTGGTAAATATGGTCTGGTACAGACTGTATCACACCTAATGTGATGCATGTCTATATATACATATATATATATATATATATATATATATATATATATATATATATATATATATATATATATATATATATATATGGTTCATGTCACAAATATTCGTGATTGAGTTCTTTCTCAACTAATTTAAAAGCCGGAAGGCATATGACAACCCCCTTGCACAATGAACCAGGACTACAATCAAAGGGTCAAAGAGGACACTACTCTCCCCCGCCACAGTGACGCTAATTTAAACAAAGAACTTTCGTGACAGTTCCTTTTTAACCATAAGTGAAATTAACGAATATCAGGGAGATGAATACAATGGTTCATATATTTGGCTACGTCTAGATCAGCACCTTAAATAAAGATACGAGTGTGTGTTTGTGATATGGACCTCATATTTAAAATAAAATATAATTTGATGTCGATTGTTTTGTCCCTTTGATTTCAAATTTAAAAAAAAATATCGGTAAAATTGGGTTCATCTTCTCTCATGTCTTAGGACGTTGCTAGCTTTACTTAAAAGCCCATCACACGACAATATTATAATGGTTAAGTATGATAAATTGATTTTGATTTTTTTTTTGTTTGTTTTATTTTAATTCTAGAGCTTGCAATGAATCAATAGGAGTTTGCATTGCCCTGGGATATAAACCTTCTTTCCATCAAACAATTGCTCTCCTGGTGTATTAAATATATAATAAATCCGTGAATATAAATGTTTTTTATTCCCCTTTTTCTCAACAATCATGCAAGAATATCGCACAAACAGTCGCATTAGTTAAGAATTAATACATATTATGAAGAGCAATTGTTTGAAAATTTTAGACGAGACACGTTTATACTTGTTTTGTTTGTTAGTTAACAATTACAGATTTGTCGGGCTATTTTTCTGATACCGTAAGGGCAATAATATGTCATCCTGGTTATATTAGGGTAACATTTTCTGCTGAATCCAGTGAGCGAATGACAAATATCGCTCCAGTTAACCTTTTAGTATTAAGCCATTCACACGTAGCCATTTATGTAAGCTTTCGCTGTTTTATATCAATAAACCAACGTACGTACCTCCCTATATATGGAGATTGAATGACAAGCATGGTATAATCGGTTATTTTACGTTACGAGGAAAACATTTTGGTGAAACACCATATAGCGGACCGCAGCCATTTAACTTAAATGCTTTACACTCTGTGTTAAAACGATATCCAGGTCAGCATATAAAGTGGGTAATCTATTCTATATGAAAAATCAGCGAGGAGTGAGCTAATCAGAATTAACATTTCTTGTAAGTCCTTTAGAAAAATGAGTACAGTTCCAACTTTTTAAAGAGATTTTATCCTGTCGTAGGACAACACACGCTACCTCATCTTTACATTAATAAAAATATACTTTGAATCTTCAATTTGGAAACATTAACTTCAATTCAAACTACAATATTGATGGTATATTATCAGTGGTAATGTACGCAATGTTAGATTTTCTACAACAATAAATCTTAAATGAAATTTCTTGAAATATTTCTTGAATATAAATACAAGTTTTTTTTTAATTCTCTCTGGGTTTACCTGTTCTTACTTAATTATGACATACAGACACATTATAATGCGATTTGCAAGCTAAAATAACATACAAGATATTCACAACCCATGCAAGGTAGCATGTCTGGTTTCAACCTTTTCGATCTCAAATAAATCGAATAAAAATAATATATTGTTTCGTGCAATATATAGTATATATCAGTTATAATTGTGTACAGTGTCATGACTAATGGCATATGAAGTAATACATATTTGTTATATTATGACCCAGTATGGAAAACTTTTAATATGATGCGAGTCGACAAATTTCAAAACTTTGTTTTCATTATACATTTAACTTATTTAAAGAAGAGTGGATCAATTAGGTTCATCATGGTCAAAGTAAAGGTTATTTGAGTAAGAACAAAGCCTAATAGATTCGGTTTAAGGTCAATGAACTCCCTTGCTATATGTTGTCAATGTTGTATAGGGTATATATCACGGACAGGGGCAATAAAATGTTCTTTCAGAAACACCGTCACTGTAAGAAGATACATCTATATTATAATCACATATCAAAATAATGTTATTAGCCTTAGAGACTTTGGCACTATAACGTAAGATTTCTCAATGTGAAAAAAAAAACATTTAACCGTCTCTGTCGTTGCGATAGTATGCATATTAGGTTAAAGTTGCCTTATTTCAATGGTTATATTCAGAGAAACATATATCTTCTTTTTTTTTATTTAGATAAACATGTAATGATCATTTCTCAGAGTTTTTACGGTGTCAAAATTAAGGATTGTGTCATTCCTGCATTTCAATCCTGTGCTTTTACTTTGCCCGAGCAGAACGAACACACCGCGGTACAAGAAAGCTACTTATTTTATTCCTATGGTGCTTTACTTGATATGATAAATCATGATTTTAGAACTTACATAAGTTCTTTCTTTGTACTTTTTTGTCGTTGAAATGGGTTGAATGGCTAAATCAAAACCAATGTACATACAAATTTAAATGTAAATTTAAAGAGGTTAAATTGGATTATATTGTTCATAGCTGCAGGTCTTTAATATTTTGGTTTATTTCATGAAAAAAGTAGTAATTAAATGTTAAATTCAAAATTTAAATGTTTAAAGTTCACGTCCTAGACAGCAATTAACATTTGTGTCTCAGTTACTTTTAAATTTTACTGCAGTAATGAATAATCAGAACATTCCCAGCTTAGCATATAAGGGATAAAGCAATAGTTATCTGAGGATAAAAAATAGTAGCGTCATCATTACTCAATACTTTTTCCAATTTGAAGTATCTAAACATGTCAATCTAACGTTGTCTTAAGAATGTACGGATTGTATTTGTTTCATATAAAGAAGGTGAAAATGTGAAATTCTATACAATGGACAACATAATCGTTAATTTAATGTGATGAAAAAAAAAATCAAGGACAACTTTGTTATTTTTCGGGAATCGATGGTATATATGCATTATATTCACAGGACGATGCTTCATATAGCTAGTTCCTCTTCAGATATTTTTGGGAGACGTTACTTTAGATGATTGTTAAAGATGTGATGGCTTAACAGTGAGAATCCAGGTCTTTTGCTCCGGTGGTGCGGGTTCGATTCCCGGCGGGGATTATTTTTATACTACAGACCTGTGTTCCCAAATATTTTCTTAAAATTGCAAATAATACGTTTTGCGTGTCCTTGAAGAGTATATGCAGGTTTTATATATTTATTATATTTATATTCATTTTACAAGATATAAGAGAGGCGCGTAAGTTTATTTTTATGGTATCGGGAAGGAATCCTGTTATTGCTTTGTCATTACATCCGGGCAACTGTTGGCTTATTGGTCGACGTTCAAGTTTGACACATGTTTTGATATATGAAGTTGTGGACATGATTTGACACTTATTGGTACTCACCTAACGGGTAGGTTGTTTTAATTTGTCATATTATGAATGGAGCTCTTCCTAGTGTACGTTAAAATGGAATATATGAGGGCATATTGCATATACAAATTGCTGGATGTTAATCTCCGCAGTTATCGCTCACTGTCAAAGTTTACACAATCATCTAGACACATTTTGTACGTGTTGGTTGTAAGTTTGGTTTATAAGTCAGTACGGTTGATAAGACCTGGGTACGGTTTATGACAGGGTTCGTCTTGTTGAATCATTATTGTGGTTTATGCTGAGTGTCGCCCATCAAAAAAGGGTTCCTTGTGTGTCACCCTTGTCCTGTCGTTGGCAAAAAATATCTGTATAACGTGATTTAATATTTGACCTTGCTAGAGTGTTGTTATACGAAACATGACCAGTAATAGGTTAAACTACTTATTTTAATATGACTATTTACAGCATGTCACTAAATATTTGATGTAAATGGTACACAGTCGTGAACTTATATAGTATACCTTTCAGCACCAGCCTGGGAGTGTTTGCTGGCACCAGGAATATAGCGTGGTTATGTCGTTGCAGAAGGCGCATGAATCTTGTAAGTGTCATTTTAATATTGCTACTATGTTCATCATATGGATGATGGGTTGTGCTGCTCGGATACACGCCATAGGTTAATAATTATCCTGATTACGGAATGAGTCATTTAAATTGAATAAATGGCAGATTTTGATATAAACACAGTGATGAATCAAGCCTGTTCATTATTTTGTTCCGAAAATATGTACATATAAACATATGCATATATAACATAGCTCTATTGATTCAAATATATATGTGAACAAATCCATCATTACAAGGTGTAATAAGTGTTGGTATATTGTACTAAAGTCATGGCAGAGGTCAAGTTACAATTACGGAGGGGATCAGTCTTAAGTTAATATAATACATCATACAAAAGATTCGGGGTTTCATTAATTAGAAATACAGTTTCATTTACACCATTTAAATCTACGGAAAGAGGAAATATATTGTGATGTGGACTTTTAATGTGATATGGACTTCTTATGAAACCGATTTAGGTTTACATTATTGCACCGTGACTGATTTCATATCGAATTTCCTTTGTTTAATCTTGCACAGATTCACCATGTTTGAGTGAATAAAGAACCTCTCTACAACTCGAAGTAGTTTTCCCTGACCACGTATTACAGTGAATAAGATTCCACAACATGGCTGATTCTGTCAAGGCTGTTCGTCGTCAGAAGAAGGCAGCCATCACTCGACATTTGGGCAACCTCGACAGACTTGTGGTTGAAGAAGATATGGATGGCGTGCGATCTAAGCTTGAACAATTGCAGAAAAGCTTCCTTGAACTAGAAGCGTCACATGACGCTTACAATACATTTCTTGAGAGTGACGATGAATTAGAACAAAGTGATATTTGGTTTCCTGAGGTTGAGTCAAATTATGTGATTAAAGTTAAATCTGCTCGTAGTTGGCTAAAATCGCAAACGCCATAGGTCGATGGTGAGAAAGACTCTGTCATGTCACCAGCCGACATTGTTAATTTTATGAGCATCCCCAAAGTTGAACTTGACAAATTCAATGGCAGCCCCCTCAAATATCGAACTTTCATGGCAATTTTTGACGAAGTCTTGGAGAGTAAAATTACACAAGGTCAGGTGAAACTTACAAGACTTTTGATATACACAGATGGTGCCGCCAAAGCTTCAATAAAAAACTGTGCTTTCATTGGTGGGGATGAGGGCTATCAGCAGGTTCGAGACATTTTACAGAGCAGATTTGGCAACTCCAACTTATTGTCGCGAAGCATCATTGATGATCTTAAGCGTGGAAAAAGTGTATCCAAACCAAATGATCTTCAGCAATTCGCAGATGACTTATCAATAGGTTTGACTGCGTTAGGGAAGTTGCACGCCTACGATGAAATAAACACGCAACAGAGTATCATTGAAATTTTACAAAGATGTCCGCAATATCTGAAAAATGAATGGCGAAAAAGGGCGCTAGAAAACAAGAAGGAGAAAAACGCTTATCCCAGTTTCAGAGACTTTGTAGAATTCGTCAAGACGGCGGCGTCTGATGAGTGTGATCCGGTCTATGGCACAGATGCCATCAAGTCACGTAGTAGTCTTAAAAGCGCCAACTGTCGTTCGGTGTTGTATTCATCCAATCCTACTTCCAGTGGGGCCCACTCATCGCAGTATACTGCACCAACACAAACTACCTCTGCACGGACATCCACAGTAGCGCGAACATGTGTTGTGTGTAGCCAGAACCACAAACTTTTTCAGTGTGATGCCTTTAAGAGTACGTCACCTAAAACAGGTTTGAAATTGTCAAAAAGAATAGATTGTGCTATAATTGTTTGCTACATGGTCACAACAGCTATGAATGTCGCAAAAATTCGGTTTGTTCAGTGCCAGGTTGTAACAAAAAACATACAAAGTTCATTCACTTTGATGGTTCTAGCATTACAGGTCACACTGACAGTACACCAGTCAATACAGGTAATGAAAATTTAACACCAGTCATTACAAGTAATGAAAATGTATCACCAGCTAATACAGGTAGGGAAACTGTAACTGTCAGGAATAGTCATGCAAATGTCAGTAATGTTGGTATGCATATCGTTCTGTGTTCTACAGTTTGCTTGCCAATCGTTCCAGTTCTTGTTGGTGAACAGGTTGAAGTTTTTGCTCTTTTAGAGACGGGGTCAACCAGTACTTTCATCTCACAGAAGTTAGCTACGCGTTTGAACTTGACAGGTATGTTAGAGAACTACAAAATAAATACTCTTGGTCGTAGTGCAAATACTACTTCTGAGGTTGTGTCCTTCGAAATCTCTAGTCCAGACAAGGAGCACATGGTTGAGTTGAAAAATGTTTTGTAGTTCCCAACATCCCTGCGAGGTATCCCAGCAGTTAAATAGATTTAAAGGAATATCCGTATCTGGCAGATCTTCCAATTCCTCAGGTTGGCCACAATGTCCAGGTTGACATCCTTATTGGCATGGACCACGCGCATCTATTGATGCCTCTAGAAATCAAGTTCAATCCCAATAGTAGAAAGCAGCCGTACGCTGCACGAACAATGCTTGGTTGGGCATTGAATGATCCCATAAGCAGGCAGACAGATGTCAAATGTGAATTTACGTCCAGCTTCATCAGTCTAGACCAGCAAGTTGATAGGTTATGGGAGTTGGAATCGTTCGATGATGGGTCATTATCATATTCGGTAGAGGATCGTAAGGTTCTTGACCTTTTGGAACGTGAAATTGAACATGTCAATGGTCATTATGTGCTGCCGGTCCCGTGGCGTTAAGGTAAGCCGAATTCCCCCAATAACAGGGCAGTGGTTCTTAGTAGGCTAAGAAATCTTTTGTGTATATTACATAAGAAGGGGCTGTTTGAAAGATATCAGGTGAATTTAATGAATATGGTTTCGAAGGGATATGCAGAACGTGTACCTGCTGGTGAGTTGTCCCTTAAAGATGGTGCCATGTGGTACTTACCTCATCAAGCAGTTGTCTCCGAGACGAGACCAGGTAAACTTAGAATTGTTTTTGACTGTGCAGCAAAATTGGGCAATATTAGTCTGAACAGTGAGTGCTTTAGAGGGCCCGACTTGAATAACAAATTGATACATGTGTTGTTGCGCTTCCGATTGTTCAAATTTGCCGTAACGGCCGATGTAGAGGCAATGTACCATCAGGTTAAAATTCCGGTTAAAGTTAGGAATGCGCTTCGATTCCTGTGGATTGATGGTGACGAAGTTGTTGAGTACAGGATGACTTCACACTTGTTTGGAGGGGTGTGGTGTGCTAGTAGCAGTGTCTACGCCCTTCGTAAAACTGTTCTGGATTCACCAATGCCTGTAAGTAAACTGCTCAGAGATACAGTAAACAAATCCTTCTATGTTGATGACCTACTTAAATCCATAGGATCTATTAGTGAAGCCAAGCAAGTGATATTTGAGACCAAACAGGTACTTCAGCATGGTGGCTTTAATCTGGCCAAATTCGTTGTAAATCACCCACAGCTGTTAAGAGAGATACCTATCGATGACAGGGCAAAAGAAGCCAAAGATATTTCTCCTCAAATGCATAGTAGGGCATTAGGCATCAAGTGGGATATTCATCAGGATGATTTTTACTATGTCAGTAAATGTGAGGAAATGTGTGGTGTTCCCACGAAAAGGCAAATGCTCAGCCAACTATCTTCAGTACTTGACCCAATAGGGCTTATTTCTCCAATCGTAGTGGTAGGGAAGATGTTATTCCAAGAAGCAACACGTCTCAAGTTACCTTGGGACGTGTGCATACCGCCTGATCTTGCTAGGAAATGGCAAATTTGGTTAAAATCCTTGAAGTGTGTTCAGGACCTGTGATTCGATAGGTGTGTCGTGCCAAGCGATTTTGAAGATTGTGTCATGGAGCTGCACCATTTTTATGACGCCAGTGAACTGGCATTTGGAGCGTGCAGTTACGTTAGAATTGTCAATTGCAGGGGACAGATTCATGATGCTCTTTTGGCTAGTAAGAGTAGGCTAGCACCCATCAAACAGGTCACTGTTCCTAGGCTTGAACTTTCTGCTGCCGTAGTTGCTGCAAGGCTTGATTCTTTTATCAGGAGAGTGCTTCAAGTGTGCTTACTGAAATCAACCTTTTGGACAGACAGATTACTATCGCTTACATTCAAAATGACACGAAAAGATTCAAGGTTTCCGTCGCCAACAGGGTGTCACAGATTCGCGAAATGAGCGACCCTGAGCAATGGCGCCAAGTCAAAGGTTGTGAGAATCCAGCTGACATTTTGTCACGGGGTTGTGATGGTAATTCTTTACCGCAATTATGGTTTCATGGTCCAGGTTTTCTGTCAAGGCATAGGGATTCTTGGGTTAACCCGCCTCACTTGTCTTGCGATCTCGAAAAAGAACCGGAAGTCAAACGATCGGATGTTAAAGAGGAAGAAAGCGAGTTGAATGTTGATGTTAGTACCACTGATGTTACTAAGGTAAATTTGCATCCTTTAGAGGTCTTGTTGAGTCATTATTCTTCCTTTATCGACTAAAAAAGGGGATATGTTGGACCATCAGGGTGATGCAGTTTCTTCGAGGTAACCGATCTGACACTGGTAAACATGTCTCTGTTTAGGAAATGTCTCACGTTCAGGACCTGTTGATAAAAAATGTTCAGAGCAAAATGTTTTCAGGTGAAATCGCTGCCATCAAACGTGATGGTCATGTTTCTAAGAGCAGTCCCCCCTTTAAATTGTCACCATGTCTAGAAGATTGAAAATTAGTCATTGGTGGTCGCTTGAGATATGCACCGATTTCAGATGGCTCAAGGCGTCCTGTTGTTTTGCCTCATGCACACAGATTGTCAAGACTGATTGTTCAGGAAGTGCACGAGTCCGCGCATCTAGGTATAGAGTGGACATTGAGCCAACTTAGGAGAAAGTTCTGGATTGTCAACGCGAGGACTATCATCAAATCAGTTAAGTGTAATTGTCTTGTTTGTAAGAAACTGTTTGGCCGTCTTCTGACACAAAGAATGGCAGATCTCCCAGCTGAACGATGCGAGCCTGGTAAGCCTCCCTTTTACTATGTTGGCGTTGATCTGTTCGGACACTTTTATGTGAAAGTTGGTCGTTCAGAGGTGAAAAGATATGGATGTTTGTACACCTGTTTCAATACGAGGGCCATCCATATCGAGGTTTAGAACAGCCTGAAAACCGATACGTTTATCAACGGTTTCGTGAGGGTCTGTGCGAGAAGGGGGTATCCTGAAAAGGTGTGGTCGGACAATGGAACGAACATGGTAGGGGCTAGGATGGAGCTATCGAGAAGTCTGTGTGATCTAGATAGGGATCAGGTTGTGGGGGCAGCCCGCAGGAAAGAAGTGGATTGGTCATTTAATCCCCCGCTAGCTTCGCATCATGGCGGAGTGTGGGAGAGAATGATTCGTACCATACGAAAGGTTCTTGTGGCTCTCCCGAATTCCTGTGGTCGGATGACAGATAACGTGCTCATTACAGTCTTTTGTGAAGTTGAAAACATTGTTAATCGTCGTCCCATCACGAAATGTAGCGACGACGTATATGACGTTTCACCTTTGACACCAAATCACTTATTGCTCAATAGGAGCAATCCCTCTCTCTTGTGGGGCTCTTTCGATATACAAGATACATACCGAAAACGTTGGCGACATGTGCAGCACGTCTCCTCAGAGTTTGGGGGAAATGGCTTTGCGAGTACTTACCTTAACTGCAGAGAAGACAGAAATGGAATGAATAATCCGTCAACGTTACTGTTGGCGATTTGGTATTGATCAAAGGCGAAAATTCTCCGAGAGGATCTTGGCCTCTAGGCTTGATTTTGGAGGTGACTCAAGGGAGAGACGGCTTAGTAAGAAGCGCCAAAGTAAAAACTAAAACTTCTCAGATTGTTAGACCAATTACCAAGCTGATTCTGTTGGAAGATTCAACTCGTGATTAATTTCTAGAAGGAAGCGTTGTTTCAGAAAGGTTACTGCTATAAATGTTATTTCATAAGTGTCCCCCATCTAAGTGTATGATGCTTTCTGAGTATTTTTATCTTGTATCGGTTGAATTTATAATAATTCAAGGCGGGGGAGTGTTAAAGATGTGATGGCTTAACGGTGAGAATCCAGGTCTTTCGCTCCGGTGGTGCAGGTTCGACAAGTCGGGGAGTGTTATTAATGTGAATCTATGGCCAAGCGGTTAGATTACCGGCCTTGCGCTTAGGCGGCCCGGGTTCGATTCCCGGCGGGAGAAGTCAGACACTTTTTATTTTATACTACAGACCTGTGATCCCAAATATTTTCTTAAAATTGCAAATAATACGTTTTGCGTGTCCTTGAAAAGTATATGCAGGTTTTATATATTGATTATATTTATATTCATTTTTTACAAGATATAAGAGAGGCGAATAAGTATATTTTTTATGGTATCGGGAAGGAATCCTGTTATTGCTTTGTCATTACATCCGGGCAACTGGTGGCTTATTGGTCGACGTTCACGTTTGGCACATGTTTTGATATTTGAAGTTGTGGACATGATTTGACACTTATTGGTAATCACCTAACGGGTAGGTTGTTTTAATTTGAATTTAGTGTTGTCATATTATGAATGGAGCTCTTCCTATAATGGAATATATGAGGGCTTATTGTATATACAAATTGTTGGATGTTTATCTCCGCAGTTATCGCTCACTGTCAAAGTTTACACAATTATCTAGACACATTTTTGTACGTGTTGGTTGTAAATTTGGTTTATAAGTCAGTACGGTTGTTACTTGGGTACGGTTTATGACGGGGTTCGTCTTGTTGAATCCTTATTGTTGTTTATGCTTAGTGTCGCCCATCAAAAAGGGGTCCCTTGTGTGTCACCCTTGTCAAGTCGTTGGCAAAAATAGCTGTATAACGTGATTTAATATTTGACCATGCTAGAGTGTTGTTATACGAAACATGACCAGTAATAGGTTACACTACTTATTTAAATATAACTATTTACAGCATGTCACTTAATATTTGATGTAAATGGTACAAAGTCGTGAACTCATATAGTATACCTTTCAGTACCAGCCTGGGAGTGTTTGCTGGCACCAGGAATATAGCGTGGTTATGTCGTTGCAGAAGGCACATGAATCTTGTAATTGTCATTTAAATATTGCTACTATGTTCCGCATATGGATGATGGATTGTGTTGCTCGGATACACGCCATAGGTTAATAATTATCCTGATTACCGAATGAGTCATTTAAATTTAATTAATGGCAGATTTTAATATAAACACAGTGATGGATCAAGCCTGTTCATTATTTTGTTCCGAAAATATGCACATATAAACATATGCATATATAACATAGCTCTATTGATTCAAATATATATGTGAACAAATCCATTATTACAAGGTGTAATAAGTGTTGGTTTTTTGTACTAAGGTCATGCCAACAGAGGTCAAGTTACAATTACGGAGGGGAACAGTCTTAAGTTAATATAATATATCATACCAAAGATTCGGGGTGTCATTAATTGGAAATACAGTTTCATTTACACCTTTTAAATCTACGGAAAGAGGAAATATATTGTGATGTGGACTTTTAATGTGATATGGACTTCTAATGAAACCGAATAAATTGACATTATTGCACCGTGACTGATTTCATATCGAACTTCCTTTGTTTAATCTTGCACAGATTCACCATGTTTGAGTGAATAAAGAACCTTTCTACAACTCGAAGTAGTTTTCCCTGACCACGCATTACAATGATTGTTCAATTCAATCGTATGTATATTAGTAAAGGTATGTACAAACAGTCGAAAAGCCAGGGAACAATATATTTAAAAAAGCCAGCTTATGTAATAAGAATCAAACTGCTAATAAAACAGAACCACGAGTTATTCTGCTTTCCTCAAGAGTTGTAGTGCCAGGCATAACAATAAATCCTTTAACCGAAATCTGCTCGTTCCACTAGATACAAATTCGACATGACGTTTTCAGCATTCAGTCAGGCTTATATAATTTATGTTAGAAAGTAATTATTGTTTGTGATTATATGGTCTTATTTTAGTAAATTTAATATTAGCATTTGCACATTTGTCGCATGATAGCAGTGCCAAGGTCTTTGTTAGATCAGTGTAATTCTAGGGAAGGAAAGAGGATGATATATGAAATTATTTAAATGCACCTTTGTTTGAAATATATATCACCTGGCATGCATAACCTATTTCATGGGAATTCTATTCTCTAATGATTCACAACTTTTAAATTCCTGAATTTTCAAAGGAAAAGCAAGTTTGAAGTAAGGTTTGTAATGTCAACCCAATTATTTTGTCAGATCGTCTCCTGAAAGACTAGAGCCAACGTTCCAAATGTTAATATTTACGTACGCCAAGTAGGTTCTCTTTCGTTTATCGAGTTAAAGCAGATAAGGTTCTTCTCAAGGCAACTCGCTCGAATTCTCTAATAGATCGTAAAACAAATCATTTATCCAACTGACATAAACAATGATAGATTAATATATTAAAGCCTATTTCCAATTATGATTTACTTATCAGCATAATCTTTCAGTTTGAAATATAGTTAACACTAATGGTAAAGTAAATATATTGTCGATTTCATCAAGTCCCTAAATAAACAGGTACCACAAATAAGGAACACAGGCATATTTGGATTTAACAACCCACTGATCTACTGAAAAAAAAGAAGAAAACCCTATTTAAATACCCGTTTTCTTCGAGAATTGTGAGAGGAAACTCGCTTGTTTCTAGTTTCTTTTAAATAGCTATACATTGTGAGTCAATTCACATTTTGCGTGCATCGCTAATACAATTAAGCCGTGCAAAAAAAAATAAAGATTCTGCCCATTTTACAACCAGAGGCAATATAACGAGTGTTTGACTCCAACAAGTGTTTATATTATACAAGTTTGACCTCCGTTATCATGCTTGACTGTCACTGACTGAAATACAAGTTACCTGTACACCTAACGGTAATGCAATTCTATGGACAAGAATACTAGAATGTATCAGTCTTTGTATTGTATTCCTCATTGTCTCTCTTATGAAAACTACAGATATATTCTGTTAAAAGGAAAATTGACAATTAAAAAAAAGTTAGAACAATAACATTACCTTCAGAGAAGAAAGGTAATTTATTGTTTGAAATATTAACAGGTGAAAGTATATAATGTAAACAAAACAGAACAGAGGACCTTACTTTACGAAAAGAAAAGTGATGCATGATTTATTTCCATGGTGGTACACTGAAGACAAAACATCATCATTGTCACTGGGTTCTGGGGTTGCGACGACTGTATGTAGGGAATGACTGACATCTTACGTTTAATATATATCTTCGTTCCTTTTTTCTTAACTTCTCTTTCCCTGTTTATATAGTTTGACTGTCCTTTTTGTATCTATGGCAAAAGTAAAAGCGAGTGTGTTTTCCAGTTTCAAAGGTCACACCTTCAACTTGATCACATGGAAGTATACTTTTTAGTTTGTACCTATCGTGCAAGGAAGAATTACCAACTTTGTTTGGAATAAGGAAAAGAAGCATAGGTTGTGTCAAGGGCAAGTCTTATTTCTTCCCATCTTGCATTTACTGAGTAAATTGTGAAGTTTATCCTTTCGAGCGATATCTCGAAGATAAATAATATCCCAGTTAAACGCTGTACAACCCTTATGACCAAGATACTTTTCTTAGTCCTAAATAAGATTCTGACACGTTGATGATGTAGTGGACCACAATGGTATGCAAGATATTGCCCAGTTTGTTTAATTAGCACATACAGCTAGAAGCCTAGGATTTAAAATCAGAATATTAGACAAAATCAATATGTTAGTTTAAAACCCGCCTTGGTAGCATGTCTTTTCTAACTTTTATATCATATCTGAATGCTCATGAAAAAGAATAAACGAATATCATTTTACATCATCCAGAAAGAACATGCCTCTTTTCAATAGGCTAAATTCAAACTAAATACTATGACAAAATATCCAAACTCTATGTATGTTGGATGCTGTCCCTGGGGATTCCATAATTCTATAAACTGTTTTTGTAAATCTAATGGTTGCTCCATTGTTATGAATCATAAGAAATATCACTTTAGCAATGGATAATATAAATACTGACTGGGACAAAAACAGAGACAAGAAAGGACTATTCAGGAATAATCACAATACAGTTCATTATGCATATTGTGTCTAAAAATGTTTTCTTGTTTCATTTGCGACAAATGTGAGTCAGATAATTGCAAAGTACAAATCATCGTATCCGCCGCTTGTGCTATGCCTCCACCGGAACCGATAGACTGCGTTACAAATAAGATCTTATCTTAATCAAAGTGATGCCCTCATGTAAGTGATGTATGGTGATAGATTATAAGTGATCTAGGAACATACTTTTCTTTTTTGTTTTTCTTTAACTTATATGGACACTTGACGTTTGGTTTATTTCAAAATAAAGAACCATGAATAAAATAGAGACATCGTGTATAAATAATACCCAATTAATCATGCCTTTGAATCATCTGTAAACGTAATGTGGAGTTAGATTAAAAAAAGTTCAATTTAGGTTTACTTTGGAACCTTATGTTTCTTATATTAGTGAAATTCTTGACACACAATTTTTTATTGATGAAATAAAATAACGAGACAAAAGTAATAAATATAAAGCTTTTCGAAGCTGTATTCCAATATATTCAATTTAATCTGCAATTAGTATGTTTGGATATTCACAGGTTTTGTTTACATTTCGTTTTATCAAGTGTACTGGGACTGAATTATGAAGAACCCCCCCGCCCCCCCCCCCCCCAAATTGAGTCCATAAGAGACAAAAGATCATTTAACGTGAAGAGCAAATAACACGATATATGCAGCTTTATATGAAATTTACTCCTCTACTCCGAACCCAATATCGTCCTATGTTGTATATTCGATCTGCTGATTATGGAAGACTCAGATGAAATGGTATTACTGACAAAACAAGTAATGTGGCTTATATTCACACGCAATGTCGCATGTTGATGCGATTGCCTATAATAGTTATTTTTTAATTATTCAAAGTAGAATGTTGTGCCCTTTCATATATGTGCATGTGTTCCACATTGTGAATCAAATGATACCATCTCAACAAAATGCAAACTTCCGTCTACTGTGTCGTACTGACTTTGTGGCTTCTAGTGATGAAAGGGAAACAGGTGAATAGTTCATAAGTTGAGTCTTATTTCTAATGAGTGCCTGACAACAAAAGATAATTTTCAAATACATCAAACTGATATTTCCTCATAAGAAATCATAATACGTCTTTCAGATGAGAAACAGATCTTGTCGCATTACAAAGAATGCGGCATTTGTACCAATTCCCAGCATCATTCTGAATGTATCCGTCAAATCTGGAATAATCTTGCGAAGCTTATGCCTCCAGCTGAGGTGGCCGGCCGCGGGACAGGTTACTCTCTGCCAAACTTTTTGTTGTGTTTTTAAAAACTATGTGTTCTGGACCTAAATAGAATTGATATTAGGATACAGCGAATTTTATAGTCGAGAGGCCTGCGTACTAGGTCAATTATTCATCAAAAGTATTATTTCAAATTCCTATCTCGGAATAACCATTACTTTAAAAATCACTTTGAATTTGTCTAATTATACTGGTACTGGTGTTAGGTGCAGCTCCCGAGTGATAAACTCAAGCGATAACGGTTACATTTAAGCACAATTTGTTCCTTAGGTGACGTTATAGAAGCAACTTAAGAGCTAATGCGCATGCCCTACTTACAAAAAGTACATGAAACAACCGTTAACAACAAACATCTGCTTACATCCCTCCCACGGCGCCTTCAAATAAAGGCTCCTCGCCAGGATCGACTTCGTCAGCTCTGGGAAACTCCACATCTATGCAGGGGACCTTTCCCTTCTTCAACTCTTCCGAATAATCAACTATTTTTTCTTGTATCCGCTCTTCTGGGCTCATACCCCACCATGGAAGTCTCATCGCGTGGCCAGCACCTGTGTCCACACACACGTGTTGATCAGTGTCAAACAGTTTAATTCTGATGCTCTCGCTTTCCCATTCATCTTCAATCTATCTAGCCTCGCCAGGTCATAATTCACCTGTCAGTCTCAAGAAGCTGTGAGGCAGATGGTTGATGAAACGGAATCGTAGCATCTTTTCCAAAAAATAATAAATTTGATTTTGCAGATCCCTCACACTCTCCATTTTCTCAAAACTGCAGGTTATGAAATCCCCATCAAATAAAAAAAACTTCCGCAGTACTTTCCCTCCATTGAACAATACAGAATCAGTTACCGTAGGATCACTTCCAGGGTATGACCGAACATACTTGATGTAAGAATTCTCACATCCCTCGTATTTGTACGTCACCCTGAAGAATTCCCCTCTTCTGTATCCTTAAGGTGCATGACAGAAATCAGCAGGAATCACAAAGATCCAGGACAATGCATCTAAAGAAGTGGAGTGATTTTCTTTTGCTGATGATGATCAATACTTTTAACTATTCACAGGAACACATTCGCACCGAGAAACACTGTCCACCGTAGGTACGCTTCGAATAAATACACGTGTGATTAAAGCAGATGATGTTTTGTTCCCCGTGCGCGTGAATGACGGTATAAAGCTAGTGTCTGGCTCTCGCCCCCAGCCATCATCGTGTGTTTACTCACCCATCAACATGCCCTTTCACCTTTAATGCCCCTTACTTTTTGTGTCATCAATCACCAATGCCCAAAAACCATCCAGCATGACCAGAAAGTCGAGGCGATCCAAAGTACTAGTCGATCCCGGACAACAATCCTATAGTTAACTACAAGGTCCGCACGCATTGCCATTTTTTTTTTTAAATTGCCGCCTTTCCGGAAAGACATGAGTTTCTTTGTTAGTACCTGCAGAAAACCCATCTCACTTTGTTTCATGCACTAAATTTACTAATCTAATGGAGATTTCTTAATCTAGCGTTCATACATGGAATCCTTGACCTACATATACTGGTCCGTAGGCGAGGAACTGTCGGTTTCTGGTATATGACTGTACTTAAGCTTTTGGGACTTTGGGATTTTTGTAGGATTTTCACCCAAGAAAAAATAACTATGTATACGAAAAAAAATTAGCAGTAAAAATATGTGTTAAAATAATCTTTGAATCGTAAGCTCAAATATCAGCTATTCGGGAAAATTCGGCAGGGAGTTTGAAGTATGGTAACGGTAGCACATGTTTTAAAACTGCCACCGGGGGAGTGGCAATCAGAGCGGAGGGCCAGAGGGGCAAATATATATCTCCAGTGCAAAGCAACTATTTGCTCACAAAAAAAATATCGGAAGTGAGTAGGAAGTATGGAAGCGGTAGCAACGTGTGTTAAAACTGCCACCAGGGAGAGTAAAGAATAAAAGCTATTTGCTACAAAAGAAAATCGGGAGGGGGCAGGAAGAATGATACCGGTAGCAAAGTGTGTTAAAACTGCCGCAAGGGGGGGGGTGGAGATCAGGGCGGCCGGACAGAGGGCCCCCATGAATTGCAAGCGAACACTGTAGCTATTTGCTACCCACAAAATAATCGGTAGGGGTAGGAAGTTTCGTAGCGGTACCAAAGGGGTGTTAATACTGCCACCAGGGGTAGTGGATATCGGGGCGGCCCACGTGAATCCCCAGCGAATATAGCAGGTATTTGCAATTCATAACAAATCGGATGGGGGTAGGAAGTGTGGTAGCGGAAGCAAAGTGAGTTAAGGGGGTAGGAAGTATGGTAGCGGAAGCAAAGTGAGTTAAAACTGCCACCAGGGGGAGTAAAAATCAGAGCGGCCGGCTTAGGGGCTCCTATGAATTACAAGCGCAAATAGCAGCTATTTGCTAACCACAACTCGAAACGGGTATGGAAGTAAGGTAACGGTAGCAACGTGTTTTAAAACCTGCCACCAGGAAGAATGGAGATCCGAGCGGCCGGGCAGGAGGCCACCATAAAGCGCAAGCGTAAATTAAAGGTTTTCGTTACCAAATAAATTCGGGGGTTTGGGTGGGTTGGAAGTATGGTGGCGGTAGCAACGTGAGTGAAAACTGCAACCAGGGGGAGTGGAGATCAGAATGGCCGAGGAGAGGGCCCATATGAGTCGCAAGCCCAAATAGCAGCTATTTGCTATCTACCCATTATATATAGAAGTGGTTCATTTTGGATAAATTTATACATGGTGCTGGACTAATCTTATCATGTAAACATGAAGTATATATGCAAAATACATTTTTAGTCCATAGTGCAACACCGAGAGTCATTTATCATTTACCAAAGGGAGTCGTGCTATACAGGTCAAGGTAGAAAATAACACGCCTGGTGTTCCCGATATTATAAAAACCGGTTTGTTCAGCTAAATGCAATGCTGATCTAATCTAAACACACCCATATAGTGCAAGAACACAAATGTACTAGTCCATGGTGCAAAACAAAGAGCCATATGTCATTGTCCGAACGGAATCGTGTAACAATTGGTATAAAAGCAATAAATATATTCGCAAACATTGGAATGAAACATTAGATACTATAAGTTTATTAAATTGAATATGCAAACAGCCTAAGGACGTGTGACTTTATGACCTGCACATATTGTAGATTTCAAAATTAAAATATTTTCTTGCTTGCTACAATCATATATATATATATATATATATATATATATATATATATATTTATATATATATATGTATATACATACACACACACATATATATATATATATATATATATATATATATATATATATTTAATAGTATGGCCGTGTTATTCTTCAGTCGAAATGTAGTCAAAGAGAAAGAGTGACAATGTAGTGACAATGTATAGAATCCATGATTCAAGAAATTGTATTTATATTCTGATTGGATATTATAGTGCAGCAGACAGCTAAAACAATCTTTCAAATGGTAAAACAAGCACCAGATTTGGCACAAATACTTCTTAGACATTAATCTTTATAAAAAGTACGTGGGCCACATGGCTGGCAATTTTTTTCAAGATGGCCGCCATGTAGACATAAAAATTGGATATTTACGACTAGATCTCACCACTTTGATCAGTCTGAATGATCTTGATGTCTAAAAGTAAGTTTTGACAATGGGAAAGCTAAAAATTCACGTCTTAACCTTCTAAGGAGCTCCCTTCTACCATTTCTAGCAAAAATGGTGAACAAATATTGATTGATTAGGACACATGCTACGAAATAATTGAATTATAAAAAAACTTTTTTTTAAAAGTCATTTTAGTGGAGGTAACCGCGTCCATATTTTATGCAGCTACATAGTCTGGTACAGGTAAGACTTAATCGGTAGCATTGCGCCATCCACGGCATTCCGACTTATATCCATACTTGGTCAGCTATTGGCAACTATCTGCAATAGGTGGAAGTGTTGTCCAGAAGACCTTCCATGTATCTCCTCTTTGTCCATCCCCAGTCAGCAGGATTGTGTGTTTCTGGTTTGCGTAGTGTTGACTGACTCCATATTCAGCCTGCTTGATAGGCAGGACGCTTTGTATGCTGAAGTAGTGCTGCCCTCGTTAGAGGAATTGTGTTATAAGACCTCTGCTTCTGAGCTAACATGTCCAGCCTGGCATCATCAACACGTGCAGCTGTACTTGACCTGTCATACATTGTCACCAAAATGTCTTCCTGGACCTCCAGATTATCATCATCTGCTGTTGATGGATACTGACAGAGTTTGGCAAACACACCAGAAGCCTCAACACGCACGGTCCAGGTTTGCCATGCTGATTTCTTCCCTTTGCTTTGGAAGCCTGACACAAGATCGCAACCAGTGAAGGCATGAAAGAAAAGTATCTCTTTGCTTTTTTTCCCGGTCCTATGGAGTGGTACAAGTCATGTACAGGAAACCACCTCAGGTTTAACCCTTTTTCAAAGGCCATTTACAACTGCATTCCATCACGAAAACCCTGGTCAAATGTCAGCTAAACAAAATTATGGCTTCAAAACCACATATTCACCCCCTCATAGTGAACACCTCTGGGCATTTGAAAGAGATATATATGAAATTGTCCTGAACATATAATTCCAACACTCGCACAATGCATTCCAGAGACAGATGGCCAATGACATCAAGACAATCAGACAGTCTGATAAGCTCCTAGTCCAGGCAAACAAAACCCCTAACCTGTAAAGTATGCCGAAAGAATACTACACTAAAGTCCTAACAGAAAACATCACTTAGACATACAAAAAAGCAGACCAAATAATCTTTAAAAATATCAATACAGAAGCCAAAAGAATTGCAGGTTCTATTAACCTAGCGGACCGCATAGAAGTCATGGTCGAGCGCAATGCTTACCACAAGGATACTTTTGAACAAAACCCCAAGTGCAGACTGATGAACCCAGCAAAATGCAAAATACGTATCATTAGCTAAAAGCACTTGGAAAAATAAATAGCCAAATGAGACGGAAAACCAAACTAAACCAGTGGCAAAATACCGCACTGGTAATTTCTTGGTTAAAAAATTTGAAGCTGAAACAAAAATCAAAGCTCAACAAGTTTGATATCGTTGATTTTTACCCCTCAATCACAGAAGATCTACTCATGAAAGACCTCAAATTTGCGAAAACAGGTGTCTCCATTCCAGATGATGCTATCAAAATCATCGTGCACAATTGGAAAAGCTTACTGTTTTACAACGATAACATCTGGGTGAAAATAGATCAAATTAGCTTTTACGTCACAATGGCCAGCTCTGGTGGCGCTGAAGTATGCGAAATTGTTGGTCTTTACCTCCTAAATATGTTGAAAAGTAAATTTTGTGAAAATCCTTTTAATCTGTATCGAGATGAGGATTTAGGTTGTTTTCCTAAGATGTCTGGACCCAAGGCGGACAGCACATGTAAGAAAATGATAAAACTCTTTTCCCATGTTGGGTTTAAAATAAGTATAGAAACTAACCTGACCTGCACAGATTTCTTAGACGTTACACATGACCTCCAGAAAGACATTTTCTACCCTTTCAAAAAATCAAACAATGATCGGCTCTTTATACACACAATCCAATCACCCTCCAGCATTTGTCAGACAGATACCTATGATGATCAGCAAGCGTGTATCTCACACCTCTTGCAATGAAGAGCTATTCAGGGAAGCCAAACCCATGTATGACAAAGCTTTAGTGAAAAGTGGGTTCACAGAAAGATTAAAATATGTTGAACCCACAGTGAAAAGCAAAAGAAGCAGGAAAGGGAAAATAATGTGGTTCAATCCCCCCTACAACCGTAATGTAAAAACCAAAATTGGTAGAAACTTCATGAAGCTAGTTGAAAAAACACTTCCCAAAACATCACAGGCACGTGTCAAGCTAATCAACAGGAACAATTTGAAAATTAGCAATAGCTGTTTTCCCAACATGTATAACCTGATCAGCAAATAATTGAAAGTCCTAAATGCTAACAAGGCTGCAAATGTATCTCTAAAAACAATGTAACTGCCGTAAATAAGATGAATGCCCTATGAATAGTCAGTGTCAGCTGAGATGCATTGTCTCTAAGGCAACAGTTAGAACAGCAATGACGAGAAATATTACAGGGTGTAATGAAGGTAATAGCAAGACCAGATACAATAACCACGATAATCCTTTCGTAATAGATTTTACGCTAAAAACACTTAGCTGTCTATACACATCTGGACCCTAAGAGACAGGAATATCAGTTAGAAGCTTTCCTGGAAATTCTCGGCCAGGGCAACACCTTTCTTCTGTGGGACTAGAAAGTGTGATCTCTGTTTGTCTGAAAAGCTACTTTAAGCAACTGCTCCCCCCCCCCCGGATCATTGTTGAACTCAAGAACTGAATTTCACTCCAAAATCCGCCATCAAAACAAATTCACTTTGAAATGTTTTAAAATCTAGCATTCATACAAATATTCATCGTGCTTGCTCACCCATCCCCCACGAATATCGGCTCGGCAGACTTACCTGTTCAGGTAGTTGCTTTCTCACTGCCATGCAGTGTTAAGGGTCATGGCGAGTTTGTCGTGTCGAATCCATTTGGTATGAATGTAGTTTATTTGCCTATTTATATATTATGTGTATGTTTATAGTATATGTGTTTTTTTCATATCAAATGTGTATACAAATGAAATGTTCACTGGACCCAGGGACCTATTAAAAATCAATATACTGTGCTGAATGGGCATCCTTGTAAAATATCTTTTTATAAGTATAAAAATAATAAAACAACAACAAACCTCTTTCCCCTAGGTTCAAGCATCGCACGTGTACCACGACTAATCCTATTCTGCCCCCGAGGTCAATAGGATCAGTGTCAGTCATTTACTTACTCTCCCCGTACGCACAAAGCATAATCTCATAATCTGGTATAGTCTCGGCCTTTCAAACCACGCCGTTAGCTTCATTCTAACAACATTCACCTGAGGATCGGGTCGCATTCCGTAAAACAGTCTGTGGTGAATTTCCAGGGTAGTTTTTCTTCATCCATATATATATATATATATGTGTGTGTGTGTGTGTGTATGTGTCACCTCTGTAACACGTCAATGATGTCATCTGAAAATAGTTAAAAGACCGTCAAATAATATGGAGAATGTAAATTTTCATTCTTGAAACAAATGCAAAGTGAGAGATAAGGACAGGATTCATGTGGTAGGATCTGCTGTTAAAAAAACAGACAGCAAACAGTCTTCCAAACCATCATCAGTGAGCGGCTGATGATGCCAGGCCCAATCTCCCTCGCCATATCAGACCTTTCACTTCCTCCTTCAACAATTAATGATCTGGCCAAGGTGGCCCAACTTAACATTCAATGGGATCTCGGGGAGGCCGCTCAGGTGGAGACGAGATCATCCTGCTAGACGACTTTTAATGACAAAGTTTGAAGTGACTGCGGAATGTTAGCATGATTTTATGGCCTAAAGGTCACTGAACAGACTACCCGTAATAGTCTGCGTATGAGATACACTGACTGTGCCACTACAGCAGTCATGAAACCGGAGACCCCAGTATGACCAGAGCCACGTAATGTGCCCAGTGGTTAGACTAATGACCGGGTAATAAATCCTTGTATCAGACAATGTGTGTGCACCAGAAAAGGCCAAAATGCAGCAAGTCATGGAATTATTAATATGTGGAAACACACAGGAATTCCCAATTATATTACACCCAACCTAAACAACAAGCTTTAGTTACATCTTGAAAGGAGCGCACCACAACAGAGCATAATCAGAGGTTTATTTAATGGGACAACCCATTGAATACTCAATTAAAAAAATAGTGTCATATGAGAATCATGCCACTTCCTTAGGACAAAACGAAGGCCAAAAACCAGACCTTGCTCACTCCTGGTTGGAGAGGGAGACGGTCTTGAGGAACAATCGGGGTCAAAAGGCGGTCAAAACAGGGTGATCCCGACAGCCTCGAGGAACATGCAACGAATTCACGGACAAACGTCTGGATCCTAGGCAGCCTTTAGCCAAATCATTTGTAACCCCTGAGAGCCTTTTTATTTCACTTTCTAATTGTCTCTACCAGTTTCAATGCCATACTAGACCAATGTTTCATAACTTAGGTTACATGAACAGCCAACGATCGCTCTTACAATCAGTCTTGACGACCATTCATTAAAAGTGTATATGGGAAGACAAGCCTGTCTTGGGATTTCAACGTTTTCAGACTTATTGTTATTGTTCAATAATGACCTATAATTGAGATTTAAGATAATTGCATCAGTGACAATGCAGAGAATGTTAATTTGTTTGTCTATTATAACCATGCTTTAAGTGAATCAAAGAGTTTGTTGACTACTGACACGTAAATTAGATACTTTTTTTTGGCATTATTTGACTTTCATTAGCTATATAATAACGGTTGTACCTATGCTTCATCAATTACTCTGGAGTTAAACAAAACCTACCGTAACAACAATTTTTTCGTGAATTTACACTTACGACCTTTAATTATGGAATTTCTTAGATGGCAACCACAAGCAACTCAGTATGGTGAAGGATGATCACGGAAATCGTAATTGTAAATTAACATTAAGCCTAAGTGAGATTTTGAAAGGCACAAAAAATACTTCTCTTCCCTATATGAAGTGGTTATATTACTGTACCTACTGAAAAAAAAGATAAGTAGTGCAGCTATCTTACATAGCAATCAATGCCAATCAATCAGTGTGTTGTCATGCTCTATCAGTACAACCAAACCCATATAACTGGATACCAGAATTGAAAAAGCTGTTATTCTTTATCAGGCTTTATTTGTCACTTGCTTGGTACAGGTTGTTAATAGGTTCGAGGTACTTGTATGACAAATATAACATCTACTATGACTGCTTATTATTCATAGGTGTTTTTATGAAGCATATAATAAAACTGCTGATTGTCAACATTGTATTTTAACGCACACATGTACCACATGTTTACCATGCAAGGCAGTCTAAAATACAATGTTCAATATATGCTTTATGCGTCCTATACAATGTCATGTTAACCATCGCGAATGTCATTAGTGAAACCTTCACTGGTACCTACTCTATATAGGGGGGCGTATACGTTTAGCGGTTTATATTAGCAAAAAGGATACCGTTGATAAAACAAAAATGATAAAAGCATATTTTCTCTCCAGGACATATTATCACATACATCAATATTCTATAATCGCTCGTATTTATTCCAATATAAATTTCAGATAATGTTGGTTACTATAATGTAGCTTTTTGGCATCCCAACTAAATTTAATGCTGCAATTCTGAGGTTTCCTACACAGTATACCGACGCGCCCCGTGATGTGTCATTTGACTTTTCTGTATTTCCGCATTTTGACAGAGAGTCGTTCAGGCGCTGCTTTGAAGACAGCCTTGAGCATAGACCCGTCAACACGTAATACGTGTCACCTCTTAACATTTTGTTATTTGGACAATATGCATTTATTTATAATTCTCTGCAGACGCCTGGCGCTCTCCCCAATATATACATTGACTGGGGTAATAAACGCCATTTAAATATATGATAATATATTTGCTGATGGACCATCTATTTATATGATGTTGTAAATATGATATGTATAAATATGGAGTGTATTATAAAAATAAGGCTTTCATGTCAACAAAGTGTCTTAAGGTTAACAAAATCTTCATAGGTAGCTTAAAATAATATCTTATCTTTACGTGTATGTACAATAAAATACAATGCTGCACATATCTTACAGTAGGAGAATACATTGCAAATTTATACTGGTACTTTTATTATATCCTTCCTTCATTGCACTGTGAATACTTTTTCAAGCGTCCGTGTTTGGACTTACGGAAGTACGTGTAATTGTAAGCATACATCAAAACTGTATGCCACATGGATCGTGTACCTAAAAATAAGATCAAGCTTAGAATATAACAATGAACTTAACGTGCCAGTTACATTTCTATTTCGGTATTACCTAAAATTATCACATCATAAAATAATCTGTGTTACTCTTGTTAATCATGTTAACCGCTCCAAAATTTCAAGAGGGTCAAGCTTGCTCCCAAAAATAATAAATAATAGACGGGAACAGATAAAAATAAAAATAAAAAACTTTAATAGAGTTTGTATAACATATAATGGAATTTGGTGATCCTAGACCTATGGTTCTACAGTCTAGTTGTAGGTTTATAAATAGTTTACCTTTGATAGCCAAGGGCTCATGTGAATATAATTTATTTTCGTCTGTCCAAATTTCACACGTGTATAGTCTGGCATAGCGACATCCAATTGTGGTTATAAAAAGTGACGCCATGGCCCTGCTTGGTATCATGATTATATGACAATTGGCTCCTCAAACCATTTTCACTATAGTCTTGCTGGCCGTTTTGTATATTAAACTCGAAAACAATTATGGGTTCCTCGTCTCCGAAAGAACGCAACCACCTTACACGGGTAGGCAGGAGCTTCGGGTGGTACTTACAGACTATCTCAAGCTCTGCTTCGTGATGCTTGAATTCCATTTTGATGTCTAGGTGAAACAAAATTGAATAATTAGATACGGTCAAGAATAATACTTGCTACACTCACTGCAAAATTTAAATAAAAGCAATCCCATGCACACTTTGTCACCAAAGAATCGATGATAGCTTAAACTGGAAGATGCACTGATTAACTCTGCATCATCATGTTAAATGATCAACGCAAAAAATATGGAATAGTTTCAATAATTTCCCAAACACAGCGATCTGCTTCCTTCTGGCCTACCTGCTATCATTAGGAACATGCCAATATCAATAATCATTATGAATAATATTTTGACTGAAACATGGATAAAAATGATAATGACAAAACAACGTTGTTATGAATACTTACATAATTCCTTGAGGCAGACAACTTGACGTTCCAAATGACATTCATAGCGCTTGTGTTCCAACTGAACGTGACAGTATTGTTTATCCTTGGCTAAATTAAACGTGTCTGAAATATGTGAGAGTTCTTTAATGTATGATCACTTCCGCTTTCGTCAACATTATCCACGTTCGCTCATGTTATGTGCAGATGCCCAACACTGTATGAAGAAGTTACAATAATACACTTCTACCTAATAGAACTGTGGGAGGAAAAGTATTAAAAAACACATGAGTCCAGCAAATGTTGATTATTTATTTAACAATGTGTTAGTGTTTCGTTATTGTTTTGAATAAACTTGATACATGACTTGAGCATGTTCTATAACCCTGTTGTTTTGTGGTCATCTGTCTTTCACAATGCTAACTCATGTTTTTTTCCTTATAACTCACAGAATATAAGCCACAGTGACTCACTTTAAGGATTCATAAGAGACTCGCCAAGGACCGTCCTGGATGTCATTTTCAAGGTTCTTCATTAAAAAAAGGAAGAGGTTTTTTTGCCTTTTTTTGCGCTTAAAATCATGTTTTTAGCAAGTTTCTCCCAGAATAAAGCTTATCGTGGCTTTATTTTAAGTGTCCATGGGGCCTGGCAACGTCAGAAGACTCTGGGTCTAACCGATACAATTATTTGCCTTTCTGACTCTCTGGTTGCTCATAATCATATTTTTGGCCAGTTGCTCGCAAAACCACGAACTAATTTCATGTGTCCACGTAAATTTTTCAAGGACTCCCTGGATGTTGCGCTAGAGCCTAACATATACAATGTGTAGCCATCAGACTCAGTATGTTTCAGAAACATATAAATGGCCCCTAATATGGAGTATATAGGCCCACATGACCTATTTTTTAGCTTTCCTAGCAGATATGCCTACGACCTCAATGGATGTATATATAGAAGTCTTATGTTTACGGTTTGTGCCTTCTTAACAGCCAGACTACTTCATTTGAAGGTCTAAAAATCAGAAAAAAATTAGTAAATTTTAGAACAAAATCAAGTCGCGTATCAGACTTGATGGTCTTATGAAAAGCTCCTTATAAATATGCATGGAAAGAAACATGTAAATCAATGCATAAGTTATTCAGATACTGCAAATTTTGTATCTAATTTTTAATTCTTCTTTGGTGCAATAACGAGCAACGTTACTCAGAGGATATGACCTTATTTCAAGTGTATGGAACAGCTTTTTAACGGACCTCATCGGATGCTAAGTAAAAAGGATTTTAAGTCCAGCAGTAAATGTTTGTGCCCTGTCTGACTGTTTGGATGTTCAAATCATGGTTTTGGTCAGAAGTTTGCAGAATATAGGTTACCATGACATAATTTTAGATTTACATTGAGATATGCCCACGACTTCGATGGATGTAATGTTAGAAGATTCTCGGGCAAACGGATACAATTTGTGCCCTATGACTTTCAGGGTGGTGAAAATCCTGTTTTGATCCGTAGTTCGCAGAATATAGGTCACCATGACCTAATTTCAATGTCCGTAGATATTTACCCAGGCCCTGCATGAATATCATGTATAAAAATTCTAGGCAAAATGGATGCAATTTGTGCCCCGCCAGACTAACTTCGTGCTCAAAATCATGTATTCGGCCCGTAGAGCACAAAGTATAGGTCACACTGACATAATTTCATGTTTCCAAGGAGGACATGCATGTCTAAAACCTCCCTGGATGTACAGTTTCAAGGTCTTACTGTTACGGTTTGTGCCAAATTAACGGCCGGACTGCTTCGTGTGAAAATCTGGAAAAAAAAACCCCAAAAATAAGGCGGTAAGAATAGAAAAAAAATATGGGTGGAGCCATCAGTCTTCAGGCACTGATGAAAAACATCATATTGATTCTGCATGGAGTAAATCATGGAAATCAATGCGTTAATTATATAGACACTGGAGCTTTCGTATCCAATATTTAATTATCCCTAGGGTGCCATTATAGTTCCCATAACAAAAAAAAATATAGGTGGCAGGTACCTGATACGATTTTCCAGGGATGTTTCTCATGGACTTCCACGGTTGTTCAGTAAGAAGTTTCTAGGTCCAGCGATATATACTCTGTTATCGGACAGACGGGCGGACGGACAAAGAGTAATCGCTATAGCCCAGATGAGCTTAAAAGTATTATCTGTAGATTTCCCAATTTAATTAAGAACTATGGAGAAGCTGATTAATATCCTGTCATTTGTATTCCGCCCCGTATAAATAAACATGGAGAAAGGACAGATGTTGCTCCTCTCGTTTGCATAAATGAATTGTGATTTTACAGCATAATAGTAGAGACGTTATTACATGCACCTTCGTAGTCGAAGCAGGAATGTTCCTTCAGTGCGTAAGATAATTACAGATCTTAAGTCAAATTTGTGTCGAAGAGTCGGACGTTGGATTGGTTATTCCGTTTACAGATTAATATAAATTGACAAAACACATATTTAAAAAAAAAGTCAGTTTCGCCCAGAATAAGAAAAAAATACAGGGCATGCGAGAAAGCTTTGTGCAATCCTCTTTTTACAGCCGTTTGTCTATTATGCCATCATTCAGATATACATACTTCTGAATTAATAAATATTTAGATAATAAAAAAAAAATGGCGAAGGTAAAGAAATTAATTTAACAATTTCACCTTAAGCAGACTGGGCTTGCCTTAGCTCTGTTGATACATTTCCCGGTATCTGAGAGGCAACTGGTACAAATCTATTCAATAAAACGGATTTGAATTCATCATATACTCTAAGTATCTTTTAAAAGATTAACTCGCCCTTGGTAACCAAGACTGTTTTGTAGTCTTTTTCGATCTTGATTTATCTCAGTAAGGTTTTCTGCTGGTCAGACGATGAGTCGGCAGTGAGCTGCTGTTACACAACATTTGACATACATCTGCTGAATCACTTCCAGACACCATCTCCGGGAACGTACATATTTCGAACCATCCACTTGTCTGTCTCATGCCTCAAACAAAATGATATTGTACAACAGGAGTTGTAACATTAAATAAAGATATAGGGTAATTCTGAAAAAATGCATAACACTTATTTAATTTGGGAACAGTTTTAAATGGTTTTAAATAAAATTTGGTTAAAGGATATAGGAGAAAAATTGTTTTTCTAACACCCGGTGGCATTGTAGTAGATGGATAGAATAGGGCATTTTAGAAATTAAAAAAAAAATCTCAGGTGTTTTATAAAGAAAAAAGGAATTGTCACGTGACTTGTGATTGTTAGGGATGTTATTGATAGGTCAAAGACAAATCTTAAATCTCATAGAAATTTCTTTCGAATGCAAGAAACCCTTCACCCGAATAACGGTGCTCTTTATTGTTCACGTTATTAATGAATAGGAGAAAATTCTGCTATCTGTTAGTTCAATAATGGTGAAAGCCATGAATATATATGACGTGTATTACTTTGGTTCGCAAGTTCACTAAACATTTATTGGATGGTTTCGTCTTTAGGCTTTGTAATAGGCGTAGTAGCATAGAGTTTTTTCCATTAGACCGGTATCTTAATAGAATTATAAGTAATATAATAAGACAAGCAATGGATTTGTTTAATATTTGTCGTTGCTTCAGAGTTAGGCGAACAGAATCAACAATGAAAATGAGGTTTTACTTGCAGCGGCGAATGAGATTTGGGGAACGAGATCCTCATTTTAAAGAGACACCGTTTAGTAATATATTAGAGGGTAGGGCTTATGAGCTGTGACCAAAGCTCTGAACAGCAAAGAAACTCGTCCTGCGGTTCAAGCAAGGTTATTACAAGAACCATTTTACGACATAAAAATCCATTCATAAGTTATGTAGTAGAGAAAAGGGACTTCCCATGCGCTATTCTACCAGGATCAACGGTTGTGAATGACATGTCTATGGTAACTAGATATAGGTACTTTGTAATTAATATGTTCATGGCATGCGCAAGCTTTAAATGAGTATTAATGTAGGTCATCATTTAAACAATATTTTATCATTAATGGTTTTTCACTTCAATGTCTGATAACTATTTGTCTAGGTATTTACATGGATGAATCAGTTACCAATAATCCAGAATTCTTCACATTCAAAATGATATATTCGGCGCAGCTTCCAGAGAAAGTCTTTATGAAGTGCTGGTATGTTTGCAACAGGACAAAATTTGATACCTTGCTTTAATGGGGAATTAAAGAATTGCAGGGCAAAAAGAAATATACTCCTTCTATTTACTCTGTATTCATGGAAACAAATTCTCTTCAGAGATCGTGATCATGTGATACGTAACAATTTTCTGGATAAAGAGTTATTCACATCAATGGAAAGATAAATATATCCTGGTCTGTGAATTTGCATTACATGGATATATTTGGATGAAATGATCCCAATGGCCATGGTTTCATTAACATACCGACAAAAGTAACTTAATCTGAGAGTTATTTACCTTGCTCAAGTAAGGTAGCGTTGGCTATGACTTCGTCTCTGTTCGAAGTTAAATTGTAGCCGTATTTACCAAAGTCCTCGCGTTTGCACTTTTTATAACTAAAGTGGCTATACCTTCATTTGGTTCAAAGACGTGTGTGACTCGGTTTCTGTACCTTGACCCTTCTTCACCTTTCATCGTGCTTGGTATATACGTATAGACAGCGTGTCGTCTGTTCTCATGCATCTTGTACCAGTACACCATCAATATACTTGCTTTCAGTGGATGGTAGAAGCATGTGAATGTTGCCTGGTTGTGTGCGTCTAGCACATGGATGTTGCTGCCATTGAACTGTACGCTTTCCACTTCTAAAATAACAAGCGCAGGGTATAATGAGTACCAGTGGATAAAAACATGAATCATGTTAGTGTATAATAGGCATTTGTGTCATTATGCAAGATCAACTGTTAAAAAATAACCATTGTGCTCTTTGCCTCGCGAATGCAATCTTTTTGTGCAGTATCGCTCTCTTAAAAGGCATCTCCATTGCTCATGAATAAACCCGGGAAAAAAAATGGACAGAGTAAAAGTTCCTTAAATGTATAAAATGATACAAGTGGTAAAAACCTAATATTTTGAACTTAATTAACACGTGACCAGATTACGATAAGATCGATAATTATTTTTTTATAATAACACACACTATTTTGATATTACCCAGTTTATTTTTAATGTTTTTGTTATCTTTCACAGAGCAAATATTACATTTGGGTGTACAATGTGTGAAAAAGAAGGGATAGATGAGCGCATTATACATGACACCATGATACCATAGCTTAAGGGAACAGATGGAGATAGACATCCAACACGCAAAGTGTTTGCAACATTGCAACTTTGGAAGCTTCATTGAGATCCAATAACAGGGACCCCACCCTGTAAATACACATGAACCTAGCAGATTTGCAAATTTAACAGTAACTTCGTCAGGCAGTAGGAAGAAGCCCAAGTCTTCGACTAAAGAAAGTGCTAGCAAGTTTGTAACTTTAAAGACAACTTGGTCTGCTTGTAAAAAAAAACAACCTGTCAAATACAAACATTGTTAGAACCCATTAGAACAAACTTGCAAGCCCGTACCGAGAACCACCTGGATACCAAACACGCACATTGCAAGAACTTTTTTGAAGAAAATAAAAACAAGACAGTAGAGAGAACTACAAGGATGTCAACGTCTTAAACTTCACCGTTGAAACCAACATTATTAGCCGCTATAGAGGACCCAAAGCCAGGTAAAACGGGAATCGCTAGCAATTTTGAAAGCAACTTTCCATTCGCTGGATGGGACCTTAAGCCTTTTTTTAAAATTACAATTGCTACATAGGCTGGTGTGTCAAATACGAAACATACTGGAATCATTCAAGAAACTTTATCATCGGATCGGCAGAGGCGACCAGAGCAGTAGTACGCGCAGATTGATAGCAATGCAAATGTAACTTTGGGAGCTTGTAAAGAGGAGCTCAAGGCTGTCAGAACAGATATTGCTAGCATCGTTCAGAGAAATTTTGGAAGCAGGTGGAGGGGACACGAAGGTTGTCAAACAAGCAAACGTTTGCAAAATAATCAAATTGTGAAAGCAACATTGCCATCCGATAGGAGGAACACTAATACAGGCTGCCTAAAATGCAGTGTCAAATTCCTTGCAACTTAGGAAGCAGCTATGTCATCCGACGGATGGAACACCAGTTTGTCAAACACCCAAAATGCTAGCGACATTTAAAGCAACTCTGCAAGCCTGTAGATAACGCCCAGGCTGTCAAATTCGCAAATTGCTATTAACTTTTAATTCCACTGCTCTTGTTGGCAGAGTTGGCCTGCAGAATGTCAAACTAGAAAATTGTTAGCAAACTCTGTACTTTTGAAAGCAATTTGATCATTTAGTAAAGAATGACAAACATGTCAAACACGCCTATTTCTTGCAACTTTGGAAGCAGCCATGTTATCCGATTAAAAGAACATCAGTTTGTCAAACATGGATATTGCTAACAACAATTGAGATAACTTCGCAGACAGAAACACCAGGATGTCAAACTCGCATTTTTTTTTTAATATAAAATGTGCACCTTTGAAAGTAATATCACCAGCCGGTAGAGATAAGAAAACACACACTATCATAGTAATTTATCAACTTTGAAATTAACTAAGAGATCCGGTGGGGAGTCTCCCGTCAAGTCAAACATGCAACTTGCAGCCAACTTGCCGTTCGCACATCAAGTTGTGCTGACATGGATTTCAACACGTTACCTTTATGTCAGTCAACCTCTCACCATGGTCATATTATTTAACCTGTGACGGTGCAAGATTTTGGTAAGGACACTTTACCCAAAAACTGGTCTCATTTTAGAAACAAGTCTGCTTATATTTGGTCACTTGTGGACTTATTGACCGGGGTGAAATTGAGGGAAAGGACTATTGATGAAAGTTATAGAAAGGTAATGCTATAAAGGGATATTGACAAATGTTGTAGGAAAAGCAACAGATTCATGCAACTCATTCATCATATATATATATATGTGTGTGTGTGTGTGTGTCAACTATTATAATGTTACATCGTAAATAGACGTGCTTTCTTAAATGGGTAAGGCTTAATCACGAATCTCAGTGACAGGCACATAAACTATGCTTTTTTGTCATCTCTCAATTGTTGTTTTAGACAAGCGCATTGGCATACTGTAAAGAAAAGCGAATTATAAAGGATTAGGATTGAAGCCTTTATCTCTGTGATAAATAATGATTGTTTGACATAGTGAGATGAATTGTCATATGCAAAGGATTAAGATTAATCAAGAATAAATGTGAAGTCACTTCAGTAGACCGCCCAGAGAGCGTATATTGGCGTTTATTGAAATTAGTACATTATTGCGTCAGTTAAATCTTTATGTATATTTATCTATCTATTATTTTAAGATAAAGAATAATTTATTACGAATTATGCAACCTGTCTTTGAATTTCTACAAGGCGCTAGTATAAAAGCAAAATCATTATAGCACATACAAGTTATCATATTGGTAACAATATTTTTTAAATAAATGTTACATATATCGAGGTCGAAACAGTTGTGAATAGGTTTTGTCAATGTGGTTTATATAAATAATAGGGAATATGATCGTTAGTCACATCCATTTCATATTAGCAATCCATTCCTAGTAATGTATACCTAGTATGCTGTTTCCATGAATTCCCTTACAAATGTATTCATGTTCTTAGTCATTCTATTATGTCCGATATTGGTGTTTCAAACGTGTTGCCTGTTAGTATCTAGTAGCATTCATGACAACATATTGCTTTTCCGTTTTTTTTCAATTCCTTTTTAAAACACCTTCCTTTTGGATTTTGCTGGTAGGTAGCACGTGTGGTACCTAAGAAAAAATTCCGGTCTAGTCAACTCTGTTTGCGATCAATCTAGGATCGTGATTGGGGGCGGACAATACAGGATTCTGAGTCCGGTCGGGTCCTATACGACCTCGTCTTGCCCACTCTGCTTGCGGCCTCCTTTATTCTGTCTGACTTCCTTATAGCAATGGCCAGCCTTTATTTTTATAAAAGAAAGTGAATGTAATATGCGAATTGACATATCGCGATATTCCGATCTGTCGATACTATCACAAAGCTCTAATTATAAATACGTGTAATATAGGCCCTAATAGAGAACATTTAGTATTTCAATTTTCACAGGATACGGTCAGAATAATTTGGGAGCTATTTTAAAAGCATAGGTGCTATCTGAAGGAGAGTTCTTTATTAGGTGTCCCTTGGACTAAAGATATTCAATGGCATTGCAAGCGTTAAATTCTATGCATTTCCGCTACATAAATGATACCGGATCCCCTCCCATCTTATTAAAAATGCATATATAATATTTTCCGATCAGAATTTATATACGTGAAGGGTTAGCCCGTGTTATAAGAAGATGATTATATGTTCCTACTTGATCTATTCACTTCAGTTTCAGTAGTTAAACGATAGCAAATTTAATTAGTAAGATTTTGTCATAACAACCGGTTCGGAATATTCTACGGTGTCAAGGTTCTAGAGACTCTGGTCAAGTCTGATCAAATGTTTTATCTCCATTCGCACACGTAAAAAACAAGAGAATGTGAATATTCATTATTTATGCAATATAATGTAATCAGAAAAATGACAAGGAGATACACATAGAAAACAACACAGGGAGACTTACCCAAAAATATAATCTCCTCCTTCCTTGTTAGTTGACGGAGGTAAAAGTAAAGAAAACAGTGAGCTAGTAAGTGAGTCAAACTTACCTACAGCTTATGCCCGTGAATGAAACTTTGTACTGTCAGCCCCGACAGTAAAATAAGGTGTGGAGGTGCTCCGGCAGTACAATAATATGTTGATACTAAGCGTGCCATATGAGTCACAAGGAAAGACATTTTAGACTAAAGGGGTGAACCCACCAAGGCAGACACGCATCTCGACACAGCGCGACGCAGACCGACACAGAAATCAGGCGACACACACCGACACTTGGTTGTGTCGGTTTGCGTCGCCTAGTGTGTCGTGAAGTGTGTCGTGCAGCCAAAATAACAAACAAATTGACCGACACACCCGAGACACACATTGGGGTTCATGACACACAGATTATCGCGTGTTGAACCGGAAGTTGAACTCTTTAGATTATCTGTTGCAAGAGTTCGGGCAAAAGCCCAATTCATGATAATGAGGACAGTATAGCCACTAGCCCGAATATAAAAAACTTTCTCAATATCATTTTCCAACACATAATACGGTATGTATAATTTGAGAATAAAAGTTATTTTTGCTTGGTTTTCATTATTTGTTCGAACATTCATGATATCCAAAATTTCTTGTTATGAGATGCGCAATTGAAAGAGAATTGATATAAATATTAAGAAACAAGAAACTGAAACTATGATCTCGAAATCGTTAAGTACAAAAGTACGCGTTTTATTCCCCTAAAAAGAGAAGGGGACACATGAAACTTTGTCCCCGTTATACTTTGTCCATTTCCCTAAAAAGGGAGGAGGACATACTGCCCCCTTTTCCCCCACCACCACGAGGCCCATGATTTCTGACGTCCCTGACGTTATTGATGACATCGATACTTTATATTACATATTGCTACCACTCAATTAAATATTGATTTATTTTTTAATTTTGTGATCACAGTAGGGCATATATGGGTTTATAATTTCTCAATTTTACCTTTACTTGAATCAAGTGTTAGCGCAACAATTTCCCCAGGTGCTTATATACCGGCCAAAGCTCCGTTTGTCTAATATTCTTTGAATGATCAATGCCTTAAGGGGGGGGGGGGTAAATGTTCAACAACTGTATACTATTATGACATGGAAAAAGCGTATGATTTTCCATACCGAATATGAATTATTGGTGGGAAAGGGGGAGTGCAAAGGGCTAAAACAAGATCATTGTTTTAATTTTCAGTAGTCTATCCAGTAAATGAGGTTAAGGCAACGGGGTCTGGAAAAGTTTGTACTCCACATATTACGTATTTCAAGTCTTCCATCAAACGACAAACTTGGCTCATCCCCTGGTATGCGATTATATCCACCCTAAAGAGGAAGAGCAGTCCCTGCGGTGTTGCTCAGGTTTGTGATTTGTTTTAAAGGACCTGCTTTAAAGGACCTGATACATAACATAAAGCTTTTTTATCAGTTTTTTATTAACTGATTTGTTTTTTTTTTATTTATTCAATATCAAGTATAAATGCAGTGAATATGCTGTTTATTAAAAAAATAAGAAACATTATATATTCAGAACTTTTAAGCAGAAATGCTATACAAAGAAAAATGGAGCGTATCGTCAATACATATCGGATATCGAATTGAGTGTATCGCAATACGTATTGTACCTAAATAGGCAGACCGATACCGATCCTAGGCAGGACCGATGCAAGACAACAGAAAATTGTCTCCTGATTGGCTGGAAGTGACCTTGACATTGACCCACTCACTCCACGTAGTGCTGCGTGTCGGTATGTGCCGTGAAAAGTGCGTCGCACGTCCAGTTCCACTGCACGATCCGTGTCGAGTTGTGTCGAGAAGAAACCGACGCAACCCGACACGCGTTTTTATCGCACGACAAATCGAACATGTTCGATCGTGTCGCAAGGCCCGCGATGCAAAGCCGATACACTTCTTGTGTCGTGTGCTTCTCCGTGATGTGTCGTGTGAGCTGGTCCACTGCCACGACACAGGCGGACGTCGCGACACACTGGACGTCATCTGTGTCGTAAAGCGTGTCGAGAGACGTGTTAGGACGTGTGTCGGCTTTGGTGGGTTCATCCCGTAAGTTAATAACCGCATTGATTGCTTCAAAACCTCAGCTAACGTTGATAACCATGACCCTCAAACTAATAAAGTATCCTAGCTTGTCGATGAATAAGGTGATAAAAACAGTTTAAGGGTTCTTACATATCTATGTATGCGTCATATATTTTCATGCTTTTAAGTACCTTGTCAATGCCTTTCCATGATAAATAGATAGACAGATAAGTATGTAGATAAATGTGTTCGATTTGTTCTTTTACGCTGTCCTTTATCTTTCCTGTTTTATAAACAGGGGTCTAATGGGCAGCGCCGTCTTTCGCTTGTTAATAAAATTATCATCTGATAAACAAATGGAGTCTCTGTCAGTAATGATCATATCCTATGAACAACTAAGAGTACATGTACATGTCCAAGGCTTATTCAATATATATATATATATATATATATATATATATATATATATATATATACGGCCTTTCCTTTGATATATTATGAACCCCGCGCACCAGTTTGATCAGAAAGCTAGTTTGCGAAAAAACCGTAAATAAAACCGCGGCAAACTTTAACCTGAACACAGAAAGACTCACATGTGTTTGACCTGTTAATTCTACATATTAAAACAATTTTGTTCACAGCGGTAACCACATCAATTGGTCGAAATCCGAAGGAGCTCTCTCTGATAGAGAGGATTAAACGTTTCAAGACCGCGGCGACTCATCCTGGGACTTTACAGAGGTCAGTCAGACACTTCGAGTCCCGAAGTGACTCGACAAAATAGGTAACAAAAACGTCCACTGGTATGGTGATTAAATCGTTTATTGCAGCGGCATCTGTGGAATGAGAATCGGTAGACGGGAGCAAGGGTAATTTCTAGCACCGTTTTGGGACTGTGCAATACAAGAGGCTATGAAAAAGACTAACTAGTCCAATATAATGCCAACTGACTCGTGTATTCAGTGCAATGAATATCAACGAATTTGGTGAAACAGGGGTTTTCTTTCATGTCCTGCCTAAAAAGATAATGTGTGATAGGAGAGAATTACTGACTCATTTTGTGTCAATGCGGCCGTGTCCTCGTTAAGGGCAGTTTTGCAATGTAACATAGACAAACCATGTCAGCTTTTAAAGTGAGATTCCACAACAAAGTAGGGTTTGGTGCTTCGGAAATTACTGTCTGACATCACCTCAGAATTCAAAGAGGTACTAGTTAGTAAAGATCTAGGGACATTCATGGCGTCAAACGCATTGTCGGTGTAGCAAACTACATCGAAATGTTCTTACCACACCCAGGGGACATGATTGAACTACTCGACCAATTCACGGAATGGAATTTCAAGCAGACATTTGTGCATAACGAAACAAGGTTAAAAGGCTCTTCTGACGTACTTTAATACAACAAAACCGACAACCCTGGAGTGTGATTCCTCGAGCACCGTGCTGTACTGACGCAAAATGGGCGGTCAGTAACTATTACCGCAAAAAAACTAACAATTACCGAACAGAACTATGCCGGTATGAAAGAGGACCTTCTCGCAATTGCTTTCGGCATGGTTTCCATCAGTTATCATATTATGGCCGCCATGTAACTCTTGAGAGGGACCATTAACTTAACGAAATAATATGCCGCAAACCTAGAAATAACAGAGAATGCTCTTCGGGCTACAGCATTATCGGCATACAGTTACGTACAAGAAAGCCACAAATTTTACACTGTTGATGCTTTATCTCGTGTCCTAGCGGAAAAGTAACAATAAATAGCTAAACAAGGAACAGTGGAGCCTCGCGTATCAGCCAAGCACTAGTTGCAACTACGCCTATTACCGTCTTTAATCCGGCCCGGCACTGAGAGATGTACCTGACATAGTTGCTTAAACTCGTCAGTCTTAGATGGATAAAACAAGTAGCTGTATATCATAAGAATATCATCGAATAGAATTGTGAATGCGCACACTGTGTGTATTGTTAGGAATTATGTAAAAAAAAAGAGGTAAATTTAGAGAGGCTTTATGTTGCGAAATTACTGGAGCGATTTTGGGACATATGCGGTCACTCGTTATTCATATGTACCATGCTAAATACGCCTGCCGAGGATATACCGTATTTTACTCAATTAAATGTTATCCTCACAAAGCCTTTTTTCAGGATGTGTTTTTTTTTCTGGATTTTCTTGCCTTCGGTCTCAATAGCCAAAGAGGGTTTCATGAGAGGGCCGAATGGTGAATGGTTATATGCTCATTCGCGGTCACAGGTCCACAACAATCCCATTGATCCCAATATCCATCATAACGCCTCTAAAGGACAGTTCCTACCTAAAAAAAGTAAAGGGTTTAAGTCAAGTGCTAAACAAAGATCGCATAACCCAGCGATCAATGCGAGGACTTTTCATATGGGTCAACATTTGGTTACCAGTAACCAGTCACGCGACCACCTTTTGATACACTGCATTGAGGTTTACAGGTGTGTTTATATAACTTCACACGTATCTTTCAATGATAACCATGGCTTTAATAATTTGGCTAATTTATATATATATATATATATATATATTTTAATTTCTTTTAAAGGAAGCCCTACAATTTAAATGCAATTGGGGTGCGGGTTTGGTTTGGTGGGACGCAAACATTCTTCTGGGATACACAATCTCAAGGGACGTTGAAACATAAGCACATCCTATCAGTTCATCTTTAAACTGATATGGATTCCATTAGCAAACTAAACACTGTAGTCGAAGCCTACACATCTCTGCCAGTATCTCTTTGATATTCATTTGTTCATGTGCACACGTTTCGTATATAAACACTGTAACGCTTCAGTAACACGAGTTCACCTGGCGGTCGGCAGAACGATTGCATACAAATGGGTAGCGTCTCCGCGGGGACAAAAAAAGAAGGTTCACTCATATGTTGTGGGAAACTGAATCAACTATAAGAAAGTTAATGACAGCTGGGTAAAACATTGGTCTCAAGGCCAATAACTCTTTCTCAAAAACCTTTTTAAAGTGAATCAAATTTAGTGACGAGTTTTTTAATTAATGAATACCAAGAATAGACCCGTTCATACACGTCTAGGTATTACGATGTCCTGCTAATTTATTGGTCAGAGTTGAGTTAACTAGCTACTTCCCACTTATTTTGAGGGCTACATGAATCGTTTTTCACCAGAGATCATTCTCGGTGCATATTGTACATGAAAGCATACGTTCCAACATAATTCCCTGTCGCATTGAACATCATTTGGCAGGTCGAAAGACCGAAAGAATAGTTCTGAGTGGAACGATAATAAAGGATTCTTAAGGAAAAAATCAGCAGTGCTTTAATTTCAATTAAGTAACATAGTTTCATCTTATTCAATTCATTTGTTTTGAAATAGTGCATATATACCTTTAATGTGGCTTATAACCCAAGGGAATCGATGATATGCCTTCTAAAATATGCATGACATTACCGTTTTTGCAGACTTCGTTTGATAACATTGTTAGCTGCCAGATGGCGCTATTAGTTCAACACTAGATTCAGGACATTTTGAACAGTTTTCTTGTGTTTACGTCTATTTTTGCCTTGTATGAAATTTATGAGATGAGACTTAACCAAATTGCCTGTTTATTATCGTCATCTTTACCGTTACAAGGAAAGAAGAAATAAGGTTATTATACTGTGATAATAACCTGTTCAGCTTCAAACCGATTTTGCAAACAAAGAGTACCAATTAGACTATTACAGAATCGTTTCACAAATTATACAAGAGAACATGCAGAATGTGTCTTAATCCTTGGAGACCTGCAAAAATTAAAATTTATCTCGTTCCATTTGATATACTTTATTTTATTGTATGTATAACTTGCCTCAATAGAAGCCAAATAATCAATTTTGGTACGAATATATAGTTTTCCAAGAACTGTTAAACTACTAAATAAATGCGATGTCTATCATTTTACAAACATAAACAACACACATAGTTTTTGTATAGTTTACTGTATTTCTCTACATCTACGAAATTTTTCAATTCGTTAAGCTCATAGTGTCTGCTAATTGTTTAAGCGATTGCTGGTATTTGATTGCGAGGCTTCTTTACTATAGCTCAGACATATAGTTGTGTTTCGTCAAAGAATTGACAGTCAATGATTTAGAATTTAATCTAACAATATTAGGTAACGGTACAATGCGAAAACGTTTCCAAGACAAACTTAATATATGACCATTTACCATAATTTAACAATCTGATGACTCGAAGAAAATTGTTGAGATCTATATTTTCTGTTGGTAACAGGTAAAGAAATAAGGTCAAGATAGGAGGAAATATGGTGAAAATATGAAGATGCAGAAGTTGTAATCTACAGCTGTTCATATGAAGAACATGGTATTTCCATTATGATACTAGCAGTTAAGCACATCTGATGACTCTAAGAAAATTGTTGAGATCTATATTTTCTGTTGGTAACAGGTAAAGAAATAAGGTCAAGAAAGGAGGAAATATGGTGAAAATATGAAGATGCAGAAGTTGAAATCTACAGCTGTTCATATTAAGAACATGGTATTTCCATTATGATACTAGCAGTTAAGCACATCTGATGACTCTAAGAAAATTGTTGAGATCTATATTTTCTGTTGGTAACAGGTAAAGAAATAAGGTCAAAATAGGAGGAAATATGGTGGAAATATGAAGTGGCAGTAGTCGTAATCTACAGCTGTTCAAATTAAGAACATGGGATGTCCATTATGATAATAGCAGTTTAGCACATCTTTTTCCTATTATCTAAGGATTTAGCGTAAACTTTAAATCGGATATAATAATTAGATATGTTAATTTATAATACAAACAATGATTTTCCAAAATGTAATTCCCATTTAGTTTATATAATTATATAGAAACATGTTAATTACATATTGCAACTGAAATATAATATTTTAAATTGTGGTCTAATGGCTGTTTAATTTTTAAGTGATATCTGCAGGGACAAAAGTTGTCCAGTCTGTGCTCTGATGGAGTTAAACAAATGATGGTAACCCTATCGAACGAATTGTAACACAATTAGATGTAACTCGATAGGATGGTGATGGTGCGAGATGCTGCAATATTTGAGGATAATCATTGGATCATGTTTTTATCAAATATTTTATCTTCAGATGTCAATAGTAAACAGTAATCAGCTGTCTTGATATGTTATTTTATTTGGTATGAGATAAATTATTTCAATAATACATATTAGAGCAGTATTGAATTAATTATTATAAATTGTTTAAATTAATTACATGTCAAGCGTTTTATGACCTTGATTGAAGAATGCCTGTACTGTCTATGGTTAATGGCCAAATATTCAATATGAGATTCGGAATTCCCATTTAGCAAACATGCCTAGTCAAATTATGTACTTTGTATGATCTTCTAACTATATAGGAATTATCAATTCCAGCATTGTTTCCTTAACTGTATGATATGTACCTTAAGAAGGGAAAATATAACACGCCTAACAAATACACACATATAAAGGGATATTTAGGATATGTCAGTTAGCCTTATGATTTGAAAATCCCTTTGCTCGATTTGTAACCTATCATGTGAATGCCCGTGTCATTTGTGTTACGGGTAATCATAATGTAGTAAGTTATAAGTTAAAATGAATTATGTTTTGCTTTGCCTCTTGGCGTATCGAAAAAGCCTTTATCTTGAGGAAATTTATAAATGACCTATATATAAGAAATTCCCTGTCGCATTGAACATCATTTGGCAGGTGGAAAGACCGAAAGAATAGTTCTGAGTGGAACGATAATACAGGATTCCTAAGAAAAAATCAGCAGTGCTTTGATTTCAATTAAGTAACATAGTTTCATCTTATTCACTTAATTTATTTTGAAATAGTGCATATATACCTTTAATGTGGCTTAAAACCCAAGAGAATCGATGATATGCCTTCTAAAATATGCATGACATTACCGTTTGCGGACTTCGTTTAATAACATTGTTATGAAATTTATAAATGACCTATATATAAGTAATTGAGAAACATTTAAAGTATAAATTATAAAGCGTTGTCTTTGGATTCTTACAAAATACATATTTCCCGACGTAAGCAAGTTTCAAGTGACTAGTAAACTATAATAATACACTTTAAACCATGCACAGTTTGCATTTGATATATATATATATATATATGTATATGTATATACATATATTTACATATAGATATATAATTCCAGTAAGGAATGTCTTTTCCAATCTTGGGATATATAGTCTGATTGAAACGGTTGTTTTAAAAAAAATTGCGCATATGCTATGTCGCCTGTATTGACAAATACATAAAATTCCTCATGTTCTAACGGTGTATGACAAACCTTAGCAATCTGACACCATAATAGAAATGCCTGTAGTTCGGAAATAGTACCTATCTGATAATACATATTATTTGACCTTATAAAGGTCCAAACCTAATAAATTATAAACCTAAAACCGTTATGCTTATGTAGATGGCAAGTCATACAAAGAAATGCAAATTTTCTGAAAGAAATAATTAAAGTTTTCAATTTTCATGTGTATGCTAATCCACTTAATTTCATAATCCACTAGGTCAAAAATATAGCATTATTAAATATAGCAGTATCTGCAGTTTTCCTTCGAAGACCTTGCTATATGCCTTCCTCCAAGCCGGCGGACTGCGGAATCGGTAAACTTTCATTTACATTCAATACAGCCCATTTATAGTTCATGTTACTTGTTCAAATCCGTACCCATTTCACGATGTTTTAGGTTATGACATATATTTTGATGGTATTAGAGTCTGATTGTATTAGAATTTTAATCGTGTGTTCCATAAAATGGCGTTCGTAAGATAATAAGCTTTATGAACATTTCCTAGCTTTTTTTACAATTGAACATATATCGTTATTCCGAATAGGCTATATCGGCTTATTTCAATAGATAACACCTCATTTTTTTGCTGTTGTGCATTACATGAATTGATATTTTCTACTGCTAGATAACGTTATTGACCTCCCAGAGGCTGGGTGCACATGAGGTGTCACCATAACTCTCGGTGTAGATACATACGGAAGAATAGGAATCATGAAGATGTACTTCCGCTGTGGAGGTTCCAGAAAAGAACCGCTTCAACTTGGAAAATACGGATTTCCTCATAACACTTTGCTATGTAAACACATATAGTTACTTAAATTGTTGTTAAACACATTAGATATAATATCATGTTTTTTTTTTGGGTTTTTCAGAGTTTTCATCGTCTTACAGAAGGAGACAAAATCATGAAAAATGAAGTATCATCTTTGGAATGACAAGGCTTAGTAGGTTCGTGCTTCCAGACTTTTTGTTCAGCGGCCATGCTTTTGAGAGTGCCGTGCGATATAAGGTAATGTCTGTGAACAATTAAGCTTTACCTGCTTCATAGTCTTTTCTTGTGTTTTACCTAACAAGGCCATCATCAGATAACTTTTTACTTGTTCCACACGCGGCATATTTTCCTTTGTTCTAACTGTACGTTCAAATCTGCTTGCATCACAGGGTCATGAAAAGTGACCATGCACGTGTAGTTGCATGGTGACTTTCCAAATATGGCAAAGAATTGGTAGGTAGCCAAAAAAATGACACGCGTGACCTTCGATCAAGCAGGCGGGGCATGTGGAACAAATCAGTTATAGCCCAATGAAATGTAAAGCAAGCCATGAGATTTGCTTGGCTTGTGTCAATTATGGCAGGCGAGCCGTTAAGGCGTTAAAGGCTATAACCAATACAAAGTTGTATTAATTTTATAAATGTTGATTGAATTGTCCAGTTATTTAAACATATTATATAGAAATGTCAATATACTGATTGTAGATCTTTGCTTTGTGAATGGAAAATAACCCTTTAGATGTCTTATTTATACATTTTTCAATTTTCTTGAAAAATAAAAGAATGTTTAGTCTTTCATTGTGAATTAAGGCAACATGTCACAATTTTTTTTAATCCCAGCCTTTACAAATGGCAGTTTTGAGTAAAAGCAAATAAGAAAAAGATTTCCGATATTATTTTAACATATGAAGTATTTTCTTACATATGCTTAAGGTTTCTGCAAATGCATCATAAGAAACTTTTGGGGCGGAGGAACAATCCTGAGAGACCTGTGCAAATTTTCAGATATTCAGGTATGATCGTGTCCATAACCAGGTTATGCTTCCTTAAGTTAACATAGAGATAATTGTAATTAAACATATGTTACCAAAACGTTTGTCAGGCCACGAATAACAGTGGTATGAAGACTGTTATCTTGTTTTATCGAGCCAGCAGTGTTATTTGTTTCTGTGTTATTTGAATATTGAATAAATGATCATAAACTAAAGACAATCGTGACGTGAATAAATTAGGATGACCTTGCCGGAATTTTAAAGAAATTATTCTATTAAGCGATCGTGACAGATATAACCCCATTCTGAATCGTACAAAACAGTTTTACATGTTTAACAAAAGCAGCCAAGAATTTCTGCTATGAAATGATGTACCGTTACAATGGCTTGCCTTAATCATTGCAATGAATTGGGCTGGAAATGACCCCTTGCAATAAATAAATGCACTTTTAATTAAGATATAAAGACAGTAAAATGTGCATTAAACTCTCCCTTTCAGATGTGAAAATTATAGATTAGAAATTATTGCAGATTTGTCTGGATAACAATTCGCCAGCGCTTGCGGGCCTTCCCTGGAAGAAAATATGTAATGCTGCTTATATATATATATATATATATATATATATATATATATATTGTAACAGGTGCCCCTTTTCATTGTGTGCACAAGTCTTACATAAGTCTGTTTTATTGTGTGACACGGGCGTAACTCGTGTTGCAGCGGCCTCGCCTGGCCGGGGTTGCGGGCTCGGTTAAATTCGGCTTATACATTTTAAAGGACTGTGACATTGGTGGTATCCAGGTACTGTGCACTTTGTTTATTGTGTTGTGTGATTGTATTTATTTGCTGTTATACTGTTGTTGTACTGTGTAATTGTATTGATTTAGTGTATTGTGTATTGGGGTTGTTTTGGGAATAAATTATAGTTATTTGTAACAAAAAAAAAATCCACTGAAATCTTTGTTCATTCCCCTGGACGTTTCGCGCTGCCTAGTTTTGCAGAATCTGTTTTTTGTCTCCATAACAGGATTTGGGCTCGTCACAACCATGTGATATGTTGATATTAGGTTACGTAATATAAAATTGTGGGCTCGTCCGAGGGGCTTAATAGTTTTGGAAATTTATAAGGCCTTGACTTAGACACATTGTTTACAATACATTGTTTACAAGATTACACATTGTTTACGATACATTGTGTACAAGATTACACATTGTTTACAATACATTGTTTACAAGATTACACATTGTTTACATTACATTGTTTACAAGATTTATCTCAGTGGTTTGTTGTTATTGTTTTAACATTTTAACATGGCATATTTCAAACCTGAGACATATGATGGGATTAACCGTTCACCAAACCTTCCTGTAGTGTCCAACCATACCAAGAAAACGAAAGTTTTGCTTTTTGTTTTCTAGTCTACGAAATGCAGAAATAGCACTTATTTTAGCATCAACAGGATTTTCTTCACCCTTCCCTAGATATGACTCAAAAATATTACTTGTTCATGACAAAACTCAGGTTTTACTAAGTTGATGGTCAGATGTGCTTTACTGAGTCTTTCGCAGAGTTCGCGAAGAATTTGCAGATGTTTCTCCCAGGTGTCGCTGTACACGATGAGGTTATCAATATGTGCGTTGCAGCCCTGAATGTCCGTGACAACCATATGGATGAGGCGTTGGAACGTGGCTGGCGATTTCTTCATGCCAAACGGCATAACTTTATACTTATACAGTCCTTGCGCGGTCACAAATGCGGACACTTCTTTTGCTCGTTCTGTCAGCGGAACTTGCCAGAATCCTTTTAGCAAATAAAACTTGGAGACATATCTGGAATCGGGAACGTGTCCGTCTTGGTGACAGAGTTCAAGTTTTGATAATCCGTGCACATAAGGTAACTTCTATCAGGTGTTGGCACAATTATACATGGTGAACTTCAGTTACTGTTACTAGGTTCAATAAAATCATTGTCAAGCAAATATTGAATCTCATGTCGTAGATACTTTTGCTTTTCTGGATTCAGTCGAAAAGGATGCTGCTTGACTGCACTTGCCTCGCCAACATCAATGTCATGACACAAGATGTTAGTTCGCGTTAGAATGTCACTAAACAAATGTTCAAAATTCCGCAGCAGGTACCTCAGGTCTTGTTGTTGTTGTGCGGTAAGGTGTGACACTTTGGCATCCAGGTTTTTAAGCACGTCTGAGTTTTTTTAGTGGTACTGTTCCACACTGAATGTCTACATCACACTTACAATCAGTATATACTTTAACTTGGTCAGGGTCAGTTTTTACACAATTTACAACAGTAACATTATATACAACATTTGATGTGCTATTTCTGTCATGATATGGTTTCAACATGTTAACATGGCACAGTTGTTTCTTCTTACGCCTATCTGGTGTTAAAAGTATGTAATTTAAATCACTGACTTTCTTGTCAACAATGTAAGGACCAAATTAACTAGCTTGCAGAGGTCTGCCAGTGATGGGTAGTAAGGCAAGGACCTTTTCACCCGGCTCAAACGTCCTACTAACAGTGTGCTTGTCATTTTATCTTGTGCAGATTTTAGATGAGAATTTGCAATCCCACAAACATTGTGTAGTTTCATGCGAAAGTCTGAGACATACTGCAACAAACTAAAGAATCAGGATTTTCACACAAGAGTTTTTTTAAGCAGCTTTTATAGACCGCGAACTCAGTGTCCAAAAACTGGTTCTAAAGGACTGAAACCGAAGGACTTTTGAAAGGATTCTCTGACAGCAAACAGCAATAGGTAGATTTCTTCATCCCAGTCTTTCCGTGTGTTATAAAAATAAGACCTAATCATGTTTTTTAATATCTGGTGAAAACGCTCGAGGGCGCCCTGACTTTCAGAATGGCATGGCGAAGAGCTGTACTGTTTTGTACCTAGCTCAAGCATAACTTTCCGGAATAAGCCGGACATAAAATTAGACCCTTGGTCAGACTGGACAGATTTTGGTAATCCAAAAGTTGTAAAAAACTTGGTCAGAGCCTTGAATCAATATCAGTTTGCATTGCCATGGAGTATAAACCTTTTTTGTTTAGGACGGTGCCCAGAGAGATCTGTTCTCTCCATCAAACAATCGCTCTCCTGATGTATTAAATATATAATAAATCCGTAAATGTACATATTTTTTTTATCCCTCTTTTTCTCCACAATCATGCAAGAATATCACACAAACAGTCGCAGTAGTTTAACAATTAAAACATTATACGAAAAGCAATTTGTTTGAATCATAGAATAGGCGCAGGAGAGCACGAAGTAAAATTTTTAACGAGATACGTTAATACTTGTTTTGTTTGTTAGTTAACAATAACATATTTTTCGGGCTATTTTTTTCTGATACCGTGACGGCAATAATATGTCATCCTGGTCAAATTAGGGGAACATTTTCTGCTGAATCCAGTGAGCGAATGACAAATATCGATATAGTTAACCTTTTAGTTTTAAGCAATAAACACGTAGCCATTTATGTGAGCTTTTGCTGTTCTATTAAAACAACAACAAAGTACATACCTCCCTCCCTTTGTATGGAGATTAAATGACAAGCATGGTATAATCGGTTTTAAAACGTGACGAGGAAAACATTTTGGTGACACACCATATAGAGTACCGCAGCCATTAAACTAAAATGCATTACACTCTGTGTTAAAACGATATCCAGTTCAGCATATAAAGTGGGTTATCTGTTCTATATGAAAAATCAGCGAGGAGAGAGCTAAGCACAATTAACATTTCTAGTAAGTCCCATTGATAGATGAGTACAGTTCCAACTTTTTAAAGAGATGTTATCCTCTCGTAGGACTAACAACGCTACCTAATCTTTACATAAATAAAAATATAATTTGAATCTTCATTTTGAAAACATTAAACTTCAATTCAAACTACAACATTGATGGCATATTATTAGTGGGAATGTACCCAATGTTAGATTTTCTACAGGAATTAATCTAAAATGAAATTTCTTGAAATATTTCTTGAATATAAATACAAGTTTGTTTTTTTTAATTCTTTCTTGGGTAGCCAGTTCTTCATAAATATGACATACAGACACATTTTTATGCGATTTGCAAGCTAAAATAACATACAAGATATTTACAACCCATGTAACATAGCATGTCTGGTTTCAACCTTTTCGTTCTCAAATAAATCGAATAAAAATAATATATTGTTTTGTGCAATATATAGTATATATCAATTATAATTGTGTACAACCTCATGCCTAATGGCATATGAAGTGATATATATTTGTTATATTATGACTCAGTATGGAAAAAGTTTAATATGATGCGAGTCGACAAATTTCAAAACATTTTTTTTTTTACTTTTTTTCATTATACACTTATCTTACTTAAAGAAATAGTAAACCGATTAGATTCATCATGGTCAAATTAAAGATTATTTAAGTAAGAACAAAGCCTAATAGATTCGGTTTTAGGTCTATGAACTCCCTTGCTTTATGTTGTCAATGTTGTGTATGGTATATATCACGAGCAGGTGCAATAACATGTTCTTTCAGAAACTCCGTCACCTGAAAGAAGACACGTCTATGTCATAATCACATATCAAAATAATGTTATTAGCCTCTGAGACTTTGGCACTATAACGTAAGATTACTCAATGTGAAAAAAAAACATTTAACCGTTTCTGTCGTTGCGATAGTATGCATATTAGGTTAAAGTTGACTTATTTCAATGGTTATATTCAGAGAAAAATATATCAGCTTTTTTTATTCAGATAAACGTATAATGATCATTTCTCAGAGTTTATACGGTGTCACAATTAAGGATTGTGTCAGTCCTGCATTTCAATCTGGTGCTTTTACTTTGCCCGAGGAAAACAAACACACCACGGAACAAGTAGGCTACTTATTTGATTCCTATGGTGCTTTACTTGATATGATCAATCATGATTAAAGAACTTACATAAGTTTTTCTTTTGTACTTTTTTGTCGTTGAAAAAGGTTGCATTGCTTAATCAAAACCAATGTACATGCAAATTTAAATGTAAATTTCAGTAGTGGAAAATTTTGGTTAATTGTGTGTAAAAGTGGGAATTGAATGTTTAAATCAAAATTTAAATGTTTAAAGTTCATGTCTTGTACAGCAATTACCATTTACATTTATATTGTACTCTCATGGTAAATTAAATATATTGTCGATTTCATCAAATCCCTAAATAAACAGGTAGTTAAGACAAGCAACATCGGCAAATATTGATTCAACAAGGCTGAATTCCTAGAGTGGGGTAGACTTGACTTGAACAACTTCGTCGGCAGAGCTGAATAGCATAGATAATTTCTTAGCAGTTTTGATAGCACTGGTCATGAACAAACCAGGAACTGAGTCGGCTGATGAAGCAGCATTCTACTCAATCAGCACAGCAACAGGCAGGGTGGCATGACTGGAGTTAAACAACTCTCAGGAGGCTAATCAGGTTAGTACCCCTGTAGAAGCTTTGGCTTCAAATTAATTGACCGTACGCTGGCGGAACCATTCTGCAGACAGGAACTTCTACTGAATAAAAAGAAGAAGAACCCTATTTACCGGGGAATTGTAAGAGGGAACTCGCTTGTACCTTGTTGTATTGTAAATAGCTATACATTCTGAGGCAATTCACAGTTTGCATGCATCTCTAATATAATTCAGCCGAGCAAAAGAAAAAAAAAACATTCCACATCCAGAGGCAATGTTACGAGTGTTTGACTCCTACAAGTGTTTATATTATACAAGTTTGACCGCCGCCAATATCATCGACTGCCCCTGGCTGAAATTAAAGTAACCTGTACACCCGACATCCAAGAATAAAAATTATCCATTAACACAATTTGCTATATGTCGTACTTCTTCCTTAAAAAATAAAGTTTGACTCATAGCCTATCTAAGAGAACGATTATTTTTGCATTTCGAAGCTTAAATGCGACTTACGGGTAGAAACATATGTTGACCTTGAATTTTCTGCAGGATAGATAAATATATATTTATCTTCCAGACTATATTTGAATTATTAATATATATGTAACGGATGTGAAATACCTGATTTCTGTAACCTAAATTCTGTTTCAGACGGCCGTTACAATGGAGCCCCATGAGAAGATTTGCAGATTTACAGATTCATTGCAGTCTTGATAAAGTCAAATATATATCCCGGGATACTTATTGACTTCTGGATTTAGTGACCTGATTTCACAGAGAAAATATTCTCTCTATGTGCACCTTCCACACAGGACAGCAGCGAAATAATCAGTCACTTCATGTAACCTTGCGTCCATGCGCGCTTCTGTGTCACTTCCATTGATACGCTTGGATGGTTACCGCTGAAACTGTGTGACCAACTTCATCTATGATGATGTGTTTTTCGCTGTATTATGTGTTTCGCTTCGCGTGGCCAGCTCAGGCTGTGCTTGTGTGTACTCTTTGCATATACGTGTCGTATTGGATCCCACAAATGAATGTCACTACACTGTCCGTGTATAACCGGAAGTTAATGGCCCGGACGACATTCTGAACATTTGGCCTTTGTATCGCCACTCATTTCTGCAGTTCTGTGTATTTTGGACTTAGTTTGTTAAGTGTACATTCTAATGTATTTAATGTTCAAGTGACTTTGTGTATTTTCACAAACAAAATACTTTTTGTGTACATGTATTACTTTTATATGTAATTGTTTGGCCACTTTTTGCTTTGAGAGCTGAATGTAATTGTTTTGTAATTTATAATTGTTAGTAAATATTTCCTTAAGAATACCTTGGATTGTTTTTATGTATTCCTGCATTACTTTCAATGAGAAGTGACTAACAGGTGTTGGTCGGCACCAGTATATGCACTCATTTGACTCTTACCGCAGTGACTGAGGTCTTTTGTTCTATTCATCCCATTCATTAGAGCATGTTGCGTTTTATTTTGTTTACGGCTCAATGTACCTTGTCAAGGTCTCTTAGACACAGGGTCACAGGTTTTAGCAGTGGCTGAATGGTTTGTGAAAGGCTGATCTCACAACGGTGGATGAACTATTAGATCTGCGACAAGTTGCTGGTCAACAGGTAGGTTAGTGAGGAATAACACTAGTTGATATATCCTTCCCAGATCTAAATTATGCATGTCATACAATTTTTGGTTATGAAGGAAGGACCCCTCTGGACAAGACTGTCCCCCGCCTGATTGGTACTAATGCTCTTCAAGCATGTTTAGAATACATGAAATGCAATACTGGTTCTAATTTCATACAGAAGCTGTCTGTTTCTGACCCTTGGAAACTAGCCTTTCAATGCATAAACGCGAAAAGCAAGAAGTCCTTAGATGTTCATAGTCGTATGTTATCCACCAAGCCAATCACAGTGCTAACATTCAGCGATGCTACTATTCGTGTTATGACGAGAGCTAGTGCGTATAACAAATGTGTGTTAATCACGGATGTTGATGTTTTTTACTGGTTACCATCTGGACTTGTTGTTCTCCCTAAGGTCCAGGAAACTGATTTTTCAGTAGAAACCAAACACAGAATACCCGTGCAGGTGAGAAATCTTTCCTCTTGTCCGGTAACAATGTCTGCTAAGGCAGTGATATAGTATTCAAGAAGCTAGCACAGTAACTCCAAGTAATGGAACGAAATTTTTATCTCATGAGGAATTTCTAGCTATGCTTACCTTTAATACTGATTTAACAACATAAGAAAAAAAAACTACACCAGTTGTTACTGAAGTGGAAAACCATTTTTCCTCCAGTGACACCGATATCGAACGCACTAGTATAAAAGACACCACATTGTGTTAAAAGATGCCCAGCCTTTTAGAGAGAGAGATATAGACGCATTCCACCTCAGTTATATCACGAAGTAAGAGAACTTCAAAAACTTATGATAGAAGCCAAAGTGATAACAGAAAGCAAAAGCCAATATTGTTCAGCTGCTGCCATGGTTCGAATAAAAGATGGTTCTTTCAGGTTCTATGTTTACTATAGGACTTTAAACAGTAAAACAGTAAGGGTTGCCCATTCTCTCCCTAGAATAGATGATACCTTGGATTCTCTGAACGGGGCTAAGTACTTTTCATCATTGGACCTGAGGTCAGGCTACTGGCTAATAGAACTTGCTGATGAGTATAAAAGCGAAACTGCTTTCATCCTGGGCCCCCTAGGGTTCTATCAGTTTGAAACCATGTCGTTCGGCTTGATTACCGCGCCTGCCGTATTCCAAAGAATTATGCAAAAACCGTTGGGCGATATTCAACTTAAAGAATGCATTGGGTATTTAGACGACATCATGGTCTTTTCTAGCAGTTTTGATGAACACTTGGTTAAACTAGACAATTCATTTCAGCGCCTGGCTGATGCCGGTTTGATATAAAAACCATCAAAATGTCAGTTTCTACAACAGCAGGTGGATTATTTGGGTCATATCGTATCAAAAAATGGTATCCATACAGACCAAGATAAAATAACGTGCATTGCAACAATGGCCATCTCTATCTAATGTTTCTGATGTCCGTCGCTTCATAGGGTTAGCTAGTTTTTATCGGAGGTTCAATCACTTAAAAAAGCTAAACCCTTGCATAATGTACTCAAAGAAGCCATGAGCCAAGAAAGTCTGGTAAATATAGCCATAAGACGTCGCCTGAACCGTTTCAGTTGTTGCCCCGATATCAAAACGCCTTTCATCATTTGACAAACCTTTTGACATCCTCTCGAGTCCTGGCTTTTGCCGACTTTTCCCTCCCATTCATTGTGCACACGAATACCAGTTTTGAGGGGATATCCAGAATACTTTATCAAGAGCAAAATGGTTAAAGAAACCAATTGCATATGCAAGTCGTAGCCTAACTCCCTCTGAATGTCACTACCCTATCCATAAATTTGAATTCTTGGCCCTGAAGTGGCATGTCACGGATAAATTCAAAGAATATCTGTATAGTTCTAAATTTACCGTGTACACGGACAATAATTCACTAACCTATATTTGGTCATCTGCCAAACTGGATGCCACAGGACCAAGATGGGTCTCAGAGCTCAGCCGCTGGGAGGATTTTTCTTGATTTTTTTGGTCAGGGCTAAGTTAATTTTTCTCCATATTATAGGGGTAAATGTCTGGTCGCCATTTTCTTAAGCTGAGGGGAGGGTGAAACGGATGTGAAACATCCTGATGTCTGTGATATAAATTCTGATTCAGGTTTCAACTTGTTTATGTTTGCCTCGCTCTTTGCCTTGTTGTTTCAAGCCATTGTTTCTTATTGCCTGGTCTGCTGGGTTGTTTCTATTATTGTTATCATTTCTCATAACAAAACCAGTTTTCTCATGTGACTGTGTTAAGGTCGGTGGGCCAAGAGAGTCGGAGCTTCAGTTTCCAGTGATACATGGAACTGAACGTATCTCGTTTTTCTCTTAACAGGTAAAAGTACTTCACTTTATTAAGTATTAACACTAAACCATTGGTGTATTACGTTCCTTGAATGTTTAAAAGACACGAGTTTTGTTAAAATATCATCTAATATTCATTATATATCGCAGCTTTAATATCATGCAGAATTCATTTCATATTCATTTTTCGCAGGTACAAAGTAATTAGTCTCATAACTGTAGCTCATAATTGCAAAACATGGCGTAAGCTTCATTTTCCAGTGATACATGGAACTTAACGTATCTCGTTTCTCTCTTTACAGGTAAGAGTTTCCCTTTATTAAGTATTAACACTAAACCATTGGTGTATTAACGTTCCTTGAATGTTTAAAAGACACGAGTTTTGTTAAAATATCATCCAATATTCATTATATATCGCAGCTTAAATATCATGCAGAATTCATTTCATATTCATTTTTCGCAGGTACAAAGTAATTTTTGAGTTTTCATTGATACATGGAACTGAACGTATCTCGTTTCTCTCTTGACAGTCTCTACTTTGCGAGAAAGATGTTCGATCTGAGATGAATAAAATTTTATATCAACTACGAGTTGGAGGATTTTCGTACACATCTCGAGACGGACGACTCGGCTATGCCGGACGACCGTTACACACACACACACACACACACACACACACATTTATCTATTTTTTTGCCGGACTATATTATTCATTATTCATATATTTTTTTTTTCTCGGTAAAATATTTTTTACTCACCAGAACCAACAGACGCATTGCTACACCATGTTTTTGTGACGCAGCATAAGACACTTAATGGCCTCATGCAATGTGTGGCACCTTTTTCTAAACCAGCTGTGAAAAACCTCAATAAAAGTATCTAGTTGCTTTCAGTGACACTACATGCACTAATTCAAGGACACGCACTCCCATCTGAATATATATATTTATATATATATATATATATATATATATATATATATCTACTTGAACAGCACAGAGGGAATGATCATTCAGGACTGCAAGGGGAGGACAGGTACGGCAAGGTAAGTGGGCTCTAAAACGTCGCACTGCTAGGGAAGACTTATCTTACCGATCAAAATCGCCTGTTCCAGATTTCATGATTTGTATATTCTCCTCTTTTGATGTCCTACTTCTATGGTGATGGGTGGTTCCCACTCTCCTGAATGTATTGCTGATGTGCAAGATATATCTTTAGCTTAGTCCGCAAACAAACTCAACATACCTCGAAATGGTAAAATAATATAAGACTGTTACGATCAAAGCAAAAAACAAATCAAAAGGTCTGGGAACCACCTAAGTTTTACTTCGATTCCAAACAAATCCCATCAGGTAAATATCAAAGTCTTTTTGAACAACAGAAAATGAAGACTTCCAGAATCATAATATTTAAATCTAATTTAAAACCTAATTTAAACCTCATTTAAACATTGTTAAATTTTATTATCATAATTCATGCAACGAACTGACATCCATTAAAATGTTATATCCAATACATTATTGTACAGCAAGTCCTTGATTGAAATTAATTATACTCTGCGTTCAGGACAAACTGTCAGCAAATATGTTCGACATTCATATATTTATATGTATGTGCCTGGTTTTTATGTGTGTACGTGTGTAATTCAAAACTGAACTTATTATGGTAAACTTTTAGGTTTATAAAGTTGAATATTTAATTTTACGTGCGAATTTTAAGAGAAAAAAATGCATATCTTAAATAAGCCTCTTTTCGACCACTGTTTTAATATCATATTGTATTGCAAAAAAAATACAATTCATCATCATAATAATACACAGCAACTCAAGTAGATATAAAGTTTGCAATATGTGAATAATTGTATTTGCAAAAGCAATGTGCTAAGTGGTCCCTTGACGCCTAGTACATTAAAGCAGTTTACCAGCAGCTATCACATACAAAGTGTATTACAATGCATATCTTTTCCGTAACATCCACAAAAAATACAGTATAGGTATAAGATACTCAGCTGTTTCAATGAGGGTATTTTCTAATTACTGTTGGTTACACTGTGACTTGCAATTTCCATACAAATGACAACATATCACAGAATATACTGAGAGTATGTTAATTATATTATATATATATATATATATATATATATATATATATATATATATATATATATATATATATATATATATATAATTAACACCAACACTCAGACATTTGGAAGATTTAGTCTGGGCACAATGTTGAAAAGGGTACATGTGTTACTTGGTTTGATTGTACTGAAGTCAAATGATAGTCGAGAAAAAGGTAAAGATGAAATTACTATATGTTAAGTATAATATGTTGATATAGTTAATTATGACACCCTTAAAGTTAGTTCATACATCTCCGTTGAATCTTCCTCTCTCCCACAGACGAGAATCAGATCACAAGGCAGAAAGCAAAATTTATGCGTTGTTATAATTCGGTTTTCACATTTGACTGTTGGCGACAGGTGGCTGTAGCTGGGGCCTGCATTATGCCTCTTAACGAACAGGCAGACTGCGGAACAGGTAACATTTCAGGTGTTATAACTACATTTCATGTTGCTTTAGTTTTGCTTGGGCCCACTATTTGTGTTCATTAAAAACCCACATCGACATCCAATAATGACATTGCGTCGTCCATGATCAAATGTATTGAAACTAATAAGAGCATCTCCATCATAAGTTAAAAATAAATTAGGGAACGAAAATTGTTTGCACATTAAACGAACTAAAATGTCTAACAAGGAAAAATGGTGCTGAAAAAATGTCAGACCGAACTCTCACCAAAAAAATGCCAACAATTAGATAGTGATAGTTTTTAGAGGAGCTTAATTATGTGGATATTTAATTTATAGTCGAAGTCGACTGCATGTTATTTCAATCTGGAACCCGCAAAAAGTCTGATCTATTAACGGAACTTTTTTTCCATCTTTTATTTTTGAGCTAAGCTTACTTTTCTAATTGTAGAAAAAGACATTGCCTATTTTCAAAGAGATTTCCTAGCCGGATGCACTGATGCCTTGAGCAAAAGTCGCCGCCCAGCAATATATGGTAATGTAGCCATCCAATTGTGGGATTACCATTGCGGGGGGGGGGGGGGGGTCTCCTTCAGCACCGCTGGAATCCGGAAAGTAAGAATGATGGTTATTGATACATTTTCTAACTAAAGACGCATACCATTTCTAGGAATCTTTTTCTACACCGATATCCCAATTATTTATGTTGTTCCCTTTTAGAGGGATGCTCGTCTGGCTGAAGGAGGCAAATACAAACACATGGAAATTTGTATATGATATTTGGAAAAACTACTATTAGACATCTCCAGATAATGAAGATGTACAGTACAAATATATTTGTACACAAGAACATGGGCACATATTCGGGTGTGTTATAAATTTTTATTTTTATAATTCAAATATAAAATATTCTTTGACTTTATCCATGCCTCGTTTGAAAATAAATATTACTTGGAAAACATATTTGTGGTAATCCAACGATATTTTCTAAGAAACTGCACCAGTTAGTTAGCCGGATGATTTTTTTTAGGATTAGATGTTATGAATCCTATCAAATAGGTCTGAATGAATTAAAAGGCACAGAGTCTGAGGCACACAAATTAATAATAATGAAACATGGTCCTATACTCCCGCTTTACAGGTTATACTTTAAACTTAAAATATAAATCATGAGGTAGTGTGTTGTAAGGAACATATATTTGTTATGCGCAGGGGAAATGCATACACAAAATGGGTATTCAAATGCTGATGGATATCTTTATATGTGTAACAACGTCAAGGCGTTTCAGAGACAGGCATAATTCTTCGTAATAATTTAAATGGTCATTTACTTTTCTTCTTAAAACAGTCGCATTATGTTTTATCATTAAATTTAAATAGGCATAATAACTCTGTTCAATTATCTTCAAAGTGATTTGTAGCGGCAGGTCCCATTACAGTACTTACATTGTATTCCTCATTGTCTCTCTGAAAAAAAAAATATGGATCTATTCTGTTAAAATTAAAATAGATAAATTTAAGAACTGAAAACAAAAACATTACCTTCAGAGAAGGAAGAATTTTCATTGATTGAAATATTAACAGGTGTAGGTATTAAATATTAACAAAACAGAATAACGGACCTTACTTTACGAAAAGAAATGTGATGCATGAGATATATCCATGATGGTACACTGAAGACAAATACATCACATAGGATACGGGTTCAGGCTAGCACTGTAAAGTATTAAAAGTTATGAAACAAACATAGTGACAAATGAGATTATTATCCAGACCTTCCTAGAAATGTCAGGTCCCATATTCACATCAAGTGAAAACTGATAACATTTAATGAAATTAATTTGTAAGACAGGTACCAATTCAGTATGTTGAAAGCAGTTACCAATGATCTATTGAACAGCTGTTCTGTGTCTCATTACTGAAAGGTTATTAATTAACCCAGTTAGCATGCTGTATATTTGATATGGGTTGTTGCGCTTTGTCTAATCTTAATAGAAGTGTGATTGGATGTGAATGTTTTCTTGAGTTACGTAATTAAACAAACTAATTTGCAAAATAACCGTGTTCCGATAGAAAACAAGACTGTCGCAAGATGGCAGCCCTCGACAGCAGAGGATGTTTGTAATCAAAACCGCTTCAGATTTTTTTATTTCTCAGTCCATGTGGTTTGTACCAATAAAATGTAGATTAATAGCTGTTCAAACCCGCACGTGAAACCCCAGCTGACTCAACCCATGTTGAACGGTCAATTTTAGCATAAATCACGTATGGCAAACAAATTATCGCACACGGGAACATCAAGGCAGCGTCATTCGCACCATGCACTGCTAATATATGAATTGTTTTAGTTAAGATAAGATAACAAAAGACTTGCCTTATAAACTTAGGCGTTTGCAGGACTTAACTGGGCAAGTAAGCTCGAGCTTTCTTTCCCATACCTATCGACCTGGAAAGGGATCAGTTTCCAAAGCATAGACTTCATTTGCCACGTCAGTCTGTGGCGTCGTAAGGTTTTGCCACGGAAAGCTTAACGTGAGATTATCGGCAATGAACGTGATCAAAATGAAAACAAAGTTCTCTTAACATTGTTGCCATGTTCTCCCCATGTTATTTCACATCCACCGACAGCACCTACCAAAGTCTTTAATGTAGACAGGCCCCGTTCTTCCTGTCGCTATATTCACGCTGCGGTACTGTTACTGCCATCTACATTCACCCACGGTAGTGTCATGGCAGAGAAACGGTAACCACGTTCATTCACGTTAACCTGTGGTACCTACGGCATATATCACGTCTTAGGGTGACAAGACAATTTGCGTGCAACAGCTTAAACACGATTAACTAGTTCTATCCAGGCTACAAAGTGGTCCACAATCCTGTACCAGGTGTCACGTTTTGTGTTTTTCTCTTTGAACAGTTTTAAGAGAACAAGCACCACTCACGACCATGTGTGCTCATTTTCTTTGCCTTACGATGTCCTACGGTACACGTCACGTCCTGCCTTTTCCTCACTGCCGTAGTGATTCATATACAGAACGTCATGAGACATAGATTTTTAACACTTGGTACAAATAGCAGATTTACAAGATATGGGACGATATGTTACCGTGCATATATATATATATATATATATATATATATATATATATATATATATATATAGAAGGTAGTGTTACACTCCGATGTAAAGTGCTCTATGGCTAGGCCAGAGCGGTATAACTCTGGAGAAAAACAAACACTGTAAATGTGAATTTACAGTGTTGTTTTTCTCCAGAGTTATATATATATATTCACTGCCGGTGGGAATCGATCCAACGATCTCCCGATTTTCCGTGCAACTGCCTTAACCACTACGACAGATCCCCAGCCACTCTGTGCATTTGCACACTTTTATAGGAACCCCCTTGGTGACGTCATGGTAATGACGTCATGGTCTCATCCAATACATGTGTCGGCACGGCGACTGTACATGCAGCAGGATAAACTGATGGCCTTACATGGTGTGCGGCATGTAGTATATATGCTTTAATTTAATTACAGCTTTAAGTAGCTGATTAAAACAGGTGTTATTGAGTCAGGGTAATTTAAAACCCATTTGATAAGTTCAGAGATGCCCTCTGAATGCGTCCCTGGTCTGTTAGAATAGATAGCAGATTAATTAACCACCCTGCTTCGAACACATGCATGGTTAAGTCGCATTGGCTTCTGCGGTTCAATGGTAGTAAACACGACACAAAGCCAGTCGATCTCGAGTTCGAATCTAAGCCGAGGCGGTGGGATATTTCACGGGTGGGCGCTCAATAGACTTGATAGAAGGCTGTGCGGAACGCCCGTGTTTCTCTTACAAACGAGTTGGCCTTTCGGGGGTCCCTGCGACGAGTAAACACATAGAGCCCACGGTTGCAATAGTCACAGGGTCTGGTAAACACCAGGTTGTGAAATAGACAGAAGCATGCGAAACTGCCCTGTCACCTAGTCCGAAACCGGAATTGAATTGTGCAGATGTTTATATACATATATACTTAGTTAAGCTAGCATTAAAACATGGCGGCGGTGACCTCCAACAAAAATAGATTATTTGTTTTTAAATAAAAAAAGAGAAATGACAGAAAAAAAAATCAATTACTATCTGAAATGTACAGCGATATTTTTTAACAGACGGGGTGGGCCAATGTTTTGTGATCACGTGAAGGGGCTAAGACAAGGAATTTTAAGTCATTAAATGTATTTTGTAGTTTAAAACATATTAAGTAAAATACATAAAAATTTAAAATATGTTGAAATATTGCTGAACCTTATGGCCTTTGTTCGATAAGCTGACAGCCATCTTTCAGAAGTATATTTTATATAAAAAGCAAGAACAGGAAAATTATCTATTTCATAAGTTGAAACAGACAAAACTATTTATGATAAATGAACATTCCTAAAGAATCATATTAAATTCAACGCCCTTTGACATGTTCACGTAATTGTTCAGATATCGACCACCTGCAGTAGAATCGTTTACATAATTAACACGCACAAATAGATAACATTCAGTACCTGTTTTCTCATATAGCGTGTATATATTATAAGAACATCTAAACAATCTTATGGACATACACATCTTCAAACTAAACAAAAAAACCACACGGAAACCTCATCGGAGACATCGGAGTACTCAGGTTTCTTAATGGTTTTGATACTACCTTTAAGTTTAACACCCAACCAATACTGCGCTATGATGAATATATCAGTTGAACTAGAAATAACCACACCTCCGTCAAGGCAGCCAACAACCCCAATATGGCATTGTCCGAAATGCAAAATTTTTCCTTTTAAAATTCTAGGGTCTAGATGGTGATCCAGATATTCCAGGAATTTTTTTGTTCTTTTTTATCATTGCCGAGGTATCCAGAAAATTTCATCAAAATCCGTTAATATCTTTATGAGTATTTTGTTTATATGTTGTTAACTTTCCATTACAAAATTCCTGGAAACAGATGGTGATTCGGATTACCCCAAGAATTTAATTAAGTGTTCCCTGTATCGTTTATGAAGTATCTTAAAATCATCGAAAGCCATTAATAACGGTTTGAGTAACAGACAAACAGAGAAACGATGTCGGCAAAAACATAACCCTTCCACCTGGCGGAGGTAAAAATGCGATATCCAATGAAACGAGGTCGACTTTAGTATATTCAATCAGCAAGTAATCATCAGAAACATGCACTGGTATAAATAAAAATTCACGAATATAGTTAGCAGTTACTTAGTGTGGACTTTAGTATATTCAATCAGCAAGTAATCATCAGAAACATGCACTGGTATAAATAAAAATTCACGAATATAGTTAGCAGTTACTTAGTATGGAACAGAATAGCAGGATCACATTGCTTGCTAATAAATTGTTAAATGACTTTCGGTATTACACTTATTTTGCTGTGATATTACATGGTGTATCGGATTTTATAACCAGGCTTATTGCAGGGTTGCATTGAGATCATCAATCAATTCATAACACAGCCATGGTTATTCCATAGTTTCACTTCTTGCGTCAAAATGATGTATCACCATGTAAAAATGCACGCTGTTTGTTTAGTGATATCTCATTTATCACTCAGGCTTAGTTGACGAATTGTTGACAAAACTTACAAATAATTATCACAAAGGCACCATGTGAACGCAGCTTTCAATATAAGTTCGATTGGTACAAGCAGTGTAGTCTTTGAGGATCCTGCGCTTTTTTAGACTTCCTTTGACGAGAAACCCATTAAGACATAAAGATCAGTAACAGACTGAGAGCCTATACCCCTTCAGCTTGATTCCGGATTAACAGATCTGATATATTCCCAGGCACCTGATCAAACTAATTGCGTGATAGGTAAGCCTAGGAAATGTATATGAATCCAAGCCTAGAATAAAACATCACGGTTCTGCCAACCATAACAACAATGGATTCTACAAGATGACCCTATTAAACTACGCTTAGAATAAACCCCGGTAGAAAATTAATCTGAAGACTGGCGGATATAAAAATATATATATTTGTACAAGCAGTGTATATATATATATATATATATATATATATATATATATATATATATATATATATATATATATATATTAATCTAAAAAATGATCAAAATCAAGAATATCAGAAATACAAACAAAGTGATCAAGAACCTATCAATAGAAATATAATGACGAATTTCCTGGCTGAGGTATAAATATTTGTCATCTACCGAATAATATCATCTGCCGGAAAACATTCTTCCGATGCTTGCTTATCACATTTCATAAAAAAAAGGTAAAAAGTGAAATAAATATCTTGTTTTGATACATTTGATGAACTGAATGATAATATTGCAGGCTCTGTAATTTTTCTTTTTGTTATAAATTAATACTCATGGACATAATTACATATGTGATGATTATTTATATAAGAATGAAAAACAGTAATACAATCAGTTTACAAAACAGTACATACATATCGCTTTACAACTAATTTATATTCCTTTCTTAAATCCAATCTATCTTTCTTACAATGTAAGACAGTAAAAAAGTTACTGCTAACGTTAATCTTCATTCCACGAGAAAATATAAAGCTGGACACCTTTCAATATGAATGCAAATCTAAGTTCTTCGATTGACACAAGTTTTCATATACCGTTTTACATATAAAAAATCATCAGAACTGTTGGACGATTAAGAAAAGCGTTATTGTACGTGCTTCTAAATAATCTTAATTTGAATCCTTAGCAAACAGAAAATTAGAAATAAGATATCACAAGACGATGTAAGCAGGTGCTCGTTATTATTTAAGATATATTGAAACGTGTCAGGTCCTGTTAAAAAATTCAATACAGAAAAGTTTATCGGCAAAACAAGTGAATAATGAATGTAGATCATGGTTTTGCGATTTCTCTTTTACTACACTTATTGCAGGCGTATGACATAATATAGTCAAACGGGTTGTTGCCGTTTTTCAGGCATAAAGCATGGAAAAAAACTGTGGTGACGGTTTTGTAATCATGTGTTAGAGTAAAAATATAGTTTTCATGTAAATGCGTGTCAAACATAAATAAATAAGTTTGATTTAAACATCAATATCATGACAAGCATCTATATATAGATTATATTTATATATATTGTTACGGAACCTAATATCAACAGATCACGTAGTCGTGACGAACATAAATTTTGTAATGGAGATAAAAAAAATCAGATTCTGTAACACTAGGCAGCGTGAAATGTCTAGGGGAATGAATAAAGAAGTCAGTGTTTTTTATAATAAATAATTATAATTTATTCTTATAGCAACCCTAACATTACAATGCACTAAATCAATACAATTACAGAGTACAACAATAGTATAACAGCAAATCAATAAAATCACACAGCATAATAAACAAAGTGCACAGTACCTGGATACCACCACTGTCAAAGCGATAAGTCCTTTAAAATGTATAAGCCGGATGAACAGTTCACACATATCTTCTCAGAGAATATTAGTCCAGTTCATTTACAAACTCAATTTGTTGTAATCCCAAAGTGAAGTTCTTGTTATAATCCCGAAAGCAAACTGAAGACTATATAAGATCCGTCACAAATTTAGAAGAAAATCTATAACTACCGCACTTATCGGAAAAGGTCCACAACTGTCTTACACCTTCTGTGTCCGGTGTCCTGGAATAATTCTCTCCTCTCTTCCCCGGCTCTAAACATAGCTCCCTTTTTATAACTTCTCACCTCAAGCCGAGCACTTTCCATTTCACGAACAATCCAAAGAACCTAACATGATACACAGTACATAGCGTTACATGTCAGGGTTCACACGTGGGCCAGCCCGGTCTACCATAAATGAGACATATGTAACAATATATATATATATATATATATATATATATATATATATATATATAGTGGTTTCGTCGGACTCTTTTAAACTGCTCTTTGCATCATATATAACATCCCCATTCTGAAGCTTTTTCTCATCTTCAGAGGTTCCCATAACGCCCAGTCGCACTTTCTGATACGACCAGATGGTCGTATGGAAAGTCACCGGTTTTCGGAGGTGATTGGCGACTATCGCAGGAGGGAATTAGTCTTAAGGGGGGTCTTTGGTGATATGCATACACGCACTTAGGACTAGTATGTTCAGGAGTAGTTTTAGCTAATCGTAAGTTGACTATTAATCTGTGGCATAATATCGACTATCCGATGGTCTAACCAATTTGCAACCAACCACAATATGCCCCTGTGGCAGGCAGTCGTTAATGAATGTGGTCTTATCACAGTCGGGAGACTATCGAATCACACCAACCAGTCGTTTAATTGTCATGCATAGTCTTACGCTGGTCACATGAGAACACAGCGGTGGTATAAAATGGTCAGTCTTGTTCATGCGATAGTCTTATCGTGGTCGCAACGTTTTATGAAACTATTACACTGAATTTTAAGGTTAAAAGGTGATTTTAGATTGAAACATTGTTCAATGGTAACACATTATCTTGGTTTGCTCCAGGTAATATACTGAATAGAAAATATAATTATGAGAATCTGAAACCTAGCTCATGTCGTCCTCTGTTTTGCTTCCGCAAAGGTGCATCGCCAATTGTTTTCGACTGAATATAGATAAAAAGCGAGAGCTTTTGCTTTCCGTACCATTACTTCGCCATTATCTAGGACCGGCTGTCTCTATGGATAAGTCCTGAACCTCGCGAGACTGAAACAGCGGCCGACTCTAGCGTTATAAAAATCAAATTAATTCTACGGCAACAGACTCGGAGCGTCTGGTATGCGGTTACCCATTGAGCCAGATGCCGTGCTTGGTAAACTTACTTTAATTAGACCGGATTGTGACATCGATCACCCAAAGAAGGTATGTTTCTTCAGCAAATAATTCTTACATCAAGTAATGCGGATGTTGCTGCCAAAGTTTGATGTAGGTATCGTGTAATGTAACAAATCTTCTACCCTCCCCCCTACTGACATTTATTTTATTAAGATTTTTTTTATTCTGATAAGACAAGATACATTTGAGCAGACAAAATATTTCACCCATGTGAGATTGACTGTTTTATTGATCCGAAATTTGAGGGGTGTTTGCCCCCGATGTCGCCGCAGACAGTAGAAATGGCGTGCGTCCATCGGTTTTGGACATACACTTACCATCATCACACCGCCGATTCACTACATTGTGAGCTAGAATAAGTTTGAATATGGATGACTTTGATGCATTTTTTTTTAATTTCACAGAAGCAATCTTGCCAAATGGTTGAAGCACAATAAATATAAATGAATTAGATGCACGGTCACCATTCTCACATCATCGAAGCATTTCATGGCTAGATCATGAACTACCTTGCCGAAGTGCCACAGGTCACATATGTATTACTGTTTTTACTATTTATACCCGTTTCAGTCATTCTAAGAAGTGTTTCTTAAATTTCCCGCAAGTATTCAAAAACCCTTCCTGGAAGAACTATAATGATAGTCGTGGTACAAACCGTATCTGTTCCACACTTATCCTGTTCTGTCTGTATTGAGTTGATTTAACAATGAGATAATATAGCACCTATACTCTTTTAACACAAATACAGTGAGGAGAGGGATCAAGAAGAAAACGAGGCATTTTGCGCGGTATTGCAGATTGGTTTTATGCGTTTTTATTATAACGAAGCATTCGCTAGACCAATTCAAGATGATCGTAGATTTACGGTAAGAATGATTTTTTTTTAAGTCTAAACGGTACTTTATTATTGGTAGAACCATTTACTCCAATTTTCGCTATAGACATGACTCCGTAATTTGTCCTTTACAAATGAGGTATAAGCTTTTGGCTATTATATGAGATACCCCTCCCGAAATCCTGATTATCCTTTATAAGAAAAAAATGATACTTTGCTCCGGCGTTTCCTAAAATATGTATATGTATTCTGTGGTTGGTGTAACTTATACGCAATAACGCTTAATGTATTAGTTAAAATAAAATAAAACTCCAAAATTTTCTAATCAATATTTATAAGATATTACATAACATTCATTCGGGGGCTTTAACTACGTTCAACAAAATGTTTTGTTGGTAAAATCCTAGCTTCCAAGTGTACAAATATATGAAGCGATTCAAAGACCTTTGTTGTGCTTTATAGGTAACGGCGTGTGAAGAAACGCTCATAAAGATTACAGCGGCTAGCTAAGCTGACGAATTTGTCGCCTGTAGGGTCTACTTGGTGACTTCATAGTACTGACCAGTCGCATCAGAGCGGCGCCATGAGACAGGTAAGAATAATGCCGCGTTTGTAAGTGCTGTAGGCACCAAGTGTGATGGGTTAATGGCTCACACAGGACGAAGCTTTTAGCTTGATTGTACTTATTTGTCCCACATTCATCATTCGCATCGCATTAATTCATAATGGTTGATCCACTCCGGTAACACGTGAGTGTGTTAAATGTATTCTGTAACGTGGACGTCTCATGTCAGTTTAAAATGAACGACACCGCCAGTCCCTGAGAATAATACCAGTGTATTTGTGAAACTGACTTTCTCGGGATTCCCTTGGGAAATAATAAAATACAAGAAAAGTCTATATATATATATATATATATATATATATATATATATATATATATATATATATATATATATATATATATATATATATATTTCTAGTTGAGTGGTTAGAACGCCGGGACATGCGCCACCCATATGGGTTTGAATCCTGGATCGCCACAATATATTCGACTGAGCTAAATGTCAACGTAAAAGATTACACCTAACATACGGGCCCGATAGTGATTTGAAGTAACTAAATAATTACCGCCACCTAGTTCACCAAAAGTGTGTCCCCTGGGTTAATTAATCTTGTTCTGATAGCAGAACGGGGTGTGTAACGGTCTGCATATAAAAGCGGACCGAACTGTTTTGGGAAATAGTTGAAAAACCGGACATGTGCTCACTTATCGTACCTTTATATAACCATTTTGCTATACTCTGCGACTATATAACCGGGTTCCTGCAATTTCACCCAAGGCCTATGCTCAGAGAAAACAAATTCACTCTCCGTAAGAATCCATAGGGTTGAGAGAAATTACTCTCGTTTTAAAATTTAAAGTGGAAATAACTTTAAATAGCTATGAACGTAGAAACATCGCACTTCACTTTGTTAAGTTTATAATCGTGTAAAAGACATTTCTACTCTACTAGCGACATTTATCATGAAAAAAATTGACACTATGTGATCTTTTGCCCATTATATTGGTATGAACGATAGGATTTGATTTATCTCAAATGTCAAAAATAAATTAAAACATATATAAGAGTGAGATTCGTGAAAAAAGTGTCTGACATATATCTTGTTTCAACAGACAAATCCCGCAAAGCAGGTAGACAGGAACCGAACAAGCACATGCGACCTTTACTCGCAATGTACTTGTGCGGGTAAAATATACTGGTATTTTAAAACTAAAAGCCGTTATTATATTATAGCTAGTGATACAACAATAACGGTCGGGGCTTTGTGACCGATGATAATATCACAGGCGATTTGTTATGTATCCAGTTGAAGGATGTTTTATTATTCAAATTTTCAAGAATACAGTACAGTGGAACCTGTCTGCGAGACCACCTGTCTTATAAGACCACCTGTCTAATAAGACCATCCGTCTAGTAAGAACAACTGTCGAGTACGAACAACTGTCGAGTAAGACCGGTCTAAAAAGACCGCCTGTCTAATAAGACCGCCTGTCTAATAAGACCGCCTGTCTGATAAGACCATCCGTCTAGTAAGAACAACTTTCCAGTAAAACTTCCTTTCTAATAAAACCACATATCTATGAGACCACATGTCTAATAAATCCACCTGTCTAATACGACGCACCATCCGTCTATTAAGAACAACTGTCTAGTAAGACCACCTGTCTTATAAGACAACCTGTCTTTTACGAACACCTGTCTTGTACGACCACCTGTATTATCAGACCATCTGTCTAATAAGACCACCTTCCATGAAGACCACATTCGGATGAATCAAACACACACATAAGTTATCACTGATCCACTTATAAGACCACTTAGAATTAATACCACTTTTGAACAGTCCGTTTGTTGATCTTATTGTACAGGTTTCCCTCACAGTATTGCATTATAGTTATATTCTCTTGATTACAACTCTGATAAAATAGTGTTTCTCTTGTAACATACATACTTTGAATGACATTGGTATTTGTGTATGATTTCATTTATTACTGAACAACAAAACAGTTTAACCACAAACCTTACAATTACATTAATAGGACATAGCAATTTTGCTTTACAATCCTTGTGGTGATAGCTCTATTCTCAAAACACCCAAATCGTTGTCGTTCGGTCCGATTTTATTCGCTACATTTAAAAGATTTAACCCCTGGAGACCTTATAGTGTCGTTATGTTGTGGAGTAATGTTATCAGGGAGGACCCATGGGGCGGGTTTATAGCACGAAGAATGTCATCACATTGTCAATAAGACTGGGCAGCCCGCTGTGAGGGTTATAAAGTCACCATTATCGGGAGTGACTCAGAATAACCACGTATCAAAGCCGTAACAAATAGCGACTTGATTGTTATGTGTTCAGTCAATAGAACATGTTGTCGTGTTATGTCACTGCACAGCGACCATGAACTGACCGAAATCACCAATAAACCAAACTATGCAGAAGCGAAACGGCAAAATAACTTTGTTTCCCGAGTGACTGTTCGGAAGCAGACCCGACCACTATCTGTCCCCGTCTCCGCCGACGGGACCAGAGCCTAATCACGAGCTATCTGCCTTCGTTATAGATCTCTTGTCCTCGTAATGTTCAGCGCGTTCCATTGGAGTGGATTTGTATACTGACCCTATGCAACAGCGATATCAAAACCAATAATGTCCACACGTGATGACTTGGAAGATCCAATTCCTGATAAAAAATTATAATGAACTACTTATACGGATTATATGTTAAAATTGAAATTGAAATACACAGCTCCCTAATACCTTTGATTTTAGCCATGCAGAAACTCTTCATATTAAGCTTCCACCTCTTTCAGATTCATCGAATTATTATGAAATTAAAACTAGTTTATAGTTACCATATACCTATTGCAAAACAGATACGAGGCCAGCGAGGAGTGCCCATAGCCAATGTTGTTACATTTCGTCTTGACTGACAGCTCTCCTTGCCGACAACCCGCGTACATAGGTCAGAGGCAGAGAATCCCGACACCCAGACAGGCCCCAGGGCCCTGTTTTTTTGGTTTTTTTTGTTTATACATATATATATATATATATATATATATATATATATATAGAGAGAGAGAGAGAGAGAGAGAGAGAGAGATGATTTGGTCACCTGTTCAGAACACGTTCTCAAAAAAGAAAGATTTTGTTTAAAATAAGACAAACCAAGAATGTCTTCTTGGGCATATGGCCATGTTGTAAGAATTGAAATATTACATGTATTTTTTTAAGCGTTCATCTTTCCTACATACACTTTTTGATGGGTATAACATATCCTTTATATTATCTTAAATACCCAAAACATACCTTAACATCTACTAACACCATCAAAAAATTAGTGTAAACTATGATTCAGAATTATACGTTGTTATATGATAGATTGTTCTAGCCAATGCTGAAGCCACAGCTTTTATGAATGAGAATCAAGCCCTGCAGAGCTACTTCGGGGAATGCCTTCGGCTCTTACACGTTCCCAGGGGTCACCTCTTATCTCAAAATGCTTCCACTGGATCATGAACCAAACACGTTGAATACACTGTGGCACGGGTTCGATACCAAAACCGATTTTCCCTCATTACTTTGTTTAAAAGCAAGTATTTTTAGGGCCAGGTCATTTTCAGAGTATAAGTCGCCGAATTATGTCTGTAGCCTTTTGACAGACGGATGTGCCTGACTTAATTGCTTGTGACGTCTATGCATCAAATATGATATGAACAGTTAGAAAACAAATGACTCTCAAATAAATAAAATTGCATTTCCTTTTGACATTGAAATGTGTGATGGTTTACCCTTGCGGGCGAATGGAGGATTTTAGAAGGGGGTGGGTCATGCTTGAAGCGCCGGAGAAGGTTGGAATGCTGTAGAATATATTGTAACATTCGGCAGTAACGGTGCAACAAAGAGTAAGCTGTGCTAGACTAAGAATCGGGGTTTGTGTAGATTCAACATATTTTGATCTTTTTTCCGGGTAAAAAAATGAAAAAGTAGCTTCCCCATCAGCCTCTACCTAAGAAGCCCAACAGTCCTCCACACCGTCATAAATAAAACAATCGTTCACACTTGTTTTATGAAGGATTGTTACTACTCTCGAAAATAAACTTGCAAAATATTACTCGGGTCCATAAGGCCATTAATAGGGGTTCTTTGCACCTGGGTTGTTTTACTGTAAATGAGACATCTTAATCCCATGGGAATGTTTCAATTTCAGAAGGAGGTAATGTATTGATGAGCCCTGATGGAAAACGTAAATGCTATGGATGACTTTAAACTACAGACGCCTACGTTCTTCGTCTTGTGGAGCCTTAATCAATCATTTCTTGGTTTTACTACCATTATATAGGTGTCTCAGGTCATTATTTAACTCAGCCTAGCGCCACAATTATACTTTTGAATTAATTTGAATTAAGGGATAATTTATATATAAATATAAAACAGCATTAATAACACGTAATCAAAATTATTAAATTTGGCAAACAACTAAATATTTATTGTTCACATTTTTACATAATCTTTCACCCAAGCACACATGCATTCGCTCTGACAACCCTTCATCCAAATTGCGTCATGCCCAAGGATTACCATTTATTTTGCTCGTGACATGCTCTATGAGTTTATTTAGTTTGCTCATTAAATGTACTAGGATAACCATTCATTTAACTTGCGACCTTCACCAGGATAACCAGTCTTTTCACACGTGACATGCATTAGGATAACTTTTCCTTTAGATCGTGGCATGCACTAGGATAACATTCTCTTTGCTCGTGACAAGCACTAGGATAACATTCTCTTTGCTTGTGACATGCACTAAGGTAACATTCATGTTGCTCGTGACATGCACTAGGATAACATTCACTTTGCTCGTGACAAGCACTAAGGTAACATTCATGTTGCTCGAGACATGCATTAGGATAACATTCTCTTTGCTCTTGACAAGCACTAAGGTAACATTCATGTTGCTCGTGACATGCATTAGGATAACATTCTCTTTGCTCTTGACAAGCACTAGAGTAACATTCATGTTGCTCGTGACATGCACAAGGATAACATTCGCTTTGCTCGCGACAAGCACTAGGGTAACATTCTCTTTGCTTGTGACATGCACTAGGGTAACATTCATGTTGCTCGTGACATACATTAGGATAACATTCTCTTTGCTCTTGACAAGCACTAGGGTAACATTCATGTTGCTCGTGACATGCACTAGGGTAACATTCTCTTTGCTTGTGACAAGCACTAAGGTAACATTCATGTTGCTCGTGACATACATAAGGATAACATTCTCTTTTTCCCCTTTACAAGCACTAGAGTAATATTCATGTTGCTCGTGACATGCACTAGGATAACATTGTCGTTGCTTGTGACATGCACTAGGGTAACATTCATGTTGCTCGTGACATACATTAGAATAACATTCTCTTTGCTCTTGACAAGCACTAGAGTAACATTCATGTTGCTCGTGACATGCACTAGGATAACATTCGCTTTGCTCGTGACAAGCACTAAGGTAACATTCTCTTTGCTTGTGACATGCACGAAGAAAACATTCATGTTGCTCATGTCATACATAAGGATAACATTGTCGTTGCTTGTGACATGCACTAGGGTCACATTCATTTTGCTCTTGACATGCACTAGGATAACATTCGCTTTGCTCGTGACAAGCACTAGGGTAACATTCTCTTTGCTTGTGACAGGCACTAAGGTAACATTCATGCTGCTCATGATATGCACTAGGATAACATTCACTTTGCTCGTGCAAAGCACTAGGGTAAAATTCTCTTTGCTTGTGACATGCACTAAGATAACATTCATGTTGCTCATGTCATACATTAGGATAACATTCTCGTTGCTAGTGACATGCACTAGGGTAACATTCAAGTTGCTCCTGATATACATTAGGATAACATTTACTTTGCTCGTGCCAAGCACTAGGGTAAAATTCTCTTTGCTTGTGACATGCACTAAGGTAACATTCGTGTTGCTCATGACATACATTAGGATAACATTCTCGTTGCTTGTGACATGCACTAAGGTAACATTCATGTTGCCCATGACATACATTAGGAAAACATTCTCGTTGCTTGTGACATGCACTAGGGTAACATTCATGTTGCTCGTGACAAAGATTGGGATAACATTCTCTGTGCTCTTGACAAGCACTAGAGTAACATTCATGTTGCTCGTGACATGCACTTGGATAACATTCGCTTTGCTCGTGACAAGCACTAAGGTAACATTCTCTTTGCTTGTGACATGCACGAAGAAAACATTCATGTTGCTCATGTCATACATAAGGATAACATTGTCGTTGCTTGTGACATGCACTAGGGTCACATTCATTTTGCTCTTGACAAGCACTAGGGTAACATTCATGTTGCTCGTGACAAAGATTGGGATAACATTCTCTGTGCTCTTGACAAGCACTAGAGTAACATTCATGTTGCTCGTGACATGCACTTGGATAACATTCGCTTTGCTCGTGACAAGCACTAAGGTAACATTCTCCTTGCTTGTGACATGCACTAAGGTAATATTCATGTTGCTCATGTCATACATTAGGATAACATTCTCGTTGCTAGTGACATGCACTAGGGTAACATTCAAGTTGCTCGTGATATACATTAGGATAACATTTACTTTGCTCGTGCCAAGCACTAGGGTAAAATTCTCTTTGCTTGTGACATGCACTAAGGTAACATTCGTGTTGCTCATGACATACATTAGGATAACATTCTCGTTGCTTGTGACATGCACTAAGGTAACATTCATGTTGCCCATGACATACATTAGGAAAACATTCTCGTTGCTTGTGACATGCACTAGGGTAACATTCATGTTGCTCGTGACAAAGATTGGGATAACATTCTCTGTGCTCTTGACAAGCACTAGAGTAACATTCATGTTGCTCGTGACATGCACTTGGATAACATTCGCTTTGCTCGTGACAAGCACTAAGGTAACATTCTCCTTGCTTGTGACATGCACTAAGGTAATATTCATGTTGCTCATGACATACATTAGGATAACATTCTCGTTGCTTGTGACATGCACTAGGGTCACATTCATGTTGCTTGTAACATGCACTAAGGTAACATTTATGTTGCTCGTGACATGCACTAGGATAACTTTCACTTTGCTCGTGCCAAGCACCATTGTAAAATTCTCTTTGCTTGTGACATGCACTAAGGTAACATTCATGTTGCTCATGACATACATTAGGATAACATTCTCGTTGCTTGTGACACACACTAAAGTAACATTCTCTTTGCTTGTGACATGCAATAGGGTAACATTTATGTTGCTCGTGACATACATTAGGATAACATTCTCTTTGCTCGTGACATGCACTAGAGTCACATTCATTTTGCTCGTGACATGCACTAGGTTAACATTCGCTTTGCTTGTGACAAACACTAGGGTAACATTCTCTTTCCTTGTGACATGTACTAAGGTAACATTCATGTTGCTCATGACATGCACTAGGATAACATTCGTTTTGCTCGTGACAAGCACCAGGGTAACATTCATGTTGCTCGTGACATGCACTAGGATAACATTCGCTTTGCTCGTGACAAGCACTAGTGTAACATTCTCTTTGCTTGTGACATGCACTAAGGTAACATTCATGTTGCTCGTGACATGCACTAGGATAACATTAACTTTGCTCGTGCCAAGCACTAGGGTAAAATTCTCTTTGCTTGTGACATGCAATAGGGTAACATTCATGTTGCTCGTGACATACATTAGGATAACATTCTCTTTGCTCTTGAAAAGCACTAGATTACATTCATGTTACTCGTGACATGCACTAGGATAACATTCGCTTTGCTGGTGACAAGCACTAGGGTAACATTTTCTTTGCGTGTGACATGCACTAAGGTAACATTCATGTTGCTCATGACATGCACTAGGATAACATTAGCATTGCTCGTGACAAGCACTAGGGTAACATTCATGTTGCTCGTGACATGCACTAGTATAACATTCGCTTTGCTCGTTACAAGCACTAAGGTAACATTCTCATTGCTTGTGACATGCACTAAGATAACATTCATGTTGCTCGTGCCAAGCACCAGGGTAAAATTCTCTTTGCTTGTGACATGCACTAAGGTAACATTCATGTTGCTCATGACATACATTAGGATAACATTCTCGTTGCTTGTGACACACATTAAAGTAACATTCTCTTTGCTTGTGACATGCAATATGGTAACATTTATGTTGCTCGTGACATACATTAGGATAACATTCTCTTTGCTCGTGACATGCACTAGAGTCACATTCATTTTGCTCGTGACATGCACTAGGATAACATTCGCTTTGCTTGTGACAAACACCAGGGTAACATTCTCTTTCCTTGTGACATGTACTAAGGTAACATTCATGTTGCTCATGACATGCACTAGGACAACATTCGTTTTGCTCGTGACAAGCACTAGGGTAACATTCATGTTGCTCGTGACATGCACTAGGATAACATTCGCTTTGCTCGTGCCAAGCACTAGGGTAAAATTCTCTTTGCTTGTGACATGCACTAGGGTAACATTCATGTTGCTCGTGACATACATAAGGATAACATTCTCTTTGCTCTTGACAAGCACTAGATTACATTCATGTTGCTCGTGACATGCACTAGGATAACATTCGCTTTGCTGGTGACAAGCACTAGGGTAACATTTTCTTTGCGTGTGACATGCACTAAGGTAACATTCATGTTGCTCATGACATGCACTAGGATAACATTAGCTTTGCTCGTGACAAGCAATAGGGTAACATTCATGTTGCTCGTGACATGCACTAGTATAACATTCGCTTTGCTCGTGACAAGCACTAGGGTAACATTCTCTTTGCTCTTGACAAGCACTAGAGTAACATTCATGTTGCTCGTGACATACATTAGGATAACATTCTCTTTGCTCTTGACAAGCACTAGATTACATTCATGTTGCTCGTGACATGCACTAGGATAACATTCGCTTTGCTGGTGACAAGCACTAGGGTAACATTCTCTTTGCTTGTGACATGCAATATGGTAACATTTATGTTGCTCGTGACATACATTAGGATAACATTCTCTTTGCTCTTGACAAGCACTAGATTACATTCATGTTGCTCGTGACATGCACTAGGGTAACATTCATGTTGCTCGTGACATACATTAGGATAACATTCTCTTTGCTCTTGACAAGCACTAGATTACATTCATGTTGCTCGAGACATGCACTAGGATAACATTCGCTTTGCTGGTGACAAGCACTAGGGTAACATTCTCTTTGTTTGTGACATGCAATATGGTAACATTTATGTTGCTCGTGACATACATTAGGATAACATTCTCTTTGCTCGTGACATGCACTAGAGTCACATTCATTTTGCTCGTGACATGCACTAGGATAACATTCGCTTTGCTTGTGACAAACACTAGGGTAACATTCTCTTTCCTTGTGACATGTACTAAGGTAACATTCATGTTGCTCATGACATGCACTAGGATAACATTCGTTTTGCTCGTGACAAGCACTAGGGTAACATTCATGATGCTCGTGACATGCACTAGGATAACATTCGCTTTGCTCGTGACAAGCACTAGTGTAACATTCTCTTTGCTTGTGACATGCACTAAGGTGACATTCATGTTGCTCATGACATGCACTAGGATAGCATTAGCTTTGCTCGTGACAAGCACTAGGGTAACATTCATGTTGCTCGTGACATGCACAAGGATAACATTCGCTTTGCTCGTGACAAGCACTAGGGTAACATTCTCTTTGCTTGTGACATGCACTAATGTAACATTCATGTTGCTCGTGACATGCACTAGGATAACATTCACTTTGCTCGTGACAAGCACTAAGGTAACATTCTCTTTGCTCGTGACAAGCACTAAGGTAACATTCATGTTGCTCGTCACATGCATTATGATATCATTCTCATTGCTCTTGACAGCACTAGAGTAATATTCATGTTGCTCGTGACATGCACTAGGGTAACATTCACTTTGCTTGTGACAAGCACTAGGGTAACATTCTCTTTGCTTGTGACATGCACTAAGGTAACATTCGTGTTGCTCATGACATACAGTAGGGTAACATTCACTTTGATCGTGACATCACTAGGATAACATTCACTTTGCTCGTGACAAGCACTAGGGTAACATTCTCTTTGCTTGTGACATGCACTAGGGTAACATTCATGTTGCTCATCACATACATTAGGATAAAATTCACTTTGCTCGTGCCAAGCACTAGGGTAACATTATCTTTGCCTGTGACGTGCATTAGGGTAACATTCATGTTGCTTACGACATGCACTAAGATAACATTCACTTTGCTCATATTCACTTTGATCGTTACTGGTAAGCAGATGTAATGCATATGGATTGCACAACTAGTTATAATACCTAATACGAGGCACTCTCCATGGCTCGGATATTGGCGTTCGGTAGTCGATAAGGGTGGAGGAAACCACCGATCTTGGACGGGCCGCTACGACCTACTCTCATAGACACGCCGGTTCGCCAGCGGAGAGGGCCGAGCGTTTTACCAATCAGCTGTCAAGCTGTCCTGTTGTAACTTGAAGATTTGAAAAATTGTAAGACCCCGCTTGGAATGTTGTATTATATATTTTTATTCTTTCATTAAACTTTTAAACCGATGGCAAAATCATCTCTATGTGCTGTAATATTACTATAATGTTCTTATCACTGCTGCTTGCAAAGTCGCTGTGTCGACACATGTAGTATGAATAATGCCCCGGCGTCACTACTATGACATCACTACGCTGGTTCCAATAAAAGTGTGCCTAAACACTGTGAGGCTGTGGACCCCTGTTAGCTCATTGGTACAAAAGACGACCGGCACTCGGAGGGTCCCTGGTTCGATTCCCATTCGGGGTGTATCTTAGGTGTATCCTTGTTTTATATCGCAATGCAGTGGATCAGCATGGCAATTCATATATCTTCCTAGATAATACATGTGCTGTTTTATTAACTTACATAAAAAGTATAATTTTTCCAAAAGAATGTATGAATTAAACTTACACAGATGTGCCAGTAACAGTGTTATATTAAGTGTGCCTTAATGAAACGGTTTTTCCATAAGTCAAAACCTTATCTCGATAGGTATTTTGATGCAGCCAGTTTTAAAATAGAATGATATATTACTTACATCAGAATCCGTATCTAAATTAGAGTCTGGATCTGAAAAGAGTTAGGATTTGGATTAAAAGCAAATCCAGAGTCAGGTTTCAATCTGTTCCACAGTCTCTTCAGGTGTTGCTTCTCCAAACACGTATATTGTATGTCTTTTTTTTAATTTTATTTAGTGCACAGACAATCAAGCTGACACACAGAGAGAATTAGAGAAAAGGAAAAATACTACGAACATAAAAGAATTAAAATGCAACCTTAACCGAGTCTGAACCACAGCTCACAAGAGGCAGGCTGACATGCAGACCTCCGGATGTGTGACTTGGTTACTCGTCTATTGATTTATAATTTTGTATTCAACTATGGAATCACCACTCCTATCTTCGCTGTGACCTTATTGCCGAATTATAAATCTAAATTAGCGGAAACATGCGTGGCCCATCGCCCTGTCTTGAGGAAAGTCATTTATCTTAGACTGTCTTGTTGATATTGAAAGATATTTTAGTCGATGATACTATATAAGATCATTGTGTGACAACAATTTCTTATATCTATTCATAATTTATCATAGGCTGATCATTGTACATTTAATAAAGCCACCGCATGAATAGTGAATAGTATATATTGATAGAAACATTTAAATAAACCGGCGGATTAGAGGATAACAATATGTTACTTGTAACAACCCGGATGCCAAATTTAAAATTCAGCTATTGCAACCTTCGTCATGTCTCAAGATGCTTGTTTACCATGACGTTATTATCTTCAATTTTACCATCAATAAGTTTAGTATAGTGTTTGATTTCAATGATGTAACATAGCTATATCAACAAAAAAAAAAAAGAAAAAGTAACTTATGTCTAACATAAATATTTAACTTCATTCCATCTTTAACATTCAGCTGAGTCCTTGGTAACATAGATCACTCGGTACATCTGATGATAAAATATCACTATCCCCCCCCCCCCCCACTCCCCACAAATAAACTGTGTTATGATAATGATGCCCCGTGATTTTCTGTGTACGTCTAACTCCCTCTTCTGCTCCATCTTCCTCCATTTTTCATTAACAGGGATAACTAGTTTCTTCAGCTTAACTCAGGTCCATCATTATTAGCAGTGAGCGATGGTTGATAGATGTTTTAGGAAGGAAACGGGCACATTCCATGCTTAATTACCTTGAGTGCACTTTAATTATTCATGCTTATGACGCTAACATTTGTACTTACTCCTATGAGTAATACTAATTGTACGACATATGTTAGTGACCTTTATCGGTAGGCCATACTTTATTACCAATAATACAATTATGTTACCAAATAAAAAAAGAAAATAAAAGATAATTCCCTTAATTTACTGTTTATATATAGATAGCTGTATACCTTCAAGGCACAGAAAAAAATGATCAAATATGTGTTCCATGTACAGGTGCAGTAAACTCTCTGGTTAATTAAAAAAATCACCGAGGAATAATTAAGCCCCCCCCCCCCCCCCAACAGGAGGAAGTGGAGGAGAGACTTAATGGGGATGATGAGTTTATTTCGATTCCATATTTGGATAAAATATGTTGTGGATGGACCTATACTCAAAGAAAAAGGGTTATATGTAAAATCCTTAAGGTTCTTTAGAGTGGTGCCAGTGGGGAACCTTTAGAGGTTCCAAGTAGAACCCTCTAGACAGAGTTATACATGGAACCCTCACAGGAGGTTCTTTGGGGAACCCCAACGGTTCTACATGTAACCCTGATAATGAGTGCTTCTAAAAACCCCACAGAAGAGACCTTTCTGTAACCATTTGTTCATGAGTGTAGACAATATATATATATATATATATATATATATATATATATATTAGAAAGTAGTTTTGAACGTCATGTCATATCATTTAGAAAGAATTAATCATACCTCATATATCCATATTGAAGGGAAACAGTTTGATTGATAATATTGTTTTATTTAGTTAAAAATTATTGTTGAAATGTGGAACAGAAAAAAATCATTTGCATATGTAAGTAACTAAATAATATATTTTGGCATCAATGATATAGAGTTAGTGGACACTCGAATAATCACTGATTCCGTGTCGTCATTTTTCTTAATTAAGTGACGGATACCGTTCATGATAAGGGGAATCGATCTGTAACATCAGAGAAGAGATCATCAATACAAATAAAAATATACACACGAATGTTGTGGTGCAATCTGCAGGTGTAATATACGTTGTGTTTGGAGAGTTTGAAAACCGTGTGATAGCAGCGCGGCCCAGGTTTTTTTCATTACTCGGCATGAGAGCTAATAAGCATACATCCCTATATGGGAAGTCGCCAATTGCACTTTTCGAGACCCCCCCTCCCCCACACACACACACAAATACTCTCTCTCTCTCTCTCTCTCTCTCTCTCTCTCTCTCTCTCTCTCCGTACAGTTAATACATTACATATTATAAAAATAATACACTGTATATGCGTGTACATTTTAAGTATACTTTAGCCCCAAAGTGCAGAATTATCTTTTATTTCTATCTTCTGCCATTTGTAGACTATTGCATATCTAATTTTCTTTTATCTGTTATTGAAATATATTCAACTTTGAATTAAAATTTCTTGATGGCAGATTATCTCCCACAGTAGCAATCAACAATACTGTGGTTGGCTTAATTTTTACGGGACGCAATTTTCGCGTTCAAGCCGTTTCTCATAGATTCACGGGGTTCCATTTTCGCAATAGGGCATATATTAAGATTTTAATAAAACACCAAAATAGGTATCAATTCTCTATTACACAAAGTTACCTGCTTGTATCACCCCATTAACCATGCTTACGGCCTATGAATGTATTAGTTATTTAATTAATGAGGGGTTCCCTGCTCTGGTCGGGGTTTCCCCGCTGTGATCTGAGTTAAATACCAGACGGTCTTTCCAACAGCTCACCTGTCGGTGCAGGTGTGATAAATAATTGTTTGGTTCAGAAATTATGTTAGTCTTTACGGGAAAACTGGCCTCGGTTTTGTTTAAACAAGCTGCCTCTGGTGAGGGTATTTTTACTCTGAATGAGCTGGTGATGATTACATGATGATGCTCATGTTTTACTGAAACAACAATGACCGTCACTGCCGGGACGTGTTGGCAACTATATAGAGACTATTGTCCTATGACAGCAAAGTTTCATATCTGCGTGGTTTTAATTTCACGGATGTTCACCTACCGCGAATATCGCGAATTTGAAACCACTGCGAATAACAAGCGAACCAGAGTATCCGTATACGCCTAACGAACGGTCCTACATGTGGTCTGACGCACATCATTATAATTAGTCGCATACATTGTCCTGGATAGTTTCAAGGTTATACTCACCTATACCTACATATACTCACGCACATATGTAATGGTAGCTTTATCTACCTCTTGGGGTGCTGCTAAAATAATATATAGATATATATATATATATATATCAATATATATATATATATATATATATATATATATATATATATATATATATATATATGAAGCACGAGCTCTTAACGTTGCTTACGACTGTAAATACCCTTTAAGGGTCCACGAAAAGCTGGAGGTTTTTTGAGCACTAGAGGAGATACTCGTTCCAAAACTTCAATCGCGGCAAAACTTCAAAAAGTTTTCAAATTCATAACGATGGCCGCTCCCCGAGCATTTCTGTCATAAAGACGATCATGGAAGATATCCGGAAAATAAGGCGCAATGGTCGGGGAAATAATTATTTAGTAAAATAGTTTGCCTACGCATAATGTTATATCCGTGCCGCAAACTTCCGAACATTTGACCCTCATGACCCAGACGCTACGTCTCTTTCTGTTGGCAAGTCGGATTTTTGTCAGTTATAACGGCATGCGGCACAACACTTACAGGAAATAAACTGTCAGGTGCGCATAAACGTAATTTGATATGCCGATGTGCAATACAAATATCACAAACGTTTCTGTTTCCTTTTTGTTGACGATGTTTTTTAAATATCATTTGAGACATAACGCTTGTTCTATGACTTAAAAGGAAATCGGAAGGAGATATAGAACGATATATGTTTATTGATTTTCCAATTGGACAAACGTGTTTGTATTCATTCGTTCATTTAGATAAAAAAGTTCTTGTTACGAATAATTCGAGCTAACCCTGAATGTTGTGTTTTCTACATTTCTTTTCAAAACCATGACATGATATAATGTACTATTTCATTCACGCATCCATGAAATTGCAATATTTCCTGTTTGAATTCATTTGAAAGAAATAGGGTTTCCCGTTTGAAAAAAAATATGGTTTAGATAATGCTTTGTATGCTATGATGTATAATGCATGCTTTGATATTAATCTTACCTTATTATTAAGAAATCAAACCGATTCATGCGATATGACAGTATCGATTGTCACAAAGTGAAATTTTACTAATTGTTCGTTATTAGATCCGGATATACACGAGATTGCGTCATAGGAGAACCAAATCAGCCAAACAAGCTTTTTCTTGTCTCAAGGCCAATCCATTATCAGTGAGTAAAAAAATGAAACAAAATTCTTACTAGAGAAATTGGAGAAAAAAGTTTTGATGATATTTACATCTCATCACTGTCCTTCTGTCTGTTTATCTCTGTAATACTTATACAATATATCCGCGGTGAGATTGCAACCTATTATTAGCGGTGGATACAGGATTAGGGAATGGATGGGCGCAGATAAAGAAGGTAGTTCTCCTTCATACAGTGAAAAAAAAATAAAATCTAGGCTTTAATCTTGCAATTCTAGGCTTCTATGTCGCAATCTAGGTTAATCTAAAATGCATCATAATAAAAAAAACGGCTCTGTTTTTTTTTATATTAAGCCTGTTGTTTTTTTTCCCAATTATTTTTGGTTGAAAAAGCCCCCCCCCCCCCCCCCCCCCCCGCTTTAATCATCTGCTTTTTTATCCAAGTGCTGGTGACAATATTTCAGGCCCTATGAGAAGGTACATCATGCCGGGCCCGAAGTGACCAAGTGGTAACCGGACCGACCAGGAATTTCCTATAGGGCACAATACTATTTTTGAAAATGTAGAAGCCTGATTAAGTTTTTATTTTAGCTTTTATAAAGCTTACTTATGAGTGCTAGAATGGGCCCGGGGTATTTAATCTGGAGTGACTTATGGACCTTAAAAGGGGCCCGGGTCGGACATGAAATTCCGAGAGGGCCCAATAAAATGTTTGAAAATGCAGTCTCATTCTGTGTTTTATTTAATTCAAATGCGTATATATATATATATATATATATATATATATATATATATATATATATATATAAATATATATATATATATATATATATATATATATATATATATATATATATATATATATATATATATATATATATATACGTCGCTGACGTCGCTGACACTTTACACCGTAGGCAAACCTAATATTATGTGTCCACATGACCCGTTGTATATTGGTTTTGTTCACGTAATGAAGGACGAGTACGTTCGACATAATTATCAACTGCTGTAATTAGTAGTATTTTCTCATTGTTTTGTCAAGTCACTATATTTATTTAATCGTAAAATGGTACAACATTAATGGCATTTTAAACTTTCCATAGATTGCGAAAACATGTAGCTCTCAGCTTCAGCCTGTTCAGCCCATATTTAAATTGGACACTGCTTGATATTAGTTTCCAACAGGGACGAACGTGTTAATATGTTTTTGTCCATTAAGAAGAGAGAAAAAGTCTTATTGCGAATAATTCGCTCTGAAATACATATTTATTGTTTTCTTTATTTCTTATCAAAAGCTTGCCATGATATAGTGTTCTATTTTATTACTGCATCATCTTATTTCCCATTATCTTGGGTTCTTAATTAATATATGCTTTCTGTTTGAATACATTTTAGCGAAGAATGGTTTCCTATTTGGAACAAAATGTATGGATTAGATCATGCTTGGTATGCTATGATGTATAATGCCTGCTTTGATATTAATCTTAACTTATAAGAAATCAAAACGATTCCTGCTATGTGACAGTATCAATTATCACAGAGGGGAATTGTCTCCTTTTTTTTGTTGTTAGATCTTGATATAAAACGGGTTGTGTCCCGTGAGATCCATATCAGCCAAACAAGGTTATCATTGTCTCAAAGCAAATCATAAACAATGAACCCTGTAATGAAACTAAACAGTTTTTAGAGAAATCGGGGGAAACTGTAGTTTAAAATGTGCATCTTGATGTCTTCTTCAATACAGCACTGTCTATCGTTCTGTCTATCTCTTGTCAACATACATTTTATTTGCAGTTTGATCGTAAATTAATCTAAATTTGAGGCTTCATTTGCGCAATCTTGGGAAGTTTAAAATGCATCATTTTGCAAAATTTGGCCCGTTGGTTTAGAATTAAGCACATTAAAAAGGAGGGAATACGACCCCTGCAACACGTCCCAAATCAAATCGGCCATGATATAAACCTTAACACTGACTATCTGCGCACATGGTTAGGCCTTTTATCCATAGTACCAACGGTGATGACTTATCTAAGGCAAAAACCGGTATGGTTCTCAGGCACTTTTTTTTTTAATTAGTGGGGGCGGACGATTTTTTACCTTTATGTATGTTTCGATAAAAATGTCATATGATCAGGGAGAAGCTTGAAGTTAACATTTTTTTTTTGTTAAACAAATAAAAGCACTTCATAACAAAGGAAATCTTATCAAAATTGATTTATTTTATCTTCCAGAAAGATAAAAATCAATATATATATATATATATATATATATATATATATATATATATATATATTAAGCGGGGGGGGGTGTTAAAATTGTCGCGGGCGGTGCCTGAGAACCATACCTTATTTTTTTGGCCTAAGCAAACTGCCGTGACCGAAGTGTATTTCATAAAAATTGATCTCTACAAACAACAGCCGAGATCAACCTGTTTCAGGCTGAGTCAGAATTATTCAAAACATGTTGGCCATTTTATACTAATCTGACGGTCCCTTTCACTATGTACTGACGGAGTTGATGAGACCGTTATAGACTTAAACAAATAAACCCATCCGGCCAGAGACGGGCCACTGTGTTGTATGTGACAGGCTCTGCGTCATAAACATGTCTCACGTCACAGAAAGCGCTGATGGAGGGCGAAAATGGAACACCTGGGGTTGAAAGAGTTAGTCACGTGACCAGAGCAGTATTCACTTACCCGGATGGACGATGACAGTTGAATGAACCAAGTAGACTAACGTATTCAATTACTGCCATACAGACCAGATCTAAACGGGCACGGATTTGGTTGGAAGGACGGATTACGAGCCCATCAAGCGGTGCTCAGACGAATACAGTGTTATATATGTCTTTTCTGGGAACAGAGCCAGTCACCGATCACACCGTACCAGACTCCCAGGGCGAAAACATGGCGGATTTCGAGAGAGATAAGATGAATTTAAAGACAGTATAGGTGTCCTTCCTACCCTGTCAATTTCCTTATATCTTAAAATGGTTCATTTATGAAGACAGGAATTTGAGTATTTAATCCACAAACAATATATATATATATATATATATATATATATATATAGAGAGAGAGAGAGAGAGAGAGAGAGAGAGAGAGAGAGAGAGAGAGAGAGACGCCAGGGTCCGTAATGACAAAAGTCGTTATGTACTATGGCATATATGACTGTCTCAAATGATTGTAAAGCAACGGCGTCAATTTATCTTCAAGGGTTGGGGAATAATTCGTATATTTATTTATATATATATATATATATATATATATATATATATATATATATATATATATATATATAAGGTTTTAAAAGATAATATTTAATTGTAATATATTTGAAACGTGTCACACAGACAAATATATATATAAATACATATAAATAAAGGTATTATATTTCCAGTATGGTTTATCCTAAAACAAGTTAAGATCTTTAATATTTCTTAGTTGACTCTTAAATGAAATCAAGGTGAATAATGATAATTATTAATACAGAGTTAGCCGGAACGACCACCTATGAATTAAGGCCACTCCTTATACCTAGAGAGTGTAACAATATAACCGCATGCAACTGCAGGTCTCAGCGTGTTATATCAGCGATTTACGCAACCTCATCTAAGGATCACTGCGAGTTTAAAATGATGGGAAACTCCTCTTAGTAGCTCGCGTGATTATTAACGTATTTCTTTCTCAACGGGTTCAAAACGGCTTCAGACGATTGTTTTATTGTGAGATAATATGGACCTCCATCCAGGCGTTACTTCCATTGCACCCGTCTAGACTGATCTTAATTGATCTCAAAGGAAGACATTTTTCCCAAAGATTCATGTCGCGAAAGATAGATCAGTCAGGGTCAATGCTAGACAAAGGCTGTTTATACAAAGCTTCATGCATTCAAGGGCTTCTGAATGCGGAACGTGGAAATGGGGACGGTTCGGGAAAAACCGAATTATGTGTTTCCTTTTTAGTTTTTGAAATAAAATAATATTGGACTTTTCAGTTAATTTTGATAAGCTATATGGAATTAATAAATAGAAAGATATTTATCATATATAAATATAATATTAACTGAATATAATGGAATATGATCTAAAAAATTTCATTGATACTCTAATTAGCTCAAAACTTCGGGATTTTTTTTATAAATTAGTGGGCATTATAATTCTTTTTATGTATTATGATTCTTGTTAAATTGTAGAACTTTTGAATGAATAGATACCTTAAAAGCGGTAATATTCGTATACATTATTTTTTTCTAAACTGATCAGCTACTTACTTTAACTAACACTAACAACTTAATACACCATAATTACTGAATATTTTAATTCTAATGGAAGTTTTATGGGCGTTTTTCGTCCGTATTAAGGTGACTTGATAGCATTCATGTCAGCCTGTTGCTATTCAAGATTTCTTAATAAATACTAGTATAAAAAGTAGAAAACTTTAGTGATACTATTCATCATAAATGTATGCGAATCAATATTGACAGAATGCAGGAATCGGATAGCTCATTGCTTTATTACTGCGTCAAGAGCGTTAGGTTTTCAACCGTCTCAATCTGTTTGGTTGTTTGCCCATTTTTATTAGAAATATAGTCGAAAAAATTGCATAGCCTATCTATGATATACTGCACACAGAGAAACAAACACAGATAAAAAACGGTTATATACACAACACCCTATTAATCGCGTTCGGACTTATTGCATTTCGGACTTGCGCGGATGGCCATGTGGTTTTTGAAATTGCTGCCACATGGAGATGCATTGACGCGCACGAGCTTATCGTATCTGATAACAGGAGCTCATTTAAGCATTGCGCGGCCGCTATGAAGAACGGTCGAGGGCGCGTGATATGACCGGTGGTCATTGCGTCAGCAGAACGCTCTCGCTACAGCAGGTCGCATCTGGTGGTAGCTAATTAAGCATGGCTATATCAGCTGCAATTATCAACAGCTCCTAAGGCCCTGGACGGCAGTGATAATATTATATGGGGAGGGCCAATAGAAGGGCGCTTGGCCAGTGGGTGATCTTGTACGAGCATCCCAAGCCCTATAATATTATAGGATTCCAGACGCTATAATATTATTTGATCCACGGGGTCTGATGCGAAGGCACAGGACGCAGTCAATTGTATGGCCATGTATATATATATATATATATATATATATATATATATATATATATAAATTATATATCGTTCATCATACGTGGATCGTTGTTCACAAGTCAAGAAGTGGGGTCGGGGGGGGGGGGGATGCATATATACATAACTTGAAAATGCAAAAGAGGAAGGTCCCAGCATGGCACCTCTGTTATATTTTATAATAATAAATAATATATAATAATTGACTTTGGAAGAGGGTATCAGATGTGTTCCCGCGCATATGGCGGAACAAATATAAAATCAGCTGTCTAAAAGGAGCATTCTCAGGCACATTCTACAGAATATGTTTTGGGACACTTTAATAAAAATAAGGAAATATATATATATATATATATATATATATATATTAATTATAGATAAATTTATTATATATATAATATATATAATATAAAATGATATATATACTATAATAAACACAAAAGTTTAAAATAAAAACATATATTTCCCTGAATTTTCTGAATATTATACTCAATACCTAATGCGAAATACCTTGGCGTTATATCATAGTTCACTGAATACGTATAGAGAAAAATATGTATAGGTATTTAGATGTGGTCTTGTACATTTTCAAAGCCAAATGACGCCTGATTTTGCCAAAATCCAGAGTATGCGGCATCCCTGCGAAGTCTCCCATGCTCCTTCTTGGGACTCTTAATGAGCTGATCATCTGTATTATCTGGTTTTCCAGGGCAAATTTTATAGCTAGAGTGGAGGCTCCGTATCAGTCAATAAGACTTTATAAAATATTGTTCACATTTATTGTATATATGTCAGGGCCTATATATCACAGAAGACTTTTATTCATAATCCCGTGACTAAGATAAGTTTAAAGGTTAAGTTGAAGTGAACAATGTTTATGTATTATATCTCTTTTTTAAATAAATTAAAAGTAAATAAAATTCAATGAGAAAACTGAACGATTGTGGATTTAGTGGAAATATGCGGGAATTATATCTTTGCATATTAACATCTAATTTATCTCTAACATGATGCAAGTATGATTTTATGATACCCGTAGTTCCTGCAACAAGTCAATATCAATGTCCAAGTTATGTTTCAAAGCCTATCTTCAAAATTTTCATCCATGTATTTATTCAATTCAATTTATGAAATATATAATATACAAAAACTGTATAATCATACAGTAACTATTTGTATGGTTAACAGTTTATTTCGATTTTCATTTGTAATAAGGTTGATCACTTATCACTTGGATTGCTGGCTGCTTAAAATGTTTTTTTTTGTATGTTAAGTAAAGAGCTTTCCTTGGGATGTTTGAACTACCTCTTTCATTGTTCTATAAGATAAAGCAAAGAGCTATAAAATTAAAAACATCACTATAAATAAAAATAAACTAAATGCATTTATTTCTAAAGAAGGCAACAATTAAAACTGAATATTGGAATTATTTCTGTTACTTAACTAATGTATCAAGCAATCAGTAATGATATATATATATATATATATATATATATATATATAGAGAGAGAGAGAGAGAGAGAGAGAGAGAGAGAGAGAGAGAGGCAGAGAGACAGAGAGATAGACAGATATTGTGCAATCTCAAAAAACATATTACTGTGGTTGACTTCAATTGCGCGGGGTTCAAAACTCGTTGGGTTCACAATTCGTATTTTCACCTTTTTATGGTGTTTTGCGAGGGTTCCATTTTCGCGATCTCACAATACAAAAGACCTTTAGGCCAAAAAAATTAAAGGTATGGTTCTAAGGCACCGCCCGCATCAATTTTAAACCCCCGCATCAAAACTTTTTATTTTGATTTTCAATAAAAACTTTCCAATTTTGAGCTGCTGCCGCTCCGACATTTCTTTCAAGAAGATAAAACCATACAATTTCTTTTGTTTTGTGGTGCTTTTACCTTTAGCAAAATAAAACTGTTATTTTCATGCTTTTCCCATATCATTTGACATTTTTATCGAAACATACCAAAAAATTTAAAATAAAAAAACGCCCGCCCGCATTGATTTCTGAAAAGAGTGCCTGAGAACCATACCTTTTTTTATTTTGGCCTTACACAGATTTTATCCAATATCATGTTAATTTATTTTTTTTAACAAAAATATTGTTCGTCAATGGCAGACAATCGGAATGATCTGATATCATTTAAAATATCAATCTTTGAACATACCCTATTTTATTCATAATATCAACCATTAACTTGTCAACTTTGCCTTCGACAGTGGGACCTCTTATTAACGAAGGTAAATATCGCGAAGATCGCGAATTTTATACTTTTATGTTGATACTTATATGCTGAAATATAAGATGGATGCTAAGTAGGCTTATATACGACATAGAATTCAACTGCGAGGTAAAATAACGTTTCCTGGCATATCATCATCCTATAAATGTGTATAGATAAGTGTCTTCTAGCCTAATTATAATTTATGCAGTGGGTATGGTAGAGTCACAAAATAACATTTGTGTCAGTGATAGTTTCTGTTCCTATTTTTGTCTTTACACCAGAGTCTCAAACATAAAACTTTGAACTGTGAAGGACTTAGTGATGTTAGACTCGAATCGTGTCAAGACTTGGACTCGAGTCCGGACCCAAGTGTACTTGTCTATAGGGACTCAAACATAGACTTGTACTCAAACTCAGGGGTATGCACTTAAAAATTAAGCCGAGTCCACCTCGATTCTAGTAGTGATGTAGGAGTCGAGTCCAAACTTGTAGGAACTCGGACACTGAATTGGACTCAAGGGTCCTTGACTCGGACATGTACCCGGACTCGGAGGATCAATATAAGGACTCCAGAAATCAGGTCGCGTCAATCTCAATTAAGTCATATGGAAACAACTCCATGGTAATGGTAACAAATTATAAAGAGTTATGAATATGTGCGAACTACTAACAGAATATTACAACAAATAATATTATATATACCAAGCTTTGCTCAGCATCGGGAGCTATAAATGTAATTAACCATTAAAGAAAAGGCATATAAATATAAGTGAACTAACTTAAAAATATACGTGATAATCTGACATTTCCATTTTAATTTACATATGTATAGGAATTACACTTCGGCCTGGACTTGGGGTCAAAATGACTCAGACTCAAATAAGATGTACTTGGACTTGAACTTCAAGGGCTCGGACTTCACGTGTCTGGTGTCAGAATTGCACTCAGACTCGCGGATGGCATGGACTCAACTTCATCGCTGGATTCGAGTGTTGACAAAAACTGTCACGTTAAGTCTGATGCACATCGAAAAACACTCCACCTGCACGTGTATTGTTAGCGTAATATCAACCCTCTGGCATTACGACCATTAACGCATTATAAGGCCTTTTGAAGATGCAAATATTTTCTTCATTTCTGACAACGCTTCATGGCCTACAGGTACACTGTCAGTCAACATAAACCAGACCAATCGTTAGCATAATTTTTGTACTTTCTAATAATACCAACCATGAACGAAAAAAAGTTCTGTTTAACCCAGCATATTGGTAAACTCGTCGGCATGTTTGTTGAATTTATGACCGAATAAACACAAGCATGGCTCGCACGGGTTACAGGACGCAGGGAGCTTGCAGGCGATACAGAAAATGACCCGTGTCCATGGAGACGGTGTTTCAATTTGGGTTGTATACTATTGTGTAAATTCATAATTCTTAGCATAATATTGAGATTATGGGCCGTTTACCACAATATAAATGAAACCTGATGCAAGACCACTGCGATACATTCCTCGAGATTACTTATGTCACGACTCGAGTAGGCTCACCAGCCCAGTTATTCGATTGCCTACTGAGTCGGGTTATCACGACTAGTATATTGTTGCAAGAAAATATTTAAAAATTTAAGCCCAGACATTATGCTGCACATTTTAGATTTACCTCTATAGCTTCGCCCTTATCCTCCCGGTATAGCTGATACTTTTGCTGTGTTTCACAACCAGTTGTTAAATTTTAACCATAGTAATTTTATAAAATTCAAAACTCAAAACATGTCTACAGAATTTACTTATAGACTTTTTAGTGACAAATATAATTTAATTCAGCCTTCAATTTGACTTCACAATGCAGTAATATTCAATTCAATATAACATTCTATTCATTATTAATTTCAAATTAAAAATTCTATATTATATCACTCAGATTTATACCTGTAATGCCGGGTATACAAGTTTCATCACGTCTTATATACAGCAGCTCTAAAATAAAAGTAGTAAATCTCGTTATATCAATATTGTAATAGTAATCCTATTCATTTCTTATTTAAAGTAAATGGGAGCAAAAGAAAATAAAACACTTCTCAAACTGTAACATCTGGTTATATTTTTGAGACGAAGACTGCATGCGAAGTGAGAATCTTCTTCCTTGTGAAAGGAATAAAGCATCAGAGTAGAAACCTTCTCGTCTTTTATCATTAAACATGAGATAATTCTTGCCAAAGGAGACCTAGCTGTATTGTATTTATATCCCTATTTAAACCCTTTATTTAAATCTGAATAAAAAAGGTACATATTTATATAAATAAATACTCTTTCAAATTCTAAGATGTTTGAGCCAACAATGTCTCAAATTTATAGTGATCTTTTATCAAGAAAATGTTTTGTCAGTCAGACTCGGACTTATATACTCGACTGGCCTAGACTGATAGTCAGATTCAACTACAACACAAGAAGAGTTTTTAATACTGACGAAGCAGTATTAGCCCTATTTACACTAGAAAAATGTGGCGCGCGCTAGACCGGTCCAGAAAAATGTGGAGCGGGCTACCCTGTCAAATTAGGCCGCATTGCATTTTGGCCCGGCCTAGAATCTGCGTTGCGTTTACAAGCAGATAAATACTGCAATCTAGCGCGGTCTAGATTGGATTCCCCCTTGCGTGAATAGCTAAATCCTTGTCACATGACAGCCGAGTCTTGCTGGAGCGCTCTTTTTAGAACCTCTAAGACTGCAATGGGTTCATGATCCTAGCCCTTAAGGTTAAGACTTGTGCCCTGCTAACGGACGGCCGGCCGGACAGACGGTAGGACGACGGACAAAGACCCATCGCTAAAGCCCAGCATGAGTGAAAGTCGGCTGAGCTAAAAACCATAATAACAACCTCCCCAGTGTCTGTAACATGATCAGTTGGTCAGGGATGGACACTGCATGGCCTGTAGCCCCCCCCCCCCCCCCCCCCACCACCATATGGCAGTATATTCGATATGAAAATTATTGGAAATATATAAAACATTTATATCCTCAAAATGAATTGCATGTAATTTTGCCAGTTAAAGTAACCACAATATATATATATATAAATATATATATATATATATATATATATATATATATATATTCGATTCGATTATTGTAAAGAGTCACAATATTCTGCCAGAGACGTATATCTATACTAAAAGTTTTCATCCCATAAGATGCTATCAGATTAAGATTATTATACCTGAACAGTTTGGCTCCTGATCTATTTTCTGGGGAACACTTAAATGTAAATTAAAAACATTTATTTTCTTAAAAATAAAATTACTAGCATCTACAGTTAACATTATATTTAATTTAGTAAATGTCTTTTCTGCTGTTTTAACTTAACACATCATATCCCATCCCTCAACTTCTACCAATTACAAAGTATTGACCAAATTCCCCCATGTGCACAGAGAAAACATATTTGAGAGTCTTTTTTGTGAACTATAAAGGCTATAAAATCTGTGATTTTGATATTAGACCAACTTGAAGTGTAACAGATTTGCAATGGAAATTGAAAGTTTTTTTTAATAATTTCGAAGAGGAGCAGGGTCACAATGATCTAGTTTTAGGTATGTCAAACTAACTGTTAAAAATTTGCAGGTCAAATAACACTTTTGATTTGTCTGAAACTATATAACAGTTCTGATTTTCTGAAACTATATAACAGTTTTAATTTTATTATGAATACATAACCTCCATATACAGAACTTCCATCAGATATATATATATATATATATATATATATATATATATATATATATATATATATATATATATTGGATACAGACAAAAGTCTGTAGTATAAAATATATAGTAAATTTGAATTTTGGATTAAGTAATTATAGGCATCAACTACGCATAATCATTATCCTTCACAAATGCAAGCATTGGTGAATGCTGAGGAAAGCATACAATTTTACACACAAAATCTACCTTGGAAGACAATATACTTTTGTGTTTGACTTGCAAAGATATATTTGTTAATATATATATTATTATAAGAATACACAGAGTAAGTATATATATATATATATATATATATATATATATATATATATTAAATGAGAGGGACAGTCATCCCTAACCATACACAAAAACCGATCTGTGCCCAGTCAGAAGAAAGTGCAGCCAGATAGGCATTTATAGCAGGCACATGAACCAGATGTAGCAGCCACTGCCCCAGCTATCTATATGTTACATAATCTGGATATAAACATCACTGACCCTGTGTGACCAGTTGACAAGTTTTCTCCCCACCCCTTTCCTTCCCTGGGCAACCAAAGAAAGTAGTTCAGCAGTGATTAATGAGTCCCCACTGGAATCATTATATCACTGCTGATCAGGTCTGTATCAACGGATTACCACTCTGACGGCCTTTTAAGTATCAGTAGGGTGGGAGGAGGACCCCTGAATTTTGTCATAAATTTTTAATGGGTCTGTAGCGTCATGTTACCTTTCATTATTCATGCCTGTCTACGAGCTGCCAAACAAGTGCCTTAAAAATAAGGAAACACATAACATTTTATATATATATATATATATATAATTTATATATTTCCTTGTTTTTGTTAAGGTGTCCCAATACATATTCTGCAGAATATGCCTAAAAATACTCCCTTTAGACTAGTTAATTTTCATTTGTTCCGCCATAAACATGTGTGGGGGACACCTCCTCCAAAGTCACTTATTTCATTTTATTTAAAATTATAATTTGCAATAAAATATATATAGAATCCATATAACATAGGTAAGGGAGATATGCGGGGAAAATCAGCGCCATCCAAGGGCCTTCCTGTTTCGCATTTTCAGGTTTTTCATGTATACAACACCCTTAAGTCCCCTTCCCAGTTCTTGACCTCGCTATGTGAACCCCCCCCCCCCCCACACACACATTCCAAAATCCTGTATCCGCCCCAGCCTGTATAGTCGTTATCTCTAGTTTGACGAAGAGGCAAACAGTATATTTTGGAAGTATAAAGTCATACGTTAAAAATATACACATAATCCTACAGATGATACATTATCTAGTCAGTCTTTAAAACTATATCGATTCAACAAACCTTCTTAAGCCAGCTGAGAGGAAATATTTAAAAAAATATGTTAAGAATGTATGTTCTCAACATTTGAGCCTTTCGTACCCATGCATTGTTAAGCAGGAACATGAGTAAACATGTTATCCTAAAACGTTTAGTCGGATATTTTCATTTTGTGAGACGAATTAAGAGATGCGAAGTTTCCATGTCCTGCTATTTCTTGATAAATCCTGTTATTTTAACGAGACGGTGTTGTTTCTTGAATGCAGCCGAGTGAGAGGGTTTAATTTCTACAGAAAACTTCACAGAATGTGCGTGTTTTTTTTTTTATGTCGTGATTTATAAAGGATCTTTTTCCTTACGAAATTGTAGTTTATTCTATAAACGGCATTCAATTCTGGTAATAGAAAAACCCGAATGATCCTGACCAATAGAATTTTTTAACATATTAAATAAGTAAAATTTTAAATATATGCAAGAGATAAACAAAAAATAATATTTTTTTTATGTAGCACGGAAAAAAATAACGATATTAAATATAGTCTCACTATCGGTTTATATGACAAAAATATTTTGGGTGATAATTATTCTGTATATTGTATGGTTTTATCTGTTATATTTAAAAATTATATTTCCCGTATTCAATATTTCGACTTGGCTACATGTTACACATTTGAACGATCCTTTGATGCACGTGTAAAGAAACGCAAAATAAAATTTAGTGAAAATTATATAAATGTATGCGTGTGTGCGTGCGTGTGTAACTGCACCCTGCGCCTCCGCAACAAACCTCGTGGACCCTATAATACTTTAGCGTCTGGAATCCTATAATATTATAGGGCTTGGGAGGCTCGCACAAGATCACCCAGCGCCCTCCTATTAGCCCTCCCCCTATAATATTATCGTTGCCGTCCAGGGCGTGAAATGCTGTTGATAACTGCAGCTGATATACCCATGCTTAATTAGCAAACACCAGTTGCGACCTGCTGCAGCGAGAGTGACCATCGGTCACATCAAGCGCCCTCGACCGTTCTTCATAGCGGCCACGCAATGCTCAAATGAGCTCCTGTTATCAGATACGATAATTAAGCTGGTGCGCGTCAATGCATCTCCATGTGGCAGCAATTTCAAAAACCACATGGCCATCCGCGCAAGTCCGAAATGCATTAAGTCCGAACGCGATTAATAGGGTGTTACACATACACAACATATATATATATATATATATATATATATATATATATATATATATATAATAACAATAATAATAATAATTATTACTTGTTTGTCTGCAAGACACCTATCACAAGAATGGACTACGTTTTTGCATGGTCTGCACTTTTACTAATACGATACGTAGTTTCGTAAAACTGGTTGTTGCACTCAACACGTAAAACGACAAAGGGTTATAAGGTCTAACAAGCGACCGTTTACTTCTCTCATCATATGTCTACTTTATTTCCTTTTCAATTTCCTGAATCAAATAAATCTTAATTCACTCAACCACTGCTTTCAATTACATATTAAAGACTTGTCAAAGAGCCAAATATGTTCTGACCAGTGGTAGCGGTTTATTAGGATTTCACACTTGACCATAATAATGGAAGAAACAAGCTCTCATCGTCGGTAAATTCCTATCCTCCGCAAGGTGTGCAATTCCAAACGGTAGTTGAGAAGAATGAATTAGTAACCATTCCCAGAATTATGCATTATCACGAATGCAGGCGGTCCATAACGTGGGGTTCTCCGCAAACCGTACTTTCATTCGTTTATTGACCAATATTCCAAGGTTCATTTATGCATATGTTCCTTATCAGGTGTTTGCATTAACTCATTCGGCCCATATTTCAAGGATCATCGGCCATATTGTGGTTGTCCCTCTGTTCATGGTGGTTCCAAATTCGCGATATTCGCAAAAGGGGAATTATCGCGGAATACTATCTTTGAGAATAAAATATGTCATTGTTGAAGGCAAGCTGTGAGGTAAGGTTTATTTAATACAACAATAATCATGTATGATAAAAAATTGTGTTTTTTTTTTAATAAATAATATCAGATTCTTTTAAATTATCTTCCAATAGTCCAGCTGTTAAGGGAAGAATTGTGCAAAAAGTGAAAGAAGCATGAAACTTGGCATAATAGTTGGCCAGACCATACTCAACATTTTCAGATATAGGGCCAAGATGAATTCATCCGGCCTTGGTCAAAATCCAAGATGGCGGCCAAGATGGCCGCCGGACTATTAAATATCAATACATTCGGTTATTATATTTGTCCTAGAATGCTTTCCAAGTGCACTATTTCTATGTTTTTTGGGGTCGATAAATTCATTTATAAGGGTTTTAAGTCTGTAAAATGACTCTGTGAATGAATCCTGGTTTTGTTTATATTGAGATTGTCCTACATTTTCCCTTGTATTCTAGCACAATGGATAGCAAACATTATTTGTTGAGTTCTGCGCAGTAGTCGCATACATTGTAATCGTAGTCAAATGAAGGTGTAATTTGCTGGCTTAGGTTTGTCTGCTTTGTTATGAATTCGGATGCTTTAATAGTAGAACAATTTTTATTGCAATGTTTCTTCCTTTCTTCCCCTTTATTTGCATGCTAACAAATATAATTCATTTGAACATAATTTCCACTCGGTCCCAATGCATTTATTAAGATTTTGAACACTTAATATCTAATATGAGCCATAAATTTAATAATGGTTATAATCTGAGTATGTTTTTGTCAAGTGAGATCGCAAAAAATAAAACCGTAGCGAAACACTGGAAAGTGCAAATCGCGAAACTTAACCTCGCGAACATAAAGTCATCCACAGTGTGTAGCTGAACATTTGTTGATATTCCCGGGAAATCCATACTGGGTCCGAATCAGAGCCGGACCCGCACCAAAATCGCACCAATCGATTCTACATTGGCCCATGATCGAGGTGTCCTGAAATGTGATGGGCTTCCGTTTATAATTGCGTGAGGTATGCTGTGAACTAACGGACACACAAACACACACCCGAACGGGAATGAACACATACCCTGTTAAGAAGGAAACAGCATGTATGAATAGGAATGTAGTCCTACAAAATGATTACAACAGTTGTGAATGAAAGACATTTTAGGCCTCATTTTATTCATATTTGCAATTCAGGAAGGGGGTGGCTTTGAAAATTAGGTATTCCTAAAATAAAAAAAAAACAAAAAAAAAAACATAAAATCTAAACAAGTACGTACACAGGTTTTTTCACACAAAAACAAATGGAGAGTCTGTGTTTCAAGTAAGGTCAAGAAAAAATATCTTTTGTCAAACTTATCACACGGGTCATGTTTTATCTGGTGACTTGATGATAATGACATGTATAAACAAATACGATGTTATATTGTAAATCTTATACATTAATAAGTTTATTTTCTCACTGTTTAGAAAAGATAAGAGTGTACTTATTACAAATGTACTGTAGAATAACGTATATTGCACTAGTCTGTGCTATCGCTATCAGCACAGTATCTATGACAAGCTTAGTTAGTACAAAATAATGCCTTTAAGATTTTAATGTTTCTGCCCAAATGATGTAGTGCATCAGATTTGTTTGTAACAAGGAGAGGGACTTCATTCGAGGCCATGTTAAGAAAAGACATTCGTGAATAACACACATAAATAAAGTTAACAATGTGTATCTCTGTACCATGTGTTATTATGAAAAAAACGGATAACTCATATCTATATAAATTAACTGTCATCTACAGTTACTAAACTGAATATCCCCTGCTAAAGTCACATAAAGGTGGATACATTTATTTCACCTTTACCCACATGAAGTGTCTTGATAATTGCATTATTGTTTGCTTACTATCGTCATAATAATGGTCAGTGTATAGACCTATGTATGTGCCGGTGTATATGGGCCACGCGTCTGCAATTACGACGATGTTGCGATGATATCACGTAGCGATCACGTGACTCTTTCCTTACAGCCAGTATTTCCCCCATCATTGACATTTCCTTCTAGAATAGGAAACCACTTTTGTTCCATATTTTTTATTGTCATTATAATTCAGAATATAGAAAATGAAAAAAAAAAAGAGCAGAAATTCACTTGGTACACTGTTTAGTCCTTTTGTTATTTTCTTACTTATTTTTACAACCAAGCCTGAATAATGAAAACGGACTTTTTTAGTATTAAAAACAGAAATCTTTGAAATGTGTCTTAAAGTTAGATGGCTTTGACTTTTATGAACAAAATGGAACTCCCAAACATATCGTTTAAAAAATGAAACCTTAAGTTGAAACATTCAGGTATCGTCTATAGAAAAAAAAAATACCAATATTTATCGGACCCATTGTGATTACACGAGAGAGACAAATTCATCTATTTTATGTAGTAAGATGTAACGCGAATAACAACTGAAAAGCACAATGCTCTGAAAGGGGGTGGATGTAATGAATACGGACAACGTTTTCTTGGTATTCAGATGAATACGACGTTAATGAACTGACGATTCGTCTTTTTGTCCTTTTATCTTCTAGTCTATCACGATTGTTTTGTGGGAAGGACCACCTTTTGTCTGACATATTTTCTCATAACCACTGAATCATGTTTTACAGAGCACACGCCCACAGGTAGGTATTCGAATTACTTTTAAAGTTTGACGAATATTTAGAAAATGTTATCATTCTTTGTAACAGGAATTTACGACATACAATACATGCCTTATCCAAGTTGCTTTTATGAGTGTATTTCTTTGCCTATATATCATAATAATAGTCAGTACTTTAAAGTATTTTTTTACTTTATGTTATTAATATATATAAATATATATATATATATATATATATATATATATATATATATATATATATATATATATATATATATATACATATATATATATACAGTAAACATTTTATATCTACAATTCAAATCATGTATTTGTTGATGAGAAAAACAATCAGTTGCATCATTTATTGACATGGTAATTTTGCCAATGAGTTAAGCATAATTCACACCCTCCCTTTATTTTAGATAAATATGTGATATTGATACAGATGGAATATAGATAACATGTCAGCCCCAGAGAAATAAGGCCCTTCAGCTTCAATTGAACTACTCTCTTGTTAGAATGTTTTTGTCGATTCTCCATTAAGGCTGTACCACGCCTCCACATTTTCCAGTACCCATTAGCAGGAGGAATCCTTCTTAAGAGTAATATGATTTCCCAAATAAGGCAAATAAAGACAGACTAGAAGACAATTAGCCCAACTTTCCAAATTGACAAGCTAAATAATGACTCTGTACCGTGGACTGGCTTCAAATAATGGTTCCTATTTCGTCCGTCCTCTCTGAACAAGCATAAATAACGAGATAATCAGTACTGTATCTATTCCATTTAAATGTAAAATTATTTTTATGAAAATAGTTCATCTAAAAAGTCTTTAGCATCATAGCGGGATGTTTTATAATGTAGATGATACCCATGCAATACATGCAGTTTCACAGTATTTTCTATGGGTTATGCGGTGTACTGCGCAAAAACAAAACATCATGGTTAAGGTACAAAAATAACAAAATAAAAGGTATGGTTCTCTGGCACCGCCCGCGGAAACTTTAAACCCCCGCATCAACAATTTTTATTTGGATGTTCAATAGAAACTTACCAAGTTTGAGCTCCAGCCGCTCAAACATCTCTTTAAAGAAGTAAAAATCATACAATTTTGATAAAATTCCCTTAGCTATGTTTAGTGTTATTACTTGTTTAGCACAATAAATCTGTTATTATCATGCATATTTACTTTATCATTTGACATTGATCGAAACATACAAAAAATAAAAGATAAAAAAAACGCCCGCACGCATTGATTTCAGACAAAAAGTGCCTGTGAACCGAACCTTATTTATTTTTGTTTGGCCTAATACATATAATATAACTTAATATGCATAGATTTTGTGAATAAACTGTTTCTTGAACTATGCAATATGTACATTGTTATTCAATCATGTGTTAACATCTCTCTACCAGCTCCAGATTAGCACCGTGCAAAGAAGAAGGTGCTATTCTCGGGTTTAGGCTTACATGAAAATAAATAAATATATACATCACTATTGACAGTGGCTACGGGTGAGTATACAGCCATGTACTTGAGTAAAAATAAAGTTGAAAATCTTCTCCCATTTCATATTTCTACCGAAGTGAGTGTTTACGACTGTGACCGTGATGAGTTCGGGTATGACTACAGAGAGCCGATTAATCGTGTTGGTCACGGCTGATGAAATCCCTCGTTCAACTCGGGCCGGGCAAGCTTGTTTACTCAACACTAAACGATTGCTATGGTGCAGGCGCACCGTGTAATGAACAGCTCGACTTCATTGCCAATATTTTTTTAATAAACCTCAAACAGATAACAGTATCATGAGTGTGCGTGTGTATCTATGTGTTTTTTTGTAAATATATGGGTGTGTTTGTGTTCGCACAGAGGCATGTTCACTTTGGTTATATGGAGCCAGGTTATATATGTGGCTCGCAGTGTTATTAGACGCGTACCTTCTCCCTCGTAAAACCATTATAAGTCTTTAGGATCTGGAATCGACAATTTATTACCATGATCACGTTACGGAGGGCTGAGATTGATTGATACAGTCAGGATATTACATGGTTATTGATAGCAGCTGGACTGAACTGGTGTCGTTAAGTCTGGGAATAAGGCAATCAAATCAATTGGGGTGACGGGAAGGTATCTTATATACATACCAGGGTCTTCACCTGTCCCTTTGTCTTCCTGGCTTAGGCAATTAGAGTTAAGCATGAAGAGCTCATAATATACAAAAGGATGCTACAGGTGATAAAACATACAATGTGTTACTATTCATGAAATGTTTTATATAATTTTTTATAATATAATTGTCCATAAAATGACCGGCAGCAAGGATTATTTATGTATTTTATATAATCGCTTTGTCCAACTGTTGTGACCAGGTTAAATGAATAAATTCCACGATGAATATAAATGGCCTTTTCGGTGTATGACCAAAGCTAACTCAGATATATAAAAAATCGTACAAATGAGTCGCACCTTATTTGATTTTTTTGTTATGTGTCCGCCTTTTGACATTTATGACTCCTTTCTCTATTAAATGGGAGGGCGTTTTCCATGTTAAGTACCAGCCTTGAATAAAAATCGCCGCGGTTCAATATATTGTGACGTCAAAACACAGAAAGATGTAGCGAGGGCAATTCCATCCAAACGCGTTCAGAATATCTATTGTACCGAGGGCTACAACCATCAGCCTGAGCGCCATAACGTTGCCATTACTCTACCGTCAGGTCCGGTGAACTATAATAATCACATATTAAGTGCTAAATAGATAGACATCGGATGGGCACGGGCCAGTAAGTGTAGTGTTAGCACCACAATGGGACCAGGAATAGACCAGAATGATCTGTAAATGTGATCGTGAATGACAGTTATTGATGTTATGTTGAAGACATCGGCTTGAGTCCAACCTGAAGACAGTGCGGCTCGGTCCGATTTGTATCATCGTTTGTTATTCTGACAGTAACGAAGTGATTGCTTCAATCATTTGGCCTTGCGCATTGGATCTACTACTTTTCCCTAGACCTGAATCAATGTAAACAATATCTCGTGATCTGATCTATTGCAAGCTCCTTTCCCTCTTGTCGGGTTCCCGATTCTATATTAATTTAATAATCTTCAATTTCATGTTAAGAGCAGAGGTAGAATTTGATTTTGTTAAACCGGCTAATCAGGAACAGGAATTTAGTTGGCGCTGCCGTATTGATAACAAACAGCAAGGAAACATGGTATGTAACACTGAAATCGTTTAAGCATTCATCATGAAACAAGGAAACTGGACAGTCTTTTGTTTTCTTTATTTTAAATTTATTATCTGAGTATGTAAAAGCCTGGGTTAGAAGTTAAAACGCGCGTGTGCATTGATCGCAATAAGGTATCGTTCCATACAAGCACCTTTTATTTCCAGACTCAAATCCCCGCTTCCATGTTTAAATGTCTCTGTACATGTACTCCAATTATCACACAGTACACCTGACCCAGGTAGAGTATTTATCTGGCACCTTCTTTTTTAAACACTTTATTAACTCACGCAAATTCTTTCCCATGGTCTTTCTCTTTATCAAAATTATAATATATGAATATCGGAGCGAACGAGGAGCCCCCTACCCCCGGTCGCACGCTACTGACCGATAATTGGGTGAAAATCCTACTATCTTGAATGATCTTAACAATATAAAATATTAAATCAGGTGTAAATATGTCACCTGTTATTGTTACTGTGACCAAAGTTACTTATGTAGCACATGGAAATATAGGCCCAACATAGGCAGAATAAAAAAAACGTGGAAAATGGTCGAGGTTTTGCACTCGTGGAAAACCCCAAATATCGTATATCAGATATCGTCACCCAAATATCGTCATAGGAAATATTTCATGAAGCAATGACAATTTCCCCTCACCGTACAATAATTCGTCCCTTAATTAAACACGCCCTTATGTCACTACTGTTCAAAGTATTTATTTACACCGAAACAACAGTACTAAATAAGTCACACGAGTGTTTTATTAAGCTGGTTATACACGTTACTACGCACCGGTCACGGATAACAAAATATGGAAATCCCAGTTTCAATTTGCTGCCCCATTAATTCTGTCATAACTAACTGTCACGGTAACTTATTTGATTGGTGGTTTTGAGATTAGTCCATTATACAAGATACAAAACTGGTGTAAAATTCTGGATCTACTGAATCTATAATGATTCCACTTATCTGTGAGTAGTTATTAAATATTTCAATATGCTTTAGAATTCATTGATGTGTTTACTAAGACGATTATAATTATATACTCACGAACATAAAAACAGTGTAATTACAGTTATTTTCAGGCGTCCTGGAACAGGAAGAGGACATTTAGTTTGGTCATGTTTATTTGTATGTACTAGTCAACAAATGGCTCATATTATACTTTGCTGTCCTATATTTCGATATATAAGATGGACAGCTTTCATTTTATCAAATGCTATATACCTTTAATTATACAGTCCACGCCCATATTTATCTTGTTTTAAATTGACATTTTGCTTATATATGGATGATTTTTGGGTTATTCTTCGAGTTGTCGTTCTGCGAATTGCTTTAAAATAAGTTTTCTTTCTACTCACAAATATTTCAAAAATATTTGAAATTCCTGTCGCAAAAGTTTCCTTTACAAAATCTTTACAAAATAAATTTGTGAAATTAAACTTTTTTTTCCAAATGCACTTTCCTAATCTCACCAAATCTCCTGTATAGTTATATCCTCTTATACCATTATTTTTTGGTTAACTGGTTTTCCATTATGTTTTTTTTTTGTATTTTTTTAATGTTGCCATAGCCAAACAAACACAGGTTTTAACGTCTCCGTTGGTTCTCCACGAGATACCGGCCGTGCATAAAACACAGCAGGTCATCTCTATTCTTATAGTGACGTCACCACCATGGTGGCTGACAATGCAGAGTCAACGCTGTATATATATATATATATATATATATATATATATATATATATATATATATATATATATATATATATATGATGTGATTAATCGTAAGATGACGATTTTGAACCGATAAAAAGTATTTCCATTATTCGCCTTGACGCAAGGCTAGATCTGTTATTAAACCGTTCAGGAGGTTGTGGCATTTACGACAGGTGGGTATAACCAGTGCCCCCGAGTTTGATCTTACGTGACATCACTTCGAGCTGTGACCTTTTAGACGACAATACATCACTATTTAGAAAATACAGGTTGCTTTGTTCGGCTTTCCACAATGCAATTTATTTCCTGTTCCAGCATAGAGAACAGATCAATAATTCAAAGTAATGCCAAAAGGCACCGCCCTATTAAAGACTAGTAGTTTTTGGCAGTTTAACATCATTAGGGCCGCTGGTGCAAAAGAAAAAAAAGTCATCCTTGGGGAGAGCCTGAGGTTAAGGAAGCAGACAGGCTGTTTTTAGATTTACGAAGCTAATATCAAAATGGTGTGTTTAAAAAAGTCTTCCTTAGCTGTTTGAGTGACATGAAACGCGCGAAGAGACATCCTCTATGTAACACTTTTATATAAATGTTGACACTAAATATACATTCAAAGAAGAGGATATGACATGGCTTTTCTGCTTAGCCACCCTAACGAAACCAATATCCAACAGCAAATCTCTAAAAACGGCTACGTTGTTCCGATACCTTATGGCTAATCTTAAGATTTCGTTTTTATGAATTGTCAAGATTTCTTTGCGGCAAAGGTTTGAAGTTAACGAAATCAACAACCAAGGGCGAATTTGCTTCATTTCCCTTTGATGTAGATAACCTTCCACTTCTTTTCTATAACTCATTCCACGGGCTATATTTTAACATGTAAGTTCTATAGTATGAACGACTGATTTATTAAAGGGAGCCCATACCAGTCAACTTTAAATTTATGGACCAAGAGAGCAAGAGTTCTTAGTAAAAGGTGAAACAGCAGGTAGGTGAGTAGGTGATTCTCTACGGAACACCAGTGCCTTTAACACAAAAGAACATCCGTGATTTGCTTCGATTTGCAAATTACACGTTTTCACCTTTATGATATCCCGTGTGCTATCAGCATACAACTTAAAACCTGAAAAGCGCAGTGGTAACAAAACTCTCAACATGAATCCACTTCAAACAGACGGTGCAACAAAGTGTCCAGCGATTTACCATTTATTTAAAAGCACAAATTACAGTTCAATCAGAAATAAGGCTTTTTTAGCTCTGCTGACTGTAAGCTAGAGCGATCAACGTTTGTCGGTCGTCCGTCCGGCCTGAAACAAGGCGCAGGTAGTAACACCTTGAAAATTCAAACTGTACATCAGGGGAGGTTCTAGGCAAAGCTCGTTGGAAACCTCAAATTACGTCTGTGGAAACTACTAGTATATTCTGCAAGCTGCTGGGCAAACAATATGATTTTTGGTACCTAGACGCTGTACCCTATTTTTGAAGGACTGTGGACAACAAGTAGGATTTTTATCCATTGTTCAGAGTTCCTGAACATATATGTTTCACCTGATCATAAGATTATTAATTAATACCAGCATTGCCTTTTTGTCATATTCAGCGGAGCGCCATGGCCCATGAGCCACTTGTCTTTCTTCTTAATTGCGGATGCATTGTGAACGAAAACTATAACCGAAAACGTTGAATGTGGTTTTTCATTCAGTCCTTGTGTATCAATGTTTATTTTCCATCATCTTCCCCATTTTTTATGTTTTACGAAATACCGGAACAATTCAAATAAAAGTGAAATGGTCTGCATACATTAAATAAACTGGGGATTGGATAATTTTGAATAATTTTGACATTTGTATACAATAGGTATTAGAAGATATCATATTTGATGGGGATAGAAATACAGCGACAACTACAGCGGAGTTGTCCATGGATTTTGTAATTCATGAAACATATGAGCGGTAATTTTATCAATTCATGCATGAGAATGCCATGACATTTCTAACTGCTGCTGTAGACAGTATATTAACAACATAAGCTGCGTAAAATTAGTTAACAGAATAACCGGGAAACTCGATTACTTTAACGGAGTCTCGTGTGTCGGGAGTCTTATTGTATTTGAGAATTACGTATTGACTGATGTGTCTTATTGGGCATATTCAGTGACCTAATTTGTCTCTAGCTCAATCACCAGGGAATATCCATCTTGACAGATACTGCAACGTAACACTACAAAGGAATTACCGCTGTCACTTCTAACAGCCCGTGTTAGCTCGATTATATGCGGGTTAACTGACACACGAGGATATTGATAAATACATCATATAGATATATGAGCTTGTTTCAAATATTTGCAACCAGCCTCAGGCAACACTTTCGGTGGACGTAGGTTCGGATATATATGAAAGGTATGTCTTCCAACGTATGATATACGCTATGACGAGAATAAAAGTAGTAAGAAGTCATGTCGATGTCAAAATTATTTCACTTTTTTTGTACGCGGCTTTCTAGAGGCTAGTATGAAAACTAATTGTCATTAAATGACTTCAGAAGAAAACCAAGATACAGTAATTTAGAACACAGATATAATTATAAAGTGTAAAAAAGTTATCTACTGAACATGCTTTGATTTAATCACCAGTAAATTAAGCAGGTATTTTATTCAATGATATTTTAGGCATTCGCTAGATACAAAGTTTGCTAACAGGCTAATAATACATTTCAAAGTACGCCTGTTTTTTTACAAATTTTTCAGGCCTCGTAATCATTAATTTTGAGGAGATTCGAGGAAATCTACAATTCATGTTCAATTGAAACAATAATAATAATGGTGAAATGCTATTAAATAGACCCTCGCATTGACAATAAACTAAATGATCACGGACAGTCAAACACACCGAACGTTATGGTATATGGCACTATGCGTTAAAATTATATTTGGACATAAGGATTCTTCCAGATGAGTTAAAATATAATATTGTTGAATGTATAAAACATAACTACCCATCCTGAATGTCAACCAAACGGGATAAACAAGTTTCCTGCATTACATCAGCGAGCGGGCTAACGTGAGTGCATAAGTCAGGAGAGACGTTTTATGATCACGGCTTCGAAGACCTCGATCTGTTTTAACACAGGCGCTTGAATCGCTATTAGTGTAGATTTCGGTTAAATTTGTTTCTTTTATTGGTCATTTACTAATAACTATTACTTATCTGACAGTTTCCTTGCATTTTTCTTAATATTTGAGACAGGAAGGCAAGATGTCCCCGTCGTTAGGTCCGACATACATGGCATAGCAACCGAGGACGCGCTTTCTGATGAGTTGATATGTCTATTACTGGGGTCTTAGGATGATGACGACGCTGACGTAACAATGGTTAAGCCAAACATGCATGTGCTTCAAATTTAGCCTGAAACCGATGTGCCATGGCTGTCGGGCCTAACGACGGGAGCTTCTTGCCTGCCTATCTCAAATATTAAGTAAATAATAATGAGACGGACCATATAGCTAGAAACGCTGGAAAGCTAATTGTAAGCTTATACTTTTATGTATCCAATGATTATGATTGGTCCTACAACGTTTGGAACGTATGGTATGAAAATATTTGAACGAAGATCCGGTAAATGTAATTAATATTTTTTTTTTTTCCTTTTCTTAAATGTTTCAAAAATATATTCATGCCCACACTGTGTTTTAACATTGTCAAAAGCATGTGATACAAAACGAAAATATATAATACTTTTTTTATGTATTCGATAACTTTTTTTTTCAAAGGTGATTTATTAAACAATTTGCCCATACCAGATCCGAAAAAGTTTAAAAGCAATAACATAGTTTCCGAAAGAGGCAGACTAGCTCCATTAGAGAAAATTGGATTTCTATTTGACGTATTCGGCGGCTTTAAGTGATTACGTAATATCCAGCTATACCACTTGTTAGCTTAGTTGGACCATTTGTTACGGCCGCTTCTTATCATTATTCCTTATATTAATTAAATTTATTCGAAGAGGAACCAGACTACAGGTCGCTTTCCAGGAAGAAACCAGTTTAATAGATATCCATTTGGCAGACGGGGATTCGCCATGACGGGGATGTTAGAGGAAATCTGACAAAACCGCTGCCGTCGTGTTGTGGTGGTTATCTGAAACGCGAAGAATTTTATTGTAATGGACCAATGGACCTCAAATCGAATATTGTATATTATTAATGCCTGATAGCATATATTTTTCGTAAACAGATCAGAGCGACAGTCACTGTGTTATCAGGGCTGTTTGCATAAATTATATATGTTTAAAGGTAAATGTGTATAATATTATATAAGAACGTTGTGAAGCCTCTCATCCGTTGTCACTTAACTTCTCTTTAGCCACTCGACTTTTCCTGGCGATATGTCACGGTAAATCATATTTATTTGTCCATCCTTGTTTCTTTTTCATATTATATTTTCACCTTTCATTTATTGTTAAAGGTGCCCATTCACGTACCTTTTGAACAAAAATGTGATTTCTGGCTCCCTCTGTGAAGGAACTAATGATCTAAGGGTAATGTTGGTTGTAAAAAGTTCTTATAACGCCTACGTGAAGGATTTATGAACATGTTTATCAAGAACATGTTTGTAAACACAGCAATGTTGACAACGGGAAAACATGTAACCTAAGATGCTAGGTTGCATATATGTGGGGGCAGAAAGGTCACTTGTTGCGAAACGCCATTTGCAAAGCTCTGGCTTATCTGACTTGCTGCCAGATGCACGTGTTGTTGGATTTATTTTGATTATTTTGGTGGGTCCCCTCATATTGTAAACATGTATATATAAACAAAGCAAGCAGATTGTGTGCGGTGATATCCACGTTTTCTTGCCTATAATTATAAACGCTCCAAGGGATTATCTTTAGTTTATAAAGGTCAGATAGGAGATTGGGCCCCTTTAACTGTTAACACGTGGAAGCCTGCCATGATCACTTTTCAGTTGTATCAAATCACCAGACATCAGTCTGCGCTCCAGTTTTACATATATCTGTATTGTGTTAGCGCATCGGAAGCAGCAGCCTTATCTTAAAGAAACTATTCAGAAAGAAATACTGCTAATAATAATGTTTGATCTTTTTAAATGTCATTTGAAATGCATGATAATTAATATGTAAGAGGCTTAACAGATTAACCGATTTAGCGAGAAGGCATGATCGTTATTCGTTATCATATGATATAAACTTGATCACTGATCTTGACCACTGAATCACCCCAAAGGTACTAAAGATAAAGAGACAGGTGATCGGGGGAACATGACGCTCAGCTCAATTAAAAACAAGAAACTGTTTTTTAAGCACAAAAAGGAAGCATACCAAGTGTCATGACAAACCTTAAACCCATGGTTTTTTTTTTAAATATACAAAGTTAGTGTGATCTGGCAGTTAATTGCGGTACACAGGATGTACCTGCACATTTATTTTTATTTCCTGTAGAAAGTATATCTATCTTGTCGTATACGTGTGTGTTTAGGAATATATCTTGATTACAACAGTATATCTATATTGTATTATAATGGAAAACTGTATCCAAATGCATCTTGAAAAAGGTCCCTTGGTGCAGAATTGACCTGCTTAATTAGTCACATACATTATAATTTTCACACTGCCCTGGTTAAATAGTCTACTGTAAAAAGTTTTTTTTTTCTCGTATCCTAAATAACCTTTATTGTATATGACGCAGGTAACCCCTCAATCAATGTCCACTTAATTCGTTTAAAATGTGTTAATTAAGTTCTCTTTGCACCTGCTTGCCAGTTATAATTTGGTCTATATTTACCCGTATAATATTTTGTAACAAACATTGTTAACTGGTGTAGCAATACAAAATGATCTGTTTATACCTCTATAGGTGTTACAGTGCATATTAAATCGATATATTGTTACTTCTTTGCCGAAGATAAAATTGGTCATAATTAGGAACAGTGCACAGTCATTATGCATACAAACTGCGTTTTAATGCTATGATTGAAAAGAAAAGCTTTAAAAAGATATGAGCCAAACAGATGACAATTTACGGCCATAGGTTTCACATGTTTAATTAAGCATCTGACACAACGTTTGATTAAGGTTTATCACATAAAATCGCATTGTTTTGTCACATTCAACTGCCACAGGTACCCTTTTGTTTATGCCTACATTGTTTTAAAAGTATTGTACATAACATGACAATACGAAATATCATCAGTTGTATCTGCGGTAAAATCAGGACAAGCTATCACAGACTTTGATTAAATAAATGTAACTGTTTTATTAGCAATAATCTTAATTTGCACACAAATGCATAAGGCGTCCAGTCTAGCGTAAATCTGAGCAAACCTTACCAGGCTAATACATAAATGAAAATGTCGCGCTTGAGTTCATGTTGACAAGATATTGATACCAGCATATTGATACCATGATATTGAAGCCATTGCTCATAATAAACATAGTAATAATCATTTAACATGTCACACTTCAGTATAATTCTGATCATTACCGAGGAAGCCGCTAACACTGATGAAGATGTGTGGTTTAAACTAGTTTTTACAGGTAAACTGTGTCACTGTGACCTTAATATTTTGTCCCTTTACTATAGGCCAACACCAATATATAAGAAAGATTGACTTATACACCAAAGAAAGCGTTTCAGTTGCATCAACGTTTGAACCTTACTAAAAGCCAAGCACATCATGGATCAAATATGTCCAACGTATGTAATAGGGTGCATACACATCTTGTGTCAAGTATAATTAAGTATGTAAATATTCAGATCTCATATACCGATACTAAAGAAATGTGGGGTACATGATTAATTGTAAGTAATGCACCTTAAATGAATTATCTGCCGTTTATTAAAACTAACTTGTACCTCATTTTAGCTTAGCATGTAAACTATTTAATTAAAAATAATGGCAATAGTCATTTCAACGGTCGGACCTACAAAAGTTATTTTTATACAGTACTCAAAATTGGGATCGAACAAATGTTGTTTTTTATGCTTGCGGAGCACCGGCGAGGAAATGTGATATGCACGTAATTTTGTACATTCGCATGTTTAAGTTTGTGTTCATTCTTCACTCATAACCTACAACGGTACTGTTGCAATAGAATGGGCTTAAGTTTCTTTTCATTGTCATCAGAACTAAAACTTAGCCGTATCAGGCCAAATTAAAGATTCTAAAACTGGCATTTCTTCTCACAAAGGACACCAGCAGCAGATTTGTCGTTGGTACCATACCACATGAAAGATATTGTGCTCAAAACGAGATATTTCTCCTCTACTATTAATTCCTTTATCAAAATTTTGCTCCATCCTTTCTTGATAACTCTCAGGCCCATCACTCCCCAGATCCATTCGTTTTTTCGCTGGTCATATCTCCCAGACGTCCAATAGGCAGGCCATATGCCAAATTCTTTCATGAAACGGGAATAAACAGAAAGTGAGATCCTTTGTATTTTTAATGAATTCCTCACTTTGGAAAATAGCATTAAATTTAACATATTTGAATTAGAAACCTCTCTGCTTTAATGGTCAATAGGATAGATAAGGTCATCTGATCAAGATTGTCAGTGGGACCCTAGAAAAGAATGGTTACGTCTCACGAGAGTTTTCTATACAGTCACACAGCGACTGTAGAAATAACTATCCTTTCTTAACTTCTTAATAAAAATGAGAACTTACTTTCCTGAAACATTTCATTCAGTTCAAACAATCAAACAAACAAACACACACACACACACACACACACACACATATATATATATATATATATATAAATATGTTGTTGTCTCCGTTTTATCATATTTTTCTTTGTACTACCAAGTAATATTTTGTCAAAATTCTTTTCCATGTGTGTAGACTGATTTTGATTTCGATTTGGATTATAATCGTTATAAAAATTATAAATTACGTAATTGCGGATTGATTTTAGATGTTCACACGACTTTTCATTTCGGCTGTATGATATATATGAAAGAAAGTATTTTGCAGAAACCCTAAATCTCATGACAATATTGTAATATATATATATATATATATGTATATTAATACAGATATATGTTTATACACACACACATATATATATATACATATATATATATATATATATATATATATATACATGATTATATTAGGCATGTGACTAGGCATATGATTATATTAGCCATGTTACCTGATACTTTTAGTTCTTCGTTTGCCTTCACGGCATTTTTCAGGTGTTTTAGTTCTGCTTCTGTTTCCAGGGAGACCAAGTCGGATCCAGTTTCATCGCACTTAGCTGTGGCTTGAGAGTGCGTGGCCTTCATCGCCGGATGGAACTCATAGCAGGAGTATTCCCGAGTTTTCTCGTCCACATACATGTGTCCAAACGGTTCTTCGAAACAAAATTTGTAATGAAGAACTTGACAATATTTCTATAGGATAGCCTTAAAATAAGAAATTCTCTCTTATTTTCTTAGCAAGCCTAACATTGTACGATTAATCTCATTACAGTAAATAAAAACTAATATATATAATAGATTCATCATTGCAATTTACTTTAAGCAATCGTCTTTGATACTATAAAACCTTCCATTTAAGGTCCTTTGATTGTACACAAGAAAAATATATTCCCATATCGTATGGAATGCTCAGGTAAATATAAACAGGCATGTACTTACCACATTTCTTTGGAGGGATGGTCTCTGGAACATGAATTATGCTGTTCAACAGAGTGAATACGTTATTTACTTTACGTATACCTTCACATATATCTAGGTCTCCGTTCTTCTCGGTTGGTCGTCTATGGCTCTGCTTATCACGATTCCCATTTACAGCTTCCGGAGATGCAAGTAGCAGAAAAAGAAAAAAAAAATAGTGGTCCAAACATTCCTTATTTTCGTCCACATTAGTCACTGTATAATCTACTTTGATGCAAATGGTAAAAGGGTGAATGCACTTCTTTGTCAAAAAGTCACTCATATTTAATAAGGTACGGGCGCTTAAGGTTTTTAGTGATTACAAGGGAGGGGGGGGGGGGGAGAATAAAATCTACACCATACAAACCTGTTAACAGAATCCAGATGGTCAGGCTATACACCACGGCGGACTTCATTTCCTACTCTTAAATCTTTTTAACAGTACATTTTTAACATCGAATACTGTATATAATATGATTTAGTGTTCAGTAATAACAATTCTGTCTATGTGACAGTGCTTGCAATTCAGTTCCCATGACCAATGTACCTGCAATTATGCAAGGTGTTCTATTATGATTAGCAGTATAACCCATAGGCCAATACCAGTTATTTTAAAATGCCTGAGTGTCATGTTGTCATGGCTACTATAAAAGGTATCTATGATAATTAAATAAACGATTCCCTCGCCTGAATGCTCCACCTACCTTTGTTACTCTGAATACATATTGAATGAATGAATAAACATATTATTTGCACCTAGGTACAGCCTTTTAAATGCTTTATTGTACATACTGGATCAAGTGCTGCATATGTTTTTTTTTTTTTTTTTTTTTTTTTTTTATGATTGCTACATCATTACTGTCTATTTTAGAATTCCTGGATCCGATTAATAACAGGTTGAGAAATATCAGTGAACGGTTTACACAAAACATAATATTAATACGTGAACCTAAAGTTTTCCATCTCGCCACAAGGGGTCGATTTCTGCCCATGTATGCGACATACGACACCTACATTGTACATAATATGCGACTGGAAATTTTCGCAAGCAAGCACTATTCACAATTTTGCGGGAGTGATTTGATTCACGACAAATAGATGCTCGCGTTATACATGAAGGTGTGACATACGAAAGGATGAAAAAGAAATGTATTCAGACATTTTTCCTTTGATTAACAAAAAAAACAAACAAACTAGACGACTATAGGTCGAGCGCGTGCCAGAAGTGGAAATAATAAGGCCAAAATAAATAACAGTAAGCAGCAGACAGGCAGGGAACATTTGGAACTGGTCAAATGAACAACCCCTATTTTTTTGGAAACAGGAGCACATTTTTATGTGCTTATGCTGATTTTTCAAATGAGTAGACAGACAAACACAGACAGACGGAAACATTCCTCCGGTGTCCATGGAATCATGTCATAGAGTAATATATAAACAGCCAGAGTCTATAGTAATAAATCTCCATATATTGATTTTCACGAATTGTTACCTATATTAGGTCACCATGGTAACGGAGGAATATAAAACCACTAGGATAAACGCATTAAATCTAGTTTCAGATGCTGCAATGAATGTTGTGACACTGTCTATAATTCTGGAGATATGGCATAATAATTTTTGTTGCAGCGCCATCTGGCGGCTATTTTCTAAAACGAAATAGAAATAAGTTCCGAGATATTTTATTTTTTAATAAATATTTGATGTATAATTTTATTATTCAACCCCTCTCCCCCAATTGCTAAACCAAGGATCCGGCCACGTTTTGACCCACTCAACTGCAAAATCGGGGATCCGTCTCTGGTTTGAAAGATTTAACAATAATTCCTGGCAACATAAGGGGCCGCCAAAGGGCACACAATGAAAATCACAGGTGTTTATTCACACTTTGCGGATTTTGTCTTCTATTAAATGCGGCCTTGCGAGGTTCATGGACGACCGCGCACGCCAACTGGCAACTGATATACCCTTGCCGGCACCTACCGGTCACCCCATGAAGCCACTAAAGGTCACGGCAATCGAATGTAACTTCATCATTTGATGGAAAACGATGCGAGATTTGGCGGCGAGATGTGCAATACAATTTCTTGATATGAAAGAGAGTGGCAGATGCTATATAATGGTGAAAACTATAGGTCTTCGGCAATAAAAATGTCAGAATTATAGGAATTTCTTTGAATGGTCCCATGTTCTCGTTTGGGGAGAAAAAGTGCAAGATTTAGCATGATCTGCAGGTTTGTCATGTCAAGCTGGCCAAATGTTACCAGATGAAAAGCAGGCCATTCTGGCTGTAAAAGTCGCCGAGTTATAAGCATTTGAGTGAAAGCTCGCTTTTTCTCGTTTTATGGGATATAATGCGACATTTGGCGAGATTTGCAGTTGTATAATGTCAAGTTGCCCACATGTTACAACCTGCGAAAACTAGAATTGTCTATCTGTCAAAGTCGCCGAGTTATACGTATTTGTGTGAAACTTCTTAGTTATACGTATTGTCTGACGGTGTTGAAATTTATGATTTTGGCAAGCAACAAAAAGAGATCATTTGACACAGTTATGACAAGCTTAGAAGTAGTTCATTCTATGAGCAGTTAATCGCACGGGCATAGTGTTCATATTTTATGGAAGACGGCCACACAGCAGCTTAAAGCATTACTAGTTATTTTATCATCCGTCATCACTGTTTTCTCTCGTTGATGCAATCATTATCTTTTATTATATATAAAATGTTAAAAATGAAATCGCTCTGATAACATTGTCGTAAAATTTCGATCTATGTGTAATCCATGAAAAATTAGGGTTTCCGAAAGTAACATGTTCTACGGTACTTGTTTCATTTTGCCAGGTAACCTAATTATAACACTTTCGTACAAAGTGGTTTGATTTGCTTTGGTCTATAAGGGGTAGTTCAATATGTCAGTTGACAGGGGAAAATAGATGATTTGAGAATTAGGAATCCCAATTCCGGCTTTGCATTTCGGTTTTATTTCATAAATGGTGTATGGTTCTGTTTCTCGGGCTACTTTAATCAAAGAAGAGGAACTGCGACAGCTGCGCCCCGTCCCATGTGCCCCTACACATGGGTTTACTTACAAATGTTCACAAAATATATTTATTTTGAGACTATTACATATTCTTTTTTCCCCATTATTACACCGTTTAGGAGTCTGTTCTATTAACAGCATGCGGATTCAACCAGTGCTTTTTGTTTTTTTTTGTGACATAAAGTCGAGCTGTAAACCCTTAACACTACAAAATCACTAGCGCAAAAAAAAAAAAAAACAGGCTGCTTCGTTCGGCTTTCCGCACTACTAGTAATTCACTATTTTAACATGCAGAACAGCTGTGTAAGTCAGCTTAGTGCCAAAAAGGGTCGCCCTATCAACCAAGAAAAGGTTGTAAGCCTAAATGGAAAAAAAGTATCTACAACGGGGAGCGCTGGAGGCTCTTTTTAGATTTACGAAGTTTGTCAAAATGGTTAGATTTGGAGAAAAAAAATCTTCCTAAGCTGTAAGATGTGAAATTTGGAAAGAAACATCGTTGCAATCACACCTCGATAACACTATTCAAAGAACAGAACTTCACAAGGAATATTTGCTAACGTCGCAAACAGAACCAATACAAAACAGAAACACTTTGACATTTCATAGCGGAAACACGTGTTACGTTGCTCCTATACCAATATTTTATTTTGTAATTGTTTATAGATTGCCAACGTTTCCTTACATCATATTTCGGAAGTGATCATTTAACAAAACCAGCATCCAAAGGGGAACTTGCTTTATCTTTGCATTTTATAGCATTTTATTATTTTTTTATATTTATTGCATAAACTGTTTTACCCTATAATATAGGGTGTTGTTAAGGGAAGCACGTATTTTGTCAGCTATGAAATAAATAGGCACAAAGACACAAGTTCAAACTTGCAGATGCGATATAGCTGAGGACATAGAGATTTGTTAGAGCATTGCCCTTCTAGACGGCGACAAATTCAAGACAAAAAGATTTACCTAAACATAACATCGGCGGTTCCCCTATATTTGTACTTGACAGCTGTGGAACTATAGTTTATCTATCAAGATAACATTTCTAACCAATAAGGCTTATAATAACATAACACTAGTTACCATATGCTCACTTCTAACAAATTGTGCAACAATGCAAATACAATATTAACATTCAATCAGAAGTCAGCATAGGTGTTCCTGTCTCCTCCATTGTGAAGGAATAGAAGTATAAACATAAATCCGTAAAGGTTTATTACCTATTCTCTCTTAGCCCTTTATCAGTATTTATTGTCTACCAGTTTCTGTATGTTTTGTACTCCTTCACTTATTAGTTATATTCTTTTTACGAATATACCGGTAAAATCTAATAACGTGGGAAGTTTGTCTGCATAAAATACAAGAAAAAATGCGACATTTTAGTTATGATTGGGGCAGGATATCCACGCAAAACACAAGGGAACATAAAATAAAGGGAAATGTTCATCGCCTATGTAGTTCATAAAACGTATGTGCGGTAATTTATTTAAGAGAACCAAGACTTTTCTGACAGGCCATGTCTTGCTTAGAATATTAACTACCTTAGCTTAGTAGAATTACCGAGAAACTCAATTACGTCAACATATTCTCCTGTTTCCTCAGTCTTCTTGCACTTGATCATCACGTATTGACTGTTGTGTCTGATTAGGCAGATTGAATGACCTAATTTGTCTCTCGCACGATCATCAGGGCTTCTCCATCTTGACAGAAGCTGTAAAGTAACACTACAAAGGAATTGCCGCTGTCACTTCTAACAGCCCTTGTTAGATATGGGCCGTTTATATGTGGATAGACTGACACACGGGAATATTGATAAAACAACCCCCAGATGGAAAAGCTTGTATCAGGTATTTTTTAATCTGTCTTCGTACAGGCACGTTCGCTGGTCGGTGACTGTGATAGCTATGCAAATTATTTTATACCACGGATTTGATAAGTGTTGCCCAGTAATGAGTAATAAGACGTGATGTCAAAGTAAAAGTTCTCTCACTTTTATGTACACGTGGGTCAAGTCAGAACAAAAAAAATCATTCATTCTGTAGAAAATCACTCTACGACTATAATCTTAATCCATACAATTATTTGGAATACAATAACCAAGTGCAACAATGTAACCTTAAAACATGCTTGGACTTAATTAAGTAGGAACTTATTCAATGTCAAATGTCATTAGCCCTTGCTTATAGTGTTATGAAGACAAATTGTTCAGGGGAAAATACTTGGCCGATCCGGGAGTCGAACCCATGTCGGTGGCGCACAAGTCCGGCGAACCAACCGCTTCACTAGAAAGCAACCTTCACTAGCGAGACAGTTCGGCCCGCTTTTATGTCACCCCGTAACACACACCCTCTTAAGAGCGTTCTGCTATCAGAACAAGATTAATTATCCCAGGAGTCACAGTTTAGTGAGCTTATTCCTTGGGCCACACAAAGTTTACCGTCACGTTAGACGAGCCCCCATTTTGTTACGAAGGCAAATTACTCAGGGGAAAACATTGGGCCGATCCCGGTTTCGAACCCATGTTGGTGGCGCACAAGTCCGGCGTACCAATCGGTTCGCTAGCAAAGCAAGCTTCACTAACGAGACAGTTCGGTCCGCTTTTGTGTCACCCCGTAACAATAGGTTAATGGAACATATACACAAAAATATGCTTAGCGTCATTAGATGTCGACTTATACTTCTTGTAAACCTATTTCAACCGGTCTTTAATTGTCATACACCGCCGTCTTACATTACTTTGAGAATTTAAAAAAAAAGACCCATTATTCCTTGGCATAAAACCTTCAACCCGCCTCGTGCCCTTTCCGAACCCGACGGCTCATTTTTCCCATTTACACGAAACCGCTCACGTTGGGCATTTTGCATTCATACTAAAATCCTGATGTCATATGTTACATGTCGAAATGATGGGCGGGCAAATGTATAAAAGAGTAACCATATTCTCATTTAATATTTCGTTAACTGTCATAGTGAAATGGAAATATAATATCAGCATAATATTATTGTTCCTTAGTGATATTCTAACATCAATATTTACCTGTGTTGTGTTGTGTAAAGAAACTCATATTCCTTGCCTGTCTCATATAACAGCAAGTAAAACGGACGTATTTCCCAGGCCTCGCCTATTAATCCTGAGGTAATTTGATGAAATTAATTAATCATGATCATTGAGGTAAGTATAATTATAACAGACTTTTAAACGTTAATAGACCGTTAACCCATGCCATATGATATTTGACACTATGCATTTAAGTTGTTTTTGGACAAGAAGTAAGAAGCAAACCGAGATATCGTATAGGGTTGTTGAAAGGGAACATAATTTTCCATCCTAACATCCAGGTAAACCGGAGAAAAAAAGTTTCTTGCATCACATTGACGAGTCGGGTTATGTCAGTAGCTAGTAAAGGCTAAGCATGAGAGGGTCTAAGGACCATGCTTTATACAAACAACTCAAACATCTATTTTGGATACTTTACCTTACACAATGTTACTAATTTTAAAATATCATAATTTCAGGTATGTTGATACTCTTCGTTTGTATATTTTAATGCTATTTATTTAACCCAGCACTCATAAATTGTATAATTGAACAAGGATCCGTTACACGAAAGTTTTCTCTTTATATTTGTTAATTATTGCAGAAAAAAACACGCTGGGTGTCAAGAAAATTTCATAGGGTCCTGATATAAAACTAATAACTTCTATATAATACCTTTCAGTTTCTACTCGGTAACTTTTAATAACATGGTATATTTACCAATTTGCAGATCTCCGATCCGACCCAATGACCCAATATAATAGCATCAGAAGGACACAGGACTAGCTCAGTCAAAGTTAACTGCATTTCCATTTGACGTATACGGCATCTGTAAGTGATTACTTAATATCCAACCAGACCGGCTGTTAGCTCGCCGGACCCAAGCGTTCCAGACTCTTCCTATCTGTATTACTTATATTAATTAAATTTATATGAAGTGGAATCAGACAACGGGTCGCCTTCCAGGAGGAAGCCGGTCACAACATAATCCGTCTCGCAGACGGGGATTCCCTGTAAACGGGGTATTGGAGGAAATAATTCAAAACCGAGCAGGGGGTACACGAAACGCGTCGTATATATTCGTATAGAATCAAAGGGTCTTAAATGGAATTGATGGCTGTCTCATATCTTCGCCACAATCCAAGGGATGCAGATCTAGTAAAAGTCCCTCTGAAATGCTAGTATTACCACAATGTTGAATCTTTTATATGTAACATTTTACAAATAGTGTAAGAGAGACGGGAGGAAGGCTTCTGGTAGAGCAGAAGACCAAAAACAAAAAATATTCAAAAGTAACACCAATATATATATATATATATATATGATTAACCCGATGATGATGTGTTGAATTTGATTAGGAATGTGGGCTCATATTTTTTTTTCTCAAGCTTAAAATAATACATGTATATAGATTTTCAGTGGGGTACTGTTTCAATAAGATATGTAAACATGTTTTTACATTTATTTTGTTTCGCTGTGCTCGAAGCAAGAAATTCATACATCGTTATGTCTACCTTGACGGCCTGGACAGTGATGATGTTGACATTTGCGAATTGGAATGGGACCCGGTGGCATTTATTTTTTCGAAGATATTTGACTGGCTCCATATATCAATATTGTTTGAAGTATAAAGAAAAGCTGTTGTAAGGAAGATATTAAAGATTAATTAAATGTATGTTCTAAATCAAGGAAGCTGTTCATAAAGACAGAACTTGAATATGCATACCTTATTTGTAGCAGACGCGGATCCAAAGGGGGGGGGGGGTTGTTCAGGAGGTCCGAACCCCCCCCCCCCCCCCGCATCCTTTCTCAGCTGCCACAACATATTTTAGGTGTTTCAGAGTAATCTTTGCAGATTACATACCCTCATCTTTTCCTGTATTTCTCCGTGAAACATATGTAATATACTGATAAAGCTATATATATTTATATGTTGCTGTGTAATACCCATGACGCGGTGTTATAAATATAATCAGAAACTTAGGGCTGCAACTGCTTCCTATGATAATTTAGGTGATATAACTGTTAACAGATGTGGTGATGCAATGTGATAATGCAGCAACACTTGTTGTGGTCACTTTAAAATTATGCAAAATGATTACTTGGATGAATTGGGGGATTAACAATTATTGAATGCAGAAATATGAAGTGATTGGCAAGGGATCTCCTGTCACATGTTGTTCACATTTATAGACCATGCAAGCGGGTGAGTGATTGGGTCAAATATCAGGCCAAAAATGCTGTAATCCGTTACTGACAGAAAGGTTTATATATATACCCCTAATCCCCATACTCTGTGATTTTGTGATCACGCCCAGCTTTAACAGGATATTGTTGCAAAAATATGTTCGTTTGCTAGGACCAACCTGTCATATAAGATGCTATCATAGATATCTTAAAAATGCGGTTGAAACAAACTGCCTGCTGCAAATGACCGTAACCTACATATAAAAATGAAGACGCTGAACAGGTGATTGATCACGGATCAATTTAATTACATTGAACATGTATAAATGATATTTGATTAAGAAATGTTATCTAAAAAGGCTGCAATCGATTGTCGTAGTTTAAGATAACTGATTCCACTACTGCATGATTTACCCGCATTTTAATTTTTCCATTGTTTTATTTATTTATTTTTTCTTATATATTGTTGGCGGTAAACGCCCCATAGATTAGAACTCTCGAGCTCTTAGCTTTGAGTCCTGTCCTTAACCCCTGAGTCACAGCCGATTATTTGGACAAACCCCCAATGCTGATCGTAGATACGGTAGAGAGATTGTCGGGACTGAGACAACTTTGTTTCCAGAAATATCCTATAAAATCGTATTGGTCTAATGACGTTCACACAGGCCCGTCGTGTCTGTTTTTGGTGACACCAATCGTCACCGTTTGTCTCCTACGGAAATTCCTAACTCCATCAGATACACGTGTATTTCCGTATTTCCCGGCCTTTCGTCTCCACAATATAGCCACTGTAATGTACAACATGTACCCTATCTTTCAGTATTCTTCTCTGTTTTCCGTTTGGACGTTTCGTATGATGGTAACTGACAAATCGGACATAAAGACGATAGACGGGGGGGGGGGGGAGAGAGAGAGAGAGAGAGAGAGAGAGAGAGGTGCTGAGAAATACACCCTGATCTCTATAAACAGTATTGTAGTGGTTCTTAAAAGTTTTCATCAAATATGTGAAAAAAAAAGAAACAAATGAAGCAGACGGACAACTATGTTGACAGCAATGCTATACCTATCACGCCTGTCCCAGATTTTAACATTGGTGAGTAAATTATTATTTTCGATCATTTCAATTTATTCATAATAAGCTAAATTTGTTTTTTTTTAGATTGTTAAGAAATAACTTTCCCATGTGCCCTTATAATAAGCAACATTTCTTTGTTAAAGTTATCAAGAAATAACATTACCTTGTTTCCTCAGAACTATATATTCACTTATTTATTACATTGATGCTTCAAGTATACCCGCTGAGAATAACGGTAATATTCGTCTTTTAATATATGCGCCAGTCTTCTTTTACAGCCTCTAGACATGTGGCTATTTATTTCATTATTTATTTTTTAATTAGCGATAGCATATTGTTTGAGAGAAAATATAACGAGATACAGGAAGCACTTCTTTTACATATTGGACTAAAATTCATCATTACATGATTTAAATAAAAATATTCGCTTTTCCTAAGCAGCTATGGTAAAAAAAGATCTGAAAGCAAAAAAACGTAATTGAAGATTAACAAAAAAAATAGTTCGTAAATGCTAAAAAAGAGAGACCTGACCCTGTAAGATGTTCAGCCTGAAGCATAGGCCTGCTCCGGCCCCGATCGTTAAACTCACACCATCAGACTCAGACACTCAAACGATGTCTCCGGGGAGATCATGTACATTAAACAGCCCCTCGCCGTCACTAACTGGTCGAGCGAGAGCGAAATGGACTCAATGAAAGAGCGGTATTGTATGGGCTCAAGTCTATTCTGCCTCGGGTGTACTTCTTAACAGACTAGATTTTTTACTGTTTTTCCTCGGACATTTAAAGATATTTAAAAATAAATCTCACAAACAACTGAAACTGTTATTATTACCTTGAAACATGTATCTCTGTGTACAAGACAACCAGGCTATACAGCGTTAATAATTACCACTTAATACGACTGCAGTTACCGCGAAGGTGAGACTGATCTCTTGTTTAGTTAAATGTGTTACAGAATTTCACCGATGGTTTCGCTAAATGTAGAAATGAACAAGGAACTAAGTTTTTCTTTATAGAATAGAAATTAAGATTAAGATCAGACATATGTCCTGGCAGGTAAAATCCTTGTAAAATTTTCATTAGACGTGTCCTTCTATTATCTAAATGTATGAATTTAACTTCCTTATAAGAAAGTTATTTTTATATTTAGCTTTTCAATAGGAATACTATACCCAATTCCACTTCTTCAGTCGTAATTTTTTCTTGATAGTTTGTATACAATGCACTAACGGCAAAATAAAGCTTTATCATGTGTTGGTAATATAATTGACTCAGAAAGAAACATGACTGAGCCGATGTAAGGTCGTGCGACATATTGATGACGACCTATGCTGATGATCTTAAACTACATACATTTGACGATTCTTAGTGATGATGTCGAAGTGGTATTTGTAAGTCACATGTTTGTGACGTCATACATACATGATTCCTCCATCCACCATTACATTGATAAACAGATTTGGCCAATTGAACTGACGCCATCCTTTTTGCAGCTAATTGAAGAGAGGTCAAAACCGTCCCGGCATCGCAAAGTGTATTCAATTTCATGCTTAATGAAGTCATCATAAATCACCACAATACCTGTTTTGATAAAAGTTTTTATGTATCGGCAAGAAACAAAACATATTTGAAAGAAATATCGCGAAAATTAAGATACACAGGTTATATATACGGTTACTTTATTCCATCGAATATTCATATAGTATAGATTTTTTTCAAACACTTTTTTTCAGCATTTCTTCAGACCATAACTAAATATAAAGAGCGGTGTTCAAAATAGCCCCGCTTATCTAAGATAGCGGAAAAAAGTGTAAACATCGATTTTTAGTAAAATCATGATAAAAAATAAGAAAAAAGTATGTTGGTCAAAATATATTTAAAAATTCAGTAGAATCCGGAAATGGGACATGACCACATACACTAAAAGTTGTTGGAACAGGTATACTTCCTTGGGACATACGGCGTAGGTTGATAATGTATTCATATTATGTAAGGAAGAATCATTGTAGCTGACCATTGTATTTAATTCCTAACCGTAGACATTATACGTTTACCGTTAAATAAATTATTTTTTTTTTTATTTTTTTTAATTTCGGTTAACAATGCCTAACAAATCATCCCGAACTTTATTTTATTCACATATATTTTTTCGTTTGTTAACAATGATAAATGCCTGAAGTAGACTGATTCTCAATGGTCGTGTTCAAAGACATTCAGGCACTTTGCCATTTGTCTGTTTTTTTATCACCAGGACCTTCATTTCTATTGTCCAGGGTAGCTATTTAAATCGGACCTAAACAGAAGATGTTCATTAAGTATTACAATAGTATTCGAACACCACGCTCTTTAAAACCTGAAGAACGGAGTGATCCATGACATGTCCTAATGGTGTATTTGGCATACTGTTGTTCAGGGAATTATTGCAGGTTGAAAGGTAGGCCTCGCCTCGTGAAGAAGCACGCCTTAACACCGTCCATCACCTTAAAATGTGCTGGTCGGTCCTCCGAAGGCACGCGATTACCTGGTCCAAAACCATCAACCGACCGTATGTTGAAAATGGAAAAACTTCCATCAAGATTTTAGGAGACAAGTCGGTGATATAACGCTTTGCCGCATTTCAGAACCAGCTCTACTACACTTCCTCAAGGCATTGGCATTCAGCGCTGGGGCTCTACAATCAGTCGCACAGGGGTATTTAAGGGACATATTCACATAACAGGTATATTAGATATACATATAGTGTTTTCTCCGTAACATATTAAGGTGTCGTTTGCTCACTCCTTTAGAAAAGCGGAAATAAGCCTGCACCGGCGCAATCAGTATCGCAAAACAAACAGCGCAACTTAAAAAATCAAGATCATTCAGGCTTCCAACCGAAGTTTCCCCTTCGATGTGTTTCTACTCCCATTTTTCTTCACCATATTTTTAAGTCGTCGTCTTTACGCAGGATGGGACTTCTGATTCAGGCGGGCTTGTTATTGTTCACCAAACAACTGTCAGCTGTATTATGGTTCTGTCAATACACACAGACAAAACCATAACAACATATAAAACAGATGATCTGGATATGGTAAGTTCATATAACTTGATGGTCTTGCTGGGAAACGTCTGTATTCAACCGAAGAGAATTAATGGTAGAAGTAAAAACACAGTTTTTTGCAAATGATTGGAGGCCTGAGGTATAAAATTATCTGTTCCAGGTTTGCAAAAATGAGATTAGTAAATGAGAAACAATTTCTGAAAATGTAAACCGTTCCATTCAGGGATGGAAAAAAAGACTTTGTCGGTAAAATTAACCAAAGTTCATGCTTAAATGCGTCTTCGATATTTTTCGCGAATTTTGTTAACCAAAAATTAAAGCTATGGTATATTAACAGAAACGGAGAAACCATCTGTTATTCTTCGTAAAACCATAGTCAGTATGGATTTCCACAATAAGGTGTGACTTAAATCTGCATACTTACATTGGCGAGACGACATGTTAATCTTATGACAGTTGTAAACACATATACTCATCAATAATGATGACGTAATTATTTGGCTAATATTCTTATGAAGTTTAATAGATAATTGTATTGCAAAAAATAAAATGTGATTCAGAAACTTGTACCATCAATTAAACGATGTTTAAATCCTTCTACAATTTGCAGTTACGGGCGTGATCACAAAAACGCCCTAAATTGTGTTGATACTCCCCCTTGCTACCACACCCTCTACGCAAATTCTTCTCCTTGGGATGTTCGTATTACTTCCTACACCCTTTAGTGAAAGCTTTGTTGCTCCCAATTCCTCAAAATCAACTGACAGTTGAATGTTGTTATTCCACATTAAACTATCAATTGTTTTCTATGTTTGTTTATAATTTGATATTTTTCATATTATGTATCTTCTTTTTATGAAATAAACATTTTATACCGCGAGGAACAATCGAAAGGCACACTTGTTTGTGAAAGAAAGGTGGCCTTGGTGGCTTCTTTTTGTACCTGAAAGATATCTGAAACTTTAATGTTCTTATCGGTTTACTGAAATTGAGTCATAAGTCCAATTCATTTTGAATGTCATGAATGTTGCTGTTACCTTTTATAGTTATATTTAGATCTGAGCCGAAAATCTGGCATCACGATTATCCTTTCCAACTAGTTTTCGTGTACCGCGTTTACGGGTCCTGAGCATTTCACTTGGAGGAATCCCCAAAAGGTGCATTCGCCTGTGCGTGAAACACGACTGCGGGGTATAGTCTTCCCATTAAGATTACATTCAGAGCGCTCACCCTTGAGGTGAAGGAGAGTGAGAAATCTCACCTTCCTTGGAGGATTCGAACTCTTGATATCTCCGGTTTGAGCCCCGTGTCGTACCCCCAGACCACATAAGCCGTTTCTCAGTTAGCTGTACCTACCCTGTTATTCTTGTTCTTTATACTCGTCCAGTGTCTTCTCATACAATTTGGAAACGATTATAATTGGCTACCAGTAGCAGATCCATTTCGATAATAGTCGTATCGCATCGTGTCGCAGCTAATTCGCCAGTTTGCGGCAGGCCGTGGGTCGGTAAACCATATTATTAAATTTCAATGATTACGCCCCATCAAATCTCGTTGTCATTTGTATTATGGGGGGGGGGGGGGGGGGGCAACGTATTACATGGTGAGTGTGGAAGGCTGGGTAATTGTAATATAATGAAGCTTTCTTAGGGGTATATAAGAGGGGTCCCAAACACAGCGTATACAGCTCACAGCTCCGGATGACAGGATATATAATGGTGTCCCATCAAGATAAATCGGTCCTCTCTCTAATTCAAGGAGCAGCTTGATTTAATTACAGGGGTATCCCCAGAGCGGTATTTAACTCAATAGGATCCCGGATTCCAGACGCTGACGGTCTGCGGCTCAGGAATTAATTTGATTTTTATAATGTCGGATCGGGATGTGTTGGATGTCTCCCGAGACGGCGGTCTGGTCTGATATGCTCTGTTTGAACGGGGCTTTCAGCCAAATCGCAAAACAATCGGCCAGAAGACAGACCGGCTGCCGTATTATATCAGTGATGGTAGTATAAATGGTGATATTCGGGAAACCAAGTCCGAAGAACATATATGAAACTCCTAAGGGCCCGCATGGAGGAGGCCTATTATCTTTGCATTGACTGACTTGGTGAGTATACTTTTATTATTATACAATGGGTTTCCTTTGCGTTAAATGACCAAGATCACCGTTTATGCCATTGGTATATGTCTTACCAAATATATATTTGAATATTTTATCAAGGCCTTGAACAACTAATTAGATGGCATTTAATTAATAAATGAAGAAGATTATACTGCTGTGGACACCTCCTCGGGTTCAACCACTGGCATCTGTAGCGTTTATATATTCTGCAATCCTGGGAATAGGGAAGCCTGATAAGATACTGTTTTTAATAACGAAGGAGTACATACAGGGGAACATCTCCTATAATGAGCACCTCAAGAATATATATATATATATATATATATATATATATATATATATATATATATATATATATATATATTGATTTCGTCATTGAAATCTCTGTGCCACACTGAGAGTAATTTTTAAGCGTATGCTTCGGTCTCTGTCACAATTTACTGGGTACTTCAACAGCAACATGCAGGCTGGTCTGACCGAAAGCCCCCTGTCCAAGACCTCGTTCCACTCCAGCCGGTGATAGGCTTTTATAACCTAGACTCTAGAGGCACTAGGAACCCGGGTTAGTCGTTCATCAGAAAGGGAATATCAACCTGATTTTTCTTCTGTAGAACTGTTTTTTTATTCCAGAGGTCTGTGATCATAAATGGTCTTTCATGATCAGTATATGTAACTGTTGGCTGTTAAGATTAAAAAAAACATAAACGTTTAAAGTATTTTCTATTAATGATAGCATCTATTATATTTAGTATATATATATATTTATATATATATATATATATATATATATATATATATATATATATATATATATTAGAAGGCCTTAGATATGTTCTTGAATCATACATTCAGGTCAGTTGCTCTATACCCCCCCCCCCCGAATCCTATCAGCCATCACAACCTTTGTTACTTCATTAGTTGGTACAAAAAATACCTTGTATTGTTAAGAGTCCTCCTTCGATTGGACCCAACGTATAAACGACATCTTGTACATGCATAGGTATCTATTCCAACGCATTTATTATTTATCTTTTTATTCATCCAAACAATGCTCCGCATTTAATATTCAACCATACTAGCAAAAACTAAATTAATTCCAGCCATACCTAAACCCTAACGATTTTCAAGTACAGTTACATTTGGGTGTAATATGTTGGGCAGAGCAATATCGTAAAGTAATAAAAACCGCGTCGATCAACCAAACGAACATCAAGTTACCATTTCTCAGCAGTTAAATGCGACGTCCCGAAATTATCGCGTATAAAAATCTGATAAATAGACATCGGATGGAGGGGCTCCCGAAGTCTGGAGTAGGTTGCCATGTTTTGTGGCCGCACAGGGCCCTTAGACCTACTTAAATGGCCAATTAACTCGGAAATGTCAAGTGATTGGGGTTCAATTACTCTGTTTCCAGGACAACCGTACATGCCCTAATGCTTGGCAGATTAATCCACGTTCTATCGCATTGCACTTAACTGGTATGAGAGGCCATGCTACTCAAAACATCTCAACTCATAACATTTCGTTCATATTCTGGTCAAGTAAATGTCTGTTTTTATCTATGCATTGAATTAAACGTTTATTGTTTATTCTAAAATTTTAATATCTAAAATTAGTTAGTTATCTGACATAACTAAGGTTTTTTTTCAATGACATGGCCATGGCACTACATTATATGTTATCGTATGGCTTTCTTTTCTGTTTCCAAACACAGGGTTAGACACAATCCTGACAACAAATTCCATTGGTCACGAATCTGTGGGAGTGTATAATTTCGTATATTTTGTTTTGAAGGCCTTAGGGGAAATGACTATTTCACTTGGTCAACGGCTCTGTATAAGCCGGGATCTTCATCTCGAAAGCCATACACCTTAAATATAATTGGACTATATCCCATAAATCCTGCATCTTTTTCAAACAGTTTTGTATCGCATGACCCACAAGCAGTCCGATAAGAATGCAGAATTTCACCTGAGTCAGAAACTTTGTTTTTAACAACAATAAACTAGAAATATGCGTTCTAATGATTGCAAGCCTGCGCTTTGTGGGGGCCTCTATTGTGGGATGCTCCCAAATCCGTGTTTGCATTCACTTATTCAGCCCATATTTTCTGGTTCATTCGTGCAGAAGTGATAGTACTTTTGTGAATATTTCTAGAAATCTTTTCTTGACCCGATTAGCAGGCGGATCCTCATCAAAATCTAATGGATTCTTCCTCGGTCAGTTCCCGATATGCTCTGAAAATGACAAGAGATTTATCATTCCGTGATAGTGTGAGTTGAGTGGTTAACAAACACACAAACAAACACGTACACAAACCAACGTACCCTTCCGCCGGAGGCAATACTAATGGATCATTGCCATGCAATTATGTTCCGTGCTTCGAGAAACGTCTACATCCCAGCATATGTCAGGTAGATGAATCTGTGGAGAGATATACAGAGAGATCACGTGATAAACATCCGCATTTAATAGAATAAAATCCCGAAAACACGGCCATCTTCGGAAACAGTGGTCATGTTTGCGGGATGGTCTGATTGCGCGACCAAAAATTTAAACGGGTGATAATAGGAATATCTTATCAAATAGTATATCATGCAGTAAAGTAATTTCATATATTAAAACCAATACCCAAGCTCAAGCATACGGTTCACACTAGTCCGCCACGTACGGACTCCATTTATCTGTGATATGGAGTCCGACCGTCTGGCGGTGAGAGTTCACCCTGCCGTTCATGGAAGGACCTGTAACATGAATTACCACTGCTTGTTGTGCGATAGAGAAGCAATCTTGTATTAATATATATAGAAATAAACTTTTTATGTATCAAATTAAATCGATATATCACCTTTATGTGCGCCTGTATATGTTTTTTTATCCTTTGAACTGCCGGGGTTCAGATGTTGCATGCCAACTGGACACCGCCGGAAAAGGAATCCCATGCAAATTAGGTGGGCAATCTATGCAAAAGATGAATTCAAGGGGGCTTTTACCAGGAATGCCAGTGCCGTGCACTAGGATAGACCATATTTTCATAAGCATCCTTCCCATCATACATCGCTTGTTGTCAATGATGCTAAATTCCTATTGGTTGTTCCAACCGGAAAGCGCCATCGGGCAGACGGAGACGATGCAATATCTGACTTCATCCAGAGTAAGTGCCCATACTTTATTAATGCTGATCATCCAGCAAGCAAAAGTTTTGGTCCCAACGAAGTCTAAGCATCTGTAACAATTATAATATGTGGGGTTTGTTTGGTGTCCTCACGCTTCACAAGGCATATACGTGTCTGAGGGTCTGTACGGATCCGTACAAACCTAGATAGTATAGACTCTCCCCGCCAGAGGCTGCAGCGCTTGTATTGTTTACTATATATGTCAGCGCTGCAAGACTGCAGCAAGGTTCACACATGAAATTTGCACAGAAAATTAATTGCTGGAACTATATTGTAATATCGAGCGCTCAGAAGAAACAGATCAAGTAGTTATATTGCATAATATTCAAACGGCATGCGCACTTGAAAGACATCTCTCATTGACTGTTTGATGACAGTGAGGAAATATATTTCAGGTCTGTAACTGGCCCGCAGACATGCTTGCAGCTGACATGTACATCGACTGCCAATTCGGAACAGGTATCTTCGCTTCACCAGCCAGGAGGAAGCGTGTTTGTAGGTGTTATGCGGAGAGTGAAGGTATCGTCAGATTCGGTTGGTTCCAAGACAGACCAATGAAGATCATGCCGCTCTCAAAATTCGTCCTGCAGGTGGCTTTTATCGAACATAGATCAGTCAAAGCATTTTTATGTAAATAAAGACAAAAGAAAAACATAAATAGGGCCAATGCCGAACTAGTCATCGCAATTTGTCATCGGCTTGAACTAGGGCCAAAGTTTATCATAGTTGTACTATAAACAGTTATCCGCAAAACAATTTCACATTTTCCAATACCAAGCTTTGCGCGCGGATTCTTAACGCGCGCCTAGTACCACTTAACAGTTTAATTGAAGCAGGGCTAAGTTGGGCGATGAGTCTGTGATCGCTTAGCCGTTCAGTCGGTCACCACCAAAACGACCAATGGTCGTGATACAAAGGTTCTTGTTGGTGGTCATAGCGGGGATGGTCGTTGTTGTATGAGGTTTTATATCGCGAGCCACCTCAGATTTTTTTCGGGTCGGAATACAGAGTCGTCTCAGTGGGGTAGTCGTCTTAGCGGGATGGTCGGCTAAGCGGGAGATGGTCGGCCTAGCGGGATGGTCGGTAAAGCGGGTAAGTCATCAGGACGAATTCACTGTTTTTTCACTTTGCTACCAGACCATGAGATCCAATTCATACCGTCGTTTTATCATATAACCTGGTATATTTATTTCAAATTTAGGAATTATCGCAATTATTTTTATATAACAGCCTATATCGCATTAAGTTTTAATGTATTTGTTAATAATGTGAACATCACTGAGAAGGGTTTCCTTTAGGATATCGCAATCATCTTAATATATAAGCTAACATTTCATTCAGTTACATTGTTTTTGTTCCTTATGTCAACATTTACTGAGAAAGTGATTCCTTTAGGATATTAAATAAATAACCCTTTAAAATAAAAATATTTCAGGTTACTTAAAGCTGTTATGCAACATTCATTTGGAGTGACACTAAAACTCAATAAACCTTCATCAAATCCGTTTACAAAATGTTGATTAAAATTGCGAACAGAAAAAAGGTGATTAAAATAATAATATCTCCGCCAGGATGTTTAAAAATCGCAATGAATATTTTGGTTATCTAAAACAACTGAAAAGATTGCATGTTTCTATATTGCACATTAATAGTATCAAATGTCATAAAAAAACAGCGGATGAATGAAATATTGATTAGCAGTCCGCTTATGTAACAATGTAGAATAGAGATCTGGTTTCCATAGAAATGATTAAGTCCCAGTACCAAGGTATTCAAGATCAAACCAAGGACAGACTGTTATGTTTTATTCTCAGGTCTAATGTTAATTTATTATATTATTAGCGGTGGAGGTTCCTAGAATCTGGGGATTTGCGCGTCGGATTTAGGTATCAAATGAATGGAATGCCAGATTAAAATGCTTTGTATTCTTTAGAAGAGCGTAGTAGATCTTTAAACTGACTCGGTGCTTCGCTTAATGGACCGTAAATATTCTTTTAGCTGCCGCGCTTCTATTTCCAGCCGCTGCGCTGAAAGCGATCCTGTTAAATTATCACGACTTTCATTAGACTGTATGGGACTGCAACAGGTCAAGGGTGGTCTTTAACAACGTCAGCTCATTTTTACAGAGTGGAACAAATGAAAACCTGTTTCGCTAGGCAGGATGACTTCAAAGGTTCTCAAAACATCTTGTGTCATTTATTATATAAAAAAACTACTTGACTCTAAAACTATATATTTCAATCACTGATTTTGTTTTGATTGTTCAAGAAACGAGATCATGCACTTGCACAGACAGATAAAGTATACATGACATAGAAAGATGGAGTATAAATATATTCATTATTTATGGGGAAGCTTGATATAATTTTTTTCTTGTCCAACTATTTACCAACATAGGTATCTATATAATAAAAGACGTGTCATTTTTGCTTGGATAATAAGGTAATAAGGTATAATACTCGTGGTATGTGCTAACATGAATTTGACTCCGTTTGGGTTACACAAACTGAAATACATGTTATCCATACACTAAGAAACATGACAGTTGTAGAGTGAATTAGTCCAATCAATGATTAGGCATCTTTACGATGCATCTTTTGTAAGAGTAACTTAATTTGAATCGACATGTTGTATTGGTGACTCGACATACCTAAACTTATTTGCACCATTTGGGTATGGACTCAGGCATTATTATATAGTTGCAGACAGCTGTAAAACATAATGTATATACTGGCCAAACTTACATTCCAGGTGCAATACTCTATGGAGAACATCTGTGCATCATTTAAACTAAATGTCGCTACATTCTAAGAATACAAAAGAAAGAATGTATTAAGAAAAACCAAACGGACTGCGCAGGTAATTAAATTCCTGCGCTTTTACCATGTAATGTATACCATATCAAAAACGAAGAAAAAAGTTTATAATCAAGCGAAAAAATAGCAGGCAATTCACAAACTACGGTTTTACTAATTTTGTATTTATGACATGAACAATAACATGTCCCAACGAGTCTTCGAGTGGGTACAGAGTAGTCACGTGACCAAGTTGATCACGACTCGCTGGCACCTGCCCACGCCAGTATGTCTAGTATGACTTGACATTAGTGATCCATGTGAACGGGATATACTGGGATCCGGCGTATAGGATACACAGTCAGACAGATTAATTTTCGTCCTTACTTAAACCTAATACACTTTGTAAAATGTATAGTGACTGAACTAATATATAAATATATATATATATATATATATATATATATATATATATATATATATATATATACAACCCATTTTTCAAGTCATGGAGAGTCTTCAGCTTTCAGCTTTCAGTTCAGTTCGTAGCTTATTCAGTCGTTATTTTTAAGCGATCATTTGCGTTTTGCAGTTACTATCCTTACGACCGACCTGCCTTTGATCAGTAGTGTTATCCTCTCATTGTAATTCCCTAACTATTTAATTTATACTAAGTAACACCTCTTGAGAACCATTATCTAGAGATGAATAAATAACTTTTAACAAAATTTTTTGTCAAAATCCAAGTTGGATTACTTTTAGCACATTCATTTCCATATTGTTCATTTAATTTTTTCTCATCCTTTTTTGATAAGTTAAACTTGATTTGTGTTGAGAAATGAATCTCTAGAATCCGATTTTAGAGTTATCAGTGGTGTTGGTGTTAACAATCATATTTTCGTCCAATATATTTTTAATTGCACCTTCACAGCCTCAATCACAGATATCCAGTTTTTATTTATATGGATAATATGGATAATATAATATATGCTGATTACTTGTAATCCGGTTATTGTGGCGCTCCGTATAAATCAGTGATCATCGTCAACATGTCCAGAATTACAGGCGCCAGAGAACCCAACATAGAAATTTATGTATTGAAACTTGTAACAAATCCATCGCTTGTAATTACTCCGGAGTGCCTAGGGCGAGAGCTTGAATGGAGGATACGCAAAAGAACATTATGTCAATTTGTTTCTCCGAGTTGATGGCTGTATAATGATGTAGTATACAAGAAAACCACTCCTCTTGACATGTGAGTGCAGGCTAAAAACTGTCAGTCACGAGGAAAAGTTCAATATTGGCTTTGATAGCTTTGTAATAATGTGCCAATTAATGAAGCATAGATAGGTAAAGTTAAAGTTTGGGATTATAGTTTGATATCACCGAAGATGTCGGTCTCATCCGACTTTACACTTTGCCTTTCTGAGCCTATGTGATCGAAAAATTCGCAAATTTGCGAATGCGAGGGAATTTGCTGAAGGTTTGCGAAGGCTCGCAATTTTTTTGCGAAGTGTGCTGGAAACCTCTCGCACGTCTCTCGCAATTTATATATATTTATATATTTATATATTAATGCTTAAAGGCCCATGGCTTGTGGCTGTACTGTTTATTGAAAGAAGATCAAGGTAACAAAAATGATATACCGGTAGAATTATTTCAGACTGGATTTCAGGTTTCAAAGGCACGCGGGATAGAAAATCCAGAAATCATACCTGTCGCTAAGCTGAGACTTTAGAACTAATCGCTGACGTTATTTGTACACATCACGATTTTTTTCTTAAAGGCAGAAGGGAGGGAGAAGGGAGGGGCGTTGAACCCAGGAACTTTCGCATCTCTGAATTGCATTTTTAATTACATTAATTATCTGAACGCCTTGTAAACATCCACAAAATATAGTTAAACTTGTATATTTACATTTTAATAACTGTCATAATCATTATGACTCATTGAGAGAAATACGCTTATATGTGGTATTTACTCTGTATGATACTTGTATAATGCATAACTCTAAATTAACACGATTTATATGCGCACATGCTTCAGTATATTTTTTGATCGTATACTTGTTATTGTTATAATATTATACATTATCACATATACATATGTTCTAGACTGGTTGTTGAGATTCGGGAAAATTTTATATATAATTGCAGTAATAATAGAGAAATATATGTTCAAAATCAGGAATATTTCCAAGGTATTTATATCATATGATTGTTTTAGATATTGCAAAAATCGTATTAAAAAAATAAAATGTAAGAATTAACGTTCATAATTCGCATTTATCTGAAGTGGTATTGATTCATGTAATATAAAAATGATAATTTAGCAAGCTAAGTAATTTTCTGATTTGACACAAGTGTGAACCAATCATGCAGAGAAAAACCGACAGAACCGATAGTACCGATGAAAGCACAAGAGATAATCTTTTAATCAGCTAATTCAGTTCATGGAATACTGTTTAAATATAATATAATAATATATATATGATATTTAATTTATGTATGATATATATTATTTTATAAACGTTCTATACATCAACTGATGTCATTGAAATGGAAACTCAGTTCTGAGACTTCAGGTTAATTAATTTTCATTTACAATTGGAGAAATATATTTCTAAGCACTAAGAATTAAATATTTTTCTTATAATATGCATTTCTCTATTACTATGTATTTTAAGTTTCTCTATTTAGATATTTAAAATTGTATATGCACAAAAAATGCCGATTTTGTAAGAGAAGGAATATTTATTTCATAACAATATAGAATAATTATATTTAACATTATTGATATATAAACATACATACATATATATATATATATATATATATATATATATATATATATATATATATACACACCTTGGATTTTATGCAAAGAGTATACGAATGTTGACATTGAATGCTTGTGTTGGTATTAAAACATGGAGCACTGACCGTGTCTCGGTACTCTGCCATGTATAGACATGGCCAAAAGAGGCTACGCAGCCCGCTGCGAGAGGTATTTGAAATTCGCAAATTCATGAGAGCCTGCGCCTTTCACTCAGTTTGCGAAAGTTTTGATCACATCCAAAATCACTCTGCGAGAGGTTTGCAAAAGGTTTTTGCTCGTAAACACCCTTGCGAGACGTTTGATCACATAGGCCCTGGACTTTTGAGCCTGTTCATTTTTTTAGCTTTCCTCTGTCCCAGGACCAGCATACATCCCAAGCAGCCATAATGGGCACTGGAAGGTGATTTTTTTCATATTTGCCTCCCGTCGATGACTAGTACCCATTCATTCATGGATCAAAACTTTTGATAGCAGTCTTAGTAAGGATGACGAACAGACGCGAACCCCTAACCTTGCGGTCACAAGTTCAGCGCCCTAAGCATTACACCACCATCCTCTACGTTATGCAAATGGGAGATTATCAGATCGTTTTCTTTTCTGGTATGGGACTTATGCCAGCTTAATGGGGACGAGGGTGTCACGGGACTGTTCATTTCGGCAATGTGTAGCCGAGTATGAATTTCGTAGATGAGGGTGATGATTATCTACACCAAAGAAAAAATAGATGAGTGGATAATGATTTTCATGGCCTTGTTAAGTTGTACAAAAAGCAGGTTAACATTGAACTGGATCAAGACTACATAACTAGTAATATCCTCTGACTCCCAATGCATTGAGGCATATTAGGGGGATGAGTTTATTCATATATCAATATCTGGCTAATAATATGGTTGTGGGTTTCTTCGGTCCATGAGAGCAAAACCTTCCACTATATTCTTTGTTCTTCTTTTTTTCATCTGAACGTTTTTGAGATAGGTCTACAATACAACGGGTACAAAAACAAACCATGGTTGAGATATTCCAAGGTGGTAAACGCATATTCCCTATTATCGTTCAGTTCCGAACGGATGCTCCTTAGGACTTGGTAATGTGTGTGTCTAGGAGGGGAAGGGGTGCTTCCAGTCTAGCTATCGTCGTCTACTTTTAGTCTAGTTCAGTCTACGTTTGATTGATATAGCCTTGGTTTGTTGCTAGAAAAAACAGGAAACATCCCCAAATAAGAAATAAGCATTCTCAGGAATGCAGGTCTCCGTCATGCGGGTGGTCATTAATGTGGGGTACCCCGCAACCCGTGTTTTTCTTCACTTCTTTGCCCATATTCGCAAGTTCAATGATGCATAAATTCACCCAAAAGGTATTTGCATTCACTTATTCGGTCCCTATTTGGTCAATCGTGCATATGTCACTGCACATTTGTGAATATTCCTCGAAGTCCTTCCTGGGTGCGGATCACGAGCGGAACAAACACCAAAATCCCATCGGTTTTTCATAGGCCCTTTCCCGAGGTGCCCTGGACATTTCATGGGATTCCATTTATGAGTTATGTTGTGAACAAACACACACACACAAACAAACACACCCTCACACAGACACACACACGAACGGAGGCAATAAGATAATAGCAACCTCTTAAGGAGGTTACGTGGTCACCCGTGTTTGACTGTTTATTGGGCTATTTCTATGTTACGTAAATAACCCAAACGTAAGGAACCGATTTCATCGAATTATCGTCGAGGGGTTTCACATGGGCCAGGAAAGATCCCATTAGATTTGGTGCCTTTAGATTTTGGTGCTAACCCGGTTGAAGGGTCTATTCAATGTTGGTCTTTGTCTTTGCAATGGATAACAAGCAGGTGTCTCTTGTTTAAGCGATTCTTTGCCGTTCATTAAGAAAGACACGGGGAACCGTAGTCGAATATGTTAATGAGGCCCGGCCCGTAGCAATATAAATATGTGGAGTTGGAGATAGGTTTTGAAAATGAAGGGGACTATATCGGCTAAGCAATATTGCGAACCGCCGTTGCTGAGTACCGTCGTAGGGGAAAGTATAACAAGGTATCTCCTCCTAGGGTGCTGACACTGTCAGAAAAAAGTCCGTGATGCTGAATTATGCGTTAGTTTTTGGCGATTTTAAATGTGCCTATTCACATTTTAGGTATGTTAAGAATTCTTCGTCGGGCAATATGGTTTGTGTCATTATTTCGTTTAACAAATTTTGCTTACTCCTGCATTCAAGTGGAAAAAAAAGCTTGCACCGGGCGCAATTAGTGGTGCATAATATAAACATGGCACCCATTCTGATTTACAGCGCATGCGTAATATCGGACCTCTGAGAATACGGTCTTTTTAACGTAACAGACACAAGTGCACTGTTTTTATTCACACACAGGGCCATAACAACTTATGTAACAGGTATATTGGTGAACTTAATACAGTAAGTCTTTGAATTAAATACAGTTAGTCCTTGAAATGAATACCATAAGTCCTTGTGCCGGGATTTTTTTAATAGACTTTTGTATGAATTTAACTAATTGCCCACATGTCATAGCCAATATTCATGTACCTTTAAGTTTGTAGACATTTATCCTGATGAGGTATGCAAAGGTTAGGCGTTGGACGTCGCATAAACCTGTTAGAGCACAATTTTATGAGCTTCCAATTCCATTGTTCGAAATATGTTTTGAAACAAAGAAGTATCTATGGGTACATACACTCGAGCAAAGTGACTACAAACTATTATTAATTCTAAACCCACAGTCCATGGAAAATGTTCTATCTGGCTCTTATTTGTAACCAACTGAAATGGGGTAAACTTATGTTAATGAAAAGGCAGTGAGTATAGTTTAACGATACAAGGTGCGATTTCGTGATCCATTAATACAAAGTGACTAGAACAATGCTTTTCCATTAAAAAGTGGATGTGAACAGGAAAGGACAGTCAAGGATGCTTAAATAAAACAAATATTAACTTTGAATGCCAAATGGTCCCTAGAATATTAAATGAATGTCGCCCTTTGATGCACCCATAAAATATACAGCGTTTGAGTGTCTATGCGGTAATTATATAGGCTCGGTGAAGGGTTTCACATTTCAATTATTCCAATCTTATTTTTTTCCCGCACGTGATAATATTCCCCTGAAATTAAAAGACTCATAATACACACCTGCCAGTTTAAGTAGTTATGTAAATAATGACCGAGTACTCTTGTTTGTATAATTATATAATGTACGCTTGTGTTTACCATTATATAATATATAATTATATATATATATATATATATATATATATATATATATATATATATATATATATATATATATGTATATATTAATACTGTAATGCATTGGCCCATGGTGATTATAATCAGACGTGGTTGAAACTGAAATTCAAATTAACAAACAAATTGTATTACTACGGAGTATGCCTCCTGCAAGTTCTTATGGACGAATAATCAGCGACAGTGTCACTGTTGTTACATTAACTGCAGGTAACCCACGGTTATACGTTTAGAAAAGTAGCTTTTAAAATGTAAAAATCCTTAAATCAAATTAACGTGTCCTTATGAGCTAGACGTTGCCAGTTTACTTGTATAAAGTACAGATACAAAGACATTTTTAAAATATTCAGATATGTAGTTTTTATATTTTATATTCATATAGTCAACCACATGATGTAAGAATTAACGAGGATATCAGAAATATATTATCGGGTGGTATCCGGCTGAACATTGTTTTTATTTCAAATTTTGATATGCGACACATAATTTCATACGTTATCAATATTTATATGTTATAGATATCATTCATTACTCAATTAAGTGGTGTCAGGTGTTGACTAACATGTATAATCATTCATGTACTTTATCTGACCACTTCGTCCATTCATTTATTCCTGATATCCATCCATCACTGCATGACAAGTGTACGAACATTATAGCATCATCTATATTTATTTTTGTCTGAGAGACGTACATGCTGGTAGATTTATGATGAATAAAATAGAAAATAATGATGCCAGGGGAAAATAAGTCTTTATCAAGATTTATCACAGACGTCCACGGGAAATTCGCTCCGGTGGTTGTTAATGGGAAGCAGTAGCTAATCCATAGGCCGGGTTGGGTGGGGCGGGGGGTGCGGGGCGAACCTGCCCCTTTTTAAGCACCGCAGCTTTCTTAAACAGTGTTTGAGGGCTGGATCCTCCCCTGTCCCGCTAATGAGGATCTTTCTCTAGGTCTTTTCGTCATTCTTCCTGGACTGAACCCCATCCTTTTCAAAATCCTGTATCCGCTAGTTTCCTGCCCATTACGGGACGTTAAGGACGAAATGGTGATCTCTATATTGAAGCTTAGTGACCCACTTTGAAGTCATAATGACAGGTTACGAATAGTGGATTATTCCTAGCCCCATACATATTAAACCTTAAATCTAAAAAGCATGTTCTTCTTATCGTATGAGTACATTCATCATCATTCGTCTTTAGCCACGTTGTGTTCGGAACGGGGGTCCTTGATGTTTAAGCCCCGGCCGTTGCTCAAGACAATATCCCACCCATAAAAGTATTTTACTTATGAAATGTTTATAGATTACGCAGTGTTCTAACGAGTAAGGTCATACTACCAACTTTCTCTCCTTCGAAGTCGCCGCTCTCGTTTTCTTGGATAATTATTTATATGAACTCAGAACCTCGGTAATGTTGCTAATTTGTCCTATGGCACACATTCCTTATGAGAATCATTAAAAGTATGAAAAATTAGGCTGAATAGTGAGTTGATCATATTCACAATTTTATTTTCTTGACAAGCTGTCAAAGTTTCACTTATTGTGTTTCGGCCGATAAAAAAATCCCCCGCTCATTTTTTTTTTACATTTTTACTGTAGAACTATATTTTTGGGAGTTGTCATAATTCATGAGAATGCTTAGTAGCGGTCTACCATTGAGCTCTATATGCAAAACATACTTATATTATGCATAATATTTTCTTTATGTTGTTATTTGTCCCGCGAGAGTCCTCATTCGCTGAAGGGGATGTCTTTAGACTCGATGGATGAATATTTGCCGCAAAATAAAATATTTGAACAAAACTGCCATTTACCTACTTGCTACAGTAGTTTGGGGGTACATTTTAAAAAAACTGCAAAATCTGCTTCGGCAGTTTATTCCTCATAATCCGTCGATCAAAATGAGTTAATATAATACAATTGCAAAGAAAAATTATATATTTCGGAGGACCACTTCACGCAAATGTTATGGACCAAGTTTATTTGTATTGCATCCTTACAAAGTTATCTGCAGAAAAAAAGGTGGTAGTACGTCCTTGTAACTGAACTTACGTAATGAGTTTTGGCAGGTGGGGAATCTCGCTCTCTCTCTCTCTCTCTCTCTCTCTCTCTCTCTCTCTCTGTATATATATATATATATATATATATATATATATATATGTATAAAAGTGTGTCCTTCATCTGATATCTTCCATGAGTCTGTTCTTTGTCAGTTAGTGGATTTATTGATAGTCCCATTGTTCATAAACCTTGGATACGGCCTTTTTACCACACATTTCTCTCCTTGTATGTAAACCCCTCAGGTTAATATTCATATGTGTCTTAATATCTTATTAAGCGATATTTTTATGTACTTATCAACGTATTTTGTAGATGTAATCTTATTTTGAACTTTTTCGCTCTTAATGGCATTGGTGTAGTAGATTGAGAAAAAAAGTTGAGCGTGTAAATGTCAACCTATAAGAAGGTTTTTTTATTTTAAAACCCGACTGTCATTTATGTTATATCTTGTCACTGTAATAGAATACCACTTTGTGAGATTAACATATTTTGGCCGCTCTTAACGCATGATATTATTTGCAATCTAGCAAGAGCGAAAGCGAACGAAATTATGATACTTCATGCTACCAGTCTGCCATGATTGTACTTTTTTCCCTGCACGAATTTTTGGAAACAATCACCGAAAATCGATATAGTAAGACATTGTTTTTTTTATTATCAACATAAAGCATGTCCAGATAAATAAAAGACGAACAAGTACTCTGTCAGAAATAAAAATATAAATAACCTGCTATCCACTTTGACATAGAGGTTCTGCGCCAAATCACACCGATGAGTTTACTTTCTTTTTCCCATATTCAGAACATAAGCGCAGTTGTTTATATTTTATAATAGGGAATCTAATGTACACACGGGCGCCTGGGGCAGAATTTACGTGACAGTCTTGAATGCAGTGATCTCCGATCCGGCTATGTACGACCGTTGTATAATGCAGGGCGCTATGAGCCCACTGTCCTCGCTACAGATACATCATCAAGCTTACACGCCGACACTTCATTGATTCCCAGAGGTTTTGCAGTACAGTCGTGTCGTTTTGTTCACCGACCACACACCGTGACACTCTAGCGCATTAGACGCGACCTGGTTTCCGACATAACGATGGAGGACATTTTAGAATGTCACCATATTTTATTTTTCCTTGCAGAATGTCAGATTAGAGAAGTGACCTTGCTAGTTTATGCAGTTTACCACGAAAGAAATACCGTAAAGTATGCAGAAATACCGTAAAGTACTTATTATAAAAGGTACCACTAAAACGGATTTTATTACTTCCTGAGGGCGCATTATGCCTCTAACCTATATGATTTCTTTACGTTGGCATTTATAGGAATATATAAAAAAAAGATCAGACCGTTGAATTTCTTTTTTCTTCTATATTTATTGATGCTGATTTGTCCTGACAAAGTTAGAGGTCAGGATTTGTGAGGCAGACATTGAAGGCCATATTCAATATTCTGTGATACAATTTATAGAGGTAACGTTGTTCCTAATGACAAGAATCGCTACAAGTTTTGTGAAAAGAAAATGCCTTCTAATGCTGAAGTTGAACAAATGCACCATCCCGCTGTGCAAAATAGTCATCACTAAGATACATGTATCGTTACACCAACGTAAATACGATATTTTTACAAGTTTAAAACCTTGAACTCAAAAATATATTTTTCTAAGTAACAAAAGTTTACATACTCGGAACTGTAAAAATGTTCCGATAGTACATAATGAAATCATGTCTGTCACATACCATTAAGACATTTTATGCATGTGTGATGTACCAACCGAATATTGCCATAAGACTATATACCAAGCCTCAGGTCTCCCTCGGGAGCTAAATGTAATTAAACCTGAAATTAAAAGGCATATTCAAAACTAAAAACACGTAACTATTATAATCTCAAAGTACCTTTTTGAATATCTATTTTATAAAGAGATTTATATTGAACTCGGACTCGGGCACTCATTTCAGCTGACTCGGATTTGAACCATTTGGATTTTGACTCGTACCTCAAGGACTCAACACGTGGAACCTCGATTCGAAATTGTACTCCGAAATAGCCACCATGCGTTACAAGACACGGTTACCGGTCTAACCGCAGCGTATGGCATAAATAACGGAACGTTTATAGTCTGTCAGAAGATGCAGCTAGTAAATACAAATTTATAATAAACAAAACATACGCGAGTGGCTCATGGAGCTTGTTTGCTTAGAACATGTGAGGAAGACGGGTACGGGCAGAATCCATCCCCCCCACCCCTCCCCCTTACGATAAAGAGGCCAAAAATACCTTCCCAGAATATCAAAATGTTCTTCACTCCCAGCCTATAGCCTTTTCCTGCATCAAGTGAAACCTTGACGTTACAACCATCAACGAGACCTCGATTAAGTGGTCGCAGTAAAGAAGTGTGTATATTAATTAATATATGGGCTACGCAGGTATTTTCAAATTTCAACACTATTTCTAATCATGATCTTTATTTGATTTGGATATTAAATATCATATTCCGGCGAAAGTTCATGATTATTCAATAAGGCAATTGACCATATTCTAAAGATAACATTACCCGACGAACAACTGAAAGATTATTTAAATAAAATAAAAAGAAAACTGTATGATTAATTATTTATCTTGAAATTGCTGTGTTCATAATTGTGCGATATATAACCTTTAAAATAAGGACATATGGTACTCATACATTGTCATCTACCCTATGGGGACATGTTCCAAGATCCCATTCCAAAAAAAAAGCATTCAGTGACCAGGAAAAAAATATATTTTATAATCATCAAATTTAGCTCACGGTACTTTAAGCAGCTGCAATACAGATGTCAATTGCAATCGTCTTTGAAAAAAAAGGTTGGAATTCATTCCGCTACATATCTACGAAAAAATGGCGGTATCATTACATTAAGTGGATGAAGAAATAAGACCTACTTTTTTTAATTTAAGTAGGGTGCGTCGCGGGAGAAGGATATACGCAAGAGCGGGCTCATTGGATTGATATTAAATGATTAACCTTTTCTATTGAGTGAAAAAGTCATTTTATGACATGATACAAACTGGGAACATATATTGACCCTATTTCTGTTATGTTATATTTGTAGAAATTAGCCTAATCATATAATCTATCACATCATTAATTATTGCATTTAACGGTTCAAATGTATTAAGATGACTATTGTATACTGGATACTTGCTGGGCTAAGCCACGAGAGGAAACAAAAACGAAACTCTTATGTTTGGTATTATATTTCCAAAAATGATGGGGTCAATGTGCACAGCAAAATATACAGTGATTATGTTTTTACATCTTCTTTTTTTTTCAACTGACATTTGATTCCTGATACATGTTGGACATACAAATAAACCTGACCACAAAACTACTTCCGGTTAATGCAGTAATTATATATATTGCTTGAAAGAGACTTATAGTTCACTCAGTATACTCACATACACACATAAATGCACACGGTAACTTTTCCCCGTGTCTGTACAAAATTATTTTCCGTGTCAGCATTCAGGATAATCCATTAGAAATAGAAGACGTAGGCATTTAGACCATCAACGCGAAACATGAATCATGTCTCGCCTGCTAATAAGGAAGACATGGTATATAACCCGTCCATTTTCTCCCTGAAATCTGAAATGGCTCAGGGTCAGCTACTTCTGTTGTCTCACCGCATATTTGGAAGCTGTCACAGCAAAAGATTGACGGGCAGCAAGCCAGGTGGGAGCAGATCACTAGAAGGAGATGATGATGGCAAGGATTTATATATATATATATATATATATATATATATATATATATATATATTTATTTATATATATATATGTATGTATATATATGTATATTATAACGACCATGTACAATATAATATAATATAGTTTAAACATACAATCTTCACTCTGTACTGCTCCTTAAAGATCTGTATAAAGAAATGACTTGTAGGTCAGCTAAATATTTTGTTTCCACGCGTGTGTATGCACTGCGTTAGATGGTCAAGTTAAACAAGAAATTGCTTTCTGGTGCGTTCAATTCTTTCCTTGCTGTCTTTGAATCATCAGTTAATCATTAAGATTAAATAAAATCTTTGTTTAACGAGTTTAATTTGTTTAAGTTTAGTCCAATGATCAGTAACTACAATATGTGGAATATACCAGACCAGGATTTATATAATGTAGAAGCTTCCATCTAAACCCAAAGGATATGAATATTTGGTGGATTTATATTCGTCTCTTTCTCTGGGCTCAGAATTATCTAGACAGACCTTGGCCGTTGGCGGCTTTTGGTAGACAATTTACGTGCGGCTCGCAGGTATGATCAAATCGAAAATCTAGTGAACGTGTCCTGGGCAGATAGCTGTTATTTATGGAACTTCTGGATGTTAAAAGGAATGATTAAGGTTAACATTGGCCTGAGGTGTAGCAGGACTTACACGACCGTGTTCTGAAGCATCTAGTAAGCCTGCGGCGTGATAATTACAGGTTGCCATCAGCGAATGGTATGGCCCGCTTGTGGCTAGTCGGCTCACAGAACTGCCGCCCAGATCTGAGGACGTCAATTGATTCACGGCATCCAATGTCGCAGCATCTCTCTCGGCTGCTGTGGATTTACATCCCCGACATCTGCGTCCCTGAGTGGCTGCTGTGACATATGTGTGGTCGCTGTATCAGGTTTCATCCCCCAGCTCTCATCATCACACCTGCTGCGTTCTGCTTCACTGGGTTTGGTCCAAATGAAGTACTGATCATGTGAGTATAGACAGAGATCAGATTTACGAATTCATTATTTTTTATCAGTGTTTCTTTGGGATCCTCGTTTTCCCTTATAGTATAATTTGCCTGATTTTTGTGTTCCTTCAATAAACGGGTGAACTATTAGTGTAATAATTCGATGAACTATTAATGTAATAGTGAGTTAAACTAATAATAATATATACATGCATATAAATTAAATACACGTGGTAATTAAATGATTTGAAATTGTTTGAATGTGATACTGGTTTAACAAAACGGGTAGGTTTATCTAGGTCATACAAGTAATAAGTTAAGTATCATGGTGGCCGGAGAGATGACCTCTATAATATCGGGTATGTATTGAATGTTTTAACATTATTCATTCAACTTTTATTTGAATAGACTGGTATTATGCATAGAAACTTCAAAACTGCCTGATTTTGTTCGTTCTCGGGACTAAGAATATTTTTTGAGACAGTTGAATTTCAGAAGCATTGGAATCCTACAATTTCCTGAACAAGTAAAGAGCTAATTGACTAGGTTGCCTACTTTTGAACAAAGTACTTTGAATTTTCATACATTCTCCGTGAAATTGTTAGTATGTGTCAGTATATAACGATATTTTACTGGTTCCCGTGCCCCGTGATGTTTTTGCACAATGTACCTCTTCACAGGAGGATACGGCAGAATAGAAAGGAGATGGAGAGCCAGTCTATAGAATAAATCAGCTAGAGCTCAGCCCATGATGAATTTCATTGAACAGGGATAGACCATAATTTACTCTACTTAGAGCATATATGTGGTCATCCCCTCCCGCGTATGTGTGTGTTTGTGTGTTTGCCTGTTCACAAAATAACTCGAGCAATCATGAACGGAATCTCATGAAATTTGCAGGGCATTTTGGGAATAAAACAATAAAGAATCGATTAGATTTTGGTGTGGATCCGGCACAAGGCCCGATTTCAGAAAGATAATAAAATATTAACAATGGACAGTCACTCATGCACGATAAAACCTAAAAATATCGGCCGCATAACTGGATGACAAGACATAGCGGAGACGTGCATTCTTTAGAATGCAGATTTCTAGTAAAATCTTGTACATGGCAGTGTCGTTTATGTAGTCAACTTGTAACCCAAGTATGCGAGAACGTGACTTTACAGGTAAGATTGGTCGGGCATTTACACATACATGCTATAGGAAATACTTTGGGTTTTGCATACTAGTTTCTATCATATTTGAAACAAAGGGACATAAACACATACAAAGTATGTTGAATAATCATTACGTATGTCAGCTCCTTACAATATTATGATATCTGCTTTTGTTTACTTCAGTTGTCGAATTTAAACTAACCTATACCGGGCGCCATCAGTGGTGCAAAACTTAACAATTGTTTTCAATTGTTGCGCATCCGCAGTATCAACAGATACACGTGGAAGGTGTTTACCCACACACAAAACCGTAAAGTTTAAAACAGCTGTATCAGGGATATCAGTCTGCCGGGAAGATTCTGTTAGGAAAAGATTGTATTTAGCCCAAATAAACTTACAGTGCGAGAAAATGCCAGATATGTAGCAGAGTCCACAACATCTGAGTCCGAGTGCAAGTCCCAGTCCTTGAGATTCAAGTCCAAGTCCACCTTCTTCGGTTCTGAGTTTTTGGAAATAGAGTCCCAGTCCAATTTTGAGTCCAGTACTAATATCCTTCAAGGACAATTTCAAATGGAAATTCCAGATTATTATGTACATTTTGTAATTCATACCTCACACATGCTTTTACTCTAATGGTAAATTACATTTATTCCTCCCGATGCTGTGCAAAGCATGATACATACATACATACATATATATATATATATATATATATATATATATATATATATTATTCTTTTGTTTTGTTCTGTTAGTGGTTCGCCTATGTACATACATCTTTATAATATGCGATCGAGTTTATTTTTCTTCGGGACTCGAGATTGACTCGGCCTTATCTCTTATTTCCGTATCCGAGTACAAGTCCGAGTCAAGGACCCTCGAATCCAAGTCCGGACTCGAGTCCTACATCACTGGATATTAGACATGTATGTCTACATTTAAGTCTCAAACCTTTTCATTGATTCTGTCCGTGTGCGGTTGGTTTTCGCAGTGATACAAGAGGGCACCTTTTAAGAAAAGCGCCGAGCTGGTGAGATGATATTTTTTGTCTTCCCTTGAATGATGAAGAGGTTTTCTGTTTTCTTTTGCCGGCTCAAAGTAAAAAACAAACAGTCAAAGGAGACTGAATTGATTCCCACTCCAGTATTTATGGGACTGTTGGTCTGGCCTCAATAATAGTAAAACAAACCAAGCACAAAAGAACAGGGGCTTCCGTTTTTATATAGAAACGAGGTCTTAATAAAATATGGAATTGGTTAAAACCCCCAAAAAAGAAAACAATAACAAAACGGATATATGCATATGACTCCTATTATCCTGAATAACGATTAATTTATGTATATGAAGGTTTCTCGTTGCCTTCAGTGTTTTTAGTTATGTAAAAATATATATATATATATATATATATATATATATATATATATATATATAAAGATTTGTTTGTTTTACTTCCGGAAGACACGGAGTATTACAGACACGGGTCCAATGTGCTCGGCATGGATATACTCGATCAACATTTTCATAGGCCTAAATGCAAATAAGAAAAAAAAAGTATATGTTTTCATCGGAGAGGAAAGCTTACAGCTAACACGTTATATTGTTTAATCGTTTTTATCAGACCCTTGGATTTTAGACGAGTTAGGTATCACATATAAACTATTTTCATTATGTTGATTATCCATAATTACATATCAATTTATTTGTTTAAATAAGATTGGCAATTCCGTCACTAGCATATACGCCGTTCTTGTTTTTGGTTCGGGGTTTTCATGGAACAAGTTCACTGGCGCTTTTAAGAAGTTACCCAAATAATGTCAAATCCGTCGAGATATATGTAAACCGACCCACGTTAGGATACACCTGGCATCATTCTTCTTGTCCATAAACCGAGAGCCCCGAGGCTTGGCAAAAGATAGCCGTGATTACACGACTCAGTAGGCATTTATATTGGGCTAATTTGAGTCGTGATACAAGCCATGGGGGGAAAAGTACTGCAACGATCGTGTATCCTGCTGCAATGATATCGTAGTATACAACTGATAGTATTAGCATTAGGCTACGAATGACGAATTGCACAAAAGAGTACTACCAAACTAACAATCAGTCTCTATGGTAACGAACGAGTCATTCCCTGTTTCGCACACTAGCTCCCATCCAGTAACCCGTGCGAGCCATGCTGAGGTTCATGCGGTCAGAAATTCAACAAACATGCAGAGCGATTAACTAAAATGTTGAGTAAAACGGATAACTCGCACATGGAAGGTGCTATAAGAAAGTACTCTAAAAAGCTAACGTTTGGTCCGATTTACGTCAAGTGACAGCATACTTATAGCTCATGAGGCGCTGTGAAAAAAAAGAAAACATTTGCATCCTCATAGATCCTTACAGTCCGGTCCTGGTTGAAGGATGTAACGGCACTCTGACGCCAGTCCGCTAGCCGTGAACCCTCTTATGTCAGAGAGCAAAATGGCGCTACATCTAGCATCATTTCAGAGACGTAAAGACCAAAAACGAATATTAACATGGGTTACCCATAGAAGAGTTGCGTGACAACTTTTCAGGGTTACCGCAACGTATAATTTACACGGTGTAAGCATATTTTATATAAAGTCAGCTATTTATATACTTCTCTTGGGTTTCTTGTGATACAAAATCTAGGCTTTACACTGGAACATCCAATATTGCTCGCTATACCTCCGCTTTCTATGAGTAAGGGTAATAGAAGGTGGTCTTTAAAACGAGAGATGTTCCTGATCTTGCCTCATGTAGTTTCGGAAACAGATACAATATCAACAGAATCTACCTTATACTCCTTTGAGTTAATACGGGCAGATTGATAGAGCTGTCAGTGTTATAGCTAGCGCATCTAAAAGCTGGTTTCCGTCTACTGTTTGCATGATTGATCAGGTAGGTAATAGGGGATGGATCACGTTCCAGCGTGATACACTCTCGATTTATCTCCACCATAAAAGTCACTCGATCTTGGTTATGAAAGCATCCGGAAACTGTCGTGTTACAACAGATTTTTACTTTATATAGGGGATACAAACATATTGAGCTCTCCGGGTATAATTTTATTAATAGCACTGAAGGATACTTCCTGTGATATATAAATATATATATATATATATATATATATATATATATATATATATATATATATATCTACCTATTATAGGCAGTTAGTATGGGTTAGGCTACTCAATATCTGTCCCTATTGTTGCATTCAAATTATCTTGTAGTAGAAACGGAAATATGCTGAAAATTCAATATAAGCTGATTAGTAAATTAATGTAATGCAGATCATTCATATATGTTAAAGTCCATATTTGTGATAGAGCTTACAGAATTATCAGTGTCTACAGAAGCTTAAGTCGTATATGTCCACTGACACAGACGCTGTGCGGATGCTTTACAGGCATGCGCATACACGGGTGTTAATTATTTTATTGCCACTTTCGGTATGCGTACAGCCATGTGCGTGTGTTTCAAGCACACCTGAACGGAATCTAATGAACGTTTTCAATGCATTTCGTGAATAGGCAGATGAAGAATGGATTAGATTTTGGTGTGTTTCCGTAGCATGATCCTGATCAAGGAACGTCATTAAAGAATACTAGTATTCACAAATGTACAGTCACTTATCATGAACGAATGTTCCTGGTAATGTTGGCTAAATAAGTGAATGCAATCATGGGTTGGAGAGCATCCCATAATAGTACCCCCCCCCCACACACACACACAAACGACGTAGACTGACATTTCATGATATTCCGTGCATGACTGCCTGAGTTATTTTATGAACAAACACGCAAACACGCATACACACACGGGCGTGAATGAACGCCTATCCTCCCGGGGGAGGCACATGATAAATACGCCAACTGCTATATTCACCTCTAGCCTGCCATGTCAGATAAGGCTTTCATCCGCCAGGTTCTCTGACTGATAGTTCTTCATATCGACTCGAATATTTCTATTTCACTGCTCAGCTGGTGCGCTCCTTACCCGTCAGCCAGGTGTCTGATACATATATCATATTTAATGCTGCAGTGGTTTAAAAGCCCCACGAGAAAATGTGATCTCATATGTCGTGCACGTTTGCTGCGTTTAAGCGTTTAAAATAAAATGTACTATGGGCCAGTTTGTAGCTGAATTAATTTGAATATATGAAACAAATAATAAATAGAATGTCAGCGATAGGGAGACGATTATATTTGGACAGTCTAGTGAGAGGGACGCAAAAAGAAGGTCGGTTGTATTATGCATAATGAATTCAAGCATTTTTTTCTAAGTTTATATTGTTTGAATCATTGGCACAGCACTGACATTTTCAAGTTATTCATTTGTTTTCTTCAAACTCGGCTACATTTTATCAATTAGGGGTCAGAGAAAAATTCAATTCAAAACATGTTACAGGGCTGATATACGCTTTGCTTTAATAAAGTGAACAATTTTCCGGAACCGCACGTTTCCTAATTTGAGGGAGTCCAGGCACGCCATAGCGTCACGTGATACCTGTGACGCGAGCGGCTGGGTCTTCCCCGAGCTGTCTGGTTGCTGCGTGCGTTGTTATCGTATGTCATGCTTTGTGAACATAGTCGAGAACAAACAATTCCTGTGTCGATGGCTTTCGTGACTGGTTCTTGTAAAAATAATTCAAATCTTCCATGTTCTTAACCAGTGCCTCGCCTCGACTTATCTTTGTTGTCTTCAATATCATGTTTTGTGTCACCCAACATCATATACCCCGGGCATGTGACCTTTAAACACATGACTTACGATGCTGTCAGAGATTACTTAAAAAGTAATCTGTTCCCCCCCCCCCCTAAAAAAAAGCTGTAAGAAAATAAGAGAGCTAGAATATGAGTATTTGCCGTTTATTCCGCGTCTTGAAATGTCCATAGGCATTGTTTGATGAGAAAATGGGGTACGGGAGAAAGCATCCACCCCCTTAATAAACACTCTCCTAAGCATCACCTGCGGGCTTCCCCCACCAATTAAACGGACATTTGAACTTACCACGGTGTGTTATAAATACATAAAAAAGAGTGTTGCCTTAATATATCATGGTATCTGCTAATGTTTCGTTCTTAAACCGTTTGCTTAATCCTGTTAAGAAGTGGAAATGAACTTGCACCTGTTGTGATAATTGGTCCAAACATAAACACTTCTGGCCGTACCGCGCAACTTCACAAATGAAACGTTTTCAAGATTCAAACCGGTCCTTTCGTGTTTCTTCTCTCGTGTCCTTCGCAATTAGGAGTTGTTCCGTAGTACAGGATCGGACCTCTGGCCATGCGGTCTTGTTATGTTAAACAGGCACACGTTTACTGACACTCAGAACCATAATATAGTGTAGAGCAGGTGAGCCGGAGAGAGTAAGTCCGTGTTCCGGAATGGTTTTATTTGTATTTCTAATAATTATTTGAATTTAGGTCATACAATAATTAAATCAACCATATATTATATGTTGACTTAAGTGACGATTATGAAGGCATTTTCGATTAAGAAGCATTTAACTGAGAGAACATTGAGGCAAATACGAGAAGACTGTAAAATGGATGACGGGTTTATGTTTAATCGGCTTCTTTTAAAATTATGAATTAAATAAAAATGTGTATATCCCTTAAAATTTGTGGGAACATGTTCCTCTGTCTTCCCTGGAGACGGCCCATGCTTGTGAGCAGAGCCACAGTATTTGGCTCACCTAGCTTCTCTACAACTGTATCAATATCATCTTGACTCTGGCATGGATGTACAGTTTCTGAGTATTATTCACTGTGTCAGTGATAACCGCCGCCATCCAGTCTTGTCAAACTGGGGTATATCTGTGACACGTGACAATTTGTGGCAGCAATTTCAGGACAGGGGTCGATACAGTACTTTCATATTCTGGATGGAAGTTCTGGGTATCTGTGTTTAAGATATGTGGTTTTGTATCTCAAGTAGATGTTACAAAAGCGTTCATGTGCGTTCTTATCTACTCATGTGAACTTATATCCTTTTATGATTAAAACGACGCAGCAAATAACCATCCTCAAGCAGCCAAATTACGAGGATAGTGTGCAGCATGTATGCTCCTCATGCACTTATACACTGCAGCCGTGTCAGGTCTTCATTTGTTTTAACCGCTGCTTTGTAGAGCAAAGGTCTCTGGGTTACACCGCTAGGGTGGGCAAAGAGCAAAGAATCAATGAGACCAACGAGAGCGTGTATCGCATTGTATATATCATATTGTATATATCCACAAGTAGTCATTTAAAAACGAACCATTTTCGGATAGGCACCCTGGGACCGCCAGTACTACTTATCAGAACTGTCATAGATAAAAATCAAAATCTGTTACGTTTAAAGACAAAATAAAAACACCTGTTTACATCTCACATACTCACACTTGCAAATATTACTTTTTCTTTGAAGTACATACCACAAACACACCCATGTTTGTGTAATTTAGCGTGAACAAATCTTTTCCAATGTACTTAAACGGACTTCATGAAGTAACTGCAGTACATTGTTTGGGTCAAATTGTGACGCCATAAACCCTAACCAGGAGAGTCGTTATCTTGCAAGACCGATTCTGCGCAATGGGTGCACAGAGATGGTTAAGACAGGGCGGCGCCACTGTCAATCCTAACAGGTACCCAGAACAAGGACTTCCGTTTACGGATTTCCTCACTGGTCTCCTCGATCTTAAGATATTGTGGAACATTATGAATGAAGTATCTACCATGATAGCTAGTCAGCTTAAATCCCTAATATAAATTGCCCTCCTTGATTATTGCTTTTTCCTTTCAGAGATTAAATTATTTTTTTCATAATTTTGGGTTGTATATTGACTCGATTTTTTATTCATTTATTTTAAAATTTATTTAATAACCAAGCCATGTCGCTGACACAGAACAGTTAATTAAAATGCTTGAAACTGTAACGTAGAAAGATAATTAATCTGCAAGGTTCCGTACAGAATTAAATTTCCATAAAAGACATTTTACTTGAATGCCCTTGATCAATGATTATCCTTTAAAAAACAAAATAAAATTATGTTTTGCACTTCGATTTCTTACATTTTTCAAAATTATAAAAAGTGAATGTATTTAAAAATGGTTGTAACCTCTAAAGCCAGCTATACATCTACCTTTTCTACAGAATATACCGTGTGTTTTGCTTACTTTCTGCACATATTAATGAACTTTAGGGAATTCCTGTCAGGAAAGATTCTTATAGCATATCTGTGATGGATGTGTTTGCTAGTTTATCTACAAGCTGTAAGTAAACACAGCAGTGTTGACAAATAAAAAAAAAACATGTATCCTAAGGTGGTTTGCATATATCCGGAAGTTGAACGATCACTAGCTGCAATTCGGCCTTAGCAAAGCTCTTGTTTGTCTGATTTGATCATTCTGGCGCCCCCCATTTGTTATAAACAAATGGACATAGACAAAATAAACAATCTGTGTGCATGATAATCGGCTAAATTTTATAATATGTTCAAGGCCTTACCTGTAGTTATCAGAGGTTAGAAATCGTAATGGGCCACATCAGAACTCATAGCAGAATGTTAATGTCAGTCATTCAAAGAATAATAAAATCACCCTTTCTTTACTTCAGGTCGGGTTGACAGATCAAACCAAGTAAGGAACGAACAGCTTGATTTCACACAGGGATCATGAGTTCGACATACACGTTTTGTTTGAAGTACCAGTACACCAGGGACTACATAATATAGAAAGGCAATGAGGAATACCACGGCTCCCAATTGGATGACTTTGCTGTGGTGCGGCGTATACGTTCTCAATATAAGCAAGGCTTCATACGTGTGGAAAACTGGTAAGTTATTCTGTCACTCATTTGGCGAAATTCCCTTGAAATTTCGAAAAATATATCGTTTTTGCATCACATTTGTTAAAAGGATTTTATGTAAGTGGGAAGGCGCCATTGTACTTATCTCGCCAGTAATCATACTGGCCCTTATGTTCTCTTTCCTTCTGTCTGTCATTCTGTAATGACGTCCATTCCTGCCTAGTAACTGTCACATTGTCTTGTGTTGCTCTTATATCTTTATATTTCTTCTCCCTTCCTCTCACTCTTTCTCTATCACTCTCTCTCTTTTTCTGTACCTGCCATTCGTTTCTCTGTTTCTCTGTCTGTCTTTTCGCTACATCACTCTCCACATCCCTCTTTCTGTCTGCCGACGTCTGTTTCCTGCCCGTTTTTGGTTTGTCTTTGTCTTTTGTCTGTTCTGACGGTCTTCCTCTTTTGTCTGCCCCGATGTTTATTCTGTATATGTTACAGCATTGTTTCATTTATTACATTGAAAAACAAATATATATTTCGTCTGCTATGAGTAGTAGGAATGATGTAAATTAACAACGTTACTTTCAAAATTTAAAAAAGGACACTAGAAAAATGGTTAGTGAATACTGCAAGGCAGACGAGGCAGGAAGAACCGGGGTGTACGCCAGACAACCTCCTATGTTTTCATCCGCCGCAATCTTTTTGAAGGGTTTCAGACAAAATTTTGTGGCCTGCCCCCCCCCCCCCCCCACCCCCCGGCACACCCTTTCCCGGACCTGGGGACCTTTTTTTAGCATTTACTTTGGTCCTCTTTGGTCGGACCCCCCCCCCCTTTTTTTTTAAATCCTGGATCCGCCCTTGTGTAGTTGCCCTTTTTGATCGTTGGGGAATTAAGTTCGCGATATTTGTGAAAGGGGAATAATATTTAAATAATAATAAACCTTGTATGTTGAAAGATTATTATGTAAATGATATCAGATCTTTCGAATTATTTGCCATTAATGTAAATATTTTGCGTATAACCTTTGGTCCCCATCCAATTATTAAACATTTGCGCATATATTATTCGATATAATTGATTCATATATTAATTTGATAACTTGGTGTAGGTTTTCAATATGATGAGATCGCGAAAATCAAACCTTTGAGGAATACTGTCCAAATTGTTAATCGTGAAATTGTAACCTTACGAATGTTGGCCCAACGACAGGATGTGTTATACATCGCCACAGGTTTCAATAGAGTTCTTACATAAAACGTGCGAGGCCAGGGTAGTTGTTAGCAGGAAGTTCGGTAATCTGCGCAGAATTCACTTACTGAGATAGATTACACAGTAGGATGAATTAAATTGACTTACGGTTTCAATTACTGCTGAACAGGTGAGATCTAAACGGGCTAAAGGTTCAGCAGGAAACCCGGGACCAGCCACGGTGCTGCTCATTAAGTCACCGTCCCCACATAAACGGGTTACCAATGACTCCGCGGGGAGACTATATGTTAATCTCCTTGCTGCTTTCGCTTTCTTCTCGTGACCGCTTCAAAGAACCCGCAGACCTAGTATTAGCAAAGCCAATAGTTTATAGTCCAATTTTTCCTTTGATTATGTTATATTGTATTTTTGGTGAATTGCACCATTACGTTATTATGGTTATCGATATTCTATATGAATACAAATATATACAAATATTTATTTCTATGGCGCAGCTTATATAGTATGCAATAACATTTCTAAAGCGCTTTACAAATTGTATAATTCATTGTAAAATAATTAAAATAATTAAAAGACATACAAAGATATATTAAAAACATCACAGACACTATATCATTGAAAATGTCACACAATCAATGTATGATTTTTGACATAAAAATGTTTTCAAGTACTTTTTAAATTCTGTTATGTTTTCAAGGCTCTTTAGTCTCTGTGGAAGAATATTCCAAAGTCTAGGGCCTGCAATTCTGATAGAACTCTTTGATGTTATGGTTGATATAATACCCAGAACTGGAAGATTACCATTCCTCTCTGAACGAAGATGTCTGGTGTGATTAGTCTCAATGATTCCTTTTAAATACTCTGGAGCAGATCCTTTAACACATTGAAACAGAATAGTTAATACTTTTAACTGAATTCTCTCATTAATTTATAACAAGTGTAAATGTTTCATATGACCATTTATTATGTCGTACTTCCTGAGGCAGTAATGACCCTGCATGCCATATTTTGTATTTTCTGTAACCTGTTAAGCTCAGACGAAATAAGATATGTTATTTTTTCGCCGGCCTTTCTTCACAAATTTAAGATTTTACTCTATTTGACAACTGTATAAGGCAGCATTGCGTTATTTAAGATGCTCATCTCTGACCAGTTGGATAAGAATAAACAGACGTAACTTTTTTATAGAGGATTTTGAAACGCTCTTAGGCTTGTCACTTCGTGTGACCAAAGCATCACCTTTAAGCTGCACAAAAACGAATGTAAATTAATCAGTTGTTTTTACTATGGATATTTCAAGCTTAAATATTTTTCATCATGATTTTAGCAAATTAATTTTAACAGATTAGAGTATGAGAGAATTTTTCATTGATTATAGGTCCAATATTCATTGGATATTAAATAGTTGAATAAAATGAATACAGTATATAAAACATATAGAATCGCTGAAAAAATAGTGCTTATATTTAGCACTCTGGCGTGTGTATATACCTAAAAGTTTGAAAAAAAAATCTCTAAGGGCCAAACAATTTCATCCTTTCTGGGAATTTCTAATGATTTCACTCGTTTTTGCAGGACGTTTACCTTTCTGCCTTCAGTTTTTAAGTCCATTATCTACACCTCTGTGCTAAGACTTTGTAAAAGAAACCGTGTTTTTGTGTGATGTTTTATAGATTGGTTCTTTCAGAACCGTTTATCCTCCTGTTGTTTCGTTTTTGTCACTGAGGTTTTGGTTATCATAATTCGCAATAACATATACTATACAATAGCCGTCAGGAAAACCATTGGTACTGTAAAACTGCAAGAAGGATATGACTAATTTATACGTTTGAGTATAATTAAAGTTTTATTGAAACTGACAGTTTGGGAGATAAGAAATCTTGCGAAGTGTGCAGGCAATCGTAAATTCTATTAGTGCCGGGTTTTCTTTTTAGACCTTCGTAAAACTGCAAAGAACTGCATTTTTTTCCTATTTGTATATATAAATACAGGTAACATCCTGTCAGCTTTTCGAAAACACAAAACCACTCGGCAGATGTTGTAACTATGAGAAAATAAACATTTATATTTAATGAAGCCTAACAATTATGTGAATGACAAATGAGCACATCGTTAGATTTCAATCAGATGGCCCTCCGATAGCTCTGTTAATGAAACTGATGAACTATGGCAAAATTACACATGGACTTAGTTAAACATTACAGCAAGTATTTGCGGCATGCCTAACAACACTTAATTCATGAATCTGTTGAAGGAATATTGACTGCATTAGCATGGTGTTATTAGCATTGCCTGCTGACCGCGAAACTCAATTAAGTCAACAAAACATTTCAGCATCGTTATTGGTTTCCAGTGTAATGCATTGGCTGGATGTATTAATTAGACAGATTCACTGACTCTATCTGGTGTTTGCATGATCAAATAGGTTTTGTGCGACAGAGGTTAGAACGAACCACGACAAATAAAATGGCCTCGTCAATCCAAAAAGATCCTTACAAGCTCCAGGCAGCCGTCCAATGCGTCAACTACACATTAATATTTTCTTCTGAACGATGGCTACGGATGCCACCACATAACGTATTAATTTACCTCGAAGATATATGGGCCTCTTTTTCTCCCGATGATGTACTAGGCTTCTGCTTCTACTACTTTTAAAGTTGCATGGACTGGTTTTAGACTTCTATGAATAGTAAGGTTTAATCAAACTAATACCGTCATTGTCAAATGCTACTTGCAGAAACACGTGTGATTTATGTTAATAGATCTAAAGACGCTATATAATTATATATTTTATTATAACATATCTTGTTTCACAATGTTTGTTTCAAATTTTAATTCACATCTGTCGTTAATCTTTAGAACATATTTTGTCTGGATATATCCTTTTAAACAGAAAAACTCATTGATACATAGATTAAAGGGACCGGCAGGACCCTTAGGTATGTAAAACATGTCATGGCAAAGGTATTTTTATTCTATAATTCTGAATATTGTTTAATAATGACGCAATTAAACTTTATTTAAACTTTCTTAAATTTGAAGGGTTCATGTAAAGCATGCAGAACAGGAATTCTTTCATATAAACTAAATTCAGTTAAACGTTGACGTTTATATAATACAAATTTAGATTTTCAGAAAAAAATGATATTACATAATTAGCTGAGGCGTGTGTATCTTAACTTGGTTAAGATATGTTTATATTGTAAAATTGATGTTTTGTGTGTTTCCGAAGATTAATCAGGACACTAGGTGAATCCCCAGATGTGTCAAATAGACATGTTGACATTCTGGGTTGTTGTTTAACAACCATTTGACAACCCTAAAGTTGTCGATGTGACAACCCTATGTTTTCTGTGCAGTGAGCGCTCAAAATCCAAATCTACCTAAGGATTCCATGAAAAGGTTGGATCTTGTAATTTTAATGGTAAATCAGACAAATACGATATATGAAACTTGCTTCGGGTAACTTGCTCATAATATTGTTGATGATATAAAGTAAATTTAAGTCACATGACAGTAAAACATGAAGGACTCGGTAAACAATTTCCTCGTCCGGAAATGTTATCAGTCAGCAACGTCATCGCTCCCTGAACCGGAAGATTCGTGATACGCGACTGGTCCCTGTGTCTCTGTTCTAGAATTACCGCTACTGATTCGTAAAGATGAGTTAAAAACCACCAGTCGTTCCTTACTCTAGGCCGAAACATATGGTTTAAATTTATTTCGTCTTACCCATATATGTGTATATGTGTGTGTGTGTATGAGTCAAGAGACTCTGTAAATCATGAAAGCTGGTTAAATTGACCCAATCACCCTGTCGTTTCCATATATTTTATGTCTTAATAGGAATGTATATTATGCAAAAGAAAGGATATCATATAAATCAAGAGCATAGTTTTATATTAGTATAAAACCGTATTGAATTCACGCAATTTATGTTGGGGAAATCGAATTCATCGAGACCTATGGTTACTTTTTTGTAACCATTACGTTTTACATATGGTTATAAATATGAGCAAACTAATACGAATAGCAGATACATTTTGTTTTACCATTTTGTAGTACCGAGTATGCGATGTGTGTGAACCAGTTATAACTAAAAATTATAAAATTGTAATTTAAACAACGTTGGGTAATTTATATCTATAATCATTTATTTTTAGGGACCTGGGGTGACTGTGACCACACACGTTGTGGAGAAGGAGGTGTACAATCAAGAGTAGTTTGGTGTACTCATGTTAAAGGCTGGAGTGTTGACGAAACAAACTGTGAAAATGGTTTCCGGCCGGAGAGTCAACGAGAATGTTTTAAGGTATGTCATCACCATAGCAACCAGGTGACATGGATAACCGGCCAATGGACAAAATGCAAACCGTTGCTGGGACAACGTCTGTGTGCACAACCCACAGGAGTGCAAACGCGAAAAGTGTCATGTACCTTAATATGTCCAAATACTCCCATACCGGATTATGTGTGTGAAAGTTTTCTGGAAAAACCTCCAACCAACAGGACTTGCCCGTTGCCGTGCCCGCAACGCTGTGTAACAACACGATATAGCGAGTGGAGCACTTGTTCGGGAGAATGTCCGAACAAATATAAAACAAGGCAGCGACAGATTATTATCCCGCCAAAAGATAATGGTAAAAAGTGTCCTTCCCTAGTAATAAAGAAGTCTTGTCGGGCGGAATGCACGGGTTCACCCAGGACTGGTCACATTTTCCGGGTAGGACCGTGGACAAATTGTACTGAATTCCCACGAAGGAGAAAGCTCAAGTACGAAACCGCCATATCTTCAGCCGTCGGTTTACAGATCCGGAATGTCACATGCGTTGATTCTAATGGCGACTACAAGTCAATGTCGTGAGTACATGTTTCATTTAGATTTAAGGTAAATTTGATAAATTCAAACGTAAAATGTATAAATATAACAAACAGACCTTTACGTCTGAGACTAGTGACGCACACTGTACTCTTGGGTCTCTGCTATGTTCGGGTCTAATGACCAAACATTGTTTTTTTTAAACCACATTATATGCCAGGGACGAGAAAATTGCCTATAAAGAATGTCTTTGACAGTGTAAAGACCCGAACGCTTAGTGCACATTTTCGCCAACATGTGGCGCCTGAGTGATAGGAAAAATCTAATTCTTATCGCCATCTGAATACCCATAATATACTTGTCACTTTGTATAACAAATTTGTTATTTCAAACCATTTAGCAGAAACGAGGAAAATTAGAAAAGTAATGTCAAATATGGATAACGTGTATAACGAGCATGTGTTTGCTGTCTGGAAAACCTCACAATGGGTGATCAATGTTTTTATTCATCAAATGTTCAGGTGTTCAACATACCTTTTTAAAGAAAGTGAAGACATGCAATGCAAAATTTAAAAATTTGCAAAAAAAAAGTGTATTGTACATTGGAATTTATACCGATAAAGCTTATTACAAAGAGTTAATGCTAGTTTTATTTATGAAGACATGAAGGAAAACATGCAAGCACACGTCAAAACTGGACCGATTGCATCTCTGTGGATGTGTAGAAAATCCTCATGTCATTCCAAATTGATTGATTCTTAGTAGTTGTCACATTTTTTATTTTATATTCAATTTTTCAATGTTTAAGTTTCATTTCATGTTTCAACACTCACGTCGATCCCGAAATTTCATAAATATCTTTATGCATAAGATTTTGTCATTGGCCGCTCACGGATATGATATATTCTCTTCCTAGAAATATTCCTAGACATATATTCGAGATTATAGGGTACAGATTTGGATGGTATATATTCGTCATATAAAGAGATGTGAATGTATCATCATGGTCCAATTTTCATCAACTGCATAGACATTGGCACCTGACGGCTTGTTATATGTAGTTAATCCCCTATGTATATGATTGAGATGAAATGGCAAAAGCCATCACATTAAAAGGGATGTACCCTTTACATTAAGCATAACCGTCAGCCAAGGAACCAGACAATGCCAGCCCACGCCATGCGGGTATCATGAACCCAGATGTGATATACAGACCGGTGTCCAAACGACCCTTATATGTACCCCATGCTCATATAGAGAGCAGCAACTTTGACCGAGCTATTATGGAAGATATCATCTTCATGATAGGAAAGACTTGATAACAATGGAGACCCCGAGACATCAGCGGGTCTTGTAACTATGGTGTTTTGTTGGAATAAATGTCACGCGTGATCCAGCCCGAGATGAACGACGGAGCGTTATCGCTCCCAGACTACATACGTCACCCACGTGATTATCAACATCCCGCACCGCATCCATGATACAGAAGCATCTCCGATATGAATTGTCCGCCATCAACTCTCTTACCTTCGACATGAATAAATATAACACAAATGTTATTTCATTACGTTTTAATTTTGGATAAAATTACAAAAAATAAATGGAAGGCCAAAGCTTTTCACGTAAAACGCGTTTTCTGATGTATTGATAACCTGTTGATATATATATATATATATATATATATATATATATATATATATATATATATATATTAAAATGCCGCTTGATTAATACAAATACAATATTTTAACAGAATATTGTTTGTCGGCTTTTCTTTCAGCAGAGGGATAAACCTCTGATATTTGAACATGACGTTATGTATCTATTTATTTAGTAGGATGTGCCTTGAGCAAATGAAACCAGCTTTGAGATTTATGAAGTTAGCTTGCTGAATGTGGCACTTAGAATGTACTTTGTCACGTGCCCTCTTTTCATACGCCATTGCCATTGCAGGCATGCCAAAGTTAAATGACCGAACAAAGTGCTCTGAAAAAAAAGAGAAGCCTTCTCTAAAAATAAAGAGTGAAAAAAGAGGTAAACTAAATACAGTTTTCCCTTTTTCACAGAATGAATAAAATGTATATATATATATATATATAAATATATATATATATATATATATATATATATATATATATATATGACATTTTAAACATTCTTGGTCACAATCTGCTCATTTCCACACATCAAATTCGGAAGAGTTTACCTTCATGTTCTACATGGACTGTCATGCTAAGAGAGAAATAGTACATCTCTGAAACTCTATTATTTAAACAATGAAAGAAAAAAGTTACAAAAAACAGTGAAAAAAGAGTAATTATCATCATTTTCAATAAATCCTGAAAAAAAGATGATTTAAAAAATGTAAGTTGACAAACCTGCATTGGTGTTAAATTGTCGTTGCTGCTAGGGTGTTTGGTCAAAGTTATTTAAAAAAGAGTTACAGAGAATCATAATGATTTCTGATTTAAAGAAGAATCGTTTTTGTGGCTTTGCTGAATGAAATATAACATCTGAAGGGCTTTAGCGAAACTTCATCGATGGATTACGCGCCTGAGCAGCTTCATTCATTTTGTCGTCTAAAGCATTTGATGGCATCACGTTTACCCGGATATTTCAGTCTCCATGGATATCGCGTTCTGATAGACCTGCTTCCTACACTATTATGGCTCGTCAGTTCCATAGATTTCTTGTTCATTCTCCTTTACACAACATCAAAGTAGCACTCATGTTTTCCGGCACAATTAAGTATGAAAGTTTCGATTGCTACAATTTAATCTCAAACGAACTGTTAAGTTTTCCTCCATTTCTATTATTGCAATACAATAAGATTTACCCTTCGCACGTAAACTTCATGCAGGTGCAAGTAATCCCCTACTTCTCCAGTTGTGCAGCAGGCGTTTACATTTAACACTTTAGCACGTTGAGGTCGGTTCTATCTCAGAACCCAGGTAACTCATCGGGCCTGATACATTACAGTTAAGGACTAAGAGACCGCATATTAAGACAGGTGTATATAATATATATATATATATATATATATATATATATATATATATATATATATATATATATAATAAACATTATTTCGCATTTTAAACTTCCAAAATATGTTTTCCACTTCATTAGCGCTACCAACTGGTGACGACTAGATTGAGTTTAGAGGCTCGTTTTGTTCACACAGAAAGATCACATTTTATTATATTTATTATAATATTTAATAATAATACAGAAAAGAATTCTAAAATAGTGTCTTGCATATAATTGTCCAAACCTAAATGACTTGCTTCTAAGACCCGATCACTATCGACGTTCAGTACAAGCAATGCTTGCGAACTGATGGTTACTCTCAGTACCTATCACGGTACAAAAAGTAATAGAAGTATATCATTAACTTTAGAGAACAATACTTACAGCAGATATAAGTCGAACAGGCGAAGCAAAATCTGGCTTGTCACATACTTTCAATTAATACGCTTTTATTATTTCCACTTTACATGAAAATTCATATAGAATTGCCCATATCATTTGACAACATAATATATCGAAGGAATGATAAAAAATAACAATGAACCTCTGCTCGTTTTGGCTATAACAATTTTTACATTATGTACTGTATGTTAATAGCCTGCCTACTGTATTGGTTAATTTGGCCCCGTGCTATTCCGCACTACTAAGAACACCCATAATGTGAGGTGTTACTGAGGAGTTTTTCCATTTCGTTTTTCTCTGCGGACTTAGAACAATATCCTGGCCCTGATGACTTCGGCTGCCGTTTGTTTAGTGTTCCTCTTTAAAATGTAGAGATTTAACTGACAGGTGTTGTCAGCTCAAGTGTTAGAGCGTATTTCTATAGCTCCCGATGGCACAAGATCCTATTTTAACAGCCCTGCCCCTAATACCTGCGAGTGCGTCCCTCTTTGCTAACGCTGAGAACGTCTTTGATATAATGGCCTAGCGCGACCGGTTTAGGCAGACGCCGACAAGCAGATGGCCGGTTTATTACAGACCGCGTGATTAATGTGATGAAAACGTCGCCATCCTTGCCAGGCGGACCGTCTAGCTGTTTATGGCTTTTCGCAAATGACATTCTATACTGTCCTCTTCAACTAACAGTTTTTTTTCCCTCGAACGTAAGAAACTCGTCTCGATCAGAAATAAGGCACATCTAAACGAAGTCTTCTAAAATAGCTATTCCCCTAATACCGTCAATCAAACTGCCGATTCAAAGTCCGAAATTGTGGCCAGATCTCTGTATAATAGTGTATATGAAGTATTTTACCAGTTCTTGAGCTGTTTCCTTATAATTTACTATAATTCATTATACTTATCCCTATGTTTTGTCTTCCTTTATAATAACACCAGAGAATATAATTATAAAACGTTATTAAGAGCAAGGCTTAAATGGGCCTAAAAGGGCATAATCATGTTTAAAGCATGTTGTATTTTACACGATAAGTGACGTCTTCACTTTGAAACAATAAGGTACCTGCCAAAATATTGACTTGAAAACGTTGACTTATACTCCCGTACAAGAGTGTTCAAAACGGTGGACCCGGCGCTCTCACTGGCAGCAACATAAACACATGAAGCGCGAACACCACCTGTGTTGTCCGTTTTCTGTTCATGCATATAAAAGCGGGATTTCACTTCCATGCACGCTTATGTTCGGACCACAGCATGTGTAAATCAGGAGATGCTTCCAAAAATGTATTACATGTTCTAGCCGTGAGTACACGACTCAAGTAGGCATTTATATGGGATGGTAAGCCTAACCTGGGTCGTGATACAAGCAATACGGAGGAATGCATTGCAGTGGTCTTCTATCATAATGTAATCATATCGTTGTAAACAGCCTATATTCTTTACATAAAGCTACGAATGATGAATTAACACAAAAGAAAACATGCAAACTCACAGCCAAAAGTGAAACTCTGTCTCTATAGACACCAGTCATTTCATGTAAAGCGTTCAAGTTGGCTGCCTCCGGCAACCCGTACGACTATGTTTGTATTCATAAGGTCAAAAATTCAAAAACATGCTGAGGGATGAAACAATATGCTGAGCTCAAACAGATTTGTTCACGCTCATGCAAGGTATTGTTATTTAAGCTTTTACCCTGGACTATCGCACAAATCCGTTGTGATAGGTGTTACAATGAATTAACATTCGGCCCATTGGCCGTTATGTCAATCCAGCAGAGATATAACAAAGGACATGAAGGTCCATGTATGGACAAGTTTGGACTACTCCTTGTTTGGGATCTGTCGCGCATTCGCGAAATCGGAGCTCCGGTTAAGAGGCCTTGTAGACACGTGACACGTGAACAATTTTACTCACACGCAGAACCATAACAAGCTAAAGGGAAGGGACTGAGATCGTGTACTGGGATGGGTGTACTCTGATTTTGCTGACGATAAAGGTTTTTATTACCTGAGTTTCATTAAACTGATCTTAGGTAGGATTACTGAATGCCTTGTTCCGGTGTATGTTACATGATACAAATCTAGGAGTTTATTTAAGTAACCAAATAGGAAAAAAAAAGGCTGATATTTAAAATGATAGAGTTCTATTTTATGAGCCTCGCTTTGAAATATTATTTTGATATGTTAATTTATACTTTACACATATTTTCCCATCAACTTCAGGAAATTAAACATCTGCTGAGACAAATGCAAACAGGATGCTTATTAACTTGTATATTTGCTCATAACAATGCGCTTTTAAAAATAAATGGATAGTTCTAAAAGACCAGATTGATTTTGGGGCAGCTGTCTTCAATTTGGAGTCTATGTCTCTTCATTTTATGTATGGTGAAAGTCTATAACATATGGGAATCGGTTAAAAACAGTTTTGTCTGTTAGACTGAAGAGAGTACGTTAACATCTACCACGGACGATTGTCAACGACATTCTGCAGTCTCAGTTGGGAAGGCTGTTTAATTTTTCCGCATTTTACTATAGAAATACAGGAGTCATGGCTCGGCGTCATACGGAATGTTGTTTTTTTTTTCTCAGAAACAACTGGATACTCTTCTCAATTATATCATCCCTAAGGAGAATTTCTATTGGTCTTATCAAGGCCGTTTAAACATCATTATGGATTCCCGGAGACGCAGTATGCTGTGACGGGCCCCATAACACAACAACCACAACTCTCCTCCGTAACCTTGCATGCTGGTATCTTTCTTCACCCCGTGATACCCCACATTGATTTAGCTGGACACCTTTATCAACGAGTTTGTGAAATAAGCCAAAATCTTACACATTTTGCTCTGTCGGTCTCTTCCTTTGACTGAATTCTTACACATTCAGCCGAAATATCATGATAAAATGTTCGTTTTTGCACGGTTGCCACTTGTCTAGATGAATATTTGCCAATTAGCGTCGTACGAATTAACAAAAGGAAGACAATTTTACCATTCTAACGCAACATGAATTGTTCTTTCAGTGATTCATTTGTGAAGGGAGGGAATTTCTTTCTCGTTCAAAAAAAGGATGTAAATTTGTGATTGTGGGGCTTTCTAAACTCATAGGGCCCCTGGTCCAGGGCCTGCTGTGCCCATGCATCAAGACCGCCGTATCCTTGCATTCCTGACAGTGCATCCGCTTGGCTGCATGTGTCGATTAACAGTCTTAATTCCATCTGGAACCGGTAAAATATAATTAAAGCCTAAACCGGAAAGCTGTAATTTAAGCCCAGACCGAATAGCTTGAGTAAGCTGAAATCGATATTGATATTATAAAAAATAAACTGTTTCAGAGAATAAAGAGACGAGAAAAAATAAGTGACGAATCGAAGAGGTTTCAGGTTCCAATGAAAATATGCTGACGAGCTAATGCTAGTGGCTTGGGTATTTTTAAATCTTTAAATTGGTGTCTACCTTATTAATTCATTTCATTTCTTACTTCTGTTAGTACAAGGATAAGGCGTCAGGCCACAGGTGTGTAATAAAGACGAAAAGTAGCATTGCATTAAAATATACATGTCTTAATGACATTGAAGCATCCACTTAACACGATCTGGTAGTGAGTCCGTAACATGACCTGTCTTACACACCTCAACCTTTTGGTGTTAGTTACAGAAACATAAGTGGTGCAGTGGAAAGAGGATATCGAATAAATATACCCTTTCCAGGTGTCGATGTGGTATGTTTTTATTGTGGTTTTCGATGTTTTCCTGTTTGCAACCTTATTCAGAAGTGTTGATATAGAGTTACATGACATTTTGTAAGGGTTAGGTTATATAACCCAGAACAGTCCTTTCAATTTTATATGTTATCAGGTTTACCTTATTTTTTTCTCTCTTTTGGTTTGTAAGGATTTTTTTCAGTTGTAAGGAAGGAGAATTCATTTCCCATGATTAGGGCCAGAGCCGCTCATAGGTATGAGAGGGTGCTTTTTCTAGAGCATACCTTGGGCCCAACATGAATTTGTAGCACAGAGCAAACTTAAAACGGACCTCTGCGGAGGTATATGTGCAATTTCGTACTACTTTTCAAGTCATATGTTTTTTTACTTATGTGGCCCACGTGTAAAAGAGAGGATTACAAGGATTTATATGTACACAATTGTTCTGACAAATAGACAAATATATGGACAACATGCGAGCAGGTTCAAAATTCAAAATTACAAATTCCCCATGGTCCATTTCACTTGGACTGTTCCAAAATGAAGGATGGTGATTAACTACAATATTTATTTTTAATAATAAATATTGGTAATACCATGGTATTTATGAGTTAAGAAAAATTATGTATAATTCAGTGTTAGAAAATTTATCAGCTTATTTATGATTATTAATAATATGTATCTGAAACTGATCACCTAAATTTGCTCAAATGACAACAAACAATCGGAATATTCTCTCTTGAATAATTATGTGATATTACCTATGTAGCCACCAAGATAATGATGAATCACGATGTCAGTCATCAAGATGATGATGAATTACGATATCAGCCACCAAGATGATGATGAATACGATATCAGCCTCCAAGATGATGATGAATCACGATGTCAGTCACCAAGATAATGATGAATTACGATATCAGCCTCCAAGATGATGATAAATTACGCTTTCAGTCACCAAGATAATGATGTATTACGATTGCATTCACCAGGATAATTAAGTATAGCGACCTCAGTTACTAAGTTAATGAAGTATTTCAATTTCAGTCAGAAAGTTAATGATGAATCACGATATCAGTCTCAAAGATAATGGTGAATTACGATTCCAGTCACAGAGATTTCTGTGTTTAGCGTGTTGGGAGGTAAGCCCGATTTTATAAACAAAAACTCTTTCATTTCTATCTAGACGACACGTCAAATTCGCTTTTCTCCCTCTCTCTCTCTCTCTCTCTCTCTCTCTCTCACCAGACGCAGACTATTAGACTGTCAAAGGGAATCATGAATGAAATGTTGCCTCCTAAAAAAGGCAGACACGACATATGACCCTCCATTTTCTCTCAGCAGTCTCTGAGGACTTAAACATAGCTCATGATCAGCTTCGTATGTGGTTCCGCCGCACTATTTGGAAGTTGTCACAGCACAAGATGGACGGGCAGCAAGCCAGGGCGGAGCAGAGGACTGGAGAAAGTTGCCCTTGCAATGGTTGCGAAGCCTCTATTGGATTCTCCCTGAAATTAAGGGGACTCCACCTCACAATTGATTAACGATTAATAAAAAAATCCTGCCAAGGATAAATCCTGTAGCAGCAGCGAGGAAATGATCTTTACTATCTGTAATCCATTTTTACAACAGGATAGGATTACTGGTGCAGGCCCTCGCTTGTGAATAAAGTACGTGTGGACTGCTGGTTTACAAGCGCGGCTCGGTAGTTTGGGTCGGTATTCACTGCCTCGTGAATCATTTATCTCCAGTTTCCTTTTACAGTAATGAACATTGATAGGAATAAAGCAGGGCATTAATATCTTTACCGGTGTTGTAAAACGATCTAAATTTGATATTGCCCTCTTTTGGCAGGCTTCATTATTTTAAGCTTCCCCGGACCCCGCTGGTAATAGCATATATTATATATGGCCTGTATTGAATGGCGTCCGTAACTTGTCCATATAGTAAGGGAATTGCTACAATCTAATCAACAATAGTTCCTTTGGTTGTTAGAGTGTCATGTATTCAAGCATATCGTTTACGATCGGAATAAAATAGGCAATGCATCATCAAGGCCCACATAACCTTACTACAAGCTGAACTATGACTCTCTCTCTCATTTTTCTGAGCAGCCCAAGGCCAACTTCACCCATATTGCGGCCGGAGGGAATCTTCTACATAATGCCAATATATCCGGATCAAACGACCACCGGCCACCAGAGTACAAAACGTATGGGATCGATAGCAATTGAGCGCTTTCAGACTACACAAAACTTATATCTGTATTGATTTATAATTAATTTTCTATAAAGTACGTGAAACATTGACAGACTAAAGCACTTGGTTCTTTACGGAACCTAGAACAGCCCTTTGTATGTAGGAAATTCACAATGGTTTATATTTGCAGGAACACTTGTCTTACTGGATTTATTACTTTTCGTATTACCTTAATAAAATGGGTTATATAATTTAATAGGCATTTCCATGAATTGGGCAAGAGTGCGCTTTTATATCTATCTATCTATATATATACATATATATATATATATATATATATATATATATATATATATATATATATATATATATATATATATATATAAAATATCAGTGGTGCTGTTTTGACTTTATATATGAACAAAGAAATAAACGGTTAAAAAATCATGTCGGAGAATAAGAGGATCAATTTGAAAGCTCTTATATTTGTTTGGGGAAAAGGAAAAGTATGTGAATGGATGATAGCACTGTATTTTAAATGGGAATTGATGTATTCATATGATAAGCAGTAAGCTAATGAATAGCTTAGGTACTTTTTCCATAACGAAACTCAGTGTGGCAGGGCGATTTTTTTTTTACTTTTTATTATAAAGTTTTAATAAAAATGTCACAGGTCAAGGGACAAAGGGATAAGACCAACATTGTTTTGCTAAACGCACATCATAATAACAAAACGATTTATTTTCTAAAGGTTATCGGCATTTTTCTACTAAAATGAAAAAAAAAAACTTTTTTTTGTATGCACAGGGTCATTTGAGAACCTGAGTAACCAACTAACTTTGGCCCTTCTATTTAATCTATAAGCTTTTAGGAGTTAATTTTTTTTTTATTTTTGTTCACAGGACTAGGGCCAATTTAAAATTCAAAATCCTGGTATAAGACATCAGAACAGCCCTCTGTGGTTCTGTAGAGGTTTCACAATTTTGCTTTTGTTACTTTCTCTTGAATCGATTCTGGGACCTCTAAGACGGTGTCATTCCAGTTTGAGAGTTAATAACGTGGGTTAAGGCACGTGTACAAACTAATACTGGATTTTATGCTAGGCCCCTGAACTCGTATAGATACCTCATCAATTTCGTTAATTTCGTTATTTTAGGAGGAGCATTTTTTTTTTTCACAAACGTTTCGCGGAATTGGTTTCGTATTTCTTTTATATTTAACACTGGCGTTTGTAAAGCAAATGTATAAGAGGAGAAGTATAAATTCAACTTCACTGGAAAGCAGTTTTCTCAACTGCAATAGATAAATCTTAGTAGTTAACCGTTCATAAAAATAATCAGTAAACTGGCATTGCCCTAACATACCAAAGACAAGAAAAATAAACAAACACAGACGAAACCATCATCTCCTCTTTGAACGATCCTGCGACAGGTTTGATAGGCAGCTATGCAGCACAATGTGATAATAACACACGGCTCTGTCAGTACTGTAACAGCTTTACCAGACACGCCCAGAAAGTAAGTCTGGCCGGCTGGCTCAGTCATCTGGCAGCCACCTTCTGTGTAAGCTATCTCCACCTCCCGTCTCAGGGCAGCAGTTCCCAGCAGAGAAAATCGACCGCTCGAACGGCATCATCTTAGATGTAGGTGACAGCCCGCGACAACGGGCCAGGTTTATACGAAGAAACTTGGTCCTTCCATTATAGAAACCTGTAACAGGAATAATGAAAATGGCTGCCCCGGTTGACAGAAGGTCGCTGCCTGTCACTGCGGCTGTCCTGTCTTGCTGGAGATGCTGTTTTCTCTTCTCCATCAGCAACACTTTGCTGGCTGTGTGTGTAGAGGAGAAATACAAAATTGCTGTTGTGCCCTGTCTGGCTTATAGGAAAATAACGCAGCACTGCTATGCTACGATTTATAGAGCTAATAACCAAGGCTTATTTGTGTAAATGTTATTATGTGATGTCTGCAGTATATCATCCTAGAAATTAACCCTATGTTTAAGCTGAAGACTTTGATAATTACCCCTCTCACCCATAATAAAATAATCTCTCGATATCATAGTATTTAAATGAAGAAATACATGACTACATGTGCACGCTGCCTGTTTTTCTTCATGTATTTATTAGGCCATATCTTCATAATTCTTACTCTTCTATAGGCGTATCCTTGTCATATATTCTTACGCCAGTAAATATCACTTTTATTAAACAGTTCAATTATACATTTTTGGACACACTTTTTTTTAAAGATAAAACTAAATTAATGAACAGGATATCCAAGTGGTTAATAATCGTCATCCTCTGATAAATAAAAAAATATACATAAAATATTTATTAGATAAAAAAAGATAAATTTGACAATTTTCGACTGTGAGACAACAATAAATATATTTTAAATATGAATGTTAATTTATTTCTTTAAATGTTAATTTATCGTAAATACAAATTAAGTTTAAGGTTCAAGTTTTAGGATTTCTCTTTATTTTACTTTAATATAAATTAAGTCTAAGATTAGACACATTATTTTTGTTTAATTTTAACTTATTTCTTTTTTTTTTAAATATGTCAGACTTAATTAGAAAAGTCAAACTTAAAGTGTCCAAAATTATGCCTCGACTTCGCTGTGAATTAGAAACAACATAGTTAATTTATCGCAGAAAAAAATCTATTTTCTATTCTTTATTGAAAGCAATGCAGGCAGGCGCGATTACTACTAATAAATAAAGAAACGTCTGAGGCGAGAAGGCCGGAAAAAAAGAAAAGGTTGGAAAGACTTGAGGTGTGGAGCTGAATCAAATAAAAACCTGAAAATGTGTTTCTTACGAAACTATGACAGGAAAATATTATTCACACTGGGTTACTATGGCAACGTTATATCCTGGACACCTGTTAATTCAGAATAAAACTATTATAACCCGTTTATGTGCAGAGTTCTGTTCACGCAGTCATTCATTCGTAATTAATCAAGATTAGATATGTGATAACTGGTGTCGGGTGCATCCACACAGCGACATTCTCGGGAACTAGAGCTTTGTTTCTTTAGATTGCAGGTAGAACTTTTATATTGTAACTACAGTTTGATCTTGTCCTTTACGATGCCGTACTGTTGATTGTCAGGTTTTAAAAACGTCGTATATGTGAGCTGAACGTGCCAATATAATAAATACGCATCTTTCTTTGATACCAGATCTGCATCCAGGGAGACGCGCGAAAACACAAGACATAAAAAAACGACTCATAATTGGTTTTCTGGGAGGACGGGAGGGGTGAGGCGGACCCCCAAACACCCCTTCCCTCTGAATCCGCACCTGTGCTGTGGAAACTTTAGTCCACTCTGTGTAGGCTCCCTCGGACATTAAGAATTAAACTTTACAAACACAAAGTGTACATTTTTTTTCAATATGATACATTCATTTAAAGTTAAGAACAGTATAACAAAGAGTTTTTTTCCCCTAGTCCACTGATATTTGAAATATATATGTAAAATATTTTTAGATAACAAAAAAAAAAAATATAAAAAATATAAATTTGATACTATTTGACTGGAAGGCATAACAATAAATCTATTCTAAATATGCATGTTATTTAATATCTTAAAATATTAGTTTATCGTTATTCCAAATTAAGTTTAAGGTACAAATTTTAGTTTGTCTTTATTTTATTTTAATACAAATTAGTTTTAGATTGGACACGTTTTTCTATTTTAACTTATTCCTTTTTTTTAAATAATTTCAAATTTAATGAGAAATGACAGACCAAAAGTTTTCGAAAACTAACTTGACTTTGGTTTGAACTGAACACAACTTAGTTTATATATTGCAGAAGAATTTTTTATTGTGTATTTATTTATTTTAATTGTGAACAGTGTAGGCAGTCGCAATTACGACTAAGAAATATAGAAACGAGTGAGGCGAGAGTGCCAAAATAAGGTACAGGTCGGAGAAGACATGATGTGTCGAACAGAATGAAATAAAATCCCAAAAAATATGTTTCTTACAAACTATCATTGGAAAATTATTATTCAAACCGGGTTACTATGGCAGCGTTGTAGCCTGGACACCTGTTACTTCAGAATAAAACTGTATCAGATCGTATCCCGTTTCTGTGCGGAGTTCTGTTCACGCAGTCGTTCACTCGTAATTAATCAAGTTAAGATGTGTGATAACTGGTGTCGGGTTCATTCACACAACGACAATCTTGGGAACTAGGGCTTTTTTTCTATGTATTACAGGCAGAGCTTTCATCTTGAAACTACTGTTGTATCTTGTCCTGGACATCGATGCCGCGCCGTTGATTGTCAGGTTTTATAAACATGGTATCTGTGAGCTGTACGTGCCAATATAATAAAATACGCCTCTTTCTTTGATACCAGATCTGTATCCAGGGAAAAGCGTGGCACCAGCACATAGGAACAAGGTTGTCTTATAAACGTGAATGTTATCAATATAAGCCAGAGCGCATAATGCGATTTGCATATAGACTTCTGGCATGGCAATTACCACGATGCGCAGACTCTGACTCACAGGACTAAGGCTCTGCTGTTAAGGGACTGTTATAGGCCAAATTGGACAAGCATTTGTTCAAGAATAATTGCATAAACATGTCTGTTTTCATGGTATGGACTGTACGGAATATTTAACATTTTGTAAACATGGGCATGTGAAATGTAAACAGAAGGTGTTTCCTTGAAATGTAACAATTTTTTTTTTGAGTTTGACAGTTGAGACAAGTAGTTCCGGTCGTCCCATTTTGCCAAAGTAGAAGTCTGGCGGAAGGGTGGACAATTTTTAGGAAATTTCCGCACTCTGAAAGTCTTTCGAGATGTCAGAGTGCCTCGCACAGTTTTGACGAGAACCGCACTGTAAGGCTCGCTTAGGTTACAAATATGTTCGTCATATGTTCATACCTCCAGGTATACTCTATCACTTAAAATAAACCAGAAAAAAAACCCGTTAAATATGTTTAGATATGTTAAACATATGCGGTGGGAATCCCGTTGTAACTCGTGCAGCATATATAAGTCGATCCCTTAAACGGTTGTTTAATTTCCGACCGCATGAATACAAGAATGACTCGCACTGGTTACTTCAATGGACAACTTGTACACGAAACAGGGAATTACTTATTATCATACAGATTGGTTTTTAATTTGGTTTGTGCGTTTTTATGTATTATTTTTTGTAATTATTTATCACCAGTAGCCCGATGATAAGAGTACAGGCTGTTTACCATGATATCAATGCAATAGGGCGGATGGCCGTTGAAGTGCATGTCTCGGTATGACTTGTATCATGACTCAGGCTTCGTGTTATCACGCCTAGCAAAGCAAACTAGACCTCTGCCTGTGTTATTATTATCGGATTTATCGCACATGATGAAACTCGTATCTAAACAATACTACGGCTTATATTTTGTCGAATAACCTAGTCTTGTAAATTGGACCATGGCTTTTGTGTGGGATTATTACTGAATCGTTATAAAATGTTTTTGTCGAAACCCTGGTTTCCCTGCCGCAAAATCGCTTCAGTCATATAGTAATATGATATGAGTGTCTGTAACGTTTATAGAATGCAATTACAATCAACCTGCAAAAATTGAAATATTAGTTTAGTCAATCTTGACTTAAGCCATATAATGAATATTTACTGATATACATGAGCTTAAGATAGCCTTATTCGGCAGTAATAAGCAGTCGAAGAGCGTGCAATGAAATTCATGACTAATAGGCTATATATAGTTTATAAGCCTGAAGGTCTAAGGGGCGCATAGATGATCACCCGGGGGGGGGGGGGGGGTTCTGCTCAACAACCTTTTACAATTTAACAAGTGTGGTATTGCTGGTGGACATGCATACATGCATACACACATGCAAAAACAAGGGAAGGAAACGGTGTGGAAAGGAAACTTTCCATCGCGGCCTTTCGTTTTTGCGCTTAAATTATTCCATTTACATGTTTTCAACCCCTGCCCCCCCCCCCTCAAGTCCCCCTTTCACTGTGAAATCAGAAGGCTCTATAAACACATAGAGAGATATTGAAATTTCGATCCATTCGGGCGATCAAAATGAACAAGTCAGGTTGCTCACTCAGCATGTTTTGATATGGGTTCATTAATGATGTTACCTGTCTCTCTTATATCCACTTACATTCACCTAACCTTAACGGAACTAATCGAGGGAAAATGCACCTTCTTGCAATAACCTGTGTATGCTGTTTCATTACTCTAACCGTATATCTGTTTCTTTTTCTATATATTATTTAATATTTTATTCTGGTACACTCAAGAGGTAACCGCCCCCTCTATATAAATCCTGGCCTAACTAAATAATATCTGTAGGTTTCTTTGTGCAGAATTCCATTTCGGTTGCCGGTGTGGTGACAAGGCGGTATCGCACGATTATCCTGGTTTCAGCAAGTCTCTGAGCACCACACGTGCGGGTCATGGGTATGTAACCACCCTCATTGTCGGGTCAAACTATTGAGTAACCCCCGAAAGGTGCACTCGTGTGTGAGCGAGCACGACCGTTAGGCAAAGTATTCAAATTGAAAGTCTTGATCTCACCATGGTTGGGGCCCAACCTCGGAATATCTCAGAGGTCCTCGGCTGAGATTCGAGCTCACGATCTCACGCTCTCAGGAATTGAGGCCTGTGCCTTAAACCTAGACCACACAAGCTGTTCCGTATGTCAGATTTTCCATTGTCTTGCAGAGCCGTAATAGTTCTTCGAGTCGTTGTTAAAATGAATACCCAGCGTCTGGTTTATTACTACATCCTGATTACGCAAAAGCATGTGGCGTATAATCAATAGGGGTGCGCGATATTAACGATATATCGGTAGATCGGGATATACTGATTCACATATTGAGTATCGCGATATACTTTTTATATATTGATATTTTTCGATATGTTTTAATGATTTTTTTGTAGTAAAAATATTGTTTCTGATTCTAAATGAGCTAGAACTAATGACATGGTTAAAATGAAGGCCGTTAGAGGTGTCTTCTGACGTTTGGTAGGAAATCTTGATTATTTTTAATATGATAAAAAATTAATTATAATAATAATATGTATATACACACACACATATATATATTATATATATATATTTATATATATAATACTTGTTTCATATTAAATCAATACAAGGAAAATACCGCGATACGTGTTTAATATTCTTCCACATATCGCGATATACTGCAATAGAAATTAGCAGGCGATACCTAGTCCTTTGTTATCGTAATATAGAAAGGACCTTATTTGCATCTGTACAATATAAGTAGGCGTAAAAATTTAAAGAAATATATGTCGCTTGGACTGCGAATCAAAATCGATTTATGCAGTTAAACACGGAGTATGCAACCGCACCTCACGGCCAACTGAATGGTACAGGTGCACCAAAAAGCAGCAGGGGGAAACCAGAGTCACATAGGAGAGAAATTACATTTCCGATGGCATCAGCATCTTGACAAAGAGCCAGCTGATTAGGAACATGTTGACCCTCAGGATAAGTCCACAATTATTGGCAAAAGAGATGATTCAGCATTTTTTATTCCATCCGTATCTTCTGGTTATTTGGGGCACCATGGGTACTGACACATTCATTAACGTATACCTTAGAGGTAATAACCTCTGGTTATTCAGCTGGAAATAATACGGCGCCACCTGGTCTACAAGATGATTCGGGTTCTCTTTGAACTTCTTCCCGAGATAAGTTTTCAATCTGTCAGGTGTCTGAAGTAATTGCATTGTGTTTGATCTTTCTCTTAAGGCATCATTCTAGAATAATATTATCTTAGACCACGCATCACTGCGCATGTTCGATGTGACCCGCGTCACTTCCTGTGAAGGATTAATTTGTTAAAGCACAAACGTTGTTCGGCGTAATGCAGCGTGACACGACCTGTCGTGAACTAATGAAGCCGAAATGTCTCTCTTCTGTAGTGTCTAGCAGATAATCAGCTTGACTGGAGGCAATAAGTATTAATATATTGACTCAGGCATCCATGTAGTTTCACGGCACCAGATCCTTTATCATCGACCTGTAAAGTTACCTATATAATAAGGTGATAAATATGAATATTATCAGTGACGTTGTATGTAACAGTGGGCATGTGATGTACAGGTAATGAGGATTGGGTCATATATCCTCGTGTCCTTGCTTTGCAGCGGTATCACATATATTGCAGATGAGACCGTGTGGAAACGCGTATCTTTCATTTTGTTTTCTGGTTGGGTACAAATGACATTTAAAATTACAGCATAAATGAAATTTGAAATATTTGACTCATCCAGGAATAAAATTGAATCCGAAAATTGATCTTGTCCTTAAATTTTATAGCAAAGTTTATTCCAAAATGTCCAAAGTCAAGAGCCTTACTTACAATTGTTAATTATTAAATAATGCTCAAATGTATGAATATGAATATATTATATTGTAAATGCGGTAATATCTTTTTTTTCCATACAAGGTAACTATTAACTAGTGCCAAAAAGTTCACTTCCGTCACTCAGTCGTTCAAAATATAAGGACAGGATTATTACTTAAATATGCTGAACCAGGGATGCTAGGAAATATATGTGAAGGTGATATAATTTTCAAGAATCTTTATACCTACATATTTTCATATTTCATAGTTAAGTAGAACATACATGTAACGGACCGTTGAAAACAAATAAATAAAAAAAAAGTAAAAATTGTTTTGGAACACTATGTTTACAGTTGTATAAGTTAAGTTAGACGGGTTGGAGGCCTCGTTTCAGCAAAATTCGTGAAATACCAAAATCAGAAACCTTATAAATCAAGTATTATTACAGGGAATCCAATGATGTTTGATGATTGAACAAAAAAAAATGTTTAATGTTTACAGATGAAACCACGTAATGTAACACCAAGTAAAAATACAGCTTTATCATTGCCGTGCATTCGTTTTATTGATTTTGCAGGTATTGTGGGGGATTAGAAAAGCCTTCCACGAAACAAGTGTGTACAATACTGACCCCTTGTGAGCTGTCGGAGTGGACGTCATGGTCGCTGCATCCTCGGCAATTATCGGCAGACTTCGGATGGAACGTCAGATTCCGACGTGAGAGAAATATTCAGACGATGTCAAGGCCGTCTGGTCAAGAGTGTCGCCACCTACAGGAAGGAAGTGGATCCACTCTTGACCAATTAGGGGATTTTTGCAAAAGGTGATTTTTTTTTGTTCCAATACATGTATACACCACGTATCAGCACATGAAAACCTGAACCAGATATGATGTCATTTATTCAGCCCTTACACACTACAAACGCCTGGGATAACAGATCAGGTTTCTTCAACCGCATCAGGCATCTTATTTGGTCCACTTTGGTCTTAGGACCATTTTTACATCAAAATAATCCTCATTTCTGCCAATGGTATAACAATCTTTATTCGATCTACACCAAACCTGATAAACAAATTGTCATAACAAGTCGTGTTTTTTTATACATAAACAATTACAAAACAAGTGTGCTCAACGATCACAGAACGTTTTAGCATGCTGACACCGAGCGCCATCCAGTAACAACAAACTTAATTAATTAAACAGTTGTAACAACTGTTAAAATTAATTTTACCTCCATATACACCAACAAAATATATATCTAAATCTGGTTTAGAACTATCAAATACTGGAAACATAATAGCATATTTTAAAATATTTTAAATAGTAATATATTTTGAATGTGTTACAATAAAATGTTAATATTATATTATATATATATATATATATATATATATATATATATATATATATATATATTTATATCTTAAATTGACACCACTGGTCCTACAGGACCAGTCCCTATAACTTTATCTGCATCAATATTTATTGAAGGTTTTTTCGTGCCTAATGTCACCCCCCCCCCGTACAAAGTTATTAAAAAACTGTATATATATCCCCCCAATTTTTAGAAAGGAGGGATTGTCAGTGTGATCATGCATCACCCTGCTATTCAGAGAATAATACACACACACACACATATATATATATATATATATATATATATATATACTTAACCAATATGTTTCGCCAATATTGGTTAAACAAATCACTTTAAGATACCTTCAGTCACGCTTAGTGATGCTACTGGATGCTGTTTTCGTATGCCTCTGTATGATGTTTACCCATTAGTACCATTCATAGACTGGAGGGTTAGGTGCACGCCTGTTTTCTTCAGGTACGAGTTTTTAACTGGCAGCTGGGGGCCGTGCCGGACAGTGGACGGTTTGTGTGGGTCGGGCTTCAGAGAGAGAAACGTCATCTGTGTACAAAGGAATGGTGAGACACGGAGTTTCTTAAATTTTTCTAATATATTCCGCAACATTGTTAAACTGTTTTTTTCCAACGATCGGTGAGGTTAACTTTTCACCGTACTCTTCTGTAGCGCTTGCACACTGGGTCAAGTAGCGCATACTGTAGCTATTTTATGGCAGTTTACATTGGGATATTTCAGCTTACAATGCAGTCTATGAAAAACCTGATTTAATCCAATAAACATAATTGAAAGGAATCTGGCAGCCTTGAAACCTGTTTTTAATTAATTTTTAGAAAAATGTGCGTTTTTTTCCTATGATAGAAGACGCAGATTCTAACGCTTACAGGTTTTTTTTATATATTAACGTGTTTATGACATGTGGTGGGCAAAATATTCAAATCCCATTCAACGAGGACACCTGGTGACAAGTCGGGTGAATCACCTTACGTTTCATGTCTTCTGTTTGTCAGCATTGTCGGATATACCGTGTTAACGACAGCTGGTAGATAAACAAACTCATATATCCCTCACAAGTTCTTTTTTTCTGAACAGGAATAACCTACATATTATAATAATAACAAGAAAAGCCGGAAATCACATAAATTTTACAGACCAGGATGATGAAAAGCTAACTTTGATGTCATTTTCTTATTTACAGATTCGATTGTTGTGAATCCGGTTCTGTGCCTTCCGCCTGCTCCTGTATCCATGCAACCCTGTGTTAAGCCGTGTCCCGCCGAATGCCTGGTTTCTGATTGGTCAGAATGGACCTCGTGTTTGCCCTACTACTGCCGACGGGATAAAACAAGCGCCAAACGAGGCAAGTGATGTTATAACCGGCCTTTACTTAAAGGGGCCCAGCCACCTTTCTGACCTTTATAAACTAAAGGGAATCCTTCAGAGCTTTCATAAAAAAAGCTAGAAAACGTGGATATCACCGCACACAAGCTTCTTGTTTTGTTAATGTAAAGGGTTTATTATGTGTGGGGGCCCGCTAAATTATCAAAACAAATTCAACAAGGCCATCTGGCAGATAATCATATATGCAACCTACCAATTTAGGTTACATGTTTTTCCTGTTTGTCAACATTGTTGTGTTAACAAACATCTTGTTGGGAAAAATTTCACACATCCTGCACGAAGTCCTTATAAGAGTTTTTCACAATCAAAATTACCCTTAAATGTTAGCTGAATATGCTATTTTTTTAATTTATTATAACGTATTATTAAGCTTGACTGGTGATTTTTAAAGTTAGATAGAAGATACATTGCCAATTAATGTTAAATTATTGTCTACAATGTTTATGCCATTTCGATCAATTCGTGTGTATAAAACCAATTTATAAAGTCAACGAAAGTCGAAAAAAACGAAATTTTGTGTTAGTTATCCAATAGTAATCATTCACGTGTACGTGATGTCCCCGCAGGGCACAGAACGAGAACTCGTCAGGTGCTACATAATCTCCAGACAGAGGGCGCTCCATGTCCCGCCCTGAAGCAGACACAGCCATGCACGTACCCGTCCTGTTATACGTGGAGGATAGACGAGATGGAGTGTGTTCCTAAGATCTCCATGACGATGTGTGGTATAGGTGTCATGTCCAGGAGGATCACGTGCGTGGATACCAACGGGGTGAGTGTTATAACCAGGGGAGGGTCACTATATATATGTATGTATCGTTACCACGATACGGGCCTAGATATTTCCACGCTGTCTCATCGCATCAAGATAATCTCTCCGCATCTATAATTTTCATTTCATACTTTATAAAACTAATATAAATGATAACGGGGCACAAGTTTTAAATGAGGGTATAGCACAACTTTCCTAAAAAAGACACTGTTCTTTTGTTTTCTCAAAGAATACACAAACACAGTTTTTACGTTTATTACATTTAATAGGTAAGTTAAATCTACAAATATAATTCATAGCTGGTCGGCATGTGTTACCAGCTAGAAAACTGACGCCCGTGATTCCATTAATATATATGCGTGTGTGGTACGTATTCAGCAATGCCCTGGATAATAGCACTACAATACTACTGTTCTTGAAGTGTTCTTTCAGGTAAATATCCTAAGTGTACATGTTGAATTCCCTAATGGGCGAATCCAAGATTAAGGAAAAGGGGAGGTCCAACCAAGGAGGACTAATGACGAATCCTAACAATTTTCTTCCGGAAAAGGAGGGGGGGGGGGGTCCGTTTCTGTCCCCTGTCAGTGTCCTTTGTCCCTGCGTTTTCAATCGCTACAGTGAGCAAGCGAAGCGTTCTGCATGCGCATTTTTAAACGCATACTTATTACTGGAATCACTCAAAGATTTTATGGGAACGGCTTTTGTATGCATCGTACCGCAAATACTACCTTTATTTTGCAGGAGAGTGTGAACCCCTATTTTTGTTTCGAGCCTCGCCCTGACGCGAAGGTTGACTGCATGATCCCCTGTGCCAGTGACTGCGTTCTGTCTGATTGGACCACATGGTCGGGCTGTTCCATTTCCTGCAGTGAGAGGGGGGACAGCGGGGTCCGTACTCGGACGAAAATCAAACTGGCGCTGAGTGGATCCGGTAAGTGATGGCACAGTTAGGAAAAATACGTTTTTGGAGCGCAAACTAATTCCCCATAGCTAAATTTACAAGTTTTTACATAAACCCCCCCCCCCCCCCCCCAAAAAAAAAACCGTTTCATTGCACCGATTGTTAGGATAATATTTGAATTATGAGATAAGCTTCATCATATATGAAAGATATATATAAAAAAAAACCTTACATACTATTTAAACAAGGTCGAGTGGTAAAACCTCGGCTCTCTCCGCTGGCTAGCCGAATTCGACCGCCGGAGTTGCCATGAGAATGGTTTGTAGTGGCCCGTCCATCACCGGGTATTCCGGGTATAGGAACCATGCCATCGTTAATTATGAGCACATCCCATTTACAATACAGTAGAAACCTCAAAGAACGACACATTTTTTAATGTAAGGTAAAATCTGAAATTTTGACTGTTATTCTGATCAGGAGGTCACAGATGTCCCGAGCAGCGCCACCTGGTTGAGTCGGATAAATGTAACACCCCACCGTGTGACGTCTACCACTGGACTGCCGAACCCTGGGAAATGTGTAAACCCGTCCGCTCAGATAAAAACTGCGGTGTTGGCAGTCAGCGCAGGAAGGCCACGTGTTACCGTGATGACCAGGTCGTAAACGAACGGAAGTAGGTAACCATGTCTGTGCATGTTTAATAAAATCTCTCTCTAGTGTTTTAAACCAAACAGTTAATACACGAAACAAATCTACCAAATTATACGAAATGTTAAGAGTTTGTGCTGTATCTTTAACGCATATGAATAATTAGTATTGTAGATATGTGTTTATTAAAAGTTATCATTGGTGAAAATATAAGATAGCGACCTAACAGACGCCTATCTGCAAATTCTGTTATCAAGATCACACACAGATACAAGCACCCGTGGTTCCAAACGGTGTTCCCCCTGAAATTTGACAGGGGTTTCACTGCATAAATCATCATTCTCCAAAGAGCATCTTAATTTCTGTTTGAATGATATCTTGTTTGAAAGCAACACTTTCAAGTATATAGTTCTACAAAGGATAATTATGGAAATTTAGAAGTCAACGGGAGGCATTTGATTTTTGGACCAGTTCCCAAAACCTTCCCATTATACAGGGTTTTACACTCTATTGTATGCATGTAGTAACAGAAAAAAAAAAACGCCGACTTACCTCTCAAGTTGTTATGGGACTGAAATCAAGTAAACGGTTTGTTGTAACATCATATCAATGACCCTGATACTGTTCATGAAGTATATGTAAAAGCTATTAATTTAAGAGCGTCTGTTTTAATTTTTGGAGTCATAGGTTTTCCAAACGGTCCTCTTATGTACGTATTTGTGAAAGTGGTGTTAGGAATCCATGACAGTCGCCATGCCACTTAATTATAGCTCCAAAGTTATATATGCTGTTCAAATTTCGCGGTAAAATCCCCAAAATTTGACGGGCGTCTGTTAGGTGAAAAGGGTACAAACGTCCATGGCCGGAAGAACATAGAATCAAACTGGAATATCTGTGTTTAGCTTTATATTCGCGAGGTTAAAATTTCGGGATTTAACCGCGAAGGTTCAATTTTCGCAATCTCGACGCACAGTAACCTTCGCAGAGCATACCCATCACTTTATGAATTAATTCTACCAAGTAATATGTTGAAAAAATCGAAATATTCTGACAGGGACCCAAGGCATTATCGAACAAGTAGAAACCGTTCTGATTATTTATGATAATTATCTTAAATTAACGGTAACACATAGGGTCAGTTATTATATATAATATAAATCTTGAAGTACCTTTTTTATAACAGGGCCTCATATTCACGAGTGTTAAATTCCCTTTCGCGACCATCGCGAAAATGAAACCTTTGCAAAAAAAATTCAAGCACAGTAAATATCTAATCATGCATACATGTGTGAAAATGTTTACCCTATGATGTGATAATATATTCACTGTATTATACGCTCATTACATGATATTTAAACGTATCGAATACAAGGACAAAACACTGAATATCAACCACTAGACTACTATATATTATATTATATGATATTATCATATATATATATATATATATATATATATATATATATATATATATATATATGGGGCTGAGTATATATTTTGATCTGTGTCGCATAATGTCATTGACATTAAATCTCTGTTTCTTTTTGACATAGGTGCCTGGGTGATGACAGGCCAGTTTTAGAACAGAACTGTACTATTCCTTGTGCCAGAAGGTGTCGCTCTACATTCTTCACTGTCTGGTCGCAATGCAGCGCCACCTGTATATCAGGTAGAAAATATACTTAACAATGTTATAAAAAGGTGCAAAGTAACAACGGCCCGTACTCCAGGTTAATTGGCAATATGGGATTTATACCCCAGTGAACATGAGGGAAAAGTAAATAAACATTAGGAACAGTATGTGTGTTATCCCATTTTGACTGAATACAAGAGTTTCCTAGCAAAATCATCCCTTTATACGGACCTATACTATCTCCTCTTCTCCTGTTACATATATTGTTATGGTTCTGTGTGTGACTACAAACAGTTTGTTTACAATAACAGGACTTCATGACCAGAGGTCCATTTTAAAGTTTGCACGACAAGCCCCAAAGAAGGAGAATTAATACACTTAAAAGAAGAAACGGCGCTGGAAGCTTGATTTCTGCAGTTGTGCGGTACGACTGTTTGGTGGCGTACGCGCTATGTTTCTATTAAGGTACTGGTCGTGCCAGGTACACGCTTGTTTGCTACTTTTGTTCAGGAGTAAACAATATATAGTTTTGAGCAGGAAACGTTGGCAAGATAATATATTATTTTAAGTATTAAACGCTATATTTCATGAATATTTAAAATGCCTGGTATGTGAAGAGGTTCCTTTCACAATCAACATCGTCAATTGTTCAGATTATCAAATAGTAATCCCGACGTGATGGAGAAAAATAAAGGATTACCAGGAAATAGACCAAAGTGATTGCATAAAGTTATTTTAATATTTATATCTAGAAATTTGCATTGCAGGGAATACAAACCTCCGCCTCTGGAGCATTCATGTATTCGGTCCATGTTCCCAGAATCAATTGTCAATTGTGCAAAAGTGACTGAACATTTGTGAATATTACTTGATTATGTCTCTAAAATCTTGACCATAAATATATATATATATATATATATATATACTAATGGATTCTTACTTGGCCCATACCGGAAATGCCCTGCAAAATTAATGAGATGCCATTCATGATAGCGTTAGTTATGTTACGAATAAATACACAAACACACACGAACGGGCATGAATGCATGTCCTCCTGGCGGGAGTAGTTATTTCAGGCGCGGATACCAGAGGGCGCTGATAATTAGTTTATTGTGAAAACAAATATACTTCGGTTTGAATGTTCCTTATTTCCTTTCATACAGAATATTGTATTGTTAATCAATTGATAACACCAATGTACAATAAATATCAATGTTCACAGTCGTCTTTCTTTTACGACACAAGATGATACCCTGTAAATTGTTTATCTCTAACGATATTTCAATTTTTTTTGCTTTATCGTGTATATATTTGACAGGCTCCGAATTTCAAATTTATTACAATATTTAGATATATTTACGAGGGGATTGGGAATTATTAAAAATATTTACTGAAAAAAAGAAAAATTGGATGCGTTTTAATTTTCCTTATAAGCATATGTAATTGATGTTTATTAGCTCGGTATAAAATTAAAAGGATAAACATTTCACACTTTGCATTTTAGCTATATCTCCTCCACCGGTGCGGGTTCGGTCTGGCATCGATCTGTATGGTGTGACTGACACTGGTGACCCCTGTCGGCCGGAAATAGAAACCCGACCTTGTGTAGAGCTTCCTACATGTTCTGTGTACCGGTGGGAGTTATCGTTCTGGACGGCTTGTATATTACCTCATGCCAAGAAGCAATGTGGACATGGATACAGAGCGAGGCGTGGGTAACATTTTAGATATTTCAAACAATCTCAGTCCACTTTGTGATATTTAATAAAAAAAATACACGTGGACCAGAAAAAGAGTAGGGCGTCAAGTCACTCTTCCGTCCGATGCTGTTTCTACTCGTAACTAACCTCTTCCTGGTAGGCACTGTGTGACGGCAGGGACTACTAGTCCCAACTGTCAAACTTCAAAATCAAAATTTGTTACATCTAAGGAAACATCTTCTGTTTATCTTTTAAACTGCGTATGCTTGCACAATATTATATTCTCCGTGAAGTCATTTTTCACAATAACATCAATGTTTATCTACTTTGCAATGAATCTATTCTTATCCAACATATTTTAAACAACATACATTTCCCTCTTCACTATATGTTTCCACACAAAACAACAAAAGGAACTTTAATTCGAATAATTGTAATTTAATTAACGCCAAACAAATGTCGGAACACCAGGTGCTCAAAATCAACAAATACAACAAATTTCTACTGAAAAAAATTAAAAAAAAAAATGGCCTGGGGGTCAAATTTAGAAATCAACCTAAGAAACATAAACAGTTAGATATGCTCCTTTCGCAAGTACAATTACCGAATTCATGTTTTGCGTTAATCTGTTTCAAATACCCCGACTTTCTCATATTAATATTGTAGTCATAAAGGCCTAGCTCGGTCTGCTTTCAGGAATATCATGTGTCAGGGATGGTATTCGGACAGTAGACCATCATTTTTGCCACCAGGCGGTGCCACCTATCCCTGACAACACGATGCCCTGTGTCGTACCGTGTCATCAGAAGTCCTGTCGTCTCTCTGAGTGGAGCCCGTACGGACCTTGCAGCGGGCCGTGCGGAGTCAGAAAGCGGTTCCGGTCACTGCAAGGTTTGTGTTGTACACGTCATGGTTTGTGTTATAAACGTCATGGTTTGCGTTATAAAATACATGGTTTGTTGGTTTAAACGTCACAGTTTCAGTTGTATACATCATGAGTTATTTCATGACGGTTTGTTTTATTATGTTATATAAGGGCCATGTGTGTGTGATGAAGTTCCAGGCTACTGCAGGAAACTTCAGCGGTTGAGTGAAATATGTTTATGTGATAATTTTCTCGTTTTTCAGGAATTTTTAATGTTGTTAGTTTAAATGCGACTCTATTTGTGATATGCAGATCTGTATGAGTCAAATTAGGTTATATATTAAACAACCTGGTGAGAGCATACCGGTTACTCTGTATTGTTTATTCAATATATCCTTGTAATGGTACTTCTCTACAATAATAACATGAAAGCGCTTATAGCTATTTATGTTTTAGCCAGCAGCTAAGAATATTACTTACTTACTACCATTGATATTTCTATATATATTCATTTATAAAACAGTATTATTAGCCATGAAATTTTAATGTAGAAATTCTGTTTATGTCTAATAAGTCTTTTGTTCTGCTTATCAAATATGACTTACTCCTGAAGAAATGAAACATTTATGGAGTGTAACGATGTCACATTTTTTTTTTCAGGAATGAGCCGGAGAGTTCCCCGCTGTCACCACCGGACATCTTTCTTTTCTTTTCTGTTTATATCTAATAAGTCTTTTGTCCAGCTTATCAAAATATGACTTACTCCTGAAGAAATGGAACATTTATGGAGTGTAACGATGTCACATTTTTTTTTTAGGAATGAGCCGGAGAGTTTCCCGCTGTCTTCACCGGGCATCTTTCCCTATAGAAGAACACCAACAGTGTCCTTGCCCGAAGTACCGCGTACTTCCGGTCGGGAACTGGTCCCATTGTGTGCTAAGTGACGGTAACCATGGGAACGTTTCCACGTGGCTGGCTAGTAACCCGGGGCGCTCGCCTTACAAGACCAAGTACTGCGGAGTTGGGAAGAGATACCAAGCTTTGGTTTGTGTGGACGAGAAGGGAAACGAAATGCCAGCCTCAACCTGTACAGATAAAGGTTACCTGATAATAATTTTGCCTCCGCTAAGTTGGTGTGCGTTCCTCCCCGTTCGTGTGTGTGTGCGTGTGTTTGCAAGTGTGTTTGTGTATTTGTTATCATTTGTATTCATTATCCGGATTCAGAAACGTCGTCAAGGAAAATTCACAAATGTAGAGTCACTTAAGCACGTATGAACTTGGTAATATGGCCGAATTAGTGAATTATAAAGAAGGGTTTGGGAGGATCCCACATAGGGACTACCACATAGGAGGCTTGCATTAAGTAGAATGCAGATTTCTAATTATTCCCACATCATCTTCTCTGTGAAGGTGGAAGAGTTTTTTTTTGTACATCGCTGTTTGTTCATCTTTCACACAATATGATACACAAGATCTATAATTTTCAATGGTTTGCATTAGCGGAAAGGCAAAAGCGGAAATATGTGCTCTCTGAATGTGCTGTCTATTGTGATATGTTGTCCTTTCTGCAAGAATCTATGATGTTTATATGTCATTATGCCTAATGAATAAAGGCACATGCACCGGAAACTAGATATGTCTGCAGACCTCCGTCTTATTGAACAGTTTCTATATAGTGTCCGGGCATTGCAAAACTGCTTATCTAAAGAAGCATACGCAAATTAATTTATTTTTTAAAGTTTTATTTCAAAAGAATTCATTTTATACCCGGCAGGTTGCCCCAAAAGAGCTCAGTATCTTCGCAAGGAAGTAAGAGCCTTGCTTTTGGGAAATATGCACAGAGGTTGATTCTTTGAAAATTAAATGAGATTATCCCATGGGTAAGCCTTACTTAACTATTATTTATTAACAAAATATATATCACAAACCCTTATCAAAAGGCCCCGAAGATAAACCTTTTATTTTCTTCTGAATAAGGGATCACACTTTGATTGAGTGTGCTCCTAGGGCGGTAGCTCATCCTTTTATTTAATTAATTGTATGCATTAATGTGACAGAGAAAAAAGGCCGATTTCATTTAAGCTATACCTTAACATAGGAAACGACATAATTGCCCAACCAGTTTTGGGATTCCAGTATATTTTTACGAGTAATTTGTAATTTGTACATCGTAATTTGGGGTAATTGTGAAACCTAGAACTGTATGCCAAAAACACTACAGACCTGATTATGTGAAAGAACAAAAAAAAAACTGTTACGATATATTTTCTACGAGAGAATGTGTATCACGATACTTCTCTAACCAGACGATACAAGAACCGATTAATAATGAAGTATTATCATACTCCGGATTCCATGTCATTCCTCTTTCGTATCAAGTTCGCCACGCCTCATGAATTATGGATAATGTGGTGTGATCATGTTTAACCAATCACGAGTCGATTTACTGATTTCTGGCCAATCATGTTCTGCCTTGCGGATGCCTGCTCGCTGACCACTCTTAATGGCGGATGGTCATATATTGTCAATGTATGGATACATGGACATATTACGATACCGACGCCCAGTCATTTGAAAAAAAAAAGGTTTTATTTTATCAAATTTACTGAATCTTTTCTTTAGGAAATAAAATTAAGCTTATACTGCAAACTCCAATTTACAAAATTTTTTAATAGTGATTCAAGGAATAATCTTGAAGATGCCATGTTGTGGCATTAATTTCTTTTAAATTTAGTTTAAACTAAATTTAAAAGAAATTAATGCCACAACATGGCATCTTCAAGATTATTCCTTGAATCACTATAAATAATAAAATATTTGTGTAGGCCTAATATGACCTGATATGAGTTACACTCTGGATAAATAATGATTGCAACTTAGAATTCTGGTATTTTAACTTATATTTTCAGTTAAAATATAAAATAGTTATAAATTCAGACAAAAAATAATAAAAAACACACCTACACACAATTTATATGAGAAATGCTATAAATCCAATGTGAGTGCATATTTTACGATTTGGTCTTTTGTCAGAAGATTATGCCATTTTTGCGCTTTTTTTCTATTGTAGGTTAATTTGTTTATACATTTTTTTCCAGATTTCACGGAGGAGATGTGTTTTATCCCATGTCCGATTGACGGAGCTATGAGTCCGTGGAGTGAGTGGAGCGAGTGCTCCTCCAGGGTGTGCGGAGTAGGTCAACAGGTGCGAGAGCGTTACTCCACAGTCATGCCGCTAGATGGCGGGAGAGAATGCCCGGAACTGGATGAAGGAATGGTTAGTGTTCATCATCGGGAACACAGAACTGTTTATCTTCGTTCCTCTATATCAGACAGACCCGTTATTAACGGCCAGATTCCTTGGACCCATTTCATACCCGATTCCGAACTCGACACTTAAAGCCACGCCACTCTTCAAATAACACCAGATAAAATAGACCACGTTTCTACAGTCTGACAGATAACTAAGAAGCAGAAGCCCCTACTTCAGTCATGTCCAAGTGTCATATCGATATAGTACCTTAGGATCTGGCCAAGGAGATAAAATAGAAAAGAGCCACCCCTCTGGGGCTCCTTAAGCGCGATGAAATATGATGATGATGGTGATAATGATGTCCGCATCGGCTGATAAACGTCGCCTCTAGAAGTCCGTAGTTTTTTACGAACGTAAGGTCTGGCAAAGAATGTTTAATAAAAATGTTTTATATCTTAAATCGAATATATTCATAAATAGAATGACTGATTTCGGTTCCATTCCTCCTTTTCTGGGTTTCCTATAAATATTATATATCCGAGTCTGGTTTAGAATTAGCCTTTACATCATGTTATACCTTTTTTTCAATCTTATACTTAGATTTAATATATTTTTTTATCACACAGGTAATTAAAACGTACAGGCAATATAAGTTACAGGTTTCCCACTTTATATTACCTTCCTACGAGTCATCCCCTCCCTTAAAGATCATTCAAAACCACTGATTATATTAGTTGAACCTTGAGTGAGGACACAGAACTCGCTTGATAGCTTACTTTAAACACAGCATTTGTCTACAAATTTTTATACAGGAGTACCAGAAGCGACCTTGCCCGATTCCGTGCGGCCACCATTCCTGGCAGACGTCAACCTGGAGCGACTGTAGTCCGATTTCCCGCCCAAATTTCCCGCTCTATCCGTCCTGCGGGCCCGGACTACAGTCCCGCACAGTGCGCTGTGTGTTCAAACCCCCGGGGGCACAGCCCCTGGAGGTCGGAGAGGAGAATTGTGACCCCTTGACCCTACCTGAAAACACTAACTACTGTCACCTGCCGTGTACAGGGCAATGTGTGGTGTCAACTTGGAGCGAATGGTCCACTTGTCCGCCGGTAGGTGTCGCTACAGTCGACCCTCTTTATGCCACTTGTCTACTCAAACAATCACACTCTGTAAACATCAGATCAGGATCATGCATGATTAATTTACAGTAAGGACGGAAGAAAATAAATATTGAAAACATGAAGGCGTCTTAACCCTTCCCGAACATCGCAAATTGGAAACCCTCCTTAACAAAAAGCAAACAACAGTATTCAGGTCACTTGTGACTCCCAAATATCTAGTACGTATTTAAACCTTTGCCCCAACCCAAAAGTTTATGTACAATCATAAGCTTTGAAATTTAACGTTTCAATATTCAATACTATTTTTTCGAGGTTACTTTAACCCAATCATGTTTTAACAGCCCTGCTCCAAGGACAGTCACAGGACCAGGGAGAGATTCATTCTCAGAAAATCGTCACATGACAATGAGCCATGTCCTCACACCTTGGAGAAGGAACCTTGTATCCTTGGCAACAACTGTTTTGCATACGTGTGGGAGTGGTCAGAGTGGGGACCGTGTACTCTCGGAGTCAGCGCCACCTGTGGGCACGGCCAGAGACAAAGGGTCCCGACATGTCGTAGAAATGACGGACGAGGAGTCTCACTGGATCTGTGCAAGAAGGTGAATTTATTTCATCCGTCGGTCATCCTTTCTGAATGTATGAATTGGTGTATGTGTGTCTTAATACTAAATATCCACAAAAAATAAATGATTCCAGTAAACGGAACCATAAGTTGATAGCTTATGTTTGGCTATCATTTTTTTTAATCTGTATAATCTGGGATATGACAAAATTAAGAAAATGAAAGTACTCAAAATAAAAGGAATTTCGATCATAAAGCGGTCCATAACGTTCATTAACTAATGAGGCAAGACCCGTGCTTTTATGTTAACCTCCTTTTGTCATATTAGAACATAACACAACAGAGGGGTAGAAACAGGTAGTGAAATAACCTGAACCCCTAGAATAAACGTTCCACCCAGTCTAGCATTATATACGAATGGAACACATTGGGGTTTACTGGGGTTGTTACGATGCATATATGAAAACTGACGCACAAGTTTATAATCTTAAATATTTTTTTACGCATCATTGGTATCATTTAAAAAATGATGAACGAATTGGTATTTTTACATTTATGGTTAATATGAGTGGACTGCATTACCTGCCTTTATGAGAGTTTCCGTATAAGTGTTTCTTTTTTAGTCCATAGTACACTCTTATGATGAGTTTCTTTTAATCGATTTTTACATTTCATTTATCTAGTTCATCCCAGGAATGTCGTCCAAGCACACGCATGAAGTGTGCGAGGTGCCGTGTGCAGAGGACTGCGTCATGTCCGAGTGGACCAGCTGGTCACTATGTAGCGTCACCTGTGGGAAAGGTATTGTACGAGTCACTGGGCCATTTACAGTTTATGGTGTTAAAGAGTGGGCCGTATGTTATAAGGAAAATACTGATGCCGGAGGGCCGGTAGTATTAACCTGGGGAGGCCGTCGCTCAACTTTCTGGGGTCTGCTTTTTACCATGGGGCCTACTGACCCTTTGTGAATCTTGAAGGTTTCCCGGTCGGTAATGACATACCGGTATCAATATTTAGAGATATATTTTTTTTATATTATCCATATTGCGAAGACTGATATTATGGACAATACGATATATTTAACATTATCATGTCATGTACACGGATTTTCAAATCCACATTGTTCGCTCGGTACTTCTCAAATAGTACAAATTATGCGAGCATATTAAATATTTCATAATAAAAAGGATACACTATGTGTAGTTTGCTGTATGGTAAGACCGCGAAAATAGGACCCTCGCAAAACAAGGAAAAAGTTCAAATTGCGAAATTTTAACCTCGTGAATATTTAGACAACCAAAGTATGAACAGAAATAACCGCCTGCAGCGATTAAACATGTTATAGCTTTAATGGGCGCTCTTTTGTCGTCTCCCCATATATAATTCAGAGTAAGGAGGTGTTGGTACACATAATGCGATCGAATTTTATGGAAAAGGGATCTTTATTATCAATACACGGACAGTGTGACATAGTGATGGGAGTCGGTTCCCTATTCATAATCGATCATCGGTTTGAGCAAACCGATCGATGATCGATTAATAATTGGTTCAGGCAAATATAAAGAAACCTGCCGTTATGTGGGAAACTGTACTTTCTTAGCCAAACGCAACAAAAGAAGTTATTGCCTTTTTTTATATTTTCCTATTATTGGTAAAATATGCTTTTAAAAGTTTCATTTTAATTATTTATAATAATCAAGAATTAAACCACAATCCAGGAAATCTACTTGCTGCATAGACCCCGATAATTTATGGAGCATTTTAACGCCATACAGCCCATATTGTGCAATGTAAATCTCGTTACAAAACTTCCCGCGAATTCTGCAGCTGCCTGCCAGTTCACAGAGGGTTTATTACGTCCTCCGTTCTCGCATCTACCGTGGTAAACTCCGTTACATACGGAAGTTATTTGGGAACAAATACTCATTATCATGATTATGATGTAATCGATTGTTGCCTTTCGTAATCGAGCGCTTGAAAGTGGCAGCAGACCGACTGACTTTCGATAAAACTCGATGATCGTCCCACCACTAGTGTGACATGAAAATGTTTTAAACGTGGCATCATGGTATATTTTTGTAAACACAACTGAGACATTGGCAAAAGGAAGTGCAATTTAATTCAGTTATTGTGTATTATGGTCCGAAAAACACAAGCCGTACTGCTCATAACCGTCCAGGCATAAGTAAAAAAAAAGTTTTTTATAGTGGCAACATTGCTTTGTGGGACGATTCCCGTTAAAAACGGTTTATACGCGTATTTATGAAAACTTGGAATTTATGGGATTGCCTAGCTACAACTGAACTTTAACTAAATAAATTGGGATATTAGAGATAAGTATGCATGGGGTATTCTCTCTTTTAAGGAAATAGGTATTGTGGAGCTTAAAATCCCACCCAAGTGCATTAGAGGGGACGTGATTAATTGAGCTCTCAAATAAATTGAACATTTTAGTCACCGATGGTGCTATAAAATTACTTTCATTACATAAGTATATTTTAGAACAAGGATAATTAATTCCTCATGCTTCCAGTTTATATAGGTTTTCTTCTCCCGGGCTGGCTAGGTGACCCGGTATTTGACCGACATGCAAAGCAAGTAACTAATGTCACTTTATATGATCATTTACCAAAACCTCTTAACTCTACTGAACTTAATGTACATATGAAGTATTAGTCAACAATACAGAACTCGAAAATTCTTTGCAGAAGTACAAAGCCGGGAACGACATGTAGTACATAAACAATCCAACAGAGGTCGCCAATGTCCCAAAGACTGGATTCAATACCGTCCATGTATGTATGTACCCTGCAACAGATGGAGCTACAGTCAGTGGTCGCCTTGCCAGACACAGGTGAATATTTACATATCATTACTTGTTCACACAATAAGCTTTTTTTAACTTGTGGAAAGGATATTTCAATATTCGTGAGTTCATTGAATAAAATGTGGCTTAACGTTTGCTTCTGAAGCATCCCCCTCAATCCTCGGAGATACATCAACACCACTGACTATATAAGTTTAGTGTTGCCATCAAATATTTGAATAAAAACCGTTGATATAAAAAAATAATCATGTTTACCTCGTCATGTGATCCTGCATTTTAGAAAGGCGCGTGTGGCCATGGTTACAAGGTAAGAGAGATGTGGTGTCAGCGCTCAGACGGCACTAAACTTGACGATCTTTATTGCCAATATCTGCTCAAGCCTGTCGATCCGGTGAGTTTTCTTTCATTTATAGAATGTGTAGTTGGAGCCTACAAATCCCCCGTCGCCCGAACCAGACTTTCATGTTCACACACCGCCACGCTTCGATGGCATGCATGGGTTTTCCCAGTGAATTGTAGAACAGGTTTTGGCCCTATTTCCAGTCAATAAGCGGAATTACTCTATACCCAAAGGAAAGAGAAGTCTTAGAATAAAAATTACAATTCAGATTGCCTAAACAATTAATGGATTTGCCCTTATGTGTTACCTTAACCTTCCTCAAAATTACATCATAATCTGTTCAATAAAGTTTGCGTAAACTTGCTAAAGAACAAACCAACCGACCAGTGTTTAAACCTAATGTCTTCGCCTTCCGACACACGTATGACAATATATTTATCTCAACTATTATGTTTCATTTGATGTTTTACAGTGTCAGTACTACCACATAACTCAAAGTAGAAAATACTGACCAGTAGATATGTAAGGGGAAAATAGAAACAGGACATACCATGGATTCGAACCGTAACATGTGACAGACAGGCCGAATATTCTACTGATCTCTGGATAAATCTGTGCGATTCCCACTATATACAGCCCGTTATAGCTATATGCTACTAACAAAATTCATAATTTTTTCCCTTTCCACTTTACAAGATGAGCGCAAATTCATCATTTATCAACCTCAGGGATGTAAATAAACTAACCTTTTGTGATAACATTTTAAGATGCTATGTCATTATGTACTATAGATAAATATGGGATAGGTTTCAGTCCTTCAAAGCACAACTTGGATATGTATCTAACGTTTTAATAACTCAAAATTACATTTTACAAGATACAGTTTTTTTTTGTCTAGGTTGATGCATTGTTACAAACACATATATAAAATCACATATATATATATATATATATATATATATATATATATATATATATATATATATATATATATATATATATATATATATTACTTATTTTAGCTCAAGGAAGACTGCTACATACAATGTCCAGGAGACTGTGTTCTGTCAGAGTGGTTGTCATGGGGACCGTGCCACAAACCGTGTGGTCAAAACCTCACAAGTTGGTGATTTTTTCTATTTCCTATGTATGTTCAAAACAAACGTGCACAGTTGTTAGCTGAAGGTCACTTTAACATAATAAAGTTCCTATGCATTGTCTCTCATCCTAAGTCTGAGCAACTACTTAGTAATTAGCAATGACTGGAACATCTACTATTTACCAAGTAGTGGCTACAGCCATCTTCATCAACACTGAAGTGTAAATATGCGCACATCCATCATATACATTACCTTTGAAAGTGGTTCACCGATGGGTCATCTAAAGTGAAAATACATCATAGATACGAACGTCGTTCTACGAAAAAAAAAATCTTCGAAAGACTGACGTACGCCAACCATTTTATCTATTTTGAGATTAAGAATTTAAAGAGATCTGTTGGTTGAAATTGAGCTTGTTGTATAATAAGATAATTAAGTTTTTACAATACGTTACCCCTTGACATATTTCTGTTGTTTTGGCTGAACCGTATTCGTTCTACATTTCTCTACAAAGATGGTACACAGACCCGGGCGCGTCTGATCGTCAAGCACGCGTCCATGACTGGTCAGCCCTGCCAGCCTCTTCTTCAGACTAGGTCTTGCAGCACGCGTCTCTGTCACAGCTTTCACTGGGCTGCATCAGAGTGGGTCGGTCAGGAGCGAGAGGTCTGGTGTGAGCGGAATGACGGCCTAAAAACATACGGTGAGATTATACAGTAACACCTCGAAATTACGACCACAAAAGGGACTTCGTTAAAGTGGTCGCATTTCCGTCTAAGCGACGTCTTATATAAAGAGCAATAATTTTTGACTGTATACAAGTAGTCGCTTTATAGAGGTGGTCGCTAAATAGAAGTGGTCGCCAGGCGAGGTTTTACTGTATATGCTTATGTATTTTGCGAGGGTATATGTTTCAACCTTTTTTTAATGCGTTATTTGTCAACAATAATAGCCGTGGACGATAAAATTTAGGATTTATCTAGATCTGGTTTAAAGGATCAATTATCTGGGCAGTGATATCAAAAAATTAATCAGCTATAATTTTGATTAACTAGGCGATGATATGGGGGATTAACCTGTCAGATATGGTGTAAGGATCAAATGGTCAGTGATGTAGAGGAGGGAATAGTGTGGTTGTCCTTCTGTTTGCGAAGGTACCAATTACCCGCCACAGGGACATGCTCTTGAAATTAAAACCTTCGTGGTTAAGAGCTGCCATCATCGAAGTTAAAGAATGATATTATGAATAATAATACTCTCATATATTTATGTCAATGGTTAATAAAAGAATACTTTTGTAAATGCTGTCATATTATCACAATTATCTGTGTGATTACCACTATTTTCTTCTTGTTCGGCAATAGTCCAGTTGATAGGATTTTGGGCAAATATTACTTTCTATGATTAATTTACAAAATAAAGAATATACTCTGTGTTGATATCTTAATGGCGATAACGTGAAAAACACGAAACAATGGAAAAGATAAAATCGCGAAATTCAACCTTGCGAATGTGAAGGTAACCACGGTATATTGTTATTTTCATGAGTATTACACGGGGCTTTCATTATACAGGCCAAGGTGGGTGTGACGAGAATCGTAAACCTTCGTCTAAGCGCTTGTGTCCCCCGAGTTGTCACCGCATCCCGTCAGCGTTCTGTTCCAGTAACGGCCAGTGTTCGTGTCCTGAAGGGCTGACACCAATCTACAGCGAGAGCCGATTGGAGGAATGCGCCAGTCTACCGACCCAGGGAGCAGGGCAGATAATGACGATATCTGATTCAGCCACGACCACTGACACCATAAGCCAGCTACCAGGTGAGTTCAAAAGTCAAACTTACATCAAATTATTTTATATAATCAATACTGATGGTACATATTATTAAACGTTTTGAATTAACCGAGTTCCATTCCACGAATTAATTAATTTGGTATACCTGTGAATACATGTGAACCGGGCTAGAGCAAAACTGCAAAATTATAGGCAAGACGGCACTTTTTTTTTTTTTTACAAAACTCAGGTATCCAGGTAACCACATTTCCATATAATATGGCATATGGTTTCCATCATAACGAAGTTTGATTTAATTTCTAATTCAGACTGTCCAGTATACCCTTATGAAAAGGAAGAACGGAAATGGTAATTAAAATATGAAAAAAGTGGCTGAGGTAGGAAAATAGAAAAACACTAATAAGTCTGAAACTTCACATGTCAAAATAATATTACTGATGATTATTGATAGGCGAATTTGCGCCGACAAAATGTAGACAGTGGAGATACGAGGTCCTAAGAGAACAGATCGTTTTATGGTGCTATGATCACATGGTTCTTCATATTGCCCATTAGACTTCACTTAAAATAACACAAGAGCACATTCATAGCAAATCATGGCATTTTGAAAAGTTTTTTTTTACAAAAGAAAAATAGAAAATGAAGGGAAATAGGGATTTAAAGAAAAAGTAGGATCGCTTCACAGCCTACAAATGTCAAACCTTCTCCATATTAGTAACAGTCATTATTAACCTCGGATGGGCTGCGATGACACTCTGTCCCTCGCGTTCTGTTTATTGAAATAATATCTCTTTCTTGCAGAAGATGGTCCTACCAACTTCTGGATGTACGCCATTATCGCTGCCGGCTGCTGCTTTGCAGTGTTTGTTATTATCGCTGTATACAAGGTCTGGTAAGTAAATTTAAGTAATCTGTCAAGTGTCAAAAGCTTAAAAACCATCTCAAGACCATCTCCGGTTTCATGAAAGATGATGTACATTGAAGGACAATATGGTTCAGTATCAATCTGGTACAATTATCCATAACATTATATTTATAAGAAAATTGTGTATATCACCGGCATTCCTTACCTGCAGTACACACGTATCATATATGGGTAAATATATATGCATGTTTGTTGAATTTCTGACCGTATGAATACAAGAATTTGCTCGCGATACAGGAAATGACTCATAACCATAGAGACGGATGTTCAGTGTAGTTTGTGTAAATTCACCAATCCTTGCCTATAATGTTACGATTATTGGCTTTTTACCACAATATCAATGCAACAGGATACATGATCGTTGCAGTGCGTTGCCCGTATGGCTTGATCACGACTAAAATTAGGCTGACCATTCAAATATGCTGTGATTGGCTTCATATATGGTGGTTAATAGTTACACTTATGCACAGTGCAAAAGATTACTTAATGAATTACTCATATCAAATACAAAACATTATCAACAAAAGCAGCATTTGTTTATGGCAGTCAATTGGACAAACCTGATATATAAAATATCAGTTTTGAACATACACGATCTATTTTTATTCATAATGTCGATCTTTTACTTTTTAACATTGCCTTCATTGAAGGGACCTTATTCGCGAAGGTTTTATATGCAAATAGTTTCCCTTTCGTGAATATCGCAAATTTGTAACCCTCGCGACTAAAAGGACTACAACAATAAATGCTTTCTTAGTCATGTATTCACGGCTAAAGACAAACCCACGACTGCTCTAGGATTTTCTCCGTCATAAACGTCTTGGATACCTGTTTTGCAACGTAGATGAAAGCCTTGAAAAAAAAGTCTTGTTACAGCTCTAGGTCTTCAGTGTACTGTGAATCTTCATCATTAGTTTCAGCATTTCTCTTTGCAGCCGGAATATTCATGGACCTTCAACCTCCAGACCCAAAGTAAGCAGCGGCGACAACGCCTCAAGTGTTCCCAAGTACACTCCAGTAAACGGCCGGCTTGTCTTACCGCACACAGAACCCGCGAATAAAGAAGGTAAAACAAGTAAGGACACGCCCCAAAAAATATTGTTCAGCGGACTATGGGAGCAAAAAGTATGCTTTGAATTGCGGTATACGAAAAAGATTTGTTTGCTCCAGTTATTCTTTTTTTATCATTAACCATTAACTTGGCCCGCGGTAGGCGGTATGCATTATATAGTAAGGGGTATGTCGTAAGGCATACGCGTACCACGCTGTAAACTTATGTTACTTTACTAAACTTTAAACTTCGTTTTTCACGCTTTCGTTCAAGCAAGTTAGGGGCACTTGTGGCACACAGCCACAACAGATGAATACGGCAACTTAAGTTACCATTCTATTCTTCTGTAGCATCCAAATACTAAAATGTCAATACATAACTAGAATATCAGCAGAAGCTGACAAAAGCCCTCAGCCAAAAGAATAGTGTTTATAGGAAGTAACAGTAGCAAATACGAAATATTTGTTCTCACATGGATGTTTATATGTACATGTCTCAGTTATAAATTTAAACTGGAGAGGTATGTACCATGTTTCATAACAATCCACCAAATGCTTCCTGAGAAATAAGCTCCTAAGTTTTACTCTATTCTAAGCTATGTGACCTTGAAAAGTAGGTCAAGGTCACCATACTTGAACATTACCAAGATTTTATAAATATGCATCAGCACTGAAGAAATGAAGTTGATGTGTTGAATACCTTTGGAGACATCCCGCTCACAAGGCCAAAGTTGACAAATCCAGGAAAAATTCATTTAAAATCAGAAATTGTAAATGGCGCCCCCTTATTTTTTGCAGCAGGTACAGACCATCAGTCCTAATGTTCATAGTGAGTTTTGTAAAAATCCACCCAATGGTTCCTGAGATATAAGCTTCTAATTGTTTTTCTATAATCGGCTCTAAAACGTAGTAAAACAGGTCAAGGTCAGCTAAGATTTTGTCAATATACATATTCACCGATGAAATAAAATTCCTACGGTGAATCCTTTTAGAGTTATCCTGCTCACAAGGCCAAAGACAAAAAATCCGAAAATAAATTAATGAACAATCAGAAACTGTAGGTGGCACCCCCTAACTAGTGCAGCAGGTACAGACGATCACTTCCTATAATTATAGTAAGTTTTGTGAAAATCCACCCTGTGGTTCCTGAGAAATAGGCTCCTAAGTGTTTTTCTATAATCGGCTCTAAAACGTAGAAAAATAGGTCAAGGTCACCCATCTTCGAACTTGACCCAAATTTTGTCAATGTACATCTTCACCAAGAAAATAAAATTCCTACAGTGAATCCTTTTAGAGATATCCCGCTCACAAAACCAAAGTGTGAAAAATCCGAGAAAAATTCATTAAAAATCATAAATCGTAGGTGGCGCCGCCTTACTTGTGCAGCAGGTTCAAACCATTAGTCCCAATGATCACAGTAAGTTTTGTGAAAATCCACCCAATGGTTTCCTAAGAAATAAGCTTATAATTGTTTTACTATAATCTGCTCTAAAACGTAGAAAAATAGGTCAAGGTCACCAATCTTTGAACTTGACCGAGATTTTGTCGAGACACATCTTCACCGAAGAAATAAAGTTCGAACGGTGAATCCTTTTAGAGATATCCCGCTCACAAGGTAAAGGTTAACGGACGCCAGACGGACGGACGGACGGAAAGCTTGGGTGACGACAATAGCCCATCAGCCTAAGGGCTGAGGGATAAAAGTGTTCTCAGTGTCGCGTGGCCAAAAGGAATCTGTCCACACATAATTATACCCAGGCTTTTGTTCTCTCTCTCTCTTTAATGGAAGATAACCAGTAACATCACCAGTAAGAACTCCAAATTAATATATTAACAATGACTAGTTGCGCCTTTTAGGCTTTGCACGGTGAGAATAAAGGTAAGATTAAGATTGAATAGCTAATTTCTAGATTATATGATGGAATAAGTAACAATTAAACTATTCGCTTGAAATTTACTGGATAATATGGAAGTAGAATAACATTGCTAGAAGCAAAATTTTTAAAAGTGTATATATACATAAATATATATACATCTATATATATATATATATATATATATACATATACATTACAGGCTAGAGAGTAGTCAAGTGATCAGCTGGTCTGCTGGTTACGGATCATCTAGAACGGTCCCTGGATCACTGGATCGTGACTCAGATTAGATGATCCGAGCCGCTCACCCAAAACGCCAGGAGAGAGATGTGCTTCCTGCCCCGAGGAGTCTTATCAACCCCTCAGATCCAAGTAAGAGTTTCTGCCTTTCAGAATACAATTGTTCCAAATATCTTTTTGGTTAAGGTAGCCACCTCCATGTTTATGCTGCCTTGCCTTATTTTTAATCTAACCTTGTTCATTTACCATATTACATACTTGTTTCAGATAAATTTAATTCAATAAAAACATATCGCAATACGTATCGCAATATATTGCAATACAAAGTTTTTTTTCGACACCCAGCCCTTATAATAGATATTTATTCAGAACTGCAGGAATTTCCAGGATAACCTATACGCTTTCTCATTTCAGAATCCTTAGCAAGGTAAAGTAATGTTCGCCATCAGGAATGCCCCTCTCCTCAAGTCCGCCTTCACAACCAGAACCAGCATTGTATCCAGAATGACTGAACAGCGGATTCAAATTTTTTTATACTTAAACTTCAAGTATCTGGCGGATAAAAATACGTTATGTTCATCTTTTGTATACACTTTTAACTTAGACCCACGGAAAAAGCATCCAGTGAACGTTTTCTTTATCGTAAGCTCAACTGTCTGACTGTTTTAAGTTCATGGTCTAGGTACCAATAACTCAAACATGCTTTGATGCATAACATGACAAATATGTCGTATATCGCAATGGAATTCAACCATTCATTCTTTTTTCACATATGGATATCTAATCCTCTTGAGCACCTTCCATCTTCGTCACACATTACAATATATGTAAAGTATATATATATATATATATATATATATATATATATATATATATATACTGCTGTACATCGTATATAATTGAATTTAAGCTCAAATTATTTCATTCTCCAACCAGTGTTGTTGTAAATGAACTATTCTGTGATAAATGTGTATGTTTTATAGTACAATTATTAATACACATGATTGATTAAATTACTTTATTTTGTATTCCTTTTCTCTTTTTCTGTGAAACCTGTTCACAGGGACTAGATGATTGTCGTAGGATGCTGTGTGTATGTGCATGCGCATCAGCGTGTATTAATGAATACAAATGTACAAGTTTACTCTTCCCGTTCATTATTTGCACTTAAAGACCATGCAGTGCAGTATTATCCCAAATACGACAGAGACTGCTATTATAAGATTGGTTAACACTTGGGATTATTTATTTATAGCACAACAATACACCCGTGACAGGTAAAAACGTTTTTGCACAGGCCACAGAAATACAGAGGAATAAAAAAAAGATAATTAATAAGCAACAAATAAGAAAAGTTTATTTTACATTATACTTATCACATATTTCATTAAAAAATCAAGTTATACTTGTTAAAGATATAGGAGGAATTGAACATGTATTCTCATTTAGAGGTCCTCAGGCCCTGATGCAGAGTATCAATCTGCTCTTTCCCTTTACACACAGTTGTCGTTTCCCCCCGGTCGCGCTGCCATGGCCCCTACAATAAATTAAATAATTTGTAATGTCTCTGGATTATGGAGAAATAAGGAAAATGCGCCCCAGCCCCTTGTGACACACTTGACATCTTAAACTGTTCCGAAAGCTAAAGACCTAAACGGGAATATCCGAGGAGTGGCTATACACGGAGTTCCGTGACAAAAGTCCAGTGCCACCACAGTCAATTATAATATAGCTGTAAAAATGCTAAAATGGACAATCTTCACAACGGGGTTAACTGTTTTATCTAAGTGAGTATAACAGGCTTAGATCAAGTAAAGGAGGCATGTTCTTCAATACAAGTACATGATTATAGTGGGTGAGTTAAGTGCATAAAATAGGCTGTTGACTTCATTTCATGATGCAAAGGTCCCCTTTGGCATAAAAGTACCTTAGGGTCATAGGATTAAATTTATCCAAAGACGCAAGTTAGATCTCCCTTAGTATGTGAAATATATGCAAATTATTCAAAATGGCCGCCGAAAATACTCCAAACCCTTTATGCTTGCTGCTGTTACAGCTATAATGACAAATGTATGTCAAAATATACATTTTCTCTGTCAAGGAATCCAATGAAATAGGTTTCCAGATTGAGAAAACAATAGTTTTCTCCTTAACATGAAAATCTGGGGTAAAATGGGCACATTTCATAAAATATCAATGATTTTCTTCCATCAGGTTAACCTAGGACACTTGAGACATCTATGTCCTTGGCATTTGGGAGGTATTAAACAGTTGTGAATAGACCATGAAGACGCGTCTAACTGAACACAATCCTCAGTCGACATACATAGAACATGAAACCACAGGAAATTTAAAGCATTAACTAGAGAATTACTGGTACGTGGCACTTAATCGGAGTTTAGGCAGTACAGCAAGACCATGGTATTACAAGGACAGATGTACAGTTGTTTTCTTTTTTTAAGAATCACCCAATGAAATACCCACATTCTTGCTCTATCACCCGATCAAATACCCACACACGATGCTCTATTACTAGCAAATATACATAAGGCTTTGGTTGTGGTTTTTCCGCATGTACTGTTATTTCATTTATATACATTATCTGGGTAATACGGCATTAAATGACCTTTCTCGAAAGTACAGCATGCATGAGATATATATAAAACCAGAGTACCAGTACACAAAGGAATGGGTAGACATTCCTGTAGGAAAACACAATAAAGTTGCCAATTGTGGTTCCTTCCCAGAATCTAAAATTTTGATTCGACAGAATATATTGCTTGAAATACATCTTATCTATCTCATGATCTATCTCATGATGGCCAACCCATAATAGTAAATGATCAATGCTGAAAACTAAAAAGTCATCAGTTCTTGACATTCTTGGTGTTTATGCTTCGCCAATTAGTTTAGGGTTTTATAGTGAAATATCCTAAAAACGTTGTTCACATTTCTACTTTTTACAAGTAATGTTAAGGAACTGAAGGAATTAGAAGTCTTATATTTTAGTTGTGGGTGAAATGAATGTTGAAGTAATGGTGGCAGTGCTGATTCTTTAGGATGTGGTGCAGGTTATATCAATGAATCCAGTATTGTTCACAAAAACTGCAATAATGCCAACGATCATCAGCATGTTAATGATGCAATAATAAACTTGCAACCGAAGTATAAGCACAGCAAGAAGGCGAGAGGCCAAGTCCGCCTAACAGGCTTTACCTCTCACTTCCGTGCTATATAACCTTTTACACTAGTCATAACAGAAAAGCAGAAAGTGTTGAATGTAATGTCTAAATGTAATTCAATAAAGTTTAGAATTTGATAAATTGTAACTTTATCACTTTAAATGGACCCAGAGAAACTACTGACCTGGAAAGGGTCACTGTCATCTATTCTAATAGCTTTCCCGGGAATTGAAACTGGGTATAGCCAGCACAGAGATCAAAGTCTATTACCACTCGACTCCTATGTACCATGTTCTCAGTGATTAGCTCTTTATTTAAACATTGCGTCCAAAGACTTTTCTTTCCTTTGCCTAAAATCAGCTATAATCTTTAGGCAAAAGGATCTCACATGTACTCCCTGAGGATCCAGTGACCTCTTGGTCCACATATGTTCCTGGTGTCCAATGTCCATGGGGAAGTAAATAATTTTCTTCTCAGTAAGACCCAAATTGAAGTGGTATAGAAAATTGGTAGTGTCCTTTGTCATATAAGGAGATTAAGACACTAATTTACTTACATCATGCAATGAAAATACATCTTAAACCTAGAAATGCACAAGTCGCGGTAATGCATAAGTGAGAATAATATGTCATTTAACCTTAACAATACCCCGAACAGACCTAGGAAATTAAGTCAGTACCTGGGAGTATACAAGTGTCAGGGCTTACACCAAGAAAATAACCCTTTCAGGTCCATCAGTGGAAAACAATTTTTTTTAGGGTTGTAAAGCTGACCATTTGTCAATGATTCTCCAAAGTTAGGTAATCTCTGATGAACTAATTTAGCAAATCCCATTCAGTCATGTCGCACCAGCAGCTTTATGTTCCTATGTATAACCCTTTCAGGCATGGGCCACGTTGATAAACAGCAGCAGCGCCCGTCATGTTACTTGTTTCTGACCTCTTCAGCAAATTCTCTCACATTTCCAATCAAACAAATAATCTGTTTTTTTTTCAGAAAAAAAATAATTCTTGCTCTTAATAATTCAATAAAATGTGTATGTTATACTTTTACAGTTGGTCACAACTAACCTGAAAAGGGGGCTCAAACTGCTTTTACGTCAGCAAGACACGCCACAAATGTCACTTAAAATTCGAAGGGCCTATAACATAAACAGTACTGGATATTTTATTTAACCTATGAAGCAAGATATAGGTTTTCTTTAATTTATGCTGTGGTACCACCATGTGATAATTCCTAGGCACACAATTCATTAGTTTAATTGAAGTGCAATGCTCATAAGTTTTTCAGGGTCACCTGCCGATATTCTGCAAATGAATTTGGCAAGTAGGGCCATACCATGTGACATTTGGGTTTTTAGGGAGATTTCTAAGATTGTAATACATGTTGTGCTTACTCGTTAGAATTTCAACGGATATCAGGCGGCTATTAAGTTCATTATAAATATTAATCAACACCAAAGTCCAGGAATCACTCCAATCTAAAAGATAGATGTTTGAGGATTTGGCTTCAGAAGTATACACACATTCTCAAATGCAGTTTGACTAGATCTGTAAACAAGCAATGTTTGGCCAAGTTTATCTATTTGTGACTGTCCTGTGACAACTCTGATAGTATAGTACTGACTTTCTGGGCATAAGGAACTTTGACTAATGTGATCCGTGCAATGGACTTCACTATCCAGAATGCTAGATTCTGGGAAATAGGTGCTTCCATTTTTATAAAATGAGCATCTTAAATAGATTATGTGATGATTATATCGCACAAGACCTGAAAGTTGTACATTGAAGCTCAAGCAGACGATAATCTTTTGTTGGCAATAAAGAAATTCTCATGTTCACTTTGTACAGCTGTCAATACCTCTGTGTACTCCGTCTGTGACAGAGTGAAACCTATGTAAGCCGTGCAAAACGTATGGTTTAAGGGGTATTAAAGAGATATTGTATTCCAGAACATGGCAGTAAATTTGAAAACTTACGGAAGCAAGACTATGGAAGTGTGTTCTTACGTTCAATTAAATTATATCTGATCATAAGCATAATTATATATTATTCGAATAGCATGCAGCTTAATTATTTCTCCACGTAATACAAATATGTTTATCAATTTGTTGTGGTTTTATGCTCTGTATGCAGTGAATCGCACACATCGAGTACATATACACTGGTATTAAATGCTCCCCTGTCTATATAAGGATAATAAACAAGAACTTATAAAGGAATATAATACAAAACCAATCAAAGATATTGAAAGTTTTCATGATGATACTAAAATTTATTGAAATTTGCATACTTTCCCCATAATTTCAAGGTAGGATGAATACTTTTATTTCATTACGTCAACAATCATTTCATCCACAATAAAACATAACACATCTAAATACTTCAGTTACCTGACGTTACTTGTGAAAATAGAAATACGAACACAACTTTCAGGATACGTGTATTTCCCTATAAAACCCAATAACTAATTGGAGAAGCATAAAAACCAAGAGTGTCAATGACTGATGGCTTTTGTGCTTTTGGTATTGATCAACTATTAAGATTTGACCATCATGAGATAGATAATATGTGTCTCAAACAAAACATTCTGTTGAATCAAAATGTTAGATACTGGGAAGAAACTACAGTTGGCAACATTATTGAGTTTTGTTACAGGAATGTCTTCCCATTCCTGTGTGTACTGGTACTCTGCTTTTGCCAAGTAAATCCCATGCATGTTGTGTGGTCCAGAAGGGTCAGTTTATGCCGTATTACCCAGATAATGTATATAAATGAAATAACAGTACATGCAGAAAAACCACAACCAAGGCCTTGTGTATATTTGCTAGTAACAGAGCATCGTGTGTGGGTATTTGATTGGGTGATAGAGCAAGAATGCGGGTATTTCATTGGGTGATTCTTAAAAAAAAAGAAAAAAAAACTGTATATCTGTCCTTGTAATACCATGGTCTTGCTGTACTGCCTAAACTCAGATTAAGTAAGTGCCACGTACCAGTAATCCTCTAGTTAATGCTTTAAATTTCCTGTGGTTTCATGCTCTATGTATGTCGACTGAGGATTGTGTTCAGTTAGACGCGTCTTCATGGTCTATTCACAACTGTTTAATACCTCCCAAATGCCAAGGACATAGATGTCTCAAGTGTCTCAGGTTACCATGATGGAAGAAAATCATTGATATTTTATGAAATGTGCCCATTTTACCCCAGATTTTCATGTTAAGGAGAAAACTATTGTTTTCTCAATCTGGAAACCTATTTCATTGGATTCCTTGACCAAGAAAATGTATATTTTGACACAACATTTGTCATTATAGCTGTAACAGCAGCAAGCATATGGGGTTTGGAGTATTTTCGGCGGCCATTTTGAATAATTTGCATATATTTCACATACTATGGGAGATCTAACTTGTGTCTTTGGATTCCTATGACCCTAAGTTACTTTTGTGCCAAAGGGGACCTTTGCATCATGAAATGAAGTCAAAAGTCACTTAACCCACCTACTATTAATCAAAATCCTTGAGGAATCGTATTTAACCCTTGACAACATTTGATATATTCACGTGATCGGTAAGCTGTCAGCCATTGGCAGTAAGATCATTTTCTATCAAAAATAAATGCAAACAGGTGAATATACAGTATGTTTACCGTAGAAAGAGTAGAAATATATACATATATAAAACATATAAACTGATGAACTGAAACAGAACCAAAACAGATAATTCAGAACGATCTGACTAATATGAGAAATACACGTAAGCCATCCGATAGCAATTCATAGTATTATAGTAACGGCTTCAACCTTAAAGATTAATACCCGTTTATTTGAATAGCCACAAATACGATATTCAATTAAACGGGACCGACTGTTCTATGGAATTTGATACACGCACAAGTCAAAGTACAGGAACATTACATTGCACTTGAGTACAAGTACAAGCCGAGGACCTGAACCTAAGCACTTCCTTGTTCGACAGTTACAAGTGAAAATACAGGAATTTTTCGATATACTCAAATACAGGTAGGTACAATCTAATTTAATGTCAACTAAATTGAACATTCAATGTGTACAGGCTCCATGTTAATCTCACTTTTTCTAAATGCAATGAATGGAAAGTTTGTCTCTGCATGCTAGTATAAATTATTAATTTGTTAGTAATTATTAATTAATGCTAGTATTAATTATTCATCTGATCTACTCTCATGTAAGCTTATAAGTATGAATATTGAAAATATCAATATTCTGGACATCCTTGGGTTCTACATGCTATAACCGTGGCATGTATATATCTAAGTTTCAGAAATATTCCTTGAGGTTTCGAAACATTATCAACATAATTATTATTTCGACTATTACAGTACCGATTTTTTTACATCCCTTGAGAAATTGAAATTCATGTCACTGCCTGTATGCATTTTATTGATTCCAATTTTTTTCATAGATCGACATAAGTTTGTTTCAGTTCCCGACTTGTAAAAGCTCAAATGGGCTATAGAGTATATGTTTCTAAGGAGTTTCAGAGGGCATATAGACAAAAAGCTGAAAATAGCAGATCAAAATCGTTTTCTGTTTAAATGAGTTCATCATCATGTACGGCCCTTTAACAAAAATTACCTGAAAATGTCTCACTAATACAACTATCTATCCCGGATAGTATGAAAGTATTGGGCCATTATTAATATATTCTAGAAAATGACATTTTCAAAAGAGTTGTCCGTGAAACATGTTACACACCATTTGAATATGCGGGCGACAGGGCTAATGACAATATGCTAATGACCATGACAACTAGGCTGACCACGTGCCTCCAAAGGGAGGGCATACATTTGATATTCAACACCAAGAGAGCAAGCTATCCATATGTTATGACTAGGTGTTGGTCAGTGGATAGAAATATCATGCAAGACCAAGGTAAGAGTAATTTTTGAAAAATACAAATGATTTATCCAGTCATTTAGCAAATTAATTAATGTATATCTCTTACGGAACCATATAATTTTACTTTAATAATATTTAAATTCGGTTAATCATTCCAGCATTTAATGCGAAAGTTAATATGTGTTTATCCTTAACTGTGGATAACCACATATAAACATCCTAACCATGTCGAAAAAATCGCGCAACACCAAATAATATCAACAACCAAAAAGCTAAAATGACATATCATAAAGGGTACATGAAAAGTTTCATAGCAGAGATGAAGCTTTCGATTATATAGTGTTCCTGTTTCGTAATATGCTGACAGTACATCGCACATGTATATGTGTCTTTAGAATATATGATGGATTTTTTTTTCTCTTTACTTTTGGACTCGATATAAAATCAGCCTGATTTCTCGTGTCCTGGACCCTCGATTCATGTCAGAATCTCTTTAAAAGTGGACTCGGGTCAAAAAACAATTCCATGACTTGATTCCTACACCACTGTTAACAAATTCAGGAATCAAACTTTCATTTCGATTGCCGGTATGTTAACACCAGAGAGACGGAGCCCCTGGAGCTCAACATATTCTACGTAAGGTATTGCGAAATCAATAATGAACAAGCAAATTTCGTGAAATTTATTTCCTCCACCTCCATCTTCAAGTCCGTGATGATTTTAAAGTCTGTGGTAATTACAAATAGTTTTAACCACACTCTAATGATGGCAGCACCTAGCAGTCACGGCATAAAATCCAAGTATTTTATGTTCACTGCTAGCGACACCTGTAAGTGATTTCTGAAACTAAATGTGCTGATTCATCATATAAAAAATGAAATTTCACATTGTATTTTGTGAGACGGACACTCCAAAACCCATCCCAACCAAGTTAAGCATGAGAGCAATCACTGCCCCAAATCTGAATGAAATCGGATAGAATTTGAGAAAGTTATCGAACGGAAACGATAAAAACCTGACGGACAGACAGACAGCTAGATAGACAGACAGACAGAGGGACAGCTAGACAAATCTAAATCAATGTCCCCGTCTCTTCCAAGGAAGCGGGGTGACAAAAATGGAAAAGGCAAGCACTATCTCCAGATCATTTAAAATATTACCAACACAACATAATTTGGCATCGATGTTAATATAGCCCCTTAATATTTCTGGACAAAAATATCAGCAATCAGCTCCAATAATCCACTCCGAATATGTTGGATGATCATGCATTGTTAAAATATTCTAGTAAGTGAAACTTTCAATGTGCTGGGCATGAAACGTGTAGGACGTTATTTGAATATGCGGGCGACAGATTCAAGGACAACATGCTAATGACCATGACAACGTGCGCCAATTGCAAGTGTTAATGCCAACCTAGAAAGCTGTTTAACTTTAAATATGGTATGACTTAGATATCAGAAGATATAAATAGGTGATGATTGGTAAATTCAATTTATTAAGCCAATAATTTATTAAATTAATTCCTGTATATTTTTTACAATACCTTCTGGATATACCTTAATAAAAATAAACTTAAGTCAATCATTCTGGCATTTAATGCCAAAGTTTAAAATGATTTTATTTTGCTATCAAATGAAACATTCACTTGAACAGAATTAACGATTCCTAGCCAAATTAGTGCGAGTCGCGCTACACCGATTATATATATATATATATATATATGTATATATATATATATATATATATATATATATATATATATATATATATATAGCTTAATGACATTTCCTAAATTGTACATATAATCTTGCATCCATCTGATCAAATTATTCCCTTATCTATATTTTGGAACTATATTGATGTTAAAAGTTCATCTACATGCGAATGGAATATTTATAAAAGATACACCTTGATAGTGAAAATTACACCCCCTACAGGCGAACAAGCTTTCTTACATATAATCCTACTATAAATTGTATATTTGGGCGTGGTCTGAAAAAATAGTTATTCCCCTTTTTACTCAGGAAAAACGTCCCATTACCATCGATGTGAATGCACACTCGCCTGGACGATGTCATCTAAATACTTCATAATGATTCATAGGTGCATGTGTTCCCTGATAATTGTTTGCATTCAATTATTCGGTCCATAGTCCCATATTGATTCGTGCATATGCGACTGCGCATTTTGCAAAAATTCCTTGCGGTCCTTCAAGAATCCGGATTATGATTCGGACCCACACCATAAATTTAATTGATTATTCATTGGACCATTCCCTAGATGCCCTGAACATTTCATGGGATTCTGTTAAAGACTTCATGAGCTATGCTGTGGACAAACACACACACACACGCACACATGCACACACACATGAAAGGGAATCAATGCACAGCATCTTGGCGGAGGCAAATTAAATAAGAGTAGAGTAATAGAACAGCGCCTAGTGGTATGATTTTGAACGAAATTTTTCCAGTATATATAAATTCTAAACCATGTTGAGATATATCATAATAATAAACTCAAAAATGGAAAGTCTAAAATTCTTATTCTTAATATATTTCATTTCCAGTATATAAATCTTATTCTCGGAAAATCAGGGGGGATGATTAGGTTCCCCATCCCACCCTGGCTAAAATACTGAGGGGGGGGGGGGGGCTATATAGGCCAATTCCCTATGTATTGACGCCCCTGATTTTAGGCAGAACACCTTATATTGCATGCATATTTGACATTCCCGGTAGGTTAATCGTTCAGCTATATCACCTTTGGGGAAATATGAACAGTACCGGGTAGTCTAAATACTATAGGCGCGTCAACACAAGGTGGATGGGGGTATATATCCCCCACTTTTTAGTAAAGAGGGATGATCAATGTAAATATTCCCCTTTTTATTCAGAGAATAATATTTAATTAAACATATGAATAATTTGAATTATAGACACTGGATCAATTTCTGAGTTTTCTATGAAATATTACATATCTAAATCTGGTTAAGAATAAACCTTTACAGGAAACCAATTACCTGATTCAAAAACTTAATTGTATACTTAAATTGTAATATATTTGAAATTTGTCACAAAGATAATAAAAGATATGTAAGCACACACACATACATACACACGCACAAATATATATATACATATATATATATATATATATATATATATATATATATATATATATATATATATACATATATATATATGTATGTATGTATGTATGTATCGTGTAGAAGGATGTTCCAGTAACGGTGATATCATTTTATTTTGCCATCTGTGGGACATGGGCAGCTTTAATCCTCGCCGTTCCGACGATATCCGAGGGTTGCCGATAGACTTGCCACGCAGATTGTCATATTTAAGAACTACGTGGCATGATACCCGGACACTACCTGACCACTTTCCTTGTCAGCATTCTTGGAGATTTAAAATAAAATATAAGCAACAAAAAGTCAGGACACATGGTACGAGCACCAATATTAATTATTATTATAATTATTACTTTTATTATTATTATTATTATTATTATTATTATTTATATTATTATTATATTATTAGTCTAAAAAGGCCTAAATTTATGGTTCTCAGGCACCGCTCGCGTCAATTTTAACCCCCCATTTTTTTAAATTTTCAATAGAAACTTACTAATTTTGAGCTCCGGCTGCTCGGACATTTCTTTCAAGAAGATAAAATGATACAATTTAATAAGAATTCCTTTGTTATGTAGTGTTTTTACCTGTGTAGATAAAAAATATGTTATCATCATGCTTTTACCTGATCATGTGACATATATATCGAAAGGTACAAAAAAATATATATAAAAATTCGCCCCCCCCCCCCCGGCAATGATTTCTGAAAAAGGAGGCTGATAATCGACCCCCCCCCCCTTTATTATTTTTTATTATTATTTCTAGTAATAATATAGTAAAATGAGATAAAAATGGTTACCTGTGACTGCATATAATACCTAAGGCATCATCCTAACAAACTCTGCTGTTTGCTTCACTTAGAAACAGTGGATGGTTTTATCCCTTAAACCACGGCGGGCCCTTCTATTAACGAATGAATCTCGGTCCGCGACAAGGATAAAGGAAATGCCAAACCTAACAAATATATAGATCGTTTCAATTAAATTGTTAATTAAATAAATATAACATCCCAGGTTAATTAAAAAAAATATAACATCCCAGGTTGTCAAAATATCAATTTGACAACCCTCTAGGGTTGTAAAAAGGGTTGTTAAATGTTAGCTGTTAACCCATAGGTTGTCATGGACCTGTCAGGTTCATCCGTATTCTCTCTTTCTCATTCTCATTCTCTCTCTCTCTCTCTCTCTCTAAATATATATATATATATATATATATATATATATATATATATATATATATATGATAATAATAATTATAACAGACATGTTCAAGTAGAACGTATATTTATTCAAACCTTTTGGTCGTGTAACTTGTGATACGTGTATTTGTCTGCAACAGTTTTACGACTGATTATTCCTTACAATGTGGAAAGGTTTCTGTCTGAGTGTGTTTCAGTGTTCACATAAAGAGTAAATGTGTAGCTTTATTATATCGTCATCCACCTCGGCTTCCTCTCTAGCAAGTAGTTTACCACTCCAAGGTTGGGTTCACGGCTACCCGCGTGACAAGCATATAGCTCTATCTTCATTTTCTGTTTCTGTACTTGAAAAATAGACTTGCCCTGGTCCCTCCTACTCGGGGTTACAAATCTGTAACGAAGATGTTTTCTCCAGAGTCAGAGTGTCTGAAAATACAAAATAAAATGTAAAATTCCATGAAAACACATTTTATATGACAGAGTTGTGTACAGGATTTTGTGTACATTGAATCACAGCTTATATGACTGAATATGTCATCCTGATAATTTTTATTTTAGGTGCTACATTGGAGGGTTACTTTATATAATATTCATATAGGAGGGTTAGTTCCTGAGATTAAGGAGTCCTCCTACCATTCATCTCCCAAAATTTGTGCCTTCAATATTGCAAAATAAAAAAACAGTGTCATGTGAAATGTTATCTGAAAATGTTCATTATACATGTATTTATAAATGGGGTTCATTGTTATAGAGTCACTTACCATATGTTCATTTGCAAATAACCCATCCACATGGCTCAACAGGGCCAGAGGTACGTCTGTGTACTAGTTGTCAGGTGTAGGGTAGCTGCAGGGGTAAAAGGATGTATTGAAAACTTATATAATCATGTTCACACACACACACACATATATATATAATATTACAAATCTGTTATACTGTGTTTAGATCTAGTAGAAAACCAAAGTCATTTATCAATTAGTGGCTTAAAGTAAATCCATGTGTTGGGCACATAATTGCAATTTGCGATTGATATAGGACTACTGGCAACTCAGAGTAATAAGCCAGGGTGACAGTAATATTAGTACTATACCAAACATTTACATTTGGATTATTTACTTATATACTTGTCATATCCTTAAATGTTCTACACACACACACACACACACACACACACACATATATATATATATATATATATATATATATATATATATATATATATACACACACACATATATATATATATATGTATATATATTATGTAGATAGAACAATTTTGCTGAACATGTTGTGTGATATAAATACATACATATATATACATATATATATATATATATATAATTTATATACATGTATATATTTATATCACACAACATTTTCAGCAAAATTAATTAATAGTTACCTGGCAGTTACCTCAGCTAGCTGTATTCTCCTTCTCCAGGCTCATTGGTCCAGGAATAGACTCTACAAAATATTTGAAAAATACTTTTACTACACAGATGACCATTACCATTGAAGAATGTAATTATTATATATAAAAATTAAACCTTACACATTATATTTATACGTGTGTGTGTACTGAACCTGCTGTATTATGTTACAATCACACTGTAAAGACTCAGGAGTACACATTACACCAAATTTTGATAGTTTTTTTTTAATAAACATACATTTAGCTTTACTAATAGATGTATTTTCGGGTACTTGGTTACATTATTTGAAGTTAACAGAACCTGTTGTAGCCACTTTCAAAATATGCCATCTATAAAATAGTATACATACAGATATATTATAATACATAGGCCCCCCTACTATACAAAATTCAACTTACCGAACTTGACTGTCACTTAGAAGACATACATTATGTGGTTCCTTGTTTAGCAATTTTGACACAGCTAAAGTATTAAAATTAGTGCCTTTTATTAACAAATTACTCACTTTTCAGAAACAGCAATTTATACAATTTACCTATTCACCGGCCGACTTGACTGGCTATCACTCGACAGTACTTTGTATACGATGCACTGCAATCGCTTGGGCAGTGACGACGACGATGATTGTTGTGAAGACTGCAAAACGATCCATACTAACTTATACTGTCAAATGCTGAATTAATGTAACACCGACTCTCTTAGTATCAGTACCCTCTCGGCAAAAATGTTGTAAACACACATGTTGTAAATGTTGTGTACACCCGAGACTTGTACTCATACACATGGCATGTTTACATGGAGCGCAGCACTTTGTGCACGTGCACGCAACCGTGTCCTAGTTCCGGCCATTGCAGTCCGCGAGGTATCCCGCATCCGGCCCGACTCACGCGTGGTCAGCGTGCGCCCTTGTCCAAGCTGGCTGCCGCGCTGCCAGGGAGCTGCTCTAGGCCTGACACTTCACGGATGGTCAGCGTGAACTCCCCTGGGGTAGTTTAGTGCTGTGTCATGAGAACCATAGCCATTTCCACCCTCCGACTCCCCGTGGGGAGGTCATATTTGGGTGATTCGACTCCCCTACGTTTTCAGTGTACCTAACCCTCCGCAAAATTTCAGCGGAAACCGTTCATGATGTATCGGGTAAAGGCAAAAGGGCCACGATGAGTTCATGACGTCGCGCAACCTCGCGGAGGTATAATCATAAATAACAACTCGGGCACAGACAGGTATCTCGGTGTGCTTCAGCAATTTTCTGCTGTCGTCCCAGAAAACAAGTACCAGAGTGGGGCAGAAAGATAAAGTCCACGTATACTATTGACCTCTGGTGACGACCATTTCCTGAACCCTAGCTTGTATGTAATATCCTCTCCATCAATGTTTAGTTCCCTTTTCACAGCATTTTGGAGATGATACATTGGTTGTTTATAAGTTATAATAAGACTTGCAAGGGCATGTCATATCTGAGAATACTTCATTCATATCCCATTGTTTAATTCACAGGAAAAGTCTCACAACAGAAGCGGAGGGATGGCGTACCAGCGGGGAAGTCGTGAACCGTTCCAACAGCCGTCAAACCAAATGCCTTCAGTATTCACGAAAATGCCAGATTTTTTTTATGTCTACATGTATTTTGATATTTACCACGTACTTTTATATAATCAGCACATATCCATATGAGGCTAAGAGAATAAATATGACCGTGGTATCTGGTTTGGAACGCCGCCTGCCGACAATTCTCATTATTGGAGGCATGAAATGTGGTACAGGAGCACTGCGGAAGTTCTTGTCCTTGCACCCGGATACTGGCAAATCCTACATAAACGGCATCGACTGGTACCGTGCTCAAATGCATCCATCCCGCGCTGATCAATTAACATTCGAGAAGTCGATCTATTTCCCTAATCCGTTCAATACGCCACGAAATATATATGAAACTAACAAAAAAATGAAACTTATACTGATGTTGCGAAATCCTGTACAAAGGACAATATCACATTTCGCTAGGGCTAAGGATCTTTTCTCTTCGTCTGTAAAAGGTTGTCCGATGCTATGGAAATGTGTGATTAATAATCGGACAGGGGAAGTTTCAGAGGAAAACAGTTTTATCGACTTCAGTATGTATTTTAAACATTTGTCTAAGTGGTTGGTATATTTTCCATTAAAACAGTTTCTCATCCTGGACGGGGATTTATTCGCAGAAAATCCTCTTCCAGCAATGAAGAAAGTCGAGCAATTTCTCGGGCCACGGGAATACTTTGATGATTCAGTTTTATATTATGACAGTACTAAAGGATTTTACTGCTACAGGGTTGCACAAAACAAAACCGAATGTCTTCCTAAAGGGAAAGGTCGAAAGCACTCTACGGTTTCAGGTGACCTTTTGAAGAGATTATCTGAGTTTTTTAAACCCCATAATGAAATGTTGTACGCCCTTATTAACAGGCGAATGGACTGGTCATAAGGGCTATAATGGTTGGTATGACTTATAGGCTTTCCACCTGGTATACCGAACTGTGTAATCAGAATGAGATATAACAAGCAAAACGAGTACAAATGTGTTTTAAATTTTCCCCGAGCACGCAGGTTTTTAAGCTTTTACAAGTGAGCGGCCCATGCGGTGCGTTGCCTGCGTGAATCGGAACTGTACGCTTTACATCAGCCAGCTGGAATTCATTAGGGTCAAGCCCGGAAAGCCGAGATGAAGTTGACAATGAAATCTTATAATGTTTTACACCACCCGTTTTTTTTTCGAATAAACTGTGACGTTTTCAATGTTGGATGGAAACCGTGTTGCCAGGTGACTTCCTTGCAGGACATTCCTTTGTAATTCCTTGTCAATGATTTAAACAATTAATACCTATGCCTGTTTTTTTTTCAATTAATGTAATCATTGCTTGTCTTTGGCTTTGAGTCATTTCACCAGGTTCAAACAATAATTAAAATACAGTAATACATCTGATCGGATATCTTGAAGGAAGTTTAAATAAAATTCTTTAGATAGACCATCATGCCCGGGTGATTTATTGTTCTTCATTCTCTTTTTATTTCCCATTTATTTCCTCCATCGTCACCTATTCTCCTTTGAATCAACGGATTATACCTTCTCTATGAATGTATTTTTATTAATAGGTTTCGAAAATGCCAATTATCATATAGATAAAATTGTCACATGTTCCATTAATAACATATATACCATTTTGTTTTAGTGTCATTCATCCCCATCAGCGTAAAAAGATGAAAAAGAAAAATTAATCCCCTCCCCATATATGTATACTGTATCCATCAAGGTCAATTGATGTATCCTTCAAGTTCAATTATCCTCTCGACCATTTGATAACATTAAACCTGTTCTGATTCGTATTAAGGCTCATAAATTTATATATATATATATATATATATATATATATATATATATATATATATATACTAATCAATGATAATTCGCTGTCTTATATCATATAATGATTTATTACAAATCCTTCATCAATATCTATGATAAGGAATTAAATAAATTAAATTTTTGTTCCAATTAAAGTCAATGTTTCTCCACATGCTCTTACTTGACCCATGATTGAACAAGAATACCGCAGCAGTGCATAATATACCCTTCGTGTTTCTGGTGACCTCCGATCTCCTTAAATATGCGTGACCTGTGAAGAGACCGTAATTCAGGTAAGAAACTTTATTGGTAGATATGTATAATGAGTTTCATGAACATCCATAGTATTTTTTTGTAAGTCAGCAATATGCCTCCAAGGTACGTTGACCTCTACCCTGATTAAATATTCATGTTTATTTTGGAAATATAACTTAGTCGAGATTTTTTAACTTTTTTTATGAGCTTGATCAAAATTCTTCATATTTTTGATAAGTTATCGCGGCGACAGCTCAAAGTAGCCTTGTGACCCGGTCACCTTATTTAATATGCGTGGATGTTCCCCATAATCGAACTCGGTCGAGATAATCTGTTGGGAAGCTGTTATTGCGGTTTTCGTGAAAATCCTTCAAAGACCCGGTTAGTTATCGCGGTAACATTAAAAGTTAACAGACGGACTAACGGTGGGTATACCATAATACTCCCCTAATATGACGGTGGTATTAAAACAGAATGACCACGCGACTGGTTACTCCATGTCATTGTAAATTTTCTGTCACTGTGCGTTTCCAGTTATAATTTTTTTTTTCGATTCTTATATTCTCTGAGACCTCTTGAGTTGTATTCAATGAAATTACTGAACAAAATAGTGTACTGTCTATATGAACCAGCAAACATAAAAACCAAAGCATAATGAAGATAAACAAATCAGTGAATTGATAGCTTTTGGTGTCATAGCTGCCCACCCAGCACCGTGAAGATATGAGCAGAGTTTGGTGTAACATATATATACAAAAAAAGAAACACATTCAAACCATAATATTGAAGGAATCATGCTCCTCATTCTTTTGTTGTAGAACTTTAGCAGAAAGGCCTGCTTTTCCCTTAATTCATGAATGAAAACTTTCACCCAGAGTGCTTCCGTACTTAACTCTGTGCACTCCCCCCTCGGTATCACTGAAAAAACATGCCCATTCCATGTCCAGTATTGAATATCCCTTGAATCCTCCTTAACCTTGTTGAAAAGCGCCTGCATGCCAGGACAAAGACCCTCAATGATCAATGTGTTTGTGCGGTTCTATTTTCCCTGTCTTAGAACCTGACTACAATAGACCTGGGTTTTTTTTGGGTATTCCGTTTTTAAACTCTGTGTAAAGCATCAGTGTCTATCACATCCAGGGTAATTCCAAGGCTATTTCTCATCAGATCTAATGTGATTTTACGACAGTCCTCTTGAGTTTGTTGTTCCTCAATACCTTATATTTTTATATTTTCTCTCCTAAAATATTATTCGTTTTCCACTGCATTGATTTTTTGCCTGATTTGCTGATGACAATGCATGTTCAACTTTCTGGTTTCTAGTTGTTGTTTTCCTCAGACTACGTGAGTTATGATGTGAACCAGGTCTCGTATTCAAATACACACAAAAACAACAAACACACGAACGGGAATCAACGCAATCCCTCTTGGCGGAAGCAAAATAATAACAGGAAGATAGAAGAGCGCGTAGACGTCCAAGCATTGGGATTCTGAGTGGAATTCATCCGATTTATCACCACTAGAAATTGATCGTCACCAGATGTGGTGAATCATGGAGATTTAATGGTGTATTCATATCCTAACATTTCAATACACTAAATCAATACAATTACATAGTATAACAATAATAAAAATGTACAGTACCATAGTCCAGATCCTAGGTTTTGGTTCCTGGATACCAGCACTATCACAGACCAACACGAGTCCTTTACACTCTAAATCCCCTTGTGTAAAAAAATAACACAAATGTGTGTTCCTCAAACACAAGTGCTTGTGTCTTATATGAACAGCGTCAACTTGTGTTAAAACAACAATAGAAAATGTGTCAAACCCAGTTTGACACAAGCTTGGTTTAAAATTTAACACAAGTCTCTTGTGTTAAATGTAACATATTCTTGTGTTAAATTTACGCAAGATACTTGCGTTAAAGGTAACACAATCTTGTGTTATAATAACACAATTTAGTTGTGTGAAAGGTAAAAGAATCTTGAGTTAAACTTTTTTTCTGTTGATCATATTTCACCTCGAAATCAAGAAATGCTAGATTAATCTCAATAATGTCTGCCTATATATAATTATTTGAAAAATCTAGGTATATTATAGTCTTCATACATGATAACTTATCTTCTTAAATATAGAGTAAGTTTTTTTCTCCAAGAAGATGCTGTGTTCTTAGCAGATCGAACGGCACAAGCTCTGGCATCTGTAAAAAAATCTGCTTATTATAAGTAAGTATTTAGTTAATAAGTTTTAGTAATGGTTTCGGGAACATTGAAATAATTTTATATGTATAAAATATACGTCTAGTGCATAATATACATTTCATGTGCCATCTGAGCGATATTGAGAGGATATCGGCAGGTAAGACTAAAATTATGTTGCTCAATTAGATAATTTTTACAATTTAGAAGAAAAATCTTTAAACTCATGCAATGGTATCCACAATGACATTTAATATACTCACAAATTCAGAAGAACAAAGCTTGATTTCAGCGTGCAAAACAGATTTGTTTTCCTTTCTGAAGCAGGGCTGTGACAGTAAACATCGCGTGGCTGGACAGCACAGTGGTAGTCCAGACAAAGAAAGTTGGCGCGCTTCAGTGGCGACCCATGTGCTAAGGTCAAATTAGCCCCTCCGACTAACTTTTGCTCGTCCAGTAGTCAAGTTCGTCATTCATACATCTAAGTGCGAACAACTTAGTCGACCGTGATTTTGACTAACTACATGACGAAATTGTTTTAGTGTTATAATATTGATACGGATTAATCGGGTAAGGCCCGGACGGGTCTATTGTGACCACGCAATTTACACATAATAACATAAACCCCACAATCTATGTATTTCTAAGAGAATTTACTTGAATGGAAAGAGGGGATAGACAGGCAGTATCTAGACAGCCAAGCTTTTTGTTCGGATGAATTATTTTTTAGATGAACGATTTCGCATGAAATTGCTCCGGGAATAACCGTGATTACTGCCGAGTTTGGGACATCGCCGGATACTGACTGACCCAAATCGATTATAGCCTGTATCTCACTGGGCTGCGAAAGCTTTGAGACAAATTGCAAATGCATTGACGAGAGAGTCTCAAAAGTGTCTTAGAACATTCGCGGCCGTTCTCAATTTCCTCGCGTGATTTGCAAAGTTTCGCTTATTTGTCGCACAAATTTTGAACATGTTAAAAAATTTCGCAAATCAAACTTTCTCGCAAAATAGTCGCAGAGGCGTCGCTGGTGTCTCAAACCAGTCTCAAACATGTCGCAAATTATTCCCAAGTCAGTTTCCGCGAATCAGGAAGTGCAAGAACTGCGAGACAACTTTGAGAGGGGTTTGCGACCTATGCAACTACATTGCGAATATTTGGAGATAAAAATGGGAATCTGACATTCTGGTCGCGAATATGCGTGCATATATTTCACAAATGTGGTGCGAATGTCTTGGGAACATCGCACGACATTAGCACGACGGGTATATGAACTCCAGCCAAATTTTGGGCCAACCACTCGTACAATGTCCGCAAACATGTCGTAAGTACGATTCACTGTGATTGCCAGTGAAAACTGTCGCTAATTCGCGTATTTTCTCGCAATTGTCGTGTCTCCAACTAGTCGCAAGCTGTTGCAGCCCAGTGAGATACTACCTTAAGCAAGCCCATGATGAACGTGTGGCAAGGTCTTGTAACATTTTCGATCGATTTAATTAATACATCATACAGAAAACATTATAATATAATAAAGTAATTATTGCTGAACAGCCCTGCGCTGGAAACAATCGGTATTGTGCTTACATCATGTCGCGCGTGGCTTCCCTGATAACTGGAATAACTTGCCATGACCTAAAACGTGCAACCATCACGCGGCAGATAGGTTATCTACGGGAACCTTTGTACATGTACTGCATTTTTATTGAAATTAAAAGCGAAAGGATCGGTTCAATGCACAAGTAAACAAGTTTATTTACACAGTTTTATTTCAAATGAATGAATCATAACGTAAATGTCGCTGATCGTAGATCTGTCGACGTTGAATTCTATGACGAGGTCAGTGGCTTGATAACCGTGTCACGTCACAAGGATCGACAGCTTTTCATCAACTAACAGAACATGGCGCTTGCGCTTACGCGACTCCAATGACGAGTAAGAGTTAACAGTATGTAAAAAATCACGTGGAGAATAATCAGAATGAGTAGTTAATCTTGTTGACATTGACTATCAAAATGGTTTAGTAAACTTCGTAGCACGGTTTATAAAACGCTCAGACTTCCTCAACTGCAGTCGTAAGTAGCGATTCTAGCCAATCAAAATTCCCATATTTTGGGTATAAATTATCTGGCCAATATTCTTTGTGAGGCTGAAATCATTACACCTACAACCAGCTGTCGGCTACTAAGTTATGGTCTATTGTTACATTTTGTTTGTATAGATTAATTAGCCCGGCTTTAATTTTGATTAAAGCTAACCGAGGACTACCCCGGCTGTCGGGGCGGTGTTTTCACACCTACTGCCTACGCTCAGGTGCACTAATCAGTCGGCACTATGTATCACCGCTGATCCGGCTACTTTTGTTTACAATCAGACGATAGTTTCTACCATTTATATTCCGAATTTTTTGCCATTGTTCAGATTTAGTAGAAATGGTCAATATTTCGGTCCTCCGTTTTTTTTTCGGATTAACGGATAAAAGGTCTCCGGATATTCGACGTTCTACTGTTTTATGTGTGTGAGACGATCGCGCACCAAGCCTTATCCCAACCCCCACCCTGAGACATATATATATATATCCCACTGGCAGTGAACACATTTTGATATGTATACCCTTTCCATCTATAAAAAAAATTAACCAACATGGCTATTCATACATCTATATAAATATATATATATAATATGCCAGAACGTTTTGGGGACTATGTACTTAACGGGTGATAATATTTTTAAACAAGTGCATTTGTTAACATAAGTATGTTTAGGATAAGTTCCTTGCGTAAGCTACATGACTCGTTCTGAGATTTGACGAGTGAGTGATATCATTAAACGATTGTTTTTTTTTGCGTATGCTGACTTTCTCCACTGCCACCAGTTTCTGGGTTTTTCACTTTCATATATGTATACCGCATGTGAACATAATGTTCCAATATAAACATCTATCCGAAATCCTACTAGAGGCCGTCCACTGCTAATGATGTCATGCGCGACCTATCATTCTTTGCAGTTAGTGTCGGGACGCCACTTCTCTACTGGGGGAGCGTTTGGTATATGGTGTGGATGATGTGCTGTTGGTATGGTGTGGTGGATCTGATATAATTTTTTATATATATATATATATATATATATATATATATATATATATATATATATATATAAGATCAGCACACATAATATGAAAGTCATTAATACTAACAAAGCTGCAAATGTTCTCCTAAAACATTGTAAATGCCGTTAAAATGATGAATGTGCTGTGAATGGTCAGTGTGAGCTGTGATACATTGTCTATAAGGCAACGGTTAGGACAGACGATGATGAGATATAATACATAGGTTGTTCTGAAGGTGATTTCAAGACCAGATACAATGACCATAGTCTTTTCGTAACAGATCCTACGCTCAAAACACTGAGCTGTCTAAAGCTATCTGGACCCTAAAAGACCCTGATCCGCAAACATAATATGAAAGTCCTAAATACAAACAAAGCTGCAAATGTACACCTACAACAATGTAACTGCCGTTAAAAAAAGATACATGTCCCATGAATGGTCAGTGTAAGCTGAGATGCATTGTCTATAAGGCAACAGTAAGAACAGACGATGACGAGAAACACTGCATAGGGTATACTGAAGGTGATTTCAAGACCCGATACAGTAACCACAAACAATCCTTTCGTAACAGATCCCACGCTAAAACAGTAAGCTGTCTAACACACCTGGAGCCTCAAAGACAAGAATATCAATTACAAGCTCTCCTGGGAAATCACGGCCAGGGCAGCACCTTACTTCTGTGGGAGTAGGAAGTGTGGTATCTTTTTGTCTGAAAAGCTACTTATTGCAACTGCCCCCCTGGATCATTGTTTTATTCAGGAGCTGAAATTCTCTCCAAGTGCCGCAATCTTAACAAATTCACTTTGAAGTGTTTTAAAACCTAGCATTCATAGCTATAATCAACGTGCTTGCTCACCCACCCCTCGGAGGATGCGCTCGGCTTACTTACCTGTTTACGTATTTGCTCTCTAACTGCTTTGTAATATTGTGGGACATGGCGTTGCCACTACCCTATAATGAATTTGTCGAGTCGAGTCCACTCTGTATGAGTGTAGCACATTTGTCTTTTATTATTTATATTTTTAAAGTGTAAGTGTATTTTTATATTATTTTTTATAGTATAAATGTATTTTTATATCATATGTGTATACAACTGAAATGTTGGACTATTAAAAATCAGCATACTCTTATGAATGGGCATCCTGGTGAAATTATCTTTGTAATAAATAATTAAAAAAATTGTAAATTATCAAAAACAAGCCTCTTTCCACCGTTATGTTCCAGGTTTGCACGTGTACCCCGACTAATCCTATTGTGCCCCCGAGGACAATAAGTTCAGTGTCCGACTGTCAGTTTTTCACTTGCTCTCCCCGATACACACAAAGGATAATCTCGTAATCTCGGCATATAAACCATGCCGTCAGCTTCATTCTCACAATATTCTTCACAGATATCCACTTGTTTTAATTCACAGGAGAAAACCTCAGAACACAGGCGGAGGGATGGCCTACTAGCGTGGAAGTCGTGCACCGATCCAACAGCCAGTACAGATCAGTACTCACGAGAATGCCAGATTCCTCTTAAGTCTACATGTTTTTTTTTATATCAACCATATACTTTTACATACCCAACGCAAACCCATATGGGCAAAAAGAATAAATATGACCCTGGTATCTGGCTTGGAACGCCGACTGCCGACATTTCGCATTATTGGAGGCGGATGTTTTTGTCCTTGCAGCCGGATACTGTGATGTCATATGATGATGAAACTATGTTCTTGGGTAAATTCTACATGAACGGCATTGCCTGGTACCGTGCTCAAATGCGTCCAACCCTGATCAAATAACATTCTAGAAGTCAATCAAGTTCCCCAATCCGTTCAATTTGCCTAGAAACATATATGAAACTTACAAATAATATGAAACTTGTACTAATGTTGCGAAATCTTGTACAAAGAAGAATACAACATTTCGCCTGGGCTAAGGTACTTTTTTTTCTTCGTCTGTAAAAGATTGCCAGTTAATATGGAAATGAGTGATTAATAATCGTGCAGTGGCTGTCTCAGAGCAAAATAATTTTGTCGACCAGAGTATGTGTTATAAGCATTGTCCAAGTGGTTGGTGTATTTTCCATTAAAACAGTTACTCATCCTGGACGGGGATTTATTCGCAAAAAAATCTTCTTCCAGCGGGCTACTGGGTTATTTTGATCGTTCAGTTTTATATTATGATAGTACGAAAGGATTTTACTGCTACAGGGATGCACAACACAAAACTGAATGTCCGCCTAAGGGGAAAGGTGGAAAGCATCATCCTGTTTCACGTTAAATTGTGAAGAGATTATCTGACTTTTTTAAACCCCATAACTAAATGTTGTACGCCCTTATTAACAGGGGGAAAGAACTGGTTCCAAAGGATGGTGACTAATGACCATAATCCTAAGCAAAGAACGGCTCTTCCTTAATGTTTCCAAGCATAAGAGGCATGTCATGTGGCATATATGGTGTACAAATGGCGTATGGACATATATACAGATAAGACTAAATGCTTTCAATCAATGTCGAGGAAATTGATGTCAAATCTATCTGTGTTGGCGACTGTAGTCTTAATTGAAAGCCAACTTGTGATAGATATGCAACTGTAGTTGACTGTAGCAGCATTGTCTGTCCAGAGGATTACCATATTAAATGAGATTATTTAAACTTAATGTTGTAACATCCATGATAGTCTCGAGATGAGATTCTAAGCAACAAACATGAAATGTAGAAAAAATAACATTATGCTATTTTTTTATGACACACACGACATATAAAAGATCAATCAGAGAACAGGGACAAATTTCCCGTGGGTCTATCCAGGAATTTCGCTTCATGTTCGTGGTCCCTTACCATACAAACTGATCCCACAATAGCTAAGCTTATTCTTCGTTCGAATTGAGAGGAAAAGATGAAGAAAATAGTTCAGAATAGGTTTTACCTTTTTCTTCACAAGTGCAGTTCTAGGCCCGTTAAATTATAGCCACATCGTTAATGTAAACGCAAGGATTGGAAACAATTTCACCCCAAACAACCTCACCTGGCCCAACCCCACAAAGCTGATTATATTGCATCGAAACCATTGCACAGATATTTATGGTAACAATCAAATCTATAAATCTAAAGAGGGCTTTCATTTCACAACATATATCATTTATAAAATGTACAATTGTAAAGATTAATATTCTTGCAATACGAATCTTATGAAAATGTCCACCTATATACATAATTATAGCAACAATTGATGTATTCCTCAAAAATTTGTCAATCAACTGTAACATATATACTTTGTGACTGCAATGCTGACGACCTTAAATGTAGATCGCTGTTTGAACCTTTACTAAATAACGTTACGCATTCATTAGGAATGGCAATACAAGCAACAGCTGATCAACCACTTCATGGTTCGATCAATGCTTGAGTACCCATGATGCACGTAATGAAATCAGTTCTGTTGATATTTTGTATGACTATGTAACGTCCGATCACTTACCATTTTGTATTTCAGTCAATATAATTGGTATACCCAGTGTTACAAGAAAAAACAACAAATGTCAAATTTAAAAAGCCTAACTGGAGGGTAGCTAACAAACAGCTACTTGCAAGATATGGAGATGCCTTGCAGAATACATTTGACAACCGTCTTTTTGATATTTGTAATATTAAGCCCTGTAAATCGTATAAATAAGGAACACTTTGCCAAAATAGACATGTTGTATACACTAAAAGTAATTATTTTGTTCTACATTCCTAATCTACATGGCAAGACTTCGCTGGAATCAATATGTCCATAAGGCACACGCGTCTGCAAGAGGAGCACAGGGACGTAGTCTGGACTGAGGAAGTGGGCCGTAATAAGTCCCGGCGGGGGGGATAAAACTAAGCAATTTACATATATATATATATACATTACTAAGTCATATAATTAAGTAAAAATATAAATATTCCTATTTATTTCAACTAAGAACCATGTTTTATTCAGGTTAATTACAGGTCCATTCGAGAGGGAATGAGAGGGGGTTATCCATATCATATATTTGGAGTATGTTTGAGTAGGTAATGAAAGGAGGACATTTTGAGTCATTTTCACAAATAATATTGGGATTTTCTTTTCCTCAAGGTTCTCTTATGTCTTTGTAGTCAAACTGTTGAGGCGTTCAATATTTTAAATTTCTATTTCCTCAAACTTATTATATAAAATCTTAATTGTTTTCAAAATGTTTTGTCAATGGTAAAAAGGCGAGTGTACGTTTTCAACTTGAAAAATATTATCTGTTAATCGTAATGCTCGGGGTTAAATAACTGATATATTCAGGTCTTATGTTAAACTTTGCATTTTACCAGAGTGCGTGGTCGTGACAGCACACAGAACTCGGCAGAGCATCGATCGTGAGTTCGAGTATCGGTATCAGCAGAGGAGCCGTGAAAGTGCTCACGGTCGACCACAACCAGGGCCTTGCGCTCTGCAGCTGTTCCTAAATATCCTCAATTAATGAATTTGAAAGTAATAGACTGTGGATAACTTAAATATAATATAATTGCAAATTGATAAAAAATATATATCTAAAAAAATGAATCACGAAAATTAAAAAAATAAATAGATTAGATGAGATATATTGCAGCTCACACAGGGCGCTCACGCGAGCCACCTTCTTGACCTGCCATTGGTAATATGTAGCAAAGGCGATTTCATGCATATATATATATATATATATATATATATATATATATATATATATACATATATATATATATGGCAAGGGGGGGGGGGCATGAAGGCTGGTTAGCCGACCCAGGAGACTACACACAATGTCAAGATAAAGACCAAACGATTTAAATATTCCACCCGTTACTGCAGGGGAGTCGAGAATCGACCAAAAGCCAACTCCCTGGGCAGAGATCTAAATGCTCGAGGACAGTTAATTTTTAAATTTTTAGAAATGTTAACGTTAGCTAAGACCAAGTTTAATTAACATAATCACTTGCGATGAACAAATTGTTGAAATATTCCAAGATCATTATAAGTCCATTTTTACGTGATCAGCCTAATTTTGAACCTAAATCCTCTTGCACAAGACCTTACAAACATTTCTTTTTATGAAAGTACACGCGTAAGGCAAGATTAACTTTTACAAGCGTTAACAAAACTGGAGCTTTGGAAATCCTATGACCCAGACCGATTGACCGCTGAACATTTCATTCATTCCAAAGAATTTTAGTTAATCCATTATTTCTTTTGTTTACCTCAATACTTATGCATGGAAACATGCCCAAATAGATGAAGTGTAGTATTTTAGTACCATTTGTATAAAATAAGGTAAAAGATTTGCGCAAGGGAGACTTCAGACCAATTGCCGTGTCTACTGTCCTGTCGAAACTATTCGAGATTCTTTTTGAACGATTAAAATTGTGTTTGTTTAAATGTAACCGATAAGCAGTATGGATGAGAAAAGAACATTGGCAGCGAACTTTTTATAGTTTGTTAAAAGAATCTATAAAATACTGTTTGACAAGGGGATCACACTTGTTTTTTTTTTTTATTTCCTGGACGCAGCTATTGCAAGGGAAAACTTGTTACACCAGAAGATAAAAATCTACTCAAAATCCTTCACGATTTTTTTTGGTATAAAATGTCGTGTGGTTTAGTATATTGTGCTAATCTGAGTGGCAGCTTCAGAAAGACTTCTTTACACAAACCTAAAATTGCATACAATAATGCATTCCGAATTTTCATTAAATTACTGAAAACCTGCAGTACCAATAATGAATTTGTTTGTCTTGACTTTTTGTTGGTGTGACTTTTGACCCTCTGATGCGTAAGTAAAAGCACTCTTGAAAAACATAGTCATGAAAAGTGTTAATTTATATGTAAGCGCGATGTACAACTCAAATCTATAAATAAAAATAGATTTTTTTTTTCGTAAGTGCGCGCAGATGCCCTTTATAATAAGGGGACCCCTCCCCAACAAAAACAAAAAAGTTTATATTTTTTTCACATCTGTAACATAATTTCCTGACAAGATGTACGTAGGAGTATGTATGTATATATGTATGTGTGCGCATATATATTCAAATGTATATATGTATATATGAATATATGTAAAGATGTATATTGTGAGGTATTGGTGGAGCAATCAACGGATCAGCAGTCAGACACAGAACAAAACACACCACTGTGTCTTACTACTAGTTAAACAAAAAGGGTATACACAAAAAGAAGATAAAATGTACCGAATTCACATTCCAGTTAGACAGTCTCTAGATCTCCTAAACTAACGTTACTGGACCACGGCTGATGACACCTCTCTAGACCACGGCTGGCGGCATCTCACTGCAACTCACTATACAACCGCTGGCAGCACCTAACGCGACTCTGGCTTGCAACAACTCACTTGAAACCGACTGCCACCAACTCATTCGACACCGGCTTGCAGCATCTATCGCAGCACCTCTCAGGAGACTGGTTGGCAGCACCTCTATGGACATCTCTTCGGTCACTGGGTGACAGGACCTCTCTGAACACCTATCTGGACATAGGACGCCAGCAGCTCTCGTAGCACCTTTCTGGAAACTGGATGGCATTCCCACTCTGGTCGCCGAAGCATCAGCTCCCAGGACACTGGCGTTCGGCAATGTTAGACTCTGCAGGCTCCACAGACTGTGTCTCAATACTGCGTATGTAATTCTTTAAATACCCTTCTACCCTAGAGGCTTATTCATATTCAAAATACTATACAAAGCCTAGTCTTGATTTTAGACTATGGTCCATTAAAATCCATATGCACATAGAATAATAAATATGCTGGAACAAAACACGCTTAACCCCAAGGCGAGCACCACAACAATAGCATAACTTGACCTGCAGCGCACTCTGTAACCCCTCTCTTGAATATAACCATTGTCTAACAACACAACACTTTGACCGGCACTTTAATTATCGCTGAACAAATACAACTGTAAAGCTAACCCTATACAGCTAACCCGAGAAATGAAAATAAAACAAAATGACACGATCCATTTCGTGACAAGGATTTTTTTAGGCCTCCTATGTTATAACTCTTATAACAAAACGAACAAGTGTACACAGGCGGTTCGGCGTTTCTGGCATTGTTTTAAGGGTTCAACAAATTACCTTAAGTAAATAGACGACATGTATCTGAATAAGCCTTCTGAAGGGTAAAGTGGGTTTGTTCTTAGCCACCTTTTTCCAGCGCTTCACGGCTGTATGTTATTGAGGCCAACACCCATGCCAAGATAGATATGGTAATGTTTATACTCGCTCCACTTGACTCTTTGCATGTCCGTACGATACGGATCTAAGTTCCCTTTTACCACTTGTCACATAACTAGTCCTCGGTCGATTGAAAGCGTGGCAGATATTCATTACAGCCATGACGTATTGTCTCTATTGACAGAAATGTAAATATGTTTCTACTGCTTTATTACGGCCGTATGATACCACCTAGGAAATGTGATATTGTCAAATACTAGTTTAGAGGAGGTACTTTTTGTCAATCACATGGACTTCCGTGTGTAAGTAATAACACAGGTAGGAAAAACTTTATGCGTAGGCTATAAAGTATTTCTTCCGCCCTTAGTTATATTATTTTGATTGATGGTAGTATATTGCGCAACATTGAACCTACATTAGACAAATTGAGCCTGTAAATCGTAATCTTAATGCATACAATGAGTTTTAGATTCACCAGGAAACCTAGCTCACCTGATTGTTATTTACCTAATCTATATTCTAGCTGTCTGGTCGTCACTTATCAGGGGCACAAATCTGACCTGGGCACAAAGAAGTCCCTGCAAAGCCTCTTTTGAGACTTGAAATTATTTATCTGGAACTTATTTTCTCTGGGTAACAGGGCATTTTATCACATCAAGAACAATTCTTTATTTTATTTAAAAAAAACTCCATTTTCTCAGTCTTTACTACATCAATTGTCATGACTTTTACCTTGCACCTGGATTATAATATATTTTCTTTTTTTCCCTAAACTTGGTGCGCTATCTGGATGAATTCTATTTTTGAGCATAAACGACTTAATTTTGAGACTGCTTAAATGCAACAAACGGTGTGTTATATACACCACCTTAGCTTTATCTGGTGTCCTGAAATTTCGTGTGTTTGTTCACCAGGACTTTTATGGGTTTTAGTCCATAAAGACCTGTTTTGTTTTATTCGCGCGAAAAGTTTTATTACAATCAATAAAACACCAACGAATCGGACGCCTAGCTCGGTCTAGTAACCTGGATGCTGGCAACAAATTGTTTTATATGTCGCTGATGTTTGATTTGGCCACCTTTATAGACCAGTGGTGCAAACTGGATTTTCTCCCTTTACGTCTGTTTAACTTATAGTGAGTCAACTAATAGCCATCCTTTCATTAAAAAAAACACAGTTTATAACATTTTCTGTAAACTGTTAAGCATTTTGATCATTACTAGATTTTATGTAATAATGACTGTGGTCAAAATCTATGTTATGTGTGATATTTAATTTTCTTCTCCGTTATTTTACTATAGATTGGCTGGGATTACTGAGATCAATGTTTGGTTTGAATACGCGAAAGACAATTTATGCATGAATGGTTTTACAACAGTCGCATTTACGACAATTTTGCAGTTTATCACAATATTGGCAGGTTGTATTAGTCTTGATTATTTCAGATGTTGCCGTTACAACAATATTGTTGGCATGTCTTATTGTGATTAAAGTATAACGTTTAGGGATTCGAAGTATATTTTAAGGTCGACATAGGTAACCGTATTATTCTTTTGCAGTTACTGTGCAGGTACATACTTATTTGTTCAACGGTGTGTATCGATTATGTATAACGACCTTTAGCGCTCACGTTAATATATTCGGGCCACGAATATGGACATCCTTTTGTTGATTTGTCACTTTTTTTTACACAATAGGAGCGAACGCGTTGTCTCGGAGAAGTGCCGCACCAACACACTTCGTACATTTAGGAATTTGACCGAAAACCTCTATTTTTCATCGACAATAGATCAAAACTTCATTTGTGTCATGGCAAGTAGATATCGACTCGCATTTATTTGTTTCTTAATCGGACTACTTACTTCTATGGGTATATTTATTATCCCGTATAGAATCATTTTCGGAAAACAGAAAGTCAGTGCAGGTGGAGTGAATTATACAGCACATGAGACGGAGAAAATAAACAAGCCAATGACCCACGACGTGAAACGCCGCCTGCCGACAGCACTAATCATTGGAGGAATGAAATGTGGAACAGGAGCACTCAGTAAATTTTTGTCCCTGCATCCGGATACTGTGACGTCATATAATGAAGAAATTTTGTTCTTTGGTAAATACTACATGAACAACATGGACTGGTATCGTGCTCAAATGCATCCATCCCGCGCTGATCAATTGACTTTCGAGAAATCGATTTATTTGTCCAAACCGCTCAGTACAACACGAAATATATATGAAACTAACAAAAATATGAAACTTATACTATTGTTACGAAATCCTGTACAAAGGACATTATCACATTTCGCCATGAATAAGGTACATTTGTATTCGTCTGTAAAAGATTGTCCAATGCTATGGAAATGCGTGATTAATAACAGGACAGGAGAAGTTTCAGAAGAAAATGTATTTATCGACAACAGTATGTATTTTAAACATTTGTCTAAGTGGCTGGTATATTTTCCATTGAAACAGTTTCTCATCCTGGACGGGGATTTATTCGCAGAAAATCCTCTTCCAGCAATGAAGAAAGTGGAGCAATTTCTCGGGTTAAGGGAATATTTTGATGGTTCGGTTTTATATTATGATAGTACTAAAGGGTTTTACTGCTACAGGGTTGCACAAAACAAAACTGAATGTCTTCCTAAAGGGAAAGGTCGAAAGCACCCTACGGTTTCTCGTGACCTAGTGAAGAGATTATCTGAGTTTTTTAAACCCCATAATGAAATGTTGTACGCCCTTATAAACAGGCGAATGGGCTGGTCCTAAAGGCTATATTGGTTGGTATGATTTCTAGACTTTCAACCTTGTATACCGAACGATCTAATCAGAATAAGAAACTGTAAACAAGCGAAACGAGTACATTTGTATTTGTAATTTTCCTCCGACCACGCATGTTATTAAGCGTTTACAAGTGAATCGGCACGGTACGTGTATTTATCAGAGCGCCGGACTGCATTAGGGTCAAGCGCGGGAAGCCGGGATGAAATGGACAATGAAATCTCATAATGTTTAGCACTTCCCGGTTTTTCTAATAAACTGTGACGTTTTCAATGTTGCACCAAAAGCCGTGTTTCCAGGTGGCTTCCCTGCAGGGAATTCCTTGTAATTCCTAGTCAATGATTTAAATAATCTAATATCTTTGCCTGTTTTTTTTTAATTAATGTAATTATTGCTTGTTTTTTGTTTGGAGTTATTTCACCAGTTTCTAAACATTAATCAAAACACGGTAATACAACTGGTCCGATATCTTGAAGGAAGTTTAAATAAAATTCTTTAGATTAATTGTTCTTCATACTCTTTAATACATCATTCATTTCCTTCATCGTTACAGGGCCAGTGTATATGTTATCACCTTTCTTAGACAGGCAAGCTAGATTAATAGATATTTTTACACTCCTATTTTGTAAGTGAATTTGTTCCTTCATACTTTTCTTTATATGAATTTGATGATGCATTTAATATGTACTACCCATGGGTGATTTAGTTTTCTTCTACCAACAATCTTCTAACACAAATTTTATATTTATTTCTTTTCACAAAGTTTAAAATAAAACATTATCTTTTTCTCACCTACCTGCATTAACGTAACCACTGTAAAATAAAACGTACTTAATACTTTGCACTAGCAAACATCTAAACCAAAGACTAATGAATATAAAAAAGCAGTGAATAAATAAATAAATATATATATATATATATATATATATATATATATATATATATATATATATATATATATATATTGTTGTCATAGCTGCCCACCCAGCACAGTGAAGATCATGCGCAGAGTTCGAATTAACATTAATATAAACAAAGAAACCCATACCAACATAATAATGAAAGATTTTTATTCCTCATTCCTTTGTTATAGAACTTTAACAGTAAGGCCGGTTTTTCCCTAAATTCATGAATGTAAACTGTCACCCGCAATGCTTCCGTACTTAACTTTGTGCACTTCCCACTTGGTGTCACTGAAAAACGCATACCCATTCCCTGTCAAGGACTGCATAGCCCTTGACTCCCGCTTAAACCTATTGTAAATCGCCCACATGTCAAGACGAAGACCCTCAATGATTAATGTGTTTGTGCCTTTCAATTTTTATCCCGGTTGTATTATCCCTGTCCCTGAACCTGACTAAAATGGGCCTTGGTTTATCTTGGGCATTCTTCTTCTGAGAAAGGCATCAATGTCTTTCACATCCAGTTTTATTCCAAGGCTATTTTTGAACAGATCTAGTGTGATTTTTCGAGTCTTCTTGGGTTTGTTGTTTCTCAATACCTATTTTTTACACACACAAAGGGAATTAACGCATTTCCGGAAGTAATTATAAAAACAGGAAGATAGAACAGCGCTTAGAAGTGTAGGCATTGGGATTCTGATTGGATATCATCCGATCAATCACCATAAAAAATAAAACCTCGGGTGGTGAATCCTGAAGAATTACTGGTTTATTCATATCCCTGCAAATATAGCTTGAGGTCTCGGAGGCCGAACCATACATTCAAGTTACCCATCCTGCCACACTATCGTGAATGTGCATGCGTGAGGCTTGGCCTCTTCTGAGTTAGTGAATAACTAACAAGTCACCATCAGCGCCATTGGGTTTCTGTCCGGGAAACTGCTACACGACCTACCAGACGTTAGACTGGTACTCATGCAATTAGGCGCGGGTTACTACCCTACCCAGAAGTCCGCTATTTTTAATCTGAAATGGTTGGTGGGGTTCAAGCAATTCGATATAATATTTCGTTAATCATGCAGTCGCCATCATCGTTATTAAATAAACAACGCCAGCCCCATCTACTAGCCGTAGACCTGGCCTCAAATGAACGTCTAAAGTAACATTTCTGTCTTTAAATTTTACCGAAAAAGATTGAAACCTTTTATATCCTATATAAGTGTCATGCACGTTAATTATTGTTAAAGTCATTATAATACACCTTTTCCATGAGCACGCGCAATAACTGTGTTGTTGTTCGGTTCGAATCTGACCTCCGCATGTAGAGAAACAGACAAGGTGATGACGCAAGGCACCGCTGCCGCTCTGCACTAGTACGTCTGTTATTGGACAAAACTAAAGTATCGTTTGGCATGCGCAGGGACTCCCCCCCCCTAGCATCCGGAGGTGAATAAAAAATGGATGTCATTCTTGCACATACCAGCAAAAGTGGATTATTTTTGCCACACCAACAACAATGCTCCTTACTTATCTTTATAGTGGGTCTGCCGGGTAGCGGCAATAGGTGTCCAATCTCCAACAGATGTCGCTAGTGAAATGGAAAAGGTCTGTTATGGAACTGATTATTTGACCTTTTTAAATTTTTCCATTGATTCTATTTTTAATCCTTGTATCTCTCAGTTGTTTGAATCACATAACTGGATATGTTTAAAGGTAGGCCTGCACAAAACAGAAAAAAAAACAGTCTGAAGCTTGGAAAACCTTTATTTTGTAAATTGTGCCGTACGGCCACCAAGTGGCGTGTGCGCTATGTTCATGTTAACGCCAATAATCCGCCCGATGCCAGCTTATTTCGTATGTGAACAGGAAAAAAACGAAACGGTTTCAGAACAAAATATCGGGAGATACCATGCTATTTTAAGCAGTGATGTCAATTTATCTTCAAAGTTGGTGGACTACTCGCAGGTGTGGGACCATAATCCAAAGTTTGGACATGTTTTAGTATATATTGTCACGGAACCTAATAATAACAGATCACGCAATCGTGACGAGCATAAATTTTTGTTACGCAGATATAAATAAATCAGATTCCGCAACACTAGGCAGCGGGGAATGTCTAGGGGAATGAATAAAGAAGTCAGTGATATCTTTTTAACAAATCATTATAATTAATTCTTAGAACAATCCTAAAATTACAATACACTAAATCAATACAATTACACAGTATAACAATAATAAAAATGTACAGTACCAAATTCCGAATCCTAGGCTTTGGTCCCTGGATACCACCAATGTCACAGCCCAACCAGTGTCCTTTAACACAACTAAGCCACATAAACAGTTCAAATAAATCTAAGAGAACAGTCCGATTTAATCTTTAGAACAATATGTTGTAATCAAAAAGTGAAGTTCTGGTAATAATCCTGAAGGCAAACTGAAGACAATCCGTATATAAAGTCTGTATAAAGTCCGTAGAAGATCTGTAAATTCTTAAATTATCGGAAAGGTCTGACGAGAGAATCACACTATTCCGTGTCCACTGGTATTTTTCTCTCTGCCGGCTCAAAACACAGCCCCTATTTATAGCCCTTTCACCGAAATCTTAGAAATTCCATATCCACGAACATTCCAAAAAACACAACAATACTTACGCGCCCATTATACCGCCCTAATAAGGCAAAAGGCAGTAAGTGCTCTTAAGATGATTTTGAGTAATTGCTCTTTAAAGTGTTTTTAGTGCCCCATTAAGGCCATAATCAGCAGGTCCCGAACTTTGTATTTTATATGTACGATATAATAGCAGTGTTTAACTGTTACTGGAGGAAGCATTCCAGCCATTTGTTTTTTTCTTAAATATTGCGAGAATTGTCTTTTACCTCATTACTGCAGAAACGATTATATATTACCTCCCAAAGGCAAAAAGCAGCAAATGCACAGTCGATGATTCTGAATTTGAATAATTACCCTTGGTTTATGTGTCACGGCACATAATTAACACTAAAATTTTCTAGACTCATCTTAAACAATGGCCACAACATCACAAAATACAATTGTAAGCCTAAACATGGGTAACATTTTGCGGTGGTTGTAACCAAATTAAGGCATAAAGAAAAACAAACCACAGATTCGCACAGCCCCTATACATAGCTGTTTCACCGAAGCCCAGAAACCTCCATATCCACAAACATTCCAAAGAACAAAACAATACACACGCGCCCATAGCGCATGAAAATACCCGAAACTTCTAGACTACAACGAGCCTTCTGTCTCTATAAGTCAAGGTTCAACAAGTACAGTTCCCATAGCAACGTACAGGGCTTGCGCCTAATTTTATATATATATATATATATATATATATATATATATAATTATATATTCAGTGGTTCCTCTACTTACGGGCTCCTCTGTACTATGGGCCACTTACGGGCAGTCCCTTGCAAGTAGGTCATGCAATCTATGACCTCGCTAGGGAAACCACTCCATTCCGGGCAAAATATCCGATCCCTTCAGTGTCCGTAATTCAGAGGTTCTACTATATATATATATATATATATATATATATATATATATATATATATATATATATGTTTTTATATATATATATATTAACATTAAACCTTACAATATATGTATTTCTAAACAGTTATGTAAAATATTATAAGCAATATGAAAAATTAAGAATGTGCTTAAAGGGATATATTTCACATTTGTACACATTGTTTATGTAAAATTAGATATATAAACAAGATATTAAAAAAAATTGTTTATGTATATTAAGACGTATACATGATGTAAACAAGGTGTTAATAAAGTGAAATATGGTATCAATTGCTTATGTATGTTTATATTTAAACAAAATGTAAGCCAAGTGAAATTGATATAACCTGCTTATATATAATAAGATGTTCACATAATGTTAACAAGATGTAAACATAGCGAAAGTGAAATATGGTATAAATTGAATATATGTAAGATATGTTTATGAATATATAAGATATGTTGAGACTAGGAGAGTTGGTATGTTGATAAAACCATGTATTAAATTATGTTGATATATTATCATGAAGATGTACACCTGATAAAAACAAAGATTGATTTAGTAGTCATATATTATGAATAATTATATGACATGCATCAATTGCATTTAATATAACATTTTAAATAAATTTAATTTAATACATTTTAATAAATACCATTTTAGCAACGTCTTGTATGCTAGCGAGTCTAGCGTCATGCCATGCTTTCGACATCACGTCGAACCAGCTTGTCCAATTAAATTTCATTGCAGAATTAACTCCTGCATCAACTATAGTAGAGCGTCGATTATCCGAAAGCCTGGTGGTGGGGGGGGGGGGAATGGGGGGGGGGGGGGGTACAAGCTTTTTGTTCGGATGAATCATCGATTGGATGAACGATTTCGCATGAAATTGCTCTGAGAATAAACGTGATTACCGCCGAGTTCGGATACTGACTGGCCCAAATTGATTAAGCAAACCCATGATAAATGTGTGACAAGGTATTGGAACATTTTCGATCGATTTAATTAATGCGTTATACAGAAAACATTATTATATAATAATATACTTGTCGCCGAATAGCCCTGCGCTGGAAACAATCAGTATTGTACCTACATCATGTCACGCGTGGCTTCCATGATAACTGAAACGACTTGCCATGACCTCAAACGTGCTACCATCACGCGGCATATAGGTTATCTACGGGAACCTACCTACATGTACTGTATTTTTTATTAAAATTTAAAGCAAGAGAATCCGTTCAATGCACAAGTAAACAAGTTTCTGTACACAGTTTTATCTCAAAAGAAATAAACATAACTTTAATGTCGCTTATCGGAGATCTGTCGAAGTTGAATTTTATGGTGAGGTCAGTAGCTTGGTAACCGTGTCACGTGTCAGGGATCGACAGCTTGTCCTCAACTAACAGTACATGGCGCTTACGCTTACGTGACTCCATTGACGAGAAAGAGTTATATAGTATGGAAACATTCACGTGGAGAATAATCAGGATGAGCAGTGATCGTGTTTACATTGACTATCACAATGGTTTAGTCAACTTCTTAGGATGGTTTATTAAAAGCTCATACTTCCTCAACTACAGACGTAAGTAGCGATTCTAGCCAATCAAACTCCGATATTTTGGGTAGAAATAATCTAGCCGATTGTCTTTGTGAGCCTGAGTGCATCACACATACAACCTGCGGTCGGCTACTCAGTTATGGTCTGTTGTTACATTTTGTTTCTGCAGATTGATGACCCCGGTTTTAATTTTGATTAAAGCGAGCCGGGGACAACACCGGTGGCGGACCGGTGTTTTCACACCTATTGCCTTCTCTCAGGTGCACTAATCAGTCGGCACTACGATCACCGCTGATCTGGCTACTATTGTTTTGAATCAGACGATCTTTTTATACAATTTATATTTCGAATTGTTTGCCATTGTTCGGATTTGGTATAAATGGTCAAAATTTTACATCCCCGCTTTTTTATTTAGATAAACCGATAAGAAGTCTTCGAGTATTCGAGGTTCTACTGTTTTATACGAGGGTGACGTATATATATATATATATATATATGATTAGCAAACATAATATATATATATATATATATATAAATATATATATATTATATATATATATATATATATATATATATATATATATATATATATATATATATATATGTAATTAGCAAACATAATATGAAAGTCCTTAATACTAACAAAGCTCCAAATGTACTCCTAAAACATTGTAAGTGCCGTAAAAAAAAGATGAATATCCTATGAATGGTCAGTGTCAGCTGAGATGCATTGTCTATAAGGCAACAGTTAGGACAGACCATGATGACACATAATGCATAGGGTGTACTGAAGGTGATTTCAAGACAAGATACAATAACCACAAACAAACCTTTCGTAACAAATTCCACGCTAAAACACTAATCTGTCTTAACACACCTGGATCCTAAAAGACAAGAATATCAATTACAAGCTCTCCTGGGAAATCACGGCCAGGGCAGCACCTTACTCCTGTGAGACTACAAAGTGTGATTTCTGTGTCTGAAAGCTACTTATAGCAACTGCAATCTCCCAACCCCTTGGATCACTGTTGAATTCAAGAACTGAAATTATCTCCAAGTGCCAAAATCAATACAAATTCACTTTGAAATGTTTTAAAACCTAACATTCATAGCTAAAATTAACGTGCTCGCTCATCCACCCCTCACGAGGATCCGCTTGGCTAAGTTACCTGTTCAGGTAGTTGCTCTCTAACTGCTTTGTAGTGTTGAGGGACATTGCGTTGCCACTAGCCCATGGTGAGTTTGTCGAGTTGAGTCCACTCGATATGAGAGTAGCACATTTGCCTTCAATCGTGTTTTTTTATAGTATAAGTGTATTTTTGTAGTATTTTTATAGTATACGTGTAGAGTTAATATCATATGTGTATACAACTGAAATGTTCACTGTACCCAAGAGCCTATAAAAAATCAGCATACTATGCTGAATGGGCATCCTGGTAAAATTTATATTTGTAATAAATAATCAATAAACAACAAAAAAAAGTCTTCCCACCGTTGTGTCTCAGTTTTGCACATGTACCCCGAATAATCCTATTGTGCCCCCGAGTAAATAAGATCACTGCAGACTGTCAGTCTTTCACTCCCTCTCCCCATCACGCACAAAGCATAATATCGTAATCTTTTTTAAGTCCCGGCATACAAACCATGCCGTTAGCTCCATTCTTACAACATTCACCTGAGGATCCGGTTGCATCCCGTGAAACAGTCTGTCATGAATTCACATTGTTGTTTTTCTTCAGTGTTTTGTGTATGTATACATGTGTGTGTGTGAGGGTATGTGTGCGTCTGAGTTTATAAACTTTGATTATCCTTCCACACCTGCAAGACATCCCCACAACACACTGGAACTAAAATTATCGCCTCTATTAGCTGTGATTCGAAATTGGTTTCAGGTTACCGTGAGGTTGCTGGAAGTGGGGAGCAGACTGTCATTACACTGGAGTCAGCTTCAAGTTATGGCGGAGTCTGCGTGGCTTTACTGAAACCATCACATGAACTCAAGTGGCTGCGATGTTTTATACTCAGTTCATTTTGATGATTTATAGATAGTGGGGTTGAATAACTAACTACATTAAGCAGGAAAAACGGTTATTTTTCATTGACGTCAGGGACAGCCAAATATACACATATGGTTGCAATAATCAACAAATAACAGATCGCAGAACAAAGAAATAAATTAATTCATTAAGTTTTCAGGCTTCGACTTTATAAAATTAATAATAATAACATTGATAATAATAATAATAATAATAATGGAAGTAATAAAATAACAATATTATTATTATAAGTATTATTTTTTTAAATATTATAATATGATTATGCCAAAAGATAAGAGAAAAGGTATGGTTCTCAGGCACCGCCCGCATCAATTTTAACCCCCCAGCATCAACCATTTTGATTTTGAATTGTTCACAGAAAATTACCATTTTTACACTTAGAAACACTGAGAGGTTTTATCCCTTAAACCAAAGTGGTCCCTTCTGTTATCGAATGAGTCTGGGCACTCGACTAGGGTAAAGGATTTGCCAAACCTAACAAATATATAGATCGTTATAATTAAAAATATAACATTGTGTTTCCCAGAAAAATGGGTTGTTTCTATGATATTACCTAACACTCCGCAAAATCTCAACGGAATCCGCTCATGACGTATCGAGTAAAGGCAAAGGGCCACGATGAGTTCATGACGTCACGCCTCTGGCGGGATACAATCTTAAACAACGACAAGACCGGTATTCCGGTGTGCCTCAGTGGTCGTCTGCTGTCTTCCGGAGAACCAGTACCAGAGTGCGGCAGAAAGAGAAAAAAAATAGTGACTTTAACTGAGATTCACACATATTATTGAAATCTGGTGGAGATCATTTCCTATTTCCTTTTAGGTAATATCATCTCTATCAATATTTAGCTATTTTTAACAGCATATTTAAGAATATACCTTGGCTGTTTATAAGTTATATTAATGGTATGTGCAAGGGTATGTAATATCTGAAAATGCTTCACAGATATCCACTTGTTTATATTCACAGGACAAAACTTCACAACACAGGCGGAGGGGTGGCCATCTAGCGGGGAAGTCGTGCACCGATCCAACAGCAATCAAGCCAAATGGCTTCATTCTTCTTATGTCTACATTTTGATATTTACCATGTACTTTTATATAACCAGTGAAAATCCATATGAGGCTAAGAGAATAAATATGGCTATGGTATCTGGCATTGAACGCCACCTGCCAACAATACTCATTATTGGAGGCATGGAATGTGGCAGAGGAGCACTGCGGAAGTTCTTGTCCTCGCACCCGGATACCGTGACGTGATATGATGAAGAAACTATGTTCTTTGGCAAATCTTACATGAACGGCATTGACTGGTACCGTGCTCAAATGCATCCATCCCGCACTGATCAATTAACCTTCGAGAAGTCAATCTATTTCCCCAATCCATTCAATTCGCCACGAAATATTTATAAAACTAACAAAAAATATGAAACTTATATTAATGCTGCAAAATCTTGTATATATCACATTTCGCCAAGGCTAAGGTACTTTTTTTCTTCGTTTGTAAAAGATTGTCCGATACTTTGGAAATGCGAGATTAATAACCGGACAGGGGAAGTTACAGAGGAAAATCGGTTTATCGACTACAGTATGTATTTTAAACATTTTTCTAAGTGGTTGGTGTATTCTCCATGAGAACAGTTTCTCATTCTTAACGGGGATTTATTCGTAGAAAATCCTCTTCCAGCAATGAAGGAAGTCGACCAATTCCTCGGGCTAAGCGAATATTTTGATGATTAACCGGCGAATGAACTGGTTCTAATGATTATAATGGTTGGTATTGTCCCTAAGCTTTCCACCTTTGATACCGAAATGTGTACCGGACTGTGTTCTGTACAAGTACATATGAGTTCATTTGTTCACTGACCACGCAGGATCTCAAGTGTGCACAGGTACATCGGCCCACGCCATCCGTAGAGAGACGCCTGAATCGGAACGGTACGTGTATGTATCAGCCTACTGGGTCGCATTGGGGTCAAGCACGGGAAGCCTGAATGAAATCCACAATGAAATCTCATAATGTTTAGCACTACCCGGTGTTTCGAATAAACTGTGATGTTTTCAATGATTGTACGAAAACCGTGATGCCAGCTGACTTCCCTGCAGGGAATTTTCCAGCAACGAAAAAAGTGGAGCAATTCCTCGGGCTACGGGAATATCTTGATGATTCAATTTTACATTATGACAGGACTAAAGAATTTTAATGTTACATGGCTGTAAGAAAAACAAAACCCAATGTCTTTGTAAAGGGAAAGGTCGAATGCAACCTACGGTTTCAGGTGACCTGGTGAATAGATTTTCTTAGTTTTTCTTTAAACCCCGTAACTGGTCCTAATGGCGAGTGACTAATGACGGTGATCCTTGCATAGAACGGCTCTTTTTCAAGGTTTTCCAGCATAAAAGGCATGACATGTGGCATATATGGTGTACACATGGTGTATAAACATATACATTGATTAGGCTAAATGCTTTCAATCAATCACGGGGATCAAAGTAGAAAATTGAAGTCAAATATATTTTTGTTGGTGATCTGTAGTTTTAATTGAAAACCCACTTGTGATAAATATGCATCTGTGGTTGCCTGTAGCAGCATTGTCTGTCCAGAGGATTATCATATTTTATGAGAATATTTAATCTTAAACTGAAACATCCTTCGATAGTCTCGAGATGAGATCCTAAATAACAAACCAGACAAAAAAAAAAACAAAAAAAAACATTATGCTTTTGTTATGACACACACGACATATAAAGTTCAATCAGAGAACAAGGACTGATTTTCCCTGGGATTGACAAGGTTTTTCACTTCATATTTAGGGCAATTTACATAACATACAAACGTATCCCACAAATGCTAAGCTCGTTCTTCTTTTGTATTTTGAGGAAAAGGTTGAAAAATTAATAGTTTAGAATATTTTTTACCTTTTCTTCACATGTGAAGTCCGAGATCTGTTAAATTATAACTACATCGTGGTTGCATGGAAACGCAAGGATTTGATACAACCTCAACCGACCCAAACTTACAAAGAGGATTATAATGCATCGAAACCACTGCACAGATATTTATGTGCAATAATCAAGAGGATTATAATGCATCGAAACCTCTGCACAGATATTTATTTGCAATAATAGATTTTATAAATCTAAACAGGGCTTTTAGTTCACAACATATATCATATTTGAAATGCACAAGTGTCAAGATTAATATACTTGCAATACGAATCTCATGAAAAGGTCGACCTATATAAAGACTGTTTAGCAAGAATTGATGTATTCGTGGAGGAATTATGTCAATTATCTGCTGCATATATGCTTGGTGACTTCAATGCTGACTAAATTAAATGTAGATCACTGTTTGCACCTTTAATAAATAACTTTACACATTCATCAGGAATGGTTAGACAAGCAACAGCTGGTCTAACAATTCATGGCTCGATTACTGCTTGAGTCCCAATGATGCACGTGATGCAATCAGTTCCGCTTATATCCTGTATAACTATGTAACGTCTGATCACTTCCCACTTTGTATTTTAATCAATTTTACAGGTATTCCCAGTGTTTAAAAAAAAACAACAAATTTCAAATTTGAAAAGCCTACTGGTGGGTAGCTAACAAACAGCTGCTTGTCAGATATGAGGAACCCTTAAAGAATACAATTGACAACCGTCCTGTTGATATTTTTAATATTAGGCGTTGTAAATTGTAGAAATAAGGTTGACTTGGCCAAAATAGTCATAATATATAAATTCATCGTAATTATTCGATAGAAAAATTCTACACTCCTAGTTTGTAAACATGACAAGAACACCTCGAAGAGGAAAAAAAAATAAGAGAATACCTGGTTGGAATCAATATGTCTATAGAGGCACACGGGTCTGCAAGCGGAACGGGCCGGTAAGCAGACACAAGAGCCTACACGATATGATGATGAACCCCAAACGATTTAAATATTCCATCCGTTACTACAGGGGAGTCGAAAATCAAGGAAAGGCCGCCTCCCTGGGAGTCTAAATGCTCGGGAACAGTCACAATTTTTGAGAAATGTTAAAGTTTACCCAGCCCGAGTTCAATTAACAGAGTCACTGGCGTTAAAAAAATTGTAGAAGTGTGGCGAGATCACTAAAGGTCCATTTTCACGTGATCAGCCTGATTTAGAAATTAAATACCCCACCACAAGATCTTACAAACATGTCCTATTATGAAAGTACCAGGTAAAAAGGTTAAGACTTCAGACCAATAGTCCTGTCTACTGTCCTGTCAATACTATTCGAGTTTCTTTTTTTTTCTACGATTAATACTCTTTTTTAATGTAACGGATATTCAGTATGGAAATAAAAAAAATGGCAGCGAACTTTGTATATGCTTGCTAAAAGAAACTATGAAAAACTATGAAAAGGGGATCACACTTAATCGTTTTTTTTTATGCAGCTATTGCAGGGCAAACATATTACGCCGGAATCTGCACATAATCTTCCAAGATTTTGTTGTATAAAATGTCATATGGTTTAGTATATTGTCCTAGTCTGTGGTGCAACTTCAGAAAGACCTCTTTCAAAGACACAAACTTTAGGTGGAATACAATAATGCATTCCGAATTTTCATTGAATTACTAAAGATCTGCAGTACCAGTAAAGAATTTGTATGCTTTGACATTTTGCTTATGTGACTTTTGACGCTCTGATGCGTAAGCGAAAGCACTCATTGAAAAACAGAGACATGAACACTGATTTTTACATATGTAAAAGCGATGTACAACTACAATATATATATATATTTAATCAGAAAATTTTGACAAGTGCGAGTAGATACCCTTTATAATCAGGGGAAACCTCCCTAAGAACAAACAAGGTTATAGTTTTTTTTTCACACATATGTAAAACAATTTCATGACAAAATTCATACAGAAGTATGTATGTATATATGTATGTGTGCGCATATGTAATCAAATGTATATATTTATACATGAATATATGTATAGATGTATACATTTATTAATGTTTATATGTGTATGTGTATGAGTGTGTTTAGTGTTCTCACTCACCGGATAAGCACTCAGACACACAACAAACACATGTCAATGGCGAACCAACAAGAGTATATATATAGAAAATAAAAGATACCGAATTCCAATTTACCTTCTAGAGAAGGTTCCCAGCCTGTTTCGACTCACTCGAAATACTACATAAAACTTTAATAAACACAGTCCGGTTAAATAGTCTCTAGATCTCCTGAACTCACGATACTGGACCCCGGTGTGCGACACCTCTCTGGACTTCCAGAGAAGGTTCCCAGCCTGTTTCGACTCACTCAATATACTACATAAAATATTAATAAACACAGTCCGGTTAAATGGTCTCTAGATCTCCTGAACTCACGATACTGGACCCCGGCTGGCGACACCTCTCTGGACCTTGGCTGGTGGCATGTCACTGCAACTCACTCGACTACCAGCTGACAGCACCCCACTCGACATCTGCTGGCAGCCCCTCAGTCGACACTGGCTTGCAACACCTCAGCTGAAAACCGGCTGTTAGCACCTCATTCAACACCGGCAGGCAGCACCTCCCGCACCACCTCTCTGGACACTGGATGGTAGTACCTCTCTGGATACCTCTGTGATCACGGGGTAGCAACACCTCTATGGACATCTCTTTTGTCACTTGGTGGCAGCACCTCTCTGGACCACTCTCTTGACACTTGGCGGCAACACCTCTCTGATCACTGGGTTAATGCACCTTCCTTGACACTGGCGGTCGGCACTGCTAGACTCTGCAGCCTCCGTAGCCTGTCTCTCTATACTGCGTATGCAATTTTTTAAATACCCTTCTCCACTAGAGGCTCATTTATATAATACTAATACATAACCTATCCTATGGTCCATCTATATCAATGAACACGCACGCGGAATAATAAATATACTAGAAGAAAACACGCTAAACCCCACGGCGAGCACCAGAGCAATAGCATAACTGGACCTGCAGTGCACTCTGTAACTCCTTTCTTGAATACTACCCTTGTCAACCCTTACAACAGAATACTTTGACCAGCGAGAGAATTCTTGCTCAAGAAAAACAACTGTACAGCTAACCCGATACAGCTAACCCGAGAAATGAAAATAAAACAAAATGACATGATCCATTTCGTGACATCGTTATTTGGGCCTCCATGTTAATAACTCGTGTATGTTAAGAAAAACGAACAGACTGTACACAGGGGGATCGGCGTTTTCTGGCATTTTTTGAAGGGTTCAGCGAATTATCTTTAGTTAATAGACGACATGTATCGGAAAAGGCCCTTTGAAGTTAAGTGGATTTGTATTTAGCAACCTCTTCGAAGCGCCTGGCGACTATATTTCATTGTAAACCAAACCCATGTCAAGATATATATTGTAATTTATATACTCGTTCCACTTGGCTGTTCGCATGTTCCGTACGGATCTGTAGCAATCAGTTCCCTTTTACCAGTGGTTACAAAACTAGTCCTCGGTCGGCTAAAAGCGTGGCAAATATTCATCACAGCCATGACATATTGTCTCAATTGACGCAGATGTAAATTTGTTTCTACTGTTTTCAGATGGCCGTGTGATACCACGCAGGAAATGTGATATTGTCAAATACTAGCATGTAGGAAGTACTTGTTTTCAGCACATGTACCTCCGCATGAAAGAAATAACACAGGTAGGTAAAACTTTAAGCGTAGGCTATAAAGTATTTCTTCAGCCTTTAGATACATTATTTTGATTAATGGTAGTATATTACGCGACATTGAACATACATTAGAAAACAATGGCCTGTTAATCATAATTTTATTGCATATATGAGGCATACAATGAGTTTCAGATCCATCAGGATGCGGAAATCTAGATCAACTGATTGTAATATACCTAATCTATTTTGTAACTGTCCGCTCGTTAGTTATCAGAGCACAAATCTTAACCACCTAACTGGGAGACCCAAAGAATACCCTTCAACGTCTATTTTGAGACCTGCAATTATATATCTGGAACGTATATTCTCGAATCGATATATCACCTCAAGAAAAAAAAAACTTCTTTTAATTGTATAAAAGCTCCGTGTTGTCTGTCATTAACACATGAATTGCCATGTCTCTTACCTTGTACTTGAATTATAAGATATTTTCATTTTTCTTAAAATTTGGTGCGCCACCTGTATGATTTCTAATTTTGAGCATGATTTTGAGTAATTTTGAGACTGCTCAATTGCAACAAACGGTGTATTTTTTTAAACCTGAGGTTAATCTGGTGTGCTGAAATAGTGTGTGTTTGTTCACCAGGACTGTATTTAGGTCCATTAAGACCTGACGTTTTTATTTGCGCAAAAAGTGTTATTATGATCAATAAAATAGCAATATAATCAGAAGCTCAGTTGTTTTCTTTAACCTGGATGCTAACTATAAATAGTTTTATATGTTTTTTGTTTGAGATCGCCAAATAAATAGACTGGTGGTGCCAACTGTATTTCCCCCCTTTAACTGTATTTTGAGCAGGTCAAATAATAGCCATCTTTTCATTTTAACAAAACACGGTTTATCACATTTTGTGTAAGCTGTTATAAATTTTGATCATTACTATATTCTATGTGATAATGACTGACGGTGCCATCTATGTTATGTGTCATACATTTTTAATGTGTATCCGAATCACAGATGTACCTAAACTGTAATCGTTGGAGCCAAAAGCATCTTAATTATCATCATCATGGGAGGAAAATCTTATGGAAACATTAATAAGATCAGGGTGACCTATGCCCGCTGACATCGGAATTCTTCAGAATACACCCTTTAGTAAATGTGCAATCATACTAGTATTTTATAATAACTGGTGCAGCATCTTTCTGTATCTAATGATCCTTTGTCAACGTATATCTTCAAGTTGGTAGTTGAGTCACCTTGACCTCGAAAACCTGCAATAGATCCTGGGCCTGTATACAGAGCCTAAGGAAACCAGTAAAAGATATTTTACAATGAAACCGATATAGAATATTACGACGTTTTAAATATGTTTTGAATTTAAGCATTAGCTAATCATACAATCGGAATATTTATTGATAGAAAGATATATATATATATATATATATATATATATATACATATATATATATATATATATATATATATATATATATATATATATATATATATATGTATGTATGTATAATAATGTTTAAACATGTCATTTTTATTTGTATAGAATTCAAAATGAAAATATCATTGGTTGTGCAGTCATTATTCCGTAAGTATTATTAACACGATGTTTACAATAATTAAAAATAATCGTACAACGACCTTTACCGCTCACGAGGATACATACAGGCCACAAATATAGACATTCTTTTGTTTATAATTTTCACTCCTTTTTTACACAATCAGAACCAACACGTTGCATGGAAGAAGCTCTGCACCAACCCACTCCGTACCATAAGGAACCACACAGAGCACCTTTTTTTCATCGACAAAAGATCAAAACTTCTTTTGGATCATGGCAAGTAGATTTCGACTCACCATTATTTCTTTCTTAATAATCGGACTACTTAGTTCTATGGGCGTATTTATTACCCCATATATAATCATTTTCGGAAAGAAAGTCAGTGCTGATGGCATGAATTATACAGCACATGAAGCAGAGAGAATGGACAAACCAATGACCCGAGACATGAAACGCCGCCTGCCGACAGCACTAATCATTGGAGGAATGAAATGTGGTACAGGAGCACTGCGGAAGTTCTTGTCCTTGCACCCTGATACTGTGACGTCATATGACGAAGAAGTTATATTTTTCGGCAAGGACTTTATGCACCAAATGGACTGGTATCGTGCTCAAATGCATCCATCCCGCGCTGATCAATTAACCTTCGAGAAATCAATCTATTTTGTCAAATCGCACAGTACACCGCGAAATATGTTTGAAACTAACAAAAATATGAAACTTATACTGATTTTGCGAAATCCTGTACAAAGGACAATATCACATTTTGCCATGAATAAGGTACATTTGCCTTCATCTGTAAAAGATTGCCCAATGCTATGGAAATGTGTGATTAATAACCGGACAGGGGAAGTTTCAGAGGAAAATATATTTATCGACTACAGTATGTATTTTAAACATTTGTCTAAGTGGTTGGTGTATTTTCCATTGAAACAGTTCCTCATCCTGGACGGGGATTTATTCGCAGAAAATCCTCTTCCATCAATGAAGAAAGTCGAGCAATTTCTCGGGCTACGGGAATACTTTGATGATTCAGTTTTATATTATGACAGTACTAAAGGATTTTACTGCTACAGGGATGCACAAAACAAAACCGAATGTCTTCCTAAAGGGAAAGGTCGAAAGCACCCTCCTGTTTCAGGTGACCTGGTGAAGAGATTATCTGAGTTTTTTAAACCCAATAATGAAATGTTGTACGCCCTTATTAACAGGCGAATGGACTGGTCCTAAAGGCTATAATGGTTAGTATGATTTATAGGCTTTCCACCTTGTATACCGAACGGTGTAATCAGAATGAGATAAAACAAGGAAAACGAGTACATATGTGTTTTTGATTTTTCCCCGACGACGCAGGTTATTAAGCGTTTACAAGTGAGCGGCCCACACGGTCCGATGCCTCCATGAATCGGAAAGGTACGTGTATGTATCAGTCCGCTGAAGGAATCAAATGCGGGAAGCTGGGATGATATCAACAATGAAATCCCATAATATTTAGCACCACCCGGTTTTTCGAATAAACTGTGACTTTTTCAATGTTGCACGAAAACAGTGTTGCCAGGTGACTTCCCTGCAGGGAATTCTCATGTAATTCCTTGTCAATGATTAAAACAATAATCTTAAATCTTTGCCTTTTTTCTTTGATTAATGTAATTATTGCTTGTCTGTGGCTTGAAGTCATTTCACCAGGTTCTAAATAATAACGAAAACATTGTAGCACATCTGGTAGGATATCTTGAAGGAAGTTTAAATAATTCTTTAGTTGTTTTTTTGTGCTTCATACATTTTAATACATTATTTCTTTCTTTCATTGTTACAGGACCAGTGTATATGTTAGCACTGTACTCAGACAGACAAGATAGATAGTTATAGTTCAGAGAAAATTTTACACTCCGCTATTGTAAATGAATTTGTTCTTTCATACTTTTATTAATATAATTTTTTAATACATAAAATATTCACTGCCCATCGGGATTTAGTTTTCTACAACCAGCAGTTTTCTAACACAACTTTAGAAATTTATTTCTTTTCTCTGGGTTTAAATAAATAGGTTGTATTTTTCTCACCCTGCTCATACCACTGAGTGCGGAATCTTGAAATTAAACCTTCTGTGATATAGTCCGAACACTTTCCCAGTTTCTGCTTAGCTTCGGAATAAATGGTTACTTTTTCATTTGTAGAAACACTGATATTCTTTTCTAATTCGTTATCATATATTTCCTAATCTTTGTATTTTTTTTTTTAAATTTTACTGTTTTGTTTTTTACTGTATTCAGTGGTAAATTTCGGGTTGTTATAATTTAGAAGCACCCATTTTGTCTTTGGTTCAATACATCCATGAAGTTCTTATTTTCATTTCTTTATCTCATTCCTCATCTGTGTTTTATAATATGTGTCATGAGGTAAAGCGTTATTAAATTTCCAATTACTAGGGCCTGCTTTTACTCCTGAAAAGAATCAGGTTTTAAGAATATGGCCGAATGATACGAGCCCACAGTCGTTATGATATCATACATTTTAATGTTTGGTTGTAAAGAAGTTGAACTCAAGAAAAAATCTAATCTTCTTTGAATCAAAGGATTATACATTCTCCAAGAATATCTTTTATCTAATGGGTTACAAAAAAACGCCAATTATCATGTATATTAAATTGGTCACATATTCCATTAATAACAGATATAACATTTCGTTATAGTGTCATGCAGCCTCCATCTGCGTCAATCTGTGAAAAACAAAAACTGAAATCTCCTCCCTATATAGTGCATACAGTATCTTCTAACTTCAATTGAATTAATATCCTGGCGACCGTCTGATAACATATAACCTGTTTGATTCGTAATTAGGCTCATATTTATTGATCAGTAAAAATTCGCTGTCTTGTATCATACAATGAGTTATAACAAATCTTCCATTAGTTTATATGATAAAAAATTCATAATTCAGTTATATTACAGTCAATATTCCTCGGCTCTTACTTGACCCATGACTGAACAAGAGCAACGCAAATATGCATAATACGCCCATCGTGTATCTTGTGACCTCTGACCTTAATGCTAACTTAATTAAGTATATGAAGATGTATATCTGCCGATTTCCTTTCCGGTTTCGGACTACGTGACAGGACAGTATTACACGCTTCCTCTCATTTTATCCTGGCGTTAACCAGGCCCGGTGACTACAGCACCTGCGGACCCTGGGTGCGTAACCGTCCCCATTGCTGGGTCATACCACCGAGGAACCCCCGAAAGGCGAACTCGTTTGTGAATGAAACACGCCCATTGGGCACGACCTTCCCATTAAGCCTGCACCCTTGGTGGGGCCGACCGTTAAAAAAACTCACCGCGTCGACTGTGATTCGAAGTTACGATCTATCGGGTTTGAGACCTGTGCTCCACCCTTTAGCCACACAAGCCGGTAAATCTACAATATTTTTGGTAAGTCAGCAATATGCCTCCAATGTCAGGTGACCTGACCTCATTAAATATGCATGGATTCTGTTGGAAATATAACTTAGGCGACATATTTTATTGATTTTGATGAGCTTCATCATATAATCCTTCATATTCTTCATAAGTTATCGCGGCGTCACCACAAAGTAGCCTAATGACCGGTGGCCTTACTAAATATGCGTGGATGTTGCCCATCATCGAACTCGGGCGAAATAAACTGTTGGTAAGTAGTTATGGGGTTTCGTGAAAATCCACCAAGGCCCGGTAAGTTGTCGCGGCGACAATAAAATTAACGGACGGACGGACGGTGGTTATACCATAATACTCCCGTCATTTGAAGGGGGTATAAAAAAGAATGACCAAGCCACTGGTTACTTTATGCCATAGTACATTTACTGTCACTGTGTGTTTCCTGTGAAAATAATACACCATCGTCACATCCGTGTTTACGTGCCCAGTTATAAGTTTTTCTTCTTTTCTTATATTCTCTGAGACCTCTTTGTCTTCAAAGAAATCACTGTAAAATTGAATGTACTGTATACGTTGCACCAGCAAACATAAAAGTCAAAGCATTATTTAGATAACAAGTCAGTGAATAAAATGATTTTGGTGTCATAGCTGCCCACCATGCACAGCGAAGAATGTGAACAGAGTTTGGTGTATAACATAAATATAAACAAAAAACAAAGAAACGCATACCAAATATGGTTAAGAAGGTGTCCTATTCCTCACTCTTTTGTTATAGAACGGTAGCAGTAAGACCGGTCTTTCCCTCAAATAATGAATGGAATCTGTCATCCTAAGTGCCCGCATGTTTGGACAAAGACCCTCAATGATCAATGTGTTTGCGCCTTTCAACTTTTATCACGGACCCAATACCCTGTCCATGAACTGACCACAATAGGTCTGGGTTTATTTTAGTTATCTTTTCCCCCCAACTCTGTGTGAGGGATCAATGTCTTTCACATCCAGGGTTATTCCAAGGCTATTTTTGAACAGATCCAATGTGATTTTTACGACTCTGTGTGAGGGATCAATGTATTTCACGTCCAGGGTTATTCGAAGGCTATTTTTGAACAGATCCAATGTGATTTTCACAACTCTGTGTGAGGGATCAATGTCTTTCATATCCATGGTTATTCCCAGGCTATTTTTGAACAGAACTAATGTGATTTTTCGACAGTCCTCTTGGTTTTCTTAGTACCTGAATACCTAATATTTAAGTATTTTTTTCTCCTAAAATATTGCTAGTTTCCACCGCATGCTTATTTGCTTGATTTGTAGATGACAATGCGCGTTCAACTTTTGTTTCTGGTTGTTGTTTTCATCAGATTTCGTGATTTATGATTTGAACGAACTCTCGTTATCATACACACACAAACACTCACATATACGAACGGGAATCAACGCATACCCTCTTGGTGGAAGAAAATATAATAAGAAGATAGAACAGCGCCAAGTGGTTCAAACAATAGAGTTTTGAGTGGAATTCATCCGATCGAACACCACTAGAAAGTAAACGCCAAGTGGTGTAACCTGATTGAAAAATTACTGGTATATTCATATCCCCTGCAAATAGCGCTTGATGTTTCAGAGGCCTAACACTATTTTAAAGTTACCCTTCCTGCCACGCCATCGTGAATGCGCATGCGTGAGGTTCTGCCACCTCTGACTATTACTACTTTCCTCAGAAGTCTGCCATTTTTAATCTTAGACGGTGTGGTTCAAGTAGTTCGATATAATATTTTTTTTATAATTATGCGGTCACGATCATCGTCATTGAATAAGCAATGCCAGCGCCATCTACTAGCCATAGACTAAACCACAAATAAACGTGTAAAGTAACATTTCTGTCTTTGGAATTTTCCATAATAGACTGAACCTTTTTATATCCTCAATGTGTTATGCATTAGGGTGACGTTTAATTCTCGTCAATGTCAATATAATTATGGATGTAATTCTGCGGCCTTTTCCTACTTTTTCTATTGATTCTATTTTTAAATCTTGAATCTTGTTTAAATCAAATAACTTGATGTGTTTAACTTCATGTGTTGAAAGGTAGGCCTCCATAATTTGCAATAATATTTGTATAATGCCACGCCATTAGTTCATTTTGGATTAATTCACAAGTTTCACAGAAAACCTTTCAAAGACACAGTATCTCCAATGCACCTGTTTTATACGTTATTATGGTTCTGTGTGTGAGTAAACAAAGTGCAAGTGTGTCTGTTTACCACAACAACAAAAAAAAAACATGACCAGAGGTTCAGTACTGATCATGCGCGAGAACTCCCAAGCACGGAGAGGAAATATGAAAGAAGAAAACACAAGAAACACCAGTCTGAAGCTTGAAAAAGTTTCACCATTAGGTTTCGTGTGCGCTAATTTTAGGTTAGCGCTTTCGATTGCGCCGGATGTCAGCTAATTTCTTATGTGGACAAGGGAAAACAAAACGGATTCAAAACGAAATATCGGCAGATACCTTAATATGTTTAGCAGTGACGCCAGTATCTTTAAGGTTAGGGTGATGACTTGCAGGTGTTGGACCGTAATATAAGGTGTGGACAATGTATTAATAAATATATGTGTGTGTGTGTTATAGATTTCAAAGATATAACAATTAAGTATAAGGTTTTAAAAAGATAAGGAATGTTTCCCGTATATATTAATTATAAACTATGTTCTGATATAAAATAATTCATTTTTCATGATAACTCATAATAAATTCAGAAATGGAACCAAAGTCTATAATTCTAATTATTAACAAATTTCATTTGCAGTATATAAAAATTATTCTCGGATTATTGGGGGGGGGGGGGGGTGGTTGATGAGGTTCACCATCCTCCTTGGCTAAAATGTGGGGGGGGTATATACCCCATCCCCCTTGTATAGGCTCCCCTAATTTTAAGCAGAACACCCTATGTTGTCTGCATATTTGACATGCCCTATATATATATATATATATATATATATATATATATATATATATATATATTACAGGCTAGAGAGTTGTCAAGCGATCAGCTGGTCTGCTGGTTACGGATCATCTAGAATGGTGTACCTGTCTACCTGTGCTCTTCATTTCATTAATGGTGGCGCATACCATGTTCATCGTCAATCGTATGCGTGTTTGCCTCGTATGGCTAATGGCCTGCTTTGCTAAGGTATTGATATCTGGTTCCAGCTACTTCAGACTCTTTTGTCTTTCTATATATTTTTTTTATATTATTTCTCCGTGCGCCTTCGCTTCTTCTCGGGTCCGTCTCATTAGTATTTTAGGTAGCACTTTCACATACCCTTAGGTATCACCATTATATATATATATATATATATATATATATATATATATATATATATAGAAAGAAAGAAAGTTTTTATTCAGGAAAAAGGCCTCAGGCCCAAAGTTCCAGCGATAGCTACAACATTCAAAATATCAACAATGTCACGGTGACTTAAATAAAACAATATACAACAATAACAAGGTGTAAACATACATGTACACATACACATATTTCACATACATTTACACATAAACATTTTGGTACAAACACTGAAATAAATGAATAGATGAATAGAAATCATATGAAGAATTCTATGGTCCTTGTTCTGAAACAGTGAAAAACATATGCTGCAAGATTTATGATATTGTGGGAATCTTTCATATTAAAAACATTTATAAAATTCTGTTCAGTAGGCTCATACAAATTTTCAGGCAGATACTTCCTACGCAAATCGGCGTATAAGGGACACTCTAGTAGAAAATGTGATTCATCTTCAATTATATTATAACCAAGTTTAAAACAATACATGCAAATTCTCTCTTCTCTACTTATGCCCTTATGACGACCAACCTCTATGGCTAACATGTGATTTGAGCATCTTAATTTCGCCAATGCACTTCTATAACTAATATTAGGAACACAAATTAAATATTTTTCTAATGTCAACATAGACTTAAAAACTCCATATGAGTATAGTTTATTACATGTATTAACATCACTATGCCATTCCTGAACTGCCATATCCATTATTCGCTGTTTAATACAATTTAGAAAATTATTAATGTCTCCCACAGTTTGAGCCATCCAAATATAGCCGTAACCAGCTTGAAATAGTAAAGACCTTACATGTGTAACCCAAGTTGTTTTTCCATTGTAATCTCGCTGTAATAACAATCCATATAAATATTTAGGGTACCTGTTTTCATTCATATGCAATAGCCGGGTCCAATATTTCAAGCATCTTAAGGAGTACTTCACAAACAAGGGGAGACGCCCACATTCTCCCAAAACTGCCACATTTACAGTACATGTATTGACTTTTAAAATATATTTACAAAACTGGTATTGTACTCTTTCTATCAACTCTACTCTGTCGTACTCCCAGAGTTCACTTCCATATAAAAGAATAGGAAGAACCATAGTATCAAAAAGGTAAAAAAGTTGACTGACGCTTAAATTTTTAAATTTCCCATTAAAATTCCTAATAAAGCAAACCACTTTATTGGCTTGAATGGCTTGTAATTTTTGTGTCTTAGTCCATGAAACTGTAGTTGTAAATAGAATACCAAGATATTTATAGTCAGTTACAACATCAATCTTTTTGCCTTCTAAGTACCATTTTTCTGTTTTGCGAAGAGCACCCCCATGTCTAAATACCATTATTTTAGTTTTATTTAAGTTAACCTTCATGCCATATTCCCTGCAAAATTTTTCTAAATGATCTATTTGTTTCTGGAGTCTTCCGGGTGTGTCTGCAAAATTCACTATATCATCGGCGAACATTAAAGTCATAAGATTTGGAACTTGTTCATTAATATGTATTCCATTGCAGCCAGAGGTATTTAAAGTTGAATAAAATTCATTTATAAAAATAGAAAATAATAAAGGACTTACCATACATCCCTGCCTCGTCCCTAAAGTGCATTTAAAGTATTCAGTGGTCCCACTGTCTGTAAGAATACATGATTTCATGTTTGAGTACATAGATCTTAAAACTTTTAATATTTTGCCATTTATACCTTGTTTTAACAAAACATACCATAAAACATCATGTTGTACACAATCAAATGCCTTAGAAAAATCTATATATATACAGTAGAGTCTACCTCTTCTCTTGGTTAAGTATTTTTTAATTGATCCATATAAAACAAAGGCATTATCAATGGTGCAATAGCCTTTTCTATACCCTGCCTGAGCTTCTGACAATATATTGAATTTTTCAACATAACAAAGCAATCTATTGTTCAAAATTTTTGTGAAAATTTTACCTAATACATTTAATAAAGATATACCCCTGTAATTTCCTGGGTCCTCCACCGGCCCATTTTTATGTAATGGATAAATAATTGCTTCACTCCACTGTTCTGGAAAGCTACCAGAGTGAAGAATATCATTAAACAATTTTTCCAACAATGGAAGTAAATATTGAATAATAGGTTTAATAAGATTAACTGACAAGCCATCAGGACCAGGTGATTTACCTGTAGGCATCTGTTTTACAGCATTCTCAATTTCATGTAGTGTTATATAATCATTAAGTTCCCCACTTTCCGCATTCTCATCATAACTTCTTTCTATATACACATGTGCCGTATTATAAATATCATCAGAAATAACATTTCTACTACCATTCAGTAAATCCCTAAAATAACTGAACCAACTTTCTGCTTTAATGCTAGTTGTTTTTCTATGCCTTTTAAAGTTTTTCATGTATCTCCATAGCTCATTTGTATTGTTATTTTTCATCACTCTGGTTAATGACTCCTGTTCAAACACTTCCTTTTTGTTTACACAAATATTTTTAAAATTTTGCCTCATGACTCTGTATTTCTTCAAATCATTCTGATGTCCTGATTTTCTGTATATATTCAATGCTTTAAATTTATTATGCTTTGCATTCGTACAAGTTTCATCCCACCAATCAGGTTGAACCAAACCATCTCCATCTTTATGCTTATTACCCTTACATTCAACTACTATACATCTAAATATATTTATAAGTTGCTTTACTGCAGCATCCACATCATTATCAGAACACTGGTAAAATAACTGCTGGTATCTGTGACATTCAGGTTGTTCTAGCATTAGATGTATTTTTCTTATATCACTTATTTTAAATTTGTATTTTACCCATGGATTTACATGCATATCCTGTCCTAAATGTTTTACACTGTCTTTTGATTTAACATTCATGGAACATATTATTGGTAAGTGATCAGATATATCTAAAGTTGATACAAGAAAAGAATTGACAAAACCATAAAGGTCTGTGCTGACTATAATATAATCCACAACACTTTGTCCTGCATAAGTAAAACATGTGTACTCACCAGTTAAATCTGGGGCAACTCTGCCATTTAATATATGAACATTTAGTGAACAGCAAAGGTTTTGAAGGGAAAATCCAAACCTATTTGTTTTACCATCTCTAGTACTTCTGTTAATGACAAATTGATCAGTAGGATATACATTCTCTATACCAATGAATTTTATATCATCATTTTCAATAAAATCTGGTAGATTACCAATTCTTGCATTTAGATCTCCCATTATAACAATGCTTAAATCTCCATACTGAGAAAGTATTTGAATTATAATATTTTCCAATCTCAAAATTCCATCATTTTCATCAACATGGTTATATATCGGAGAGCCCTCTGGTGCAATATATGGACACACCAACAATATGTCCTTTTTTAAATTAAAAGTATTGCCATCCAATATTAATGCTATCATGTCTATATATTTAAGAACCTTCAAAATTTTTAAACTACAGTGTTTACGTATGCACACGAGGACCCCCCCTCTTGAAATCTGATCTCTTGCTTTACTAAAACAGAGGAAATCATTAAAATACCTGGCAAAATCATCTGAAATAGTAGCCCATGTCTCAAGAATACATAAAATATCACACTGTGCAACCATTTGCCTAAATTCTGGCAAATGTAATTTTGATTTTAGTCCTCCAACATTCCAAGAAATTAATTTAAGAACTTTGTTTGGTGCTTCTTTAGATTTTGAATCATTTATTTTAATATTCGGGTAATTTTGTAGAGATGTGCTTGCCTGTTCAGTGGATAATAAAGAATGAATATAAGAACAAGGTGTTGTTAACTCACCTGTGTGAATGGTCAGTTTTCCTGTTAGTCGTGCATCATCATCCTCACCATTATTATGATCATGGTTAGTATTAGTGTGCAGTGCCGGAAAGAAAGATAGTGCTTCATCATCTTCAAGTGCAAACCTTAAATGAGAAGACAGTAAATTACCTGAATCTGTACTACAAATATTAAGAGAATTATCACACACAATATAATCATTATTACATACTAAATCTGCATCCTCCTTTATACTTATAGAATCACTCACAATATTTTGTTTACATGAGTTTTTCTGAATGATATTATATTTTATCTTTTTGCGACCCTGGCCTGACCGTTAAGCAGATTCATCATGTGTTGTGTTTACAGTTGTATAGTCATTTCCCTCACCCCTACTTCTAATACATTTTACATATTTACTGTTTTCATCCCACACAAACACTTCACCCCCCATGATCAGTTTATCATATTTCAGTTTTCTTTTGATGCTACTGTCACTCTCCTTAGCTTCTGTGAGTTTTGCTCGCAAGTGTCTTCTGGCCTCTCTGACCCTCTCGCTAAAGTCTTCTCGTACATAAACATCAGATCCAATCTTCTTCAATTCTCGACGGGCTTGCCCTAGGACTGTTTCCCTTTGTTTGAATCTCCCAAACTTAGCAATAATGGGCCTTGGTTTTCCAAGAATTTTCCAAGGCAACCGGTGGGCCCTTTCGATCTCTATGTTCTCTTCCTCTAGTTTCATTTCTTCCCTAATGACATTTTTTACTTTGCGTTCGCAGTCGGCCCATGATTCATTACCATCATCCTCATCAATACCATGAAATATCAAATTATCTCTCTTTGAATGTTCTTCTAATTTATCTACCTTAGCCTTTAGTTTCTTATTCTCATTTTTCATCTCAGCCATTTCCTCTTGTAATTCATCAATTTGGTTTGATAATTTTTGTACAATTTCAGCCAGGGTTGGATCATTTGGGTCAGAAAGTCTTACATTTCCGCTCGAGGAACCATCAATTTGAGGCGCGGTGCTTTTTTGTTGGAAAGGTTGGGCTTGGGGGTTTAGAGTTGTAGACGGACCTGTATTATCGCTCACCTGGGTTGAGCCACTGGTTGCAGCCAAAGGTTCTTTCTCTGCCGCCCTTTCTGCACTCGTGCTTCTCAGTACCCTGGTGACATGCTTGACCATTGAGCTCTGGTCTTTTTTACTAGGTCTCTCCTTAGGAGGAGGACCGGGATTTAACTCGACGCCCCCGTCCTGTGTCAACAGTACCGCCAACAAGGTTGCTAGACGCAAGGTCAAGGCCATAGATGTCGGATCAAGTGTTATGGTTCCCAGGCGAAATTTACATTTGATTTTTGGCTGCACAAAACAGCCAATTCGTACGCACCACACTTCCGTGCTTACGCCCATATTCGCTTGTCTCAGTCTTTTGCACTTTTGTATCAATAAAACTGGGTTTTACCTTGTTTAAGCTGCTTTTTTCAACTTTCTTCATGAGAGCCGACAAGACCTACGTCCGACCAGTCCAAAGTCACGTGACATCCAACCTATATATATATATATATGTATGTATATGTATGTATGTATATAGAGTAGAACGCTTGTATTACGGTCACCATCGGGACTTAATGAAAGTGGCTTTAATACAGGAGTGGCCGTTATACAGGACCTGACCAGGAAAAGGGGGTTAAAATGATACACGAAACCAAGTTCAAATCTTTATTACAATCAACAAAATACACGTATATACCAAATATTAGTATAATTATTGTTGTCTAAAAAATAAAATATTTACAATCACATCAACCCAATTTATCACAATTACCAACAATATATACAAATACAGTGTTTGTTATTAAATTACAAACAGATTGTATATCCATAATATTCCTACAAATTTGTTGAACCACTGCCACATGACCTCGTTCAGCTTATCATTCCTTATAGATACACACTGTCTTTATCTACTGGCATTTGCGTTTTTTCATACTGTTCCATGATCTCTCGCTTCCTCTTTAGTATGTTTTAAACTTGGGTTCGGCCGACACCATCGATTTCTGCTAGCTGTCGGCTGCATTTCCCGTCACTCTTCCTGATCAGATCTACCTTTTCTTTAAGAGTAAGTTCATGTCTTTTCTTGGTCGCCATAATGGTCAAAGTGATTGGGACGGAATTTACATAACATTTTATACATGTAACAATGTTTATTTTTCCTTCATAATTATTCATGTACGAGTAAATTGTGCGATGTATGCCGCACTGTTTTCGTTGATGTTTTCGTACAATGATGTACGTGTTAACAAGGTCATTAAAGAAAATATAAAGATACACAGTTTGCCTAACTTTTTTTATGACATAATCATCGGAACCCACTGGTTGTCATGCGTTAATTAAATGACAAACACCCTGTTTAAGATCCGGCTCGCACGACTGATTCACAAACATAAACGCAGATGGGAACACATGCCATACTATTGTGCATACTAATGAGGCTGTGTGGGGGTAGAACGACGCTGGTTACGTATCAAACTACTCAGTCACGGTCGAGTGGTTGCCTTAATCCAGGCACTTATTAACAGACAGGAATATGTGAGAGCGGACAATTATGTAATGATATTGAAGTCAGAGGTGGCCGCTCGATTTGTTGAGCCCATGTCACGGAGTCACTGCCTCTGACCGTAATCGAGGCGTTTCCCGGCCTGCGGGACCAAGAAACCTGGCCGTAATACGGAATAGAGGATTGACCGTAATTGACAACAAAATGATTATGAAATATAATGGTCGGAAATTAGGGACCGGAAAATCTGACCGTTATAGAATTATTGACCGTTATTGAGGCGTGGCCGTTAGCAGGCGTTCTACTGTATATATATATATATATATATATATATATATATATATATATATACATATATGGAAAATGGTGGCACTTTGACTTGTGCGTGACCTTGGGTGCGTGATATTATCGATATATCGATCTATAGTTATACGCTGTTTCACATACTGCGTGCATCCTATCGCGACAGTTTTAGGATATCGATATTTCTCGATATTTTATTAAACATGCCTGAAACTGATTTTTTTTTAAATTAAAAACAGTCTATCTGTTTAGACATCTTAATGGGCTGGGATTAATGACAGTCGAAAAGTGATAGGAAATGTTCAAGTTTCCTCATATTTAACATGAAAAACAATTAATTACTATTATAATATTATAAATATATATATATATATATATATATATATATATATATATATATGTTTATATATATAAATATATATATCTACATACATATATTACATATTTGTTTCCGATAAATTTAAAACAATAAAAATATCGCAATAGATATTGCAATATATTGCAATACGAAAAATTTGGTCGACATCCAGCCCCAATAATAGCTATTTATTCAGAGCTGCAGAAATTTCCAGGTTAACTTATACGTTTTCACTTTTCAGAATCCTCAGCAAGGTAAAGCAATGTTCGCCAACAGGAATGCCCCTCCCTTAATTTCCGCCTTCATGAGAAGAACCAGCATTGTATTCTGAATGATAGGAAAACGGATTCCGGTTTTTTTATACTTAAACTTCTGGTATCTTGCAGATGAAAATACGTTATGTTCATATTTTGTATACACTCTTATAACTGTGACCCACTGAGAAAGCACCCATGAAGAAACGTTTACTGTCTCGTGAGCTCAAATGCTTGACTGTTTTAAGTTCATGATCTGGGTACCGTTAAAACAAACAAGTTTGATGCATAACATGTCAAATATGTCGTATATCTCAATGAAATTCACCCATTCTTACATTCTTTGTCACACATTTTGTTAATATATTTTACTATTTTGCATGGGAAATATATATATATATATATATATATATATATATATATATATATATATATATATATATATATATATATACATGAAACAACTGCTGTACATAATTGGAATTAAGCTCCGATTTTTTTTCATTCTCCTGCCGGTGTTGTTGTAAATGAACTATTCTGTGATAAATGTGTATGTTTTTCGATACAATTAATAATACACATCATTTATTTAATTACTTTATTTTGTATCTCTTTGTTCTTTATTGTGAAACCTGTACACAGGGACTAGATGATTGTGTTAGGACGTTGTGTGTATACAGAGAGGCGTTCCTGTGCTTATGAATGTGCATGCGTATCAGCGTGTATTATAAATACATGTGTTCAAGCTTATTCTACCCGTTCATTGTTTGCCCTTGAAGACCAATCAGTTCAGTTTACAGCTATTATAACACTGGTTAACACGTATTTATATTCATTTATAACACAGCGACGCACCCATGACGTGTTAATATTTTGTTGCCATAAAATATAGGGGACTAACAAACAGATATTTTTTTAATTAATTATAAACCATATAAGAAAGTTGTATTATATATTATAATTATCACATTATCAAAAAATCAAATGATACTCATTGATGCTCTAGGAAGAATTATACATGTATTCTCAATAAGAGGGCCACAGGCTCTGATTCAGTGTATTAAACTGCTCTTTCCATTTACCAACAGTTGTAGTTTTTGCCCGTTGCTGCTGTGATACCCCTCCGAAAAAAAAAATAATTTGTTATTTCTCTTGTTTTATGGAGAAATAAGGAAAATGCGCCCCCCCCCCTTATGACACACTTGGCATTTTTAACTTTTCTGAAAGGTAAATACCTAAAAGGAGCATATCCGTGGCATGCCATGCACGGAAGAGTTCCGTGACAAAAGTCCAGTGCCAACACCGTTAATTATAATATATAGTTGGAAAAAATGCTAAAATGGACAAGCATAGCAAGCTTGTTTTATCTAAGTGAGTATAACAAGTATAGATCAAGTAAAGGAGGCATGTTCGTCAATACAAAATCCTTGAGTAATCGTATTAAACATTTGACAACATTTGATATATTTACTTTACCTGTAAGCTGTCAGCCATTGGCAGTAAGATTTTTTTTTTATAAAAAAATAAATGCAAACAAGTGTATATACAGTATTTTTTATCCGTAGAAAGTGTTGAAATTATAAATAAATGAAATATATAATCTGATGAACTGAAACATAAAATGAAAAATTCCAAAACAGATAATTCAGAACCATCTGACTAATAAGAGAAATACACGCAAGCCATAGCAATTCACAGAATTTTAATGACGGCTACAACCTTGCAGATTAACACCCCGTTTGTTTGAATATACTCGGTTAACAAATACGATATTCAATCAAAAGGGACCGACTGTACTTTGGAATTTGATACACGCACAAATCAGGTTCAGGAATATTACATTGCACTTGAGTACAAGTACAACGGGAAGGACCTGCACTTAAGCTCTTCATAAATCGACAGGTAAATGTGAAAATACAGAAATTTTTCGATATACTCGAATAAATGTACGTTCAATCTAATTCAATGTCAACTAATTTATATATATAGTTAAACTATCTGGATTGTTATTACCACCAGAAATATTTGCATCCATGTAAATGACGTGTATTCATACCCCAGAACATAAACAATAAAATCATTCAGGTGCCATGGCACTATAATGCAATACCAATTTTTTCATAATGTGTACAGCCTCTTTGTTAATCTCACTTAATGCAATGAATAGAAAGTTGTCTCTGCATTTCAGTATTAAGGAAACGCCTATTTATTCATCTGATCTACTCTCATGATAAATTATAGCTATGTGTATTGACAATTTCATAGTGCTAAAATATTCTGAACACCCTGGGGTTCTACATGCTATATTTGTGACATGTATATATCTAAGTTTAAGAGATATTCCTGAAGGTTTCGAAACATTATCAACATATTTATTATTTCGACTGTTACAATATCGATTTTTTTTCACATCTCTTGAGAAACTGAAATTGCAGGTCACTGCCTGTATGCATGTTCTTGTTGCCATTATTTTTAAAGAGCGACATAAGTTTATTTCAGTTCCCGACTTGTAAAAGCTCAAATGTTTTTTCCAAAGACTTTCACAGGGCATCTAGAAAAAGCTGAAAATAGCAGATCAAAAGCGTTTTCTGTTTAAATGAATTGATAATCATATACGGATACGACCCTTTTATAAAATTTCTTGAAAATGTCTCACTAATACAACACCTTTCCCGGATAGTTTGGAAGTATAGGACCATTATTAAAATATTCTAGAAAGTGACATTTTCAAAGGGTTGTCCGTGAAAAATGTTGCACACCATTTGAATATGCGGGCGACAGGACCAACGACAATATGCTAATGACCATGACAACAAGCCTGACCACGTGCCTCCATAGCGAGGGCATATATTTGATATTCCACACCAAGAGAGCCAGCTGTCCATATGTTATTTATAGGTATTGGTAAGTGGATAGAAATATCATGCAAAACCAAGGTAAGAGTGACTTTTGAAAAATACAAATGATTTATCCAGTCATTAAGTAAATTAATTAATGTCTCTTACGGAACCATATAATATTACTTTAATAATAAATTCGGTTAATCATTCCAGCATTTAATGCGAAAGTTAATATGTGTTTATCCTATATTTTGGATAACCATATATTAACACCCAACCTGAAAAAAAAAGTTTAAGATTCCTAACAAAGTCAGTGGAAATCGGGCAACACCCAATAAATTGACAACCCCAAAGCTAAAATGACATATCATAAATTGTACATATAACGTTCCAGAGCAGAGCTGAAGCTTCGGACTATATAGTATTCCTGTTTTTTTTAATATTCTGGAAGTTTTTGCACATGTATATGTGTCTTTAGAATATTTGATGGATTTTTTTTTCTATTGCACTCGAGTCCTTGACCCTCGAATCAATTTAGAGTCCTGAAAAATGGATTCGAGTCCAAACCAGATTCCAAGTCCGGACTTGATACATACGTCACTGTTACCAAGATTAGGAATCATACTTTCATGTCGATTACCGGTTTGTTCACACCAGAGAGAGGGACCGCCTGGAGCTCAACATATTCTACGTAAGGTATTGCAAAACAATAATGAACGAGCATATTAAAGAAATATATGTCCTCCGCTTTCGCCTTCAAGTCCGGGATGATTCTAAAGTCTGTGGTATTTACAAATAGTTTTAACCAGGCTCAAAGATGGCAGCACCTGGCAGTTACGGCATAAAATCCAAGTATTTTATGTCCACGGCTAGCGACATCTGTTTGTGAATAGTGAAACTAAATTTGCTGATTCATTATATAAAAAATGAAATTTCATATTGTATCTTGAGAGACGGGCTCTCCAAAACCCATCCCAACCAAGGTAAGCATGAGAGTAATCACTGCCCGAAATTTGAATGAAATCGGATAAAATTTAGGAAAGTTATCGAACGGAAACAAAAAAAAACTTAAGGACAGACAGACAGCTAGATAGACAGACAGAGGGACAGGCAGACAAACCTAAATCAATGTCCCCGTCCCTTCCAAAGAAGCGGGGGACTAAAAGGGAGAAGCAAGCACTATCTCCAGAACATTAAGAATATTACCAACACAACATAATTTGGCATTGATATTAATGTAGCCCCTTAAAGTATTTTTTCTGAACAAAAATATCAACTATCAAGTCCAATAATTCACTTCGAATATATTGAATGATCATGCATTATTAAAATATTCTAGAAAGTGACACTTTCAAAATGCTGTCCGTGAAACATGTAGGACGTTATTTGAATATCCGGGCGACCTTACTGGTTCATAATCCCATTTATTCCACATGGTTGCTATCGGGGGCCGGCAATCTTAATACAGACTAAATCCGGAAGTCGGAAGCAGGGAGATGCAGGTCAAAGTAAAGAGACAAGGAACAATACGTTCCCAGTAAGACCAAATAGTATAAGATAATACATGGTATTTATGTGGCAAAGACTTTATTAGGGGTTATCTATAGCTAGCCTATGTCCAGCTTTGTGTTTGTAAATGTACCCGACACGTTAGCGCAGCAGTTGACACGGTAGCGGGTAATCATTATACACCAGAGGACGTAATTACTGATATAATGGAATTATACAGGTTTGCTCTGCATGATCCAGAGATAATCACATAAAGTCAGAACTACGTTATTAATAAGAAAGCTCAGTAGGCTTGTCGTCATGTAAAAGGAATAAATGATTAACTAGAAAAAGCATTCCCAAGAATGCAGGCCTCCGCTATAATGGTATTCCTCAGCGTGGGTAACTCCGCAACCCGTTTTTTTTTCATTCACTTACTCGTCCATATTCTAGGTTCATAGGTGCCTATGTTTCCTAATAAGTGTTTGAATTCATTTGTTCGGCCCATAGTCATATATTGATTCGTGCATATGTGACTGCACATTTTGTTAATATTCCTGGCAGCCCTTCAAGGATCCGGATTATGAGTCGGACCCACACCATAATTTAATCGATTCTTCATTGGACCATTCCCTAGATGCCCTGAACATTTCATGGGTTTCTGTTAAAGATTTCTAGAGCTATGTTGTAGACAAACACACACACACACACACACATGAAAGGAAATCAATGCACATGCAGCCTCTTGGCGGAGGCAAATATAATAATAATAGAGAGATAGAACACCACCTAGTGGTGGGAATTCTGAATGGATTTTTTCCAGGATATATAAATTCTAAACCTTGTTGAGATATATAATATACCCCCCCCCCAAAAAAAAGTCTATAATTCTAATTCTTAATATATTTCATTTCCAATAAATAAATATTATTCTCAGAAAATCAGGGGGGGGGGGGTGATTAGGTTCCCCATCCCACTGGCTAAAATGTGGGGGCTGGGGGGGTGGTATATACCCCCATCCCCTGTATGTATTGAAGCCCCTGAATTTAGGCAGAACACCTTATATTGCATGCATATTTGACATTCCCGGTAGGTTAATCGTTCAGCTGTATGACCAGTACCGGGTAGTCTGTAAACTAATGATGCGTCAACACAGGGTGGATGGGGTATATATCCCCCACTCTTTAGCAAAGAAGGATGATCAATGTAATATTTCCCTTTTTTAATCAGAGAATAATATCTAATTATTATAATTATAGACTATGGTTCTATTTTTGAGTTTATTATGAAATATTATGTCTCTAAATCTAGTTTAGAATTAACTGTATTAACAAAGTACCTTATTCAAAACCTTTATTATGTCTTCTCCCTCCAGGGGGACATGGTGCTTCAGTGCCGTTGTCGTCTGTCTTCGGCAATTGTCGTCGTTTTCTGTACGCTATCTTGTGAACGCTGCATATTTTCCTCCGAAATTTAAAACTCTGATGGTTGCCACCAAATTCTTGGACGGCTTCAAAACCAGGTGATCTTGACCTTCATCGTCAAAATGTTAATTTTTTTGTGGGATATCTCGTGAACGCGATAACTTTTGAAGGGCGGCATATTTTATTCCGAAATTTGAAACATTGATTGTTCCTACAAAAATCTCGGACGAGTTTTAAATTCGGTGACCTTGACCTTCATCTTCATGGACAAATCTGTCGAAATGTAAATTTTTGTGAAGCCCATAACTTTTGCAGTATTTCACATTTAGTCCTCAAATTTGGTACATTAATTGTCCCTTCAACTTTCTCGAAAGAGTTTGAAAACCGATGACCTGGACTTTCATCTTCAAAGTCGAATCTGCCGAATTGTTAATTTTTTTGTTGGTGTCTAATGAACACGATAACTTTTGAAAGCTGCATATTTTCCGCTGAAATTTGACACAATAATGGTTCCTACTGAAGTCTTGGACGACCTTGACATTTATCTTCAAGGTCAAATCTGTCAACTTGGAAAACTATTGTGAAGCCTCTAACTTGAAGTATTTCACATTTTGTCCTTAAATATGGTACACCGATAGTTCCTACGAAGTTCTTAAATGAGTTCGACGGTTGGTGACCTTGACCAATATCTTCCCTGTCAAATCAGACAGATTATAGTTATTGTCTTGTGAATGGGATCACTTTTGAAGGGTTGAATATTTTCCTCCCAAATTTTTAACACTGATTGTTCCTACCCAAATCTTGGATGAATTTGAATCCTTGGGACCTCACAGGGTCAGATCTCTCATCGTGTTTTAATTGATATAACCTACATGCAAAGGGGGAATGGAGAAGTCTGTTTTTGCAAGTGAAAAAACAAACCATTCTAGTTGTATACTTCAATTGTCATATATTTGAAAATTGTCACAAAGATATGTAAACACACACACATACACAAATATATATATATATATATATATATATATATATATCATGTAAAAAGATGTGGGAAATTCAGATAACGATTATATCAGTTTTATACTGTTATAGCAGTTTTAATACTTGCCATTCCTATGATATCCGAGGGTTGCCAATAGACCGGCGACGCAGATTGTCGTGTTTAACATCTACGTGGCATAATACCCTGCCCCGCCCTGACCACTCCCCTTGCTAGATTCCCTGTAGATTTAAAATAAGTGTAGTTATTTTTACGTGTTTAGAAATTAAAAAAAAAAAAAATATGTTATCACCATGCTTTTACCTGATGATATGATCATATGCTATTTGTATCGAAACATACAAAAAAAGGTATAAAATTCGCCCTTACGCCCTGGTTTCTGAAAAAAAGAAGTGCCTGATAACCATACCCCCCCCCCCCCCAAATATTATTATTATTACTATTTCTAGAAGTGGTAGAGGTAGAATAAGAAAAAAACATTGTATTCGTAAAATGGCTCGATTAGTAACAATGATGCATGTAATGCAATTAGTTCCGTTTATTTGCTGTATGACTATGACATGTCTGATCAATTCCCACTTTGTATTCCAATAATTTAACAGGTATTCCCAGTATAACACGAAAAACAACAAATTTGCGTTATATGTTTGCCCTGCAATAGCTGCGTATAGAAAACAAACGAACAAGTGTGATCCCCTTCTTGCAAGCCTGTTGACACAAACTTAAAGTCGCATACAATAATGCATTCAGAATTTTCAATGAATTACGGAAGACGTACAGTACCAGTCAAAAATTTGAATCTCTTGACTTTTCGCTTGTGTGACTTTTGACGCTCTGATGCGGAAGCAAAAACACTCTTAAAAAACAGAGTCAGTAAATGTGATGATTCATATGTAAGAGCGATGTACAACTCCAATTTTTATATGAAGTCTGATTATGCCTTTTATAATCAGGAGAAATCCCCCAAACAAAAACTAACAAGGTTCTAATTTTGTTTTCACACATATGTAACATAATTCCCTGGTAGAATGCATATAGGAGTATACAGTGAAACACCCTCTTGCGGACAACTTAGTCAGGCAGGCAACTCACTAATGCAGACACTTAATCTCAGTCCCTTCAAATTTGCCTCTATATTATGTTTAACGTAAACTCAGTAAAGCGGACAACGGACTATCCCGGACAACGGAGAAAATTTCCCGTCCCGCCTGCATATCCAGTACATATTTCGACCCTCTAAAGCGGACAGACATCGCGAGCTCAATTTTTGTTCATATATCTGCCGGGAGATGGCGCTCCAAGGTCATGACCTCGTATGACCCGTTTGGTCAAAGCGACAGCCCGAGGCCGTGACAAGCGTATTTTGGTGAACCATCGTGATGTTACATGTGAATATTATGTCAAAATTGTTATATCTATAAATGTGTACATATCACAATCATTACTTCATTAAGATTTGCTGGTGAATCAGAAAAAAAAAAACAGCTTTCAACAGCTTTTCTTTTGACAAGACCACCATCAAAAACGTTCGTGCATTGAGGTCTGCGTCCGGCCCGGGGAGCCTTAACTAGTTTGCGACAGTTTGCACTTTGTTATTGTGAATGCCTGTGAAGACTATCCTATGTAAAGACAAATAATCATGCTGTCCGGATGCTGTCAATAATCAATCATCAATATACCTAGTGCAACCATCAATGGACTATGCTTACTTAGAAAATGAAGCATGGTACGTCGAAATGAAACTGCCTAGATTAGAGTGTGAAGCCTAGCTCATGAAGGTGAAAGAGAGAAAGAAAAGTTTTGTCTTTTCCTTTTTTAATAATAATATTTTATAAATTACAAATGCAAATATAACCTTTTTTAAGGTTATTTAAATAAAGTTTATGTGTTTCAAATTAAGCGTAAACATAATCAAAACAGTGGTTGATGAATTGACGCAATATTGCAAACTCCTCTAAACAGGACAACTCACTAATACGGAGAAAATTGACCAGTCCCTTGGGTGTCCGACTTAAAGGAGTTTCACTGTATATTTATATATGTATGTGTGCGCATATGTATTACAATTTATATATGTATATATAATATATGTATATGTGTATACATTTATAAATGTATATATGTGTATGTATACGTATGCGGGTGCTTATGTATAGATTTTAAATGTCCATTCACATGAAAAATGTACAACTTTTGTGCGAAAATGCGGAAAAGTAGAGATTGTTTGGTTTTTGATTGCGCACTCCACGGATCAGCACTCAGACACACAACAAAACACATGCTAATGGCTAAACAACAAGACTATATAAAAAGAAAATAAAAGGTACCGAATTCAAATTAACCTTCCAGAGGAGGTTCACAGCCGGTTTCGCCTCACTTGATACAGTACATACAACTTTAATAAACACAGTCCGGTTATAAAGTCTCTAGATCTCCTGAACTAACAATACTGGACCCCGGCTGGAGACAACTCTCTGGACCCCGGCTGGCGGCATCTCGCTGCAACTCACTCGACACCCGCTGACAGCACCTCACTCGACATCTGCTGGCAGCACCCCACTCGAACCAGGCTTGCAACACCTCACTAGAAATCGGTTGGCAGCACCTCATTCAACACCTGCTGGCAGCACCTCTATGGACACTGGATGGTAGCACCTCTCTGGAAACCTCTCTGGTAACTGGGTGGCAACACCTCTATGTACAACTCTTTGGTCACTGGATGGCAGCACCTCTCTGAACACCCCTCCGGACACTGGGCGGCAGCACATCTCGTAGCACCTCTTTGGAAATTGGATGGCAGCACCTCTCTTGTCACTGGGTAGCGGCACCTTCCTGGACATTGGCGGTTGGCACTGCTGGACTCTACAGGCTCCACAGACTGCGTATGCAATTTTTTAAATACCCTTCTACCGTAGAGGCTCATTCTTAATACTAATACAAAGCCTAGCCTGCATTTTCTACTATGATTCATCTATATCCAAGAATAATGGAATAATGAATTTGCTGTAACAAAACACGCTAAACCCGACGGCGAGCACTCACGAATAGCATAACTGGACTTGCAGTGCACTCTGTAACCCCTGTCTTGGATACAGCCATTGTCTAATAACACAAGACTTTGACCGGCGCGTGAATTCTCGCTCAATTTATACAACTTTACAGCTAATTCCATACAGCTAATCTGAGAAATGAAAATAAAACAAAATGACACGATCCATTTCGTCACATATATATCTGGGGCCTCCTATGTTGTAAACTCCTGTATGTTAACGAACACACTGTACACAGGGGGATCGGCGTTTTCTGGCATTTTTGAAGGGTGCAGCGAATTACCTTAAGTTTATATCGGAATAGGCCCCCTGAAGGTAAAGTGGGTTTGTACATAGCCACCTCTTCGAAGCGCCTAACGCCTGTATGTTATTGTGGACCCGCCCAATTCAAGATAGATATGGTAATGTTTATACTCGTTCCACTAGGCTGTCGGCATGTTCCGTACGAATCTGTAGCAATCAGTTCCCTTTTACCTGTGGAGACATAATTAGTCCTCGGTCAATTGAAAGCGTTGCAGATAATCATCGCAGCCATGACATAATGTTTCCACTGACGTAGATATAATCTTGTTTCTTCTGCTTTCAGACGGCCATGTGATACCACGCAGGCAATGTGATATTGTCAAATACTAGTATATAGGAAGGTACTTGTTTGTCTTTCACATGGACCTCCGCGTGTAAGAAATAACACAGGTAGGTAGAACGTTATGGGCAAGCTATAAAGTATTTCTTCAGCCATTAGTTATATCATTTGATGATGGTAGTATACTACATAATATTGAACATGCATTAGACAACATTAACCTTTAATTCATTATCTTATTGCATGCAATGAGTTTCAGATCCATCAGGATGCGGAAATCTAGCTTACGTGGTTGTAATTTACCTAATATATATATATATTTTTTGCTGTCCGGTTGTCAGTTATCAGAGAACAAATCGTAACCATTTGACATGTAGACCCAAAGAATTCCCAAAAAGTCTTCTAATGAGACCTGAAATTAGCTATCTGGAACACATATTCTTTGGGAAAGGAAGTGTTATAACATCAAGAAAAAACTTCTTTTTATTGTATAAAGATCCATTTACTTTATCATTAACACATGAATTGCCATGACAATGATATTTTTTTTTTATTAAAACTGGTGCGCCACTTGTATGATTTCTAATTTTTAGCATGAACCACGTATTTTGAGACTGCTAAATTGCAACAAACGATGTGTTATATTAATCCTTATGGTTATCTGGTGTCCTGAAATTGTGTGTTTAGTCACTAGGATTTTGTTTGGGTCCATAAAGACCTGACTTTTTTATTTGCGCGAAAGTGTTATTAAGATCAATAAGACGGTAATCGAATCAGAAGCTCAGTTGTGTCCATTTATGAGGATGCTGACCATAAATAGTTTTATATGTTGCTGTTTGATGTCGCCAAATATATAGACTGGTGGTGCCAACTGTATCCCCCCCCCCTAACTGTATTTTGAGGGAGTCAAATAATAGCTATCTATTAATTTTAACAAACCACAGTTTTTCACATTTTCTGTGAGCTGTTATGCATTTTGATCGTTTCAATATTTTATGTGATAATTACTTATGGCACGATCTATGTTTTGTGTCATACATTCTAAATGTGTATCCGAATCATAGATGTGCCTAAATTATAATCGTTGGAACCGAAAGCTTCTAAATTGTCATACTTGGAGGAAAATCAAATGGAAACATCAATAAGATCAAGGTTACCTATGCCCGCTGAAAACTTCTTAATAATACACCCTTGAGTAAATGCGCAATCATACTAGAATTTTAAAATAACTGGTGCAGTATCTTTCTGTACCTGATTATCCTTTGTCAACGTCTATCTTCAAGTTGGTTGTTGAGTCACCTTGACCTCATAAGGCTGCAATAGATCCTGGGCTTGTGTACAGAGCCTTAGGAAACCAGTACAAGGTATGTTTACACCGAGAACGATATAGAATATTAGGTCATTTTAAGCATATTTTGCATTTAAGCATCAGCTAAAGATACCATCGGACGATTTGTTGATAGAAACACACACACAGACACACACATATATATATATAACCCCCTATAGAATAGTTTTCGGAAAACAGAAAGTCAGTGCTGATGGAGTGAATTATAGGGCACATGAGGCAGAGATAATAGACAAACCAATGACCCGAGACATGAAACGCCGCCTGCCGACAGCACTTATCATTGGAGGAATGAATTGTGGTACAGGAGCACTCCGGAAATTCTTGTCCATGCACCCGGATACTGTAACATCATATGACGAAGAAACAATGTTCTTTGGCAAATCCTACATGAACGGCATTGACTGGTACCGTGCTCAAATGCGTCCATCCCGAGCTGATCAATTAACATTCGAAAAGTCAATATATTTCCCCAATCCGTTTAATACGCCACGAAATATATATGAAACTAACAAAAATATGAAACTTATACTAATGTTGCGAAATCCTGTACAAAGGACAATATCACATTTCGCCAGGGCCAAGGTATTTTTTTCTAGGTCTGTAAAAGATTCTCCGATTTTATGGTCGTGCGTGATTAATAATCGGACAGGGGAAGTTTAAGAGGATAATATTTTTATCGACTACAGTATGTATTTTAAGCATTTGTCTGAGTGGCTTGTATATTTTCCATTTAAACAGTTTCTCATTCTGGTCGGGGATTTATTCGCAAAAAATCCTCTTCCAGCAATGAAGAAAGTCGAGGTATTTCTCGGGCTACGGGAATATTTTGATGATTCAGTTTTATCTTATGACGGGACTAAAGGATTTTACTGCTACAGGGATGCAAAAAACAAAACTGAATGTCTTCCTAAAGGGAAAGGTCGAAAGCACCCTCCTGGTTCACATTACCTGAAGACGAGATTATACGAGTTTTTTAAACCCCATAACGAAAAATTGTTCGCCCTTAATAATCGGCGTATGAACTGGTTCTAATGGCTATAATGGTTGAGATTGTTCCTAAACTTTCCACCTTCGATACCGAACTGTGTACCGAACTGTGTTGTGTACGAGTACATATGTTTATTTGTTCACCGACCACGCAGGTTATCAAACGTGTACATGTACATCGGCCCTCGCCATCCGTAGAGAGATGCCTGAATCGGAACGATACGTGTATGTATCAGCCCGCTTGGGTGCATTGGGGTCAAGCGCGGGAAGCCAGGATGAAATCTCATAATGTTTAGCACCACTCGGTGTTTCGAATAAACTGTGACGTTTTCAATGATTGTACGTAAACTGTGATGCCAGTTGACATCACTGCAGGAAATTCCCATGTGAAGAATCCTTGTACATGTGGACCTTTTTGACACTGCCTTCACTTTAGCCAATAGGCAGCCATACCAATAATAAAAGTACCAAAGTAGGTAATGACATGTAATTATATTTTATTTTATTTATTATAAAATGTCTATGATCAAAGTCAGTGAGCGTTTTATCAAACTTCTGTCTCGTCTGTGCTTTTCACCCTTAAATTCGTCTTTTTATATCAACTTCTAATATGAGACTATAGTAATAAAGTTAAACACAAGAGCCGTGGAATCACTATTTTAATTTATACTATAATATGAATGATCAAATGGTCAAAGCAAAGAATAATATTATCAATAATTCAACACATAAAATCACGACAAACTGTGCATAAAGGTTGGCGCAATAAAGTGTACTGTTATTTTTATACGAGATGATGACAGTGATATTGAATGGTTTTTGTGATTACCAAACCCTGTGATATAAATCAGAATAGGCAAGTCTCGCTTGACGAGATTGGGGGCATGGGTTTTTCCTGGTGTAGTTGTGGACGTTATAACAACATGTTTTAATGCTCGCTTTATTTGACCTCAACCGCTAACGGCTTGTTGTTATTGGAATAGAGAAATAAAATATTAAATGCAATTTATTCAGTGAGATTCTCCAAAGGCACTGGATCCTATATATGACGTGGGGATCATCTAAAACATTTAAAACTACGATGTTTCTATGTTATATATTCCAGGACTATGTCTTACACGTATGGAAAACCATTAACAATCAAGGATTTCTATAGGGTGACATTTTTTTTACTTTTTTGGGACACACACATATATAAGTAAATGGATATGTATATATATATATATATATATATATATATATTCATATATTAATATTGAACTCTTATATTTACATTTTAATATTTAATATATATATATTTTTACCAATAAGATAATATATAATAACACACACCTAAATAAACATATACATATATTTGAATATATATATATGTATATATATAAATATATATATAAATATATATATATATATATATATATATATATATATATATATATATATATATATACATTATGTGCATAGTATGTATATTATACAATATTTTGATATATAAACATATATATTATTTCATTAACATATTACATTTTATATTTAATAAACACATATATTTTAGTATATATGTGTATATAAGATGTAAATACGACTAATGTTATATTGTATTACCTATTATAAAAGATAGAATATAAAAAATGAGAAAAAAAATATTAATTCATTGTGCAAACACATCTTAGCGAGCATAGGAAAATTACTTTTTAGCCCTTACCATTTATTATTTTATATAAACTAAATTAGGTAAATTCGTGCAATTTTATATTTAGTTTTATATCTGAGATAACGATAAGAACATTAAAATATTGTTAAATTTAAATTCTGTTCAATTTTTAAATTGAAATTCTCTTCAATTTTTCTCTTCAATGTATATGTGTGTATAAAATACTTATAAAACTTATAATAACAATTAATAATAATAATAATAATAATAATAATAATAATATTATTATTAGATTAAAATTAACGCCTGTGGGCTAAACAACATGATGCCCCTGAAGTAATGGAACCCGCAGTTTTCTCACCAAGTACACATACCAGGATGATCCCTTATTACAGGATTTGGCTTTCTCGTTTTATTAAATATACAAGCAAAGAATTAACATTTATGATTATCAATACTCGTAACAAATACTTCTACTCTAGGAAAACATACATACAATTATTGGTTACGTCATTAAGCACGGTCTTCCACACAGTGGGCGTGGATCGAATGAGACAGGAATATAGCCACACGAGGGATAAACATATATGCCATTGTTTATAATTGTTCCACATGGCTGGTTACATGTGCCAACGGATCTCTAGCAATCTGTTCCCGTTTACCAGTTGTTTCAGATCTGGTCCTTGGTGGTTTAAAAGCGAGGCAGATAGTCATCACAGATTTCCATGATACAATCTCTCCATGAAGTTAGATGCAGATTTGTTTCCACTGCTTTCATACGGCCGTATGATATCACACAGGAAACGTGATATGGTCACATATATGAGGTACAATGACATGGACCTCCACCTGTGAGAAATAACACAGGTAGGGAAAACTGTATGCACAGGATTTAGAGTATTTATTGCTGGCCAGATCACATTTGGAATTTGAATTTCCGTCAGCCCTTGGACATGTGCAGACAGATGTAAATGGGAAATAATATTATTTTGGCATTTATACATTTTTCCGTTTAGTCTGTAAAAATAGTCCTAAAAAAGTCAAGTGCACTGGAAAGATATTTTCATATGTTCATCTAAATATCGAAAAATAAAATTGGTAATACAGATCTGTAGTCTATTGGAATCCAATGGGTTTTTTGAAGTTTCTTATTCTTGTTGCCAGACTTGCACGGTTTTGGCAGATGAGACACATGACTGACGCCACCGTAGGCTATCCAAAAAGTCTAAAGCCCATTTTTTCAAGTACAATGGTCATTTTATAAATATATACAGGCCATCACAAAATATACTCAAGTGTATATAAGGTATACATAAAAGTGTCCATTTTTTGGTATTTAGTTTTAAAGTACAAGAAATATGTAAAATTATAACAGGTCTTGCCTCATATATGTAACATAAAGATCGATTATATTATTAAATTCGACAGAACTTCGATGGGTCTGACAAGAGATTTAATAAATATCAGTGGGTCTTTCAAGCAATTTATATAATATGTTAAGCTTGTTCTTGTTTGTATTGGAAGGGAAAAATAATTAAAGGTTAAGTGTTTCTTTTTTGCAATGCTAGTATTTAATAATTGGCTTGATATGATATTTTTACGATTCCACTGTAACCTTGCTCGCCCCTACGTCTATTGTGATGCGTTTTATTCAGTGCCATAATCCAGTTTGTAAATCCAAATATGACTTTTATATCAAATTATAAACGATATAAACAATGTACAAATGTCCAGATTAGGGTATGACCATTTATCTAAAGTTCACGGGGACTCCTAGTTTATATTATCAGGTCTTACCTCATTTAGGTAGGAAAACATACATTTGCTATTCTTACCACATGGAAACATTATTTTACGCATATAACTTATATTTGCTGTTCAGGTCACATGGACACATTATTTCACGTATCTTAGTTGCAATTATAATGGCAATTTTATGAAATAAAAAAAATGATAATTCCAACCTACACTGTGTACCATTATTTAAACTGAATCAAGGAAAGAATAGCACCACTCCGAAATATAAACTAACGCATGTAAGCTATGATCAAACACAAACAAGTCGAGGTAGTTATGCTAAATGTTTATACTCTTGGAAACATGGTTTGTTGCATTTACAAATATATCTGTAACAATCAGTTATCTTTATTTCCAGTGTTTTCTTATCTACACATATATCTCGGTAGTCTTTCGAAAGCAAGGTAGATATTCATTACGATATTACTTTTTATATCTAGGTGTAAATTTGTTAATACTTCCTGACTTCTTTTAAACGGCCGTTTGATAGCACAAAAGTAACATAACATCGTATAATACATAGGGGTTACATGTTTGTCAATTACAATGAACTTCACTTGTATGACTTGACACAGGTAGGTAACGCATATTGCAAAGCCTATAGACTACGTTTTGATATTCCATTGCTGGCCATATCACATTCAGAATTTGCAAGGTTTACAAATAGGCATATATGGGAAATAATATTATCTTAGTTGGCAAAAATTAAATGTTTTTGAATTAAAATACACCATTTATTAGACTATAAATCAAAACTTATTAACATATTTCTTAGTAAAGGGCAATATAAATATATAATAAATATAAAATTATTTATTTTACATGGATTGTACAAATATTTATTATAACTAATCGAGGCACTCTCCATGGCTCCGGTGATGGCGTTCGGTAGTCTGCAGAGGTGGAGGAAACCGGAGTACCCGGAGAAAACCACCGGCCTTGGACGGGCAACTACAACCAACTCTCATAGCCACGCCGGGGATCGAATCCGGGTCGCCAGCGGAGATAGCCAAGCGTTTTACCACTCAGCTGTCCAGGCTGTACTTTTTTATTGAAAAATCAATTTATTGATTTTGTTTGTTCACTTAAGTTGAAAGTTAATAATTTCAGCTACTGGAATCATTCTTCAAGCATATATATATATATATATATATATATATATATATATATATATATATATATATATATACATACATATATTGGAGTGAAGAAGTTTTGTTAATTCCTTTAGTGGGGCTATTTTTAAGCATTTTCTAAGTCTACTGTCTACTCACAGGCGGTTCATTCAGTGTATTGAAAACTGTTGTGTTAAGTTTTTGCTTGCAACAGATGAATAACTGCATTGTCATGTTATAAGTAAAAATTATGGTTCATAGGGCCCACTTGAAGTAGACAAACTTTCCATTTCAGATTTTCCCATTTGAAGTAGACTGTCGATTTTACATTTTAAGACAAACTTTCCATTTCAGACATTACATATTTTCTCTTCTCCTTATAATCCTCAATTAAAAAAAATTGTTCACAGTCACAAATTCAAAGGTACAAAAAAGATAACCAACTGTTTGGTAAAAAGACGTTTTCGTATGTTTAGCGACAGATCTTATTTTTATTATTTATGTCACATACATGGATAACATTTTGTTGGAGGAAGATTTCTCATGATTTGAGTTCAAAGGCCATTTTGGAGCCTATTCCACTGAATGCCATCCAGTACCAGACCTGCAGTTTCAAACATCCGCTCTATTTAAGCTCATGTCGTGAAGCTATACTGAGTTTTGCTTTCTGATCATTAAACTAAGTTCTAAACCATTGGTACCAGCTGTATTTTTTTCCCATTTTTACCTATGTTCACATGTGGTTTAAGAGGGTCAAGTAACACAAATGGCGTAAGATTCACAGCCTATGATTCCTTCTGTAATTCATGTAATCTGGTCTGTATTTTGATATTTGCGAGTTTCACTAGGTAATAATAAATGATGTCCTTTCATTCAATTTTGCCAACCAATTTGTTTATGTTTCACTCATCTTATTTGTAGTTGACATGTTCTATACATTAGAACTGCTGTGGGACACAAATCATAATGATTGGACATAAAACTTCAAATGTATTATTTTGTGAAGTCTTGGAAAAATCGAATTGAAAACGGGGTGCTCCTCGTGACCTAAACTCTGAAAGTACGGTTTGAAAACGTAATTCCTAAGATTATAAAACATGAATAATGCTCAATCATAACTAATATCATAATCCAATTTCCTACCATTTTGCAAAGTGGAACCTAGTAAAAACTACCGAAAGTCTATCTTTAAGTTGGTTGAGAATCAGCTTGACATAATAAACTCGCTTTAATCGCAAATTTATATAAATAACCCTCAGGACGACCTTTACCAAAATATTACATATATCATCACAGCAAACAGTAGTCAATATCACTATAGTCAGCTGAGCGTCATGATCCCGGGGATATATTAAATAATCTTAAAAGAATACAATACTTTTTTAATAAATACTCTTTAACAGTCCGTAAAATTAAGGATCATTCAAATGTTGTAACTTTGTGTTAAGATCATATATAAAGGCATTTGCATATGTATACATGCATCAGATTAGGATATGAATTAGTTGATACAAAATTTCTCTTTTTTACAGTAAAAGCCTAAATGGTGCCTTGGAGAACTGTTCCAACTTGACCATCTACCTTGAATTAGCTTGGTTGTTCCTTGGCCAAATATTCAAACCTATTTGTACCATGGAAAGTACATGTCGACACTTCATCGGGTTTTTCCTAATATTTGGGTCGATTATTTTCATAAGCATATTCATACACACATATGGAATCATACTTGGAAGGAAGAAAGTTAGTGTTGCTGGCATATATTACAAAGCACATGAGGCCGAGAGAATTAAAAAGCCAGTGACCAGTGGCCTGAAACGCCGCCTGCCAACAGCGTTAATCATTGGATGCATGAAATGTGGTACCGGTGCACTCTGGAAGTTCTTGTCCTTCCACCCGGATGCTGTAACGTCATATAAAGAAGAAGTCCATTTTTTCGACCAATCGTATAAGAAAGGAATAGACTGGTACCGTGCTCAAATGAATCCATCCCGTGCGGATCAGGTAACGTTTGAGAAATCACAATATTTTACCGGTTCGGGTGATATACCGCGCTATATATACAAAACTAACAAGAACATGAAGCTTATCCTCATTTTAAGAAATCCTGTTCAAAGAACAATATCTCATTTTAGTGTTAAATGGGAAAATAAGCCCCGACTCAAGGCAAGATGCCCTGTGTTACAAAACTGTGTCATCAAAAATTGGACTGGAGAAGTTTCAGTGAACAGTTCTCTCATCCGCCACAGTATGTACTTTAAACATTTGACTGAATGGCTTGTGTATTTCCCAATGAAACAATTTCTTATCTTGGACGGGGATTTATTCGTAGAGAATCCCATTCCAGCAATGAAGAAAATTGAACAGTTTCTCGGCTTACGGGAGTACATGTATGATTCTCTTTTATACTTTAACAAGACTAAGGGATATTACTGCATAAGGACTAAAAAATACAAAAGAGGATGTCTTTCGGAAAAAGGTCGAAAACATCCATCTATTTCCCCCAACCTGACAAAGAGACTTACTCAATTTTTCAAACCCCACAACGAAAGGTTGTTTAATCTTATTAATAGGCGAATGGATTGGGACTGATGTTTAAGATATTTTAAATGGTTTTTCAGTTTTCACTTGTCAGAATTAACTGTTCGAAATGACATGGGTAAAACTAGTAAAAGTTACAAGTACATATTTAAAAAAGGGCTTTGTGTAAATATTGTTGATAACATGAGAAATTTCCTTTTAACAATATTTTTAACATGTTATGATCCGTTTCTCTAACAACCAACCGGTGTTAAAAATAAGAGTGGACATTGACCGAGATGTGATGCAGATAACTGCTGTCCACGATCGTAGTTAATGTATTAATAATAAGGATTTGATATTGTAAAGTCACCTTTTAATTTGGATCCATCTCTCATCATGAAACCTCTTTTGCTGCTTGCGTTTGCCAGAACCAGATGGAAACCAGCACTGTGTTGAGATTATGTACTGAAATACAAATGATCATATCGTTAAAATTATCCAATCAAAAAATAAGAAGAATTTCATTAACGAAAAAGAGGTTATACAGTTATGGTCTGACATGATACATTTCCATACTAATTGAAGCGGGTGGATGAAAATTATATTCGATGGCCCTGACACGGCTTTTTGCTTTAGCGGATGACTCTGAAGATAATGGAAATCATAATTTGATATAAACGTCATAGAACCTGCAAGGTAAGTGTTTAATACACCGCGTCTCTCATGTATATAGTGTAAGTGTAAGCAAAAGGGGAAATAAATTTCAAAATTCACTGGGTCATTTTTCAATTGGATAATGTATTACAGACTTTTGTTATAAGAAAGATGACCCTATGAGTTAATTCAAACAATAATAAAGAATCTATGGATGTCACAAGAGCTTGTTTTTTTTAAAGGAGTGATTATATCGTTTATGTAGAGTGGTGGACCAATACAATGGGCCCGGTAAACCTCAATTACTTCCTGGCCCTGAAAGAGCGGTAAGTTAATTTTCAAATGCTTGAAACTAAATTATTAGTAAAAGAAAACTGAGGGCTCGCCCTGCCATTGGTGTCTTTGCTTAAAAGTATGCCCCTAGCATTCATTATCCTTGCACGAATGACTGAACATTGCCTAGCTCTCATCAGGTACGCGTTACACGGTCTGTCTGCATGTAGAATGTAATTATATCCTTACACTCATAAATGTAAACCACAATAAAGTATCTACAGTTTGCGGATTCTCTGAAGACACTCACTGCAGTTATATAAAATTCATCTTTTTTTATATATATTTGTTATGGTTATGGTAATTGAAACTATAAACTGTTTCCTTGAGAGGATACATCATCCTTGTCTGGTTAATACAAAGTCTCGTTTACGCAACATTGCATGGTGAAATATGCGCATCTGTTTCAATTATCGATTTTGCTACTCACAATTTCGAATTTTTGAACTGTTTTTTTTTATTTATAGTCTAACAAGATACAAATAAATAAAAAAAATATTATTTATATATATATATAGGTCTAAATTATGAGATGGGTATAATATTGCATTAACTATATCGACTGAACTGTTATATACTATAATTTGAAATGAAGACCACAGAAATATGAATATTATTGACTGTCATGACAGTAAGAAAAAATATGTCTTTTATACTGTCTTTAATACTAAAATATAAACTGCCATAATACATTCGCTATTATCAGCAGGAACATTAACTTGGTCAAAATACAAATAAACATTTTGTGTGTGTGTACCGCGTTAGAATGTAATAATTGTATGATCCTCATGTGTGCGGGTAAAATTTTAGAATTTCATTTCCTGTCAAAGGCCAAGACCAGTATTAAACTGCGTGTGTTGGTCTAAGTGTTTCAGCTTGAAGTACTTCTTCCAAAAGTATTTACTCTCTAGAAATAGTTTACAAGTTGAATATAATTAACACAATCATTTATGTACATACATACAAATTACTGCACCAATTAGTGGAACTTGAGCTTGCCACTCTGAAAGGTTTATCACCGGGGTTAGTAAGGCCAACTTGGTGGCATTGTCTGTTCTCCTACACGGATAAAAATGAAAGTACTTGAAATGGTCTTGATCGTTATCAAAGAAGGCTCTGGCAGCAACCCCCTGTCCTATAGGAAGACAATGTCCACTGTATGCCTGAAAAGCAATATTGTGTCAGAGGAATATGCGTTTTCCCGATTCGTCTGCACCAGAAAGACAGAATTTCTCTACTGCTGGTAAAACATTATCTGAAAACATTTGCATTTGTATTCAAATGAAAATACCGTTAAATCATTTTAATTTGGAATAGAAATATGGTATTTGCATTTACATTTAATGCACCAGACCGCGTTTGAGTCCAACTCTGATTCTAACGTTCTGTGCCTACGCATAAGTGGTAAGAGGTAACTTATATATACGCGGAAATTTTTGAAATGTCACATTAAAGATGTCTAAATTTGTCAAATTGATTATTTCACTTAAATATTGATCTAATTAATTTTGAGATAAATTAGCGAATTTTTTTTCAAGCGTGAAAGTCAGGCGCTTGTAGGATAGTGCCGTAACAATACCACGCCAATGGTGTAGCTATCATTCAATGCCGTATTAATTATGAGGTCTCAATAGCAAAGTTAAGGTCAAAGGATATAGTTCCTCAATAGCTTGTATGGATTGTTTTAAAATACTTTTCTTCTTAATATTTACTTGTTAAAAATGCAAGTGTAGTATGATAACAAAGTCAAAGGTCAAGGTCAAATTACGTAAAAACGTTGTGGACACTTTTTAAGCCGCTATTTTGAACCCAAATAGATTATATCTCGCATATCATCTGCCTGCGTATAGATAACGATCCTTACTGATTTTCAGGTTACAAGGTTAAAAAACTAAGGATCGCCCTATTGATTTTCATTGTTCTTAGGGTTGTAATTTGAAATATCCTGTAAAATTATAAGAAGGATTGCTTTGCTTTGCGGTTCCCTTCTTGAAACAGCGGTGCCATTTTTCTAAAATCTGCTATAAACTGTTGCACACTTGCGGAGCTATCTGAATCGTTTCCATGTTTTCAAATTTTACCTGTTTACGGCGTACGTTGTTTTTAAATACTAGTTCATATACGTAATGATGACGCTGCCTGTGTTTTTTATGTATGTAACAATTGGTTTTGAGTCTCCCAAATATACGGGAATCATGCCAGTTGTAAACAACTATAGTATCATTCGTATGTAGTGCTGTGAAACTTGTGCTACAGGGGAGAAATAGTATTCGTTTAACCTCCTTACTTATCATCCGAGGTGGTCCATAAACATCTCCTTTATATTTTGCATCCAAAGGGCCGAACACTTTATTTGCACCATTATAAACAGTGGTAAATGTTCAAATATGAATATTACCGTAACTTCTAAGTGCTGTAACTAGCCGGTTTTGTTCCTAGTGACACCTACCGATCAGAGATCGCACACATCTGTCTTTTCTATCCGCATCTATACCCGCTTCGAAAGCTAAATGTATATTTCGACATTAATCATTATTTCACTTTATTTCCATGGCATCAACTGCTACCAGCCAGCTTGGTCGTCACGACTAAGACATTATATAGTAATATTAAGGTGTTGGAATCAATCCAACAGATACGTCATTATGACGTCATTGTCTGTGCATCCTGCTTGATGAAGACGTCAACTGGATGAGAAAATGTCAGCTAGTCGTCCGCAGCCAATAGCTTAAGGGTGCCTTCTCCTTCGCGGGATCTGTCAATAAGTCCAAAATGAAAATAATATGGGATGATTCTAGATCAAGGTCCGCACGTGGATTCAGCTGATCTGTCCCAATCTCGCTTTCTTTTTTTCGCCCATACCCACTCCTTTAACAAAATTTCATCAAATTTTACCCAAAGCTTTCGAAGCTAGGGCTCGGAACCAAAAAAAAACCACGGACGATCAAGTAACAATGCCTCCGTCATTAGAGGAGGTTTTTTGGTCGTTTTGTCCTAATAAATTTGCTATGCTCAGAGCACATTCAGTGCTATATATAGTGACCAGGTCAAGTAATAAGGAATTCGAGCGATCAATCACAACGAGATATCAAGAGGTCACCCGTTGGTTAACTCTGCCTGATAATATAACAGAGAGTATTTGGTGAGTCCCAATGAGGCAAGTTCTAAAGAGAAAGATGGACTGAATCGTTCATCTCGTCCGTCGCGGAAGTTTTCAAATTGGAATCGAAAATGGCCAGACAGGATTCCACTGATACTATACAGTAACCTCTTACCGCAAAGTATTGTTTTGCCGCCTGTTGGCCATGACAAAGCACGTCAACCATAGGGGATTACAGAACGAGCTATCAGGCCAGGAAAAATAAAGTTCATGGTAAACATATATAGTTTCGAGTTAAATACATACATGCATACATACATACATACATACATACATACATACATACAACATATATACATATACTATTATTATTAAGATACTAGACTCGAGCAGGCAACACTCAAACCCTTTTTTAAATACTTGGCGACCCAGTCAATAATGTATACGCATATATCTATATTACCCATATATTTACTAGTATCCTTCAAATATCCTGAGGATTTATGATTTCCTATTTGTTGAAGGAGATATTGATTGGTCCGCAACCACAACGGAGGACGCTTAGTTCTGGGTGATCGACGTAAGTGTGCTGGTTATGGTAGGTCACCTATATCAATATGATCCTGTACAGTTTCATTTCTATAGGATTCTTGCCCTAATACATTATTATATTCTACATTCACATTATAAGTTTCTATATTTACATAATTAGATTCTACATTTACCTCATGTCCTTCAGATTGGTTGTCATCACTGTAATCAATACAACTGACTAGACGATTTTCCATAGAAGTTACAGACAGGTCAGCTCGATTTGGAGTGACTGACCTTAGATAATATCCCAACGCTCTCATATGAACTGTCACTATTTTCTGCGTCAGTTGTCTCTGTAAATTCAAAGTTCCTTGATTAACTAACTGATTTAATGGAGCTTTTCTATTGGTATCTATCTTCACAGGTAACAGCAGGTAACGATGAAGGATACGTAAAGGGCCTGTTTTTCCCCTGTTGTACTTTGAACAATGATATCTTAGGATCAGGATAAGCAATCAGTCGATAAACAGGTTCTTCCCACAAATCAGCTTATTTATGTTTCCCTTTGTTATGTAAAATTCTAACCAAAACCCTATCATCCAGTTCCAAACCGGTCATCCTGACTTAACGGTCATGGTTTGATTTCTGACGAAATTGACCGCTTTGGAATGTCGTTGTGCAAGAAGGTAATCCTCTTTAAGATATTCCATAAGGAATTCTACAAACTCACCGTACGTCTGTGTTTCATCAGACTACTCTGATTCTCGATCTTACCTAAAAATGACGTCTTTATGTAACCGTGGGTGTCTACCGTACATGAGATAGAAAGGAGATATCAAGTTGTATCATGATTAGTATAATTGTATGCATGCGTGACTGGGTTTATATTTTGTTTCCAATCAGCTTTCTTATGGTGTTCTGAAAACCCTAGCATGTTCGATAATATTCTATTAAAACGTTCATATAAACGGTTGCCGATTGGATTGTATAGCGTTGTGTGAGACTTGTTAATTCCAGTCAAAGCACACAGTCCTCTAATGACTTTACTCTCACAATTACGTACCTGATTGGAATGCAGTTTCAAAGGAAATCATTATTGGCAAATGAATTGCTCAGATAACAGATTTGCAACAAGTGTCGTTGTTTGAGTTTTGTCATGGTAACGCCCTTTTGTTTTTGGCAAAATGGTCGGTTAAGACCAGAATATTTTCAATATTACCCTTTTAGGGTTCAACTGTTAAAAAGTCCAAACATAATAATTCTAGAGGGGTAGGTGTTTGAATGTTGACCAGGGGTTCCGTCTGGTTGACTGGAGATTTTCGTCGCACACAACGGGAAAACAACGCTATAGAGTTGGTAAAACCCGAACGTCAAATATATTTACCCCTGACCAACTGAATAGTTTTTTAGACCCTGTTTTGACTTGAAGACCTTTAAGAGCTAAGAAGCGTAGGAAAGGAGATCGAACAATCTGGTGATTGAACTTTCCATCAAGAATTCTCTTTCTACATAGGACATCACTAACTATTATGACATAATCCAGATTTGATAGATAATACTGAAAATTGGAAACTCCAGATTGATATGTAGGAGAAACTTTTAGTCTGGAGTTATTTTAGTACATTTGATAATTTAATTGATGGTAGTTTTATTTAGTTGTTCTTTGTTGATGTCAACCAGCTGTGAAGAAAAGGTCCTATGTTGACAGATGGGTTAGATTTGTTAAAGCATTATTCACTGAAGCTCTCAAACTGGTACAATCTGAATATTGCAAATTGTCCGCACCATCTCAGTGAACAAATAATGATCTCTTGTATATTATCATCTAATGCATTTGGAGTCGTTTTGGTTGGATTTAGAGAAATCGGCATCCACATTGTTTTTTCCGGCCCCGGAAAAAATGTCAAAATTGAAATTGGCATGTTCTTCCATCTGTCACTGGAAGATGGCGTCAAGGCGAGCGGAAGTTAAAATATTCCATAGAGCGTTGTTGTCAGTTTTGATAGTGAATTTTGCACAATATATGTATTCTTTAAATTCATCATAGACCGCCCATTTGAGTGCTAAAATGTCTAGATTGTGTGCAGTGTACCTTGACTCGGCTGGTGTCGAAATTTGACTAGAATATGCCATTTGTCGTAATTTCCTGTCCTGTTCCTGATTCCAAACTGACAGTTCCAGATACTAACACCAGGACTGTTACTTGTTGTGTCTGTATGCAAAAAAAAATGGTTTTGTAAAATCAGCAAAGGCTAACACAGGGGCTTTATGTAGAACCCTGCGAACCCTAGGAAGGTACGGACTGCCTTAACATTGGAAGGTAATGGTCAGTAAGTAATGGTTCAATGACGGGATCAGTAAAAATTATCTCCTTCAGACACGATGTGCCCTAGATTCTTACCTTGTTCTGGACAAGACGACACTAACTCGATTTTAAATGCGTCTTTTAGTCGTTGGAAGACGGTTTCTAACCTCTGTAGGTATTCCTTGAAGGTAGCACTAAATACAAATATGTCATATCGGTATTTCAAACATTGGTTAAGATGCAAACTCCCATATTTTTTCCCATGAGTCTTTGGAAGGTTGCTGGTGCATTCACGAGCCCACATGCCATCGTTTCCCACTCGTAATACCCTACAGGTCCTGCTGTAAGAGCTGTTTTGTGTTTATCAGTTCATTAATTTCCACTTGCATATAGCCGGATTTTAAATCTAAAGAGTAAAATACCGGCTACGGACCAGACTGTCTAAAGTGAATGAATGGTTTCAGCATTTAAACTATGAAAATCTTCGCAGAAACGAATTTTTTTCCATCAGGTTTCCCGACCAATACGGATCTGTTTCGTGGGTGGAAGTTCGCATAAAGTTCCAACTCTAATTCCCTGGCAATACTGAGGAGATGATCATAAGACACTCCTGCTTTTAATGTTTATGCAAAGCATCTCTTAAGGCTTGATATGACTCATTGAGCCCATACCAAAAACGGGATCTCAGACTAGTCTCTGCCTCACGAGGATATATTCCACCATGGCTCTTTAGGTTAAACAATAGTTTTTGTAGCCAACATTTTAATATTATTTTCACCCAGGTCTAGCTTAACCTCATAATACTGCTCTCCTTACTGGATTGATATAGACTACCTCCCAGAAAATAATATCAAATTGATGGAGTAGATTATAAACCGTACTATCTGGACTTAAACAACTGAACATTTCTGCCGCAGTTCCCCTAAAAAAGGACCTCATGGCTTCTACATCCTCATAATCCTGATATGCAGGATTTCCTAACAGAGACTGTGCACGGTACCGCCATTGCATATAGAGGGTGTCTTAAGATCCTGGGTCTCCCGGCGGGGTTTCTGGACTAATTTTTAACTAAGTGGGGGTGTACTTAACGGTGGTTTAGTAACCCCTATTATCTTTTCTAGTTTTCCTTGTGAGGCAGTTAGTTGATCAGATGACAATTTATCAAGGAAATGGGCTAGTGCATCCTCTTTGACTACTAGATATTCTTTCTTATTTAGAATTTATTCAATAAGTCTTTCATCTTCAGCTTTAGACGGAATAAATTCTAAAGTAAAAAAAAAGGGGACTCTGCGCTGGAGTTTTGATTACCTTAGAAATTTTACAGCTTCCTGAGAACTTCAGTAGTATCAAAAACTACGAGGGCCTTTCCAATACCAAAAGACTCGTCCGTGTACAAAGCTACTGCATACACGGGAGCTGCATTTTAAAATGAGTCAGGATCTCTTCCCTAGTAACCGTAGAGATTAAGTTTCATAAAACAAGTGTTCTGAGATTCTTTACAGTCTAATCTATACCTCAGTACTTGTAATCAATATCATAAAAATTACTCACACTTAACTTTCACAATGTTTTCTTATTCTTTACAAACATACAAAATTACTGATATTCAATGTTTACCATTAAGTTCCAAATGTTACAGCAATTATAAATTGATGGCTTCAAGCTCAATTAAATAGTAAAGTTTATATATGTGTCACTAGTCCATAAGTGTATTCTCAGTGAGATGACTCGCGGGGAATAAATCCTTTGTGAAATAAGAAGATGTAAACACAGATTACGACAGTCATTTCCTTGGTTGGCATCCGAAGAAATAGTGGTGGCAAACCTTGCTGTGGGCCGTCGCAAAATGAACGAGTCTGACGTCCAAAACCGAGTGAAGGAAATGGATAACTCCGCCCCCATGAAACCAGAAATGATTGCAACTCCGTTGTGAAATGGTCAAGTGATAAAGATTATAGTGAATTCAATCACAACGAGACGACAAAAGGTCACAATTTGGTTTATTCTGCCTGAAAATATGACAGACAGAACTTGGTGAGTCCCCATGTGGCAAGTTCAAAGGATTGAGCTTGACATATATACATATATATATATATATGTATATATATATATATATATATATATATATATTAATGTGTGTATAAATATATACTAATTTATACAGTATATAAGAAGTACCAGATTCAATACAAGTTGGATTGATCCAACCAGGAAGTACTACTCAAGTTAAAGTAGTTTACCGTGTTAGATAGCACATGGATCTTTTAAGTTAAAGATGATTCCTACGCCGTCTTTCCTGCTTCGTTTCAATGGAGCTGGACTTTATTCGGGGAAATATAGGTAAGTATATATTATGTATTTATGTAAAATAATAACATTTTATACAAAGTCGCGAAAAAATAGGTTTATGATAATTTAAGTGCTTTTATGTTTATCAAATATGTCCTTGGCTTTTATTAAGGGACCTGGACCATATAAAAGCAAACTCTCTGACCTATTTTGGGTATTTGTAACCAATTTCATCAGCTTTTCCTTTTGCTCCGGTTCACCTTTTAATGTCAGAATAGAAAAAAAGTATATCCATTCCTAATGAAGATATTTTCTAGCAAATTGAACCATTTAATTTTATATCACCTGTCAGTGAAATTACGGTTAAAAAATCATGAACATGCCAACTCTTATTATAAGCCAGATGGCTGATTAATGCATTTTCCTCTCAGGAAATAGCTTTACATGCTAGTTCAAAATAATCTCCAGGTCAGCCGGCAGGTGGCAGCATTGAAATTTCTCTGAAAATATGCGGTTAACCATATTGCATTCTAAACGAAGTTTCTATCTATGCAGTAAATATGAAGAATATGACAAGAATACAACCACTGCAATAATCGTATCGCTAAATTTTGAATTTAACCCTACACAACAGATACTGTCAACAGGCAATACATGGTGATATAAGGTAAACTAGGTTAGGTTTCTCCTAAGAATAGGGGCGCTGTTGTCTATCGAGGTGTTACAGTTTAGCTGAGAAAATGATACCTCTAGCGGTGTGTTTCTCATTTTTTAAAACTAGTACATTTGTCAGAATATTCTCTAATAGTGTTAACACATGATAACCATTCGTAGTTACTAGGTCATTGTGTGTTTCCGTAGACGCATTCTAAGGGGAGGTTGGTCTTATTGTAAAACTAAATAAATAAATATATAAATATATATATATATATATATATATATAATAAGAACTAAAATTAATACGGAAGGAATACATTTGGTAATGCTTTACAAGGTAAGGTTTCAAGCAACTACAGTGCCTGCATGAAATTAGGACAGAGAGAATTTGGTGAATCCCAATGTGGCAAGTTTGAAGGACGGAGCTCGACTGAATAGTTCAGCTCGTCCTATGCCAAAGTTTCAAAACTGGAAGCGAAATAGCAAGACAGGACAGGTTTGGATTTCATTGAAATTTAACAGTAACCTCTAACTACAAGGTATTGTTATGCCCCGGTTAGCCGTTACACAGCAAACCAACCAAGCGGGCTTACAGAACCAGCTTTTAGGCCAGGACAAATAAATTATATGGTTACATATATATTTGAAAAACCTGTTTCGAGTTTAACACATACATACATACATCGTCATAGATACATATATTATTATTGGTGTGATACTATACTTGAGTTGTTCACATATTTATATTATAGCCAATGATAACACATCAGTCAGCTGACCGTCATAACACTTGGGGACTTGTTGTGAAATTCCGATTTATGTATAACTCCTTTTATCCATTTTGAAAAAGTGTTGGAAAATCATGGTATGTAACATTATTCTAGCACTTGTAATGTTATGATATAAACATAGGATGGATGGACCAGGCTCGTTTTTGTGCTTGTTTTGTCATTAAACATATATTCTATTTACCATTACATATCTACTAAATCAGAAAATTCATGAACATACAAAATAGTATAATGAATGAGGTATGGATATTGCTCTTCGTATAACCTAAATCCTTTGATTATTATTGATACGATGTATAATATAAATAGTGTCCCCTCTGTCACGGGAATAGGCCGTTTGAATCCACCATACAACCTCATTATTGTCAAAAAGACAGGTGGCTCCATTTCAATTAAAAAAAGTGACTTATTTAAATAATAAGTCAGTTATTTTGTTCTTTTTCAATGTTACATTACAAGTTGACTGAGAAGAAATATACGACATTTGTCGTTTCGTTCCCGCTTATGAAAATATTCTACGTTTTGCATATTTTTATAACACTGGCATTTGTGACAATATTGAGTGTTTCATGACAATATTACCAGGTAGTAACAATAACAATATGGGCTTTTATGATAATATTGTTTGCCGTTGCGTCGGTATTATTGTCTGTTTTTACTCTGATTATTGTTGTTTGTACTAGAGGTTACGATCCAAAGTTTTACGGTCGACACTGGAACATGTATTCATGTTAGCAAGTGCTATACGGACAAGGATGTTCCCAAGATGTGAACTTTCTTAAAGATTTGATAATGGATTAAGCTCTCTGAGGCTCATATCAAAAACTTTTTTTCCACAGTTACATAACAGGTTGTCTCGTAGACATTTGTCATCATTCAACTGCGTATCTTGGTGAACTTCGACAACAACTTTTATTTCCCTATGACAAATCATCCTGGCAAGCAGATGTCGACTCTTTATCAGTTGTATATTTCTTTCGAGTTCATTCGTTTTATGGGCATATACATTAGCCCATTCGGAATGAATTACGCAACATGTGATATTTGGAAAATTAACAGTCACCTATTAAATTAAACGTCACCTACGAATAGCATTTATAACTGGATGCATGAAATGTGGCACTTGTGCGCACCGAATGTTCTTGCACCTGGATGCTGTAACGTCATCTCGTTGAGAAGTCCGTTATTCGATGAAGCGTATGAGAAAGATATGTACTTGTAACGCGCTGAAATGAATCCCTCCCGTGCGGATCAGAGAACGTTCGAGAAATTACAATATTTTACTGGTTCGTGTGATATAACGCGCTATATATACGAATCCAACAAAAACAAGAACCTTATTCTTTCTTTAAAAAAAATCATGTACAAAAAACAGTATATCATTTTGTTTACTAACTTGAATATAAGCACAGACTCAGGGCAAGGTGCCCTTTTTTACGGAAATGTATCATCAACAATTGCATGAACCATATTTTTATCGACTACAGTATATAATATAAACATTTCTCTAAATGGCTGGTGTATTTTGCATTAAAACAATTTCTTATCCGGATGGGGAATTCTTTCGCAGAGAACCCACTTCTAGCAACGAAGAAGGTATAACAGTTTCTGGGGTTACGGGAGTATTTTAGTGATTCTCTTTTATATAATAACAAGGCTAAATGATTTGACTGCTGCAGGACTAAGCAACAAATGTTAGCTTACACGCAACGGTGGCACCAAATACATGTACATGGATATGGCTCAAAGTCGGGTCGATAAGCAAATTGCCTTATTTTGAAAGCTTTAATAATCTTTTGAATTAAAAATATATTATGGTGACCCAGATGAACTCCAAATCCAAAACTTGACTTTGCCTTGCTTACATTAATCCGTTACAGCTTTTAATCTAATTCCATTCAACTGTCAACATAAACTTGCTAAAGGCAAGAAAGCTGCAACTAAAACATAAACCTCACCAAACAGGCGGAGGTATAAAAAGAGTTAACCTCCCATCAACCTCCCGAGTTAGGCAAAAAAAATAAGGTTTGGTTCTATGGGACCTTTGTTCAGATTTCAATGTGGGTGTTTTTTTTTATATTTTTATTTTTTTTTGTATGTTTCGAAAAAAAAATGTTAAATGATTAGGGAAAAGCATGATTATAAGCATGATATTTATTTTGCTAAACGAGCAAAAGCACGCCATGTCAAAGGAAATGTTATCAAAGTTGTGTTATTTTATCTTCTTGAAAGAAATGCCCGAGCGTCTGGAGCTAAAGATTGGTAAGTCTCTATTGCAAAATCAAAATAAAAATGTTTCATGCGAAGGTTTAAAATTGACGCGGGCCGTGCCTAAGAACTATGCCCTTTTTGCCTTAGTTAAAACTTTTAATCAGATGCTTCTCATGGGGGCTTGTAGAATTGGAGATGAGGTCTTGCCTTCTTATTTCCATTGGGAAATCGTTAACGTATGTCTTTAAGCATAAATAGGTTAATGTTATAATTATTTCGTCCCCTCATGCATACACTTTCTACCCAGCCGGCAATATACGGGAGGGCATCGTTCAGCACAGTATCAATAAATCTGGCAGTTATTACATGGTATGGCGCTTAAGTTTTGATTTCTCTTTTTTTGTCCGGCTACGAAACCCCCTTAATAAAATGCAGCAGACCACCTCTACGTGATCCGTTCTTGGCCCAACCTGTTACTAGAGGTGCGGACTGGACTGGACCACACACGCTAAATCAAATTAGCGGTCAAGTTCTGGACCGGTCCAGCTGGGATAAGATATCTTGTTTTTTGTGTTAGCGGTCCAGTCGAGCCCAGAATTGAGAATCGGACCGGTCCAAGCCGTCCGGTTCGCACTTCTATCCATGACCAGCTGCTGCCTGTAGAACAGGCCTGCTAGGGTAGTAAAACTAAAAGCTGCAGTGGCGCTTCATACTTCGTGCACATGACACCCCATAAACGGTCGCGCCATCTACATAAGTAAAGCTATAGGTGAGGGGTTGGGCGTCCAAGGCTATGAACACCATTTAACGTTTATGACCCGGTATAACCGAAAACCATTACAATTTAAACAAATGTTATTAAGATTTAATCGTCTGATGAGAAGTCTGCAGGATCGGCGGTATTCCAAAGAATGATATATCTCGTGAAACAACTATGGCTACCAGTTCATCTGTGTATAAGAGACTGTGCATTTGTGAATGTTACTTGATGACGTTCCTGAATTCAAATCTTGTGCCGAATCCACACCAAAATCTAGAAAACTAAACCAAAAGTAAGCGTCCTTAGAGCCAGCTTGGGTTAGAACCTACCCACTACATCCCTACCCTACGCCTTTGTAACCATATACTGGATGCTGCACTTCAAAGGATGAAAAAAACCCTGATGGCCTTGTGTTTACTGAGCTATGCCTGTGTAGACTTAAGGTACACGTGAAACGCCACGTTTCTGGTAACTGTTAATAAGTTATTAGCACCATTTACTCTATAAAAATCTCTCCGTACCATTCCTAGCTCGGGCCACATTTTATTAATACTAGGGATGAACGATATTATCGATATATCGGTATTTCGCGAATTATTGCATATGTGGATATGGTTCTATATACAGTAAAACTCGAGGACTTCGGACACCCCTTTTCGGAGAACAACCCGGCTTACGGACAGTCTGTGCGCCGACCAAACCAGTTTACTTTTTTATTAACTCTTACTTGTCGGGCACCCTGCTTATTCTGACATCGGACACTTTTGTTTACCTTACAGTAAACCTCCCCCCCCCCCCCCCCTAACGGACCCCGTAATTTTTAAAATATATAAAATCACTTTGCTTTCTGTAGGTCTCTAATGATTACGAAAAATGTTATTATTTTAAGTAATTTGCTATTATACTGAATAACCATTAAAATTGTCATCAATACGTCTTGCAGTTATCCTTATGATTTTCAGTGTTATTGAAAAGATAACGATATTTGAGAAGATTCGCGCAAATTAAGGGACATTTTTACCCTTATTTCTACCATACCAATGGCACGGGGCCGAGCATGAAGGCGTATTTGCGTCTCCAGGTGATACACCAATGATCGATTACAGTGGCGTATCCAGGATTTGAAAATAGAGGGGCCGCAGTCCGAAAATTGGGAAGAGGGCTGTTCTGCGTCTTTTAGACATGTTGTGTATATATATATATATGTATATATATATATATATAAATATATATATATATATATATATACTAATAAATAAGTTTTTTTAGATTATATTGATGTTCCACAAAGCCCTATTAGTAGGAAACAAGCATATTTAAACTTGTTTGAACACACTGCGTGGCTGTAAAATTGTCTCCTACTTAACATATCAAATACTGTTAGTTCGTGCATTATAATTATGATTATTACTAGTAATTTTGTATCCCATTCAAGTTGTCAATTATGTTAACCGTAGGGCCCTGAACTATATATGACGCATGATTGAACAACAGAAAAATAAATGCATCAATAAGTGTAGTGTTGTAAAGTAATTGTATTTGTTAAGTAGAAGATGGTCAGCACATATGTAAAAGAACTGAAATGGATTAACTGCCAAAGGTGACTACATCTATTTTTCACGTGAAGCTTCTGATAATGAATTCCATAATATAGGTCTTTTGTAGATAAATTAGTTTTGCAGCATTTCAGTTCAAACTTGAGCATGTTGGAGTTAAAAAGTAGTAAAGATAGTCTGACCTGAAGTTATTAAAGTACCTATACACAAAAAAATTTAGAAGAGCAAAATACTCATTGACTGTTATTTGCATGCCATTTATCAGGTTTACATTAATATTGAAAGTGTAGCTTTCAAACATCCAATTTGGCCATCCGGCTCCAGTGACAGTAGCTGGGTATTTAGAGGTGATTTTAATTGCCCCAGAATCAAGAAACCGGAAGCTTTTCTATAGTCTCTTGGTGTAATTCAGGGGAAATTTAAAAAAAGTGAGGCATAGCAAGCATCTTGTGAAAGTACAAATAGCTTTCATGGATTGTTAAACATTTTAGCCATCACATTTGGAGACTTCACACGCACACAAACAAAATAGAAAAGATTGATAGTAAAAAACATGAGAGAAATGTGTAAGTATATAAGCTCTTCACTGCTTAGATTTATTTTAGAAATTTTCAAAGTCTTACACTCTTTACATTTACATTACAGACAATATCTTGCTAAGTTTTATGTTCTTTCTTCGCACAATTTCAACAAATACAATAAAAATAGTTTCTCTTGAGGTCAATAGGAACCTATATAACTGCAAAAAAATATACATTATTATTATATATATATATATATATATATATATATATATATATATATATATATATATATATATATGTATATTTTCATAGCAGACAATATCTTGCTAAGATTTTGTTCTTTCTTTTCCATATGGGACAAACATTACCACACTCATGCATAGAGAAGCATGAAAATGTTTATTTACATATACGCCATATTTTATCTAAGTGTGTGCATACTCAAATAATGGAACATAAAATAAACGAGAGTTAACAAACATTACACTTGCCAGTAGCTGACTGGCATAAGTTTTAGCAGAATTAAAGGGGGACGCCCCTTTGCGCCCCCTATGAATACGCCCCTGTCAATCACTTCTACAGACCATGACTTCCCGCTGGGCCGTGTTCACCGATTGGTCGCCTGAGGGCATGCGTGTTAGGTAGAACAAATCAATTCCCTGCTCATTGGGCCATAAAGCTCTTTTTGCGCTGTTATGGTCGCTTGGCTATGGTTACGATGAAATCAAACAATAAAATCATTGCCACCATTAGCGGCTTTGCATTAGTGGGAAATGTGAAGGGACAGAAAAGATCAGACATAAGTTTTCATTACAAATTTGCTTTGTTTGTTTTCCGTATATAAATCTCTAGAACGGAACGTCTACGCCAGATTTTCCGGGAGTCAAGCCCTTGTGTTACAATGAGTAAAGTATAAGCATATAAGAATATATATTGTTACAGGTGCCCTTTTTTTTGTGTGGCACGGGCGTAACTCGTGATGTAGCAGCCGCGTGTGGCCGCGTGTTGCACTCTCAGTTTAATCCGTACTGGTTGAACTCTCGTTGTCATGCTAGCTTGGGGCTTTCTCGCCTGACCGAGCCGTGGCGAGCTCACGCGCGAACCCTATATATATACACATATATATATATATATATATATATATATATATTTATTCTGTTTATCATTATTTTTAGGTATACTCTTAAAATCATATGTATTCCTTTATCTTTTTTATTGCTAAAGGTCTCTTTAAAATCGCATGAAATTTGCGACAGGTCTTTTATATAATCACGTTGTTTGCGATGCGATTTGCGACTGGACATCGTCCAATTTATTGGTTTTGGGAGTTTTGGTCAGGTGAGTGTGTCTGCGACCAGTCGGTGTCTAGTTGCAGACAGAGCTTTTAGGTTTGAAATGTGGCATCGCCCAAATACAGGTTTTTTAGGTTCCCTGAAAAAGAAGATGAAATGATGACGATGTGGAATCAAAAACCCTGTCCGTACAACCAGACTCGCCCGAATATCGCAAAAGAAACCAGAAAATAAGGGCATGTGAAAAGATAAATGTGGAACTGGACTGTAATGGTGAGTTGTAGCTAATATTGTGACTATTTTTTTAAATTATTTTTGTAGCCACAAAAGAATTATCATCTCCAAAATAAATAAACGTTGCTTTAACTGGTGAGTTCAACTGATTAAAATTAAAATTTAGCTCATAAAAGTAGTAATAATAGTAAATCTAATTATAATACAGAAGCATTATAAAAGTTATAAAATAATGATCATAAGTAATAAATTCGAATAAAAACAACAAATAACAAGATATAAAATAAATATACTAAGAAATGAATCTACTCTCCTACAACCATATATCAACTATCAATCATTCCTTGATTAAACATTGTTCACATAATCTTTATCTTTGTTATTTCAAGTGGATTGTCTACATTGGCTTATCTGATTATACATTGCTTTACTAGATACCCTAAATTTTCTCAGAAATACATTAATCTTTAATCTTTAAGTTCAACTTGCAAATTCTTAAAACAATATTTGCAAATACTAAATACTTTCCTTCCTAGAAATGTCATTTTCTATAGTCAAAACATGATTTTAACCTCACAGTTAAGCAAGTGTTGTTTGATATTATTTTTATTTGGAGAACAATATACATGTTTATATATAAACATATATTTCCAGAGTTAACTTAGATCTGAAAATTACATAAAAGTACAGTCTGTTACAAGAGGCAATATCATTATGCCAATTTAAATTGCACTGTCTTTTATTCCCGATCCAAATACTTCCATATGATATGAATCGCGAATATATTGTCACACATTCATAGCCTAAACCATGTTGGAACTATAATGACCTGATATGAGATAACCAGTATATTTGTAGTATGAAAAAAAACATGTTTCCCTCGTTTAACGTGACGGACCATCGTTTCTAAAAAAAAAAAACTAGAGTTTTGTGCGATTATACTCAATTTTCTTACAAAAACGGTCGTAAGAGGTCTGTTTGTTTCTGAAGTCTAGCTAAATATACAGAATTAAGGTATAATATTCGAGTCTTTCCCCATATATCTGCGAGGAACATTAAATGAACATTTAGAATCGGTTGGCTGGGTAGGGGCGTTGGTATAGGTTGGGATCCGTGACTGTCCGGTGACAGTTACAGAAAGTCTAGTTTATTCTCGATTTATACATCAGGTGCCTTGGAGTAATATCTTTCAAGTGGATACTTATTTAAGGTTTTCCTTTAGTAATATCTTCCTTTTATAATGAATACCGCACGCTTTAGCTGAAACATCCTTATTTTATCGTTGATTGGAATATTTTTGTTAAATGACCCACTTCTAAAGCTTTATCTAGAGTTTTTTGTCCATTTGGTATTCCGTGAACGCCCCCCCCCCCCCACCCCCCCAAAAAAAACACTTCTATGACTTGTACAAGAAACAACGGTCTATGTTAGGGCTACAGGATTCGTTCTTGCTTGACCTCATGTTTTTTTTTGTTTGGTGAATCCACAATGCATCAACAGACTGATCTATATAATCTACTTGCTTATCCTACCTCCGGCGTAGGGTCGGATCCAGGATTTTTGAAAGTCGAAGAATAGAAAACAACTAACAGAAAAACCTAATAAAAACGTCATTAGTGTCGTAAAAGGGGTGCATGGTTGAACAAAAAAACACAAACAATTTTAAGCCCTTTCATCATGTTATGGTGGATTAAAAAGACACCTCCTCCTTACACACACACACACACACCTCTTGCACATATTCATTTTTTATTCAGTTCTAATGTGACGGTGACTGGTGTTTTTTTTTTCCTTACAGATATGCGCATGCGTACTGCGGTAGTTGGGAGCATGACGACCATATCGGAATACGACGACAGAATACGAAAGGGTCAAATGCTACGGCACTCAGTTGAATTTACCAAAGACAGAAAAATATCAGATCCAAGCAAACCGTAAAGAGGTAACAGTTTTGTTATATTGTTGCACGTGATAATGCCTGGGGAGGTTGACCAACCGATAAAGACACATACTCTCTCGTCAAAGGGAATGCTGAAACACACTCGGAAAAAAAACATGTTCACATTCCAGGAAATAATGAATCGTAAACATTATTGTTGACCAATGCGCGTATAAAAATACACTAACATTTGATTTTAATTAACAAACGTTTCCTTAAATAAATCTGTTGTTTCATTCTTAATATCCCCCTCCCCAACCCCCCCCCCCCCCCCATCCACCCCCTTTCTCTGTCTCTCTCTCTCTGTCTCTCTCTCTGTCTATCTCTCTCTCTCTCTCTCTCTCTCTCTCTCTATATATATATATATATATATATATATATATCCTATGCTATGTACAAACTCAAACGTTAGCCACAGTTGGCGACAGCTCTCGGCTTGACCCGACCGAAGGCGCCATCTACTAACACTATTGTAACTACATATGAATATATGAATATTGACATCCACTACTAAAGTTGTTATATTGGTCACATTTGTCACCAGACCTGATGACGGGTTTATATTGAATTTTGTAATTTTCAAGCGTCCCGGTAAAACCGAAAGAAACAGTCACCTTATTATTTTTTAGATGAATCAATATTTTCCTCAACCAAGTACCATCTGTTCTAGTGAGCTCATATGAGATCCGACCATGGAACTTGTGTTAGTTGCAGACCATTTTTCTGTGCGGTACACTAGTATAAACCAAAGTTTGATAAGTATCCTGTTATCCGACATGCACGCCATCTGTCTCAATGAAATTGACATATGTAATTTTCGAATTTCTACACATCGGAACGCTATATATTTATATAGTTTAAATACGTGGGATAAAATGGTTGAACTTAATTATAAAATAAAATACTGACAGGTCAAGTAAGTCATGGCTAGATATCTGAATTTCAATGTTCGAACCCACACAATCGAGGTAACCAGCTTAGAAAGGAGAAAATATAACCTCCAAAGCATTGAGCCTGATGATATAGCTTTTGTGGCATGTTGCATAGATGGGACCATATATTACAGGTACATTTGTAAGTTTACCTTGGTTGCCTTTACATAAAAACCTGGAGTATGAAATGTTGTTATTAGTTTTTAAGCACTCCATTCGCTGGCACCAGGTTTCACTTTCAGGCCTACTTGGCGTGTATGTTCCGACACGGAACATAAGTATTATGGAGATCGAGCATGTTGTCACTGTGGACCATTGCTTAGGAACGGGTTGCCACAATAATCACCCCCACTGCTGGGTCCTAACACCGAGGAACCCCCAAAGACGCATTCGTACATTAGTGATACACGGCTGTGGGGCAGAGCCTTCCCATTCAGCCTGCAAAGCGCTCGCTCATCCTGGTCCGGGGCCGACCGTGAAAAATGTAACCATTCGGCTGAGATTAGAACTCATGTTCTCCCGCCTTTGAGTCCTGCACTCTACCCCTGAGCCACAGCAGCAGGTCTTTAGTAACAAAATTCTCCGCAGAGGTAGACAGCTAAAGATAGCCGTCTAATCAGGTAGTTTACAGTCAGGAAGAGCGTTGTACTGTTTAAGCGAAACAAATGCTTGGTACATTTTAAGCAAAGACAGCTGTTGCATTGTGAAATACACACATGACAACAAAATATATAGGAATTCAGGGGCGAAGCCGGGGGGGGGGGGGCGCAGGAGGCCATGCCCCCCCCCCATCCTTCTACCAGTCGCATCCAGTACTCGCCCTCTTCTCGGAATTGCATTTAGTCTAATATATATATATATATATATATATATATATATATATATATATAAATATATATATATATATATATATATATGAATCAAATTGATTTTGACCCCCCCCCCCACTTTCCTTTTATAGATTTATTTTTTTATTAATGAGCAATTAGATTTTAGTAACGTTATTAACAGTTTATTGCTTTCAAATTCATGAATTCAGGATATTCATAAACAGCTGCAGAGCGCATAGCCCTGGTTGGGGTCGACCGTGAGCAATCATCTCACGTCTCCTTTGCTGATACCGGTACTCGAACTCACAGTCTGTGTTCTGTCGAGTTCTGTTTGCTGCCGAGACCACGCACCCCGGTAAAATGCAAGGTTTAACATAAGACTTCAATATATCAGTTAATTAACCCCAAGCATTACATTTAGATGATAATATTCTGCAAGGTGAAAACGTAAATGCGCCTTTTCGCCTTGTGTAGTTCGACAGAGGATGCTTCAATAAAGTGAAAATAAGGCAAAATGACAACCTCAACCCCACCCCCCTTAGGACATACTTGGCATAATTCGCGACCATTCAAGCCCATTCAAGCGTGCATATCTGAGGGTGGCAACAGTTGATCCGTGACAAAAGTTCAGTAGCACCTCCGTCATTTACAAAATAATAAGAAAACAGAGTTGAACGATAAACCCGGGCTTTTAGCTTCCAGCTTTGCCTGAAATAGGTAAATAAACACAAAATAACCATAACAGAACATTGCACAAAGATCACTCGCAGCTAGTGCATGGGATTACTCTCGTTAGTATATGGTCTCCTGTCCCGGTTTGAGCTAATGAGAAGTAATTGCTTAACTAATGATAATTATAAACTATTAATATAAACGCTCGATGTAACCGCAACATAAGTCCTGTAGTTGAAGTTATACTTACGAGGTACACAGATTGACCATAGCAAAGAGAAATCCGATACCATGTAAAGCTGCGTTTCTGACAGTTGGGATTCATGTTTCCTTAATAGGGTTCATAAAGTTGCAAAAAGAGCTAACTGTTATGGAAGCATACCGGAATATTTTATTCTTGTTATATATCACTAACATTGCTATATCTTCCGCCAGGCCTGGACTTTACAGTGGTAAGTTAAGCTTCACCAACCTTGCTACAGTCACCACTGGCATATTTTTTCTTGCCTTCATAACATTTACTTATGAGTGATAATGAAACAGAAATCCGAACAGGTGATATTTACATGTATATACTTTATTCGAGTGTCTGTTACATTATGCACATCGATCGAGATTTATGACAACATTTATTATTCCCAACACATGCCGTTATGAAAAACCATTTATATATCAGACTCAGGAGACAAGTTATATAACTGACTGAATACAGAAGATTTTAGTAATATACCTTACCCTGAGCACAAGAGACAATTTATTTATTTAAGTTACTACTTCCATTTTGTAAAGTTAGCTTAACTAAGTATATGTCCATAAACAGTTTCGTACTACGTGACAGATCAATATCACACGCTTCCTCTTATTTTTTTTTTATCCTTGTGTTAACCAGGCAAAGGGAGTACTGCACCTGCGGGTCCTAGGTATGTAATCCTTCCCACTGCTTGGTTAACCACCAGGGAACCCCCGAAAAGCGCACACGTTTAAGAACGATAAAAACGGCCTTTGGGCACGGCCTTACCCTTTAGCCTGCAGAGCGCTTACCCTGGGGGGGGGGGGCAGGGGGCACCGTGAAAATCTCACTGCCTCGGTTGAGTCCTTTGCTCTACCCCTGAGCCACAGAAACCGGTAGAGTCTAGTTACATACCTGACCCTGAACACAAGGGACTAGTTTTATACCTGTTTCTGAGCACAGGGGAGTAGTTACATATCTAATTATGAGCAAAGAGGACTAGTTAAATAAATAACTCTTAGCACAATGGACTATAATTATATACTTTGCTTTGAACACATGTAATTATTTTTACACCTGTCTCTTATCCATCCAAAATATGTTGATGCTGGTTCTGGCACAAGTACTGCTGATGGACACACGATTATGTATAAAACACAACACTACAGATTCGTTACATTTTATAAAAGCCTCTTGACATATAACCCTGTTTATATATTCTGTACAAGACACACTACGCAAAATGTTATTAATTGAAAAGTCACACCTGTTCATGAAATGCTGCAGAACTAACTGAAGTTCATGTTTATGTATGTATGTTTGTATATATATATATATATATATATATATATATATATATATATATATATATATATGACAGGCTTTCGTCGAGATTCCAGACACACTTGCAACGCTCAACACCGTTGTCAAGGGACCATTTTATACAATATTCCAGACACACATTAATCATTGTAGTCACATTGCATAACAGAGAGACCTACGATACTACAAACAGGTCTTCACAGAGAAAAACTTTACTGTTCAAACATGACTTTAGAATGATATATGAAAATGCAGATACAACTCTCCACACAGGTACATAACTCTGTTTACACAAGATATACGACAACAGACTCATGTGTATTATGTTTTAGATTCGCGATTTCCTCCTTTTGTGAACTCATCTGAAGGCCTCTTCAGTGCCACTACAGGTACGTATGTGATACGTCAAAGGTATGCAATGAAAGGTATGTAATCACGAGCAAAATGAATCCCGTCGAAAGGAATTGGAATGAAAGAATGTTCGTATGAGGCCTATATATATATATATATATATATATATATATATATATATATATATATATATATATATATATATGGAGCGTCGTTCATCAGAACATCTCGGGGGACACGGTTTTCTTTTGGATAAACAAACGTTCGGATATATATATGTGTGTGTGTGTGTGTCAGAGAGAGGGGGCTCCGAAAATAAGACGGTCATAATATTATCGTTTGATATCAGGTCTTTAATTGCCTTGCAGTTATGAATTGCCTTGGTTGCCTTAGTTGCTTTGTCTCATACTGATTCCTAGTCGAGAACCGGTTTTCTTTGTTTTGTATTGTTTTCATTCGGGCAAAGACACCGACCGACCCGCACCCTGCCAAGCCTCAGTCTCATGACACCGAGAACTGATCAGTGTCCATTTTGTGCTTGACAGGAACTTTGGATTGAAGCACTCCAGAATATGTTTATATACTGCTGAATAAACCGACATATATATATATATATATATATATATATATATATATATATATATATATATATATATATATCGCCTTGCTATTCACTAACGCCGGGTGACCTGGGCTATATATATATATTTATATATATATATATATATATATATATATATATATATATATATATTTCTTAGAATTCTAAAGCCGGCATGAATCATAAACACTATAACGGGGGTTATTATTTGTTTCACAGGTGTGTTCAATGCATCAACATCAAAGGGATATCCGACTGCACGCACCTTTGTTGCAGGTGAAATTTGCATAATATGTGTGTAACGACGAATCTATTTACTATTTATATATTAGTTTGTTATAGCTATCTCTCAAATTGAAATTGCATACACAACTTTAAATCATATAAACTTAAATATCATGTTTATCATGTAGCAACATGGGCCATACAAATATTTGTATGTATTATCATACTGCTATACCCTCAGCCTCACTTAATAGACTGTTACCCTCATGGTTATGTTAAAATTTATGAAAATACAATTTTTTTTATTTATTGTTTACATATATATTATATATATTGTAACATGAACGTCGGATGAGACAGAATATCGCCAAATGAGACCGGGGTCGACCGATATGGATATAAAATCAGTACTATATATCAAGACTGTATTGGCACTGCATAGCTTTTCAGTATAACCACAAATGAGGTATATGATGGTATAATATATGGTGAGAGTATAAACATATGATTATAATTACGATGGTTATAAATAAATTATTATCTACTATTTTATACATAAGTAAATTTTTCGTACTGCAAATAGTGTCAACGTGGGTATTGGTTATTATGGGGGACGGGAAATAGTTTTAGTTATTTACGTATATATGAATCACTTCGTTTATCGATTGACAGGTGCCCTGTGTTCAATTGTATATTTTCTAATTATTTTTCAGTGCTGGAATCAACGACGTCACTTTCGAAATTTTCAACCAAAGATCCACGAAAAGGTAAACAGCTAATTGCAAATTCATCAGAATAATTTGTTAATATCAGAGAGAGAGAGAGAGAGAGAGAGAGAGAGAGAGAGAGAGATTGATATATTTTCATCATTTATATTTATATTTATATATGCGTGTGTTTGCGACTCTATAATTAATTAAAGTGTACTTAATCGTTTGTCTTAGATGGTCTCTGGACAAGTTATTATCAAAATTGTCATTATACAGCATATATAAATCATAAGCGGTGTCAGGGAAAACTAATTTGAACTATTTCAAATTAAAACATAGTAAACCTCGACTTTGCCTGTTGCTAACGCTTCATTACTTTTAATCTCTTTCTCCCTCTCTCTTTATCTCTCTCTCTCTCTTTCTCGTTACCCGACAATTAGATGGTAAAAACACGTGTCTGTGACGTACGTTTTAATTGTATCATTGTCTAGACAGATGGTGGGACCTGCTACAGTCGGCTCTGCCGGCCATCTACGCCGTCGTCGGCTCTGTAGTCACGGGTCTGATCATGTGTGCGGGGATACGATACGGCAGACAGCGGTCAGAATGTTTTTATTATTTTTCACAAAGTTTACACTGATTATTGGAATCATAATTTATTTTTGTGCCAAACGTTTGCCTTTTTAATGATAATAAATCATAATTCTAAATGATGAAATAAATGAATTCTGCAAAATAAATTTAGAAACAAATAATGATATTTCACTGTTCTACATTTAAGTTACTTTTACATTTATGAATTCATATATATATATATATATATATATATATATATATATATATATATATATATATATTTATATATATATATATATAGAGAGAGAGAGAGAGAGAGAGAGAATAACCTAACGATATAATATTTCAACATATAAAATTCTTACGTGAGACAGTTCACAGCTTGCAATACATATATGAATTTTGCTGTTATAAAACCGCCACGTATTCATAAGTACACACAAGAATATTCGTGTAGTGATCTACACATTGCTAACTATATTGGCATATATACTAGAGCGTCAAGGCGCCGCTCAGCAAGGAGTGATGACGGTTATGTTGAGGACATCAACCTAGGACCCGGTTACCCGGCGCGTAACGACACACTGACGCCATCAGGTAGTGAACCTCTCTACACCGTAGTCAGTGACTACGAAGATATGCGGAAGTTCGCGAGGGTCAAACGGTTCTCTAGGTTCACACAGCGCGCCTCCAGCACCACTTCCGCCAGGCAGTCACGCCCTTTTTCAGTCAGACTTTGGAACATTCTGAATCTATGATAACATTAATTTGGGGTAAAGAATTATTTGAATATTTGTAATATAATAATGTTTTGTACTTTGTTTGGGAAATGAATAGTTGATCATTTGTGATATTGTAATTTGATTCGACAGATGGTTATCGTGCAATGTAACGGACTACTATTTCTGTCTTTCACAACAAAGTGTGACCACATTTTAATGAAAACATTGTTGCATGATAATGTTGACGTTCCGGGGCATCTTGACGCTCTTTACACAGCGCTTTTCCCTAAAGGCCTCCTTCCTATATGTCATATGCTATATCGGTAGCTTCTGTAGAAGCGTAAGATAGCCGCTGCCTCGGGAGCGTAGGGCAACTGATGATATTATACTTTTTTTAAATAAATATAAATTAACTTTACTACTAACTGTCGAAAAGCGGTAGTTTGCTGCATGGAAATACCGAAATTGACGCCGTATCAAAAACACTCTGAGCCGACGTCATGAATCAGCAGTAATGTACATATATACCATGTTAAACAAAACGATTATGTCTAAATAATATTAAATCGGATATATCTTTTTATGCATAGATAGAGAGACAGTTAACAAGTTGACGTCGTCGTGCCGCCAAAAAGTAAACAACTGTCGAATGTGAGTGTTTTCGGCTGATCACGTGAACTCTTGCTCTGTTCAACTTTGTCTTTATGTATTTTTTTTTTATTTCGAATAAATAAAAATACATTGTATAATATACGGTCATTTTTTTTGCGGACAGGGTATAGTGACTACATCTTAGACACGCCGTTTATCTTTGTTTTAATTATTTTCCTGTTAGACTACTGTTTGTCAGGACAGTCAGATGAGAACATCCATGAGTGGCAGAGTACTTATAATCGAGGCAGACGCGGTACAAACACGAAACTACGTTGGGCATATAATCCAATGTCATGATTAATATGTATTTACATACTCACATTCGACAGTTGTGACCACATTTTTTTTTACTTCGCGAAGACCGGAATGCCTGCGTCGTCACTTGGTGATCTTGATATGCACAACGCAGGCATTTGTTTCACATTCACATACGCCGTCTGTGTTGAGAATGGGAAACAATGTCAACAGGAACATTACCCGCCGGATAAATCAGGCTTTCCATCAAGATTTCATCAATTAAACCCAATGTTTATTTACTGCTTTTCCACTTTCAATAAACCATTTATGGTCTCTAAAACACACTATTGCTTATTTTGAGTAGTATTCAAAGGGTAAAAAAGGGCTACGCCGGCTGAAAGGGGGGGGGGGGGGGGTGTCGGGACCCCCTGGATCCAGGACAGGTCACGTGATTTGTTACGTAACAATATGTTACGTAATTACGAGGAATAATAGGTCTATTATGTTGTTTAGCTGATAAATTTTGAAAATAAGATGAAAAGCTGCAATACTTGTTGCGGTGAATAAATTATATCATACATTTTCCCATTAACAATGAATCATTGTGTGTTGATCGGGACAAGCTCTCCGAATTTATGATTGACCTGTTAGTCTGTTTTATCGTTTTTATAACGAAAAGGGAAGACAAACTTCCAGTGGCATACAGTCTTAAATTAAAAAAAAACTCAGTATAGAAAATATGATCAGTTGAATGTTATATATTGCAGGAAGGTCATACATTACCTTTCCTAAACCCTCAATAATCAGATACATAATGATTTTATAGCGTTTAACATTTCAGATCGCATCCGCCAACGGAGCTGGTAGGGGTCATGTGATTGGTCATGTTTCTATATGTTCCCGTGTCAGATCCATATCTTTTAAAGTTTGAATATATTCCGTTAAAATTTTATTGAAAGGAGGAACTAAAAATATATTTTAGTACGGAACAGTTATATGTATGTACGGATCTGGATCAAGATCCATCCAGCTTTCCTACGTTTTGCCTGGGCTCTCGCTTCTTCTTGACATACCCTCCCACAAACCTTCTTGAAATCAATCAAGAATATTTTGGAATATTCGGAGGACAAAAGAGATAGGTTTAACGTTCCAAAGCTATTATGAGTAGCTAACTAACATTTCTTGTTGCTCAAGTCAGTCGGTAATGTCAGAACACACTAACACCCCCCCCCCGACCAAGTAATATCGTAATCATCACACTTCTCTCGGTACTCCCGATGTCATTGTAATATAAGCGTCCCTTTTAGTAGTATAGTTATGTATATAGATAATATAAAGTTATAGATATGGGAGATATTGTTTTTCAAAAACGGATGATTGATATTAATTCACCTTCCCGCCATGTGTCAAGCAGGGGTTTAATTACATGAATCTATGATGATCTTGGATCTTTGTGATATCCCTGTCCCCTCGTTCATCTACCTTTACAACTCAGTGGACCAACATGGCCGTTGAACGTTTTGATCTTTCCTCCGTACTTATACTTATGATGTAATTAGTTGACGGTCAATATATGACACAATGACTTCAATTAATGGTAAGGCTTCTCTTAAATGTACTATGTTTTCAACTTTGGTTTAACATAACAAGCTTACGAGAAGAGCAGCCCACCAACATTTATTTCGTTACCGTGTTCCCGTTTTCCTAAATGATCGAATCATATATCAAATATCTATCTTATTGCAAATGACCCATACTAATGTTATGACATAAAAGCCGAACGAACTGTCTCGCTAGAGAAGCTTGCTTTTCTAGCGAAGCGGTTGGGACGCCGGACTTGTGCGCCACAGACCTGGATCCGAAACCGGGATCGGCCCAGGATTTCCCCCCCTTAACTATTTGCCTTCGTAACAAAAATGGGGGCTTGTCTGACGTGACGATAACATTTTGTGGCCCAGGGAATAAACTCACCAAAGTGTGACTCCTGGGATAATTAGTCTTGTTCTGAAAGCAGAACGCTCTAAAGAGGGGGTGTGTTACGGGTTGACATAAAAGCCGACCGAACTGTCTCGCTAGAAAAGCTTGCTTTTATAGCGAAGCGGTTGGGATGCCGGACTTGTGCGCCACCGACCTGGGTTCGACTACCTGATCGGCCCAGGATCTTCCCCTCATATATTTGTCTTCGTAACACTAACAAATATCACAGTTATTCAGTATTTATACATACCGAACGTCATTTTAAGGGTATCAATTCTAAATCAATCCAGAAGTTGTCATTAATGAATATAAGCCTCATTTTGAGCAATATTGGTGCAATTTGAGAATAAAATATCACTGAATAATGTCGCGTCAGCGACCAACAAGAATTACAACTGCTTTCATTAAAAAAATACTGACCTTTTGAACACGTTTTTTTAATTTGGCAGAGAACCTCAGTTATGTGGAAACGGGGGAATCATATGTATTGATCTTTCTTTCCACAAATTTTAAACAGCCCATCCTATAGCTGTGCCTAAATCTGTAGGAAAAAACTAATCACTAAACCGCCTTGTAAGAGTGACTATCAAATTGATTGTCCACTCAAAGGACTAAACAAGCAGGTGTCGTGTCAGGCCTCGTAGACCAACCTGCTTGCTCTGATTTGATTTACATTTAATAATTCTGTTTTCTTCAAGGGTGAATGAACCTACACTGCAGTAGTCCATTTTACAAAATAAATCATATCTTGTTAATGGTTAATATATACTTATCTCTTTAGGTAATTGAGCATGTCAGTCACCTGATCCAAGGTATTAATGTCCAAGCTTCTTTTCATGGCACAATTTATTTCATCTTGATGATTCTAAAGTAGAGCCTGATCAAGAAATATATGTAACGAGATCGATTGCGCCATGATCTTGAAACAAAGGCATTGTCAGGGTTAATTCTACTATATAACAATAAAGCAATTCTAGGGAGATTTAAGCAATTCTGGTGAACAATGGGTAGCGGTGGCATGGTTGCTCATGGTTTAATCTTTATATAGATTAAGGCAACGCCAGCGGGAAGCAAGATTCCAACGGTTCATTGGGTTATGTCACAATATTGCAAGGGTTAAATATAATATGCAATATAAAGGTAACACCAGCCTGCAAGAATTCATGCTGTTGCAATTCTAATATGTAATATATAAGTTAAAGGGAACACTTGCGTGAAGGAAGATTTCAGTAGTTATCGAGTTTGATAGGTGAGGCTATTCCCTGCTTTTGTCTCTGATAATTTTAATATATTTGAATAAGGGCGACTCCAGCTTTCAGCTATTTAGCTAAAAAATGTGACGACGTCATGCTTTTGTCAGGGTTAATTTGTTATATAAGAATAAAGGTCACACAAGAGTTAAGCGAGATTTAAATGATTCATATATGAAAGTTTTGTCGTGTCTTTATGTTTTCTATTGCCAGGGTTAATCTCGAAATATAAGCATAAAGGTGACACCAGCGTGAAGCGTGATTGTATCAATTCGCCGATGTACATAATGTGTGTCGATATCAAGCAAGTTTTGAGAGTTATATATAATATGAAGAATAAAGGCGACACCAACATGGGGAAGATTTCAACGATTCATGGATGATATGGGCTGAGCTGTCATACTATTGTCAGGTCTATTTTCAATATGTTAGAATTAAGACGGCGCCAGCGTATAGGGAGATTTCAGCGATTTAGGAACATAATGGGTGGCGATATTATGCTGTTGCAAGAGTATATTAAAATATTTAAGAATGACATGTGTAAAGCCGTCATTCCAAATCATCGCCCACCACCGATTTAACTAGCTCTTGTTTTCCCCCTGTCCGCTTTGCCCCCTTCGACGAAGTCTCACTTTATTTGCCTTTTTGTAAAAAAAAAGAACAAATTTGTTCAAGTCCTCAATTATTTTTACAGGAAAGGGCGAAATAGTGCCTAAAATTTCCCCTAGGTACAGGCTCACTACGAAACCGCGAGCCTGCTTGCTCTGGCTGACTTTGGATCCAGGTATTACCGGCAATAAGCCCTTTTGATGCTTATCGGCGGGAAAGTCACTGAGGTGTATCGGATTACATGAATACCTTTCGTCATCTTAAATTGTTTATTGACAACGCATATTGCCTGATTAGAACCTAAATTATCAATTCTTAATAAATATGCATGCACTCTTCGTAGGATCAAAAAATACAAAAATAGTCGAGATAGGCAACAATATTCGGAAAACCATGGTTTGAAGGATTACGCTCTAAAGATTGTGTGATTGCATTAAGAATGTAAGCAGATTTGTGAGCACAGAAGGGTAAGCGTTTGTCAATCATGAATGTGGGCCTGGAATTCCCTGAACATATCCATTTAAAGACTGTGGCAGCATAATTTTCTGGGTGAATTTTAACCACGCGATAAGCATTGGGGAGATCTACTTTAGCAAGGAAAGAACCTTGCCTGCCGAGATCTATAGCGTCTTGAATTGACTGATATTTGAAGGGGTAATTATATGCAAAGTCATTTTGCGCCTCCTTAGGGTGGTCTGCTTCAGTCATGAATTATACGAAACTTTGAAGACCTTTTTAAAGGAACATTCCCTGATGCCGAGACAATTGGTGGTGCTTTATTCACGATGTGATAATAGCCGTTGTCTAACTCTTCTATTATTTGGGCGTCAACCCGATTTGCAATAGGGGGCACAATTGCGGATTTATAATTATCGGTCTCAACGGCTTTGTTGACATCAACGGGCTGGTCGTGGATATAAAAGCCTTCGCGTACCCAACTCATAATATAAGGTCTGTCTGGGCAACAACTGCTCCCAAGCTGCTAACCTTAACGATCCCTGGGTATTTACATATCGTTTTTTTTAGACAGAAAATCCTGCTTCTGCACCACCTTTCTTATTGTCAACATTTACATGCAGAAATTAACACGAATCACCAGAAGGACAATTTCCATTCCGAATTGTGAACAATTCTACACTCGGGTTTTTTTATTTCTGTACACTACTTTGGTATTTGGAGCTGCCTGAATGATTCGGATTTAACTGCTAACGATGACTGAATTTAGCCTGCCAATTAGTTGCAATTCAATGTTCGCTGTTAGGGCGCCCCTGTGCTGATAATCAAAGACTAATAATGATTCCCAGTTATACTTAGAAGCAAGATCATAGATTTGTGAGGTATAATCTAGATAATAATCAATGTCTGTAACTTGAAGATCACCAGTATGGAGAAGATGCGACATAAAGGGACAGTTTGCTGCAGAATATTCTTCTATGGTAATACCACTGTTTGGGTGATCGTCATCGGCTTTAATCAATATGCCGCTTTGATCGCACAACGCCGGCCCCCCTTCCACGCCCCTGTATCGTTTTCTAATACGTTCTGGTAAACATTTTGTGATATGCACGACATTCGTTTTACTTGCTTTACAGTCAGAATTGATCTTGGATCTAAAGGGTTCCTTGGTGCCTCGCTGTATGGCCAGGGTTAATTGCCTGTATTGGGAATATCTTTTGCAATTGGCATATTTGCTTCTTGGGCATAGAAATCATCAAAGACCATACCTGACGATTTTAAATGTTCATCTTTTTAGAGTAACATCTACTTTCCTGTTTGTAATCATGACAAGTACAAATTACATTCAATTACTTGACAATTTGTAATTAATTACAGGTAATTACACATACAAATTACACCTACCCCAAGCCTGCAGGCATCACCAGCATAATCGGATGTCCTTCGACGTGCTGGTCGATTTACCTTGCATCGAACGTTCTAGGTAGCACAGACATTTACCAGCCCCATTGAAATACATACGATGCAATCACCACCTTTCCAGGACAGTCTCTACACTACCTTGCTGTTGTGGTCTGAGGTCAGTTATCCCCCACATATGCACATTTTCATATTTCGTCTTCTGCAGTGCCCTATGAGCACGTATCTGGTTACATGCTGAGCCAATCAGATATCTTTTACAAGATCTGCACGGCGCAATATTTTGTTCACACGCTGAGCCAATCAAACTTTCACAGCGTAAACTGACTGGGCGTTTGGCAGCATCCCAAACATGAAAGGTCCTTACATTTCTAACAATTAACGAGTGGAAAAGCCTCGGGAGGTCACACGCTGGGTTCAGAGCATATGCGGCTGCCCACAATATAGCGTTCGGGAAAGAAGTGTATCACATGCCACTAAGCTTAAATTTATGTCATTTTGCAAGTATTGAAAACGCCGATACTTACATATTTAACAAATGTTTCAATTATTTATACATATGCAACGTCATCTGAAGGCACATTAATTATAAAAAAAAACATATCTCAATCAATACATCAGTTTATACTAACCCCCATGAAAACATTATTTTATAATCGGTACAGTGGTCATTATATTAGGTATACATATTCTGAATTTGTTTCAAAGGTACCCTCTTTGAAGCACCAAGGAACAGTAATTTACTGTTTGGTGGACTAATATCAATCAACATGTAAACAGTGTTAACCGTCTCGTGCCTCCTGCCGACCGTGAGGGATTATACATAAGAAAGTCTAGGTCATTACATAACTACAGTTAAAGCTCGTAAAATCTTTAATTAAATAATGCAGATTGCAATGACTTTAGGTTTCGAATATCGGGAACACAATAAGGGCAATATATTTTTGGTTTTACTCATTATTTTGTTCAAACTAGGCACCCAGTCAAACCATCCGCTGAACACTATGTCATTAAGTGTGAGTCTGATTGTGTTAGCCGTTTTAGTGAACAATGCTTTCCGCCTGCGGCACTATTTCTGTAAAGTTATAAATTATGGAATATATTATTAAATTTCATAATGCAGATTGCCGAGTTTTTTTTTCAGGAATACAATAACAAAGGGCCATTTATTTTGCCTTTTAATAATTAATATGTTTGTACTATGCACACAGTAAAACATTGCCTGTATAATGTGCCATGCTGTTAGCCATGAAGACACGCATTTACGCTTATATTAAAGATAATATGCTTTTTATGTACATAAAGAGTGATGCATACTCTCATACATTCAATCGATTGGGAATTTTACATAAATTTTTGACAAATATAATTAATCAAAGAACTAACGAATGAACTCAGAATCACAGAGGGAGCCGCCTAAATTGATTTCTTTTAAGTCCGATATTTGAGATGGCACTGGCAAATATTATATGATAAGCAGGTTTGAAGCGCCATATAAAGTGTTAATATTGATAGAATGTGCTTGTAACGTATATGTTTTAAAATAAATTTTAAAAGCAGATTAATCTAGAAATGAATCGACTGACAGTTTGATGAATGCCGATGTATTTTAAAGTCGGTACAATTATATCCTCACCACAGAAAACGCATATACCTTCTTTTAATGAACAGGATGTAATTTGTGTAGAGCCGTCTCCATGCTAATGCAAAGACTTGCATAAAACATCATTAAATGGTATGTGATTCTTATTCATCACATCGTTATCCCCATTCTACTAACAGTTATAGGACATAGAGGAAAATTGTATTGATTTAATGTTTATGGACATCGAAATTTTTCATATATTATGTTGTATATTGGGATGTCAAAATACATAGGGGATTCTCTTTATGAATCCAGTAACTGATATCAAATCTCAATTCCTATGTAGAAAAATCTTATTACATATATTACTTCTGACATGTTGTATTACGAATATGCAGAAACCCAATGCTCTATAAGGATAATATAAAGAGTTATGATCATGTTTCTGATTGCCGTTATAGGGTCATCTTTCTTCTAAAGCACCATACTTTATTATTGCCTCAGAGGTGTCTGATCCTACAACTAGCAAAATGCATAAAGTATAAAAAGGACCCTCTCCAATAATATATATAGTTTTCTCTTTTTTTTCGTTTGTAACGGGAAGATATTGGTTGGATAAAAACATACGTAGCCGAGGTTTATTCAATTTGTTTCAGTATATGTTATGTGTTCCAAAATGGTTGTTTTTTTTTTTATTTAATCTAATCAGTCGCATGCATGGCATGAAACCTATGCATGAACTTTTGATTATTATACATTTGTATTATTTACTCCAATATATGATATATTAGTCATATATGTATATACAAGCAGTGAGCGAATGGTAGGTTTCGCAATTACCATGATTTTTTTATCCTAACGTCAGTATTTTAATATTTTCATGATAAAAACGTAGCAAGGATAAGAGAAGAAATTATAAAAGTGCATGCTAATTCATTATTATCTTAAAATATTGCACTGATTAAGTGCTAAACTGGCCAATTATACTTTCAACAACAGGAATTAAATTAATAAAAAATAGTAAGAAGAATAATTAGAATAAAAAATACGCATTACGTCCGCAGTGACGGTAGGTACACGTTACGAAAGGAGATACAAATATTCCTCTAAAGAGATCAAAACATCACGTTACTAGTTACAGCTGTATTCACATATCGTGTATAATGAGAAACCTATATATCTTTGTTACTTTGAATATTCAATTTCCCGTTGTAATTAATATTTAAATATGACTGTTGTATGTGTTCTCGTGTTCCACAACGCAACTTTTAGACGGTTATGCCAACAGTACATAGGCCATCAAGCTAACTGTTATTTGACATGGACCTGTCTGTGAAGATGATATCATTTGTCCGAATCCAGCATTGTAAACATAACAAGTACATACTTTTTACTTCAGTGAATATGTGTGGTACTTGAACCTATCCATCTCATTTATAATTTAAAATTTCTTGATATCGGATGGAGAAGAAGGCTGTACATATTGTATAAGAGAAAAGCTGATCTGTTGAACAGATCTATAGTGTCCCTCGCATGATGCTTGAATATTCAGCACTACATGTATGAAATTTGAGATGGACCAATGTCACACTCTAAGATTACATCCTGACCTTCAAAACTGAGGTAGGCCTATGCTGCACGTTTGGGGAATGTGCCTCAAATTCATTTCGAGGTTTTGCGTTTACATCATTTTAGCATTATCGCTGACGTGACCTTGGAAAATGCGTAAAGGTCATCTAAGTTCCAATCATTACCAACCCCTTGTTGAGGTTCAACAATGCTGCAAGTTTGATAATTGTACGGACGGACAGAAAGATGGACGAACGCTTACCATTTTTCTGTCCCCCGCCGACGAAATGAGACACAATATGCAACCCTGGAGGAGTTCTTCAAATATTGGAATGTTGATCCTTCCTAATGCCAATCCTGTCGATACTTATTTTTTTTTTATTTAATTTTTCCAAATACATACCAATTCAAAGTCAAGGTTCAAGTAAAATGAACATGCAAAATTTGTAAGAAATCAGTTTGTTAGCTAAGAATGAAATTATTTCTAGTAATAAATGTGTGATTTTCTATTTTACAAATGTCTTAGGTCAATAAAAGCTTGGGAGGGGGAAGGGGAGGGAAGCAGGGTCATGTGAGCCCCCCCCCCCAAAAAAAATGTATAAAAAAGGTTCCCTAATCTAACATGACAAAAGATTATTTCATGCACTTGTAGCCTTAAATCCATGACAAAGCAGACATTTTTACTTTACTGAATGGCTTAAGTTTAATCATGATCTTGGTCATTAGGATAACTACAGAGGCCATTTATTCAATTTAATTGATATTGCCGTAATAATTAGCTTCCGATTAGGCCACGAATAAGTCATTGACACAAAAGATAACATCTTAATGAACAAATCATATTGCAAACCTAATCCCTATGGTAACTGGAATCATTTCCTGTGCTCCCAGGACATGGCTGAAATCCACATTAATCCTGGGAGACTTGCCCCGTTTCAGTCAGAAATTCAACAAACGTTATCCGACATTCGGCGTTAATGCTGGATTAAATAAGTTCGACTGTATATGTCATTGTCCTTCCAATTGCTCTTCCTTTACATATCTGCTGCCATAATGTTATTTACAATTTAATAATTTAATTATTATTTTTATAAGTATTTGTATTAAGTGCTGACACCTACCTACTTTATTTTCATACTTTAAGGTGCTGCCATCTACCAGTTATTCATCAATTTAATTCATCAATCCAAGCATAGGTAAATCGGTCTGATTTAGGCATGTCACATACCCTGGAGCCAAATTCACACAGGCTTAGCCATTAACTTCAATTGAAAGTATTAGTTTTCCTTTCTGGATGATCACTCGGGATGTCCATTATTGATTTAATGGTCTACACGTCCGGGCATGTCCTGGATCATCAATATTCGGAAATCTTTATTCACTTGGAGTCTAAACTTTTAAGAGTTTCTATAACGTTGTCTTTCTGGTTCGGTACCGGTTCCGAGGGATTGTCCACCTGAGCCATAAATTATAACAGCATGTACCTATAAATTGTCCGGTACAATGTTTGAGGCCTTGCTTGTCAAATTTATTGGGTACCAAAGGCTTTCTTACCGGAGCAAGCAGCCTGGAACAGCACTTGCTACAGTAGGAACCGCTTAACAATTTTGCCATGATTACAGCTACCGGTTCCTAAGGCGATAGTCCTCTTTTAACTTTTGAGGATCAATGGATGCCATTTTCCTAAACATTCGCCCGTCATACATTGCATGGTAAAATGTTAAATTGTTATTGGCTAAAAATTAGTAGATACCAAGAACCCAGGAAAGAAACAATATCCTATTTTCTTCACAGTATGTCCCCATATTTTCTGATATACTGATTTTTCACCAGTATGTTTGATAAAAACAAAAATGCTTATATGTTCAACATCTTTATATGATAATATATAGTTTTTTAGTCTTCAAAATACACAAGGAACATGTGCTCATTTTTTTTTTGGACAGTTCCGTCCTAGGATCTGTAGGGAAAACTTTCACCGTACTGTACTTTAGCGCTTGGAAGCCCGTTGGTCAAGTGAACATACTATAGGTAAAAAGGCACTAACGGTCTCCACATACGTGTTCGTCCCCCTAAGGGACTACATTGCTATTACCGGTCCCAGTGTTTTTTCTATAAGCAACGGCTGTAGTAGAAAGGTGTGTCACAGCATGCCAACTCAGTCGAACTGTGATCGCTAGAACAATGGCGGCTCCAGATTTAACCGTTAAGCTTACCCTAACACTAGTAAATGATGATGAACTTTGATGTCCTATATCATAATGGGAGAAAACCATTTGAGTAAAAACATATTGTGATTGTCAAGAATACTTCGAATTGAATGAAAGACTTGGTCCTTAGGCATCGCCCTTATTGTGCATCAATAACACTGGTGAGCTATTCAATTTTTTCTGTGTAAAATTGCTAACATAAAATCCCATCAAGTATGTAGCCAACCATACATGATAAAAGCATAATACCACGGCACAGGTACCAGAAGGACATTAGCACTCAAATAATCCATGCAAACTTCAAGAAAAAGTTAAATCAACAGGAAAACTGATGACCCCTGCTGAATTTACGGACCATGTGCTCCTCCTGACCTTTGGCCTATTAGCTGACCCGGAGTCACTCTGTGGCACAGTTAACAACACGTGACTCTGGATTTCTGGGACCTTATATGTCATGTCGGAACGCACGTGTGCGAACGTATTTTTACGAAAATAAGCAGTTATTCATGTTGGGTGTCGCTGCATTGGTATGTTCCCGTTTATTCGGCCGAGTCATTATCCGTTTTTTGCTTATGATTTAGGAAAATTATATCTGGACTATTTAAAAAAAATATTCATATAGAATCCGAAGAACATGGCAGTCTGTAATGGTGTTCATTCAGGAACCCTTCTTTTCATAGACTATGCAATATTCTTTCATTCATCATAAATAGGAAAGATAAATAAGATAAAAAACACAGAATGTACTTCCTTTTATTACCGAAATGTTAACGATGTGATAACATGTTCTTTCATCTAATCATGTTAAAACAGTGATAACACACGGACACCGAGAAATCTCGGGACTGATCTTTTATTCCCTAGACTATTTGAAATTTTTCTTTATCGAGTGTCATTAACTTCTTATTTACGGACTCAAAGAAATCCATATCATTCTCTGCCCCTGTTACGTGCACATCGTAATCTCCTACCCATTTTGCTTGGTTGGTGAACTTGGCAAAGTCACTTCGCACGCAGCGGAATGCATTCTTCAAGTCCTCGCTGAGTGGCTCGTCAGCAGGTGAAACGAGTTCCCCAACGTGAGCGTAACCTTCAATATATATTGAAATGGTATTACGTAATTTGACAGTCTCTCTTATTAATTTATCATAGCATATTAATATTATAAAAGAACAATCTTGAGAGAATGGAAACCATAACACACAGGTCAGGAACAAACACCCTTTCTATCTCTCACACTTGATTGCTGAAAAACTGAAATAATTAGTTTGAGTCTTCATTAAAAATAATCAGACATTTCTTTTCCGTCTAGTTAAAAAAGAAGCAATGCTTTTACGATTTCATGAAAATTATGTTTCGATTGAATACGTGACATCCCCAAATTCCAGGTATGATTCAATAAAAAATGTATTTCACCTCTTATGACAGAGAATTAACGATTATAACACAAGGTGAATGTAACCTGTTCTTTCCGACATTCCAATGCCTTTCTACTGAATAAACATTCAGAATCCGATGTCACAGAGAACACCAATATTCAAAATGTTATGTTGCGTTTATATGTTTTCAATTATTATCGCGCAGCAATCTTCTTGTATTAATATGTACATATCTACGTGAACTGAACTGTTAAAGTATACTTATAAGAAATGAAAACTTACCACCTTAAATCAATTGTTTAAGTATGCTGATAAGAAATAAAAACTTACCACCCTTACAATATACTCCATACTTAATAAATCCCTCAAAGGCAGGCCCAGGAGAAATCGAATCTGGTAGACTGAGAAGGTCCTGTGAGAATTGTTCAGTTGCCACGTATATATTCTTTGTATATGTGGCAACATTGCCTTCCACAGCAACAAAACCCAGTATGTATTGACCTTGTTCCAGTTCCGGTCTGAAGTACGTTACTCTCCCTTTGGTGCCCACCAGGATAGCACTTTTGGCTGCCGTTATGCGCAAAAATACTACAAAAATTAAAATAATACAGTCAAGTTTTTACATAACAAATACATAGAGTAGATAAAGATCAAACTGCTTTGTAGATCACTATACTGATAGACATTAGGCAAGATATCATATCGAAGAGGTTTTGGTTGTTAAAAGCAAACTTGTTCAATTTTATGGATTGTGTTATGAATTTTGAACGGACCTGTGAGTTTTATTTCAGACAGAACCTAACCAGCCATACGATAAAGTTACTAAACTACGCTGATCTGGTCACCTTATATGTGCTGTGAGGATTGTGCGTGAAAGACAGAGGCCCATTGATTACGCCACTGATTTTCTTAAACTAATTCTTGATCATTATACACTTGCAGCATTTGAAAAGTGCAGTTAAACATTTCGGAAGTCTCAAAGATTATTTCATGATTTCCTGTAGTAGATGAACAGCTTAATAATGTATTATCATTTGTCCGAAATCCAGCTGAGTTTGGCGCATCATAAACGTAACCACTGAACCGATCAAGTGCCTCGTCCTACCTCCTTGTAACCACAAAGCAAAACGATATACTATATTAAGAACAATCCCAGAACGTCATGGATAATCTCACCAATCATATATAAGTTTGTTACCCCCCTATTGTTTATAAGACGTGTATACTGTGTTCTGTTTTCTTTGGATAAATTGGATTTTACTGAGCGTTTTGATTTCGGACCCACCACGTGCAAGAATGATAATGATTCATGCAAATTCATGGCCCTGGTGGAGCAACGTCATTTCGCGCAGAAGAGTGAAAGTATGTTTATAGTATTGTACAGAGATTTACCTATATGACGAAATTCAGCCCAAACTCAGAGGGAGAATGTCATAATTTCTCTCCTACTTGTATATTTAGGTTCTTGTTTTAAAATTCCTCAAAAAAAAAAAAATAAAATTTGTTCGTGTCTTAAAAAAGTCTTCTTAATTACGCCATTTGATTGGACAGCCTAATATAATTTCAATTATTAAATGCAGTATAATAAACAATAAGGTATTTAGAAAGAAGCTACGGGGTGGTTCACGAATCTCTCTGATTGATTCCTTGAATGTAAAATCTCATATACCAGACATATAATTGTTTCCCTAAAAGATATACAATATGTCCCCTAAGCTGTACGTTCTCCTTCTAGTGGTTGCTCAGTAATTCAACAGGTAGATAGAAAAGCGAAAATAAAAATTGTCTTCTGATACCATACAGCTTTTACCATTGCTATTAGGCCAAGTGGAAATAATAACCAAAAGAACAATGATAATTGAATGAGGAGGATATGTGAATAACTTGACGCTCATCTCAACTTGAATCCAGAGAGAGGTTTCCACACACAAGAAACAGATGAATATCTCGCTTTCAAATTGCAGTTTATTTTTTTTCAACCAGGACACATTGGTCGTTATATCGGTATAGAATTGATATGTGCAGGATACAACATGTCGCACATACCGGCAACATATGCGTACTTTAGATAAAATTACACGATAAAGAGCCAAAGTTAAATATCTTTAATAAAAGCAAATTAAACAGCAATTTGAGGGGATCATATGTATTTATGTATAGTTAGCCATGTTTTTTTCACATAAATGTTAAATGATATTTACATCATATAGTATCAGAAAACTTGGTACATTTACCCTTGATTCTTTCAGATTGTGTTGATAACCTTATTGCCAGAATAACTGGCAAAGCTGATTTCTCGAGTCGTAAGTCTGCGACCTGCGAGTCTGATTTTGTGAACGCTAGTCCGGTCTCGAGTTCAGCTCAGGACTCAAGTCCTTTATCACTGATTATATGTCATGTAGAATATGTACATCCAACTCAGGTTAATGAGTGAAAGACAAAGTCCTGAACCGAATCTACTGAAAGGTTGATATGTATTTACACCAATACAGCAACTGTTACACAACTTATTTTTTTAATGACCGAACGATTAATAGTACAAACATGTAAATTTTAAATGTTTAATATAAGACGATTTACTCACATTCAGCGGTCCCCACATCTGGGTTGAATGATGCTGAAATAATACAAACCAAAAGTCAGTATTGTGTTTAATATGGAGCTATGCATACATTGACCGATCAAAGTCATCAGGTGGTCGGGAATTCCATATCAATGACTCTGTGTGTTAGAAATCATATCTTTCTTCAGCTGACTATGCTCTGCTTTCTGAGCAAACATGATAACAAGAATGCTCAGTGTGTTAAAACTTAATCAATACAAAACCTACAATTAGTAATTTTAATCAAGGAACTAGTGCCACCTCATTATCTAGAGACTGGTATTTAAAAATATGGGTGAAATACATTGATTTATTTACATTAGTATGCTAATATACAAAATGCAGAGGTACAATACAAAATTTTGTCCGACACCAGGACTAAGTCAAACTGAAGTCTCTGTCATTGCCCTTAGCACATTATCTGTCTGCATACTAGGGTGACAGATAAATAAGTATGTTTAATACAATAATTATAAACCGTGAAGGGAACTTACTGAGACAAAATGTTTATGTCAAATGTTTATGCACAATGTTTGTTTAATGCAACATCATATGACACACTGTTCTTGTTTTACCGTTGGATTATCATACATTTCGAGCGTATTCTCGAATTAGCTGCTTGTTCCTTCGGTCGAAGTGGTTCCTAGGTGAAAATATTAAAGTGCCACTTGTGTGACTTTCATAACATTAAAAAAATGGACGTCCCTCTAGACTTTTAGAAACTAATTAGATTATCTTAATTCAATGTTGAATATCTTCGTGTTTTATCATACCTAAAACAACTTTTCAAAGACCGTATTTTTGCATTAGTTTTATTTCAAATAATACTTTTTTCGAGTTTATTATAAAGAAAATATGTCCTAAACAGACCCAACAAAACTGGGATTACTATTAGTGTTATTTTTTTTTTTTCCAGTGGCCACAGATCGTTCTCTTTAAATGTTTGCATAAGTGTTATTTTAAAATAAAAGTTTTCAGTTCATTATCAGGAAAATATATTCTCAACAAACCCATCAAAACTGGGGTTACTGTATTTTTCTTTTGGCCACAGATCGTCCTCTTCAGGATAGAGTCATAACTAAGCCGTAATCGATGTCTTTCAGGCGGTAAATTGACATAAAAATCGTGCTGCGCAGATAAAAATACCGTATATATTTATGTATTATGACATCGTCTTTATTTTGGTACAATAACATTTAAATTTTAGTCCAAAATCATAACTAACAAGTTTGCAAAACACATTGATAAGTAGTACAATTGAAAGAATGGATTGCTGATACAAATCAGTGACAAACAATGTATTTATCAATCATTTCTGAAGCCAGAAATCTCGAACATTGAATAGTTGGTATGCTGTGATACATGACCACTTTAGACAGTGGATGGTTGGGTAAGGGCAAGTTACCACAACTAAACTTAAGCCTCACTTAATTGGTGTACAGCACTAAAGGGTAGCGAGATGCAGTATTGATACAGGCGCTAATATAGTCGACATCTTGTCAAGCCCGATTCAAGCTGACGAGCTGATATATATATATATATTATATATATATATATATATATATATATATATATATATATATATATATATATATAGTCTCTATGTGTGCTATATCATAAGGAATGGGATCGGATATATCTGACTTACTGTAGATGATTGGATTTGTGTCGACAGTGTGACTCCTCTTCAAACAGTATGCGAGGCCTGTTGGAGGGCTATTCCAAGATAGTGCTACCCTATAGAATCGAGCCACAAGGTCCGTCGCGGGACGGTTTGGTAACACTTGGTATAGATAAGCCCCGCCGGTAGCAGTATGGTATGTTTCACCGTATTTGCACTGCTTGACAAAATCTTTTGAAATGCAGCGGAATTTTGCATTGACTGGGTAGTCCCCGTCTGTCTCTTTCCCTAGAGGTATTGTGACATCTCCGAGAGACACATAGCCTGAGGAAATACATGAATGAAGCACCTTATCCTATGTCTAGTACGTTCATGATAAGTACGACATAACACCAATCCAAATATGTTCATATTCATTACAGTTTTAGACATAATCTTTCAAATTTAATCATACATTTCACACAATGTAAAAGTTGATCAGATTTTTTTTGTGCCCTGATTGAAAAGAATAAAACAAAAATATTAAACTTATGTTTTGTAGTTGTTAGTACAATTAAATATAATTATTTACTTTTCATCACAGAATACACATTGTAACTTCATGATCGTCAAATCTCATATAGAGTTGATCCTGAGCATAGATGAAATTCGATCCAGTTTATTGTGGAGACTGGTTATACGAGCTAAAAAAATGACGGTAAAACAAAAGAAAAACTTCCTTTCATGGAATTGGCTGTTTATTGATAAAGTAAAAATTTTATAGTTAGTACAGATATATTGAATATTCATCATTTTTAATTACTATAAAAATTATAAAACATACAATGTACACATGGTCTATTCGACTTGAAGTGCCTAAAAACAGGAGTTGATAATTTTGTGTCCACCGCTAATTAATAACATCTACGTAGATCGGTCCATTTCAATTTATCTTGAGCGGGTGTTATTACAGCTAATAAATATAAGATTTCCAAATACATTCAGTAACTTTTGTTTATAAGGAAGGGTTCATCTATCGCTGAACTATTAACATAACTGCAGCACCTCAGCAGCATCACTACTTAGTCTCAGCTGAAAATAACTTGCCAAACATAATGTTGTAACGTGAGGTAATACAGTTCCAATGTATTAATATAAAGTGACCAAGCTTAAAGTTGATGTATCAACAAACAGGCCCAGGGTTTGTCTATGATTCTTGATCATCTAAAGCCAGTGCTGGCATGGTACATGTGGCAATAGGACAATGCAAACACCTCGCATGTACTTATCATACAACTGCCGTTTGTTATAATGAAACAGGCACTCTATCCCTGACGTGTTTTAGTCCATGTTCGCAACAGAAAAGTAACAGCTATTAGAGTCCAGTTACTGTTACAGGAAAAATGTCTTGTCTTTTACTGGAACTCGTAATATTACTATTAATTTCACTATGACAAAATGCAGATTTCACGATATAGTCCTATGTAGCAACTGTTTTGCATAATATAAATATTGGCTGTGGTACTACTCATCCAAAAATTGATTTTTTTTTATTTGATTGAGGTAAAGGTGAGGGAATTAAGTTCCCCGACCACCCAAATGAGACAATCTTTTGTATTAATCTTAGAAAGAGTATAATGCACCGGTTGATTTTAGAGGGGTTGTCTACGTAACTTTCAAACTAGCTTGTCTAATCGCACGGGAATCATGCCGATCTTGCGTATCGCAATAAGGGAATTAAGCGCTGTCACGGAACCTTATAACAACAGATCACGTAGTCGTGACGAGCATAAATTTTGTTACGGAGAAAAAAAATCAGCTTCTGTAACACAAGGCAGCGTGAAAAGTTTAGGGGAATGAATAAAGAAGTCAGTGTTTTTTGTTAGCAAATAATTACAATTAATTCTTAAAACAATCCTAACATTACAATACACTAAATCAATACAATTTCACAGTATAATAACAGTATAACAGTAAATCAATACAAATACACAGTATAACAAATAAAATATACTGTACGAGAGTGTCCGGATTCTTGGCTTAGATTCTGGATACCTGATATATTATACCTGATATATATATATATATATATATATATATATATATATATATATATATTATGGAACGGATTCAGAAACTCAAGCTTCCTCCGTTTGATGTGCTATTCTCATTTCTAGAGCGTTTTGAGCGTTAAGCGCCGAGTCAACATTGCGATCGTGAGATTTTGGCTTTATACTGAAGTCCTTCGTTCCATTGAAATGCGCTTGATACTTACACGCAGTTATCTGTTATTGACGCCATAGACTATGATACCAGATGACTGAGGAATATTATTGTGACAAGTTTCGTACTTGTAGGCAGGAGCGTGGCGAAACTCCCCGTTTGAGGTAATCTAGGGCTCGAGTTTGAGAGGTCCCTTGCGTATTCCACACGATTTGTGGACCAAACGTGATACGAACGCAGTAATAAAAACGACATACCCTGTTTCATGTTACCACGTTCTCGATCTCAAGTTGCGCGATGCATGTGCGATAGCTCGGGAGGCTTTAAGTAAATCCGCGGAGCGGTATAAGTCGTTTTACGATGAAGGTAAACACAAATTCGTGATCAGAGATGAGGTATTATTGCTGCTCCCGACGGACCGAAAAAACTATTATTTAAAAAGAAATGCGACCTAGGTGACTTAGACTATCGGATCAAACGTGCCATTACCATCAACGGTGCGCAGCCAAACAAAACGTCACGTGCAGGTAAATCGGTGCAAATCAAGCGACCGCGACATGAGATACACAATCTGTTAGCCCAGTAAGGGGAAGTTGTCACAGATGTCCCAAAACTCACCGATGACATAGAATGTAACATTCGTGTGACGTCCAATACATCCGTGAAGGCGAAACAGTATCGTTTACGATTCGAGTTGAGAGAAACCATTCGATTGCAAATCAACAAAATGTTAGAACTAGGTATTCTTGAGAAATCGGAGTCGAGCATTGCGTCACCCTGTTTCACTTTGTGTAAGTCAGACGGAAAGATTAGATTCGTGATCGATTACCGTTATTTGAATCAGTTGTATTTGATCCAGAATCGATGCCGGAACCAAAAATTTTGTTCACCGATGTAGCCAACAGTCGGTATTATGCGGAGATTGATTTAACGAAAGGCTACTGGCAGATTCGGAGGAATCTAGAGACAAAACGGCGTTTGTAACGATTGACGGAAATTACCAATTTAGCTTAATGCCTTTCGGATAATTGACCGCAGGAGCAGTTTTTAATCGTATGATGAGAAATTTGTTAAGCGTTATGCTGAATGTGATTTGTTACTTTGATTATATGCTGATACATGCAGAATCGTGGGCCGAGCTCATGAGATAACTGCTAGCTAGGTTAGCGCGTGCGAAGCGTGGCTTAACCAACGAACACCTTTATAGGTAATCGCAGCCTGAATTTTTTGGGCCGCCTCTTAGGTATCGGATACATGGCTTCAAACCAAGAAAATCCAGAGCATAGAAAGAACGAGAACAAAGAAAGCCCTTATGGGCCTCCCTACGGCTTACCGGTTATTACCAGAAGTTCATAACAAATCACGCAGAGATAACGGTCCCGCAAACAGACCTTACGCGGAAAGATCGTAAAACAAACTAGAATGGAAGGAGGTCCAGGAAATGCTGCCCGATTTCAGTAAAGGTTCTACCTAAAATGCGAGGCGTTGGAATCAGGAGCATCCTGTTACGTGGTACATAAAACGGACCGAACTTTCTCGCTACTGAAGCATGCTTTGCTGGCGAAGCGGTTGGAACGCCAGACATGTGCGCCACCGACTTGGGTTCGAATCCAAGATCGGCCCAGAATTTTCCCCTGAGCACTTTGTCTTCGTAATAAAATGGGGGCTCGTCCAACGTAACGGTAAACTTTGTGGCCCAGGGAATAATGGTACGGGGTGACATAAAAATGGACCGAACTGTCAGGGTAGAGAAGCATGCTTTTCTAGCGAAGCGGTTGGAACGCCGGAAATGTGCGCCACCGACATGGGTTCGAGTCCCGGATTGGCTCAATAATTTTCCCCTGAACAATTTGTCTGGGTAAAAATATGGGGCTCGTCAAACGTAACGGTAAACGTTGTGGCCCAGGGAGTAAGCTCACCAACGTGTAACTCATAGGATAGTAAGTCTTGTTCTGATAGCAGAACGCTCTTAAGAGGGAGTGTGTTATGAGGTGACATAAAAGCGGACCGGACTGTCTCGCTAGGAAGTTTGTTTTTCTGGCGAAACGATGGAACGCCGGACATGTGCGCCACCGACATGAGTTCGGGTCCCGGATCGGCCGAGAATTTTCCCCTGAGAAATCTGTCTGCGTAACAATTACTATGCAGGAACACGATGGGATGATGCATCCGATTGCTTATGCAAGCTGAAACTACTCTACTATCGAGAGATAGTGTATGGCAAATGTTTTGGCAGTATAAACATTTGAAATGTACTTGTCGTGAAGACCTTTCACCATACAAACTGACAATAAACCTGTCTAATGCATTAGCAAGGCCAAGTGTGTGAACAAGACATTGATGAGGTGGGCTTAAATACTGCATGAGTTTAGATTTGAGAGACAGGCAGTTTCTGGTATGTTCAAACATGGGCCAGCTTTCCTGAGCAGGTTACCAGAGCGTTGAACGGGATTAGTATTTGGTATTTCTTACATTAGATAGTGTATTTAGATATAACTTGTATGATATTTTTACACAACTTAACATGGAGCAGTAATGTATAATGTCCGTACCTAACGTATAAGTGTTGAATAATGTCTTTACTTAATTTATTATGGATCGATACTGCGCATCGAGAAAACACCGTGTATTCGGGGGCAGTGATGTCACAAGAGGTTTGTAACTTTTTGTACATATAAAGGCCAGGGGTGTGTTTTGCAGATTTTAGTTTTCATATGTAATTCATGTTTAGCCATTGGCGTGGGAAGGTTAGTTAGGAGTAACAGCTGGTCTTTATAATATCCACATCAAAGAGATATTTGGCGACCAGGGATATTTGTATTATCACATAAAAAAATTGTACCTTACCTTCAGGGCAAACGGCCCGATAAAAGGATACGACATAGTTAGATATTAATTTTTCAAAACGTAATGGTGGCGTGAGTACCCCTGAATCCAATGGCGTATCCCCTACTATGCCGGCTCCAATACGAAACATCATCCCTACAAACAAACAAAAGTTTATTAGCAAATACCCGTACAACCACTACGAAATTGTAAAATAACATATGCTGCAATCGGCTACGCTGCCTTTCAACTTTTATAGATAACTTTGAGCTGGCCTTAGAAGCGGATCCTTGATTTTGTTACTGAGGAGTGGATTGAACCTTTGCTTAGGACTTATCTATGTCGGAGACTCTTTCAGAATAAAACGTATGATGTCCCGGAAGGGAAGAAATACTTTCTTCTTATGATATCTTCCCAGATATCAATACAAATATACCAGTGTTTGGCCCAATGCACACCTTGGCATGCGTGACTGAACATTTACATTAATCATCAATTACTGTTCGTTTCTGTGTAAAACTGGCCAGATCAAAGCCGTCCACATCTGTTTTGCGTTAGGCAGGCATTGTCACAACATCAGCCTTTGAGAAAATACACATTTTACTTGCCGGAACCAACTTTAAGTCCGGCTACAGGAAACACAAAACAATCATTCAGTCCCCACAGAGATGAAAAAGACTCGGAACACTCAAAGTCGGTCCAGAAGGAAACAAACACCACTTATTGAATTAGCTTGCGGGTCCCAAAGTTCGCATATATGTATGGATAAATGTATGTATATATATATATATATATATATATATATATATATATATATATATATATATAATACTTATAAAAGGAATTCGGTTCACGTCTGTTCGCAATGTTCTCTAAAATAGCGTTGTGTACAATACTGTGCCATACATAATTTTAAAGATTATCCGGCAGTGACATAGGTGATATGAGAATAAATAATTTTAATGTATATATAATTTTGATTGATTCTTCCGTTTTTACCGATTTTCACGGAGGTTAGATCGTGCACAGCCGAACTGCCTTCGGCAAAGACCGGATTTTCTTTATGGTTACCTCAAGCCCAGAATTAAGCCGATTTATAGACTACCGTGCATATGAATAACCTTGCTTTCAGTGACGGATTTATGCATGTTTGTGCTGACATTTGACATAGGCTCTGGCCCACGTGTGTGGTCAGTCAATGTGAAAAACACATGACTCTGGCTCGCTATGAAAAAAGATTGGTCTCTTACGATTAAAAAAGGTTGCAGCTGAAAAGGGGGAATGACCCCCTGGACTCCCCTTGGGTCCGCTTCTGCTACCAACGAGATATGCATATTTCCGTTTTCTTTTTTTACGTCAGGAACAGTTTCCTTGCCTTAAAACGTACATTTATTTCATCTTTCATGTCTTCCTACTCCAATTAAATTAGAGGTTAAGTTAAGCTTTGTTGAATGAATGTCTTCCTCACATTAACCTGTACTTTAAACGTCAAAAAAAAGTAACCAGACAATGATCATCGAAAACCGGAGTGCCCCCGCGTCCCATTCCGATTCGCAAAATAAGGTAAACATTACCCAGGTCTTCAAGGTCAACATACCGGTGTATGAATTTCTGAAGCGACTGGAGGATCACTCAAGCAGTGTATCGACAAGGTTATAAGTATATATGGACGGTACGATGTTTAGGATTTATGTAATAGAGTAGTAAGATGCAGATAAAAATAAGTAGCAAACTTAAGATACAAGCAGCTGGACATAAAAACGTTTGATGATCACAGAAGTGTTGTGCCTCAGAGAGGTACGCAAGTTTCTGTACAGTCATGCCAAACAACTGAAAATCTACATTTTCTTTTAATGCCTGAAAAAAAAGGACCCAACAATCCTCTCGATTAATACATATCCCCAACCCCGGCAAAAAGCCCGGGTCTATCAGCTTGTATATATAATGTTTAAGGAATCAAACGATTGCAAGTATCGTCTTTACAAATTAGTTTCTTACCGTTGTACGGCACTCTTCAGAACGGTATGACTGCAGTGGTTGTACAGGGGATATATATATATATATATATATATATATATATATATATATATATATATATATATATATATATATATATATATGGTATAACCTACAGTAAAAGAGTACGCGTAGGCAAAGAGAAAGAGTGGTGCCTTTTATAATGACAAACTTGTATATTCACACACGAGCTATCCAAGCGCACAAGCTTCGTCGTCAGGTGATAAGTGGCAATAGGTAGATGTTTTTATAAATTGTTTATATATTGATCATATATATGAAATTGAAATATTTCTCTATCCGTTCCCATTGATCACTTGAAGAAGAAGTCTGTGAAAGCTCGTGTGTAAACAAACAATGTTGTCTATCTTAAAGGCGTCAATCTCTCTCTGTTTCTCTCTCTCTCTCTCTCTCTCTCTCTCTCTCTCTCTCTATATATATATATATATATTTATATAATATTATATTATATTATATGTAGACGGTAACTGGGGTTGGGTTAAGCCCAAAACCCCTGACTCTTGGATCCGTCCTTGGATGCTGATAACATCCGCTGCACTGTATATGTAAAGGCACCAGTGTTATACATCGAAGTAATGAGGAAGTGAGTATATATATATATATATATATATATATATATATATATATATATATATATATATATATATATATATATATATATATAATTTACTCATTGTTATCTTATTTGAATATCACGATAATTTACACTACCTCCTAAAATACCACCGAACAGGAACTGGTGGGTATTTACAACAGGCATATATATGGTGTGCTTTTCCATCTCGTGAGGTGGAATGCGTCTGGGAGGTTGTCCATACTCTGGTTTCGGTTCAGGTCTTACATAATGGCTTTCCCCTGACGTTGTAAAGCGATATGGCAGACGGCCTGTAAACAAGAGAATATATACCTCATTGGTCCTAGTTAAAAACAATATTCCAAATTTTTTTTAACAAATTATTTACCAGCAGCGTAGATTTCATGAGAGTAAGCGAGTGAAATATTGAAGATTCACATCAATCGAATGTACGCTGTAATTCTTTTTTTTTATTATAAATCATTGTAAAGCATAAGTATTGATTGATGCTATATAATGCTATAATGATATATTGAAAAAATAAATATGATTCTGAGAGTCATGTGTCCATTATGGCACCGCGATGTTTTACATGTCCCCTTTTTAGGTAGTACGTTCATTTTAATAAGCTATTTTGTGGAAGCGTTATTAATCGTGATCAGAACAATACGTAGATGTCTTTATGAGTTGCATGAAGCGGTAGTCCAGGTTTGGACTAAGAAACAACCCTTCGATCCCTACCCTCCGTCCACTGTCGGAGCTCTCTACCAGACTGTTTCAAAGTAGGAGGCATCGAACAGAGCACAGCTGCCTCTGTTTGACGTATTGAATAATTTGATTCAGACAATATGTTTGATTTGCAAATGTGATAGCGCAGGGAAAAAATAGCCCTGTTACAAACAGTTCTGTGATATGGTGAATTACGTTTTTCGTTCTATCATTACCTGAATTAATGTGTGTGCTCTTGATTTACCAAAAGTATCCTAATACATAATGAGTGTGCCGATTAGGGGAATCAGTGGGACACGGCTTTGATAAAAATATTAAAAAAATGTATTCCTGTCTGGCAAATTCGCATGCACCTTATTTGCTCTACGGTAATATTTAAATAATAATAAGAGGTACTTTAATTATAGTTAATGTGAGAAAAGCACCCCGTGACATTTGGACTGCCACATCCATTGTTACCTGAATTATCATGGTTACGTGACCTCCTGCTAAGCTCCGTCTTTGAGCATGTTTGTTCACTTGCACATGTGTTGTCATCATAAACGCACATTAAGTTTCTCGTGTCACTGGTGCTGAAAGACTTTCACCATACCTTTATGTCTCAGCACGGAGACAGCCATAAAGTGTCTCAAAGACGTTGCAGTTCGTGTAACCAACCATATAAAGGCAACGAGGGCCCCACGGGGAAGCAACGTAAACTAAGCAACGTCCTTGGTGAAGAAATTGTGGTCGAGGAACCCTCGCAGACCGAAGTCAATCAGACCGTGCCGGTCCGGTTTTGCTAGAATTGGCAATGCGCTAACTTGTAAAAGAAACGTGCAAAATCTCTGTCAGACCGGACGCTTTGCGAATATCCCAGGAACGGCTGACGGACAGAATGCTTATTTCTACTCGAAACCGGCAACTCCACGATGACCCAAAACGTTCATGCGCAGACGAAACAACGCCATGGACAACACAGAACAATCAAAGTCAGCACATAGCTCAAGGTCAGAGTTCAAGGAAAGAGGAGGTACGGAAACCCCAACAACCACCGGATAAGCTACGGAAGAGCGTCTAGTCTTGCGAATTCGTAAATCTTGCTGAATTCTTAACAAATTGTGACTCGAAAATAGTGTCTGTACAAGAACTAAACGCTAAAGTCAGCGGAGAGACAGATAGACAATGTAAGAAAACAGAGTGTATTGACAATTTTTTGACGTGGCTAAGAGCCTGGAACAAGTACGAGGGCATTGTTCTAGCAAAATACCAAAATCTTTACACAAGAATGTTAGCTTACAGAAAGCAAATGCAGAAATTTGACAAAAACAAATTGTCTGGTCAGCTGTGTATGCGTTCGACATGACGTTCCGGGAACAGCTGTCAACATCGGAAGAACCTTTTTCGTTCGACCGCTTAGACACTGTGCTGTACTCAACAATCTTTGATGTAACCACCGTTAAAAAGAACAATCAAACGTGTTTTCCCTGTAAATCACCTGACCACCTGACCAGTGAGTGTCCATTTCCTGCGCAACAAACCACGCTAGAGGAAGCTACAAAAACAAAGAAAGCTTCGCGAGGAAACCATGTTCAGTGGCTCCACGCCGGGGTCGAAGTATGTAACAATTACCAAATCGGCAGGTGTCACTACAGCGGATGTCGCCGGGCACACGTGTGTCGACAGTGTCGCGGACCAGAACCATTCTTTAGATGCCGCCAGTGTCATCAATAATTTTAGCGTCCAGTCGCCATTCATTTACAGTGAGTGGGCAAAGCGACTGCAGGGTCATCCGGATAAGAAATTCGTTAATCAGTTACTCCACGATATTAAATTTGGTGTGAACATTGGGTATCAGGGGCCACGATCCTTTCGTGAAAGCAGTAATCGGCAGTCCGCGTACCAGTATAGAGAAGCCGTTGAACGTTCCATCGTCGAAAAGCAGGGCCATTCAGTGACCTCCATATAAAAACTTCGTCTGGTCGCCGATGGGCGCGTTTCCAAAAAAGCGCTCGGAAGGTAAATACAGGATTATACACGATCTCTCTTGGTCACCTGGCCAGTCAGTCAATGACTTCGTTTCACGAACAGAATTCACGCTTCAATACATCACAATCAACGACATTGTTCGCCAGATCCAGCGTAGGGGTCATGGAACACTCATGGCAAAACTCGACCTCGAGGATGCGTTTAAACATGTTTGTGTTAGACAGGAGGATTGGGAACTGTCAGGCAGTACGTAGCTTCGAATCGGTGAAAAAAGAGAACTTATAAAAGAATATTATATCGATTTAGTGCTTCCTTTTGCCTTAAGAAGTTCACCAAAATTGTTTAACAATTCAGCAGACGCGTTAGATTATGAAATAGAAAGGGATGGGGCAACAAATGTGTTACATTACTGGGACGATTATTTCACGTGTGGTAGTCCCGGTACCACTGAGTGTGATCGTAATTTAGATATTATGCTTAGTTGCTATGCGTCGATGGAATTTTCGTTTAGCCGACCAACGTGGTGAGAGGTAGCACTAGCTCTAGCACGGTTTAGAAACGTTAGGGATAATATAAGACACGGAAACTATGGAAATGAGAATATCTGACGAGCGGTTACATAAATTCTTAAAAGAATTATTAAAATGGAAAAATGTAAACAAAAATAGAAAAAGGGAACTTCTTTCTTTGGGAAGCTGAATTTCGTGTCTAGCGTCGTGAAAGCGGGTCGCACCTTACGAAACGCTTGACTGATTTGCAAGATGCCTGCACCATCGCATTCGCATAAATCGAGCAGCAGCCATGGATATACAATGGTGGCTGAATTATCTTCCAAGATGGAACGACAAAAGCATGATTTATGACACTGATTGGACCAAAAACTTAAACTTTAAGAGCTTTATACAGATGCTTCAGATCATGGTATCGGACATACTTTCAAGGTGCTTGGGTGTACCAACCATATGCAGTTTCCATGCAGTGTCTAGCTAGTCATTATATCGTGTGGCGGGAAATGTTCGCCAACAGTGGCAGCTAATACATGGGCATCGAAGTTGCGTGGTCGTCGTTTAATGTTCCATTTTGATAATGAGGCCGCCGTGCACATATTACAGAAAGGAACATCTAAGGGCCGACATATTATGAAGTTGGTTCGTTCATTGTTTTTTATATGCGCTGAAAATAGCATTTGCATGCACCTAATTTGCACAACGGTAATATTTAAATATTAATTAGAGGTAATTTAATTATTGTTAATGTGAGAAAAGCACCCCCTGACATTTGGGCTGCCCCATCCATTGTTACCTAAATTATCATGGTCACGTGACTTCCTGCTAAGCTCCGTGTTTGAGCATGTTTGTTCACTTGCAGATGTGTTGTCGTCATTAACCCACCGTCCTACCCAGTATGAATTTTATCGTATAATTTGTAATACAGGTCAAGGTTAATTAGAATTAGTTCCTTTTTAAATTTATGTATGGTCACTACACTTTTGTATCCGCATATATAATGTTGTTATGCAGGCCGTCTTAATGTGGCCCATCTGTGTGTTTAATTAAGTTTATGCTTGTCTGTGGCCCAGCACATCTTCTTGTCTTTGAGCGTTAAATCCAATTTAGTTTAGCGTACAAAATGAACACTGTAGGACAACTACCCTTGAATTTCTCTTTGTAAATTACATCTTGAGTTTTCATTTTTTCTATTCTCTCATTAATAAATGTTATTTAAAAATGTTTATAATGGGAACATTACTTATATATATGAAATGTCTCGACAATACTCAATGAATTCAGGACAAATATGCATGTGTCTGGAACCACAGAAGAATGTCAGAAGGAGATGGGAGTAAAGTTGATATCTTTTTTTTGTGTTTATATTTCGACAAAAGTGTTCCTACCATCAGGAGATACAAAAAAATAGTTTTCCAAATGTCAAAGAACATCATAGCAAAACAAAACAAGTGACCATTGGGTCATGACGCTCAGCTGACTGGGAAGAGATTCGCAAAAGGAATTTTTTTCATCTGAATGGTAGTATATACCCATTCAACTGAAGCATCAAACAGATTAACCAACAGGGCAAAATTGTGTCTGTATTTTTAAAGGTCTCAAAAATAGAGAAAAAAATTCGTAAAAAATAAAAAAATACAGGTGGCGCCACCAGTCTGCAGGAACTGATGGAACATCTCATGAACAATATGTATGCAAAAAATCATGACCATCAGTGATGTAGTTAATGTGATATTGAAGTTTTTGTATGAAATTTTTGACTTTTCTGGGGGGGTAATTTGGGGCCCCATAGCTCGAAGGATATGGGTAACAGAGACCTAATTTCTGGTTTCCAAGGAGATTTTTCATGGACCTCTAAGAATGCCAAGTTACAAGGTTCTAGGTCCAGTGGTTACGATTTGTGCCTGGTTAACGGACGGACAGACGGACGACGGACAAAGAGTGATCGCTATATTTTGAAAAAATACAGATGGCGCCACCAGACTGCAGAAACTGATGAAACACCCCATGATCAATATCAATGCTAAGAATCATGGGGATCAATGCATTAGTTGTTCAGATACTTGAGCTTTTGTATCAAATTTTCCATTATTCTGGGGGGTACTTCTGAGCCCAATATCTCGAAGAATATGGGTAACAGAGACCTAATTTGAGGTTTCCAAGGAAACTTTTTATGGGCTTCTCTGCATGTCAAGACAGAAGATTCTAGGTCTTGGCATTACGATTTGTGCCCTGTAAAATCGTAAAAATCGAAAAAATACCAGTGGCGCCATCAGACTGCAGAAACTGATGAAACATTCCAAGATCAATATCCGTGCAAAGAATTATGGTGATCATTGCAATAGTTTTTCAGATACTTGAGCTTTTGTATCAAATTTTCCATCATTCTGGGGGTACATGGGAGCCCCATAGCTCGTAGAAAATAGGTAACAGAGACCTTTTTCTAAGTTTCTAAGGGGACTTTTAATGGGCCTCCCTGCATGTCAAGAGAGAAGATTCTAGGTCCAGGCGTTATGATTTGTGCCCTGTTTACAGATGACCCCAGCTTAAGGTCTCATAAATAGAGAAAATAATTCGTAAAAATCGAAAAAATACAGGTGGCGCCACCAGACTGCAGAAACTGATGAAACATCCCATGATCAATATCCATACAAAGAATCATGGTGATCAATGCAATAGTTGTTCAGATATTTGAGCTTTTGTATCAAATTTTCCATTATTCTGGGGGGGGTACTTCTGAGCCCCATAGCTCAGAGGTTATGGGTAACAGAGACCTAGTTTCAGGTTTCCAAGGAGACTTTTCATGGGCTTCCCTGCATGTCAAGAGAGACGATTCTAGGTCCAGTCTTTAGGATTTGTGCCCTGTTAACCGATGATCGCATCTTTTAATGTCTCAAAAATAGAGAAAAAAACACACGTAAAAATCGAAAAAAATACAGGTGGCACCACCAGTCTGCAGAAACTGATGAAACACCCCATGATCAAAATCAATGCAAAGAATCATGGTGATCAATGCAATAGTTGATCAGTTACTTGAACTTTTGTATCAAATTTTCCATTATTCTGGGGGGTACTTCAGAGCCCATAGCTCAGAGGTTATGGGTAACAGAGACCTAATTTCAGGTTTCCAATGAGACTTTTTATGGGCCTCATTGCATGTCAAGAGAGACGATTCTATGTCCAGTCTTTACGATTTGAGCCCTGTTAACAGATGACTGCATCTTCAGAGGTCTCAAAAATAGAGAAAAAACATTCGTAAAAATTGAAAAAATACAGGTGGCGCCACCAGTCTGCAGAACTGATGAAACACTCCATGTTCAATATCCATGCAAAAAATCATGACCATCAGTAATGTAGTTAATGAGATATTGAAGTTTTTGTATGAAATTTTTGACTATTCTTGGGGGTACTTCGGGGCCCCATAGCTCGAAGGATATGGGTAACAGAGACCTAATTTCTGGTTTCCATGGACATTTTTTCATTGACCTCTCAATGTCTCAAGAATGAAGATTCTAGGTCCAGTCTTTACAATTTGTGCCTTGTTAACAGATGTTCACATTTTTAAAGGTCTCAAAAATAGAGAAAAAAATTCGTAAAAAATCGAAAAATACAGGTGGCGCCACCAGTCTAAAGGAACTGATGGAACATCTCATGATCAATAGGTATGCAAAAAATCATGACCATCAGTGGTGTAGTTAATGAGATATTGATGTTTTTGTATGACATTTTTGACTTTTCTGGGGGGTACTTTGGGGCCCCATAGCTCAAAGGATATGGGTAACAGAGACCTAATTTCTGGTTTCCAAGGAGATTTTTCATGGACCTCTCAGAATGCCAAGTTACAAGGTTCTAGGTCCAGTGGTTACGATTTGTGCCTGGTTAACGAACGGACAGACGGACAGACGGACGACGGACAAAGAGTGATCGCTATAGCTCAGATGACTTTCAGTAAGCTGAGCTAAAAATGCATTATTTTCATGAAAATAAAATGTCCGAGCTCATATCGATAAATTACTAGTTCAGAGTTTTCTTTGATGACAATATTTATATATATATATATATATATATATATATATATATATATATATATATATATAAAGATCACAATGTTTTCCTATCTGGAAACTTTGCATGCACCTTATTTTCACAACGGTAATGTTTAATTCCAATTTATTTTTGCGTAATAATTTAACATTGTCGGACAACTTCCCTTGTATTTCTCTTTGTAAGTTACACATTTTGTTTTAATACTCTATTAAACAGAAAGCTTAATATTTATGTTTATTGAAAGCTACGCTCATTTATGTATAATGAACAAATGTGAACGCGTTTTCTAAAGGCTCAAGGGCTAGTGGAAACATATCTTGTCACATACACAAGTGGGGCTTCTCATTTATAAAAATATTATTTAAATATGTTTATAAATTTGTACGCTTCGGCTGTCATAAAAATGGGCGATAATTAATGCCGATTACTGAAGTGTCTAGACAATACACAATGAATTCATTACTCATGTGCATAAAGAAAGTCAGTAGGAGGTGGGAGAAAAGTTTATAGCGTGTTTTGTATATATTTCGATAAAAAAGTTCCTATCATCAGGAGATAACATAGTAATAGTTTTGCAAAATGTCAAAGAACATCATAGCAAAATAAAAAAAAATGTATTATTTGTATGACAATAAATTGTCGAGCTCCTATCGATAAACTACTACTACAAAGTTTTCTATGCGTTATAGATTATATAGATCAATTTTATGTATGTATATGTATATATATATATATATATATATATATATATACTGATTATCTGATTAAATGACTAAATCGGCCAAACGATTGTCAGAAATCATAAAATAAGAAGTTTTACCTTTACGATGACATAAAAATCATTCACAGAATTAAAGGAAATCATCAAATGCAAATTTACCAAGACAAAGGTTCAATTGATATGATATAAACATTATTTTGTCAAGGCTTACAAAAGAACGGACATACATAGGTTTTCTTTCGTAACATATGTTTAATAATAATAATAATAATAATAATATATATATATATATATATATATCAGTGTGTGTATTTGTAGATGAATTGTTTGTCTTGTAAAATGTGCTCGCTTTCCACTAACAATTGTAAGAAAACAAGAGGTATATTGTCCTATCAAAAGGATTAGTACTCCTTTTGTCAAATAGCTTCAACTTACCGGCTGGAGCTATCCCACTATTCAGGGCTGAAAATAAATATTTATCCTCATAAAATAGACATGTATTGATATTACGATATAAAAATAAAAATGATACATTTTTATACACATACTAATCATCAGATCAATCTTTACAATCTTTAACCATAACTATCATACAGTATTATTATATTCTCTAAAATGACAATTAATCAGTCCATATCAAACATAATATTTATATTATTTTTGACTAATTATCCCAATTATAATAATACATTTTTTGTATGAGCAGGCATCGGATTTAAAAAAAAATTGAATTGCATCTGCTTTATAAAGTATCGTATGTACCCAAATACCTTGAGGTTAAAAAAAAATCAAACTCAAAAGCACTAGCGGTCATAGCCTGAGATCAGCAGATCATCTAGCTTTGTCATCTAAATTAAGACTATTTATGTCTCAGGTGTGGGTTGGTGGGGGGGGGGGGGGGAGGGGATGGTCATCTATTAATACCGACGTATATACTTGTAAAGTTTTCTTCCTGACATCTGCATGTGGGAGTTATGATCTGAAATTACCCAGGGGAAACGTCGAGAGTTGACAATTGAGATTTTGAAGGCTCGGTCAGATGTTGGTTTTGTGACTGGTTTGGATTGGTAAATGCCGATCATTTCTAACACACGTAAAAATACTTTCTTTCTGATTGTGTGTTTATGTTCAATTTAGGAGGTTACACAATTTTTTTCCATTTTTTGTTTTGATGTATGGCCTCTTAGAATTTTACGTCAACAATTGTAAATTAAAAAAATAATACTGTTTAGGATCTCTCCACATAACTTTTCCGAGTAGTCGAAGCCTAAGGATTTTCAAGCTACATCTGTGGCATTAATTCGTTTTAAATACTTCTTTCATGATATAAAATCGAACTATTTTCAGATAAAAAAAACTGATTGGTTTATGTAAATATGGACGTTGTGAATCCTTGTATTATTCATATTTCATACTTTAAATAACCAACTGGCTTTTTTGGTACAGTTGCATAGCCAAGGACTCAGAAGTCGGGGGACCGTGGGTTCGAACCTCTGCCGAGGCGGTGAGAATTTTCAATGTCGGCCCCTCCCCAGGGTGAGCCCTCTGCGGGCTTAACAGGAAGGTCAACGTCTGAGTTTCACTCATAAACGCGTGTGCCTTTCCTGGGTTCCTGGGTGGTATGAACCAGCAATGAGGACAATTACATACCCCGGACGTGCAGTTGCAGTAGTCGCTAGACCTTCTTAACGCCAGGATAAAAAAATGAGAGAAAACGTGTAACACGTGTCATGTAGTTCGAGACCAGAATGGAATTCTTCAGATGGACAAATACGTAGTAAATTTAGCATTAAATAATAGTGGAGGTTACCCACACAAAAACTACAGACAAAAAAATAAATAATTAAATTACAAGTACGATATGTGTAATAGAGAAGGATTACCTACCTGGCATAGAACAGTAGAATCTATTTGTCAAACCTTTACAATAGTGTTGTTCTGAATCTTGACAGTTAAAATTGTACGTATATGGTTCGTCAGATCCATAGTTATAAATCACTCCAAGATGGCAATTATGATATCCGTCTTCTTCGACAGCCTCCGCCTCAGAATATGTGAGCAGCCTGCCACCATACATTTGGCATTTTCGCCTAGCCGCTCCATCATCACAGAAAGGAATCAACTCATTTGTTTCCATAAATACGAAAGCCCCTGCAAAAGATTATTTTTTTTATTTGATGAAATGTCCTAATTGATCGGCTGCTAATAGGTCTAGATATCGATGTTCAAAGTTACTTTTCAAGTGACATCTGGTCCGTTTATTTCGTCCAATGTGTTAAACATTCATTTTCATGATAATATCATGGCAGTCTCTATATTACAGCCACCTTTTCAACTTAAATAAACTTATTTGTTTTACATGGATCTTAAAAATAGCTATTATAACTTATCATCGCACTCTCCTTTGTTCTCTGATGATGGCCTTCGGTAGTGTATGGGTGGAGACAACCGACGAATCGGGGGAAAAAACACCAGCCTTGAACTGGCAACCATAACCCGCTCTCATAGCCACACCGGGGATCGGACCCAGGTCGGATGAGGCGAGCGTTTCACCTCTCGACTGTTCAGGCCACTTTCAATTCTCTAATGTTGACAGCTCTATATTAGAGGCATAAACCTTGGCCCCTTCATTGATTACAACTGGTCTCGTCATGATTACTCCTGAAAACCTCACCAACTAACTATATGACAACTTAAGACCTCAGCCTGTCGAACCACGCCTATGTCTCCAGAAATGAATATATGAGAACTTTGGGTTTACTAATAAAAATCTTAGTGCAATTAGTTATTAGGTAATAACTATTTTGTGTAGTTTCCAGTAAAAGCAATTCTGCATTATCGTTACTGATTGAACCAACCTAGTTCATGTGCTAACGTCCAGCATTTTGTCAGAAATAATGTATAATTATAGTGTATAATTTTATTTAAGAACTTGCAGCATGCAGTACCCGAAAAGGTGAAAAAATGAACAATTTTCCATCAGGCTAGTTTTAAATGAATACATGGATAATTTTTTAACAACCTATAAAATTTAATTGGATATATATGTATATATATTTATGTATATTGTTACGGAGACAAATGGCCCAGGGGAAAATACCTGGCCGATCCGGGATTCGAACCCATAACGGTGGAGCACAAGTCCGGCGTACCAACCGCTCCGCTAGAAATGCAAGCTTCACTAGCGAGATAGTTCGGTCCGCTTTTATGTCACTCCGTAACACACCCCCTCTTGAGAGTGTTCTGCTATCTGAACAAGACTACTTATCCCAGGAGTCACACTTTGGTGAGCTTATTCCCTGGGCCATAAAGTTTACCGTCACGTTGGACGAGCCCCCATTTGGTTACGAAAACAAATTGCTCAGGGGGAAAATTTGGCCCAATCCCGGATTCGAACCGATGTCGGTGGCGCACAAGTCCGTCGTACCAACCGCTTCGCTAGCAAAGCAAGCTTCACTAGCGAGACAGTTTGGTCCGCTTTTATATCACCCCGTATCACACCCCCTCTTAAGAGCGTTCTGCTATCAGAACAAGACTAATTATCACAGGAGTCACACTTTGTTGAGCTTATTCTCTGGGCCACAAAGTTTTACCCTCATCCCGGAAGAGCCCCCATTTTGTTACGCAGACAAATTGCCCTGGGGAAAAAACTGGGCCGATCCGGGATTTGATCCCATAACGGTGGCGCACAAGTCCGGCGTACCAACCGCTTCACTAGAAAAGCAAGCTTCACTAGCGAGACAGTTAGATCCGCTTTTATGTCACCCTGTTACAATATATATATATATATATATATATATATATATATATATATATATATATATATATATATTCAAACGAGGTTTTATCGTGGTAATAAAATGCAAACAACTTTTCCAAAATAATTATGAAGCTGCATAGAAAAAAGGGAGAACTACTGTATAACTCAACTAATTTGTGTTTTAAACGGTCCTTAAGTGTATTATTATAAATGCGTTGGCTTATCTTAAGATAATGCCTATTATTAATAATGATACTTACCTGGCTTTGCACAGAATACACCAAACAATTTGCTTGCAGGAGGCTTTCCAAGATCGTTGTCTCCTGGATCTCCACAGGCGTCAGCACCAGTATAATGTTGTTGAGGTTGTTTGACGGTGCCATCTGATATCCATCCCGGAGAGCAAACTTCAAATCCTCCTTCTGAAGCAGAGGTAAAGTCGCCAAGTGTCGCTACCCGTGCGCCAAAGGCTTTACATTTATTCTCCGCATCATCAAACGTAACTGTATCACTGATATAGAAAAACGCTGGACCTGCAAAACCAGAAACACAGAAGCCTTATTGTCACTGTAAATACACTATAAATGCATACCCGAATGATGGCGTTTATTTATATTGTGACCTGTTAATAGATTTTAATATATTAGGTGTCTGTTCATTACAGACTCTAACGTCGGTGTTTTGTCGTAACTTCACTTTCGACATACCGTTTGTTATGCATAACACAATTACCGTTCTTCATTTTATACCCTCAAGTCAACTTATTGTCGTGTCGCCGGTGCAAGCTTAATAATAACAATTTAGTGTATTATTCCGTAACCGAATTCACAATTAATTTTCATCTGAGCTGAAAGGAAACATCCTTTAGATTTTAAAAGTTGATAGATTTGTTTTATATCGAACATCAATATGGTTCTATAAATGTGATTCGCAAAGCCAGAATCACACCATTAACTTTGTCAAAAATACTTCTAATAATGTTTGATAATATGAATTAATGTGCTTCTGAATGTACAACCTCCAAATGCTAAAGAAGAAAAGCAAAAAAGAATACAACTCACTGATGCCTTTTGTGAGTCCGTTTTCCTTAGCGGCTAAATTAAAAAAAAATCCATATGTGAGAGTACGATTTAACAACTACAAAGGAAATACGCAACGAACTCGAAAGATATAAAAGGTATATACACAAACATTTTTGCACTTGAAAATATAAATATTTTAATTAAATGTATAATTAGTGCAAATTCCTTTTATATGGATTTTTATTGTTTATTCGTTTGACTATCACGCACTTATTATAGTTACATTGGTCCATGCCATTATCGAGAAGGGAATCGGATATATACAAATAAGGATTGCGAGTATTTAATGCTCAAAACTGAATAATATTCAAAAGGCTCTCTAATGGTCGTTGATACAAATAGTTATAACATGGTTGGTTGCGCTTATTTCGTTGAGATACCTAAAGTTGTTTTAAAACGAATCTCCCAACAATATAAATTAAGCCACTCTTACCTTCCACTATACCCAGCTTCACTGGAAAAAAAAAAAGTTTATGAGTATACAACTTTTTTTGTTTAAAATCATTGCAAAAGATAAATCATACATTAAACAAGGAAGAGAATATCCTCCTTTTGCTTCTCGAAAACGTTACACCCGAAATCATCTTAGTGGGCTAATGCTAAAAGAAACGTGATTATCTAAATAAAAAAAAATTGGTAACCCGAAAGCTAACAAATTGAAGTGCTATTGATTAACAATGCTTCTTCGGGTAACCATCAATGTTTCAACTGAACAGCCTAAAAACCATGTTGTTTTGATATTTTGCTGCGAGATCACGGTAAACTGAAACCATTCATTTTACATTACGTGTGAGACTCGTGTGAGGAGAAACATTCACTTAGATGACAGCGCCGAAGCTACCTGGTCGAAAGCACTGACACACCAACCGTGATAGAGAGATTCATTTTATTTTAATGTTTTAGCGCATCGGCCATGAAGAGTTTAAATTAAGCTTTGACGTATGTGTCATATAAGCGCATTGGCACCGTCTTAGAAAAAGTAAATTATTAATAATACATAGCATCTTACCTTTAGGGTCACATCCAAGCAGGTCTAGTCGCAAAGTAGGTTTCCCAAAGTATTCAACCACCTTTATCCTTACGGATCTGGCCATTACGATTTTGGGCAAGACGTTAGTCACCTTACCCTCGTTGTCTGTGTTGCCATCAAACTCCTTGAAGTAAAATTCATAAATTTTCAATTTAATCCGATATATTATTCATGTCCATGTATATTTCATGAATATATCCGAGCTTAGTTATAAATAGCGACAGCCTGTTACCCCAAACGTCGATTTTAGATGAACTGAAGAACGATGGGGTGACAGTACAAGCTATTGGGTTCGCATCAATTCTAGTATGTGCAGATATGCACGCCATTTCTGACACTACTTTTTAATTTTCATCTACTTCTAGAACTGTCATTTTCATGAGTTAAGACAAAAAGTGACGTTATTCTGTTAGGAAAAATAATAATTATTACTTCCACGGTTGACTTACGTGTATTCGTGCAGCAGTTTTTAATACCGAGGCTGGTTTCACTCGAAAAAACTCGTCTACACGGCTTCAGCGGGAGAATCATAACATCCGGTAGGGGATTCCCAGACGGCTATGTGTAAAACTCGGAAGTCCAAAGTCGGAAGCAAGGATTTTTTTTAATAAAGCAATGATCGAAGCATAATTAAAATGCTACTACATCAATGGAAAGTACCATTTTATTTTTATTGATAGAATAAGGTCTATTCTATCATTATGTAAAAAATCAAGGTTATCCATCCGAAGTAATAGACTATTTTTTTGCTCGGAAATGCTCGGTTATAGTCCAAATGTGTAAAACTCGGAATCCAGTAATGGCTAATTCACTGGTCATCATGTCGTCAGCAACGTGTCAAGCATTTTCAATTTCTTCAATATGGCATATTTTTCATAAAATCAATCTGTTTTGTAACATTCATGATGCGGTTTTTTATATTATATTGATATTTTATTTTATTTTGTATAACAAGATTATATTAACTCGTCAATATTTTACGCTGTTACCGTATTTTATGATGGTGGAAACATGAAAAAATTAAAGGTTTTGATAATATTTTATTCACATTACAAATGTGTCCCTATAAAAATTACCCTGATAATATCATAGAGACATAAACAGAAAATTTGACAGAACCTCAAAACGTCCAGTGAATATTTTTTTCAAGGTTGTTTTGAATAAAATGTTTATTTTCCTCTTCCATTGACCAAAATATTTCATCAGGATAATGAATCTCTGAAGCGCTTATCTATAATGTAATACTTTTAATGCCAATTTATATTTTACATTTCATGGTCAGGTTGCACACATTGATTTATATATATATATATATATATATATATATATATATATATATATATATATATATGTGATATTTTCCCCTGTATGTTCCTGCTGTAAATGGAACCTGTATCAAATCATGTTTTGGAATTTTGCCAAAATAGCGTAATATACATGATGCTTTTCAATAATTTGTTTGATAATGATTTCATTAGACGTATCCTGCAAATTTAAAAAAGAAAAGACAAACATAACAATACCTTGACAGGGGGAAATACACAATGCATGTGTAAATAGATATGATGCCTATTGTAAATTTTTTTGATAATATAAAAACAATAGTTTCTGTTTTTGCAGAACGATTCAATATTTAATCGATATATTTTATGCTGTTAGGTACAATATTCATCAAATTAATGTTCTGAAAATTTGTAAAACCGCTGGGCACAAACATCAATACTTTTTATAGATATATTGTAAAATACGTCAATTGAAAAAAAAAATCAACAACAAATCAATAAAACATTAAACAAAACATTTGGCATAGCCAGAAAAGTTTAGTAAATGTTTAAAAATAAATGAGCAAAGAGCAAATGTTATAGATATAAAAAAATTCTGTTTAATAATAGAAACTGATACCAGCAGCTATGAAGTCCGAAGGGAAGGAGGTTCGAAAGCGCACGGTACTATACTTTATCGAGAATTCCGACTATAGACCGGTGATTACCAGGCCTAAGAAAAAGCATCCTATCTGTTAATTTTGTTTCTGAGGATTAAAATATAAGAATCAAATAAAAAAAGTGAGTATGCACGGAATATTCAGATGGATTATATAAAGATAAAAAATGACTATACAGCAAAAGTAGAATAGGAATAATTTATATTTGTAACTGAAATATTTATCTTAGCGCTAAATATCTAACTTTATTTATCAAAACGGTTTGGTTCCATTATTGAATGGTGTCATCATTTTTATGTGGAATTTCAAGGTATATTTTAGACAAGAATCAGGTTTAATAAAAATGCCTATATCCCGTATAGCATCTTTAAGACACCAGGTCACCTCTAGACAGAATTTTACTTGAAGCCCAAAATGTCATACGTGTCGATAAAGATTCTATATGGTTATTTATCAAAGATTTTACATTCAACTATCTCCTCTGTACACAAAATAGGAATTTTTATTGAGAACGTTGTAATCGTACAGTAATCCGAAGTTGAAGGGAGCACATTCTGTTTAGATGCCCTTATCATGCATATATTATAACGCTTGAGAGTGAAATCAGTTGCAAATATACTTTAAAATATTATTAAATATCCATTTATTTGAAGTTGAAATGTTATGTTGAAACAGCAGGAGTGAAATTATTAGAATATAAATACAAGATTGAAAAAGTTTGAAGGAAGTGTTTAAAAAAAACTTGAACAAGAATTAATATGAGTTTAAAAAAAAAAAATATTATTTGCTTAATTTACAAATAGATCAGATTTTATAATCACACATGTATTAGTATGTTATATATTATCTGGACTGTTGCATCCCTTTTCTAAGATATATTTTAACATTTTTTTAAATATCGTAGATTTCTAACATATTGAAAGACATTTCGTTTAAGTTTTGTGTGATACATGTATGTTTATTCCAGCGATGTCCTACTGATATATATATATATATATATATTGAATTTTCATATTTGTTCAACGTATGGAAAATATATTATTGTTTTTATATTAAATGACATCGTAATTTATAACTGTATTTCAATGCCATATTAGGGTGTATTATACCATATTTATTATTCAGTGGTGCATCCATATAGGGGGCGCAATCCCGTTCATGCAGACGTATCGAGTTCTTTTCCCATTTATTCGTAATCAATTTTCATTTATTTTCAGATTACCTTTTTATTCCCTAGCAATTACATTATTAAATTTATTACTTTCCAGTTCATAAGTTGGCGATATTAATGAACAAGTCTGTGATTTTTACTCCACTTAGAGAGCATCCAAAAATATAATAGTTTATTGAGCGATGGAGTCTTTCCGTTATCACATGTCACTTTTCTCAGTCATAACACGGCTCCTCGGCTGATACTCAGATTCACGCACTGTGCTCTGCTGTCCGAGCCTGTGCGCTCGCAGATCACAGAAGTCGGTAAAATGCAAAGATTGTTATAAGACTTAAACATATCAATTATTTTACAACGAGTACTACATTTTAAAGGTGACATTTTGCAAGTTATAAATGTATAGACGCGTATTTCATCATTGACATTAACATGTTACAAACTATTGGATATTTGGATTTTCCAGTTTATACCGTAATTTTATAGAATTAAAAATATCAAAGCCCAACAACCTAAAGTTTGAATACATTTTTCAAAAACATGTAGGAGAATAGTTGCGGAACAGAAAATCCTCATTATCTTTTGTTTAAGGTGCCTCAAAATGTCGTCTTTTCATTGTATATTTAAGAATTAAAATCATCCCCTCCCATGCCCTGCCCATGTAAATATAAATATCTTTAACAAAATCATGGCTCTAGATTTTATTAATAAATTTCATAGGGTGAAATATATTACGTGAAAATACACCCACATATCTGTATACATTTATATTAAATTAACAAAACAAAAAATTGAGAGCATAGTTTTCCGATTTTGTATCATGTATTGAATTATACACTCATTAAAAGCAGAATCATGCATAAGCAATTTAAATATATGCATGCAACTATAATTTTAATGAAACTGCATTTGGGCTGTGGCTCTTAACTGACCACAAGTTAACCAGGGCGTCTCTGTGACTTCCGAGTTATACATATTTGAATCACATCCCAGCACTTCTGGGTGACTTCCGAGATGGCTTCCGAGCACAAAATCGTCCATAACTTTCAGATCAAAGAATGAATAACTATAATTTTTCACAGAATGATAGTAAAGATCTTATTCTATCGAGAAAAAGCAAAACGGTATTGAAGCGTTAGCATTTTGTATATGCTTTATACTGCATTATTTATAAAACAATTCCTTGGTTTCCGGCTTCGGGCTTCGGACTTCCAAGTTTACATACACGACCCCGTCATGACACTTCAGTTTCGAACGAGTAGTACCGCTTCACGTGAATCGGTGCCACAATGACGAAAGGAGGTAATAAATGTAATAATTTTTGTGTAACAACCCTTTTTCTTCGATATTAAACACATATAATACGACCATATAAGCCTGTGATGCCAGATAATACCAGACAGGAAATATTTTGATCCGACCCTTAGAATGGGCGTTCTGTTGTGACTGCCATCATGACTCCAGGCCCTATCAAATAATTTCCGAAGGCCTGAGTGTCATGTTGTCATGGCTAAGTTATAAATGGACAAGAGCCATATTCCTATAAGATAAGTCTGCTGGGTGTAGGCTAGCCAAAGAAACAAATGCTATCCGTTTCAGTTTTAGCGTAATCAGTTGGCAGAGATTTTACTGCAGCTACTTACCCCGGCAGAAGTGTAGTCTACTCCCGTTGCGCTATGCTCCAGACTGAACCTCTTCACCCACTGCTGTTTACCGTAGGCACCTTGTGTCACCACCTTGCTAATCATTCTGGATAAACAGAAGAGTGATGAATATCCATTGGTAAAGTAGTTAAGGCGCTGGCGTTAAGGGAAGATATTCAACGGTTCGAGAACCACAGGTGCGCGATGGCTTTATTAAAAAATCTTAACACAATCTCAGAAATTCGTTCCGAGTATAATGGAAGGGTTTTAAGGGTGTAAATCTCCAAATATTTCCTGGCAATCCCCCCCTTCCCCGACTCAATGTACAAACTAATATCTAGAGGACATAAAATAGAACAAGGTTCTCACAGTATATGGATATCTTCATAATCGTTCATTAAGCGGCCATGGGTCTATTATTGAAAAAAAAACTAACAAGGAAACGGGTGAGGGCCCGAGTCATTTATTCGACCGAGACTATACTATTGAACAATTTTAACAGACGTCACCGTTTGGGACGTGGACTTTGCACAAACGTAACAAAAATAACACTTCATCCATGAAACATGATCAACATTTACAGGGAAAATTCAGTTTAAATTTTCTACGCCTACTTAAATATCATTATTATCTTCTCACTATATGTACTTTAGAAATGATGTTTCCAGGTAGCCACAAGACATGTTAATGGTAAAGAACCCAGTCATGCTAAACAAGTCACTCATTATGGATCCGGGATCTTTATTAATGCGGTTAAAAGATGTATTTATGACAAGTATTTTGTAAAGATAGATTCTACCAAAATCTTAAACGTTAAAGTCGTACCCCTTTTTACTGTTTTTTTAGGATAAAAAGGCCCTCCATGGTTCATTGTTATTATTTGGTACAGAGCAGTCAAGAACCAAGGAAAGCATTTTATTTCTGTAAATTGCACCATTTTTCTAAACCCGTGAAACTCATTCATTGATAAATTACAAAATGAATTTACTTAAACATGGGTTGAGTTGTCATAAAAGAGGATATCGCACATGCCCGCACATAAAAGAAAATCCGAGAGCAATATCCATGAGTGATACAAGAGTATCTTTAAAATATTTAAATTATCAGGAACGTATTATAATCTCACCGATGTCCTATGAAATCAATCTGAAGTAATTCGTCGATGCCAGCACCTCCAGCTGTCCAGCCTCCCTCTACGTACGGGGAACCCCCGCTCATTGCGTCCAATTTAGCCCTGTTTGGAGCGTGAGCTGGTTTACCATCCAAAATACTCGAGGCGGAGAGAAATGTCACAGGATCTCTCTGTACCAAGGATACTTCACACACTGCAACAAAAATTCTATTAATTCATCTGGAACCTCTGAAATGGGATTCTGTCGGTCGAAGGAGACATGGTATATTTCTTCCTCATAAATTACATCTAATGGGCCTAGATTGCTAATTATTGTAACTAACGATTATACCGATCGTGGCTACTTATTCCAAAGAACCTGCTTCATGTACATTAGACAATATATTACTTACTCGAATATTACACAGCGGAGTTACTACTGGTACCACTGCAACAATAAACTACAAAAGTACCACTAACAGGAACATAACAAACGTGAGTTAATATTTGTGTATCACCTCGAAATTTGAAAGTATGCGAGTACCACATTAAAATATTAGATAATAGCACGATCTTTAGTCTACAATAACATAATTGTGTAAATAAATCGGCATTAATCTTCACGTTTAATAAAGAAAGGAATATCATGTCGCTGAGTTATTATTTGTGAAAATGCAGCATAAAACTTCCAGACTACATCTGACCATATTTGTTAAATTACATAATTATTATTAGAGTATTATTAGACTATCAAATAATAAGACAATCATTCATTAAAAATGATAACAATGCATAGAACTAATAACAATAAACTGCCAAAGAATTAATGCCATGAATACCAGAGCTGTGTAAGTATGAACCATCTTAACATTGATCTACCCGTATACTTTGACAGGAATACAAAACAAACTACCTGATAACTACTGAACGAAAGATTACACAGCTGAGTTAATGTTTTACAAGAAAAAAAATTACTACCAGACTACTACTAAAATATTTATCAAAACAATACACATATAATAAAATGTTAGAAAATATTAAGAATATTCCTCTAAAATGCTCTAAAATGATAATTTGCGTAAACTTACCAGCATTAAACTACCAGGAAACTACGTACAGGAATATACCACAGCTGATATAATATATGCTGACTAAATATTAAACTAATCGAGCACAACTAACCATATGTATTTTAACCGTATGAGTATAATCACAATATCAGATAATTACACAATAGTTCCTCTAAAATGGGTAAAATATCTGGTTAACAGTATGTGAGTAGTTTTGAAGGAAGAAGGTATATGTTTTCAAAAAAAGTATTCTGGTATCTATTTACTAGATCGCTTTTAAATAAATAAAAGTAGCACGTGAATAAACAAAGTAATAATAATATATATATATATATATATATATATATATATATATATATATATATATACAGTGAAACTCTTCTAAGCCGGACACCCAAGGGACTGGAGGATTTTGTTCATATAAGTGAGTTGTCCTGTTTTGAGGATTTTGGCATATCACGTCAATTCTTCATGAAATGTTACTGATATGCTCTGTTTTTATTATATTTACGCTCAATTCGAAATACATAATTTTATTAAAATTATTTTCAAAATTGCTTAATTTTGCAATTGAAATTAATGAAATATTATTATTAAAAAAGGAAAGACAAACACTTTCTTTCTCTCTTTCTACTTCATCAGCTAGGCCTCACACACTAATCTCGGTTGGATGATTCCACTAGGTAATATAGATGATTGATTATTGACAGCAATCTGACCGCATGATTATTTGTTAAAGGATAGTCTTCACAACGCATTCACAATAACAAAATTTAAGGTGTCACTAACTAGTTAAGGCTCCCCGGGCCGGACGCCAATCACAATGCACGATCTTTAGTTTTTAATGGTGGTCTTTTCAAATGAAAAGCTGTTTGAAAGCTTTGGTTTTTTTTTTCTAATTGGCCGGCCAATCTTAATAAAGTAATGACTGTGTATCTAAACATTTATAGAAATAAACAAAAAATTCGAAAGTATGTTCACATGTAACACCATGATGGTTCACCAAATTACGCTTGTCCATTGGCTGTCCCCCGGCAGATATGTGAAAAAAATATAACGCTCCATGTCTGTCCGCTTTAGAGGGCCGAAATATGTACTGGATACACAGGCGGGACCGGACATTTTGTCCGTTGTCCGGAATAGTGACTTGTCTGCTTTACTGATTTTATGATTAACATAATATAAAAGTGTATATATATATATATATATATATATATATATATATATATATATATATATATATAATTTTCATAAAATCAAACATGATCCGTCATTATATAAGCTTCAGACCGTGGAATTTGTTATATAAAATGTTTATAACAATTCGGGTTGAAGAATATACACATATGTAGTACTCCATTTGCGCTTAATTGACATTCATAAAAATACATGTAATAAATAGTGGTGAAAATTTAGGTAAAATAAAGTGTGTAAAGATCATACAATTAATTCTAAGAGTTACAAAGCACTAAGTGGATCAATGTTATTTTCTGTCATTGTGTACAAAATATTGCATTTTCAGTGACTGTCCAGATATATAAGAATATTGTTTCTTTCTGACCGGGACACTTTTCTGAATTGTTTCATTTTCTTTTCAAAGATATGCTTCTTTTTGAAAGAGAGGTACATATTACCCAAGATTCCTGTCTTTCAAAATACAAGAAACATCTGTTACCAACGAATTTTGTTCACTTTAATAATTTGTATTTTTTCGGTACTTGCAAGAACACTCATAACAGTGAACACAGATAGATACTTTTGGCCAGTTATTTATTTTGAATAAGTCATTTAAAGAGTTCCGAGTAGGCACAAGAGGGCCGGATGCAAAATAATTGCATAGTGTTAATTAAAGTTCAATTATTTTCACAAAATATTAAATGTAACAAATTTGGTATACGAAATTTATTCCAAACTACTCACCTTTGCATCCAAGGATATCGAACCGCATACAAATACGACGATGCCACTCAGTAGGGTTAATACGAATAAATTTGGCAGAAAATCTCTGGAATTCATTCATTGCATATGTCGACACGTCTACATTTCCACCTAGAATACTCTTAAATTAAAAAAAATGCATTCAGTATCATTGTCAAACAAACATGATGATGACGGAGTACATAATAGCACAATGCCCATTCAAGCTGATGTTTGGATTAATATTTGCACATTTGGAACACTGCATCTTTCATCCAACCTGTTCATCAACCTGTTCTGAAAATCTGTTTAGCTATTCATAAGAAAAGTTGCGAGCAGGCGACTGATAAGTGAGTATGATATTGTCCGTAATATAAGTCGTTATTTACCTAGTCGAACATAACTAGCACTGGGAAATTAACAAACCTGTCCTGGATGAATACCTACCCCTAATGTTGACCAGTAGTTCCCATCAACGCTGTAGTACACCCGATATTTTTTTACAAAATCTTCTGAAGTGTCCGCGCCCTGAGTTACAACTTTCCTTACTGTCCTGTAAAAAGGACGTTCATCCAAGGTAAAATACAGACACCCACGTATGTATGTATTTTATCTGTGCATTTTATATATATATATATATATATATATATATATATATATATATATATATACAGTGGAATTCCGCCTTGCGACCATCCTACAATTGCGACCAGCATACGATCAAGGTTATTTAGAGTTTCACTAATCCCCCCCCCATCCAAATTACACCACAAGTCCTAAAGGTGATCGTAATTGGGGGGATATATATATATATATATATATATATATATATATATATATATATATATATATTTATATATTATGTATAGTTGTTAAAAAGTGTCACTCTGTTGAGTCCCAGGGGTTAAAAAAGATGGAGAGGTGCCGTATTTCATAATTTGTATCTTAATGTGCATGGCACATGTGACGTCTGCTGTGCGATGTCCGCTAATCTTAAATTTTCCGTCAACATAACATATGTCATCAAAAACATACTGTAATTCCAAAGCATCAAGATTAGTTTTTTCGTACAAACTTGTTACATGAATCAGATATAAAGTTTCAAATAACATCAAACATCATTGTCAATAACAGGACTGCTAAGAGAATTGTAGAATGCATTTATGGCAATCCGACTGACCATCAGATATTATAATAATAAACAATTGGCCCATGGGCCATGACGCTCACCTTAAATTAACTGGGTGCTCATTTCTTGTATTGATATTATATAAGAGTAAAGAGTCTAGGGCTAATGGAAACAATCTGTGCCCTGCCTGCTGCTCAAAATCATGCCAGTAGCTTGCAGAATGTAGGTCAGCATGACCTATACTAAAAAAATATCAAAGGAGATTTGCCTAGGAGCTAGGCCTTATGCATAGACATTATACCAATCTGACATTGAAGGTACTCAAAATATGGTTTTGGCCTGTCACTTGCAGGTTTCCATTTAGATTTGCAAAGATCTCCCTTGATGTTGTCCTGGAAGGTTTTTGGGCCTAAGGATACAATTTGTGCCCTATCTGACTGTAATTGGCATGTATTTTAAGAATTTAGTTGCCAAATTTCAAGATTCAAAGATTTGCAAAAACCTCCCTAATCTTGTCAATTTATGGTTCAAAGGAAAATAGATACAATGTGTACCTTGTCTGTCTGGATGCTCAAATCTATATTTTTGTGGCTCATGGCGCACAAAATATAGCCCATGGACGATGAAATAATTTCTGCTTTCCAAAGAGATTTGACTATAACCTCCTTGGATGTTGCATTAGCCCGAATGCATACAATTTGTGCCCATCTGACTTTAAGGGAGCTCATATGATACCTTTTTTTTCTGCAGGTTGCAGAATATACGCCAGAGTGACCTTATTTCATGTTTTCAAGGACATTTGCCTTGGACCTCCCTGAATGTAATGTTAGAATATTCTAGGCATAATAAATACAATTTGTGCCCCGTCTGTCTGTTTTCAAAATCATATTTTTTTCTTCCTAAGTTGTAAAATAAAGGTCTCTATGGCCTTACTTCAGGTTTCCACAGAAATGTGCCAAGAACCTCCCTGGCTTTTGTGTTAGAAGATTCTCGACTTAACAGGCACGATTTGTGCTTATCTGATATTCATGGTGCTCATTTGACATTTTATTTTTTTATTATTTTTGGTCATAGAATATAGAAAACCATTTTCTAATTTCATGTTTCAAAAAACACTTGCCTAAGACCAACCTGGGGGTTATGATAGAAGTTTCTAGGCCTAATTGATACATTTTGTGTCTCGTCTGTCAGGGTGTTCAAAGCCACTTTTTAGTCTATAGGTCACAGAATATAGGTCATGACAAAATAACAGGTTTCCAATGACGTTTGCCTAGGACCTCCCTGAATTTTACTTCAGAAGATTCTAGGTCTAATGGATACAATCTGTGCACCGTCTAACTGTCTGTGTGTTGTATGACATCTTTTCCTTTTATTCGCAAAACATATAATGGTGACCTAATTTTAGGTTACCGAGGATATTTGCAAAGAAAGTCTCAGAATGTAACATTAGACGATTCTAGTCCTAACAGATAAAATTTGTGCCCTATCTGACCTTCTGGGTGCTCAAAAACATGTTTTCGGTCTGTAAATCACAAAAGTGTAGGTGACTATGACCGAATAGGTTTCCAAGGAGACTTGCCTAGAACCTGACAGGCTGTTGCGTTAGAATATTATCGGCCTAACATATACGATTTGTCCCCATCTGACATTCTGGGTGTTCATATGATATCCTTTTCATTAGGAATCAGAATATAGGTCACAGTGACCTAATTTCAGGTTTCCAGGGACATTTGCCTGGGAACTCCCTAAGAAGACTTAAGGCCTAATGGATACAATTTGTGCCCCTATCTGACTGTCTGGTTGCTTAATATCATTTTTATCGGCCCGTAGTTCATAAAATATAGCTCACCATGACCTAATTCCAGCCTGCCTAGGACATCCCTGGGTGTCCAGATGGTAGTTTCTGGGTCTACCGGTTACTGTTTGTGCCATGTAAACGGACGGACGCTATATATCAAATGACTTACAATCAGCTGAGCTAAAAAAAAGGTATTATCCTCCGATCATCAAAACATAAGCAAAATTTGCTAAGTTTTAAAATCAACATTAATTCACAATTTCCTGCGTATGGCTGACACATATGCAGTGTTATTCAAACTACGATATCCCAAAGCTCTATTAAATCCAATCACATTTTCCCTGAAAATCTTTTTTCAATAATCAAATTTGGATCGATTAATAGAGCTCCTTCATAAAACCACTAACACGTTTGATAAAAACAAACTTATTTTCCCGAAAAGATTTTATTCAATAATCAAATAATTTAATTTTGTTCAAACGTGTTATTGTTTTTACTAAAGATACAATAATTGTGAACATACCAAACATCCGGAAACTCCACCTGGATAAACTGATGCTTATCATTCTTGGCGGCACACCATCCTCCATGTTGATAGTTTTTACCGTTGTTTTCCCCGTCTGGATTAAGTCTGGTATCTAAACGAGATCTGGAATAGCTGTAGTCTCCTCCGTCGGTAATGTGCGATGATGTTGTGACTTTAGCCGAAGGTTCTCCGTTGTACAGAGAATCAGCACAATCTGAAACCAAAAATAAGGTATATATATATATATATATATATATATATACAAAGGACTTTAATTACCCTGTCCTCGGTGATGCAGTTAAATACGGTCACAGCACACATCTCTTTGAAGTGGGTTAACAATGGTAGGTCACGCATATTAAACACCTTAATCACGAGAGCAACTCTTAATTAGCTTATGATTGTTTGTCAAACAAACTTTGTGTTCTGCTGTCCCATGGTTTGTTCCTTTGATGATACTCATAATAAAATTGTCAAAGGCTCTTATATAAACTTACATTGTTAACCCCTTATGTTCGTTATGTCTTGTCAAAACATCTCTTCTATAAAAGACCAACAAATTTCGAATCATGTCACTATTCAATCATGAGTGGCACGCGCAAACGCAACGATCTAGATCTACTTCTTTATCACAATACGAATAGTGTTACAAAACAAATGCTAAATTAATTAGATATACGGCGGTCCAATCGATCATTTGGCTTCCCCTTACACATGGTAGACGGTGAACTTCGCCTAAATGCAACTTCGGTTAATTGCAACAAATTTGCTTGACAAAAGCCTCATGCAATTAAGCGGCTTCGTATATATATATATATATATATATATATATATATAAATATATATATATATATATATATAAATATATATATATATATATATATATATAATTATATATATTATGTATTATATAGGCTTACTAAAAACAACTACAAGAAAGTGTCATTAAAAATGATATTCACCCCATATATTTCATATTATCTTAAAACATGTACAATGTTAGTGCTAGGTCATACATATTGCTGAAATGGTCATTAATTTTTATAAAAACAATGTACAATTAAACAAATTTAAAATTAAGCTATTGTTGACATTAAATATAATTTTTGCCTTAATATTTCATGTTTCTAGTAGAGAGAAACACGACAAAGGAAAAAAGGTTTTCAGATACTGTCATGTAATTTAATATCAACTTAATACAAGTTAAGAAAAAACATATAATCTCCTTTGGGCTTAATATATAAAAAATATAATATTGATTTTAGATATGTGTTTTTTTTTTGCCAGGGATGCTACATTAAACTCCTGATTGGATGACATCAAGTTAGAAGCCCCTGTGTTTTAATGGGCACAGGTACTTTGATAAAACGATCTGTATATTTGACATTAATTCATGTAACAAGGCAAAGGTGACAGTAATACTCCACAGAACGTCATAACACATTATTAACACAAACCCGTCTTTGTTGCATTATTGAATATCATCGCCCAGGCAAACAGACAACTTTTATTGTTTACTGCCATATGTGTGGATTTATAGAAATAAGGAATCTATCCTTGAAAGAATCATAGGTCATTATTGATTAATATGTCAATGGCCATCTATTATAATTGTATTGTAGAAGTTAATCCCGTGTATTTTTTAATAGATTTAAAGTGAAACAAACATGGTTGTGTTAATTAAGGTTCACAGTATTTGTACTAACAACATACAGCGTCCACCTTTTTCAACTGCAAAGTACTTCCATTGTCGGGCTTAAAAACCAGTGCAGGATATTAACATTCGAATACTACATCATTTGTCAGCTCTAGAATCCAACATAATATCTAAAAGAAAGTCTAAATATATTGGTAACCATAAGCAATATCCAGTGGACTTCTTTTCTGCAGTATAAAAGTGTTATCCTAGTTATCCGTTAATGAGTATGTCTCGGTTCAATATTATTTCCATATTTAGTTCAGTCATTTTAAAGTTATCAATGGTAGGACTTATATTTTATATATTTTCCCCAGAATAACGTATTTTCAAATCGACAACAATTATGCTTACTCGGACAAGACATGATGTGAAATCCTATGCATAATTGGAAAAAGTTTTATATAGTTAAATCTTGGTAAACGTTGTGTGACTTATTTTCATTTCAGGTAGGTATTATTGTTCATCTAAACCTCTGACAATATAATAACATGATTTTTAATGAGACCTGTTAAAGAAATTTAGGCATTTAATTCACATATACGATAAGGGTATGTTACCGCAAATCTTTTTGATATTTTAGTTAAGGTTAAACAATATTCTAACGCTTTTACCTGTGGGGCACTTTGTAACAACACATTTAATACTTCAGAAATTTTAGAGGTTTTAATATTCCTACCCGTATATTGATATCGAGATCTGCAGCCTTCAACAGCTTGTGTAAAAACAAATGCTGTCATCAAACTTATTGGCCACTTTTCTACTTGCATCTACCCTTGTGTAACTCTGATACAACTAAATTTTATAATGATGTTAAAATTTACACTTAAGAATAGTATTTAAGATGCAAGGCTGGCAAAGAAAATTAAATTTAATGCACCTGTGGATCCCGCTAGTCTGGAACATTTCAAAAATAGCAGGAATCATATTTTGAAATTAAATCAAGATTCCGCTCTTTTATAGGAGCGTTTACATGTTGCAATATATTAAACATGTGATCATTTAAAAGGATTCTTAACATTCCTACTCCCAATTTGGAATAACATATGAAAATTCCGTCGAAGGACTAGTATATAAGAACGTATTGTTACAAAAAAAACCCATTTTTTTCGTACTTGCATCCACGTTAGCTATTGACTAGTAATTGAATGTTGCTAAAAAATGGTACCAATAGGCATTTTGCGGTGAAGGGATGAATATTTTTCTGTCTAAAATCTTTCTTGATCTTCGACATCTTAGTTAAAAAAAGGATAATAAGTACATGGCGACAGAACTGGATAAAAATGCAGTCGATAAATCTACAATTGTAAGTATTAAAATACCGATACAAACAGTATTGTGTGTTAATGTTTAAGGTTTATAGTGTTCCCAAAATCTACAATTGCTAGTGATACAATTGTGATAGAAACAATATTTTGTGTTAAGATTTGAGATTTATAGTGTTCGTAGAATCTGCAGTTGTAAGTGATACAATGGTGATTTGAACACCATTGTGTGTTATTATTTGAGGTTTATGGTGTTTGAAGATATTCAATTGTTAGTGATACATTAGTAATACCAACACCATCTGGTGTTTTTCTTTGAGGTTAATATTGTTCGTAGCATCTGCAATTTGTAGTGATACAATAGTGATAGAAACACTAGCCTGTGTTAATATTTAATTTAGTGTCCGTAGAATCTACGATTTTTTGTTGATACAGCAGTGATATAAACAATATTTTGCGTTAATATTATCGGTTTAAAGTGTCTGTTGAATCTACAAGTCTGATGGTCTTAGCACGGGATCAATACCTGTTTTGTATACTACTGAGTATATCACTATTTATCATTAACAGCGGGATACACGATGCCTAGACGAATTTCATTTAGCAATTTAATATGAAGTAATGCCAAAAATATTACTGTTATCACTGGAAAAAAAATCCCAACTTTACACAAATAGTCGCGTAAAAACCGGCGTGAAGGTAAATGATTGGAGTGCACATATAAAGGGCTAATCTATATTTAGTTTAATAACAGCTGTTTGGCAGGCAGACATTAACTAAAGTCACTGTCAGCTTTAAAAACAAAACCTGAAGAATATTGATATTGATTACTCGATTTGATAATTTGTAAAATTAATCCAGGTGCCCTAACTCGTTAATAGATGTATATGACCTAAAATGAAAATGGGCAAATGTTGATATAACATTTGTTTTAAAATATTCGTACATAATATTTAGAAAAGAGAAGTGTTAAACCCTAAAACGTAAGACATATCAGAACACAGCAAAAATGTTAATAATGCATGAGGAACTATTTACCACATCTTCTTTCCACAAACGTTCGACGAAATCTACGATAGGCGTCTGGAGAACATGTGGTGTTAACTTATCAAAGGCATAGCCTGGGTATTATTTCGTGCAGGCTTTGTCTGAGTGATGATAAATATAACTAGTGATCCAGCTCCGACGTTGAAGGGGGGGGGGGGAGGCAGAGAGTTCCGCCCGCCCATCTCCTTCGACTCGACTGTGGAAATGAAGTATAAGATATAATCTCGAAAGATCAGAGATCACCAGGGCCACCCATGAAGCTGCCGTCCCAACTAATAACCAATGCCAGACCGGTATCTTGGATTGTTATAGCAGATAATTCTTCGGCGATTGTTGCAAGTCCATGCAAGTTTCGCATACCGTCAGCTAAATATGTTTACTGGAGTTATATTTGAACATTTGTTTATGAACATTTTTTAATCATCACAGCCTGAATATGCCAGTTCACTTGAGGTGTTATAATTTTCAGTTCATTATGTGGTGTTTTTCTTAAAATTGTTGAAAGGAAAATTTTATAGACAAGGGAAAATGGCAGAGAACTGTCGGAAATGAAGAGTATATTTGCTAAATTAATAAGTTGTCCGAACCGTATAATTTGTTATGCCATTACAATGTCTCCAGACTTAATTATCCGGTGGTAGGCGACCGATTGTTTCCGTTATAGTAAAGACCAGAAGAATGATGCAAAGGCTCTGTTATTCAATCGGGAAATGGGGTTGGAAGGTGTATGAATACATTTTGTCGTGGTCGAATTATGGGCCCTCCAAGTAAAGTTCATTTGTCATGCATTACATACCGTCCGGTTGGTCTTTTACATCCGTTCTGAACGTGTAACATTTAGGGCTCCCTCCTGCCTGCCAGCAACATCCTGCTGTCTCGCATTCTTCCTGTGTAGCCTTCCCACAATCAACCTTCTCACCATCAAGATCACATGTAGCCACAGCTGAAGAAAAGTACAACGGTCACATAAATAATAAAAGCGTCGCTTTTTTGTTTTGTTGATAAAATGTATTATTACGAATATTTTAGACATTTATTTACAGACAAAAAAAAGTTCAAATGCTATCCTAATTAAAATTTCATATGCTTTTCTGTTTCTTGATTTCTTAAATTCAGCTGAAACTTTGAACATCTCACATTTGCGAGTAATCTGTCATGCGTGTGAAGTGTGGCTGCATAGAAAACGATTCCATCTTAGAAAACTTGTGTGCTTTTACTTTTTTTTAATTGGATTGGAATATTATATCAAGAGTTAAAAGCATGTTGAATTTATCATGTTGTTATATAAGCATATGGGTTTTTTAAACATTGCGGGGATTATCCGAAATAAGGCTCGAGCTAACACGGGAGTGATTCGATTTATTTAATACCCTCAAACATATTCTGCGTCTTTTATTTGAATGCGAAAACCATATCAGCTGTAACTGGTTAAGGGGAGATATCAATTATGAGTTTGGTCGTTTAAGAGAACAAGAGATGCCAAATATACCAAACAAGTTAACAGTAAATTAAAAAAAAATACACCAATATTGGGATATGTCATTAAGTCCATGAAAATTTTACTTGGTGCAGCCCAGATCCTGACTTCACACAGGGTAAGAATTCCATATCCTTTTTTCTTCACTTGCACGAAGCGTCCTCTGGGGGTTCCTTGGCAGCGAATTATTTTCCTCTGGTTAGTTTCGAATTTTCCCGGAAATTCGTAACATAATTCTCCACTGACGCCATGCACGGATGAAATCTTGTGACCCACTTCTACATGGAAGTTGCTCAGTCTTTGGCCTACACAATAAAATGATATTACACTATACCACTAATATAGCATCAGAGAGGAGACACTAGGAATTTATTTCAGATTGTGGACTCATTGTTTAGATAACAAACCTTAATTTTGACACGGAGAACAGAATTAACTTACATTCAGTAAATATTGTGTTGAAAAAAAATCATTATAAGGAACTAAATTCGCGAACGTAGCAGTGTCACAGCTGAGGTTGGGCTACTATTTAAATTATTTTATTTTAAGTGAGTTTAAGCAGTGCCAAAATTATATAAACAAGTTTATTTATATATATGATATTTTAAGGAAATTAACTCACTTGTCTAGTCTATTGGTAACTGCAATCATTAACAAGTCGTTAGCAAGAGGAGAGTTAGCAGAAGAATGCGAGGTAGCATAAGCAACCTCTGACCAAGAAAGGTAATTTAGTAAAGTTTATTTTTTATATAAAAACGGGCACAATACAGAGACATCCATAACAATTCAGAAACTTGAAATTCCATAAACAGTTCTAAAACTATTTTCCTCATATCTTGGAAATCGTTCACAAAATCGTGAATATTAACGGCAATTAATCTAGAACAAACAACTAAATTGTGGGATACTAAAAGGTTCAGACCTTGGACATATTTATTTAAATGTATACATCGTCCCTTTTTCTTCGAAATTCTATCTTCTATCATTTAATGCAGATAAATAGTTATATGCATTTTTCAAATCTAATGAACGTGACTGTCCCATTCACCAGAGGGAACTCTCTGTTTTGACTATACATAAATTGATGAGAAAGCATCAAAAGAACACTAATAATGACAAAACGGAAGCTATCATAATAGCATTAAAACATTTGTTAAGTGATGTTGAACTAAAATGAAAATTTTATCTTAGTATTATTATTATTATTATTATTATTATTATTATTATTATCTACACTATTAATTTGGTATTTTACCCAATATTTTAGCAATCAAAGAAGTACCTTTTTCAAAAATGAATCTCAATTTCAATATAGGATATTTAAAAAAAAAATCTCATGGAAAAGTAATGTTTATTAGCTAAATCAAATTTAACAATATTAAAAACTAAATATTAAGTTTTTAGTTTATGCATCCTTTTTTTTCTAGCCTCTTAAGCTATCACTTTTATTGGTGTAAAATGTCAAGATATTGTTCAGTCTACATCATATATAAGTAGATTCAATGGATGTAAAATTTGCGTGTGGTACGAATTAATGATATACGTTCAAACATACGGTATGAACCACCACTCGGGCGCGTCGAGGCAGTTTTGTAGGAATGATAATGTGTAAATTCATGATAAACCGTCGTATGAGAGACTGGGCCCACGGAAAAAAAGACCATTAAAAGTGTTGTCGAAAGTGGTGAGGAAACTTTTAAAAGGGCAAACGATATGATTAACGAGATGTTAATACTAAACCGTTAAGGTAACCGTTTTAATCTCCTTGCAAACGCTCCAAAAGAGTTTAGCATATTCCATGTACTGAAGTTCCGCTGTTTTTTTTTTATACGAAATCCCCGCTACTTGTAGACACCTCCATACAGATGGCACCCCTATACAGTGGCGTTTTCGTCTCCCTCTTTTATTTTCTGCTCGTTGTAATTTATCTTGTGTCGGGGCCTTCATTTAAAAAGCAACCCTATAAATCGGACAGTTTGTTTTAGTTCATCGGGTACCCAAATATTGAGGTTTAATTGTCCTTACCACAGCAGTCTCCCCTGTTGATAATGAGTAAACCCTCCAACATCATCTCTCGTCCAAGGTCCATGGCCCACCAGGGGTTTATCTCCTCCATCGTGTGGCTGCAGCTCTTGCCTGTCACAAAATTGTTATCTTTTTTCCCATCAAGTGCAAGTTTAGCAAATCCTCCAAACATGGTTGAGCTCTGGATAACATCGGCAAATTCCTGGATTCCATCAGTGCCTATGAAAAAAGATGGAAAATTTCAACAACAACGAATATTAGACAGGCAATTATTGTTGTCATGGGACATTACGTTAGAATGTTATTTATATAAATGGCATGCTCACTTTCACTAACAATTCAAGATGAAAATAGTACAAATATACTTAAACGTTCAGAAAATTTAATCTCACACGGAGGAATCAACAAAAACATGTCAAGCTCATCCTGAGTTTATTGTTCAGGACGGGCTCAGAACTATTGTTTTCCATTTACAATACATTTGCTGGTGTATAATAATAATAATAATGATAAAAATAAAAATAATAATAATATTAATAATAACAGTAATAATAATAATAATAACAATAATAAGAGTTTGTAAAGTCATATATCATTCAATTATATAAATATGCTTCATACAGAAATGTCTTGAGCATGGCCCTACACTGAAAGACTAAAATTTCTAAAGTTTACAAGGGATATTGCAGGGAATGCTTTCCATTGTTTTGGGTTGTGAAAACTTTAGACAGTATTGACTAGAACGGCGGTGTCTGCTTGGAATGTACATCGTAAGCAAGAAATAATTGAGTGCAAGTCGCTTAAGTGCCCAAACAAACCAGCACAAGAATCTTGTAGATGGTTCTTTGTCTCAGTAGGAGCTAGTGAGTGGGCGAAGTACAGGTAGGCTAAGTTCATGTCTCGGAATGTGAAGCAAAGCCCTGGCTACATTAATTTGAATGGCTTGGAGCTTCTGAAGATAATTGTGTTGGCCAGTACATAAGGAATTACAACAATTAAATCTCAATATGAGGTCAAAATCCTATTACTAGTGTAATTATTGTTTTAAAATCAGTCAGATTAAACACACTTTTAAATACCAATGTTTTGTGGGTTTTATGTGGATTATCTCAATTTACGAATTCATTTTGTTTCACGAAAATATTAAAAAAGAGTAGTTCATATATTTGGTAAATGAGAATGGATATTCATGCACATATATAGTATTTTTGTTTATACATGCTGTTTTATAAGTGTATATACATACCTGTGCATCCATGCACCTCCACACGGAAAGCATGTTTCTTCTCATATTCCACAGATGTCAGCTTGAGCATACGCGTTGGTATAGGTGGGTACCAAAAGTTACTTCTTATGGACTTTTGGTCCACATTCCCCGTATACATCTACAATAATTAACTTATATAAACACTAAAGCAGGCATTCATTAAAGATGGAGTATGTATCGTTTAACATTTTCAGATTATGTAATGTGTGTCTTACTTTATCTATCTCGCTAAGCAGAGTACAATATCTTTATCAAAATATGTTTTGATCGCAATGTCAAAAAGCCTCAAATCAGCTATCAGGAACACCATATTTTAGCTCAGCTGACTGTAAGTCAATTAAAGTATAGGAATGGCGCTTTATCAGTCCTCCTACCGGACGTCTGGCCGTCCGTTAACAGGGCAAAAATTGTAACTGCTGGTCCTGAAACTTAAAAATAAAGAACAAAGAAGGTCACTACGACCTATATCCCCATGAGCTATGGGGCTTAAAAGTATCCACTGAATAATAAAAAAAAGATAAAAAGCCTCCAATATCATGATAATTAATGCATGGATTGTCATAAATCTAGTTTTGTCAGTTCCCGAAAAGTGGTGACGCCACCTTAATTCTTTGTGATTTAATCGAAATTTTTTTTCTATTTTATTTTCACACTATAAAATGACAACAATATTGTCAGTTTCTCAGCTGTGATTACACCTAGTGTCCCAAAACCTTGTGTGTTTATTGATCACAAGTGGATGCCCTATAATAATTAACCTCTCTGTCTGTCTGTCTGTTTACCTGTCTGTGTGTTCTATCTGTCCATCCACATAATTTGGTTTCCAGATGTTAACTCTAGGTTGGTTTGACACATTGATGGGAATGGGGAAAGCATCAATGAATTTGGGGTACTGAGGTCAAAGTTCTAGGTCACATGGGCCATCTGTTTACAAACTAGCTTCCAGATGATAACTCCAGATTTGTTTGACATATTGGTTTCAAACTTAACTTATAAATGGCTTACCACCACCGTAGGAAACTTGTTGATTTTGGGGTCAACGGTCAAAGGGCAAGGTCACAGGACCAATTTCTAAAAAAAGGATGTGTATCATTTCAAGCCAAACTTATCATAACAAACCTTCCATCTTCAGGATATTGCTAACCTGCCAACAGAGGAAGATATTATTCGATTTTGGGGTCATAGGGTCAAAGGCCATGGTCACAGGGCACATCCATTCACAAATTAGTTTATGGATGATATTTCTGCTTTGGATAGTCAGATTGGCTTCAAACTTGACTTATTAATGACCCACCACTTAGGTATATTAATTTTGATTTTCAGGGTCCAGGGATCAAAGTTGAAGGTCATAGAACCCACATCTTTAGAAAGATTTTAGAAGCACTGTAAATCAAACTTTTCTTCCAAAACTTTCAATCTTTCACACATGGCTTACTTGCCCAAAGTGATGAAATCTGTAGCTTTTGCAGAGACCTGGTCAAAGTTCAAGGTTACTTTTTAAAAAATTGTTACAATAACGTTAATGCTGCAAGCTCAAGGATAATAAGTTCTAAAATTTCTTGGTCACAAGGTCACAGGACTCTCATTCTGAAAAAAAAAATCTTTAAAAAATTCCTCATGGACAAATATTGATGAGCGTCGAGGCCCGTGTGTCCCTAGTTCTCATCGGGGATCAAATCAAAGAAATGTAACGTGGGACACTTAAGTATGGTTTGGTAATTGAATGATGTATCGTTTGACATTGTCAGATTGTGAAATGTCTTTCTTGCTTTAACTCTCTCGATATACAGAGTACAATAATTTTCATCAGATATTTTGATCGTAGGGTTTATGTCAGGCAAGCAGCCTTAAATAAGCTATCAGGGACACCATTTTTTCTCATCGGGGATCCCAGTCTTAGTGGAAACTCATATGCTCTGATCAAAGAGATGTTACGTGGAACACTTTACCATGGTTTAGTAATTGAAGGATGTATCGTCTGACATTTTCAGATTGTGTAATGTCTATCTTGCTTTATCTGTCTCTATAAACGAAGTACAGTATTTTTCATCAGATATTTTGATCGTAGTGTTTATGCCGGGCACAACCTTAAATTAGCTATCAGGTTCACATTTTTTTCTCATCGGGGATCCTGGCCGTAGTAGAAGTTCACTGGTTTTAATCAAAGGATGTTACGTCTGACACTTTACCATGGTTTGGTAATTGAAATGATTATTCATGTACTCACGATTGCGTTTCCGCTTCCATCTTGCCTGGAGAACCATTCTTCGCCATCTTTACTGAACTCAATCCGGAACTTTTTGGTCCACGCTGTCTGTGCTGCGTGACCCTGAGTGCGTACTCCGCTGACACGATGCGAGAACCAAAGGTCAATCTGTTATATGAAGCAAAATACAATATTTAAGGAATAATGCTAAATAAATGTAATAATGACAACAAATAATCCATATGCATTGATGTGTAATTGTGTGGATCTGCCACGCCGACCGTTTGTTTAGTTAGATGAATTGTACTTTAATATGATATATTCTTTTTACCATAAACCATTCATCATTTGAACTGTCACTTGACCAGCCCCCGTCGGAGAATAAAACCGCTGTGTCTTGTATGCTTCCTGAACCATGGCTGATGGTACCCACGTCATACACCTCGAACAAAGGTTCAGCGCAAACTACGAAGAAAAGAAAGCAATTTTAAGGTATCCTGGCTCATACACAATTTCGGAATAGTGCATTAAATCTGATACAGATATTTATGACATATACAGTGATAAATAATCCAGCCCCACGGAAGCGGAGCTACCGCAAAATCATAGGAGTCCATTAAAATCATAAATTCAGACACAACATATTGTGGCCATCGCGGTGTAACTGTTTACGCTTCAATATGTTTAACAATTTGTAAATGTGACTAAAACTTCATTATAAAAAGCAAAGAGGGAGGAAGATGTATTTTAGATGTGTGCTAGGAAGATTGATCTATACTAACTCGTCTCCAAGAGGTGTGCTGGGAACAACACGTAACATATTTTCATGTAATTATCAGATAACATTATAATGCATTTTAATCACAACATATATACAAAACCCACAAAACTCATCAGACGTGATATATATATATATATATATATATATATATAATATATATATATATATATATATATATATGCCGTTCTTCTTTAATAAAAGCTGTTACAATGAAATCACTAAAATTAAGGCCTCGTAAAAGTGGTCCGATTTTCGAGATGATCGTCGTAGGAAGTTTTTACATTAAGGGCAAAAGAAACATATAACAGTTTGGATCGTAAAAAAAATGTATGTTATGTTGAGGTTGTCGTTAAATCGCTGTGGTCGTCAGGCGATACTTTACTGTACTTTACTGGAAATATCTAACTGAAAAGCAGATGTTCAACAAAATCTGCATAATTTTTTTTTTCATTTTTTTAAAACTCACCGAATAAAAGTTTCTATTATTGTTCATATATTTATATAATTACATAACAATGAAGCCATATTTATAATAAGGATCATGATGGATGCGATACTCAATGTCAAAGCTCTTTATTCGTTACCTTATGTATTAATAATAAAAAAATGAAAAAAAAAGAAAAGTTATCGTGACATTTATTTAGACGAGTAATCTGACTTTACCTGAATTTTCTGTAAGACACTGTATTCCTACATCCTCTGTATGCTGACACCCAGTGTTACCAACATCTTTGGTCTTTGGACATTTAGAGATGTCTTCTTCTGTTCCCTTACAGTCAAGCCCACCAAGAAGAATGTTGGTGTCTGCCGATCCTGGTTCCGTCTCATTCCAGATTCCAATGTAGCCATTAAATCCTTGAAAATTTAGTTTACATATTGTGAGGGGTTGTATAAAAAGGCAAGTTGATGATTGCTTTAACCCATGGGATACCAGCATGGGTTCCAATGAGGGATCAAACAACTCTATTTTCGCTGGTAAAACTATCCTTATTCAAAGTCTTTTGGACGAATTATCTACGGGAATGCAGTTTTTCATCTTCAGTTACACAGACGTCTGTGTTTAGCAACAGAGCGAGATATGTGGGGATATATGATAGATCTGAATCACTACCTCTGGATTCGTCTCATCGGCTTATCAGGTTCCTGAATTTCTATTTGTTTGCAATATTGGTTTAATCACTTCATCAGAGCCGGAAAGGGATAAGATCAGTTAAAAGATAACTGAAATGTTAAACACCAATGTCCCGAAAATTAAAGCACACACAAGCCAAATATAAGTCAACTACCTATAACGGAAGCTATACCGGTATTTAAGTATGTAAGTGGGCTATGAAACCAGAATAAATTATACCCGATATTTATTCACAAACTTGTCAAACGGGTAGATTTTTCATGTATAATATAGATATCTCTTTTAAAAAAACGTGTACATGTACTTTGTTCAATCGTCAAATGAATAGGATTTCAGTTCAGCTTAAGCCAGCCCATATTTTGCTAGCCGACAAATTATTCATCTGTCCTTTTGTCGAAGCCAGCTGCATATGCCTACTCAAAATAATACAAATTATATGTTGTTGGATAATGGTCCCCAAAGAGCCCAATATTTCTGGTAGCGCTGGATAATTTACAAATTGATAAAAAGTTTAGTTTATAGTCTAAACTATGACAAACAAAAACAGATTTTTATCAATGTGCATGGTGAACAAACATCCAACTTGTTCAAGGCATATTAAATGATATGTTTAAGATATGTTTGAAACAATTTGTGCAATACAAAATCTCAGATTGCATTTTGGCGGCCTTGTTTGATTTTTGGACTGTTCTGCAATTTGGGATGCATTCCTCATATAATCAAATATTCCCTGTATATTTGACATAATTCAAAGGTATTCTGTTTGCGAAAATGCGTGCAACTCAAAATCTCTGATTGTTATATGTTTCTCATAACGTATGCAACTGAAAAAATCTCTGATTTTCTAGCAGCCATACTTGATTGAGGATAAGTCTGATGTTTATGGAGATAGGGATGGAGTCCTCATAGGCAAAAACTATCTCTGTGAATTTGAAAAGATAAAGCATTGTTGATATAAGGCGTGCGAACAAAAATCACCTGTTATGCTCTGGCAGCGTTGGAATTCCCACAGGCTGGATTTTAATAGGTCTGAAGACCCTGTGAACTGATAAAGATTATCCAGGTACTTGTTGATATATCGTGCGAGAAAGAAATTAATCTATTGTGCTCTTGCAGCCATATTGGAATTATGACAGGAGCACAATTCTTTAGATATGGATCCCTCGAAGACCATATAACCCCACGCAATTGAGAAATATCAAGAATGTGCTTTTTGAGACATCGTGCGCAAATAAAGCGTCACTGACTGACGAACAGAAGGACTGATGGACGGCCAATCTCACACGGTGATCACTATAGGGCACCGCTTTTCAAGCGGGCCATAAAAAGCACATGATGGTAGCGGACACAAGCAAAAATGAATTACAAAGAGAAACTGACCAGAAAACACTGCAAAAACAAAACCAGAAACATAGTCCGTTTTCCCCAACGGACACTGCCTTCGTCAAGCCAAAGGCCGGCGAAATCCTTTTTTGAAACTTGTTGACAAATTATTTCATAAGAAATCATAATAAATACGAAAAATTCACAAATACGAAAATCAGATGCAGTTGCTTGAAAAAATGTTTAATCAATAACCTAAAGCCCATGCATATCTGAAAGGTAACAAGAAAATAATGCAAATGCTGTGTTATATTTGACTGCCCTCTCTTTTGGGAATGCCTCGGATCGTCCATTGCCTTCAGAGCAGACAGCAGCGCCAAATTCAATATGTACATTAATCATGACTGATGGTTCATTTAGACAAAAGTAATACGACCATAACACATCCTTCAAACGCAAGGCCCATTTTAACGAAACAGAGGTCGCATGACATGTATGGACAGGCCAAGAATTTCCCATTACCTGTTTATCACATTCTACTTCTGTTAGCCAAGGGCAAATAAAAATAACTTACTGGAAAAAAAGTTGTCAAATTGAATCCACCTATCAGCATGGACCAAGGGTGCCCATCGTGCGAAATCGATATTGTAAAAATCGGTATCGTGGCACTAAATTAATCTTCAGTGACCTGATGAGCCAATGAGGTGAAAATGGCGAGATATATTTCATACATCAGAATAAATAAATATGTATATATATATATATATATATATATATATATATATATATATATATATATATATATATATTACTGACCTGAGTTATCACGTATCATACATAAGACTTTTGACATATATTAATTGAATTCTATTTAAGAACCTGCGCGGTCCCTCTTTGTAAACAATTATGATCATTACGTGTTTATTACCAGTTAACTGAAATTAAATCAAGAGTCTCACGTAGAAGTGAACATATCAAGTCTCCTTCATGAATGTCCCAGCCATCGTCACATACTGTTCCCCATTCATCTGAAACATGAATTTAACGTGTTTTATGAGGAAATAACTGTCAAACTTGAATCTTAACAAGACACAAAAAATTTTCACGGATAAAAATAAAATGTTTCGCATGCAATTCTAATAGACCTGTCGACACAACCCTACACATATGGGGGAATCAAATTTTGTCAGACATTTTTATTGAAATGTAGTTTCAGAGAGAGAGAGAGAGAGAGAGAGAGAGAGAGAGAGAGAGAGCCGCCGTTCTTAGTATCAATAAGGTGTTCATTACACACAATTTGTGTTCCTGATTAAAAAAAAAAATGATTATGCTACTTTGGTAATTATGATGATATCAGTGATCTCGAGTTTTTTGTGAATTTTTTTTTATGTACAAAAGACATATGTTTTGTAATATGGCACCTTCATATCAGTAAGGAATGATACTGGGAGAACAAAATCATGCAAGAAATAAGCAGGTAAGAAACTGGTTCCTTCATTGGTAAATGAGCTTGTTCCTCCGTAATTTGCATATACGGCTCCAAAAGATATCCGACCATGTACTGCCCAGAAAATTAGACTGTCGTGAGCCTTCTTAATCAGACAGCTTGGTTATCTGATAACTATCCTATTTATTTTTTTTTCCACTCTTAATTATCAGCATGGAAGTCCAAAAAGAACATGTATTAATGGGAAATTTCACAATGGACATAAAGACGGGTTTACCAGATTTAAGGCTTTAAAGGAACCTTATTATCAATGTGAAAGGCCCTCTGGCTGATATTTAATTTATTTTATTATAAATAAAAAGTGTCTGATTTAGTTCACTTTTCGTAAATTTTACATTGTAAACATCTGCTACTTACCGAATGGTTTAACTTCGATCCGCCCAGTGCCTTCGACATTACCACCAACCATACGAACATCTACACAAAAAGCACAATAACATTATAATCCGTAAACATGATTCTAATAAAAAAATACATATTAACCAATTCATTGAAACTGATACTGTGACAGATGTTTATTTCACAATTTGCCACCTGACAAATTCATTGTTTGAGGGCCTCTTCCTGAAACCTGATTTGTAAAATTAGTACTAAGCAGGATTCTTACAATGCGTAGCCTTATCTATTTACAAGCTGACTGTAAACATGGTACACTCGCCCATGTTTACAAGAATAAACAAAAAATAACTGAAGGTATATGGTTATATATATGTGTGTGTGTGCGTGTGTGTGTTCGGAAGCTGAAACGTTACAAGTTGCAAAACGCCTTTTGCAAAACTCTCGTTCGTCCGACATGCCGTCCGTTTGTCCTTATTGAGTGCATCTGAGGGCGTCCTACATATAACAGACACATGGATTTAAACATAATGGTCTACCATGATCAAGTTTGACCGGCATTTCCTGGTATATTTTTAATGAAACATTAAATGAATTATCTTCATTTTAAACAAATAGATATCGGAATATGCACCTTTAAATAAAGAAAATCCCTTGAACTTTTCATAATAAATATGCCAAAAAGCAGTGGCTGTCCTTTTTTGTTTATAAATATGCATGATATTATTTCATGTGAAGGCCGCCGATCGTAACCCAAACACGTTCTACAGAGCGTCTGGCGGTATATTTAGTAAACCTAATTCTGTAAATAAGAAAAGACACTTCACATGCTCTCGACAATTGCATATAGTCACATTTCATACATGCATGTATATACGTATTTATGCATGGATGGTTGTATAGTTACATTCCATACATGTGTGTGTATACGTATGTATGCACGAATGTGAATAGTCACATTTCATACTTGTATGTATATAGGTACATATGCACGGATGTGTGTGAATGCAATGTGTGTTTAAGAATCTAAACTATTTATTTTATTACATCCAAATACAGAACATTGAACTTTAGCTTAGAGTACTGCAAGTTCATATATGCTAATACATGGCTTATTAGGCAGGAACATACTCGAAACTTTCGGCTATATTGTTGTAATGATCCTCCTCTTAGACAGATGGTGATGTAAAACTTTCCTTATCTTACACTGCCTACCTTAATGGCCGGCATGGTATCTACGAATTTACAAATCAAAGTAGCCTACGGCATGTGGTACCAGTGGTATTCACCACTGGCGAACTTGGGATTGAGTAACCCCATATGTGCCACTTGGAGTAACCTGCCTATCATAATGCAGCATTCTCAGAAAAGGCGTGTCAGCTTAACTTGCCATCAAAGTCCGATAAGCGTTTTCCTGAGCCCCCTCTCCGCCCCAGATTGACGTCTTACAACCGCCCTTAAACTGCGATGAGCGCATGCAGGTGGTCCTCCGACGAAACGGTGTGGACCAAGATATCGCCGATATAAGTTAAGACATTTTGGATTCCAGCCAGGACCTTCCGTGTCATTCGGGTGAATACAGCGCCTGTCGTCAGTAGTCAAATTGGCAGCAGACGTCTATGATAGTGACTATCTGGTGTCACAAATGCCAATTATCAAGTGAAGAGGTATCGACAGGTATTTCCACTAATCCTTTCTTCAGGTGTATTTTTGTAAAATATTTACTGCGATAGAGCTCTGAGAATAAAACCTCTGGATTTGGTATGAGGTCTGAGTCAAGGACAACCAATTTGTTGAGCCGCATATAGACTATCACCAAACAAATCTTATCGTACAACAAACATGGCGCAGCGAATCGTTAGTCCGATTTCTCTGTGAAGATAAGCGTTAGCATACCGTCTATCTCGCGGCGAATCGTCTTTCGCCTAGCCAGAGGTACCGGATATGGCTTTGACCCTAGTGAGTGAGCTATCTCTCGCATTCTGCCATATAGGTGCGGTTAGATAAATCGTACACATCTCACTAAATTGACCAAGGATTACGCGTACCGCTAAAGCGTGTGGTTCTCGGAGCAGCTCCTCAAAAAATTACCTGGCCAACGCACTCGCTCTGTATGAAAATAGGCTTTTGGACAACAGCCTCTCCACCGTTGGCTTTAACCAAGTGATATTCCTCCCAGAATGACATAATAGTTATATACATCATCTTCTCCGCGGGTTAATTTACTCACCGCAGTGAGAATATATTGCGGCTATGGTTAGTATGCTACTACTTATGAAAAGTAATATGAAAGTTTTTTTTTGCCTTTCCATTGGCTTTTGCTCGGTAGTCTAGGTCACTGACCTTAACCACGACCAAACTGCTGTATTGGTTGATCAACTGCACTAATATTTTGTTGCAATCAGTCGGCAACGACAAAACGTCGCTGAACCACTGGCCTCTCCCGTAGAGACACTCATCTCAGACTGCGTTTTATCCTCCTTACCGTATACTCTGGGGTAGGAACCAAAATCTTTCTCACTGTGCCCGTCATTATTTCTATCATATACTGCATTAATCTACAACTATATTATCCAAACTGGAATATGAACATAGGTCTAGCGGCACAAATAGTCCCCGCAACATGTCAAACGAGGAAACTGTGGCATAAGTTATTACCAATTTCTCCCAGATCTTGGCAAGAACACTTATTTAGATAAGAAAAGGTAAACGCCAGTCCAAAAACAATTCTATTCAATATAGTTTTCATCGAATTTGAATAGCTCAAAGGAATCCTTGCATGTGAATTGATGGATAAACTGTTCTTCATGACTGCATTCTCTGTAGGAAAGTAAAAAAAGGCCATTCTTGAAAATTTATGAAAACTGAGGTGGTGCAACCCCTTGGTTATAATCATATTTAAAATTTGAAGGGTAAGTAGTAGGGGTTTAGGAGATATGTGTAAAAAATGGGGTTTGGCGGACCGACCAAAGGAAGGCACGCGTAAAGACGCAAACCATTTCAGTAGTCTTCCTCACATACTCCGATAGAATAATAAAGGAAGTCCCTGAAATAGGCTCAAGTGATACCCATTGAACAATTACCTGTGTGCGGGTACATTCCAGTTAGCGTTTTGTTTCTATACGACCATCTGTGACGGAACGGATTAGTGTGCACCCGTCGTCATTTCTTTGCTCAGTCTATCTGTCTGTCTGTCCGACGTTCGAATGAGCATTGTTTTTTTACCAGCATGTTATTCTCTTAAAGGGAGAGGCGGAGCCATGCTTTTATATCTAAAATTACATGTGCATCCCTTAATATACACAATGTTAATTATTGACAAAATCCCAAATTTACTCACAGTTTATTAAATGTATGTTAGAATCATGCACCAATTTAAAAGTTTGACAGCGCTTGTTAATAATTAATGATTAATTGTTAATCCCAAATTCTGGGTTTACTATACACGTGTGCTAGAAAGTGTTGACCTACCTGTAGGTGGAGGTCGCGGGTCAGTTCCCCTAACCAGTGGTGACTGGTCATCTCCCAGAGGCCACCTATTATCTGCCAAATTCTTGCACCAAATACACTGCCATGAACCCATCCACAATTTCCAGAACTCAAAATACTCGGCCTTGAAGGTGACAAGGAGTCGCATGAATTTCCGGTATCCATACACATTTAATTCATTTCTTGTAGATTCATCATCCCTGGGGCGCGAAGGGTCGAATCTTATGTAAAAGCTGCTGAACAGTTTTGCCCGCACCACTATCAGGGACAACTGGGGAACGTTTGAGTATATCTCAAACACGCCTTTGTAGAAGTCCACGTAAGCTTTTGCAATGACAAAACACCCAGCTTCAATATCAAACATTTTTAACAGCGATGCCAGCGGTGGGAAATTCTTCCCTATCATGTCCAATATGTCACTGACCACAGGTATGCATAGTTTGACAACAATTTCAATCCATGGTAGACCATTTGTCCAGTCGAATGTCAGCTCAAGGGCCAACACTTTGAAAAACACGCATGTGAAAGTCTGCACGGGGATGTCTTTATGGATGATTATACCACACCCGACGTGTTTACCAAACTCGGCTAAAGGTATGTCAAAAACATCAGGCCGTTCAAAGCGCTTAACACGACGATGGGGGGTTGTCAGATTCTCCATTTTCTGTAGCGCTTCCTGGTAGGTAACATTCCCCGGAGTCATCAACTCCTGGTCTTCCCCACTAAACTCTGTTTCAGCGACTTGTTCCATCTGCTCTCCTTCGTTCAACTGTTTCTTCAGTTCCAGAGCCATTACTTCACCTGTTGTTAGATCAACCTCAATAATTCCAGTAGAGACATGTAAAATAGTTACGCTTTGCAATGATTATGTACAACTATTACAAAACAGAAATTGCCGGATAAATGAAAGAGAAAACGTAAGAAACAAAGACTTCCTGTCATACGACAGTCACGGATCTCCACCAATGTCCCATCCCCGGGTTTTCCCCTATTGCTATATGATCTTCTGGAAATCGTACCGCTAATAAAAACACCATTTCCATGGCGACGGAATAATGCATCGCTTTCATGCAAGAATTTTTCCCGATATAGAAGACACCCTTACGAACTATCGATCATATATTAAGTTACATATTTTAACAACAGATTGGTAAACACTCACCAATATCATTGCCAAAAGATAAAGCAGCTCTCTTGGCAAGGTGACCACAGTTGGTTCTGTTGTCACACAGACAGTTCATGTAATCTAAAGTATCAGCAGCAAATTCCGCAGCGGCGTGGCTGGCTCTTCTGATCCGACTTGGTTCTGAATCACACATACTGTGGTTACCTTATTGTACGCAATGGTGTAAATTCGTGATTGGAAAATGAGTATAAATAAGTTGCTCCACATACTGATATAAATAAGGGGGGGGGGTTTATTCGCTTAAACAGATTAGTTAAAACACTTCTTAAAACTTGTTTCAATAATCTGCAACCTATCCTATGCACAGCATTGGAACCGGTTCATACACACACATTTAGTATTCTAAAATATGACGTAATCGCCGCTGATATGTAAACTTTGGCACAGGTCGTAATATAATGACTGAAGCAGAAATGAGACAGGTATCGTGAGTTAATATATAGATTATGGGTAGTCGACAAGCGACTACGTATATCCGCCGAAACCAGAGTGGGACGCGTGAAGTGAGGCATGGATTGAGTGGCAAGGGGAAATAGAGAGAGGAGTGTTGCATATTAGCATTGACGTCTCTAGCCTAAATGTGTATGGAGGAGGCGCCACCTGTCACGAAATCCAGAAAGTTATCCAAGTGGTGTACAATTGTAAAATTTTAGGCAGATAAGTCAAACCACTGCCATGATATGAGTGATTTTATCCCATGGCAGACACCACCAGTTTTGCGAATGACAAAGAGCTATGTGAGATCTATACACATGCAAAATTCCATGTGGATACGTCAAACCAGTCTTGAGATATAAGCCTAGAGGTCTACAGCCTGACCGTGAAAGTAGGTGGCACCACCTGTCAAAAATCGAGAAAACCATTCAAGATGTATATACATGCAAAATATAAGGCAGATAAGTCAAACCACTGCCAAGAAACGAGAGATTTTGTCCCAAGGCAGACAAACAGACGGACTCTGTGCGAAAATGGTTGCATGAGGCGCCACCAGTTTTGCGTATGATAAAGAGCTATGTGACATGTATACACACGCAAAATGTCAGAAGCATACGTCAAACCAGTCCTGAGATATAAGCCTGGATGTCTGCAGCCTGGACGTGAATGTAGGTGGCGCCACCTGTCATAAAATCCTGAAAGCTATCCAGGATGAATATACGTGCAAAATTTCAGGTGGATAAGTCAATTCTCTGCTGAGATATGCGTCATTTTATCACAAGGCAGAGGAACAGATGGACGCTGTGTAAAAAATGGTTGCAAGTAGCGCAAGCCTTTTTTTGAATGTTATGAAGCATCAAGGGCTACATTTGTGCATTTTTTGCTTGCCGGAAATCTTTGATTTTCTGTCTTTCTGTCCTAAAATGCACAGTTTTGCAGGGAACGCTTTCAAACTTACAAAGTTGATGTAGAACCAGAAGTCCCCGGAGCCTATTGATTTTTGTCATGATCGATCAAAGGTCAGGGTCACGGTCATCAAAAGTTTGCAATACGGTTTTTCCTTCATATCTTTGTCACTATTAGTCGCATCTACTTCAACTGTAGCTCATTTTATCGTCATTCCAAGGCCTTTATTCTGGTGTATAGCTGTTTCAAATTTGCGGTAACCATGGTTACGCATTTTGGGGAAAAAGTCATGATATTCGAAAATAAGGGGTCTTATTTTTCTAACTTTGTCAATTTTAAAGCTACGGAAGTCTGTTTTTTTGCATCAGGTAGCATTCAAGTAGTATTATTTGATTATTCTAAAAGTCTTGCAATATCTCGTACAATATCACGTCAAACGAGATATTTCGAGATATCGCTTAGTGATGGCCTTGATTTCACAAGTATGCAGGAATCATTTTTGAAAGTTATATATCTGATTTCTTAACCTAATATCTCGAAATAGATTTTCCATTTTCCGGATATGGCCACAGTATGTCTGTCCGTTTGTCAGTTCTCCTCAAATTCGCCTGATTGCTTGTTCTTGCATCTCAAATATAGCATTCTACAAGCCACAGTTTTGCAGGAACCCTTTTGAAACTGGTACATCTTATGCCAAACAAAAGGAATTTTTCAGTTTCGGGATATGGCCACCATGTGGTGCTGTACTAGAACCACTACAACGTATCATTTATTTGCCATATCTTCAAACCTGTGAACCTTATCTGCATAAACTATAATTATTTTGTTTCTTAATACCTTTTTCATATGATAATCTAGTCACCTGTTAGCTCAGATTGTCAGTATGTCTGTCCAATTGTCGGTTGTTGTAAGCTCTCTCTGCTTTCATGATCTTATTTGTGATATATAGCGTTCAACAGAACACAACGTCTCAGCAATCGCTCTGAAAGTCACTGAACTGATAGAAAACCGACAGTTTGTTCTTCTTGTCCGTCTGTCTATCATTACAATTTCCGGCAAGCGTTCGACCCATGGTCGTCTAGTTTCCTGATTGGTCCGACGAGTCCGAAGATATGTGGGTTAATGTGTCAAAACATACGCACAGATGGACGTACTGGAGAGAAGAATGGTCAGAGGTCAACGCGAAATATTTTAGCCGCAGCTTTCATGTGACCCGATAATCGTGTAAAGTTTCGGAAAGATCAGTACAGTGGTCTCAGAGTTCTATTCCGAAAACGAACTGGGCAGTGATCGCGGCGGAACACGGCGGAACCACAGAAAACCATATAGTATGATGGTTATGCTTACCAGTGATTAAAGCATATCCTCTGCTGCCTGTCATGCGATTTATACGATTCACGATACTCCCTGACCTTTCTTCTCTATTACTTTTAGGACACCAAAATTAATATTTTTTTTAAATATTTAACTCATAAAATCAACAGACCTTATGAATGTGAAAACGGGTCTAACATTGGTGAGCTTTCATATTAATGCTTGCCAAATTATTTGACCGTTTCTTGTAATACGGCCCAATCACAATTAGCTGTGACGGATAATGTCCAAACTGCTTATAACATGTAATGCCGGGAGACTAAACACGCAGATATCACTGACTATTTACCTCCGCGAGGGATATTATCTTTTGCTGGCATGTATTTGATTGATGCTTGCCGCAAACCTTCGTTTTAAACAAGAATGTTGGTCAGTTGCGTGTATCTGTTTGTCTTTTTAATATTCCGTCTGTCTGTCTGCAATTTATAGGTCCAAGTTTGTAGCAATCGCTTTCAAACTTACAGTTTATTGACATAAAAAATCCTGAAGCCTAATAATCTTAGACAATATATGTCAAAAGTCTGGGTCATCATTTTTTAAATGATTTTTTGTTCATTTCATCGTCACGAATAGTGTAGCGGTTTCAACAAAAGCTAATTTGATTTGTCGTCCGGGACCGTTTTTTTTTTTAAATGTAGCTGACTCGAATCTGCTGTTTCAATGGTTACGTATTTTGAGGAAAACTCGTTGAAAAAACTTTTTTTTGTTTTGCTTTGTTAGAGCTTGGAGCCCCAGTTTTAAAATAATCACTTCAAAATTTATACAGTACATGCATATGTTAAATAAAAATATCTTGAAAGAAATGTTCATTTAGGGATATAGACACCAGAGGGAGCTGCGGCTTAAACTATTAAAATATATCCTTTGTGTCCCATAGCTTTAACATAATAAACAATGTCACAACTTTAAATACTGGATCTGAAACTGGGATCAATGGGCTGATTCCTGAATACACTTGACCTCATTATGAGGTTACCTTTGTGACATATTTTATGCCTATGTTAATTTTTGGTATTTTGACCTTAGCTCTTGTAACCTGCAGAAATCATTTTCAAACTGATATATGTTATGTTTTACATAAAATCTCAAACCCAGTTTTTGAATATTGGTATATGATCACCCGGGGGCATGGCAAACAAAACATTACAATATATTATTATTGTGCCATATCTCCAAAGTGTAACACGATATTATAATTTTATTGCTGCGAAACCAGAAATAAATGCCTTATTCCTGTATTGATTAGCCTTGTTATGTCGTGATCATGTTGACCTAATTTAAGAAGAAAAATAAAACACTTGTTAAAATTGGAATATTATTAAATTTCTATCTCTGACGTAGAAGCCAGTTTCCTGCAATCCCTTTGAAAATTATACTGTTGTTAGATATCTATTGTCCAGTTAACACGCTTATTTGTTTTATTATTATTTGCATAATTTAGTCATAAATGGCCATGCTCACATAAACTATAGCTCATTTGACTCGTGTCACTCAGCCACCTAGTCTTGAAGAATAATCTAGCCTTGACCTACTGTTTCTGTACATCCGTCCGTCTGATTAAGTCTTCAACTTTTAAAATTCAAAATAGCTTATAAATATATATTTCGACTTTCTCCTAAATATTGATAAATAATATGAACACTTTAACATGTTCATCCGTCATTCCGTATTCCTTATTCTTTCAACTTCCGGCAAGCGCTCGACCTATGGTCGTCTAAATTGTGAAGTCCTATGCGTATGTTTTATAGGTAGAATTTTAAGTTCACCAAAACACGTCAATCTCTTATTTCCCTTACAACGTTGTCAATATTGGTCCTATCGTCACAAACTACGGCTCATTTTCTTCCTCCTCGTCATTGCATATGTCTCTGACTGTTACCCCGACATTTCCGGCAGGCACTTGACCTCTGGTCGTCAAGTCAGTGATTATTTGTTCTTTCGTGTCCGCTCTACAGGTCACAATTTTCAACCAATCTCTCTCAAATTTAAAGGTCATCAAACAGATCAAAATAGTATTTCCATCGTTACTTTGTCAATAATGGCCCCATCCACATCATTTATGGCAAGCACTCTACCACTGGTCGTCGTAGAGTTTGTATGTTTATTTGTCTCTAAAATATTTCTCAAACAGATTCTAACGAATTTTTATTCAGTGTTCAGAATAGCTCAGAATAGGAAATATTTATTTAATTTTTAGGGTAATCCAGATAACAATCTGGATCCAGGATTTATTTTAGGAAAAGAGCTGCATTTCTGATAATGCCATATCGGGGTAGTGAGAAGCCTTGGTAAGTTTCTTGCCACTAGATGGCATTTAGTGTCAGAGTGTTATAACTTTCAGAGATTGTCCTGCTGTGTCAAAGAACTGCCTTGGCGGAGGTCTGCTTACTCTTAGTGCTTTTCAATCACTGGTTGCCTTCATTAACTGTTACAATGAATGGTGCCAACATTTGCGTGTAAACTTTGAATAACATAACGAAGCACAAACAGTGCTCACCGTATTGGTTCCTTTCATGGCAGTACTTGGTCAAATGGGAATTGAATTCTTCAACTTCCTCTGCGTCCGGTAATTCCGCTTCATCCGACAGAATGCTGCTCTCATCCTCCATCAAAACGCTTCGACCAACACGAAGCCGGCTCCGACAGGTGGCGCCAGGTCCAATCACCACACCACGCTCCAGACAGATAATTTCCTTCAGTATCTCAGCATCCAGGTCAAACAGTCTTAAATATAAAAAAAAGAACAACAAACCGTTTATTTATTATTAAAAATCACGTGGTGTCCTACAACACAATAGCCGACTCGTCTGTATCTATACACTGATTGTTGGAAAATTACAATTGGTTTAAAATAAACGTTTCGTATTTTTTCTCAATATAATAATTGGTATTATTGTTCAGGTTCCAACGGTGTTAAAACATAATAACAGCCTTGTTTATTTTAGGACACATATGACAATCTTAGTACGTACTTGCCTGTGAATGTATTTAAAGGGACAACGATATGAAATGCATGAGTATTGTTTTATATATTTTTTTTTAATAATTTGACCACCAAATGATTATCAGTGTGTCATAATTTAAGCAATAACATACCTATCAAGATTTTCCTGCGTCTGTTCATTCTGGAAGTCACGACAAGCCGCACCCATCTCCTGAACCAGAAAAGGCAGATGTCCTGTAGTCCGACGCACACGGTTAGCAATGTGACTGTCCTCAACCAGGTGGCGACACATGCTGTAAATAAATGCGCCAGAAAGCGCATTAATGTTCAGCTACATACCCCCGTAGAAACCACCGATTCTGTATGATAAATATTTCTGTAATAAGCTGGTAGGGACATAATTTCGTACATTTTAATCATCGGCTTCCGAAAATTATTGATTAGGTGTGGTTCACTATATGATATCAAGATCACTGGTGATGGAATTCTCCAGGAAACCTCTTCTCCTAAAAAGTCAGCAAAGAAATGTATATTATGCTATTCAACAAATCAAACAGAGAAATATGTTTGGGGAAAGACGTGAGTAATGTCTAGGGTCTAAGAAGTATAAGTGTTTTTTAATGATAAACAACATATCCGTGACATCAGCATTGCTGGAGTGATGACAATATAATTTAAATAACGATTGCGTATAGAAACCATCTCCTGTGAAAATAATTTGGTGAAAATTAGCACAATGTAAGTTAAAGAAGGATACTCCTTTCAAATTAAAGCTCAGAAGACATCACGGATAAAAATTTGAGTTGTCATTTGAAGGGAGTCTAAGGTATGTAAACGAACAAATGAATATCATTGGAGGCCATTTTAAGCAAAAATGCAACGTAAAGTTTTTATGTGGCTTCTACAGAGTCCAACAGGATTAAATATTTGTTCTGATCTTTGATGATTGACCTGGAATAAGCTGCACTTGTCGAAAACTCGCAACGCTGTCAGATAAAAAAAAGGCAGATTAACATATTTGGCGCAAGTCATTGGCTGATAAATAAGTGGTTCTTTGCTTTGTCTCTAAAAAAATGACACAATAAAAATTCTGTGCGAATTTTACTGAAAAATTTTGGAGTGTAAGGGTAAAACCTAATGAACAGTCTAGAAAGAGGAGGTAATCAGTCTTTGAGGAGGTAATCAGAATCACAATAATAAATATTTTTCTTATCATCTTGTCCCCGTATAGAAGCCGTCAATTCGTTTGTATTTGTTCTGCATTTGCCAGCTTCACCGGGTTAATGATTATGTTTACCTAAAAAAATGGACACTAAAACACTTGACTGATTCTGGCGGAAGCTGGTAGGCGCTGACTGCTAAACCTGTTCGTTAATAGAATCCCTATCAGTTTAAAGAAGTACTGGTTAGTGGTTTCAACGTCCCTAAAGAGTTGCCGATCCTGTAAAGAAAAGATGTGTGCAACCCAACCCCTGAATTTTGTTTCAGTTGTGGGACTTCCTTTGGAACAATATTTTTTTCCAAGCAACCATACATTTGCAGAAGTGTTAAGACTATGTTTATCATCATAAGATCTTTATATTAATAGCGTAACGCGATTTGTGATATTTTCCGTATCTCCTCTGAAATCACCGCACGGATTGCTGAGATTTTCGACACACATATCCTTCTGGTTTGTCCAAAGACACCCAGCCTCCGTTTATTTGCAATATTTGCGTATCACGTGGACAATCAATAATTTATATATTTCCCCCACAAGCGCCCATTTTCTCGAGCCTGGTACCACAATGGCCAAAAAGTGTGTGATGGAAACCTTATGTGGGGTTTCGTGCATTTCGAGATCATTGGCCCGACATAATCCCAAATGGTAATATCTTCTCAAAAGATATCTTTACAAGAATTATGTTTACCCGAAGGGTAGTGAATGCAGTGACAGTCTCACTGGAAAATACTGACTCAGATTTCAAGCAGGAATGGTCTTTGGGAGTGTATTCACGTATTCACCACAAAGTTAGATAGGATTCCTCTCGTATTCTCCACAAACGTTAGATAGGATTCCTCTCGTGAATGTGTTGACAGTGCAGAATTTTGAAACTCGTTCCAAGTTCAAAGAACATGATTCCTTTTCCACTGAGATGAATATATTCGTTGTGGCAATGGTCATATTAAGGACTTTGAAAGGTCTTAAGTTATCAAAATACATAACAAACAATACATTACCGACTTAGACGAGTAAACTCGTTGTGGTAGTGGTTATCGTAGGGATGTTCAAAGTCGTAAAGTGTCTCCTTCAGTTTGTGCTTCAGTGAGGCGTCCCCAAGCCCTGAACGCGAATCTGAAAGACGTAAATCCGATCATCAGATACCCACATTACGGAGCTCAGATAATGTATATCACTTTCAGGTAACACATGTCAATATGAGTTTTATGGTGCTCGTGTACAGATTATACAAATATGACTTGTTTACCTAGCACTTAATGTAGCACAACTGGTAAAAGCCTTATATAAAATAAATTTATCCAAAAAGTCTTTTAAATTGAAAATCGAGTATGGACTTTTAAAACCTGGAACAGTGTCCTCTCTGATGATAAGCATATTGTTTAAGATTTCATTCATTTTCACATAACATTTTAACATTATGAAATCATATTTGGATACCCGGTAGTTCCCTATTGAAAGCCCTCATATATATTAATTTTTTAAAATTATTGTTTTCTTTAGGTTTAGGGCATCGTTGGTAGGAGGGTTTGTAAACTATAATTTTGGCCTTATCTTACCTAGAAAGTACAATAAAATACACATCTCTGCATACAGACTAAATGCTTACGCAATAGCAACTCACCCATTTCTTTTTCAAACATCTCCAAGAATTTATTCATGGAAATCACTTCATTCGCAATGATTGTGTCTTTTGAACCTTCGGATATGGCTCTAGCGAGAGTGTCTCGTCGCACCCTGGCTGCCCCCTGTGACTGAATTGCTTCGTCCTGCAACATAAAACAATACAACAGCATGTTTTTATTATCAATATCAAACTTATTCACCAGTTCTGTTAATTGTCTCCTCAAAGAGTGTTAGTGTGTGTTTGTTTACAGTATAACGCGGGCAATACAGCAAGAAAAAAATGGATTAGATTTTAATGTGGATACAGCACATGATCCGGATCACGGAAGGAATATTGCAAAATATGCAGTTGCAAACGAACGATTGAATCCAGGAATAATTGCAAATAATTGAATGAAAACCAGGGTTTGCGGAGCACCTTATATAAAGGACAGCCCATAAGGGAAGACCTGCATTCCTGAGAATGCATATTTGTAAGTTTTTTTTTTTGCATCCACCAGGATGGTATGCGTTAACCTCTTCCCCCCCCCCCCAACCACCCTAGCGTGTGTGCGAGTTTGTTAACAGCTTAAGTTACGCAATCAAATATGGAATCCCATGATATTATCAGAAGATTTCGGGAATAGGTCTAGAAAGGAAATGATAAGATTTTTTTCCGGATTCCGAAATGTCATCAAAGAATACACGTGCACAGTCACTTATGCACGAATGAACCTTAGAATATGGGCCAAACAAGAGAATGCAAACACACAGCAGAGGTGTGCATTCACCAAAATGCGGATTTCTTGTTCTATAATCATACCGTAAATACATGGCCAATATATATGTATATGTTTATTTCACACTCCAGGGACTCAAGTATGAAAACCCAGGATAATTTACGCAATATGAAACATTTATAGGAATAACCCAAATCTTGCAAACGTCTACCCAGACATAAAAAATCTGAATAACCTTTGTTTAAATAAAATTTAATTTTTGTTTTCGTTTAATACCGGGTCATTAACGGTTTATGATTTTCATAACCGCCCAAACCGTCACGCAATTATAACTATTTACGTATCAGCACCGTTAATGGGTATTATGTGCACACAGCATGAAGCGCAAGTGCAGTTTCTTTCATGCAAATCAACCAGGCCATGTCAACAGCAAGCTTGTTTGGCAATTAAAGGGGTAATTGAAGGTCGTCTGCGCTTTTATATAGGGGCGTGTAGTATATCAGTTACAAAGATGTACTATGATTTTGACGGAATATACATGTATATATATAGAAGGTATAGTTACCCTCCGGAGTAAAGTGCTCAATGGCCTTCAGACAAGGCCAGAGCGACATAGCACTAGAGAAAAACAACCCTTTAAATTGACTGCACACTGTTTCACGGGATGCGACCCGATCCTCAGGTAAATGTTTTTAGAAGGAAGCTAACGGCATAGTTTTTCATTGTGACTTTACAATATTATTTTTCTTCAGTGTTCTATATATATATATATAAATATATATATATATATATATATATATATATATTTTTTTTTTTTTTTCAAAGTATGCCTTTCAAAGCTTACACAATCGATGTTTTTTGTATCATAATAGCCCACATTCCATATGTTTAGAGGGGAAAAGCGAAATATATATTTTTTTTTGTATTGTAAATTAACTCTTCTGTAATCCATTGCAGTTAGGGGCGCCCATCGATTTTTCAGAGATATTTCAGGGAGATCCTCGAATTAAGATCATTTTTTTACAGCGGGACGCGAAGATAAGTGTATCCCTCACACGTGATGGAGACACTTTTTGAAAATGAAATAGTTAAACCGTATTAGTAAGTATTGTTATCTTTTCCACTTATTAATGCAATGAAGTAATACGGTATATAGAGGGGTCACCATAACTGACAATCAAAGGAATATGAAATATACCGGTGATTAATTCGGGACCATAAAATCTGACCCTTAAAGAAGCGGAGACCGTAACTGAGGAGTGACCGTATGCAGGAGATCTACTGTATCATGTCAAGATAGAAATAAGAAAACAGATGCAAACTTATCCAACAAATGTAACCTCAGGCGATTATAGTCCTGTCCTAGCCGGCGGATGATTTGGTCATTGATACTGAATTCCATTATATTTCCAGGGACCGAAAACATTATCTTTTTTTTCTAGGGGAGCTGATGCAGCGCGGGTCATGTGCGCCACCGAAATGAGTTCAAAAGTTTGATCGGCAAAATATTTTCTCCCGAGTATTTGTTACCATATATACATATGCAGGATTACGTTCCAGTACTGAGCAGATCGATACGACGTACGAGGTTTCAGAACACCTGCAGAGACGCAGCTAAATCAGACGCGGTTCATTGCTCATGCCTAGAACGTAGCCCAGTACGACGTGGTCCAGTGCTTATGGTGTTAACGCACCACGAGGCGCGTGGGGCAGGCTATATCCTGCTCATGATATACTTAAGTTAAACTCGCTGTTAATAAGTTAACAGAATATTTACACTATGGTTTATATACATGCATTTTTTTATTCATGTTTGACTTGAAATTAACTATGTTTTGTTGGATGTCACTGGAAAACGGGTACTGTCGTTTATGGAATTTGTTAGGTCAAAGGCGAAAATCAGAATTGTTCATGCTACTCCATGCAATGAATATAAAATATGCTGTTTCTAGATAATTCACATGAACACCTTAATCCAGATAGAATTAAAATTGATGCAAAACATTCTGAAACGTGTGCGCTAGAATCTGAAAATACAGAGAAAAGTACGAGAGAAAGGCATTCGAGCTAGACGAGTTCGGTATGGGGTCACATAAGCCAAATTTAATATAGTGAACTAAACAAAAATGGGCAATTATACCTGTGTGCTAATGTGTTAAGCGGGACGATTCTTATCGTTTAAGTTCTTTTATATTAATTTAATATGAAACAAAATATATTTATTGTACTTCCACTATTCCCTTTGGTTTGTGAAAAAAAAAGCTTTTTGCCTTCTTTGTTTACCCATTGATGAGATTAATGTTATATTAGCAATAACCATTGACTTTTCCATTCTTTAGGCCTCCGCTAACTAATATATATATATATATATATATATATATATATATATATATATATATATATATATATATATATATATAACAAAAATATCAGAAAATAACAAACAAAAGTGTTAAGGTATAGAATAATTTAATGTGTGTTTTCCTAGCTTGTTGTTTGGCCTTTGCTTAAGAACAAAAATCATTTAATTCTATACAAAATCAGTTATCAAATAGTCATACAAGTTATATCTTCACAAAGGTATATATGGGAAACATCGTCAAGCCGAGATGTCGCAAAACCCTAAATCGTCCAGTTCGAATATATTCTTTTCATAATCAGGCCTGTTAGTTAGGCGATTGTTCAGTTCGTTTGGAAAATTGATGTAGTTTATTTCTATGACTTAAAATATCCCTCGTAGGTGGATATACTGTGGTTGGCTTTATATTTGCGAGGCTGAAATTTCGCGATTTCTTCATTTTGAACGTTTCAGGAGGGTTTCATTTTCGCGATTGCACCAGAATGTGTAAAATCTAAGTACAACAGATCCGGTATTGATTTAAAATTTAGAAAAAAATCCTACAAAACCTTACTAATAACTGGTTAAGTTATTACATTATGACTTGTGTCACAGTCGATATGTATCACAGCCTGTAAGTACGGCTTATGCATGGGCCAGTTTCGAAACCATGCAGGCACATATAAGGTTGCTGATAAGGTTGTTTTCAGAGGTCATCCTAGTTGATGGGACATCTTATTCCCGAGGGTTTAATATTCGCGATTTTTTTCTTATTCGCGAATATCGCAAAATTAAAACCCCAGCGAATAAAAAGGCCACCCAGTGTCTATCCAAGCATAGACCGCACGTATTTGTTTGTAGCCTCGGGTCAATGATGCATGTCTATCAGGAGCTTTTGAAATACTCATATGAAAACATTGGTATTCGAACAGTTATTTTTTCTTTGGTCTTATCCATTTCATATAGAATGGTTAAATTATATTTTTACAAATGTTTATGCTATTAAATAGTACCCCAATTATCGCCCTAATGGACACTCGATACATGTTTCGCCTGGGTTACGTCTCGCCGGGCTACGTTTTAACGGGCACGGCCGTGATTAACTAGGCGGCACGTCTCAACGAGCTGGGTAGTGGGTAGACGTCCGCCTGGATACGTTTTAACGGGCACTGCCGTGATTAACTTTGCATCGCGTCTCAATGAGCTGCGTTGTAACTAACAGAACAATAAGCCATACGTCCTATCTAGATCCGTCGTACTGGGTAGACACCATATCAAATATTTGAGTCTCTCCAAACACCTCTGTATCCCTCTTGGGAAATACGCCCCTCACAATAAATTTTTCATTTGAAATGACCTCACATCTAACTAAAATATCAGTCGCTGAAATAAGTAGAAACTGGTTTCAGTTTTTTTTGTTACAAATAACAAACAGAATTCCAGTCTTTGAATACTAGTATATAACCGAATTGTTAGCTTTGACATGACAATAACGATGCTTTTAGAAGATGTACAATGACGTTTACAGGTTACCCAAAAATAATAATAAACATAGAGTGTGAAGAAAAACAACACTGTACATTCAATAGTCTGTTTCACGGGATGGAACCCGATCCTCTGGTGAATATCACTGGAATGGACCTTTCGGCATTGTTTGCAAAGCTGAGACATTGCGAGATTACGATTTGTGCATAACGGAGAGAGAAAGGGAATGACTTGCACTTGATCCTATTGTCCCCGGGGAGCACAATACCATTGTCGGGGAACATGCGCGGTGTTAGAACCAAACGGAGGAATTGGTTTGTATGAATGCTAAGTTTGAAAATGTGTCAAAGTAAATTTGTTTTCATGGCGGCAATTGGAGAGAATTCCAGCTCTTGAGTTCAATAATGATCCAGGGTTTGCAGGTGTTTCAGTAATTTTTCAGACAAACAGAGGTCATACCTTTCTATTTGACGGTGCTGCCCTGGCGGCGATTTTCCAGGAAAACGTGTAATTTAGGTCCATGTCCTTAAGGATCCAGATGTATTTCGACAGATCATTTTTTTTTTTTTGGCGTGGGACCTAGAAGGGAAGGATTGCTTGTGGTTGTTGTACCGGGTCTTTAAATCACCTTCGGTACAACTACTGTAGCATTTCTCGTCGTTGTCCGTTCTCCCAATTGCCTTATATACTATGCATATAAGCTGGCACTGAACTTTCATTGGCCATTCGTCTTTTCCTCCCTCAGTTACTTTGTGTTAGAGGTACATTTGCATGTTTTGCTTGTGATTAGGATTGTCATATTATGTCTGCAGATCAAGTTTGACATATTTGGTACACACCTGTAGCTAATAATATAATTATATATATATATATATATATATATATATATATATATTTATATATATATATAATATAATATAATATAATATAAATATATATGTATAATACCCTAACATAAGGGCTATAGACGACCGGAATATTCCGTTCTTATAAGTAATATGATAATAATATCCTAAAAAAGAATGTAATTAAAATTTGAGATAGACTCACCATAACATCTTTTCTGTCGGTATCTGCCTTCACATTTCCCGCTAATATAAAGCCACTAATTATGGCAATGATTATATTGTGTTGTTTCATCTTCACCGTTGCCCGGCCACATGTACAGCCACCCAAACGAGCTTAATGGTTCAACGAGTAGGGGGAGGGTCATGTGTACTCCACACGCATGCGCTGAGGTGGCCGGCGGGTGCACACGGCCCAGAGAGAGTTAATGGTCTGTGGTAGTGATTTATCATTGGTTTAACAACTGGCCACGCAAGTACGTCTCGAGCCCTATTGAAGGGCCCGAAATAAGGGAGACGATGTCGCTTGATTCACTCAAAGCTCCTCAACAACACGCGTTGGGATAACTGACATATCATGATATATCAAAGTTGAAAAATTACATGTTGTTGTACTTTAAGTAAAAAAGTCTCCCTTCTGAATAGTAAGAATAATTAAGGAAATCAGGGGCGCAGCCGAAAAAAAAAGATAACTGATATTTTGTGTCAAGGGGGTGGTGGTGACCCTCAGCAGGGTTGAGTTTAACATTAATTGTCCGTTGTCATAAATGGGGGCTGTCCGTCCAAGAAGGATTCTTTAAATAGTAAACTTGGTTGGTCGGAACATAGACTATTTGCCCCTTGGATTCACTGTATATGGCGACCATTAATATCGCGATAAACAATAAGTAAATCATGATATACTGGTATATTGAAAACAACGCCAAGCCCAAGACTAAATAAAATGTGGCGAGGGTTAGGTTTAGATAGGACAACCCTGTCAACCCATAACTTAGATAACATGGAGCTTATGATTAATTACCAGTGTAACTTTCACGTGACCATTCACGTGTTCCTTTAACTCACACGTGTATAGTCAAGTAAACACCAGGCCTTCACGGTATTTGCATCCTTTGATGGGTAGCTACCCGTATCAAGGGCGTCTTGTAGGGTTAACATGGTCCAAACACCTATCTTACCCTTTTATCTAAAGATATATTCCCTTGAAGCTTTTATAAAACTAGGCAAGAAAACGTGGGTATCATCGCACATAGGCTGATGGTTTTGTTAATATCAACGTGTTTATAATATGTCTGGGCCCGCCAAAATAATCAAAACAAATTTTGGAAGGGCATCTGGCAGCAGGTCAGATAAGCCAGAGTTTTCAAATGGCGTTTTGAAACAAGTTATCTTTCTAAATCCGCACATATACAATCTACAAAAATAGGTTACATGTCTCTTTTTTTCCATCTGTCAATATTGCTGTATTTGCAAACATGAAGTTGATGAAAAAGTTCGTACATTCTTCACGAAATCCTTATAAGAACTTTTTACGACCAAACTAACCTTAAATTATGAATATATACACAGATGAAGTCGGAAATCACATAAAATTCTTTTTTTTTTCAAAAGGTAGATGATGGACCCCTTTAAGATATCACTTAATTCGTATACGCATCATTGAGGAAAAAAAACAAAAAAAAAGAACTCAATTCTAAATTATTTTTGCGCCTGTCCTTCCCAATACAAGAAAGAATGAACTGAATGATCTACTATATTATGTTTCCTGGATAAAATTTTACATAATTCTTTTCAATGCCACTGATATTCCATTACCTTAAAAATTGTGTCTGTGCTTCCAAATACATCGTTATTTATCGTACTTGTCGTAATTAAGAGTAAATTTTGGTAATTATCTCAATCTATCCATATTCTTCTTACTTATTATTCTCCCATTTTTTCTCGTCCGGTTTTAATTATATTTATCCAAGATGTACCCCAACATTGACTATTTGATTTCTCACATTTTCAGTAATTCACCTATTTTCAAGGTTCAAGGGGTCAAAAAGTGTGGTTTTTTTTCTGATTTTCAATGTCAGTTCTCTTCTTACCACATTCAAATTGATGGAAAATTACCTATAATAACTGGTTCCCAACTTCCCTGGGGGTACCGCCTTGAATTCACTCATGCAATACCATAGGAGATATGTGAACCAGCACTTTTCAGTTAGGCTACGTTTTCAGATAACTTATATGCCTTATAAAGTTGAAACTTTAAAAGACGTGTCCAATTTAAAACGCAGGATGGCGGTGGCAAGTTTGGAAGCGAAACGTGACGTCAGCATTTTCAGCTGATCTCTGAAAACACAAGAAAGAAAAGCAATATTTCATGTGTTTTACAGAACTAAAGTTGTTCCTTAACTATAAGAGATCAATAAAAGATCAGTGGGAGACTCGGTGATAGGAGTGTGGAAGAAAGAGGTACGTGTTGGAGTAGGGGGTGGTGAGGTGGAGATCTGTGACTCTCCAACTCAGTTACAGGAGTTTATTTCTTCCTCTTATTATTCGGCCACTTTTTTAACCCGATTTCATTCATGTTTACACTGGATATAGAGTACAATGGTCGATTTAATTTGACCCAGGTTTAGTGACCTTGACCTATTTTTTTCAAGGTCAGAGGGTTCAAAGAGTGATTTTTTTTCAGATTTTCAATGTCGTTTTTCTTCTGAACCGTTAGGGGTACAGCCAAATGGATGAAATTTAACCAATATAATATTTAATTTCCAACATAACTGGTTTGCCGAATCGAATTAACTCATACGAAACCATAGAGATAGGGTCTCAGTTCATCTTGGTTAGGGTAAGTTTCGATATAACGCGAACGCCATAGAAAAGTGAATCTTTTACAAACATGGGACATGTACAACGTAGCAGTGCAGTGACAAGTCAGGTAGTGATATATTTAAACGTTTATAGAAAAATATGTAAATAACGAAAATATGGCGTTTGCTTTATCAGCTCTTCTGTGACTCTGGAAGGATTCACCAAATTTCATTTATTATGTAACAGTTCCTCTCGAGTATTACAGATGCATAAAACAAAGGCCTAAGTAGAATTTTCGGAGGAAGGGGTGGGGTTTGGGGTGGAATGGGGGAAGGGGGGGGGGGGTATATGGAGATCCCTAATTAGCACATGAATGATACAAGAAGTCTAGTTAAATTGCCGTTATTATTATTGTTATCTTTCCGTCTCTTATTACCTCCGTCAAGCCTAGCGGCAGGGGTTATGTTTTTGGGCTCGTAAAATTGTCTATCTTTTTGTCTGTAAGCACGATAACACAAAAATTCAAAACGGGGTTAAATGAAATTTTCAGGATAGCTCGGCAACGATACAAAGATCAATTGATTGAAGTTTGGGGGCGATCCATGCGTAAATAACCCTAGAATGCGCTCTAGTATTTTATAGGGGGGGGGTCATTGCGTATTTTTTTTCACTGGGAGGAAGCAGGTGACCATATTGACATATTTGGTGTGCGAGTCGTAATGTCACAGAGGACAATGACGTCACTCCATATGTTTACGTGCTCTTAACTCTTGGTCTGCGAGCGGACCAGAGCACCACGGGTCAAGCGTGACGAACAAAAGGGTATCGGATGGGTTATGGGAGTGCAAGCGTGCGGGGATACCCCCCCCCCCCCACATACACACACCAACATTGACACATCATATTATAAGCAACTGAGAAATCATTGTAATGTAAGGAATAAGGGAATATGGGGGGGGGGGGGCATTGCGTATTTTATTCACTGGGAGGAAGCAGGTGACCATATTGCCATATTTGGTGTGCGAGTCGTAACGTCATAGAGGACAACGACGTCACTCCACATGTTTACGTGCTGTTAAGGCATTTACTGTTCAGCATTATATTCAGCATACAAGGCCTATATAGTAACCAGCAACTTCATTCAGGAGTCAGCGTCTGCGAGTGGACCAAGCAACACTAGTCAAGCGTGACGACGAAAGGGGCATCGGATGGGTAATGGGAATGCAAGCGTGAAGGGATACCACCCCCCCCCCCCACCACCACCACCCACACACACACACACCTACTTAAATTGACACATCTAATTATAAGCAGCTGACAAATCAGGCATTCAGTCCACCGTTTTCAGGAGTATGTGTGGAACTTTTAAATGCATGACATAAATGCGCTGATTATGGACTGTTCTCTCTCTGTCTGTCTCTCTCTCTCTCTCTCTCCATATATATATATATATATATATATATATATGTGTGTATAACTAGCGTTTGTTACTTCAAGGTTGTTTTAGCAGATTTGAGGAGAAATGATTTCTTAAAATAAATGTTCACTTGTATGGTTAAGGAATTCTCTTGGCCGTTAATAATTGGTTGTACATATACTTTGTATTCTGTTGTTTTGTTCCTGCAGTAAAATCCCTCTAGTCCCGACTTTTGTTGTCCTCTATGCTGCCATCCTGTTTATACATAGAATTTATAAATGCATTGAATACTTATTCATTCACTAGTTGTTTTCTGGTTTTCTCATTTTTAAAATTACAATTCATTTTCTAATGCATATATAAAAAAACAGTCACGACACGATCATCTCTAATTAATTCATGTATCCATTCTCTCTCTCTCACTCTTTCGCTCTCTCTAAATCATTCAATTAATCAATCAATAATCACTTCCTTCACTGTATCTCTATCTTTTTCCCCTCGAATCTTTCTCTCAATAAATCTTCCTCTTTTTTTCTCTCTCTGTCTTTAAAATTTTCCTTCTCTCTTCCTCTCTCTCTGAGAGTCACATTCGCCACCTCATAATCATTCATTCTCTCCGCCCACCACACACCCTTCTCTCTCTCTCATGTATTCTCTCAAATATTCTCTCTCTCTCTCTCTCTCTCTCTCTCTGACACTTTCTCTTTCATTCATTCATTCATTGCCTCTCATACTCTCTATCTCTTTCGCTCATTCTCTCAATCATGTCCTCCTTTTCTCTCTGATAATCTCTATTTCTCCTATTTCTCCTCTCTGAGTCTTCCTCTTTCTTTCTCCCAATCTCTCTCTCTCTTTTCTCTCTCTCTCTCTCTCTCTCTCTCTCTCTCTCTCTCTATCAAAGTCTCTCTTTCTGAGGACTGAAAAACTGAGACTTTACGAGATTACGAGATTATGCTTTGTGCGTATAGGGGAGCGTGTGAAAGACTGATACTGATCCTATTGCCCTCGGGGGCACAATAGGATTGGTCCGAGTATACGTGTGATACTAGAACATAACAGGGCAAAGAGGTTGGTTGTTGTTTTAATGTTTATATTTAATGCATGGATATTTTTCTAGGATGCCCAATGAGCAAAGTTAACTGATTTTTAATAGGGTCCTGGTTACAGTGAACATTTCAGTAGTATACATATGATATAAAATACACATATACTATGAAAATACACTTTACAAAGGCAAATATACAATATAAAGGGCAAATACCCTTCTGCACCTTCTACCTCATATATATATATATTTGCCGCGCGACAATCCGCGCATGCCGTGGTAACACCTGATCGTCAATCGGCAATGCTTCTGTATTTCATGTGTCGTTTTTAAAATATAAGGATTTAGAATACAACATTTAGAATAATTTACTCAGAATATTGTCCCATAATATTATAGTGTTCTCTTCCTCTACATATTATAATACACATTAATACACACACACACATATATATATATATATATATATCCCGTTTAATATTATATTGATCTCTTTCCCTCTCTCTATTACAAAAATCGCTCTCTCTCTCTCATAAAACTACTTATATATGTGTATATTGATTTCTCTCACATTGTCTATCTCTCATAGTATAATACTGATATCTCTCTCTCTCTCTCTCTCTCTCTCTCTCTCTCTCTCTCTACTTATTATAATACACATTAAAGGTGCTTTTCCGTGGGCGCGAGAGTTTCTGCCGCGGGTCAAACGCATGCTTTTGCCGCGCGTCCAGTCATTTTCCATGTGAGCTTTTAGTATGCGTTTGCCGCGCGACAATCCGCGCATGCCGTGTTCACATTGCTGAACAGACTCAAAGATACGAGGACAGACCGGGTACGGGGAAACCCCACATGTGACGCCATTTGAAGGGGGAATTCCCAAGCGTTTGCCGCGCGCGAACGCAGAAATCCAGTACTACTGGTTTCCAAAACTGACGCGTGCATACATTCACACATGGAAATAAAACATTACTTATTAACTGGTTGGATTTTCGCTGGAAACGCGTACTTTGAAAAGCACCCTGTTACATATATATTCTCGCTTACAAATTTATATTCAATATTATAAATACTGCTCTCTCTCTCTCTCTCTCTCTCTCTCTCTCTCTCTCCATGCACACAACATAATCACTCTTGTTTAAAATATAGAAATGTTCTCTTCTCTCTTATAATTAATACGTATTATTTTATCGCGATCTTTTTTCTTATAATAATACATTAAATTCTCTGTCTCTCTCTCTCTAAAAAAATCATACTGCTCTCTCACTCTTATAAATTATATTGATCTCTCTTTCTCTCATATTATGTTACTTTGATTTCGATCTCTCTCAATCTTTACTAAATCAATACTATTTTCTTTACGGATTTTATAATAAATTTTAAAACAAATACACCGATTGACCATATAGGTAATGCTCTCGGATAAAAGACCGTGTTTATAGCGTATCCCGTGTTTATACTGCAATTAACGCATCAAACACACATTTAATTAAGCATGTAATCGAGGAGGGGAACCATTTCAGCCAGTGGCTCGAGTCATATCAAAGGCTAATTAGAAGAAAGAGTGGTCGGTGGTCCATGAGGTAACCCTTCAAACCTGTCAAAGGCTAATAAGCGGTCAGTACTCCGTAAGACCGTTGTCGCACTTGAATATCCGGGATTGTCGTCCATGATGGACGGATTTTACTATACAATTTCTCGATATATACATTCATGAGATATTCATATAAACAGAAAATGTTATTAAAAAGACATAGGAAAAGGTTTTGGCTTTCATAATTTTATACAATTAAAAAGAATATACAATTATACGATATACTGAGCAGGACCGACTGTATTAATTAAATACGAAACAATAAATAGTAATGGTATTATCACCATTCCCTTTGGTTTGTGATCAAGTGCCATTTGCCTTCTTTGTTTACCCATTGAGGAAATTAATATTGTATTAGCAATAACCATTAACTTTTCGGTCTTGAGGCTTCCACTGTAAATTCCATTGTAAATTCACTACAGTCTGTTTCGCGGGATGGAACCCGATCCTCAGGTGAACATTACTGGAATAACCTACCGGCATGGTTTGCAAAGCTGAGACATTGCGAGATTACGATTTTTTCATAACGGAGGGAGAAAGTGAATGACTGTCACTTGATCCTATTGTTCCGTGGGCAGCACAATACCATTGTCGGGGAACATGCGCGGTGTTAGAACCAAACGGAGGAATGACGTTGTATGAATGCTAAGTTTGAAAATGTTTCAAAGTGAATTTGTTTTCATGGCGGCAATTAGAGAGAATTCAGCTCTTGAGTTAAATGATGATCCAGGATTGGCAGTTGCGATAGTAATTTTCCAGACAAACGTGGGACCTAGTACGGAAGGATTGTTTGTGGTTGTTGTACCGGGTCTTTAAATCACCTTCGGTACAACTACTGTAGCATTTCTCGTCGTTGTCCGTTCTCCCAATTGCCTTATATACTATGCATATAAGCTTGCACTGAACTTTCATTGGTCATTCATCTTTTTTTCCTCAGTTACATTGTTTTAGAGGTCCATTTGCAGTTTTGTTTGTGATTAGGACTGTTTTATTATGTCTGCAGATCAAGTTTGACATATTTGATAAACACCAGTAGCTAATAATATAATATATATATATATATATATATATATATATATATATATATATACCCTAACATAAGGGCTATGGACGACCGAATATTCCATTCTTATAAGTAATATGATAATTAATAATATCCTAAAAAAAGTGTAATTAAAATTTCAGATAGACTCACCATAACATTTCCCGCTAATATAAAGCCACTAATTATGGCAAAGATTAGATTGTGTGGTTTCATCTTCAGCATTGCCCGGCCACATGTACAGCCACCCAAACCAGCTTAATGATTCAACGAGTAGGGGAGGGTCATGTGTGTAGGAGCCCGTTTGCGGGATCTGGCCCATCTGCCGATGGGCTTGGCCCATATGAGGATCCGTTATTGGGCTGCCCATTTACAGATGGGCAGCCCAATAACGGATTTGATACCATGCACTTCTGGCCCATCTGCAGATGGGCTTGGCCCAATAACCGATTTTAGTTTTTGTTAGTAATACGTTATTATTATGTTATCTTGATGACTTGTGTACTCAGACAAACATTTCTCAGAACTTAATATGTTAATTGAAACATAAATCACTATCACAGCCTGACATCAATAATGTTATCATCAAAATTACATAGATGTGCATAGAAAACTACATAGATGTGCATGCAGTGTGACAATACCCTATTAAATCATTTTTTACACACAATTCTAAATTAGTCTACATTGCATTCGTGTGATGTTAAGAGTTTAATGAGGTTCACCTTTTACCAAAGAGTAATTACAGCTGTTGCGAAAAAAAATCTCATTTACATTACCACATAGATGCGACTTCTACGGTACATACAATTTACTAAAGAGAAATTATATGTGGTACAAATCAGTTTCTCATATTCAATTTTAATATCGACATATATATCAAGGTTACCACATACATTTTGACAATAGAAAAGTGTAATATATGTAGCAAACACTCTCTCATGAGTCATTTGATCTCAGAGTCAATCACAATCATGCACTTTCACCACAATAACCCATCTTGATACAGTTTCTTTTGAAGAAATGTCTTATTGCTAAGCTCTCTACTTAGTATTCGTACAGAATTGTTGGCGTCCTGGTGATGAGAGCAGCAGGGAAGTCGGACATTACTAATTTTTTTCAGGTTATCACAGAGATGATGCCGAGGTTTAATGTAGTTTTGGCTGCAGGGTCATTGCTGCATGGAGAGCAGTGTCTTTGAAGTGGCCAGGGCAAAAACGCCACAAAATAAATTTAAACAAAACGATAGGGTTATGTTTTACATATCTTTCACAGTAACATAGTTAAGTTTATTTTTATTGTTAATATATAACAATTTATTAGATACAACTGATAAATAAATAGATCTCTGAAACAATCATCACGATGTTTAATATGTAAATATGTTTTAATATATAGAATATAAATATGAATATAAAATTTAAATTGTGATAAGACTCCTTATAAACCATTTTGGATAAATATATTTTTTATACTTTATACTCAGAAAATAAATGATGAAGAGATAAAATTTATTCGATAAAACTTCCAAAATTCGTAGTTAATACTTGCATATCACTAATTTCAGTCTGTGTGGGATACTGTTATCGAAAAAAATATTAGCTCAGCTTACTAGGAACTATCCTAAACTTTTTTTATAGACCTTGTATGGATTCGGAACAATAAACATATATGTAAAATTAATCTATATTATATAAATTGAATAAATTATGATAATACGGTGGTTTAAATGGCACACTATTTTGATAGGGTTGTACCTTTTTTGTCTAGAGGCCATATACTATTTCTTGTCATATAACCGAGTGTACTTTCATTGGTACGTACACAGGCGGTGGCGGAGGCATGTGCTCTGTGAGTGCTTTCTAGTTAATTTGGTTGTCACCAACACTATAAAAACACTTAAGGCTAAACGCATTTAGGTATGACCAGTTCACCAACTTAATATCGGATACACCTTACATGATAAATGAAGCACTAACATGGGCAAAGGTCTTTCGATATCCGACATGGTCCACCTCCCTCTCGTGCATGGATGTTCTTGGCGACGTAAAACAGACTATCAACAGGGACTACCCGTAAATACTTGCTGACCTCTTCTCTGAGCTTGGCTTTAGAGGGAAAAACAAGTGTTTTGGACACCCCAAGAGCAGACAAATCCATTCAAGTTCTGAGAAATGTTTGTCTGAGTACAAAAGATAATAAAAACATAACGTAAAACTAATAAAAACTAAAATCGGTTATTGGGCCAAGCCCATCTGCAGATGGGCCAGACAGTGCATGGTATCAAATCCGTTATTGGGCTGCCCATCTGCAGATGGGCAGCCCAATAACGGATCCTCATATGGGCCAAGCCCATCGGCAGATGGGCCAGATCCGCAGACAGGCTGCAGCATGTGTACTCCACACGCATGCGCTGAGGAGAGTTTATGGTCTGTGGTAGTGATTTATTATTGGTTTAACAACTGGACACGCATATACGTCTCGAATCCAATTGAAGGGACCGAAATAAGTGAGACGATGTCGCTTGATTCGCTCAAGCTCCTCAGATATCGTCATCTTTTGAACAACATGCGTTGGGATAACTGACATATCATGATATATCAAAGTTGAAAAATTACTTGGTTTTTCTATATTCAGTAAAAATGACTCCTTTTTGAATAGTTAGAATATTTTACGCAATCATAGGCGTACCAGAAATAAAAGATATATGATATTTTGTGTCAAGGGGGGGGGGGGATCCCTTAGCAGGGTTGATTTTAACAAAAATTGTCCGCTGTCCTGAATCGGGGTTGTCCGTTCCGGAGTGATTTTTTAAGGTAGCATATCTGGTCAAACAATAAAAGGTATACGTAATATTAAATACTGGGCGGATGTATTGCAGCTGTGCACATTTTTTGGTCGCCGGTTGCATTTTGTGGAAAAGGGTGATTTCTATTCAGTAAACACAAAGTTGTGTTGACAGGGTGTTTGTAAACTAACTCCAGCCTTGCCACAGGCCTGTCAATCACTCTGCCCCCAGCCCTCACCTGGGTCATTCAGCCAATCGAGAGGTCTAGGGTGTCATTAATGCATGGGCCAAGTACCTCCGTGCACGAGGTGGCAAGAACTGACGGTCGTCGTTTGATAGCCCAATCTAATTAGCTGAGCATACAACTGATAAGCGTTGGAGAGCAACCCTAACTCTTGCTAATTAGTGTGCAAACAAACCCGTCCTTATGAATGATCTGTTAGTGTGATTGGCCTTTCTGTCTTATGTCGGGTATGTTACGCCGAAACACAAATTTTCACTTGACATCATGTTATTTCTACTATATCCCGAGCCTATCGACGGATACGTAAAATTACTTTATAATAAGCTGCTTCATATCCCAACCATAACGTCCATGATATTCAGACTGTCAACACCGCAACAAATAAATTTTACGCCAATACCAAACTATACTACGATGGGCCGAAGACGCGAATCCCGAATGCCACTTGATAAACTGCAGCAGTTGAATGATATCATGCAAGAAGTCTCAGCGGGCCGAACCTACTTCCGTGATCAAACTGATGGCCAGCGACGATGAATCGCCAGATGACGGCATCTCTACGTTTACGCATGAAGGAAAACCGGAGGCCGACACCTATCGACTTTGGCAGTGTATCAACTAAACGCGCTAATGTCAGCCGCTGTTGTACTTCCCTCCAATGAACAATAAGTCCAGATTTCACATATGACTTGTATGTCTATGCGAGATTTAAATATAAACTTTATTTATTTTACATGGATTGTACAACTATTTATAATAACTAATACGAAGCACTCTCCATGGCACGGATGTTGGCGCTCGACAGTCGGTAAATTTATAATTTATTTTGTATGAGATTTGTATGATCGTTACAAACTGGTCTCTTAAGTCAACTCCCAAATACCTACAATGTATGTAAACCTTGATAAGTAAATCAATCTTCGTTCTCCTTAAATGGCCACAGATCTCGCTCCCCTTGTTCCTGTGTTAACACGCGGTTACCTATTAGGCCCGGCTATGCACCTGTTCAGCCGCGGGTCCCGGTTGTCGGGTTCTTAGCGCACCTTGGCACTCGGCCAAAACTGTAAGCTCCGCCTACTGAAGTCCATGCACGTGGTGTTTGACAAGTCGCTAGTGTGACAGGACAAACTTTCATCGTTTTAATACGATTTTTAAAGCAAAATAGTCAATTAATCCATATTATTATAGCATGGTTTGATAAGAACCACCGTCTTGACCTAATTCATGTGACTGTAAACATGTAGTTGTGGTTAGTTACGTGTGTGGGACGAATGATCTCTACGAATATAGTTTTTGTCCATTTTCTCGAAACATGATTTCACCTATCACCTTATCTTTAGAGCGTTATTTCTCAGTAATTACTTTTCCGAAACATACCATCTTTGATATATGTAATTGTTAATATGTCCTCTAAAAAGTGTTTTTTCTTTATTTTACGTCTATACTAAATTTGAAGGATTTTATTAAAGTAAAAGTAAAAAATGAAATGATTTGTGGAGATTTCAAAATTAAATACTCTGTAAAATCGTAATTTTTGAACTTAACTCACTAAACAAAAAAAAAACGCCTGGGGATTGTTATCTAAATTCTCGATATATTTGAGAAGATTTTCTGTATCTGCTTTAGTTGTGCTGGAATAAACGGTTTTTTATTAAATATTAAAATTAAATTAAAATTCTTACAAATTCAAACATGTTCCTCAGAAACAAAGTCTATTATCACCAAACTATAGAAAATTTTCTTAGCTTTCAGAAAATGTATACTTTAGGGGATATTAAAGCATTAGATTGTTCATTGCAAAGGAAAAACTGAAACATAGTTAGGTCAGGTGGAGGGACCAGTCCTGCCACCTTAAATGGTAAACTTGTTGGGTCGGAACAAAGACTATCCGCCCCTCGGTTTCACAATATATGCGGACCATGCATATCGCGATAATAAATAATTATGTAATTTACGATACACTGGTATATTGAAAACAACGCGAACACCAAGAATTAATAAAATGTGGCGAGGGCTAGGTTTAGTTAGGGCAACCAAATAACTTATGATTTATTACCAGTTTAACTTTCACGTGACCATTCACGTGTTTCTATAACTTACATGTGTATAGTCCAGTAAACATCAGTCCTTCATGGTATATGCATCCTTTAATGGGTAACTATCCGTATCAAGGGCGTCTTGTAGGGGCTAACATGGCCAAACCATCTATCTGACCATTATAAACTATTGCCTCGAAGCTTTAAAAAATAGGCAAGAAAAACGTGGATATCACCGCACACAGGATGCTTGTTTTATTTATATCAACGTGTTTATAATATGAGTGGTCACGGCAAAATAATCAAAACAAATTTTGGAAGTGCAGGCAGTCAGATAAGCAAAAGTTTTGCAAATGGCGTTTTGAAACAAGTGACCTTTCTACCTCCGCATATATGCAACCTACACCCATTGGTTACATTTTTTTCCCATCTGTCAATATTGCTGTATTTACAAACATGTTGTTGATGCACAAGTTCATACATCCTTCACGAAATCCTTATAAGACCTTTTCAAAACCAAAACTACCCTGAGATCATAAATATATACACAGATGATGTCGGAAATCACATAAATTCTTTTTCAAAAGGTAGATAAATGGACCCCTCTAAGATATCACTTAATTCGTATCCGCATCATTGGGGAAAAAAGAAAATGCAACTCAATTCTATATTTTTGCGCCCGTCCTTCCTAATACAACAAAGAATGAACTGATCGATCTACCGTATGATAATCCATGGCCATCTTGTCATAACTAAAAAAAAGTGTCCATGCTTCTAAATCTATCGTTATGTTTCGTACTTAACAGTAATTAACAATAAATTTTAGAAATTATCTATCCATATTCTTCTTACTTATTATTCTGCCATTTTTTTGTCCGATTTCATTTATATTTACCCAAGATGTACTTTACCACAGATCATTTATTTATCACAGTTTTAGTGACCTTTATCTATTTTCAAGGTTGCAGAAGTCAACAAGTGTGTTTTTTTTCTTATTTCAGTATCAATTCGCTTCTAACTGCATTCAAATTAATGGAAAATTACCTATAATATCTGGTCCCCATCTTCCCTGGGGGTATCACTTTAATAAGAGATAGGTGACCTAGCATTTTCAGATACGCTACATTTACAGATAACCTATATGACTTGAGGGGGCGGTAGTGTAATGGTTAAGGTACCGGACTCATGATCGAGAGGTCGTGAGTTCGAATCCCGGTCAGACCCCCACCGTGCCAAGACCCTTAGGCAAGGTCGCAAACGCAAGTGTGCCTCTGTCCACCCAGCAGTAGAAATGGGTACCAGTAAATACTGTGAAGGTAACCTGCGATGGACTAGCGTCCCACCCAGCAGGAGTTTAACTCCTAAGTCGCTTCACGCTACCGAAACCAGGATTCGCTACCAAAACCAGGATCAGCTCCGGACTGATGAGCCCAGCAGACTTTACCTTTACCTTTAACCTATATGCCTTAGTAAGTTGAAACCTTTAGATACGTGTGGAATTTACAACGCAGGAGTGCAGTGGCAAGTTTGGAAGCAAAACAGGACGTCAGCATTTTCAGCTAATCTCTGAAAACACAAGAAAGGACAACCATATTTCATGTGTTTTACAGAACTAAAGTTGTTCCTAAAATGTTAGAGACCAAGAAAGATCAGTGGGAGATTCGGTGATAAGAACTGGGAGGGAAGAGGTAATTTTGGGGGATGGGTGGTGGAGAGGTGGAGATCTGTGACTGTCCAATGACAGCTACAGAAGTTTAGTTCTTTTTATTAATCTGCCTCTTTTTATTTCATTTATATTTACACAGGATAAAGAGTACTATAGTCAATTTATTTTGTTTTAGGTTTGGTGACCTTGACCTATTTTTCAAGGTCATAGGAGTAAAAAAGTGCAATTAATGCAGAATTTTAATGTCGTTTTCCTTCTGAACTGTACGGGATACAGCCAAATGGACGAAATGTAACCAATAACATTGTATCTCCAACATGTCTGGTGTTCCGCACCAAATAAACTCATGCGAAACCATAGAGAGAGGGTCTCAGAACATCTTGGCTAGGGTAAGTTGCGATATTACGCATATGCCATAGAAAATTGAATCTTCCACAAACAGGGGTCATGTGCAACGTAGCAGTGTAGTGACAATTCAGGTAGTGATATCCGTCCGCCCCGCTGGGGATAAATTTACCCGGTGTCCGGGGTTGCATTCTGCTGTCCCTAACTTGTACTAAAATTATTCCAGTTAAGTTTAAAAATGCCAGGATTAAATGTATTAGGTAATGAAGTGATTAATCAACCAGGGCCGTGGGACATAAAGTCGGTTTTCATATATGGGATAATTATGTAACAATCACTTAAACACACTAATAATCTCTGACACACTGGAGCAGAAAATATAATTAAGACAGTGTTGTTTTTAAAGTTGTTCCAAAAATACTTGAGCAAATATATCATATATAAAAGTGTATCAAACTACAAAATATCTGGTATCAAAATATGGTATCTCTCTGTCAGATTATATATGTATAATGTAGAGCATAATATAAAGACTAAACAACTACTTCCTTTCATATCCATGCATTGCTGTCCACTAATAAAATATTTAATTGGGTCAGGGTCAGTGTTTACACAATTTACAGCAGTAACATTATGTACAACATATGATGTGCTATTTCTGTCATAATATGGTTTCAACATGTTAACATGGCGCAGTTATTTCTTCTTACGCCTATCTGGTGTCAACAGTATGTAGTTTAAATCACTGACTTTCTTGTCAGGTCTCTTGAAAGGATTACCCGACAGCAAACAGCAATAGGTGGATTCCTTCATCCCAGTCTTTCTGTGTGTCATAGCAGTAGGTCCTAATCATGTTTTTAATGTCTGGTGAAAACGCTCGAGGGCACCCTGACTTTCAAGATGGTATGGCGAAGAGCTGTACTGTTTTATACCTAGTTCAAGCATAACTTGCTGGAATAAGCCCGACATAAAATTAGACCCTTGGTCAGACTGGACGAATTTCGGTAATCCAAAAATTGTAAGAAACTTAGTCTGAGCTTTGACAACACTTTTGGCATTCATTTTGAGCAAGGGTACTGCCTCAGGGAGCCTGGTAGATGCGCACATAATTGTCAGCAAGTATTCATGTCCAGATTTTGTTTTGGGCAGTGGTCCAACACTTTCAACAATAATCCCACTAAATGGTTCCTCGAAAGCAGGAATAGGCCTAAGTTGGGCTTTAGGAGAATTCTGATTGGGCGTGCCTACCACCTGGCATGTATGGCATGATTTACAATATTGTACAACATCTTTCCTGAGGTTAGGCCAATAAAAGTGTGTACTAACTTTCTGATAAGTTTTATTTATACCTAAATGGCCAGACAAAGGAGCCTCATGTGCCATGCTTAGAATTTCAATGCGAAAGTCCTTGGGCATTACTATTTGATGTTTGATGGCCCACTCACCATCAGCGCATACACCAGGTGGTCGCCATTTACGCATAAGCACTCCATTTTTACATAGAAACAAACTAGGTTCTGTGACAGTTCATCTTTAGAAACTACCCTGGAAAATAAACATGAAACTAACTCATATCTTTTCATGATTAACCGGTTTACCAGATCATAGTCAGCAGAAGCTTCTACTGAAATCTCTATATAAATTCCTCTGGCCTTGCCAGTCAGTACACTTTGTAACAGCATAATATAATTTCCCACAGGCCATTTAAAATGTTCAGCTACCTTCTCAAAGTGTAAGAAATATTTATCAACCTCTTTTTAAAGGTGGGACAAGTCTAATGTGTTTAGTAACATCAAAACTGTGAGTTGGGGCAGCACTTAGACTATGTTCTATTTTAAGTCTTTCTTACTCCAGTCGTTTTAACTCTTTTTTTTCTTTTTCTAGTCTGTCTCTTTCTATTTATTTTCTAGTCTTTCTTTTTCTAACCGTTCTTCCCTCTCTTTTAATGCAAGCTCATGTTGCATTTCCAACTTTTTTAATTCCAACTGCATGGCAGATTTTTATGTTTCAACTTCACTCTCTTCAAATAAACCTTTGCTAACTAGATCTTTCATGATTTTAGCAATGATATCATACTTTCTCAAAGCTTTTTTTTTTTCACACTTAGCCATAAGTGTTGTCCCAAACGCAACAACTCTTCTTTTGTCAACTGTTCAAGTTGATCAGGGCCGAGATCGTCAACAAATGTCTCAGGTTTGAAATCTGCCAAGTTAAGATGCCAAAACAATAACAAAAAAAAAAAAAACACTGAGATAAATCCTGTAAACAATATAATGTTAACAATGTGTAAACTTGTAAAGAATGTATGATAAAACAATGTGTCCAGGTCAAGGCGTAATAAATTTTCAAAACTATTAAGCATCCCAGACAAACAATAAGTAGAAATAGGTGAGAAAATGTGAGCATATTTGGTCCTTTTCGGTGCTATTCGGTTATTAGTCTGACTCCTCCCCTCCCCCTTGACAGGTTCCATTAACAAGATGAAAATATACCTATTTTTCTCTACATTCGCTATGCACATACCAGAAATGATGTCAGTATTGCGTAATTGTTTTAAGTTATGGGCCCAAACATAATGCACTTTTTTAAAAATCAAGAAATATATTTACTCCCTTAACAAGAGGATTGCTGAAGCTAGAGATTTTTTTTGCCAGGGATGTAACATTATTTAATCAAGATTCAATTGAATACCAAAAATTAGTTTTGAATTTTTCAAATTTTATAAGTTATTAGTACAAATATAAAATTTGTACCTTAAATTTTGCCCAACTTTGACCATGGCACGTTTGTTTCCTGAGAGCACTGTTGATAAAATTTTCATATCATGCACACATAAGGATTTCATCTTTGTAGTTTAGAAAGCTGAAAGAAAATGGCCAAATATTGTAGCTTTTATTAATGTTTATATGAGACCATGTCAGACCCAGGCTTAATCCAGCCCCTCTTCAGTCACCTGTATGTTGACCTTGTTGACCTTTCATCAGATTATGCATGCTTGAGCGAAGCATACACTGGGGCAGCCAGGCAGCTAATGCCCAGCCACAGTTGATCCAGGTGTCCAACCAAACTCATCTAGTAGTTGTTTTGAAAAACAACATAACAATAAACAATAAATTAATAATGTTGTATTGTTTTTTTATAACAAATTAAAGAAAGATGAATAGAAAAGGAATTTGTTAGTTGATGAGTTATGGTATTTTTCAGTGAAATTTTAATGATAAAAAAATAAATCATATTATTCATTACTTATCATTAGGGATCATATGAAGGAAATTAATGATAGATAAAAATGCAGTTGATAATATTAATCTAGATTCCTACTGTGTCTAGTGAGTAGATTGATGTGAAAGTAGTCCAAAGTAAATATATTACATTTATTTTTTTTAATATAAATAAAAGCCATAAAACCAGGTACTTATGATCATTATTTAAATTTGTGAATTTTTAATATTCTGGATTCTCGACATCTTTGTTTGGCTAAAACTGAATAAATACTAGAAATGGTGCGAATGCTTTGCAAATGTATTTGAATACGAATATGAATATGTACTGCATTAAAAAAATTTATTGCATAAGAATGGGAATTCAGGTAAAAATGAAAGTATTTGAATACCAGTGCAGATACTTTCAAAATGTATTCATGAATGCATTCATGAATGTTTTCTATAATATTATTTCAATAATCATTTCAGTTATATTTTCTTTTAAAAAATCATATGATTTTCATCTTATTTTTTTTTTAAATTATATTGGCACAATATTTGTTATTAAATTTTAATAAATAGTTAAACTCTTATATAATATGTGCTGCTTATAAGTTATATGGCCAAGTCAAAATCTGTGTGACAATAGCACTCCATTTGTTAATAAAATAAATGAAATCAATCCTCTTCCCTGTCTCCAAAGATACTATCAAAATCATACATAAGCTAAACACCAACAACTCATAATAAAGCTTATATTTATTACCACACAAAACAAGCATGTGCATCTTTCCCAAATCATATTTTTAGCTCAGCTGACGATAAGTCATCTGAGCTATAGTCGTGGTCCATTGTCCGTCCGTCTGTCCGTCCGTCTGTAGATGTGGCACGTTTTGAAACCGTAAGACCTAGGAATCCAAAATTCGGCATAATGTTAGATACCCCCAAGATCTACTACCAAGCAGAAAACTGAGTCTTTGCGACTTCGTTCCTTTGAGAAAGTAAGGAAAAACCTCATTTTTTTATTAAAAACCTATTTTCACACTTCAGGACTGCCTAATATCAAAACCTCTCATCTGTTTTTCCTCATATTTACCATAAATATTCCTCTATATAGTTCCTATATACATGCCTGAAATTAGGTCTGTATTATATAATTAAAAAAAAGTTATAGGCTCAAACATAATGCATTTTGTTAAAAAATCAGGAAAGATATTTGATCACTTAACACAAATCATGTTAAAGCTAAGGACTTTTTTTCCAGTAATATAACTTAAATCAATCAAAATTAAATTCTGTACCCAAAATTAGATGAAAATCTTTTAAATTTTTTAAAATATTAGCAAAAATAAAAAATTGGTACCTTAAATTTTGCCCAACTTTGACCATGGCACGTTTTTTTCTTGTAAGTACAGTTGATTTAATTTTTACAGCCAGTTTACATATGGATTTAATCTGATGAATTTTGATATTTGATAGTATAAGCTTAAAAAATAGTCTAGCTATTGGAGTTTTTTAGAGGCCTTGATGTATTTGTATTTTCTAGCATCATGACCCCACTTTTGTTTACTACAACTTTGCCTGATAATCCAAAAATTGGCATAATGTTAGATGTCCCTAAGATCTCCTTCCAAGCCAAAAACTGGGTCTCTGTGACTTTTTTCTTTGAGAAATTAAGGAAAACCTCAATTTTTTCTATGAAAATCATTTTTACACTTCAGGAATGCCTAATATCAAAACCTATGATCTGAATTTGATCATAGTAAAAATTGCATATTCTTCCATACATTTCCTATGTACATTCCAAAAATTAGCTCAGTATTGCGTTATTTGTTGAACTTGTGGGCCGAAACATAATGCAACTTGAAAAAAAAACATAAGGAAATATATTTACTCACTCAACATAATAGTTCTTGAAGCTAGAACCTTTTTTTTTCAGGGATATAACTTCATTTAATCAAGATTCAATTGTACACTGAAAATTAGATCTGAATTTTGCAAGTTATTAGCATAAATATAAAATCATGTCCTTAAATTTGCCCAACTTTGGCCACGGCACGTTTTTTTCCAGTATGTACTGTGGATTTTATATTCACAGCATGTACACACAAGGAGTTAATCTGTTAAAATCTTGAATTTTAAAATAAAAGCTAAACAATTAGGCTAGTTATTGATTTTTTGTGGAGGCTGTTGTTGTATTTCCTTACATTGTCAAGCAGCCCACTTAGGGGTCACTGTAGGTCATTCCGTATAGCTCTCTGTGCCCAGGGTGTTGTTATGTAATCCCATCACTCCTGCAAGCCCTCTCTCTTTGTTGAGCTAATTCAGGCTGTCTGTAGTTAATACCACAGGGAGTCTCTCTCTCTCTCTCTCTCTCTCTCTCTCTCTCTCTCCCACACCCCCCCCCCCCCCCAACCGTACCCAATTCTGTTGACAGACCTGTACTATAAACAAGATGAAATATTTCCCATTTTTCAGCAACCAGCAGTAACAACAGAGACTCCTCCCCCACCGACCCCTTCAAAACACAGGACTCATAAACAAGATGAATCTTATAATTTTAATGTTAAATTAATTCTTTTTGTTTAGACTTGGACAATTTTAATTTTTTTAAAGATAAAAATGTTCAGGAATTGAATTCTAACATTCAAATGTGATAAAATATTATGATCTAACGTTAATGCTAATTGACTAGATTTAAGAAGATATAAATACTTTGTAGCATTTGTCTCTCTTAAAGTTGGCCGGGCCTAGGTGTGAATAATACTATTAAACTTACTTTTAAAATCAGAAATATTGGTAAAACTTTGTGGGAATAATTTTTTTATCATATGGCCATATATTTAACTATTGAACACTTAATTTCTTTACACATTCTTTGTTTATGAAATGTAACTCTCATATAACACTTACCGTTGGCCCATTTTTCCCTTGGTGCATCATAAAATGGTTTCAGGCCAAAAGTTTATTACACAATGCATATGTTTTAGCTTATGTTCATTAATCTATAATCTACAGAGTTTAATTTTAGCAGCTCCATTTTCTCTTTGCTTTTGAAATGCTAATATACATAAACCAAAAGAAATAAGAATATTTTGTATTTGCTAATATTTTCCAAAATTCAGCTGAGCGATGTGACCCATGGGTCCCTTGTTTTATTCAGGCCGGCCTCTTGGGCGTCCGTTTGCAGGGGGGGGGGTTACTCTTGGGTGGAGCATTATTGTCCCATGTCTGGAAAAAGGTGGTGTCTTGCACAGATGTATTATAACAATAGTAAACACGTGTGGGTATGTCCATAAACCATGGTGTCCATAAACCATGGTGTCAACCGAAAAGGTTTGTCCCGAGTCCGGAGTTTTACTCTATATGGAAACCATATCGAGAATCGCATTATGCAAATCAACGTATCGCGAAATACCGGTATATCGATACTTTCGCGAACCCTTGGATTAAATAAAATTTTGCTCGAGCTAGGTTTGGAAATCACAACCCAGATTTCTATAGTGTAACTGATTCTAATAATTAATGACCAGTCTACTAACGTGATGTTTCACGTGCCCCTTAACACTACTCGTGCATAGCCCTTAAACACAAGGCCGTCGCAATATTTCATCCTTTGAAGGGCAGCGATCCGTATATAGTAACAAAGGCGTATGGTTTTGGGTGTTGTGGGTATGGTCTGAGAGCCAATTTGGCTAAAATGGACTGAAACGGAGTTAATTGTCCCTTTAAAATACTACAGATTCAAAGGGAATTTTCGAAACATATAGGTAATGAAAGTTGAATGACTTCTGCTCGGGATCTGCTCTTCAAAAAAAAATCTTGCAATGCTCTTGGGGGAAAAAATCAGAATTTTCTTTAACCGACTTGTTAAAACCTTTAAGCCAATAACTCTGTCATACTGGAAGTAATCAATACATATATGTGTTTGTTCAAGAGGTCTGAACATGCACGTTAAAACAAAAACTCATTTGGGACTAAAAAGGTAAGTTAAATTGTAACATTCAAGCCGTTAACATTATCCCATTTTTTTTTAAACTTTCTGTACAAATACATTTCACCAGCGACCCTATATGAGGACACAACTCATATTTTTTACTGGTTTGCTGAAGCGAAATAATTGACATTAAAATGCATACCTAAACTGAGTCTTATGTGGCCCTTTTTCAATATATTTCATGAGAATTTAAGTAAAGGGTCAGGAATTGCATACATTTATTCAACTATTTCCTTCCACCTTTCTTGGTGTCAGATTAGAATAAAAAATCTTGGTTTCACTGGATTGTTATGATCCAAGGCATTTTAATACATGCATATACTTCAGAATTCTTACCGATATTCAGCAAAGAAAATGTTAGCCAAACCCATTAATTTCATACGATTTTTCCTGCTCTTTAATATGATTTTATGTCTGTCTCACTGATATATCGCCTTGCCTTTCTCTAAACTGTATCTAAATCATATATACACATAATTTATTAAATAAATTATAGTAATGTGCTCCTTCGCCTTATCTGTATTATCATAAAAAAGAAAGGTATAACATATAGTTCTGTTTTTCGTTACATATCAACAACAAGAGTGTCATACATAATGGTCCGTTAGCAATCCGGGTTCAACCAATAACGTGGCTCTGCAAGTGGATGGTCATGGTCTGTCCATAGTCAGTCAATTTCTCCTGATTCGGTGGTTTCTTCAACTCCTACAGATGACTGAATGCCACCATCCAAGCCACGGAGAGTGAATGCTTCGGTTAAATCTCTCGTGTTATACAATCCATGTAGGATAGATAAACTTTATATATTATGCTTAACATGCTTTACACTTTCATGCGTAACACTTGTTAAATATATATATATATATTTATATATATATATATATATATATATATATATATATATATATATATATATATATACTCAACAAGTGTCTATATAGCTGTCCCCCTTGCGCCTATATTGAGGAGCATTATTTATATTTACCTGTGGCGAGGAGGGCGGTTCTGCGCTATCCGGCCTTGCTTATGTGGTATCATTTTGGGGAAAAAGGTATTATGAAAAAATACACAAATATACTCATAACTTCTATGGCAATGTCAAATACCACGGCAAGCATGCATTGAGGTGCTACAGCCTAGTAATGCTCCTACCCAGGAAACATTACGTCACAGCCGTTGTACACCCTACGTGGCATTAACAAAAATATTTGCCATACTTCGCATATTAACGTCATAAAAACCCCGTATTTCCCTCACTTGCAACTGATAAGGTATGCATATTCCAGTTTCATTCTTAAGGAACAGATTCCTTGCCTTAAAACATACATTCAGTTCATCTTTAACATTTCCTTCCTTCAATCTATCCTTTGTACATCTAACAAAAATAATAATAAATGTGACCAGTCAGAGAATATCGAATATCTTTAGAGTTCCATTATGATTCGTAAAAGTAAACATCATCACTGACCAGGTCTTCAGGGTAAACATACCAAGGTATGGATTATTCTTACAGAATTATCAAACACAATACATAACAGCCACAATTCCTCATCTCCTTTAATACTTCTCCCAACCGAGGTAAAAAAAAGGGTTAATCAGCTAGTTTAGTTATATAAATTACCTTTAAACAATTAAAAATATATGGTATTTATATATACCTAATATATGCAGGGTTGCGGCCACTAACAAATATGTACCAGATGGTTGCATGCTTGACCGATTTACCAAGATGAAGGGGGGTGGGGGGGGGGGGTGAGTAAAAGGGACGGTCACGTATGCATAACTGTTGCGGGGGTTTACCGATACGCTAACAGTGCAGACATCGTGATATAACCGCTTTACACAGAATTGAAGGCTATGGTAACGATGACTCAAGGATGGTGTCCAGCACATTTGATCAAGCTACTTACAATTTATCTTCATTCAAAACAACACCAATCCATAGATATAATAAATTCACATATATGATAATATTGTCCATTTTATATACATTTGACCATGTTTTTAAACCGGAAACTTTTGTCTAGTTCAACCAGACTTGAGCAAACTCTAGCTCATATACTCTGTCCAGCCATGAAGTTACAATAAGATCAAGTTAGTCCTGGGATTGATATCCAGCATCAAAGACACGGCCGAGGTATTAATGCTGCTGCCTATTGAATTTGTACTCGTGGGGGATGCCTATTGTACTCGCGGGTTGTCGTTATCGAAAAAGTCAGACAGTACATTCCTGTGTCGGATGTTGCTTCCGGCAGCAAAGCCAAAGCATTCCTGTGCTTGGTGATCTACATGAAATTTCTTGAAATGTTATGCAAGCGCAAGTTAAAAATTAACGTATGCGCATTCAATAATTAAAAGACACCTTTTATGCACAGTCACTGGCCATATAACTCTTATATACTGGTAGCTATATTCCGTGATTTTAGAGTCTCGAGTCATTCAACCTCAGCTTGTTCCTTGTGTGTCTAAGTAATTTTGAATATTACTGATTAAATTTTGGTTTAAAAGTGATTTTACCGCACAGTTGCAATGTTATTTTTAATTTTCCTGCAAAGTTTCACTCGTGTGTTTCTCTTTGAATCATTCCTCTCGCGTGTAGACTTTAGGTATGGCAAGCAATAATTTCCCAAAATTGGTTGTTCCGTGGCGAGAAATGAGTGGGCGTGCCCCTAGAGTAACTTTTGTAATTTTAATTTTATATATATTAGAAATACGAAATGTTTTTCGTTCGGGACAACTCGGATACGGCCGAGGCGCTCCGAGTGGGGAGGGCACAAGGCTGGCGCCAGTGAGCCAGACACGCTCCGCGACCCCAGTTTAGGAACTCCATTACATTGTAACTCCATGGTCCACCCGTTCTTTTCATTACACTTCTGTCTTTTCATTCAGGTTATACGTTAGATTTGGCAGCATCCATTTGAACCTGTCCATCCATTTGTAACCCTGTGGTGTCTTAACTTTATATAGATTCGACAAATTTTCATGAACCCCACTTTGAATTTTTACCTATAATATACTGATAAGCATTTATACCCAAGTTTGATTCTTTGCAAAATCGATGCATATTTAATGAGGTCAGATGTCACCAGACTTTCTTGTGGTTTTGCTGGGATAATTGAATAGGAATTCACTGGATGTTTATGAAATTCCCTGTGAATGTTTACAAACGTGATCACAAACAAATAAAAAACATTCTGATCACATAAGTCTTAGGTATCTTCAATTACAGAGGCACATTTCATTTAATTTAAATCAGTTCTTAAATCCACTGGATTCATGTACATTCTTGTAATCGTTATACCGCTCACATACTTTGTTAGAAACGCCCCTGTCAACCTAATTGTTCACGATATTACTTCAAAATTTATATTGTTTGCTACTACACATTAACTTTTTTTTTAATCTTTTATCCTTATTCAACAGTGTTCCAACTGGCCATTGGATTTGATTACACACCAACAATTATAAAAAAAACAGTTATATTTTAAGTCAAATGTACCCTAGATCACTTGACATGTTAAAGCTTAAATCTAAAACAACAATGTTCAGGGTATTTGGGAGTTGGTAGAAAGGTCAGGACAGGTAAAAAACGATGATTTTCAGGAGAGAAACTAGAGCAATTAGCATCACAAGTATTTTAATATTCGTCCAACTAATGCTTAACACATACAGTCTGCCAAAACAAGCTGTGGTGACAACGAGAACACATCATGTAAAGTCTGCCTGTGTGGGTTTGATCGTGGCGAGTCGCTCAGGACGTTAACCAGCATGATTATTGACCATGACATTTGCATCGACGATTGGCTCACAGTGCGTTTACACTCGTTAAAATCATAACATTGATATATTAGAAGTGTCGTTAAATTCAAATTTTCCATGTGACTGTGATTATCTGTTTAATTTAGTATATAGTATAATAGATAGTATATCAGTTGAATTATGATTACATCTCAATTTCAATAGTGGAGTTCCAGAGAGTGAAACCCCGCCTTGCGACCACCCCACCCAACAAATATGACATTTTATTTTCTTGGTTTCGAATATAAGATCTATGTAACTTAGAATTTCACAAATATGCCCACACCCAAATTACGACCCCTTAAGTCATTCCCAAAGGTGATCGAAATTGTGGGATTCCACTCTAGTTTATTATTTCAAAATATAAAGAAATCCATACATGATATATTACAGTAGTAACAAACTAAGAGGGACTCTGTCTTATAGGGAAACTCTACAGCGGTACTGATGTTCCTTATAACTGATTTTTTTATAACTGTTAACAGTGTAAAAATCAAAGAGTGTTGAGATGGAGTTTAATTTTACAGGATTAAAATCTTGAAATCAGACACATTAAAGGGAAAGACAATATACTTGCTGTTTGCTTATCGAGATGTTTATGAAATGTTGTAAACAAGATATTTATGTAATGTTGTAAATTAGATGATTCTTGAGATATTGTAAAGATTTAGTGATTATGATCGCAAAAAAAAAGTTTTCCGAGAAAACTTTCTTTTTTTCTTACAAGAGGGGGAGTGTTACAGATGTCTGTTTTATTGTGAGCGATTGACATGTCTCTTTTATTGTGCGCCGTTGACATTCTGATTCATGTTTGGCTCAAGCCATGGGCGTTGCTATGCTAAAGCGTTCCTTGTTCTAGATGGCCCGGTGCGGCCCACATGTAAACACAGCGGTCATGCTAAATGCTAGTCTTGGGCTTTCTCGCCTGGGCCGGCCTGGCCGGGCCGGCCCACGTGTGAATACTGACATGTATTCCAATGGACACAGAAGAGTGTAAGTCAGTTGTGGACCTTTTCCGTGAAGTGCGGCAGTTAAAGATTTTTTTTCTAAGTTTGTGACGGATCTTATATAGTCTCCAGTTTGCTTTCGTGATTTTTACAAGGACTTCACTGTTGGGGTACAACAGACTTGTTTTGTGATTGAACTGGACTTTTAATCTCTGAGAAGATTTATGTAAACTGTTCATCTGGATTATATGCTTTTAAGGACTTTTGTCGCTGTGACAGTGGTGGTTTCCAGGTACTGTACACTTTATTTATATACTTGTATTGATTTACTGTTGTACTGCTGTTATACTGTTGGATTGTATTGATTTAGTGTACTGTTATATATGGATTGTTTTAAGAATAAATTATAATTATTTGATAACAAAAAAACACTGACTTCTTAATTCATTCCCCTAGACATGTCACGCTGCCTAGTGTTACATAACATGATTTTATCTCCATAACCAAATTTATGATCGTCACGACTACGTGATCTGGTGATATTAGGTTACGTAATAACATCCACTCATACATGAATGAACCTGGTAGGCATAATTATTTCGCGAAATATGAAACAGCATTCTTTGGAATACCGCCGATCCTGCAGACGTCAGCCCAGACGATTAAAATCTTAATAACCTTTGTTTAACTTGTATTTTTGTTAGTTGTACAGGGTTATTAACGTTTAATGGCTTTCAAAACCTCGGAAGCCCAACTCCTCACCTAGCTGTAAAAAGTGCACATAGCGCTACTGTTTGTGGGACGTCATGTGCACAAGACATGAAGCGCCACTGCAGTTTTAATTTTTACCAACCAAAGAGGCCGTATCAACAGCAAGTTAGTTATGTTTAGAGGTGCGGACCAACTGGACCGGACTTCTAACACAAAATACAGTGACCGCGTATCCCAGATGGATCGGACTAGAACTGAACCGCTTATTTGATAGGCCGATATCCATGGGTCAGTTGGTCCGGTCCAAAACACTAGATACGAATGGGGCCATGAACGGGATACATGGGAGTGGTCTTCTGCCTTTGTAAGAGGGAGTGCCTTACAGTTACGGAGATATCATAACAAAAGCGCCATACCATAAAATTAAATGCCAGACCGATTGACCTTCTTCTGAACATAGCAAGAGGGGACGACATATTTATCACGGGCGTATCCAGGGGGATACACCCTCCCATAGCTTTCCCTTGTACCTGTAACTGAACTTAATCAAACACTGATTTATGTTTGAAAAATAAAAAAAATGTATATATTTTTTTTACACCAAACTATATAACGTATATTTATAATATATAAATATATATATATATATATATATATATATATATATATATATATATATATATATATACACGTATATATAACAGTTTTCATAGTACCCACACATGCATATTAGCCCTCTAGGGAAGTATATATGTTTATTCAGGAGGTATGTCTTTAGCCTAAGGAGTTATATATTTAGTCTCAGGAGGTATATATTTATTCTCAGGAGGTACATATTTTGTCTCAGGAAGTATATATTTAGTTCATGGGGTATATATTTAGTCTCAGGAGGTATATATTTAGTCTCAGGAGGTATATATTTAGTCTCAGGGGTATATATTTAGTCTCAGGAGGTATATATTTAGTCTCAGGAGGTTTATATTTAGTCTCAAGAGGTATATATTAAGTCTCAGGAGGTATATATTTAGTCTCAGGAGGTATATAATTAGTCTCAGGAGGTATTTATTTAGTCTCAGGGGGTATATATTTAGTCTCAGGAGGTATATATGTAGTCTCAGGGGGTATATATTTAGTCTCAAGAGGTAAATATTAAGTCTCAGGAGTTATATATTTAGTCTCAGGAGGCATATAATTAGTCTAAGGAGGTATTTATTTAGTCTCAGGGGGTATATATTTAGTCTCAGGAGGTATATATTTAGTCTCAGGGGTATATATTTAGTCTCAGGAGGTATATATTTAGTCTCAGGAGGTATATATTCAGTCTCAGGAGGTATATATATTAGTCTCAGGAGGTTTATATTTAGTCTCAGGGGGTATATATTTAGTCTCAGGAGGTATATGTTAAGTATCAGGAGTTATATTATTAGTCTCAGGAGGTATTCATATAGTCTCAGGAGGTATATTATTAGTCTCAGTAGGTATATAATTAGTCTCAGGAGGTATTTATTATAGTCTCAGGGGGTATATATTTAGTCTCAGGAGGTATATATTTAGTCTCAGGAGGTTTATATTCAGTCTCAAGAGGTATATATTTAGTCTCAGGAGGTATATATTTAGTCTCAGGAGGTATATAATTAGTCTCAGGAGGTATTTATTTAGTCTCAGGGGGTATATATTTAGTCTCAGGAGGTATTTATTTAGTCCCAGGGGGTATATATTTAGTCTCAGGAGGTATATATTTAGTCTCAGGGGTATATATTTAGTCTCAGGAGGTATATATTTAGTCTCAGGAGGTATATATTTAGTCTCAGGAGGTATATATATTAGTCTCAGGAGGTATATATTTAGTCTCAGGAGGTATAAGTTTAGTCTCAGGAGGTTTATATTTAGTCTCAAGAGATATTTATTTAGTCTCAGGAAGTATATATATTTAGTCTCAGGAGGTATTTATTTAGTCGCAGGAGGTATATATTTAGTCTCAGGAGGTACATATTTAGTCTCAGGAGGTATATATTTAGTCTCAGGAGGTATTTATTTAGTCTCAGGATGTATATATTTAGTCTCATGGGGTATATATTTAGTCTCAAGAGGTATATGTTAAGTATCAGGAGGTATATATTAAGTCTCAGGAGGTATATATTAAGTCTCAGGAAGTATATATTAAGTCTCAGGAGGTATATATGAAGTCTCAGTAGGTATATATTTAGTCTCAGGAGGTATATGTTAAGTATCAGGAGGTATATATTTAGTCTCAGGAGGTATATATTTAGTCTCAGGAGGTATATATTTAGTCTCAGGGGGTATATATTTAGTCTCAGGAGGTATATATTAAGTCTCAGTAGGTATATATTTAGTCTCAGGAGGTATATATTAAGTCTCAGTAGGTATATATTTAGTCTCAGGGGGTATATATTAAGTCTCAGGAGGTATATGTTAAGTATCAGTAGGTATATATTTAGTCTCAGGAGGTATATATTTAGTCTCAGGAGGTATATATTAAGTCTCAGGAGGTATATATTTAGTCTCAGGAGGTATATATTTAGTCTCAGGAGGTATATATTAAGTCTCAGGAGGTATATATTAAGTCTCAGGAGGTATATATTTAGTCTCAGGAGGTATATATTTAGTCTCAGGAGGTATATATTAAGTCTCAGGAGGTATATATTAAGTCTCAGGAGGTATATATTAAGTCTCAGTAGGTATATATTTAGTCTCAGGAGGTATATGTTAAGTATCAGGAGGTATATATTTAGTCTCAGGAGGTATATATTTGGTCTCAGGAGGTATATATTTAGTCTCAGGGGGTATATATTTAGTCTCAGGAGGTATATATTTAGTCTCAGGAGGTTTATATTTATTCTCAAGAGGTATATATTAAGTCTTATGAGGTATATATTTAGTCTTAGGAGGTATATAATTAGTCTCAGGAGGTATTTATTATAGTCTCAGGGGGTATATATTTAGTCTCAGGAGGTATATATTTAGTCTCAGGAGGTTTATATTCAGTCTCAAGAGGTATATATTTAGTCTCAGGAGGTATATATTGAGTCTAAGGAGGTATATATTTATTCTCAGGAGGTACATATTTAGTCTCAGGAGGTATATATTTAGTCTCAGGGTATACATTTAGTCTCAGGAGGTATATATTAAGTCTCAGGAGTTATATATTTAGTCTCAGGAGGCATATAATTAGTCTAAGGAGGTATTTATTTAGTCTCAGGGGGTATATATTTAGTCTCAGGAGGTATATATTTAGTCTCAGGGGTATATATTTAGTCTCAGGAGGTATATATTTAGTCTCAGGAGGTATATATTTAGTCTCAGGAGGTATATATATTAGTCTCAGGAGGTATATATTTAGTCTCAGGAGGTATATGTTTAGTCTCAGGAGGTTTATATTTAGTCTCAAGAGATATTTATTTAGTCTCAGGAAGTATATATATTTAGTCTCAGGAGGTATTTATTTAGTCGCAGGAGGTATATATTTAGTCTCAGGAGGTACATATTTAGTCTCAGGAGGTATATATTTAGTCTCAGGAGGTATTTATTTAGTCTCAGGATGTATATATTTAGTCTCATGGGGTATATATTTAGTCTCAAGAGGTATATGTTAAGTATCAGGAGGTATATATTAAGTCTCAGGAGGTATATATTAAGTCTCAGGAAGTATATATTAAGTCTCAGGAGGTATATATTAAGTCTCAGTAGGTATATATTTAGTCTCAGGAGGTATATGTTAAGTATCAGGAGGTATATATTTAGTCTCAGGAGGTATATATTTAGTCTCAGGAGGTATATATTTAGTCTCAGGGGGTATATATTTAGTCTCAGGTGGTATATATTAAGTCTCAGTAGATATATATTTAGTCTCAGGAGGTATATATTAAGTCTCAGTAGGTATATATTTAGTCTCAGGGGGTATATATTAAGTCTCAGGAGGTATATGTTAAGTATCAGTAGGTATATATTTAGTCTCAGGAGGTATATATTTAGTCTCAGGAGGTATATATTAAGTCTCAGGAGATATATATTAAGTCTCGGGAGGTATATATTAAGTCTCAGTAGGTATATATTTAGTCTCAGGAGGTATATGTTAAGTATCAGGAGGTATATATTTAGTCTCAGGAGGTATAAATTTGGTCTCAGGAGGTATATATTTAGTCTCAGGGGGTATATATTTAGTCTCAGGAGGTATATATTTAGTCTCAGGAGGTTTATATTTATTCTCAAGAGGTATATATTAAGTCTTAGGAGGTATATATTTAGTCTTAGGAGGTATATAATTAGTCTCAGGAGGTATTTATTATAGTCTCAGGGGGTATATATTTAGTCTCAGGAGGTATATATTTAGTCTCAGGAGGTTTATATTCAGTCTCAAGAGGTATATATTTAGTCTCAGGAGGTATATATTGAGTCTAAGGAGGTATATATTTATTCTCAGGAGGTACATATTTAGTCTCAGGAGGTATATATTTAGTCTCAGGGTATACATTTAGTCTCAGGAGGTATATATTTAGTCACAGGAGGTATATATTTAGTCTAAGGAGGTACATATTTAGTCTCAGGAGGTATATAATTAGTCTCAGGAGGTATTTATTTAGTCTCAGGAAGTATATACATTTAGTCTCAGGAGGTATTTATTTAGTCGCTGGATATATATATTTAGTCTCAGGAGGTACATATTTAGTCTCAGGAGGTATATATTTAGTCTCAGGAGGTATTTATTTAGTCTCAGGAGGTTTATATTTAGTCTCAGGGGGTATATATTTAGTCTCAGGAGGTATATGTTAAGTATCAGGAGGTATATGTCAAGTATCAGGAGGTATATGTTTAGTCTCAGGAGTTATATATTTAGTATCAGGAGGTATATGTTTAGTCTCTGGAGGTATATATTTAGTCTCAGGAGGTATTTATTTAGTCTCAGGGGGTATATATTTAGTCTCAGGAGGTATATGTTAAGTATCAGGAGGTACATGCATGTATATGTCAAGTATCAGGAGGTATATGTTTAGTCTCAGGAGGTATATGTTTAGTCTCAGGATTTATATATTTAGTATCAGAAGGTATATGTTTAGTCTCAGGATTTATATATTTAGTATCAGGAGGTATATGTTTAGTCTCAGGATTTATATATTTAGTATCAGGAGGTATATGTCAAGCATCAGGAGGTATATGTTTAGTCTCAGGAGGTATGTGTTTAGTCTCAAGAGGTATTTATTTAGTCTCAGGAAGTATATATATTTAGTCTCAGGAGGTATATATTTAGTCTCAGGAGGTATTTATTTAGTCTCAGGAGGTATATTATTAGTCTCAGGAGGTATATATTTAGTCTCAAGAGGTATATGTTTTGTCTCAGGGGTATATGTTTAGTCTCAGAAGGTATTTATTTAGTCTCAGGAGGTATATTATTAGTCTCAGGAGGTATATATTTAGTCTCAGGAGTTATATGTTTAGTCTCAGGGGGTATATGTTTAGTCTCAGGAGGTATTTATTTAGTATCAGGAGGTATATTATTAGTCTCAGGAGGTATATATTTAGTCTTAGGAGGTATATGTTTAGTCTCAGGGGGTATATGTTTAGTCTCAGGAGATATATATATATATAGTCTCAGGAGGTATATATTTATTCTTAGAAGGTATATATTTAGTCTCGGGAGGTATATATTTAGTCTCAGGAAGTATATATTTAGTCTGGGGAGGTATATTTTTAGTCTCAGGAGGTATATATTTAGTCTCAGGAGGTACAAATTTAGTCTCAGGAGGTATATGATTAGTCTCAGGAGGTATATTTTGTTACAGATGTCTGTTACATGTGTTGTTTACATTATATTCGTGTGACGCCAGCGTGGCTCGTTGCTGTAGCAACCTTGCCTGGCCGGGTGTTGCAGGCTCGGTGTCATACGCATTGGTTGAACTCTGACGTGTAGAACACAGTGGGCATGCTGATCTCAATCTTTCTGGTCTGGGCGCGCTCTATGAGCGTGTGTCTTGTAATGTTTTTTGGGCGGGTGCTATGTATTGTTGGGTTCTTTCGATTGTTCGTGAAATAGAATTTTCTGGAATGATTTGATGAAAAGTTATAAATAGGGGGCTGTGTTTTAGAGCCGAGGGAGTAGAGAAAAATATTCGATCTGCCAAGGAAGAGTGTGAGTCAGTTTTGGGACATATCCGATAATTACAGTAATATCAGGTATTCTTTGAACTCTATGCAGATGTAGTGGGACTGACTGGGATTATTACAATAACTTCACTTTTGGAATGATTTTGTAGTTGAATTGGACTATTATTATCTGAGAAGATTTATGTGAACTGTTCATCTGGATAATACGTTTGAAAGAACTTGTTGTCGCTGTGACAGTCGTGGTTTCAAGGTACTGTACACTTTAAATATTATACTGTGCAACTGTAATGATTTGATGATGTACTGTTGTTGTACTGTGTAATTTTATTGATTTAGTGTATTGTAATTTTAGGGTTGTTTTAAAAATAAATTATTATTTGTTAACAATTATTTGTTAAATTGATATTATATTTTATTATTTGTTAACAAAAAAAACACTGACTTCTTTATTCATTCCCCTAGACATTTCACGCTGCCTAGAAACTGACTTTTATTTATCTCCGTAACAAAATGTATGCTCGTCACGACGACGTGATCTATTGTTATTAGGTTCCGTAACAATATATATATATATATATATATATATATATATATATATATATATATATATATATATATGTAACGGAAGGTCGGTAAGTCAGGGTCCGTAGTCCGCTCGCACACACACAAATGGTATTAACGATAAGCTGGCGACATTAACACTGTTTTTTTCTGCAACAAAGCAGACAAGATCTGATACGACGTGTTGGCGATAGCTTGACATGAGGCTGGACTCACGTGATATAAAACATCATGTTATTTACAAATATTGGACTGTTTATAATGTATACCAATGAACTCAAATGCAATTTATGTATCTGCAACAATTATACATAAGATATTCAATATATGTATGTTTACCTGAAATCTTCATGTTATTATATCACCACCATGTTATTTTACATGTCTTATACACAACTCCTATGTCATACTATCTTACATCTTGATTATACATATTAATTTCTAATCTCATTCTCTCTTGTTTATATTTATTTCCATCTTAATATACATACCAAAGTAAAATTATGTTTGTGTACAACCTGTTTATATATCTTAATTATGCACAAACAATACATCTAAGATTTCACTTTGTTTTTTTCTCCGATCAATAATAACTTACATTAAGAAAGTACATGAATGTAAAACATCTAGGCTAACTATCAATCTTAAGTATATTAATGTTTCATATGTTATCATTCAAAGTAATCCTGTTATACTGTTACGGGTTATTACAAGTCAATATGTATATACGTACACGACCAATGAGTGATGTTTATTTCTAAGTTAAACTTCCGGGGTGTTTTTTTTTCTGTGAGCAGTTGAATGGAAGAGTAAAGGCGGTACCATACTCTGTTTGACGGGACGGATATTTTTTTTTGTAATCTCCCCTTGGAAACTTAGGAAACGTAACTCGGTATATATTAATTACTTGTAGGAGTAGGATATCTTTAGTTTATCATAAAAATTTACATTACTTTGTAACATAATAAATATTTAAGGTCTTATGAATGTTATAAAAGGGGTATGGTTTATAAATGGAACAGCGAATCAAAACAACGAGGCCGCCGCACGTAAACAGGTGGTTCCCGAAGACGAAGCATCAACACGGACAGGCGCAGAACGGTAAGTGAAAGTTGTGTATGAATTTAACGGGAGTTTTGCAGCAGGACTATCACAGGTGAGGTTTAAAATCAGTAAATAAGTGGAAGGTTACTGGTAGTCAATCAAGGGTAAACGAGCAGTGGTACTGGTACTTAATAATGCAAAAGGTTCAGATATATAAAGTTGAAAGTAAATTGGTAGATTTCCACAGTGAGTTGTGCCACAGTGCTAACTGGTTTTAAGTTTAAAATACATTTTCGGGAGGTGTATGAACGTAAGTAGGAATTTCTAATTCATATCGCTAGCATTCTGTTGTAATTCAAGTTATCAAAAATAAAAGAAAGAGAAAAAAGGGGGCGGGGGAGGATATCGGTCAGCTCGAATTAGTGCATGCATCCACCGATAGATGGCAGCACGGTTATAGTCATAACACCTGCTTTTCTCTGAGAGAGAAGACTCTTGCTGTGGAACCATTTTCTCTTTACTCATTATATTTATGCTGCAGAACCATTTTCTCTTTACTCATTATATTCATGCTGTAAAACCAGTTTCTCTTTACTCATTTTTATATTTATTTTATAAAGGGATACATGATTTTATATCATGATTCAATACGAGTAAAACATTAAATTCTGTTATGTTTTAAATTCTCTCTTTATCATTCTATGCATTTTCAAAATAATTTTTAAATATTGCTTTTGCCTTAAGAATGGGGAGGAAAATAGAGGTTGGACAGACGGAGATAACGCAAGTTAGATGTACCGGTACAGATACAGTTATTTTATTTACCCTCCTTTCTGCCTCACGTGGAATTCTATCTGGACACGTGGTGATTATACAGACACTTGGAAATAATCTTGACACCTGGAAATGCTCTTTTGGCGATCAGCAATAATATGGCATACTGGGTTGAGGTGTAGGTCCCTTTTTAAAGGTTTAAAGGAATACATTCTGGGAGTTTCCCGTGCAACCAAAGAACCCGAGGTCGAAGGTTCGGGGGTCCCGTAGTAATAAGGGTATATCATTTGAGCACCCAGATAGGAAAATATTAATATTATTATTTAGGGAATATTATATATACATTAAATTTACCATCTGGCATCTATCTACAATATTATGAATTTACTTTTACCTACCGGTAACAAAGCAGACAAGATCTGATACGACGTGTTGTCGATAGCATCACATGAGGCTGGACTGACATGGTGTACCTAACAGGATCGTCAGTAGGGGCACATCACGCCCAGGTACCCATGCCTTGCGAACTGTCCTATTGTTGCTTTTCCGTTTCCCAAAAACCGGTCAGGGAAGGTTTTATGCAACATAGCCGTTCTGTATCGAAAATCTACGGCGATCCACGGGATGGTGAGGGTCTATATGCATAATAATTGTATTGATATCGCCTCCATTCCGGCCTCTGTAAAATATAAATCTAAACGCTAATGATAAATATAGAACTTATTTATCCGAAGGATTTATTTCTTTTCAGGGGAAAAAATCAGAGACTCTGAGATCAATACAATTTCCGTTGAAAGCGTCACCAAGACCCCCATGGCAACAATGCCATAGAAAAGGAAAACAGAGAAAAATAATTATACAGAGGAGACCAGCCGGCTATTCTCCCGATTTCACACTCGCTACATCCTCCCCACTTCGAAAAATTTGTCGACCCGACCACCTCTAAGGCTCGTAGTGATGGCCCATTACAAAAGTAAGCCCAACTTGTTGGTCATGATCACTTAAGGAGATTATAAAACTAGAATACGGGTAGTCGACAAGCGACTACGTGTATCCGCCTAAATCAGAGTGGAACGGGTGAAGTGAGGCATGGATTGAGTGGCAAGGGGAAATAGAGTGAAGTGTTGCATATTAGCATGGATGTCTGCAGCCAAATTGTGTATGTAGGTTGCGCCACCTACCACAAAATCCAGAAAGCCGTCCAAGTTGTATACATATGCAAACTTTAAGGCAGATAAGTCATACCACTTCATGTATATGAGTGATTTTTGCCCTTGGCAGACAAACAGATGAACGCTGTGCAAAAATGGTTGCAGGTGGCGCCACCAGTTTTGCGTATGATAAAGAGCTATGCGAGAACTATACACATGCAAAACTTTGGCCCAATCGGTCAAACGGTTCCCAAGATATGAGCTTGGATATCTGCTGCATAAACTAGAATGTAGGTGGCGCCACCTGTAATAAAATCAAGAGAGCTGTCGGGGATGTATAAACCTGCAAAATTTTAGGCAGATATGTCAATCCACTGCTGAGATATGATTGATTTTATCCCATGGCAGACAAATAGACGGGAGCTGTGCAAAAATGGCTGCAGGTGGCGCCACCAGTTTTGCGTATGATAAAGAGCTATGTGAGATCTATACAGATGCAAAATTTTGGACTAATTGGTCAAACGGTTCCCGAGATATTAGCTTGGATGTCTGTAGCGTAAACGTGAATGAAGGTGGCGCAACCTGTCATAAAATCAGAAAAGCTATCCAGGATGTATACGCATGCCGAATTTCAGGTGAATTAGTCAAACCACTGTAGAGATATGAGTGATTTTAACCCAAGGCAGATGAACAGATGGACAATGTGCAAACATGGTTGCAGGTGGCGCAACCATTTTTTTGTGTATGTTATAAAGCTCTCCAATGGCTACATTTGTGCAAAAAAAAAAAAATTTCCTGATCGGTTAAACGGTTTCCGAGATGTGTGGGTTTATGTGTGGAAACAGACGCACAAACGGACGCAGAGCGCAGAGGAAAGGTCAGAGGTCAAAACAAAATCGGGGCGCAGCAGTTCACATGTGACCCGAACATAATCCCGGGTTTCATAAAATTCCGCCCAGCGGTTACGGAGGAGTTCTCCGGACACCTACGCGGCGGCGGCGGCGGCGGCGGCGCCGGTGGGCTGAAAACATAGTATCCGCAAAACTCTGTTTTGGCGGATACAATAAGTGAAGTAATCCCCAGATTGGATCCAACGGGGGAGGGGGGGGGGGGAGGTGTCTTTTACTAGCGGTTCGTCGCAATGCGGATTAAATTGAGGTTCTGCACCCTTAAATATGATCTCCTCCCCATTAAAGGTTTCGGTATGGGCTTCTAATTGTTTCCATGTTTCTCTCTCTGTCGCTCTGTCTAACATACCCTCCTCAGGGGAATGGCTTGCATGACAAGCGGTGGGAAAACCGGATGGTGAACTTGAACAAGAATTGTCTATATTCGGTACAGAATGACTAACCAATATTCTATCGGGCTCCGTTTCAGAATGACTAAACGATATGCTATCGGCCTCCGCTTCAGAATGACTAACCGATATACTATCGGGCTTCGCTTCAGAGCGGGGGAAATTGGGAAATCCTGAATAATAGAAAAAAATGACTCCGATTCTTTTATACTTGAACTTCCAGTACCTTGCGGATGAAATTCAGTTTCCGACCAGGGAGTCAGTTGAAGCTACCATTGCCGTACCTTAAGACACATCCTCTGTGCCCTACCTGGGCTATAATAAATGCCTTCTCCTTGATAAAGCCCACCTCTGATTTAGGACGACCTTTCCTGACCAGTACTCAGCCTGTAGGATTCCTCACTCAAAGCAAATTTGATAGAAAACTTACACATCTCATTAACACAATAGGCCTAAATACATCAGATTACCCAGGACACGGTTTCAGGAGGGGTGGGCCCTCCTGGGGACTCCAGTGTGGCCTGTCTTGAGATGTTATACGTATTATGGGTGATTGGAAAGGCAATGCCTACAGTGCTTACCTACATATCCCTCTCTCCTCCCATCAACAGTATGCTTATATGATGGGATACTCTATTCCTCTCCCTTAAGTTTGGGTAATTTTGGGGTTAAAGTGAGATGGCAGTGATTGGTATTTTAAGGAAGAGATATCAGGGTCTTCACCCCTGACAGTGTGTGTTTTTCGCTGTGGCCACAATTTGTTGCCACAGCAGACCATAAATAAATTTCCCCCATTTACCAAGTACTTTATGGTTGTCACTTGTTCTTTGTTTCCCTTGCATGAGTCGATGAATGGGACTGAGACAGTTGGGTGACACTAAAACGCCGTGTTTACCGATGCGTCTACACATGCTGCCGGGTTTGTATATGGTCATAACTGGGGTTATGTTAGTTTCCCACACCACCTGCCACTAGCAGCCGACGTTCATATTAACTGTAAAGAAACCCTGGCGGTTGTATTTGCGGCAAAGCGCTTGGCTAAGCAATGGGCTAACTCGACCGTGAGAGTATTTACTGATAACGCCACGACAGTTGCATCACTAAGGAAGGGTTCTTGTATTAATCCACTAGTCATCGAAGCACTCCGCTTTCTGTTCTGGTTATCAGTTGTATTTAATTTCGAAATATGCGCCCATTTTATACGAGGAAAATATAACTTACTCCCTGATGCAATATCTAGGTTACGCCAGCCTGGTCAAATTCGCCGTTTATCCTCCTTATTTGGATATTCCCCTTTACAGGCATATTTAGTTGACACAATTTTTCCTCACCACATATCAACTGTGGCTCATTTTTCTCTCCAACCGCAGCTCCGAAAGCTGTTCGACTGGAGCATGAACTGGACAAGAACATAATGGAACTAAGACCATCCACGTCTGCGGAGTCAACGAAGCAGTCATATAAACATCATCTAAAGACCTATACAGATTTTTATAAGTACATGAACTACCATTCTGTTCCGGCATCAGCTACCACTTTATGTCGGTTTATCTCCGTTCTGGCAAGCGTATAGCTCCTACGTCTATCGCTAAATGCATATCTATCGTTCGGCTGCTGCACCTTGAATCAGGTTTGCTAAACCCCCTAACAGACAACTGGATACTCTGCTTGCTTATCCGGGATGTCAAACGTAGGAGCTATCAAGTTCCGCAGAGAAAACCGCCGGACATTCTGTTAGCTATTCGGAACACTACCAACATAAACAATCAAATCGAAGTCGCATTTTGGGCTATTTGCCTATTTCTGTTTTTTGGGCCATTACGTAAGTCCAACGCTATGCCGGACTCAATGTCGTCCTTCGACCAGACAAAACACCTGTCTCACAGCGACATCAACACCCCAACCATTGGGCCTGTCGGCTACCGTGAAATGGACGAAAACTATACAGTTTCGTGATCTCCAACTTAATATCATATTACCGGCCTTACCGAATCACCCTTTGTGTCCGGTCCGAGTCTTCCTGGCTAGCTTCCGGTTATCTCATGGCGCATGTGCTTGCGGACCCCTGTTCGTTTATCCAATAACCAACGGAATAGCGCCCATGCTTCCCACAAAGTTCAACCACCTACTTCGATCTCATCTTTTGCGCGCGGGCTTCCGGCCGGATAACTTCTCTGGACACAGCTTTCGCAGAGGAGGGGCTACTTGGGCCCACCGGATAGGCCTGTCACCCGATCTCATTCAGTCTGGGGGACTGGAAATCCGACGCCTTCAAATTGTACGTCTCCCCCTATATCGATACTCATTTAGCCCATATGAGACAGTTTGCAAAACATCTTACATCAATGCCACATAGTCGGAAGGAGGGGCTGGCATAGACTGAGCCTAACGGCCTTAATAATTTTATTCTGTCAAGCAGTGACACGTATTTTGTGTATTGAGTGACGATCAATTATTCTATCTTACTTAAGTTTATCAATTTTATAGTACCACCTACTACATATTTAATATGATACTATTTCTATATATCTAAGGTTAATCCTAATTTTGAATTAAAATTTTGGACTCATTGTTTTATTATGGTTTTATTGTTTTATCTATCATGGCGCCGCTCCATTATGAAACAAAATTAGGTTGTAATGAATTTGTAACTCTGACGCATTAAATAGATTGTCACCAGATTATATACCCCCTACATTTGCCATATGTGTTTGTGTTTTTGTCTCAATTAGGATGGGAGGTGCAATTTAAATACGTTATGTTCATTATTGTATACACTCTTATGCCTGTGACCAACTGAGGAAACACCCATGGAGAAACGTTAACTGTCCCGTGAGCTCAATTGATTGACTGTTTTAAGTTCATGATATGGGTATCATTAAAACAAACAATTTTGATGCACAAAATGTCAAATATGTCATAGATCTCAAAGGAATTCGACCATTCATTCTTAGTCACATATGGATTTCTTATCCTCTTGAGCACCTTCCATTCTTTGTCACACTTTACAATATATAATACATTTTTGAATGGAATATATATATATATATATATATATATATATGTATATATATATAATATGTGTGATTATATATATATATGTGTGTGTGTGTACATATATATGTAATTATATATATATATATATATATATATATATATATATATATATATATATATATATATATATATATATACATATATATGAAACAACCGCTGTACATCGTATATGATTGAAATTAAGCTCAAATTCTTTCATTCTCCAATCAGTGTTGTTGTCAATGAACTGTTCTGTGATAAACGTGAATGTTTTATAGTACAATTATTAATACACCCGTGAATGTTTTATAGTAAAATTATTAATACTCATAATCGATTATGTATTCCTGTACTTTTATTGTGAAACCTGTACACAGGGACTAGATGATTGTCGTAGGATGCTGTGTGTATACAGAGAGGCCTTCTTGTGTGTATGTATGTGCATGCGTATTACCGTGTATTTTAAATACAAATGTACAAGCTTATTCTTCCTGTTCATTATTTCCCTTGAAGACCATTTAGTTCAGTTTTATCCCACATACGACAGAGACTGTAATTATAAGACCGGTTAATACATTTTAATAATTATTTATAACACAACAACACACCCGTGACGTTTTAAACATTTTGTTGCATAGGCCACATAATACAGTGGAATAACAAAAAGATAATTTTGTAAATTAATAAGCAACAAATAAGAAAGTTTGTTTTATATTATACTAATCACCAATTTTATTAAACACCAAATTATACTTGTTGATGCTCTAGAAAGAATTAAATTAAATTAAATTGTATTCTCGATAAGAGGGCCTCAGGCTCTGATTCAGAGTATCAAACTGCTTTTCCCCTTTACCCACAGTTTCCGTTTACGCTCGGTGGCGCTGCGATAGCCCATCCGAAAAAAATGGATTTTTGGAGGAAAAGGAAAATGCGCCCCCATCCCTTATGACATATTTGTCATTTTAACTTTTTTTCCCGAAAGTTAAAGACGTAAAACGTGCTTATCCGAGGCGTGGCCATGCACAGAGAAGTTCCTTGACAAAAGTCCTGTGCCAACACCCTTAATTATAATATTGATGTAAAAATGCTAAAATGGACCAGCATGACAAGCTTGTTTTATCTATGTGAGTATAACAAGTTTAGATCAAGTAAAGAAGGCATGTTCTTCAAGACAAAATCCTTGAGTAATCGTATTCAACCTTTGACAACATTTTATATAATCACGTGACCTGTAAGCTGTCAGCCATTGGCAGTAAGATCGTTTTTATAAAAAAAAATAAATGCAAACAGGTAAATATACAGTAGTTTTTTTTTTCCGTCGAAATTGTATAAATTATAAAAAAATAAAATATATGATCTGATGAAATGAAACATTAAATGAAAAATTCCAAAACAGAAAATTCAGAACCATCTGACGAATAAGAGAAACACACGCAAGCTATCCGATAGCAACTCATAGATTAACAGTGGCGGCTAAACCTTGCAGATTAACACCCCGTTTATTTAAATAACCCGCTAAAAATATTATCGGTTGACTAAAGATATTCAGTTAAACGGGACAGACTGTACTTTGGAATTTTATACACGCACAATTCAAAGCACCGGAAAATTACAGTGCACTTGAGTACAAGTGCAACCGGATGACCTGTACTTAAGCACTTCATTATTCGACAGTTACAAGTGAAAATACAGGAATTTTTCGATATACCGAATACATATACGTTAAATCTAATTTAATGACATCTGATTTATATATAAATAAAACTATCTGGGTTGTTATTAATACCAGAAATATATGCATCCAAGTTAATGACGTGTATTCCTACCACAGAACTTAAACAAAAATAAACACTCAATTGCCACGGCACTATAATGCAATGCCAATGTTGAACAGTCAGTTTGTACAGGCTTCATGTTAATCTCAATAAACCCAATGAATAGAAAGTTGTCTATGGATTTTAGTATTAAGGAAACGAATATTTATTCATCTGATTTACTCTCAGGATAAATTATAGGTATGAGTATTGAAAATTTCATATTTAATCAAATATAATATAATAATTATAATAAAATATTCTGAACATTCTGGGGTTCTACATGCTATATTTGTGGTATGTATATATCTAACTTTCAGAAATATTCCTTATGGTTTCGATACATTATCAACATATTTATTATTTCAACGTTTACAGTATCGATTTTTTACATCCCTGGAGAAATTGGAATTGCAGGTCACTGCCTGTATGCATTTACATGATTCCAGTAAGTTTAAAGAGCTCCATAAGTTTGTTTCAGTTCCCAACTTGTAAAAGCTCAAATGGGCTTGAGGGTATGATTTTCTAAAGACTTTCACAGGGCATTTAGACAAAGCTAAAAATAGCAGATCAAAAGCGTTTTCTGTTTAAATGAATTTATCATCATATATGACCCTTTAACAGAAATTACTTGAAAATGTCTCATTAATACAACTATCTTACCCGAATAGTTTTGAGGAACATTATGAAATATTCTAGAAAGTGACATTTTCAAAGGGTTCTCCGTGAAACACGTTGCACACCATCTTGATATGCCGGTGACGGGCCAAACGACAATATGCTAATGACCATGACAAGGAGGCTGACCACGTGCCTTCATAGCGAGGCACCAAGAGAGCCAGCTGTCCATATGATATGACTAGGTATGGGTCTGTAGATAGAAATATCATGCAAGACCAAGGTAAGAGTGATTTAAAAAATACAAATTATTCATCCAGTCATTTAGTTAAATCAATTAATGTATATCTCTTACGGGACCATCTAACATTACTTTATTTATATTCAAAATTTGGTCAATCCTTCCGGCTTAATACGAAAGTTAATATATGTCATTATCCTTTATTATTGATAACCATACAAAAACACAACACATGAAAAGTGTAAGATTCATAAACAGTTCCGTGGAAATCGCGCAACAATAAATTGTGACGTACATGTAACGTTCCAGGGCAAAACTGATGCCTTGGATTATAAAGTGTTCCTATTTTGTATTATTCTGGAAGCTTTTCGCACATGTATGTGTGCCTTTAGAATATGTGATGATTTTTTTTTCTATTTGACTCGAGATGAAATCAGCCTGATATCTCGAGGCCTGGACCCTCGAGTCAAGTGAGAGTCCCTAACAAGTGGACTCGCGTCGAAACCCGATTCCAAGTCCGGACTTGATTCCTCGTCACCGTTAACAAGTTCAGGATCATACTTTCATGTCGATTACTAGCCTCTTCCACAGGCTCCGATAGAGCCTGTGGATAGGGAATGAAAGGCATTCGCTGATTGGCCAGATTTACGGAATTTTCTCATTGGCCAATCCCGGGTAAGCCCCTGCGTGGCTCTGTCAATAAACACGCGCACATGGTGCTGGCTGTCAGCGGACGAGTACTTCAAAGGGATCTTTTAACCATCGGGGTCCATGATGAAGGAACAATAGACACATATTGTAAAGACAACTGCTATTTATTACGGAAGCAAAATGTCATCTGTATGGGTAAAGGACACGAAGTGGGATATGCATATATGTCAAACCTTAGGCTAAACAGAATGTCGGTGTGCTCCTAAGGCCTTAAGGCTTGTCGTCAGGGTAAGTCGAGTAGTGTTTATTTCTGACAAACAACCCATTGCCTGAGGTTTGTCAAAATGTGTGGGACAGCATTAGCCCTAGACAAAAAGAATCGCTTAGAAAGAACAAAATTTATCATATTTTTTCAAAATCATTTTAGATTTCAATCATAATTCTTTTTTATAATGCCTGTGTATATATTATATAGTGTCAAGTGTCAAATATATTCACCTTGTGTTACTTTACTGGGCCTTAGATCCAGTATATATATATATATATATATATATATATATATATATATATATATATATATATACAAAAAGAATAGGTATGTATGTATGTATACTAGTATATATTCTGTCAGTTAAGTGACTCGTGTAACAGGATGAATGTATAATTTCATTATATGACCTGGTGTTTAATGACACTTGGCACAAAGATTCATATATTTTAACTCATATTTCATACATTGTGTAATATACCTTCCAGGTATCATGCCATAACCTTATAACAAATAAATCAAAAACTAAAATATATATTTGTCATATAAATATGTGCAGTATTTCTGATTTATCAATGAAAAAAAGCCGTTTAATAAATAAATATACTTGAATAAAATTAAGGTACTAAAATCAAAAACATTAGAAAAGAAAATACAGACATGTTAGATTAGAAGACAAATGATGCAACTTTGTTGCAGCAAATAAAAATAATTGACAAAGTTTGAGTTTTGTCCAACATTGTTTTATGAAGGAGAGACATTTGTTCAAGGCTAAATTGGATTTTCAGTGGTTAAAAAGTCAAACAGATGTAACTGTTCCAATATGAATAACATTTTAACTTGGGGACAAGTCTGAAGACCCTAAGTGTGAGTCAAAGATATCTTAAGAGGATCATCTGTTATAAATTTTAATGTGAAAAGATATGGCATTAATGCTCGCAGTTCAGTTACATCTTTTAAAAATAATACCAGCTACCCTGTGTATTACTAGGGTGCATGTATTTGATCATCTCCAGTTAGATATAGAGGTGTGCAGTATAACTTCTATAGGCATAATGTCTTTGGTTAAATGCTATAATGCTAAAGATTTATTAGCATGTGCTTGATAAAACTGCATTCACTCTTGCATCATTTCTGTTTATTATTTTTGGTCATATATGTTTCTTGGTAGAAAATGCAATATACTGGTAATGTTTATGATATATGTTCAGTATTAAAGATCAGTTGAGGTTCAACCTAGTGTCGGTCTCTTTCATTGCTTCCTTGAACATTTGTGCACATGTTCTCTCTCTCTCTCTCTCTCTCTCTCTCTCACACCCACACACATATATGACTATCAGTATATATTTTGGGCTGCATGTAATAGTGCATCAAATAATTTACTGAATCAAAGCCAGTCAACCAGCACTGAAGGGCTCACTTAATTTAATTTATTGCATTTACAGTAATATCCATGTCGTTTTGATAGTTTTGATCTCTAGGTGATACCTAAGGACATAAGTTATACATATAAATGGTGTAGTGGAGATTATTGTTTCATATTTTATGTGAGGGCAATAAACAGTAGTATATTCAGGGTTGCCATTTGACCTAGGTATAACCTATTTTACCCAATCCAGTGGATAAAACCTTGGTTAAAAGTATTTTTCCTAGGTTTTACCGATTATATACCCCAGGTCTGTGCCCAGTATATTAGAATATTTTTTTAAAGAAAAGCTTCTTTTGAATTGGTTAAAAGAAGTTAAACACACATTTTGAGAACATAGGTAGCTAAGCCAAGTGGCTCTGACCACATCACCCCTGTCTAAAGGAAGCTATTTACACCCATTTGCTACTTGCACTTTAACTCATGTTGGGTTGAGTGTACAAAGCACATCACTCTGAATTATATAAATTAGTGTTAAAACTAATTCTAAAGAATAACTTTTTACATGTAAAACCTATTTAACCTAAACTGGGATTTTTTTTGCTACTGACATGCTCCTATATATAGCAGGGTACATCTCAATAGCTGATCACTATATATTCAGCTGTAAATAAAGAACATGCTGTTGTACTCTTAGTAATTTCGGGACTAGTGCTGTTCTAAAATTTAAAGTTTTAGTTCCAGAAGGATACTGAGGAAGCACCCTTATGTCCATGACAAAATAAATTCATTTCATCAGTCACTATATTTTTGGCTTTTGTATAAGTTTCCAAACATGTTATATACTTAAATGATTTGTACAGCACATACTGAGTGAGCTGGTCTGAATCTTACATACAATCTGTACATAGTTTTAATTTTATCAAATTGATATGACCACTATAGAAGTATAATACAAAATCAGTTGTATATCAGCACAGACTTTATTTTTTCCAACCTTGACCTGTATCATATTCCCTGTCAGCATTATACAACTTACAAGTATTTCTCTGAGAAGAATATACAGCTGTTCTTAAGGAACAATAGTTTTTAAAACCTGTTTTTTTTTTAATTTTGAAAAAAAATTGTTGAAATGGTTTCCTCTGAGTATGTAACATGGCATTGTTGGCATATCTGTAGCCTTGCCTTCATGATCAGACACATCAATGGAATTTTATTGGACCATCTCTAATCGAAATCAAATGTGACATTGTAGGATTTTACCCAGAATAAAAATACAACAACAAAGTATTTAAAGTTTTAATTCAACAAAAATGTTAGAAAGGTCTCAAATGTATGATTTTAGTGTGCCCAGCTGAGTATACTGCCAGTCTTTGGGAAGCCTCTTAGAAAAGAGACGGTAACTGTAGCCCCCCCCCCCCCCTTATTGTATACCCCAGTGAAAGAGCCCAAGGTAATGAAAAAAGTGAATACTTGCTATGTGTTAGTCTATGTGAATCATATGTTAAGGTATAGCTCTGCAGCATTAATAAATTACTTGCATTTTTGGAGGTGAAAGTTAAAAGCACAAACCTTTAAACCTTGATTTGAACACTAATAAATTTTCAATGTGTATTTCATGTGAAAAAAAAATCCAATTGCAACTTAACCCACAACATGTTGAAATAAAATGTCCTGTAGTTTTGCAGGAAAAAAAAAACAATTAAGATCACTGTTACATGAAGGAGAAAATTGTTTAAGGACAGCATTTACATTGTGCCAATTACACGTATATGACTGCACAGTTTGAACGAGACAGTTGTCAAATACTATGCAGACAAAGATATATGATCATTCTATTCAAGTCATGGGAAGAACTATTTAGATATCTAAATAATGTTAATACATATAACAAATCCTTAATAAAACATGGATACAAGCACAGATCTTCTTCTATGGTAAAATATATACTTATGCAAGTCCACAAGGTCCAACAAAAATACTAATTTAAATATAGGAATAGGTCAGGGGATACCAATAATAAAGACCAGATTTGCCTAAAAACAAAAAGTTCATACCAGGTCTATTCAACCTTACATTATATTTCACTCATTGTTGTGGTTTAACCATAAGATCATAAGTTTTTTTTTTTCAAATCAGGCACCTGATAAAAAATAATAAGTAGATAAGCTGACACATGCCAGGCTGTTGCCTTTTATCTGAGTGCTTCAGTCTTGTGTATTTCTGTATTTATTGATATATAATAAAAAGTTGATATCTAAAGACAGATGATTTGCATTTCCTACCATGAGGGTTCATGGTTCAGTGATGAAGTCAAGTCCACACCATCCAAGTCCAAGTGCAAGAGTCCAGGTCACTCAAGTCCAAGTCCAAATCTGAGTCCTTAAGGTTTAAGTCTAATCTGAGTCCTTCAGGTTCAAGTCCAAGTACACCTTCTTCATGTCCGAGTCATTATGAACATGAGTCCAAGTCCAACATCATTGAGTCTGAGCCATTTTGAACACCAGACCAAGTCCACCTAAAAATCTCGCCCGAGTCATTTGGAACACGAGTCCAAGTCCAACTTCTTCGAGCCTGAGTCATTTGAACATGAGTCCAAAATTGACACAAATTTTCTATTAAAAGATCTTTTGAAAAGGATATTTGAGATAATCATGCAAATTTCATTAATTTTCAAGTGTGCTTTATTTGAATTTTAATTTCATTTAACTCCTGATACAGACCTAAAACTTGATATGTTTTGTCTTATTTTTGTTTAATGTTCAATTAGTAGTTAACCCATTGCACAATCTTAACATAATACGTGACAGAGTTTTCTTTTTTATTGGACTCAACAGGGGAGGACCCATGATTTAGAAAAGTGGAGTCCAACCCAGCTAGTATGACTAACGAAAACCCTTAAAATAAGGTCCCCAGGGCAGGTAAAATAGGGGATCCAGGCCACAAATGTTGTCTGAAACCCTTAAAAAAGGTTGCGGCGTATGGAAAAAAAGGAGGGGGGGGGGGGGGGGGGTCCTGACCTCTGGACCCCCTCAATCTGCTTCTGCTTGTGATGGACTCTGACTGATTTCTTGAATTCTTAAATAATTAAACCTGAGAGTCTAAGTACAAGTCCAAGTTCAGGACCTCCGCGTCCAAGTTTGAGTCCTAAAAAAGTGAACTCGAGTCTGAACTGGAGTCCAAGTCAAGACTGAAATTGTACAACACTGCCAAGTTCAGCCAGTGAATTTATTAATTCTCATTCAAAGTTTAAGACCCCTCATTCTGTAAGAGATGATATTAAAGTTCATGTGCATTACATAAAATAAATATGATATGGTTATATTGTACGATTATCATGTATTGTTAAAAATAGGGATATTAATAGAATGTTTTCATGAAATACTAATAATGATAAAACAAAGAAATAAATCTGGGAAAGTTTATTTATGAACCCAGCCTGACTTAAACATGACAGGGTTTTCTCTGATTTAATATGTCTTTTTTTAATAAAAACATGATATTTGTTGAACACAATTTTTCATATATTAGGTCATACTAATTATTGTTGATTGCATGAATATTTATATCAAAAGGTGAAATATATACTACCAAGGATTGAACTGCATTGTCTTTTATATTTTCGGTTAATGTGTTGTTTTAATGAATTAGCAGTCTTTAAACATTTAAGGTAATAAGAGAGTTACACATGTCACAATAATAATTTGTTGTTAAAAAACATAAACATTTAATCCAATATGCAAAACAATAAAAAAAATTAAAACAAAATGACAATCATTTATAAATATGTTGTTGTATCAAAATATCAAATAATAATATATGTTCATTTGGTTCAAAACTTTGGCATTTTTATCACATTGCCTACATTGTGTAAAAACATTTGTTTCCCCCCCCCCCCCCACACACACACACACACACACCAACCAAAGAAAAGGGGGCGTGGCACTAAAAAAAATTTCTGGGAAGAAAAACTTAGGCAGTTCAGGTATAATACTGCCCCTTCTGAACATATGGTACCTTTTAAATAGTTTAATTGTTAAAAAGCAAAACTTGGTCGTACTTTGATATTTTAATTATTAATTGATAACAGTCTGGCACACGAAGCATACAGGCAAAACTACACACATTATGTGTCACATGGACTTGAGCGATATCAGAAAGAGCAACGTTTAATACAGTATATAATTATGAATGCATATGTGGTACACTTATGATTGATAATAAGAAGCTGCAATAACCTGGGTATATGCCGTAGGTCAATGACACAGCGTCAGTTATCCTAATTTGAGTGACTTTTGATAGAGAAAATGTGTTTCGTGCCCATGACTCGCTTTCAGCTGTACCTGAACGGAATCGCGTACCACGCATGCGCAGCTTTAACTCATCTGAATAGATACGGGCGGAATCCCAGGCCCAAAATGGTCTCCGTTTACAGACCCACTGGGGGCTTGCGGAGCGCCACCGTGTGTCTGTGTAAGAGACTAGTCGATTACCGGTTTGCTCACAGCAGAGAGAGGGAGCGCCAGGAGCTCAAAATATTCTACATGAGAAATAAATTATGAACAAGCAAATTCAAGAAATTTATGTCCTTCGCTTTCGCCTTCAAGTCCGGGATGATTTTAAGGTCTATTTAAGCTATTTAACTTTCTGTATGGTATGACTTAGTGGTCAACAGATATAAATAGGTGATGATTGGTAAATTCAATTTAGTAAGCCAATAATTTGGCAAATTAATTCCTGTATATCTTTTGCGTTACCCTGTGGATATACCTTAAAAAACTTTAGTCAATCTTTCTAGAATTTAATGCCAAAGTTTAAATTTATTTTATTAACAATCATATGATACATCCACTTTCCTAGCCAATTTATTGCGAATCGCGCAACACCGATATACGTGAAAATAAATAAATATGGCTTAATGTCATTTCCTAAATTGTACATATAATCTTCCATCCATCTGATTAAATTATTCCCTTATCTCTATTTTGGAACCATTTTGATGTTAAAAGTACATCTACATGCGAATAAAATTAATAATAAAATACACCTTGATAGTGATAATTACACGAAAAAGCTAAAAAAAAAAAAAAAAAAGCTTTCTTACATAAGATCCTACAATAAATTGTGAATTTGGGCGTGGTCGGAAAAATCGTTATTCCACTTTTAACTCACGAAAAACGTCCAATTACCATCAATGTGAATGCATTCTCGCCTGGAAGATGCCATCTAAATACTTTCATGTTGCAGCCGATATCAACATATTTGCCATCAGATCAACTAGTATAAGATAATCAGGGTATTTTCTTACAAAGAATTGATTAGGGGGTAGCTATAGCTAGCCTATGTCTAGCTTTCTGCACGCGTTTGTAAATGTACCTGTCACGTCAGCGTTGCATTTTACACGGCAGCGGGTAATCAGTATACACCAGAGGACGTAATTACTGATACAATGGATACACTGATATACAGGCTTGCTCTGTATGATTTGTGGATAATCAGATACAGTCAGAACTACGTTATTATTAACACAGCTCAGCAGGCTTGTCGCCATGTAAAGGGGTTAAGCGATTAACTAGAAAAAGCATTCTCAGGAATGCAGGCCTCCGCAATGCTGACATTCCTCATTCAGGGTAACTCAGCAACCCGTGTTTTCATTCACTTACTGGTCCATATTCCAGGTTCATTGGTGCATATGTTCTCTGATTGGGGTATGCATTCAATAATTCGGCCCATAGACCCATATTGACTCGTGCATAAGTGACTGCACATGTTGTGGATAATCCTGGCGGTCTTCCATGGATCTGGATTATGATTCGGATCCACACCATAATTTAATCGACTCTTCAATGGCCCAAAGTGCCCTGAACATTTCATAGGATTCTTTTTAAGACTTCTTGAGCTATTTTGCGAACAAATACACACACACACGAAAGGGGATCAACGCACAGCCTCTTTGCGGAGGTAAATATAATAATGATAGCGAGAAAGAGCAACCCCTAGTTGCTCTTGAAAGGAATTTTTCAGTATATATATCTTAGAAAAATGTTTAGATATATGATAATACATGATAAAGTCAGATATCAAAGTTTATATTTCTAATTTTTAATAAATTCCATTTCCAATATATAAATATTATTCACGGAATGCCAGGAAGGATGATTACATTGACCCCCTCCCCCCTGGCTAAAATGTAGGGGGCTATATGCCCTCGCCCCTGTATTAATTGGCGCCCCTGATTTTTTAGCAGAACAACCTATATTGCATGCATATTTGACATGCCTGGTATGTTATTTCACCATTTGGGTAATCTGAACAGTACCGGGTAGCCTGCAAACTATAGGTGCGTCAACACTGGGTGGATGGGGGTATATAACACCCCCCACCCCCCCCCTTTAGCAAAGAAGGATTATCAAAGTAATTATTCCCATTTCTATTCAGAGAATAATATTTAATTAAACAAATTAATAATTAAAATTATAGACACCAGATCAATTTGTGAGTTTACTATGAAATATAACATATCTTATACTGGTTTAGAGTCAACCTTTACAGGAAACAGTACCTTAATTGTAACCTTACCTTAATTGTAACCTTAATTAAAACCTTAATTGTATACTTAATTTGTAATATATTTGAAATGTGTCAAAAATATAATTAAAGATATGTAAACACACACACATGCATACACACATATATATAATATAAATATATACATATGTATGTGGCGTGTAAAAAGATGTGGGGTGTTTTGATAACGAGTATATCAGTTTTATTTTGTCATGTGTGGGACATGGGCAGCTTTAGTTTTTGCCATTCATATGATATCCGAGGGTTGCCGTTAGACCGGCCACGCAGGTTGTCGTGTTTAACAACTACGTGGCATGATACCGGGCCCTGCCCTGACCTCTTCCCTTGTTAGCTTTCGTAGAGATTTAACATAAAATACTAAGCAACAAAAGGACATGACGCATGGCAACATTACCTTATATTATTATTATTATTATTATTATTATTGTTATTATTAAACGTTTATCATCATATTATTATTAGACCAATAAAGGCCCAAAAAAGTTTTGGTACTCAGGCACCGCCCTCGTCAATTTTAACTCCCCGCATCAAACATATTATTTTAATCTTCAACAAAAGCTCCAGCCGCTCGGACATTTCTTTCAAGAAGACAAAAACGGGTAATGCATATAAGTAGGCCTGCCACGTTTACAGTTTAAACGACTCCGTTTCGCCAATTTATGTAAACATTTTCAGAGCACCAGACAATTTACACGAAAGGCAAAAATACACATTGTCAGTCCGTTTTACCTCGTCGCTAAATTTGTAATACCGATATATCAGAAAATATTTTTTGAAAAAAGCGAAACACCAATCTCGTATTCAGGTGGACTTTTGTTTGAAATAAATTATGAGGGTTTTACAATTATAAACAAGAATCTTAGCCTTTGGTTTTTAATTATACAGCGTTTATTTTACATAAGATATACACCGGCTTGCCGTAGGTTTTGAATTTGACATCGCCCTTGTTAATGTGTTCTCATTATTTATCGCCGTTTGTTACCAACGGAAATAAATGATTACTACGTGTTGCCGCCAAATTTCGATTAAACTTTTAGTTATTTACCATCAAACGTTGATTTAATCGTCGTTTTACTCCTACGAGCGCACGAGCGCTGGTTTAGGTGACAGAAGAAGTAGGATTTCACATGTACCCGAATTGGTAACCACGGTTACAGTGAAGAAGACGGCAATTCTTCCGAATATGCTACCGTGCATACAAGCTCGCCATTAATGAGGCCTTACGGAAAATGTAATTTTATTTGGGCCATGGGGCAGTACATCGAATGATCTCAATCCAGTTCTTAGAACGATTATGGTTGTCAGAATTCGCGGCGGAAACCACATTCACAGCCATGGGAGCAGCTTTCTCTCGTGGAGCATTTTAATAACTATGCGCTTTCTATAAACCCCGCGTTATATAAAAAAGTGCGTTATCGACCACAAACCCCCATATGAACGACTCAAAATTGTTTGCTGACGTCAATGGTTACTAACATCACTAACTTCATAGGAAATTCATAGTTTATCCGTTCTTTGTAATAACGCCTTTCATGACACACTGAATAGATAAAAAAAACCACGGGGGCATTGGTCAAAAATTAACCTCGGGGGACCTCCATTCATGTGTGGTCCTGTGAGCCATTCACCTTGCCTGGCCAGGGCTCTGGGCCCAGGGTTGGCCAAGGGTCCTCCCAACGACCACCAGTAAAAAATGTGTTTAGATATCAGAAACAAAATCTGTTATCATCATGCTTTTACCTGATCATATGATATTAGTATCGAAACAAACAAAAAAGGTATTAAAAAATCTCCCTCCCGCCCTGATTTATGAAAACGTGCCTGAGAACCATAACCCCTCCCCCTCCCAATATTATTATTATTATTTCTTAAAGTGGTAAAAATTATGCCAATCATCTGTTGCATATAAACTTTGTGACTTCAATGCTGACGTACTTAAATGTAGATAACTGTTTTTACCTTTTAAATAACTTTGCGTATTCATCAGGAATGGTCAAACAAGCGACAGCTGGTCAACAACTCCTTGGCTTTATTACTGCTTGAGTACCCATGATGCACGTAACGATGCACTATGATCACTTCCTGCTTTGTATTCCAATAAATTTTACTGGGTTTCCAAGTGTAACACGAAAAACAACGAATTTCAAATTCGATAAGCCTAACTGGAGGATAGCTAACAGACAGGTGCTTGCGAGATATCGAGAAGCCTTGCAGAATACCATTTACAGCCGTCCTGTTGATATTTATAACAGTAGGCGTTGTAAATTGTACAAATGAGGAACACTTGGCAAAAATAGACATAATGTATAAATTCATCGTAATAACTCTGTAGAAAAGTCCTACTTTCCTAATTGGTAAAAATGACAATACCACCTTCAAGGGGAAAATTAAGAGGATCCCTGTGTGGAATCCATATGCCTATAAGGCGCACGCGTCTGCAAGAGGAACGGGCTGGTAAGCCGACTAAAGAACCTACACACGAAGTCATGATCAACACAAAAGGATTTAAATATTCCACCCGTTACTGCAGGGGAATGAAAATAAAGGAAAACAGACCTCCTGAGATCTAAATGCTCGAGAACAGTCAAAATTTTTGAGAAATGTTAAAGTTTACCAAGACAGAGTTCATTCAACAGAATCACTGGCCATGAACAAATTGTGGAAAAGTAACGAGATCACTTAAGGTCCATTTTAACGTGATCATCCTGATTTAAAAACTATATACCCTAGCACAAGATCTAACAAACATTTCTTATTATTAAAGTACACACGCAAGGCACGATGAAGTTGTACAAGCGTTAACAAAACCTGACCTTTGGAAATCCTATGACCCAGACGGATTGACCGCTGAGCATTTCTTTCATTCAAACGAATATTTAGTTAATCCATTTTGCTTACCTCAATACCTTTGCATGGACACATACCTGAATAGATAATGTATTTTTGTATCAGTATGTTAGTACCAGTTGTATTAAAATGTAAAAAAAATAAACATAACCATGGCAGCGAACTTTGTATATGCTTCCTAAAAGAAACTATGAAATACTATTAGAAAAGGGGATCACACTTGTTCGTTTGTTAGCTGAGCTGACTGAAAGTCATCTGAGCTATAGCGATCACTCTTTGTCCGTCCGTTAACAGGGCACAAATCGTTACCGCTTGACCTGGAATCTTCCAGCTTGACATCCAGGGAGATCCATGAAAAATCTCCTTGGAAACCTGAAGTTAAGTCACTGTTACCCATATTTTCTAAATCTCAAGTATCTGAATAGCTGCTGCATGATCACCATAATTCTTTGCATAAATATTGATCATAGAGTGTTCCAGCAGTTCCCGTAACTTGGTGGCGCCACCTGTATTTTTTTTTATTTTTACGAATTTTGTTCTCTGTGTATGAGACCTTCAAAGAAGCTGTCATTTGTTAACAGGGCACAAATCGTAACCGCTGGACCTGAGATCTTTCACATTTACAGCAAGGGAGGTCTATAAAACAAATCTCTTTGGAAACCTTAAATTATGTCTCTGTTACTCATATTCTTTGAGCTATGGGTCTCGTAAGTACCCCCCAGAATAATAGAAAATTTGATACAAAAGCTCAATTATCTGAATAACTACTGCATTGATCACCATGATTCTATATATAAATATTGATCAGGGAGTGTTCCAGCAATTCCTGTAACATGGTGGCGCCACCTGTATTTTTTTTCTAATTTTTACGATTATTTTTCTCAATTTTTGAGACCTTCAAAGAAGCTGTCATCTGTTAACAGGACACAAATCGTAACCACTGGACCTGGGATCTTCTAACTTTACATAAAGGGAGGTCCATAAAAAGTGTCTGTAAAACCTGAAACTAGGTCTCTGTCACCCATATTCTTTGAGCTATGGGTCTCATAAATACCCCCCCCCCCCAGAATAATTAAACATTAGATATAAAAGCTTAATCATCTGAATAACTACTGCATTGATTACAATGATTTTTTTCATGAATATTGATCATGGAGTGTTCCATCCGTTCCTGTAACCTGGTGGCGCCACCTGATTTTTTTCAATTTTTTACGATTTTTTTTCTTTTTTATTAGACCTTCAAATTAAGCCTCATCTTGTAACAGGGCACAAATTGTGAACTAGAATCTTCATACTTGACATCTAGGGAGGTCCATGAAAAGTGATCTTGGAAATCTGAAATAAGGTCTCTGTTACTCTTATCCTCCGACCAGTTCGGCTCATAACCCCCCCCCCCCCCCCACCCCAAATAAAATGTAGTACAACAGCTCCAGTATATGAATAACTAATGCATTGATAGCCATGAAAATTTGGATATTTATTGATCAAGGAGTATATATTAGTTCCTGCAGACTGGTGGCACTTCCTGTATTTTATTCATTTTTTGCGCAATTTTTTTTCCTATTTATGAGACCTTCAAATGAAGTGGTCATCTGTCGAAAGGCCCACTGAAACCCATTTCTAAAGACTCTTTGCAAAATTCAAGATTTTTTCTGCACTCTGGCAGTCATTTCTCTCATTGTTCAACATTCCCTGGATTCAGCTGAGCGTCATGGCCAATGGGCCACTAGTTTTATATACGCTGCTATTGCAGGGCAAACATGTTATGCCAGGTGTTAAAATTCTGCACAGAATCCTTCAAGAGTTTGTTGTATAAAATATCCTGTTGTTTAATATTTTGTGCAAGTCTGTTTACACAAACCGAAAGTTGTATACAATAATGCATTTAGAATTTTCATTGAATTACCGAAGACTTACAGTAAGAGTAAGGAATTTGAATGTCTTGACGTTTGACGCTCTGATGTGCAGAAGGAAAAGCACTCAGTTTTTTTATAAGTGCGAGTAAATCACCTTTATAATCAGGAGAGATCCCCCAAACAAAAACAAACAAGGTTCTTATTTTTTCACACATGTGTAACATAATTTTCTGACAGATTGCACATAGGAGTATGTATGTAAATATGTATGTGTGCGCATATGTATTCAATGTATGTATGTATATACAATATGTGTATACATGTATACATTTATAAATGTATATATGTGTATGTATACGTATGCGGGTGCCTTTGTATAGATTTTAAATGTCAATTCACATGAAAAATGTACAGCTTTTGTGCAAAAATTTGGAAAGTAGAGATTGTTTGGTTTTTGGTGGCGTACTCAAGGGATTAGCACTCAGACATACAACAAAACACATGTTAGTGGCTAAACAACAAGACTATATAAAAAGAAAATAACAGTAAATTTACCTTCCAGAGAAGGTTCCCAGCCTGTTTTGCCTCACTCGATACACTACATAAAACTTTGATAAAAACAGTCCGGTTAAACAGTTCCTAGATCACCTGAACTAACGATACTGGACCCCGGCTGGCGACACATCTCCGGACCCCGGCTGGCGACACATGTCCGGACCCCGGCTGGCTGCATCTCGCTGCAACTAACTCGGCACCCACTGAGACTGTACCTCACTCCACATCTGCTGGCAGCCTCTCACTCGATACTGGCTTGCAACACCTAACTAGAAATTGGCTGGCAGCACCTCATTCGACACCGTCTGGCGGCACCTCTCGCAGCACCTCTCTGGACACTAGATGGCAGTATCTATCTGGAAACCTCTCTGGTCACTGGATGGCAACACCTCTATGTACAACTCTTTGGTCACTGAGTGGTAGCACCTCTCTGGACATCCCTCCGGACACTAGTCGGCAGCAACTAACTCGGCACCCGCTGAGACTGTACCTCACTCCACATCTGCTGGCAGCCTCTCACTCGATACTGGCTTGCAACACCTCACTAGAAATTGGCTGGCAGCACCTCATTCGACACCGGCTGGCCGTTCCTCTCGCAGCACCTCTCTGGACACTAGATGGTAGTATCTATCTGGAAACCTCTCTGGTCACTGGATGGCAACACCTCTATGTACAACTCTTTGGTCACTGAGTGGCAGCACCTCTCTGGACATCCCTCCGGACACTAGTCGGCAGCACCTCTCGTGGCACCTCTTCGGAAACTGGATGGCAGCATCTCTCTTGTCACTGGGTATCGGCACCTTCCTGGACACTGGCGGTTGGCACTGCTGGGCTCTCCAGGCCCCACAGACTGCGTATAAAATTATTTAAATACCCTTGTACCCTAGAGGCTCATTTAAATACTAATACAAAGCTTAGACTGCATTTTACTATGATCCATCTTTATCCATGAGCACGCGGAATAATGAATATGCTGCAACAAAACACGACAAACCCCATGGCGAGAACAACCATAATGGCATAACATTCAGCGCACTCTGTAACCCCTCCCTTGAATATACATCCATTGTCTAACAACACAAAAGGTTGACCGGCGCGTGAATTCTCGCTCAATAATTACAACTGTACAGCTAACCATATACAGAGATTCCAAGAAATGAAAATAAAACAAAATGACACGATCCATTTCTACAAATGGATTGTTTAGGCCCCCCTATGTTATAAACTCGTGTATGTTAACAAAACGAACACACTGTACACAGGGGATCGGCTTTTTTGCATTTTTAAAATTACCTTTAGTTAATAGACGACATGTATCGGAATAGGCCCTCTGAAGGTAAAATGGGTTTGTACATAGCCACCTTGTCGAAGCGCCTAACGTCTGTAGGTTACTGTGGACCCGCCCATATAAAGATAGATATTTTAATATTTGTACTTGTTCCACTTGGCTGTTTGCATGTTTTGGACGTATCTGCAACAATCAGTCCCCTTTTACCAGTGGTGACATAATGAGTCCTCGGTCGATTGAAAGCGTGGCAGATCTTCATCACAGCCATGACATAATGTCTTCACTGACGTAGATGTAAATTTGTTTCTTCTGCTTTCAGACGGCCGTGTGATACCTCGCAGGAAATGTGATATTGTCAGATACTTGTATATAGGAGTTACTTATTTGTCTTTCACATGAACCTCCGCGTGTAAGAAATAACACAGGTAGGTAAGACGTTATGGGCAACCATAATGTATTTCTTCGGCCCTTAGTTATATTATTTTGATGATGGTAGTATACTACATAACATTAAACATACATTAGACAACATTAGCATGTAATTCATAATCTTATTGCATACATGAGTTCCAGATCCATCAGGATGCGGCCATCTTGCTCACGTGGTTGTAATTTACCTAATATATATTTAAGCATTACCGGTCGCCAGTTTTCAGAGCACAAACCGTAACAATTTGACAAGGAGACCCAAAGAAGTGCCTGCAAAGTCTCTTATGAGATCAGAACTTATCTAATGTATATTCTCCGAGTAACGTATCGATATATCACATCAAGAAAAAAAACTTCTTTATTTGTATAAAAGATCCATTTTTTTTATATCATTAACAAATGAACTACCATGAATCTTACCTTGTACCTGGATTATTAGATATTTTCTTTTTCTTAAAACTGGTGCGCCACCTGTATGATTTCTAATTTTGAGCATGAACCATGTAATTTTTACACTGCAAAATTGCAACAAACGGTTTGTTATATTCAACCTAAGGTATATCTGGTGTCCTGAAATTGTGTGTGTTTGTCCACTAGGATTTTATTTTGGTCCATAAAGACCTGACTTTTATGTGCGCGAAATGTTATTAAGTTGTGTCCATTTACGTTGATGCTGACCATAAATAGTTTTATATGTTGCTGTTTCATGCTGTTTTATGTGATAATAACTGACGGTGCCATCTATGTTATGTGTCATACATTTTAAATGTGTAGCCGAATCGTAGATGTACCTAAACTGTAATCGTTGGAGCCAAAAGCATCTTAATTATCATCATCATGGGAGGAAAATCTTATGGAAACATTAATAAGATCAGGGTGACCTATGCCCGCTGAAAACGGAATTCTTCAGAATACACCCTTTAGTAAATGCGCAATAATACTAGAATTTTTAGATAACTGGGGCAGTATCTTTCTGTACCTAATTATCCTTTGTCAACGCCTATCTTTCAGTTAGTTCTTGAGTCACCTTGACCTCATAAACCTCTAATAAAACCTAGGCCTGTTACAAAACCTTAGAAAACCAGTAAACGATATTTTTACACGGAGAACGATATAGAATATATTTTATGTATATTTTACATTTTAGCATCATCTTATTATACCATAAGTTTGTTGATAATAACCTATAATATATATATATATATATATATAAATATATATATATATATTTTACATTTTAGCATCATCTTATTATACCATAAGTTTGTTGATAATAACCTATAATATATATATATATATATTTATATATATATATATATAATATTTAAACATACCATATTTTTATTTGTATAGAATTCAAAATGAAAAGATCATTGGTTGTGCAGTCCTTATTTAAGAAGTATTATTAACACGATGTTTACAATAATTAGAAATTGTTCTGTTCATCTGATATAAGGTTAGGATTTTTCAGTATATATCATGCCTAATGAGTCGTGTAATCCAGGCTATACTTTACCATATAAAACATCCTGAGTAGTCCTTATAAAAGTAACTAAATTCATCTTTCATTACAATTTTAGAAAAAAAATATTGACATCACATTCCATAGCCGTCACAAAGAAATATTGCACGATTTCAGCCTCATATAAGAATCAATTTTAACATGCCAGTTAATCCGTTATTTTACTATAGATTGCTGAGATTACTGAGAATATTGTTTGCCGTTATTTTACTATAGATTGCTGAGATTACTGAGAATATTTTTGGTTGTTTGAATACGCTAAAGACAATTGATACATGTAAGGTTTTACAACAATGTCCTTTATGAAAAATACTTACAATTTTATCACAATATTGGCAAGTTGTATTCGTCTTAATTATTACAGATGTTTTCGTTTCAACATATCATTGGCATGTCTTTATGTGATTCACGTATAATGTTTAGCGATTCGATGTGTATTAGAAGATTAACATCGGTACCCGTATTATATTTGGCATTTACCGTGCAGGTACAAACTAATTTGTTCAACGGTGTGTATTGATTATGTACAAAACCTTTAGCGCCCACGTAGATATAAACAGGCAACAAATATAGAAATCCTTTTGTTGATAATTGTCACTTCTTCTTTTTAACACAATCAGAACCAACAAGTTGCATCGGAGAACTTCTGCACCAAACCACTCCGTACCATTTGGAACCACACAGAGCATCTTTATTTTTTATAGACAGAAGATGAAAACTTCTTTTGTATCATGACAAGAAGATATCGACTAACAATTATTTTTTTCTTAATAATCGGACTACTTATATTTATGGGTGTATTTATAACCCCATATAGAATAATTTTCGGCAAACAGAAAGTCAGTGCTGATGAAGTAAATTATACGGTACATGAGGCAGAGGGAATAGACAAACCAATGTCCCGCGACATGAAACGCCGCCTTCCGACGGCACTAATCATTGGAGGAATGAAATGTGGAACAGGAGCACTCCGAAAATTCTTGTCCTTGCACCCGGATACTGTGACGTCATATGAAGAAGAAACAATGTTCTTTGGCAAATCCTACAAGAACGGCATTGAATGGTACCGTGCTCAAATGCATCCATCCCGAGCTGATCAATTGACATTCGAGAAGTCAATCTATTTCCCCAATCCGTTTAATACGCCACAAAATATATATGAAACTAACAAAAATATGAAACTTATACTAATGTTGCGAAATCCTGTACAAAGGACAATATCACATTTCGCCAGGGCTAAGGTATTTTTTCCTAGGTCTGTCAAAGATTGTCCGATTTTATGGTCGTGCGTGATTAATAACCGGACAGGGGAAGTTTCAGAGGATAATATTTTTATCGACTACAGTATGTATTTTAAGCATTTGTCTGAGTGGCTTGTATATTTTCCTTTAAAACAGTTTCTCATTCTGGACGGGGATTTATTCGCAGAAAATCCTCTTCTATCAATGAAGAAGGTGGAGCGATTCCTCGGGCTACGGGAATATTTTTATGATTCAGTTTTATCTTATGACAGTACTAAAGGATTTTACTGCTACAGGGCCGCACAAAACAAAACTAAATGTCTTCCTAAAGGGAAAGGACGAAAGCACCCTCCAGTTTCACGTTACCTGGTGAAGAGATTATCCGAGTTTTTTAAACCCCATAACGAAATGTTGTACGCCCTTATTAACCGGCGAATGAACTGGTTCTAATGGTTATAATAGTTGATATTATTCCTAAGCTTTCCACCTCTGATACCGAACTGTGTTCCGAACTGTGTTGTTTACGAATACATATGTGTTTATTTGTTCACCGAACAGGCCTTAATGGAGAGATGCCTGGATCAGAACGGTACGTGTATGTATCAGCCCGCTTGGGTGCATTGGGGTAAAACGCGGGACGCCTGAATGGAAGCGACTGTGAAATCTCATAGTTTTTACACCACCCGGCGTTTCGAATAAATTGTGACGTTTTCAAAGATTGCACTAAAACCGTGTTGCAAGTTGACATCACTACAGGAAATGATCATGTAAATCCTTGTCAATGTGAACATTTTTTACACTGCCTTCACTTTAGCCAATAGGCAGTCGTACTAATAACTAAAGTACCAAATTAGGTAATAACATGTAATTATTCAGGGGGAAGAGGTCTGGTTTATCGCTGTTTATGATCAAAGTCAGTTAGCGTATTATCAAACTTCTGTTTCGTCGGTGCTTTTCACCTTTAACTCGTCTTTTTATATCAACTTTTGATATGAGACTGTAGTAGAAAAGGGTTTACTCAGAACAGTCAGTTCATTGCCATTGGGATTCGAACCCTTGATCTTCTGATTTCCCTTGCGGCTGCCTTTACCTCTTGGCCACGCCATATCCCAAACCCCTGTGTATTTGCATACTTTTATAGGAACCAGCAATATGACGGCGAAGTGACGTCACTACCGTGACGTCATAGTCTCCTTCACTACACGCGTCGACACGGCGACTTTTGCATGCCGCAGGGAGATCTGATGGCTTTATGAGGTGTGCTGCAAATATTATATATATATATATATTATACACTTTTATAGGAACCAGCGAAGTGACGTCAAGGTAGTGAGATCATAGTCGCACTCAATACACTTGTTGGCGACTTTTGCATGCATCAAGGAAAACTGATGGCTTTATGTTGTGTGAGGCTTATATTATATTATATTATATTATATATATATATATATATATGAATAGCCAAGCCAGTTTATTGTTTACACACATATACATTATAGATATAGATATAGATATAGATATGAGGGATGTTGTTTTCCAAATTCACAGTCACACGATGTGTCGAGCAGGGATCTATATATGGTGATATCCATGTATCCCCAGTTCAACTTTGTCACAGCTCGTTGGACCAAAATGGTCGTTGTACGTCTTGTTCTATTCTCAATTTGGCTGCTGATACTTGTGATATCTTCCAGCCCAGTAATTGTTGCAGGTCAAAATATGCTGATATGCCGATATTCCGATATTAAATTACATGAAATTGTGAAAGTAAAGCCAACCCCCCCCCCCCCCACACTCCAACGTACACAAATTCAAAACGATTTATCATCATACACTGTAATTCAGAGTTAACAATTGTGCGTGTACAATTGTGATATTTACTTCCGTTATAGGGCGTAGTTTATGTTTTTGGTGGCCTTGATTAGTCCGTCTGTGTGTCTGTCAGCAGCATTACTCAAAAAGATTTTAACCGGTTTTGATGAAATTTTCAGGGTACTCGGCAATTATTAAAGGAACATTTGATTAAATTTTGCATAATTTACCCCGTAATTAGCTCTAGTGTTTTATGGGGTTTATATTTGTTTACATGGGGGACAGGTGGCGATATATGGCTATCTTTGGATAGCACATAGGACAATTAATGACGTCACTACACGTGTACGTGCTGTTTCCCTGGAGGGGGCTAGTAATTTAACGTACAGCATGGGGGGACCACGGTTGTTGTTCGTTTAGTATGGTTCCTACTTACGCCCAGTCAGGAATGTTTGACGGCTGCGTTTTGGAAGTTCCTTCTAAGGCATTTTTACAAGACATAGATCTTTACTGCATTGCTATATTAACATCACAGTGCAAAACGATTTTGATATCCCGTGCCTAAGAATATGTTTAATTTGACATCGAGATGCGTGTATACATATTATTTCGAGCCGGCACACGCCAGCATAAACGTGTTACAATGTATCAGCTTCCAGTAGCGATCGCTCTGATCATAGGTCTATGTTCCAAATTTCAAACTCTGAGACAGTTTAAAGCGCTTTTGTAGCATAGTATTAAAAGTGAATTTGGCTTCATTTATGTGCGTATATTTAGCTTATTTTCTTGGTCATTCCAAAGGATAAATATTAAGTTTCCTTGCCATAAATAAAAGCCAATCAACACTTTTTATGGGTGTTATATCTTTAATAAATATATGCAATTTTAATAATCTCATACTGTTCACCTAAACATAAATGACTATATGGTATTCGTTTGGCATTTGAATAGGAGAAAAGTCATTCATATCCACAGTGAACCTCAATAGAAATTTCCCAACATTCAACCGAATTTTGCTCACATCACATGTTCACAGTGTATACAAGGAAGTGAACAAAATTCAGCAGGATGCAGATAAGTCATTCAAAAATGTGCTACTCGCATGAAAATAAACCAGAATTACCTTTTGGATACCTTGGTAAATTCTCTTCAAGAAGTTCTGCATACCCAGGTGTGGTTGCATGAAGGCCGTAAATGGGAACATTTTTTTTTAAATATGCATGGATGACCACAGTTATTACTGTATTACCATAAACTAGATAACTTTTGTTTCCATTTTGCAGAAAATAAATTCATTTAAACTGTCAAAGTGTATAGGAGAAAGTTACAATGTTGAAATACATATATTTGACTAACACATTTTCCATAAAATAAACATTTCCCTAAATAATTTTTTCTCGAATGTAAATTAATTTAAATGGTAATAAAACATATTTAAATTAGTCGCCATTGCGTGTCTTTCCATGTTTAATTTAAAAATAAACGATTGGCTGCTTGTTTTTAAGGGCGTCAAGGCGATCTTTGTGGCTGGTATAAACACACTCATAGACGTTGCATATCATAATCGTTTGATACAGTGATTGCTCCTTTACTAACTAGGTAAATTGCTATGTTTTGTTAAAAATACCGCATAAGGAACCTCCAAAACGCCGACGTCAAACATGGGTAAAATTGTAGTTTTTTCCTTTGTCCTGACTTTTTTTTTGACAGTGTCGAAACCGTTTTAATATGCTTATTTTTAAATTTCTTTCAGAACCATTCAGAAAAACCCATTACGGCATATTTTAAAGCAAAGCATAAAATGATAAGCATTTTACTCAAATCTGCCACCAACTGACGAGTGTTAAATCACGGTGTTTCGAAACGACCAAACCATTCTAAACATTCTAACACGTGTCTCTGTTGTTGTTTCGCGGGTGGAATTGTGGGACGTCATGGAAGGGTTTCCGCTATGCCTCCGTTAGCATAGCGCATGGCAGGCTGGGAACCATGCTATTCTTCATTATGTTTACAGTACTGGTCCCTGTTTTTATAATAATGTAAATGACGTAGGCCCCGACTTAGACAAGCCCGAGATTTAAGTCTGTAGCAGTAATGATGTTTAAACGTAGACAGGCCCAAGTTTCTCGAAATCTCCCTTTTCAACGATACCTTTTGACTTAACAAAGGCGCGTTTCGTAAAAGATCTTATTATTTTCTTGTTTGATGTCCTGATAACTGGTTGCAGTGGGTATCAAGTTCTGCCTTCAAACTTTAAAGAATTTGTTGTGCATGATAATAATGATATGCAAGAAGAGATTAAATATATTTGCAGGTTAGTCTGCAATTCTGCAGATCTGACCTTTCTTTGCCAAAGTCAACATGATCCTTCCAAAGAAGATGCACCGCACACTGCCTTGCGTAGATGTGACTGATCACCATGGACTCAATGGACTCAAATTTGGTAATGAAGTCACTCCAGTGGATGTTCATGATGAAGAGGAGAAGGCACTGATGTAAACGCTCAGGGAGTCGAGACATATATAGGAGGATGGGAAGTACGTCATCCCCTTAGGCTCTGATCTTGATGCTCTACTTCGGGTGCTCGTTGTTTCACACACGTTTGCACTGTCTATCCAATGTACTGTTCGTCTTCGTCTGTTGTCAATTTTCTTGTCAACCGGGGCATCAGACGAGATGGTACACCTCATGTAGCTGAACTGCTGAACTGATTTGAATTCTGTTTCGCCAAGGGTGATATGGGGAGCGCGGTATTCTTTCCGAGGTGCAGGTTGTCGGAGGACCTCTGTCTTTCTCAGGCTGACTTCTAGCCCGAAAAGCTGTACAGTCTCTACAGAACATGCCGCGATGGGCCGCGAAGCTTTTTCCGTTTTGGCAACAAGGGCTGCGTCATTAGAGAAGAGGATGTACCGAATCAGTTGCTCTTTGTGTGGGTCTGTGGGCGTCCGAGGTTGAACAGGCTGCTGTTTAGATGGTACCTAATGTAAACACCGTCTTCACCATTTAGTTCGTCTGTGGTATGCTTGGATATCATAATCATTAAGATGGTGAATAGAGTTGGCATATCCTTGACTATGTTTAAGTGTGTCAGTGAGATCTAAATGCCCAATGCAGAATGATTCTGGCCACTGCGTTGTTCACTGCAAACTCAGACCCCACTTCAAAACTAATCCAAAGAAGAGAGAGCCAAACAGGGAGAAGTTCAAGATCTGTAGTTTTAAGTCAGCTGAAGTAAAAGCTGACTTTCAGGCAGGTCCACAGTAAAAGCTTGAGGAACCCAGCTGCTTCACTGATCCCTCTCCAGAAACACTCCTAGTAAAACTAAAAACTGCATTTCTTCAGGCATCTTAGGAGTCCTTGATTTCACTAAAAAGAAGAACAAAGACTGGTTCAACTTGAACAAGGTGGTAGTCCATGAAATGTTGGCAAGGTAGAGGTCTGCTCTTCAAGCCCACTTGGCGCAGCCGTCTAGTATTGAAAAGACCGCTGCTTTTCGACACGCATACAGCAACCGCCAGCGCAATGTCCGGAATATCCAGAATGCAGCCTTTGTTGGAAGGATGGGGGTCCTGCGTTACACAACAGAATCCGCGAGCTCTTTATCTATTGTGGGGAACAAGACAAACTACCGCGATGCAGTCTTCATCACCATATTCAAAATAAAAGAGAAAAGTCAGACTGCTTCTACTACGTGGGATTACCCTGCTCTCCAATGCAGGAAAATCCTTTTAATGATATTAAACAACCAACTTAAACGTAAAGATCAAGGACAAAGTCATCAGGTTTCAAGCTCTTAGGCAATGATTGAAACAATTGTGTATACAGTTTGAGAGGAACTGACAATACTTTAAACACTTAAAAGCGGCATTTATGATGCTAACAATTATGTTTTGGGGTTGTAGTTCACTGAATATAAGTAAATGTGAAATAATTTGTAAAGGGGATTTCTCAATGACCTTCCTGGATGTAGAGATCGAGATGTCTATATCAAATGGTGTTCTGATAACAGACGACCAGATGGCAGGACGAAGGCCAAGACCCATCAAGCTCAGCATGACAGAAGGTCAGGTGAGCTAAAAATATCGGTGTTGCCAGCAGCCTTACGGAACTAATAAAGCTGGTAATGGCCAATAGCAATGTGAAGATTAAGAATACTAGATTAAACAACTGAGAAACTGATATATACTTGTTTTCATTTGACGGTCTAAAAGAATAGATGTGAAAAAAATGAGTGAAAAGTAATGAAAAATACAGATGCAGCATCTTATGAAACAATTTATGATCAATAAACACGCCTGGCTTTAAGAGAGTAGATGAATCCACAGTTCATTCATGTAATTTGGTAGTCTCATACATAGAGGAAATCCGTGTCAAAATTTAAAAAAAAAACTTTGTAACCACACAAATGCCTTTAAATCAGTTTAGCTGATAATGTTTCAGAAGGGATATTTGTCATCCTATGTCAAATTTGCCGTGTCACATTTGTGTCGCACTTTCAACATGTTGTAATATGATTATACACCTCAACTGAGATCATGCCAAATGTAAAATAAAATTATCATCAAAGAATATGTGTCCAGGTCTCTTTATCGGTTGAAAGGTTAACCATGGGACAGCTGGGTAACTGCGAACTACAAATTGCATGCAATGGCTAGTTAGGTCCACGAAACATGTGAAAGCCTCCAACATATGGCCATCATTGGGTTCAAAGTGGCTTCCATTGATGATTTAGGTTTGCTGAAGTGTTATCACATTATGAGCTAATTTCGTTTTGCATTTAATGAATCGGGATGTTTATTACGTTTATTTAAGTTATGCTGTTACATGCTCGGCTGATTTTGTTCACTATAGGATTAAAAAATGAGTAATACATTATTAGTTGCAAAAGCCTTAACATCTGACATTGTATATAAACAAATAAAAGCTTTGTCGTCGGCTTATATTATACTTACAATGATGTCCCACTGTAGCTGATCTGCCCATTTGCTGTGCCTTACCGCATGTCAGCAAACCCTAGCTGTGCTTGCCCAGTAATCGAGGAAGTAACCTTTTTATCTGTATTCCTATGACACTTGATAATTAGAATTGATATGAATGTTGTGTTGCCTTTATATTAGGTTGGGTTTTAGTCGAACATACTGCTAGTACCCGGTAGCTATGAGTGGTCAGACGAAAGAGACGTTTTGTTAAAAAGAAGGGAAGATGGTCTATTGGCCGTCGTCACAGGTCAGAAAATTTACACAATCCTGGAAAGGCAGTAAACATTCAGTACCTAATAGTGAGATTTCTGACGATAGAGAAGTATTGTATATATATATATATATATATATATATATATATATATATATATATATATATATGTATGATATTGCTGTGTTAGTATGTAGTCGAAGTGTTCGTGAAGAAGAAGGGTTATGGGTTTAGATAGGCGTGATAATAAGTAGGTACGCATCCCAGTATATATACATGAAATCAATGGTTGCCTAAGTTGTGTGTTGGCTTGATTCTTCAAAAACATATATATATATATATATATATATATTTATACATGTTCATATAAATATCATATGCAATGTAAGTCGTTTTAGGTTACAATGTTTTCCGTTTTACTAATTATCAGATGTGGACACAAAAAGAAAATATACTTTCATAAGGACCGAGAGGTTTCCAGAAAATTGAAATACATTGCCCCGTACCTTCTGACTGTCAAGTACATTTATACATTTACCTAATACCGTCTCTGCTATTCCAGGCTTCAAGAATTTATGTCTTAACATGCTGTTACTTATAAAGTCAATTATGTTACCTAATAATAACCATATGCTGCCTGAGTGAAAGATGAAAGTGTTTGATGCCAGTATACGAGGCTCTTACCAAATAGTACCATCTGTCCTGAAATTGAAGATTTATTTATTTTAAAGCCCAAGTTGTACTTCATAGATCTACTCATTTGATTTTCATCTGGCAAAAATTTAAACATATGAATATGGGCTCAACTCTGTAGGAAACACTGGCTTGGTATTTATTTAATAATCAAACTAGGTTTTCTTTCACGTTACCATTTTTTACCAGATTGTAGAACGAAATTGTGTTGACATCAGGGCAAGTCCGTATAATTTACGTACCCCCAGTTAAATATATGGCGAGGTAGTATAAAAAATAGATAGTATAGAAATAGATGTTGTTTTAACTCCGGTATTCTGATGGAAGGGTGCGAAAAATATCCCATATAGAAGTGCAGAGCCACGTTGACAGTTCAATTTTCCAATAGTTAATTCTTTATATTCATTTTGTTTTTTTTACCTTAAATTATATCAATATAATTAAACGAATGAGTACTTTGCCTGTAGATGTTTGTAACTGCGCTGAATTTATTTTTCAAGTTTTCTATGAACAATGTTACACTAGTTGTAGAACATAGTTGTACAACATAGTTGTAAATAAACATGAGTATACTCTATATAAATTTATTATGACTTACCTTAGTGAAAAGCAGTACTTTTTCTTCAAGCCCTTTTCTGAGCATAGAGGCTGAGATTTTAAGGAACAAGTGAATGCTACTCAGCAGTGTGATATGAATTATCATGTGGATCAGTCATGCTCTTGAGGACGTTCATAGAGCTAGTATGTACTGAGTGAACTGCAGGGAGTTATTTTCCTCCCGTATAACAGAAGACGATAGAGCCGGAGAGGGGGGGGGGGGGGGCGTCGAAAACAGGGAGTTAATGAAAGACACTTGACCTTGATCAATATATAGCTGCCTTTGTATATTTATTTTAAACCATATCAACCAGAACCAACAATAAAAATTACCATGAGAGGTCCATTCGATGAACATGGCTCTGTTTATGTTTAGCCCTCTTGGGCTCCTTCCTCTTTACCTATGTGACACAGTCATGTTGTCATATACCGACAAATGCAAACTCGATCTTACTACTGATTATTGTTTTTTCTCTCATATATTACAACAAACAAGTTAGGGGTTTAGTGAAGTTGATTAGCCCATGCTATTAACAAACAATTTATTTTCTTCTCTGTCAAATTCTGGATTGATACAGTTAGCTTTAAACTTAATACCTCCAAGAGTGTGTAAAACTCCGCCTGAGGTCTGTACTGCATTCACATGTTTTCTTACATTTGTCATACGAGCTTGTGTGGCATTCTAAAGCTTTAAATCTCCTCAAGGAGTGCGAATTATCAGGAAGTACAATCTAGATCATCAGGAGAGATTTTCAGGACACTCATTTAATTAAATTAATGCCCTAACCAGTTATGAACAAGGTTATTATACATTAATAACTCAAGTAAAAAATGTAACAGCTAGATTGTAATACCTAAGCGTTACACATGTCATGTTATTCATCACGTAAGGCGCTGATGGGGGAAGAAAGGGTCTTTTGAAAATAGTCTGAAGGTTGTGATGCTGTGTAGCTAATATATATCTAAAATCAGTAAAAAAAAATATGTGTGACCATGTGGTAAGACACATGTTTTATCAATTATCGCATTTATAACGAATCATTTTGTATTGATCAGGACAAGTTGCCGGAATCTATAATGACCAACCTGTTGCTATGTGTTTGTCATTTTCATAACGAAGGAGGAAGATATACTACCAATAGCTCCTTTTTTCCATTTAACACACAGACTCAGGATAAAAAAAACATGTTAAGTGGAATTTTAAGTGGCGTGTTAAGCATTTAAATTCCAGAAACATCTCTTAATAACCTGTCCTATACCCTCAATAATAAGACTAATAATGATAATATAATCTTAATAATTTTATATGGATTGTACAACTAGTCATTAAAGCCAATCAATGCACTCTCCGTGGTTCAGTTGGTGGCATTTGGTAGATTGTAAGGGTGTAGGAAACCGGAAAACCCGGAGAAAACACAGCGGAGAGAGTAGAGCGTTTTCCCCATCAACTGTCCAGGCCCCATATCATATTTGGTCTTCAATGTCTTCAATCAGCAAAGAGTTAATTTTTCATGAAATGTGGACCCCTTATAATGCATCGATGTTGGATGCTTTTTACATTATATGAAACAAAAATTTAAATTATTATTATCATTACATTCTATTTGTTGATATCCGAAAGAATCCAAGCGATGTGGAAATTATGAACACAGATATTCCAGGTATATACCCGTGATGGCGCTAATCATAGTTTCGAAGAAGTTTCGCTTGTTTGAAGGGTGATATGAGCTCATGTCTATGGAATTAACCAATGCCGTTATTACATGTAAATACCAGTCCAACATTCCGTAATATATAGGTTTTTGTTAATGTAGAAATGATCAAAAAGACAGCCTGGGGACCTCCACTGTCATTGGAACACAATAATTCGCTAAGTGGGTCTGTGTTGAGCACCAGGGGTGGGTACCTGGTCATGGAGGTTCACCCCTGTCATAGTAAAAAGAAGTGTGTCTGCAGTGGAGGTAACGGTGCTTTTACACACGTTATAAGTTTTATGATTTTTCGTAAGAAAATATATTTGAATTTTGAAACATTTTAACTCAAAATGATAAACATTTATTTTAAAAGAAGATGAGATAAATATCATAAAACCTGTAAATTGATGAAACGTGGTTTTAATTTTTCAATATATAGAGCAAGTCTTATGGATTATAGTGAAAATTGACCTCAAGACTGACTTGGTTTATCATTGCAAATCTAATAACCTTAATGAGGTGGCTTGTGACTAAATGAAATAATCTTGAATTTAATTTCCATATGATTGTTTTTTTTCTATAGGTCCATACCGTGGTAATATATGCAAATTAAGTGAGGCGAGCACAAAAAATGCGTCCTTCAGGAGCTGTTTTAAATCAATGCGTATCACGTTCGATTGGGAAGTGGCAGCGGAAGCATGTTCTTATTTTCATTACATTCTAGGGGACAGGGATCAGTCACTGGTGACGCCGTCCTCAGTAGGCGTTTACAAGACACTAGAATAACTCCTTAGCGGATGGAAAGTGAATGTAGCCTGCTGGATGTCTGCAACCAACAACGTCTGGCAATGGATTAAAGGTCAGTCTGTTTTCGACTATTTTGATACGTTATAACCGTGTGTATGTATCTTTCATTTTGATCCACTTTCTTTTGAACAAGACATAAATACCACTGCCTCAAACGTGAAAGACAGTGATCGTTTTTCACGCCTGTTGATAGAAATAACTGTAGTAAAATATTTTTGTGAAGTTTTTTTTCTGTGGAATTATTTCTCTGCAAGTGGTGTTATTACTTTTTCCCTTACTATTCTTTCTCAAGTATTATTATGTAAAATAAGAACCATTATCATTCCACTTTTATAGACGAGGAAAGAGATGCTGTATCTGAAGATATCGTGACCAATCACTGGACAGATACGTTCTCCAGAATCCACGTCAGTTGCCGGTGCCTGGCCGTCAATAGGCCGTGCAGTGGTCATCACTTGACTGTGACAGACCGATGAAGGACGTGACGCACTTCGTATGTGAATGAAAGTTTACAATTAAAAAAATAAAAATAAATCGTCAGAAACATACAGTACCAAAGAGTGAGATGCCTAATGTTTGTGCAGTATTATGGATCCTTATTTGCACTGTTGGAGTAACAAAATATACCAAGTTCAAACTCAATTTATAAGTATATAAGTATGTGAACGAAAAGCCAGAGGAACAGGGCTTTTCTATGTACACGACCATTCCGATAAATGATTTAAGCACGATCCATAATGATTGCGAATGATATTAACAATCGCGAAGTACTGTTGCTGGTCCTAAATATATGTTGACAATAGCATTTGTGTTGGGATTTGCATAAATTAAAGCAATTCATTTTGTAAAATATATTGTTATATAAATTATTGCTTCTTATATTATTTTTTGCTTGTATTTGGAGAAATGGTCAAAGTTTCGGTCCGCATTATTATTTTTTTTTATTTATATCAGATAAGCCAATAATATACATGACACTGGGGAGCCATGGGAATTGCTAATTTTGAATAGCGCCTACACAAATTGAAAAATAAATCAAGGTTTTAGACCGCAGACATTTTTCAAGATTTGGCACTATGTTATACTCAACCTTTTGGTCATTAATTAATAATTTGATGTGTAATAACATTAGTAACCGCCCCTCGTAATTTATAGCTTGGAGCTTCGGTTCTTCCATAGTAAAAAAAATCATCAGCCATTTCGAGAAACTACATTTTACGCCACTCTTCTCATAGTTTAATCACTTTAGCGGTTGAGAACGTTCATGGTTGTTCGTTTTAATATAAACTGAGATATGTGACGTTATCTGGCATCTCAAAGGTATGTTAGTATTTTTTTGTTTAAACATGGTGACACTGCTTGTCACTTAGGAATGCTCATGAGAATTTAAAAATCGGTTGATATATATATATATATATATATATATATATATATATTATATATATATAATTATTTATATATTAAACATAATTTATATATAATTTATGTAAGTTATATATAATATATGTGCTATAACTCCTGTAAAATTCTGACCAAGGGAATCTATAATTATCTATCATAATAATCATATGCAGATTGCACTAATTTTCATTTCTCTTTTTCAGAAAGAAAATAGCAAAGAGCAATTTGTTCTGCCTTTTAACCTTTTTATTCTGTTTAAACTAGGCAAACTATATAATCATCCGCTGTAAATTATGTAATGAAGTTGGTCAAAACACCTGCATATATGCTTACGTTAAACATAATAAACATATTGATTACATGTAACTGATACAAAATCACGGGACTGGGATATTTACATAAACACATGAAGTTAATAACCTTAGCACTATACTCAGTGCGTTGTTCCAGAGCGAACATGAATTGAACATTGATTTTCAGTATACAGTACCCGTTTCTTTTGAAAACAAACGCATTTGAGGTTTTAATAATGACCGACGGTGGCTCCATCTGTAGTGCTGATGTTTTTATCTCGTAGGTTTGTTGGTACTTGTTCTTCACACATGGTAACGATTTTCGTCACTTATAAATGACAAAAATTAAACTGGGCTGACACTGGCAAACATTCCTTGATATATAAACAATCATATAAAGGGTTAAAGGTGCCCATTCATCTACCTATTGAAAAAGAATTGTGTGCTTTCTGGCTTTCTCTGTGTATATATTAACGATCAAAGGGCAGTTTTGGTTCTGTAAAGTTCTTATCACGCCTTCGTGAACGATGTATGAACTTGTTTATTTACAACATCTTTGTAAACACAGCAATGTTGACAAACGGGGAAAAACGTGTAACCTATAAGGCTGTAGGTTGCATATATGCAGTGGTATAAATATCACTTTGTTAAACTCTTGCTGATCTGACTTGCTGCCAGATGCCCTTTTTATTTTTTTTTTATTATTATAGCGCTCCCACATATATTATAAACACGTTAATATAAACAACACAAGCAGCCTGTTCGCGATAATATCCACATTTTCTTACTTTATTTATGAAACCCCCAAGGGATTACTTAGAGTTTATAAAGGTCAGATAGGTGACTAAGCCCCTTTAATGTTGAGAGACCGACGAATTCATTTTCCCTAATACCAGATATATCAGTGAATGAATCGACTGATAGCTGGATAAATACCGACGCATTTTCAGGTAGGTAATTTAAAATTCTCTGCACGACAGGAAAATTCATATACATTCCATTTAATGAGGTAATTTGTTTGTAGTGCTGTGGGTTTAGTAATGCACAGTAAGAATTAACTTTCTTAACATTTATTGTTGTCTGTGTTTGTCTGTAACATTTCATCGTTATACCTATCGTTATAACGTGCTACCAGCAACTTTGATAGACGTAGCATGTGTAAATTTTGGTATAACGGATAAGACGTAACTTAATGGAAATTTATTTAACGTTTCCCTGTATAGTTCGTCCCGGAACCCTTGTCTACATGTCATTCTTTTCAAATTAATGATCTGTTCAAATATTATTTTGCCAACATATATTTACAGGTTTTCCACCAATTTTGTATAAAGTAATACGAATTTAAGAGTAAATTATTTACTTTGCCATCCTGTCGCGTTAAATCGATGGACCGAGTATGGCGTCTTTCCGGCAAAGCTGGACAAGGTATTGGAAAACAGAAATCAAATTACACATACTATGCCATCTTCTTTTTCCCATAGCCAGAAACTATATACTCCCAAGCTATTAAGGATAATTTAAAGAGTAAAAAAACATGTTCCTTTTGTTTTTATAAGGGCTGTCTTTGCTCCTCAAAAGCATCGTAAGATATAATTGTTTCTGATAAAGTATAAAACGGATCCTGTGATATATAACTTTCAGTAGTTTCTTGTTGATTTAAATGGTGTAAATATTTTATATGTGAACATACGCAGGCGTGGTTTTATCAATATGTCTGCTGTGAATGTTCTATTCATTGCAAAATGATTGTTATAATATTTCATCTAACTTGCAACAACCAGTCGCATGCATGGCATAAAACATATGCATGAACTTTTATATATTGAAACATTTATATTTTGAACATTTATATATATATATGCATACATACATACATACACACACATATATATAAAACAATGCGTAGAAGAAAAGTATGTTTTGCAATTTAATTTACTTTTGATCCTGACGTCTGCATATATTTTCTTAGGTTAAGAGGAGTAATCATGGGAATGCATGCTACTTTATTTCTCATTTTGTTGAGAGGCTTGGTGCAAGGAAGGGAGCAGACACACATTTGTTGTTTCCCAAAGTATGTGGATTTAGGTAGAGAAATATTTCATGTAGATGATTGAAAAGTGGCAGGAAACCAGATAACTGCTCAAGGTTTTGGAATATCTAGAAGGTTCAACAATTTGGAATTTTGTTTATCAGTTCAAGCTACCTTTTGTCATTTGAACCACAGTAGCTGTTACATAATCATTTGGGTCCTTTTGCACTTGTCAGTGGACCATATGCACCGGGTCTCTCGACATTTGGGTCAACAGCTTTAAACTTTGCTTGGTGTCATTATAATGTGTAGCTAAGCTGAGCTGAAAGCCTGGCAGCTGACAATGTAACAATATTCACTCTTCAGTGTTCTGTGCTTGTTATTTGTAATGAGTGGCACTCCGAAATGACAGAGAGCAGAATTATCAAGTTCCCCTTCAAATTCTCCACTTAGACCCCAGAATAAAATATTCCATTCAGTTCAAACTAAAATAAAGTTAAAAAAGGAGTTATGGCAGGTATCACTAAAGACGCTTTGAGAAAGATGTTAGATGATTTGGAGACAAAATTGGTCAGCAAAATTACACAGAAGTATGAAAAAAACAGGGGAATTGTTGGAAGCTAAGATATTAACCCTAGAGACAGAGAATAAACAATTTAAAACCGATATAGAGAGACTAAAAGGTAAAATGAGTGAGCTTGAAGAGCAAAATGGTCAATCAAACAGTGAGATTAAAGAGGCAATGAAAAAAAAACATTGAACTTGAGAAGTACTCAAGAAAATAAAACATAAGAATATTTGGATTTCAGGAAATGGGTCAAGGGCGTAAAAGTGATGAAAACTCTTCAGAAACAGTACAAAAGCTGTGTAGAAAAAAACTTGGGTTTGAAGTTCTTCCCAAAGATATTTGTGCTGCTCACCGTGCTGGAAAGTATACCGGAAACAAACATGATAGTAAGCCCAAGGCCATCACTGTAAAGTTTGTCAGGCGGGAGATTAAAATATTAGTGATGAAAGAGAGAAAGAAATTAAAAAAAACACTGGAATAGTAATAGTGGATGATTTTTGTAGAGAGTTACATGAATTGTACAACAGAGTGAGAAATGACGCCAGAGTAACAGATGCATGGACTTGGGATGGCTAGATATTTTTTAAAGATTTGGAGGGAAACATTCATACAGTAAAATTTAACAGATTTTCCAACGGCGGAGTGATGGTTCATGCTAATTTTTATATATGTATACTGCCAGGCATTAAATGGCCTGATGTCCGTAATAAATAATATGTGTCCAAGTTGTATATGTGTTAAATTGAAGGCCAGTGACTTTAAATATACAGGTACAATGCCAATTATATTTTTTATTTATGGATTGTAGAGGGAAAAGAAAAGATATGTTTTAATGACAAGAAAACCCATGTTATTTTGAGTGTTATATATTGTTAATATGATTTATGGTAGATAAGTTTACATTTCAAATCCTCTCACTTAATGCACGAGGACTAAAGAATTATATGAAAATAAGATAAATTTTCAGTTGCATGGTTAACATCAATCACAAAAAGGAGTTTATTTTTACAAGAGTGTCATTGTGTAAAACAATATGAAAATGCTTGGTCAAAACAATGGCGAGGTTAAATGTATCTTTCTTTTGGCTATACAAAGTCATGCGGAGTATGTATTCTTATTGGAAAGAAAATGTTGATTTCAAGGAGCTTAGTAAAACTATTGATGATAAAGGTAGATATATTATATTAAAATGTGAAATTGAAGGGTTGCACTGTATCCTGGTAAACACGTATGCACCAAATTTTGAAAGTCAAAAAATTAAATTTTACGAAACTGTCTCAGAGCAACATAGATATTATTGCAGGGATTCATACGTATAAGTTATATGTACATCTCACTGAACATGATGCTGATGGGGAAAGGTTAAGTGTTTAACACGATTCAGTTATTAAGATTGTTAATATAATGGAAGCATTAAATCTGTGTGATGTATGGCGTATAAAACATGATTCTGTAAAAACTTATACTTGGCGTTCAACCACACCCTTTATTCAGAGAAGACTTGATTATTTTTTTGGCGTCAGATACCCTACTATGTTATGTTTCAAATTGTGAAATTATACCAAGTGTTAACACCGACCATTCAGACCATTGGTGTTTAAAGTTGATTTAGCCAAAGAAACAAAACTGGGACCTGCACACTGGTGTATGAATAATTATGTGCTAAATGAAATAGATTATATAAAAAATGTGAAAAGTAAAATAAATGAATGAAAACAAGAGGTAAATTCAAAAACAGGCCAAGGTATATGGGAGTATTTGAAAAATAAGATAAGGGAATACACCATCAAATATAGTAAAGCTAAAGCTAGAAAGAATAAAGAATATGTTATAATCTTGGCAATGAAGGTATTTGAAATGGAAAGGACTATACAGAGTGAAGAGAATCCTGAATCACAGGAGTTATATTGTGAATTAAGACAAAAACTGCAAGAATACTATGATAATTAAACCAGAGGCATTATTGTTAGATCTAGGGCACAGTGGTAACAAGAAGGGGAAAGGGGTACACACTATTTTTTTAACCTGGAAAAACGTAATAAAAATAAGTCTACAACACGCTTATTGTCATATAAGGGAAGAGATATAGTTAATCACACAGAAATTATGAGATGTATTTGGTAATCCTTTATAGATAAGTATAAGAAGAAATCAATGAGTAACAAACCTGAGTTGACACACTTTTTTAGAATCTCCCTGTGTTTGAAAGCAAATTAAAACAGAAAGAGGCACAGACATGTGGCAAACTTATTACAAAAACTGAAGTGTTTTCATTTTTAAAGGGAATGAAAAATAATAAAACTCCTGGAAATGATGGGCTGACAAAAGGAGTATTATATAGCATTATTTGGTGAACTGGGACAATGTCTTACTGATTGTCTGAATGAAAACTTTGGTACTGGTTCACTAAGAAATTCTCAGAAACAAGCACTTGTGAAACTAATACCTAAACCAGGAAAGGATTTACAGAATTTAAATGGCTGGAGACCTAACAGTTTACTTAATGTCGATGTGAAGACACTGAGTTAAGTCTTAGTTATGAGAACCGAAATACATCTCTCAAATATAATAAAGCCTGATCAGTATGCTTTGTCAAAGGGAGATATATAGGAGAAACTATCAAACTAATACGGGATGTTTTACACTTTACTGATGTGGAAAACAAGCCTGGAAATATATTTGCAGCAGACCTTTGACAGTGTAGAACATGACTTTTTATTTGCAACATTGAAATATTTAGGTTTTGATAATAATTTTATTAGGTGGGTCAATATTTATACCATGATATGCAAAGTTCAGTTTTAAACAATGGTCATACAACAGGTTATTTCATCTTATATAGAGGAACCCGGCATGGAGACCCTCTGGCTTCATATTTGTTCTGATGGCTATAGAAATATTGGCAATAATGATTAGAAATGATAGAAATATTCACGGAATTCAAATTGGAAATACTCTGGTGAAAATGTGCATGGTTGCAGATGATACTTCTATATTTGTTAAAAATATTGATTCACTGGACAAGGTTGTCTCTGTTATCAAGAAGTTTGAATATTTTTCATCACTTAAGGTAAATCTAGCAAAATCTGAGGCTGCAAATATTGGATCAAAGAAGAAATTTGTGAATGATGTGTATAATTTTAGGTGGATAGACTTGACAAAATCATGTAGGAAAATACTTGGAATCTTTTTCCTTTCATATTATAAAGATATTGTACATACAGAAAATTTTAAGAGAGTTGAAAATAGTTTATAATCTACATTATCATTATGGAAATGTAGAAACCTCACCTTATATGACAGAGCAGAAGTTGTATAAGTTATCATTGCTGATTTCAAAAATATTTTATGTCACAAATGTTTAATACCCCAAAAATACTGTGTCATCCATAAAGAGACTTCTTTGTGATTTCAGCAGGAGAGCTAAAAAGCCCAAGGAAAAATATAAAACAGTCATTTAAAAAATTGAAAATGGAGGGATAAACATACCTGGTGTTGCCTGTTAAATTAAGACACATAGAGGAAAATGGGCAAAGCGCCTCATTGAACCTAAAACTTCAGTAATCAAGAAAATATTAAATTATAAACTAAAGAATATTGGAGGTCTAACATGCATGGGAAGTAATTTGATGTCACAGTACTGCCAAACAGGTTCCCAACGTTTTATATGAATTGTTTTGAAGGCTGGACATCTTATGTATCTGTGGAACCTAACAAACCATATGATGTAAAATATCAGTGCCTGTGGGCCAACAAATATATAAAGATAACCTGAAAAGGAGTGTATAATAAGCAGTTGCATAGTATGGTTATATATTATATATATGACATGATTGATGAAAAAGGAACTTGGAAGACCTGAATTGCCATTAAGCAAGGTCATATTGATGTTAAATTTATAGATTACATGTATTGTATGTCACTGAGGCAAGATATTTCGAAACAGTGGAAAAAAATGCATTTTTTATCATAAGGCTAACAAACTATTCAAATATGGAAATAATCTTAACTATTGGGGGACAAGCGACGCTGGATAGCCTGAAATACCGAATGATATATGATATACTTGTAGAAAATATGAGAGGAAAAGCTCACAGCCCAAGAAAGGTGGAACAGTTTCAACAGTGAGAATAATATTGAAATTAGATGGGAAAATGCATATCTAGCTATATATAAAATAACTTTAGATACATACCTTAGGGAATTTCAGTATAAGATATTGCACAATTACATACCTCTGAATGAGCAGCTGTTTAAATGGAAGATAAAAGAAATTTCTCGATATTCATTTTGTTTGAATGATGGTGAAAATATTGTACATTTATTTTTTGAATTTATGGTCAGTAAGAAATTTAATTTCAAAAGAAAAACATGGTTGAAAGATTATGAATTATATCTCCAAGCCATATGACTTATAGAAATATTGAATGGTATCATGATATGGTGATAAAAACAGGCTGCAAAATCGGATTGTGTTACTGTATAAATATGTCCTCTACAAGCAAAGAGAGGAAAATGGTTCTTCCTTGTTTGCAGTGTTTAAAAGCAGGTTAAGAGATAAAGAAAGGGTTGAGAGTAACATTGCAAATATCAAAGGAGTATTTTATAAACATTTAAAGAAATGGGGTAAATAAGTTGATTTTTGAATAATTTTCTGACTGAAGATTTCTTTCTATTATTATCATGGCCATTGGTGAATGGTGTCTGGTCTTGTTTATGCGTTCATGTTGTTTATCTTTAAAATACCTTTTGTGTCGGAAAAATAGCCCATGAATATTTAGAATTAGATGAGAGGATCTGAGGTAAATTATATAGAGTTTTTATCTGATTGTATATACACATGCATTTTATATTTTTGTTAACTACTCCGCTCAGGCTTTTTGAGACTTGCTCGGCATTGCCGTTTACGAGGGTAGCTTTCTCTCTCACTACATCTCGTAGTGTTGAGGGTCAGGGCTGACACACCACCTGGCGGGCTGCTTCGCTGATGCGCGTCTTCATCAGACTGAGTGAACAGACCGACCAAAAAAATGTTATGTTTGTAAAATCACATTTAAACAACACGTCTTTGTATGTGTGGTGTCTTTGTAATTGTCTTGTAATTTGTAAATGCTGTATTTTGTTTTGTTTTATGAGAATAAATTTATTTAAAAAAAAAAACTTATTCATATTATAAGATATATACTCTTTGTAGTTTGCACTATCGGCATATTGCGAAATTGGAGCCCTCACGGAACAACAATAATGTGAAAATCGCGAAATTTTTACCCCGCGAAAATTTAGCCAACCACAGTAAGCAATTGGTCTTTATAAAATATGATTAATAAAGAAAAAAATAAACAATAAAGACATTTTTGTTTTTACTCTTAAATTCAGCAGCAAAGGCCTCGCACACTAATCATGGTAATTTCACTTCATATTGTCATGCCCGGTGCACTATTGGCTATTGCTTATTGATAGTGTACCAACAACATGGCAACTTTTTTAAAGGATTGAAATGAAGAACACAATATGAAACGAGCTCTGCTCGCTGTGTTCTTAGGCAAACAAAAGTAGAATGATTGTCTGTACGGAAGTTCACTTTATGCCGTCATCCAGGATCGGTAGTTTAAACTGCGAACATCAATCGCCGACTAAATAATTCTCCCTGGGCCGGACACCGAATACCCAACACGAATGGAAGCCTTTGATGGAGGACTTTTTTTCCCGGTTGACCGTCCAATTCTAAGAAAATAATGAATGTGATAGCCTTACATGTATTAACAGAAACGTTTTTCATGTGTTTTTTACACATAACATCCAATGGCTATGGCAACGGAGCGCCATCTCAGTTCGGATATATGAAAAAAAAAACATAATTCGCGGTGCCTGTTTGTTTAAAAGGGTCGTAATATATACTGGATACGCTGGCGGAATGCGAAAGTTTGTCCATAGACCGGGATAGGGAATTATCTGCTTTACTGAGTTTACACTAAACATAATATATCGGCAAATTTGAATGACTGAGAGTTAGTGTCCGCTTCAGTGAATTGTCCACCTTACTGAGTTGACCACAAGAGGAGTTTCAATGTATAAGGTATTTTATTCCTCGCTTATTTAAGTTTATGTAGAATATAATCAACTGTGATATGATATATAACTAATGAATTCGCATTATTCACGTTATACGTTTAATTTGGCCTTATAAATTTGAACATCACAAAATTCAGATATTTATTTTACTAGGATTAAGTCGGCTGCTATGACTTAATCTGCATCCAACTGGCAGCCCCATTGCGTGCCGTAGTAAATATAGATAATGAGGTGCGTATGTTTTGAAATTTAGGTCTCTAGTTGGACCTATTCATGGTTAAAAAGATCATTTGCTGAAATAGATCATATAGATTATAGAAATAGATTATATTTAATAAAAAAAGCAGGCGAAACAATGACGTCTTTGTGACTCGAATAGCCCATTTTGTATAAACAAGAACAAGGCACAAAACATCCATTTGACGATGGGGTCTTCCATTTTACAGTTTGTTATAAATAAAGACTCTAGAGCTAATTTTTAACATAATATTTTACACACACATATCATTATCTCCGCCAAGCGTTGGGGGTTATGTTTATGGTGGGGTTGGTTTGTCTGTGTGTGCTTGTCTATTAGCAACATTACTCAAAAACTTAGTATTGGACTTTGATTTTTCAGGATAGCTAGGCTATGATACTAGGAACAATTAATTATATTTGGGGGGTGATCATTTGTTTACGTAGCAGGTGACGATATGGCCTTCTCTGGAGTGCAGGTCGTGAGGTCACAGAGGGCAATGACGTCACTCCACGTGTACGTGTCGTTTCCTTGAAATGTGTCAGTACAGTAAATCAACGTATATCATGGGGGCCATGGTTTGTTGTTCGTTGTGTTTATAGTCAAGGGCAGTTATACCGCGGTGTCCAAGGGCGTATATCAATTAATTCAATAAAAATTTCTCATAGAATATAAAAGGTTTAATTAACATTCCAAGCCACCACCTTTGAACACTATTTTCGGCGCAGAGTGTGCGTCCCAGTAAGACAACCAGTATACAGTATACAACCTATGGTTTTTGCTCTGGTTGATATTGTTCAAATAAATATGTTTCAGAATGAAAATTTTAAGCTTTTCTTCTGCACCATATTCATTTCCCCTGCAAATGTGGCGGGTTGTCAGAAATTAATACAATCCTTTACTTTTAACAGTTCTGATTAAAAGAATGGCACTTCCTATACAAAACAAATAAAATATATATAACCAAAGGACCTAAAGCAACCATGAAGGACCTACACCTGACAAAGAATTGTCAGAGTAAGCAGCTGCTAGTAAAAAAATCACTGGGCAGTTAAAACCTGCAACCGGTCAGTTCTTGATAATATTGCTGTACGTTACACAAGCAAACATGAAACCTGTCTTTCTGAAAATGTATACATGTACAGATAAGTTTCGTCAATTAGGTTTAATAATTAGCAGGTTTCCATCATCGTGTAAAATATATCTGGTAACACGCTAGCCCTCCATGTGACACAGCACATGGTGATGTTTATCAACAGAGCTGTCTGCTGGTACAGAGTTGACAGTCATACATGACTTGCTGTACTCAGTGAACTGGTGGTAGGTCCTACCGCAGCTTTTAAATATCTGATTGGATCCAATGACACTGTATCCAAAATATGTGGCGCCATATATATATTCTATTTGGGTAAAACTGAACGGTGTTTCAAAGGACACATATCCGCATGCACGAAAATATACGCGCACACACACAATGTTAAACATGAACAAACACTCAGTAACACAGACACGCACACATGGTAGAACACACACATACAACCATGCAACCACAGAAACATATAGCCTATCACCTACTTTTTCTTACTAATGTCAATAACTAGTAACGGGGTCATCTAAAGGTTTAACACCAAGGAAGTATTAACATAACATAAGCACGTAACATAACATATTACATATAACATGACTTTATGCACGTGCTTCCTTGGAGAGTTTTCATGATACAGCTGTTTCCCAAAATCGTTGAAGTTGAAATGCAAGGCGAGAGTGCAGCGACACTTGTTGTGTCAACATTATTACATAATGGAAGATCATCGCCTGCCCAAGATCAACACGTACCTCCCACCGACCACCTTAATGATCTTCGTTCACGAAGCCAAGCCTTAATGATTATATGCAAGTTAGTATGCATATTTTAACAAACTAGTGTAACTAGATCTTCAGTAATCTTATTCTTCTCTCGTACAATCTACATATACCGGCCGTGACTGAATTCATTCTTCACATATGTGCGGTCCATAATCTTTGAAAGGACCCTGTTGAATTTGGTATAGAAAGGTAAGATCACATCGGATAATAATCTAAATTTGGTTTCCAGATTAGAAAATTCCTGGTGTGTATAATAGGCTGTTAAGTCATTCTAGTCAGTTGTGCGTCATGAACCATGGGTTCTCCTTTGCTATGTGACTCCTAGGAGGCTTGCCGTGCGTTCGTCAGAGTTTGTCATCTGATGATACTGTTGATTAAAATAAAATATGTTTATTAATATAAATAAGTATAATAATATAAAGTTTGAAGGTTTCAGAATCACGGCTTTTCTTTATATTTGCATATAAAGTTTGTACAGTGTAGTTTCCCTTGGGTGTTTTGTAATCCTATGCAGTGGTGTCGGTTTATCCTCAAACGTGAATCATTGGATGGGAGAGCTTTTATTTGCTAACCTAAACGAATATTGAACTAGAAATGTGCTCAGAGGGCGCAGACCTCCGCCAAGGCAGCTCAATGCCCTTATATATGGTACTGTCAGAGGTGCAGTATTTTTATTATAAAACAAAATCTGGGTTCAGATGGTGATCCAGATCACCCTCAAAATCTGATCAATTGTTCTATGTATCATTGCCGAGCTATCCTGTAATTTCCATAATAATCCATTGATACTGTTTTGAGTAATGTTGCTAACAGAAAAACAAACACACAGACAAACCGACGGTGAGACCAACTTTTTTTACCAGTAAATATAAAAAATAAGGCATATTATGAAATAGTTATATTTTGAAATGTTGGCCCAATGTGTCACATAACATGAACAGAGAAAAGGCAGCCCTCGCAACGTTGTCTTTAGAGAAATGAGACAGCGTGGTCTAGAGATTTGAGATTGAATTTGTGTTTTGCGAAAACGGAACATACCTATCGACATACTGGTACTATTTATAGGGCCCATATCTAAGATCCACAGGGAGACAATTTCTCATTTCAACAACTGCACATTGAGGTCCTAGCGGGTGATAAAATTTATGAGCCATTGAAGCCCAGACGAAGGCTGATAAACACAATTTGTAGCGTCTTCGACAACCATCTATGAAAACCTGAATGAAAGAGTGTTTTGTTTTACTTTCAAACATCTGACAGTCCTTTATACGTCTGCACTTAAAACTATTAAGGCTACTCACAAGTGTAGGAAATTTATGAATACGTACCGTTTCTTCATGAAATATGAAGAAGTCCATTTGTAATGAACCAGTTACAATAACAACAAAAAATGTTCTATAAACGGAGTATCAGTGTAAATGCAGCAGAATTGCAGACTTAACTGCAAATATATATCTCATCTTTTCTTGTATATCAAAATAAGCATGCACAACAAATTCTTAAAATTTTGAAGGCAGAACTTGATACCAACTACCTCCAGTTACCAGGACATTAAACATAAAATGTTACATGCCTTTGTTTAGTGTCACTCGTCCACCAAAAGGTAGCGTTGTAATCGGGGATTTCCAGAGACTCAGGTCGGTCTATGTAAAAATAGCATAACTGCTACATACTTAAATCTCAGGCTTGTCTATGTCGGGGCCTTAAGTCTTTACATTTTTAATAAAAACAGGGCCCAGGACTATAAACACAAGGAACAATAGCATGTTTCCGAGCCTGCCCTGCGCTACGCTCACGGTAGCACAGCTGAACTAGGGATACACGGATATCACCATAGATAGATCCCTGGCCGACACATCGCATGACTGTGAAAAGATTAATATCAAATATCCGTGTTGGGAAAACAATTTCCCCCATATCTATATCTATACTATATATAAATAGAATGCCAACCTGCATGATACAATATGGAAAGTGCTACGAATGATGGACCAGAAACTCTTATTACAATGACATCAGTGTTACGATGATTATTGAATGAATTTGTAAACAAGACAGTCAAATGAGGTAGCACGAGAATGGGGTATACTAGAGGTTATACTTAGTAATGATATTTTTAAGCAGTTAATTCCAATGGTATCAAATTAAGAAAGCACTCAAAACGAGCATACTTCCGCTAACACCTGATCCTTATCCAGGCTCGCCACCATTTCATCAAACGATATCACAACATTGAACACAAATTTAATTAACTTAATTCGAAACATTAGGTAATACAAATCACTTTACACTCAACATGTATCGGATTTAGGAAAGGGTTAAATTTAGGAAAGGTAAATGTGAGGTGTAACTACAATTGAAATGTTAAACACATTTATAACATTCAACTTGTCATGTTTCCTTTAATGTTTGTAAATTTGAGACTGTATGTTTCTGGTAGTTTATCTTCCCCTTTCAATATAAAAATGATAAAACACAGAACAGCAGGTCGGTCATAGACTGCGGCACCTGATCAATACACAGTGATGTTAAATTGATAATATATGTGTCTGATCGTATTTTCTCACATATATCATTAAACATATATCAGCTGAACAACATCACCACTATCAGAGAGTATATTATAACAGACTTATCACTCACCCATCAGCATGTTACGTACCAAATCACGTGACCTGTGTAACGTTGGGGTATAGCATAATAGCATCTTGAATCTGAGTTAATTATAATACCTTGTTCGCAATTGGTAAGGGGAAAATATTATTAAATTTGTAACCTTAACATTTCTCCTGATGTTCGAGGTTGTATTCCTGTGTTGAGGGTATTTGAACTTTTGAGTGCCAATTAAGCGCGGTTATGATAGTAACTGCTGTATTATTATATTTCTCAGAATTTGTTAATACCAACCTGTTGGTATGATACATATAAAACATAAATTCAGTCTTTGCTCGTGCTGTCATCCGTTAAACCTAAAGCCATTGGTGCCGCTTTCTTTAAAGAAATGTATGCACCTTAAATAATTTGATCCACCGACACCATGACCCTTCCATTTTTTACTGGAGTAGAACGGAACCGTGTTCTGACCACGTTCATGACAGCAGAAGTAAAGATCAGTGCGTGAACGTACGTGTAAACGATCACACACGCGCACACCACGACAAACACGCACAAACACTACGACGCCCACACAGACACACCTGTACGCGGTAGCGCGCCGAACACATAACCATGCGCACACTTGCACGCAAACATCTATATCCTCTTCTGGCTAATTCATGTTTAAGACGGACGTAATATTACAAATATTCAAATTATTCTGTAACCAAACTTAATGATATCACAGATTGAGAATGTTCCAAAAACTGACTGAGAAAGGGCATGACTGCCTGGCGGAAGTAGAGCTGAAGGCAGGCTTTGTGAACCAAGAAAACCTTTTAACCGTCGCGAACGTCCGCATGTCTTCGTAGTCATTGGCTACTGTGTCAGAGTGTCATTACGTGCCGGGTAACCGGTTGCAAGGTTGATGTTCTCAAGGTAACCTCCTTGTTGAGCGACGCTTTGAAGCTCTAATAATATATCTTTATAGCACTGTGTTGGTCACTACACTTATTTCTTTGTGTGAAGCTGTGAACTCTATGGCGGCTATATTACAAGGAAACATCTTTCTTCTCACCCGGTCTTTCAATCATGTAAAGAATTATGAACACTTTTTATTGTTCTCTATTGTTGGGGCATCATTTAGTGCAACTTGACTTATGTGTGAAAATGTATGTAAGGTTGTTATAGCTATATATTGGTGTAAATAATATATATATATATATATATATATGTATAAAGATCTGACTAAATATATAAATATTCAAAAGCTGCTAGGTGGGTATTTCGATAGAAAAATAAAGATCCGTCGGCCGGTGGCGAGTATTAGTAAGAAGCTTGCATACTTTCTTAGGATATACATATACAAGCCTCACATATTTTGGGAATCATCAGGACGTGCAAGCTTGATTCAGGTATTATGTTATAGATTTGGATTATGCCATGTTGACGTACGTATGGCCGGACGGCCCATTGTAGGGTCAAAGATTTTCCGGAGGGATCATTTACCTATACAGAGGAACTTATGCCCTAAAAGGAACACAACTGACTGGGAAGGTGATACTCTAAAGAATATGGGGAAAGCAATGCACGAAAGATGCCCTGAAGAATGAGCTGGAAACGGCCAAACCCCAATATATATAGCTATGTGTATGTTTGTGAGGGTGTGTGTGTTGCGCGCCATCTTCCGATCTGGCCCATCTGAAGTTGGTCATGATCCATAACCGACATCGGGTATTGACCCAATAGCCGATCTTAAGGCTGGTCAGAAATGGCGTGATGGGTGAGACGGTATCGGTTATGGGTTCAGATGATACAGATTCATTTACCTCTGCTGATAGGTTTCAACTTGGTACAGGCCCCTCAGGCCTTTCCCCTTAGGAAATTGGCAAAATATACAATCAGTATGATACGGGGGATCATAAGGGGGCATTTCTTCAATCTTTTCTATTTTTTTTATTCAAAGCTGCTATTATATATGCGTAGATCAAGATCAGATATTGAATGTGACCCAAGTTAAGATTGGCGACTCAATATCCGATCGGTTGTTGGGTCAGACCCCAGTTAGGAAGGGTCAGATCGGAAGATGGCGCACAAGATATATATATATATATATATATATATATATATATATATATATGTGTGTGTGTGTGTGTGTGTGTGTGTGTATAAATAATTATAATATAGTTCCAGAAATAATCGGAAGAGATTCACTTTAAGAAATATATTCTTAGCACAGGACGAAATATATGACAAACAACATATAACATATTTTTACTGGAAATGTGCCCAGGGAGCGCAGACCTCCGCCAAGGTAGCTCATTAACCCAATATGACATTGCTAAAAATGTAGTATTTTTCTTCATGAAAAAATTCTGGATCCAGATAGTGACCTGGATCACCCCTAAAAGGATTGTTCCTTCTTTCATTGCCGAGCAATCCTAAAACATTTCGTCAAAATCCCTTAAGAACTCTTTAAGTGATGTTGCAAACAGAGGGACAAACACTCAAGTTAACTAAGAAACAAACTGACAAACAGACAAACAACTAACCAACGCCGATAAAAACATTATCCCCGACAAAACAGCATCATGTATACTGGGACAGGGACAAAGCAGACAACAAAGGACGAACAGACAGACAAGACTGAAATCAGATGATTTACCTGGTTATGGAGAAGGTTCAGTGGAAGAATATCAGTTATAATTTATGTAATAGCGGTTTATACTTTTGGAGATATGTCCAAATAATGATATATTTGGGAGGCTCGACTGCAGCGCCCTCTAGCGGACATATCATGAAGACGACAAATGCGTTTCGTGATATTAGTGTATGACATAAGATGTCCCAGTTTCAAAAGAATTTCTCCAAATCTCTGGCCTATTGAATGCTATATGTGAGATGCAAGAACCAGCAATCAGGTGAATTTGAGGATAACTGACAAACAGACAGATATACTGACAAAATGACGCATGATGGAGAACAGATGACTCTACCATGTAATGAAGAGGGCCAAGAGAAGAAAATAAACTAGAGTTTATGTAATATATTTTTATTCTCCCGGACTACGTTTGGAGATATGGCCAAATAATGATATATTTAGGGTGTTCGACTGCAGCGCCCCACAGCGGCCATATCCGGAAAATGAAAAAAACGTTTCGAGATATTAGTGTAAGACATAAGATGTACTAGTTTTAAAAGAATTCTTTCCAAACTGTTGCCTGTAGAATGCTTTATGTGAGACGTAAGAAACAGCAGGCAGGCGAATTTGAGGACAACTGACAAACAGATAGATATACTGACAAATTGACACAAGAATGAGACTAGATGACTTACTCAGGTAATAGAAAAGAACCAGAGGAAGAAAATAAGACATAGTTTCTGAAATTGAGGTTTATAGTTTTGGAGTTATTGCCAAAAAAATGATATGTTGGAGAGGTGTGGGTGAAGCGCCCCCTAACGGCCATATCCCGAAAATGGAAATTTACTTTCGAGATATTAGTGCAAGACATAAGATATACCAGTTTCAAAAGGATTCCTGCAAAACTGTGGCCTGTAGATTGCTAATTTATCAGACGCAAGAACCAGCAGGCAGGCGAAATTGAGGATAACTGACAAACAGACAGACATACTGACAAAGTGACACAAAGCTGAGACCAGATGACTTACTCAGGTTATGGAAAAGACCCAGAGGAAGAAAATAAGCTATAGTTTCTGTAATTGAGGTTTATAATATTTGAGATATGGCCCAAAAATGATATGTTAGGGAAGTTCGAGTGCAGCGCCCCCTTGCGGCCATATCTGGAAAATGAAAAAACGGTTTCGAGATATTAGTGTAAGAAATAAGATATATCAGTTTCAACATGATTCCTGCATACTTGTGAAATCTTGGCTTTCACTAAGCGATATCTCGAAATATCTCGTTTAACGAGATATTGTACAAGATATTGCGAGACTTTCAAAATAATCAAACAATACTACTTGTATGCTACCTGAGGCAAAAAACTAGATCTCTGTAGCTTTAAAATTGACAAAGTTAGAAAAATAAGACCTCTTATTTTCGAATATCATGACTTTTCCCCAAAATGCGTAACCATGGTTACCGCAAATTTGAGGCCGCTATACACCGGAAGAAAGGCCTTGGAATGACGATTAAAATGAGCTAGAGTTGAAGTAGATACGACTAATAGTGACAAGTTATGAAGGAAAATCCGTTTTGCAAACTTTTGATGACCTTGACCTTGACCGTTGATTGATAATGACAAAAAATTTAATAGGCTTCGGGCATTTTGGTTGTACATCAACTGTGTAAGTTTGAAAGCAATCGCTGCAAAACTGTGCATTTGCGGGTGGAGACAGACAGACAAACAAATATCGTTACAAACAAACTGACTGACCAACATGCTTGCCGAAATCGAAGATTTCCGGCAAGCAAAAAACACCCATGAGGTTTTCATTTACATAGGCAAAATGAGCACGTGGCTCTGTTTATGTTTAATCCTCTTGGGCTCTTCCCTATTTACCCATGAGGCACAGTCATGTGACTATTTCAAACATATTCAAACTGGATATCACAACTGATTGTTGTTTATTCTCTCATATATTACAACAAACAAGTGAAGGGTTAAAAGTCTTTGATTAGCCCATATTATTCACAAATACTTTATGTCTGATCTCCATCCACATCTGGATTGACACAGTTAGATTTAAGCTAAATAACTCCAAAAATGTGTAAAACTCTGCCTGAGGTATATATCGCATGCACATGATGTGTTATATTTGTCATACCAGCAAGATTACTTGTGTGGCATTCTAAAGCTAAAAATATCGTCAAGAAAGTGCAAATTATCAGGGAGTAAAACCTAGATTATCAGGAGATATTTTCAGAATACAAATTTAATTATATAAATGCCCTTACCAATTGTGATCAAGGTATTATAAATTAATAATTCAAGTTAAAAAATGCAACAGCTAGAATGCGATACTTCAGCGTTACACATGTCATGTTATTTATCACGTAACGTGCTGATGGGGGAATAATAGGTCTATTGAATAAAGTCTGATAGTGGTGATGTTGTTTAGCTAATATATATCTAAATCAGTTAAAAAATCTGGGTGTGACAATGTGGTTAGGCACATGTATTATCAATTTTCCCATTTATTATGAATCATTGTGTACTGATCAGGACAAGTTGCCGGAATCAATAAGGACTGCCCTGTTGGTCTGTGTTAATCATTTTATAACGAAAGAGGAAGATAAACTACCAGTAGCTTAATTAACGCACACACTCAAGATAAAACAAAATGTTAAGTGGAATTATATAAAGTGGCGTGTTAAACACGCAGGAACATCTCATATTAACCGGTCCTAAACCCTCAACAATAAGACTATTAATGATAATATAAATTTAATTATTTACATGGATTGTACAAATATTCATTATAACCAATCAAGGCACTGTTCGTGTTTCAGCTGATGGCATTTGGTAGACTGTCAGGATGGAGGAAATCGGAGAAGCCGCTGAAAACTACCGACCTCGCACGGGCAACTACCACCCACTCATAGCTACACCGGGCGTCACCAGGGGAGAGAGCAGAGCGTTTCCCCCTCAACTGTCCAAGCCCCTAATTTTGATTATCGAGAGTTTGATATTTCTAATCCCATTAGCCATCGAAACTGGTATGTGTCATGTGATCGGCCATGTTTCTTTGTGTTCCAATTTTTCAAGTTTTAATGAATTCCAAAGAAATGTTGTAAAAAATGATGGGCTTTAGACCATATGAAAAAATTGTATCATTTTATAACGGACCGGGAAAATGAATATGCGGGCCTGGATCCAGATCTGTCCAACTTCCCCCCTAGCCTGCAGTGGCGCTTCTGTTTGGTCTACCCTCCATCACATAATTCTCGAAAACAAGTTTTTGAGCAGTTTTGGGAATAGTCTAAAAAGGACAATGGAGATACTGTAAATTAGCTAGGATGAGTAATTATGTCGTCATGGTGTCGTCAATATCATGTTGTTCGAGTCAAGGGATGGTATCGGAACCCACCCCAACCCCCCTCCCCATAACAAAGAGTAATGCGATATGCGTCACACGGCACTCGTTATTCAAATCTATCAACAGTAAGTCAGAAGAAGTTCAAAGCTTAAGGAAATATACATGTTTATAAAGCACCTTAAATGATCTAATTTATTTTTGAAAGAAGAGGCAAAAGGCATTTATATAAATATTCGATATCACTTAATGTTTTAAATAAAATTCAGTTAGTGTCGAATGCCGAAATGTGGGTTGTTTAAATTTTGAGTCATTAATATTAATATATATATATATATATATATATATATATATATATATATATATATATATATGATGGTGGTGGCTTTTCCAACAGGAAGTTTGATATTAATCTTTGCACATCAAAAACCTCTGATGATGTTGGTGACATCCGTGTATACCTAGTTCAGCTCTGCCCATAGCTCGGCGGGACCAAGATGGCTGTAGTACGTTTTGTTCTATCCTCCGTTTGGCTGCTGATACTTGTGATGTCTTCCAGCCCGGTAATGGTTGACGGTCAATATATGACGAAATGCTTGACTGTAAACGATGGTAAGGCTTTTCTTTAATTATCTCTATTTTCAACTTGTGTTCAACATAACCTGCTTCCAAGGTGGATATTAACCCCTTCTTCAGGACAAAAAAAAGGTAAAATGGTAAGTAAATTTAAAAGGAACTGCAATTGTTTTTATTTATTTTTATAAACGAGAAACTTCCGGCCATTTACAATATATTTTCAGGATAGAAGTACATCACATGTTATCAACTTTAAATTGCTTTAAATAAGTTTTTTTTTTTTCTAAATATATGATATATAATATTATTGAAAATGCCCAATACTAACAATTCCAACAAATGTTTCTATAGTGTACACATAGGTCGCGTCATCTTAAAGTTTTAATTATTGTCTGGAGAAACCTATCTAAATCAATCCAAAAGTGGTTTCAAATTCATATTAGGCCCCTTAAAGTGTATTTTATTTTAAACCTTGTTAAGTAATCTTTCTGAAAGATTTCATATTTTTTAACTTTTCAATCAGTTACTTTTTACATTTTGAAAGGTACGCTGTTTAAAGTACCAAGTAACAGTAACTTGTTTTTAGTGCATCAATACAAAACTTTATGGCAATGTAAAAGAAAAGCCCCCCCCCCCCCCCAAGCACACAAATGTAATATGAACCTCTCTCAGCTGAGAATCATTTTATATTTATGAATACATTGTGTCTTGGAAAACGAAAACCCACTACAGTAAATATAGCAAAGTTACTAACTTCTTATAATTTATATATAAATGTGAATATAGTACTGAACATGTGCAGAATTAAGAACTCCAAAGGTTCGTTATTATCAACATGCTGTCTGATTTACAAAGAAATAAATTAAATTGCGTATCAAATTGTATGTACATAATACCGATATCCTCCTAGACATATTCCGGAATATTTCAAATATATATGCAGGTAGCAGAAGCAAAGCGTCTTAATTGCGGGGGAAATGTAAGGTAGAAATATGCTTTATTATATAAAATATGATCTTGAGAAATTGAGCCAAACGCTACACAAGTAAAGCTCTGTAAATGTGTATAAATTATGATCAGCAAGATCCTAGGGGAACAGGCAACCTCAAGATAGATGCAGAAGTAGGTTTATAAGGGCTGTTTTTGTTAATTGACTGACTTTGTAAGGACTTAATAAAATGTTTTCATCATAAAGAGTACGGCCGGTCTACATAATATATAACAGTTAATAAATATATAATAGTGTAATGAGCCAGGGTACAGGCACAAGCAATTAAAACCAACATGCTGTTGCAACTGGTCAGGTCTGCCCAATAATTATGGTTCATCCTATGTCAGAATACTGCAGCCTTCCTAACCTAGGCTTCGAGGATCTAACCTGTTTTATCTGTTTTCCCTTAACACCCGGGCGTTATGTAAACGTGCTGCGGCCTGTGTATCAGGCAGGGTTTTAGAATATGACTGCACTAAAGGTTCCTTACAGGTATTATACGAATTGTAATCCATGCTCGGCCACAGATACGTATTTGTGATAACTAAAACTAACAATACAATTTTTGTCGCGCCTCCTGAGAAACCATCCCTTAATTTTAAAGAAAGAAAAATAAGATTTAAATTATAACTCAATATATGCGTGTGTACAAGCGTGACGTTGTCTTTTTGCCTGCCACGTACATACACATACTCAAAGCTCACAATAATGACGGAGACCAGCATACAACAAAACAAGTGACCCATGGGTCATGACGCTCAGCTGCCAAGCATGACATGCGACATCATGGGCTGCGATTCTCAACTTCCAGTCAAACTGTGGGGAAACCTACATGCCAATTTTGTTGAAACTTTCTACATTGACATAAATATATCATATGTCTGGTTAAAAGACAGTCTATGGATGGTCTGAGGCAAAATATGGTTGTTGAGCTATCAGGAACTAATCCCAAAGCTTGCTTGATACCTGTCAGTCTCAAAAGGAATACCACACAGGCCAAATATAAGATCATAATATATAGCAAAAAATCAAGGAAATCCATGCAAGAAGTATTGTGAAACGGGTGCTTCTGTATAAATTTTCATTCAATACAAGCCAACTGTACTGAGCTTCATAAATGATGGTCATATTTATCAAAAAATATTTGACCAAATGCAAGATTACATTAATATACGTCCCACTGCATTCACTTTAATAGTTCTTGAGATAATATGTTCTAAGGGAATTTAAAGATGGTTTTCTGGTGGACATATTGGATTTCTGACAGGTAGGAAATGGAACAACAAACATCCTGTAAAGGGGACCAAAAATTGAAAAAAATCAAAGAAACTGCACTGGCAAAAGGAATTTTAAGCTGGCTACCTGGCAGACATAATGGATTTCTGATAAGTCTGACATTTGATATCACACATCCTCCAATAAGACACCAAACCTGTGGCAATTGCTCCAAAGAATGTTACAGTTATCAATATCCAAAACAATTCAAAATGCATGATCAGGTTGGAGAGCTCTCATATCAGATTTATAGACATGCAGATGTAAAAAGTATTTTATTTTTTATTTATCACCTTGCTTTTCAATAAGGTCAACAGGTTAGGTAAACTGTAAAACCTGAATGAAAAGGAATGCAGAAAGCATCACTAAAGGGGCTTGTAATCAAATAAAGCCATCCTACATCCAGGTACAGACCCACATATTATCAGAACAAACGCTGGTATATCTGATGATTTGTATAATAATTTTCAGATATCTAGAAAACTAAGTTTATTGCTATGGTTCCCTGAAATAAACTGCAAAATGTTCCCATCATCTTATCAATCAGTAGCTAAACCTTAACACTTAACTCTCATAGTCTTAATGCCTGGCCAAAGCATTCTGTGAACAGTGTTTTTGTTATGCACTAATGATATGTCCTTATCGCTCCATGGGCTGATACAAAAGGGAGTCATATATAACAAGAGTCACTGACAATTATGGGCACACAGTGAGATGTACCAGTTGGAGTGCAATGGTTATATATAAAAGAAAAATAGAGATGGTCAACAAAGTAAATTTTTATTGTGAACATCCCTGATCTAGGTCCTTGGCCTTTTGCCCACATATCAATTGGGTTAATTTTAAAGTGATGGGTAAGTACTAACCACTTAAAACTGGAGTAATCACTTGGCAACCAATGTGTAAATAACTTTGACCTGCAACCTTTAATTTCCTGACCAGCTGACCCAAAATGTTGTTTCTTCAAGCAAAAAGATCCATAAATATGTTTGAATCAAATTGAGTGATGCATAGATGAGGCATATGTGAAAGACTGAAGGTTTGGGACAGTTTAGCTTGAAATATGTTCACAAGCATTTGGAACAATTTAGTATTGTGACCTTGACCTCCGACCTTTTGAACTCAGCATTAATAGGGTTCTTCCCATTTTGGTAGGTTAGCAATATATGACAGATGGAAGTTAAAGGTTGAAAAGTTTGCCTTAAAATGACTCCACGCAAGAAGTGGGTGCTGTGAACTTGACCATTGACCTAAAAATCAACAGGTCTTTATCCCTGTTGGCAGAGAAGCGATATGTCAGTGCTAGAAGGTTTGGAATGAAAAGTCTTGCTTGAAATGTGTCCACAACTTTTTTATAGAGGGGATGCTGTGACCTTGACCTTTGACCTTGTGACCTCAATATCCATAGGATTCTTTTCCCACTTGGTTTGGGATGAAAATTTTGGCTATAAGAATTAATTCTGGGGGGGGGGGGGGTGCAAACACACCCCGTAACTCGGAGAATATAGGTCGCAGTGACCTAATTTCAGGTCTGCAAGGAGATCTGTTTATAACTTATAACTGCATAGGGTTAATGATCCTAGCTCTTAAGGTACCGATTTGTTACGAACAGACGGAAGGACGACGGACAAAGAACCATCGCTATAGCCCAGCATGACTGAAAGTCAACTGAGCTATAAACGTATTTTTATTGGGTTAACCCTAACCAATACAGTAATTCCCTACTCTAAAGAGTGAATTCAGATATATGCCAGGATATTTGGAGCGCGTACACGATCCGTTGCACTCTGGAGGCGTCAGGTCTTCTGTGCGGACTCGCGCACCCTCAGTCCTCGGTGAGTCACTGCCCGGTGTAAAGAATTCAGATTACTCCCATTTTCAGGTTACCCCCCGGTAAATCGGTTTAAGATTACCCCCGGGGGTAGCCTGAACCTGATTTTAGGTTACCCCCCTACTTTTCAGATTACGCCCTCGCTGATCAAGCTAATATGATTAATTTTGTGTAAGTAAGAGCTCACCTCTCCTGATATATTAATTAACAATATCCTCAGCTGGCTGGTGATATAATATTGGTCAGTGGCGTCGAGCCGTACATGTGTCTCTCTGTCAATAACCACTTCATAACACGTATTATCTAAAAAAAGTTACTCACATCCCATTTTAATTAACTTGGCAGGTGTAGCTTATGGAACTCCTCACTTGATCAGGTTTTTGTGTCCCTATCTTGATTTTTATACTTTTATACTTTTATACTTTTCATATGATTTTTAACGCCCGTCTTTAGACGGATCGTGTAATAGTACTGGCATATATGTTGGACGATAACCAGGAAGATAGCTGCAGAATGCTTGTCAGTTGCCGTAATTCGTGATCACAAAAGATAATATTAAAATCATGGATGTAATTATCATATCAGTTAATGTGCACGACTGCATGTTTTATTTATAGTTGGAGTATTTATAATCTAACCGGAGAAAGAATGGTTTGCAAAGATAATGACAATTTAATAATAATTATCATCATCGTTATTTCACTAGTTATTATTATAAATAATAGTAGTAGTAGTAGTTTCTGTATAAGGTTAGTATGTATAAGATAAGTATCTAAATAATCATAAGTAAGCATTTTTTTTGGGGGGGGGGGGCATAATTGGAAGGGGTAATCTGAAATCGATTTCAGATTACCCCCGGGGGTAATCTTAAATCGATTTCATGTTACCGGGGGTAATCTGAAATCGATTTCAGACCAGCTGACCACCTGACCAGCCGTAGCTCGTTCATCTCGTCCCTGATGAATCACCGCCGGCCACACTTGCGCCAGCTTTCGGCCTCAATGACGAACTCTGCGTCACACTTGCGGTTCTACGGTGCTGTTCTGCGTCTCACCTGACACCTTCCACCTTCCCTGGATGTACGCTGCTCCACTAGCTTGACAGTTGTTGGGTCAATAGAGTGTTAAAGTAACCGATTACAAATACAATTACTAATTAAAATAATCAATTACAATCACTTTTGTGTTATCAGAAATGTAATCGATTACAATTTTTCTTAAAGTAATTTCAAATATTTTTTTTAATAACGTTACTGCTTAAAGGATTTTGACATTATGAAAGCAACAACACCTGGGTTAGATACTGTTCTGAGCTTTTATTGTTTGTTACAGTCGCAACAATCATTAAATGCATTTAATTAAGTAAATTAGTTAAATTTTCATTTATTGAATTAAGCTTAAAAGCTCTCCAAGACAGAAAAATCCATCAACATTCTGTATCATCAGAATGATATTAATCTACTCCGAGAGAAATGTGTGTCACAATTCCAACCCAATGGTGGCGTCGCAGGTCAAGTGTGTCCTCCTAGAAATTAGGATGATTCTATTAGGTGATACCTGTGCTTATAAACATACCGTGTAAACTTACACCCCATTCGGGAAACGTTCATTAACGTTTCCTCTTACAATGGGCATTAATGAGTTTGATCGTCAAAATGGTAAAGAGCCAATCAGACCAAAACATTTTTGGTGATCCAGACTACTTGTACCGTTTACTGGGTTGTTTCTTGGTTTTACCCTAACCATACGCAAAATTTCATCAACATCTGTCGTTAACTGTTTAAGAATTTTTGCTTACAGACAAACCAAAGAACGTCAAAAACACATAATATCTCTGCAACCATGTGTATACATTATTAAAGGGACCCTTTTTTACATACGAGATACAATAAATATACAGGAAGTTTTATGTTTTATCCCTAAAATATAATGACACCTGCCAATATAACGTTATTGAACGATTGCTTAGCCGTGTGCAGATATAAAAATAACTTTGTGCCAGTCACTTTTTTTCACAAATCAAGAACCTTGCAAACGGTGTTTCTTATACAGTTTTCCATCATGTTTCTTCTCCTTGCTTAGAAATTGTCACCCATGCAAGATTGGACCTCTGCTCACAGTTTTGTAGTACAATAAACGTGGTCTGTGTACACTCACACAGAACTAAAACAACATATAAACAGGTGTATAGACATAGTAAGTTTATGTGCTGGGATGGTCTTGTTGGGAAACTTTTATATTGAGATAATAAACATGAATTCAAATTTTTATGTGATTTTGAAGTAAGCGAGTAGTTCCGTGCTTACAACCATACGAAAGTGGTTGATAGACTGGTATGCTTCGATACATTTGAAAGTTTGATGGAATTTTACTTAAAAGTAATGGAAAAGTAATTATTCAAACAATCACTTTTCACAGGCAATCGATGACAATTACAATTATTTTTCATGTTTGTAAATGTTATTGTAATTACAATAACTTTAATTACAACAACTTTTGGACCCAAATCTGCAGTACACCCACTCTGCGCCTTGAGCTATTCGCCCTCGCCGAGGTGGTCTCACACGTGGTAAAAAGCTTTTAAGAAGAAAATACACAAACATACTCATGAAACTATGGCATGTATGCCACGAGGACCTACTGCCTAGGAAGGTTCCTATTCCGAGAACGGTGCGTCATACCCCTGGGCTTACGCCCTTTGTACCTAAAGTAACACAAAGTAACACACTCAAAATACGTTTAACCGGCGCTCTTAACGCCCAATAAACTAGCATTGACACTGCTGTTAATGCCTGTGATGCCATAACAGTACGTCGCATTATTAACCAGATCGCGATACCTCGCATGTTGAGATTAAAAAAACAACGTTTTTATCCCACAACTATATTCCGTGCATGGACAGCACGTGACAGATTGAATGACAATCCTACTAAAATTGTCCACTAAACATTTAAGCTGCCTACTGATTAACAATACTTTATCATAAAAAAATATGTGCATTGATGATTTTATATACGTTTCCTCCACGTAAAATCGAGCTAAACATTTTCAAATAAATTCTTAAACGAACTCTCCTTTAAAAAGTTCTCTGCTTTATTACTGGAAGCAAAGACTAAGTATACAGAATTACATTGAAAAACAAAATTGAAAGTAAGAACAACTAACCAAAACCGTTTCGATGACAATTGAAGATCTGCTTCACCTGGAGCTCCATTCACGTCGGTTGTTGTGTGAGTAATGTGTCGGATTAAGCCTTTCCTGTTCATTTATACCCGACCGTGCTGATATGTATTGAATATTCAAAGAAGCAAGAAATCAATCTGGTTAAAAAAAACGGAACAATACGAAAGGTGCTTGGTAGCCCTATGAATATTCATTAACTGTTAACTGGTGACCTGTTGAACTACTGACCTGAGTGTGTGGTCTCAGGTGGTGGACGATAGTATGTGCTTACAAGCGGACACGGTCGAATAACAATTAGATCTCACTTACCAGGAACGGCTAAAAACAAGTGACCCATGCGTCATGACGCTCAGCCGACAGACATGTTGACAATATGTCCTTGCACGAGCAGTTAAATAAGATAATGTAGGTGGCATCATCGTTCATGTATATTAGCTTAAGTACATCAAGGCCCATAAGCACACCAAATTTGATTACAATCCAATCAGCCTTTCCCGAGGAACCTGGCATTTCGTGTGTATTTTGCATTATTTATGGGGTAATCAAACATACCCTAACACTCTGATAATAAAGGTCTCAGTGACCAAATTCCAGGATGTCAGGTTAGAAGATTCTGGGTCCAATGGTTATGATTTGTGCCCTACATTAGTGTCACATTTTCATTTACTCTAGAAGATGCTTATAAGCCCCATAGCTCAGAGAATATGGGTAACAGAGACCGAATTTCAGGTTTACAAGGATATTTTTCACGGACCTCCCTGAATATTAAGTTAAAAAAGATTCTAGTTCAAATGGTTATGATTTCTGCCCTACTTTGGTATCATTTTTTTTTAATTATGCTTGGGGGTGCTTATAAGCTACATAGCTCAGAGAATATGGGTAACAGGGACCCCATTTCAGGTTTCCAGGGGTATTTTTCACGGACCTCCCTGGACGTCAAGTTAGACAAGCTAAGTCCGGCCTTAAAAAATATGCCCTGTTCTTTAAAGGTCTCAAAAATAGATAAAAATTCGTTTTAAAAAATGTAAAAAAATACTGGTAGCGCCACCAGTCTGCAGAAACCGATGAAACACTCCTTGATCGATGAAACACTCCTTGATCATGCAAAAAATCATGGTGATCAATGCATTAGTTGTTTAGATGCTTGAGCATTTGTATCGAATTTTCCATTATCTCGGGGGGGGGGGGGTACTTCGAAGCCCCATAGCTCACTGGTTTTGGGTAACAGAGACTTAATTTAAGATTTCCAAGGAGACTTTTCATAGGCCGCCGGACATTTCAAGAAAGAAGATTCTAGGTCCAGTCTTTACGATGTGTGCCCTGTTGACAGGTAACCGCATCTTTAAAGGTCACAAATGAAGAAAAAATGCTATAAAAAATACAGGAGGCGCCACTAGTCTACAGAAAATGATGAAACACTCCATGGTCAATATCCATGCGACGAATCATGGTGATCAATGCATTAGTTGTTCAGATACTTGAACTTTTGTATCAAATTTTCCATTATTCCGGGGGGTACTTCGGAACCCAATAGCGCAAAGAATATGAGTAACAGAGAGTTAATTCCAGGTTTCTCAAGAGATTTTTCATGGACCTCTCTGGATGTCATGTTAAAAGATTCCAGATTCAGCGGTTACGATTTGTATCCTGTTACAGATGACCGCATCTTTTAAGGTCACAAAAATAGAAAAAAATCGTAAAAAATAAAAAAAAAACAAGTACTTCAGATACATGAGTTTTTGTTTCAAATTTCCCATTTTTTTTTGGTGGGGGGGGGGATTACCTCGGAGCCCCAAAGCTCGAAGAATATGGGTAACAGAGACCTGATTCTAGGTTTCCAAGGATATAGTTTATGGCCCTCTATGGATGTCATGTTAGAAGATTCCAGGTCCGGCGGTCACGATTTGTGCCCTGTTAACGGAAGGACAGACAGACAGACGGAAAGCTGGACGGACGGACGACGGACAAAGAGTGATCGCTATAGCTCAGTGCTCCACTGTGTCAGTTTAAAATTTAGTGTGGGGAAATTTCAACGGGTCATAATGTGCGCGTTGATTGTTTCAGGAAAAAACATTGATGTAGGATTCGAGTTCGAAACAAGAGTCCACACTGTCATAGTCACCGAGGGTGTCTCAATTGTAAGATATATGGGATAGTAAATTTTATGCACTTTTTTGGGATTATAAGCTCCAGATAGAATATGTTTCCGTTAAAAAAAAGAGAAAATCCTTCATAATATGTGGTATCTCATTCTATTTAGAGTTATTTTCGTTTTAGTAACCGAACACGTGTATATATTCCAAACAGGGAGGAGATTAAGCAACATATTTTCAAACTTAATTAAAACAACAACAAAAAACAAAGAAAAACAATAACAAATTAAGCATGATTATCCCAGGTTTCCTTTTTATTGGACTCTGTTGCTCAAAGACGCCAAAACGAAGGAGGTGGACTTGGACTTGAAACTAAGTGACTTGACTGGGAATCAACAGGCCTAAGTCGGACTTGCACTCGGACTCGGATAGTGTTGACTCGGCTGTTCAGCACCGGAACAGACTGACCGATATACAGAACTACTGCAAGGTAAATACAAATATTCATATAATTAGGGAAACGGAAAAACCGGCATGAAGAATTTCTTTATAAATAATATATATATATATATATATATATATATATATATATATATATATATAAATGTCATTTAATGTTAACAGAATAACGGAGATTTAAGTATAAGTAAATGTAGTTTATCCAAAGCTAAAGCGACGTATTTCATTAAAACTTACATAAAATGTTGTTTAAATTCCCAACCCTTTTTACTGATACATCCACATATAAAAAAGGCGTTATGTCAAAATGTCTTAGATGTAAGGCATCCATTTTTAATTCATTCAGATTAACTATTGTTATCAAATTTACTACTGCTAAAATTCTTCTTCTTCATCATAAAATTATCTTTATTATTGCTTTTATAAAAAAATAAATAATGGTGTTAATAACCGAAATAAAAGCAACAATAATTATTATTACATTTTTTAAATATTAAGAAAACAATAACCAGTGGCGTCCATATAGGGGGATGGGGGTATATAGCCCCCCACTTTTTGGCAAGGGGGGGGGGGGGTATGGTCAATGCAATCATCCCCCACCCCACTATTCAGAGAACAATATTTATATATTTCAAATGAAATACATAAATAAATAGGATTATGGACTTTGAATCAATCTAGAGTGTACTATGAAATATTTATATCTAAATGGTTTTGAATTTACATTAACCTTATTTTGTAAAGCCTTATACAATGTATTTAATGATATATTTGATATTTGTGACACTGACAATATAAACATATTGTATATATATATATATATATATATAATTCTTTAATTCCAATTTTGACTGCCCTCAACGCCTGTCATCACCCCCACCCCCACCCACCCTTTCGAGTCATCTCCCTAACCCTGCGAGTCACCCCCCTCCAACCCTTGGAGATACATTTACGCCACTGACAATAACCATCACTATTATATGAACCTTGTTTCAGTTAGAGAAATGATGGACAGAAAAAAACCAACCACCTACCAAAGGACATATACCCTAAAATAAGCTAATCCCCCCCCCCCCCAGCCATACAATACGTTTATTTACTGAAACCCCATATTTTGGAATATATAACATGATTTGTAGTAAATGATAAAAATCATCAGATCACAAAGTTACTTCGATGTTGCCATGTAAAATAATGTGCATTGTTTTCTCGTAATGCTAAGTGGGCTCAAGTTACTTAATCACCGGCTCCTGAATAAGCAAGGGGAACATGTCCCCCTGCTCAACATCCCCTTTTCGGCGAAAACGAGGTCCATTACTAAAAAAGTTAAATTAACTGGAAAAAACGTTCAATTTCTTTGTTTTTATTTATCATGGACACCGAAGATACTGCCTGCATCCCGGAAGCCACGAGTGGTCAGACGCAAGAGAGTTTTGTGAAAAGGATGGTGGTATATTGGCCGTCGACCGAGATCAGAGCATTCACGCAATACTGGAAAGCCTGCTGAAAAATGATTTCACACTGAGGAACGCCTGGATAGGGGGCAGGACTATCTCTCTTTACTGGTCCTGGATTCTGCGTAAGGACTTTCAAGTTTAACATATGATTACGTAGACAAAAGGGAAGTATACGAGAGTGTCTTCTTTTGGTAGAAATATCACACTCTGTTTTATGTTTTTACCCTATATAGCTGAGGAAAAACGAACAAATATAAAGTAAATTAAATGTTCTTTATCAAAATTTCCGTGATTGATATACTGCTTACTGGATATTAAGAACACTTGGTTTTCTGTGATGTCTATGTTAGGATATGCCATTTTTTTTTTAAATTCCAAATACATTCTAACAGTTATAAACAATAATAAAAGTTAAACTACTACTACAAATAATAAAACAATAATAATAATACATATTTACATTATTACCATTAGTATTATTATTATTATTATTATTGTGAGTAGTAGTAGTAGTAGTAGTAGTATCATATAAGGCATTACTCTATTATTTTCTATTATTTATTATTATTATTATTATTATTAATACTAACGTAAATATCTTCAATCCTCCAATGCCTGGGATCCTCTTTTTTCAAACATTCAGCCGATGGGTCTGCCCAGAAAATGTACTTCCAGGGATGTTATGAACATTCTGATGAATCCAGGGTGGATCAATATCAATTGTGTACAAATGTGTGGAGTATTGCGCATTGCGAGATGTTTTGTGGCAACTTCAAGTACTACTCACTATATAAGGTGACCAAACATAGAATACTTATTAGTTAACTAGAAACAAGAACACTGTTAAGAGTGAGATACAGTTACGTTTCAGTTTATTTCCGAACTAGATATCAATGCATCTTAAACCTTAACTTCTAAGGGATCCAAGAATCCGCTATGTGAGGGTTCCTGTTTGTAAAGCAAACACAGAATACGCAATGGTTAAGCACAGACGATAACATTTTTAAGAGTGAAATAAGGTCATGTTGAAAATTATGATTCAACCACTGCTTTTGTTCCCAACTAGATACAAGTGAACAACTAAATTTGTATTCTACCGAATGCAAGGCTCCGCCATGTGGGGTCCCTATTTGGAAAGCTATAAGTAGGATGCTGTCAAAACCGTGTTTCCATTCACTTTTTAATCCAACATTTTCAGGTTCATATCTGGGTGTGACTGTACATTTGTGAATTTCCATTGATGACGTTCTAAAATCCAGATCAAGTGCCAGATCTACACCAAAATCTAAACGATTCTTCACTACTGAACTTTTCATGAGATTCCAGTTGTAATTCTGGGAGTTGGATACACAAACACAGAATCACACAAACGAAACCTGGATCAACATAAACCCGCCTGGCGGAGACAATAAATTACGAGTTTAATGAAGTAGACAGTATACAAGAGTAGACTGGCCTTCTAGACTTGGCTACTAGATGTAGCCAAGCGTTTTTCCCACCTGGAACACTAGCAGAAACACACGCTATCAGATGCTATTACATTTATAATGCTCGACTATTATTAGGAAAACTTGTTTAGAGATTCTCTTTTTTTAAATTTCGTCTGTTAATCAGGGACAATATCGAAATGGAGCCATATGTTGCTGTGGAAACAGTCTAGGTCGGCGTTATTCTAATCGCTGCAGCAAGAATGGATGCCTGAACGGGACACATTTTTGTGGAGATAGTTTGTCAGTCCGTGCTTATTATTCGCTTTACACAAAATCAAGTAAGTGTATCACGTATTTTGTTATTTTATTTGACACAAAAGTTGACAAATATATGATTTCTGTATCACTGTGACTTTGGTAACAATTTATTCAAGTAGAATTTGATATAAATCATGGAAAGATTTAAAATCATATTTTGCATTTTTTTTTCAAAATTGGTGAAGTGGTAACAATAAAAAAAGGTAGGTTTGCAAATCCTGCAGATGTATATTCTTTTATTTAATTGTTATCTACTTCCTGTAAGATATACTCTGAATTAAATATGTAAATGTATATATAAAAACGGTTCATTTCTGGATAGCAGTAAGCAAGGCAGCCATATAAATGTTATAATCGGTAATAATTATAGCATTCCAACAACTATTTCGTATTCGGCTATGTCAAATTAGGATTTATAATTATCAGTATGTAGGGTCGATCTATAATAAAAGGTATACAGTCGTGGTCTATCGATGGCCTGTTTTCCGTATTCCACTAATCCTGTGCGTAAAGCGGATAGAAAAAAGAGAAATCTATGGGTAGCTCATATATCTGGATAAAAGTTTGTTTTCAGTGCGAAAGCTCCCTTTGTCGAACCGAAATATATCCTGTGAAAATTTTACTTCTCATACGCCGGGCATACAAATTGGGATTTGGCTCCTTTTAATTAAGCATAATTCAGGACCGAGACAATGTTTTGGCTTATAAAAAAATCTAGAAGCTTTCATAAAACTAGGTCTGACAAAGGTGTTTTATTTCCTTGAATTTACCGAAACTACTGCTCTGGACTACTTGCTATGTCTTAGAACTCAAAACTATCAATTCTATGTGGATATTGTAGAATTTCAGACTTTTCCAAATGTTAATGATTTTGTCAAGTAATTTTCAAAAATATAACATTTTAATTATAATTCCTTTTCACTGTTTCTGAATATTTAGGTTAATCATGAACATATGAATGTGTGTAGAAAAAAAATAAATCCCTTAAATGCGCTTGTCTCCATATACAATTAAGATTATGTTGACTTTGAAAAAATGCGCAAATTGGAACGAACAGGTTGATGAGTGGGCTCAGAATCAATATTCCTCATGACAGTCGATTTGATATTTGCGATTAACTGATGTACTCTGATTCATGAATTCACGAATTTTCGGGTAACTGCAGTAAATGGGAATTTAGAAAATACCAACAAGAGGAACCATATCATGTTTGGTCTTCAATGTCTTCAATCAGCAATGAGTTAATTTTTTCATAAAATGTGGACCCCTTATAATGCATCGATTATGGATGCTTTTGAAATTATATGAAACAACAATATCAATTATTATTATCATTAAATGATCCTTGTTGATATCCAAAAGAATCCAAGCGATGTGAAAATTATGAACACAGGTATTCCAGGTATGTACCCATGACGGCGCTAATCACACTTTCGAAGAAGTTTCGCTTGTTTGAAGGGTGATATGAGCTCATGTCCATGGAATTAACCAAAGCTGTTATTACATGTAAATGCCAGTCCAACATTCCGTAATATATAGTTTTTTGTTAATGTAGAAATGATCAAATGGACAGCCTGGAGATCTCCACTGTCATTGGAACACAATAATTCGTTATGTGGGTCTGTGTCGGGCACCAGGGGTGGGTACCTGGTCATGGAGGTTCCCCCCTGTCATAGTAAAAAGAAGTATGTCTGCAGTGGAGGTAACGGTGCTTTTACATACGTTATAAGCTTTATGATTTTATATTAAGAAAATATATTTGTTTTTTTTAATCATGTTAACTCAAAATTATAAACGTTTAATTTAAAAGAAGATGAGACAAATATCATGAAGCCTGTAAATTGATGAAACGTAAATCTGGTTTGAATAATATAATATAGAGCAAGTCTTATGGAACATAGTGCAAATTGACCTCAAGACTGACTTGGTGTATCAATGCAAATCTTATGACCTTAATAAAGTGGCTTGTGACTAACAGAAAAAATCATGAATTTAATTTCCATATGATTATGTTTTTTTTCTTTAGGTCCATACCGTGGTAATATCTGCAAATTAGGTGAGGCGAGCACAAAAAATTCGCGACCTTCCGGAGATGTTTAAAATCAATGCATCTCACGCTCGATTGGCAAGTGGCAGCGGAAGCATGTTCTTCTTTTCATGGCATTCTAGGGGACAGGGATCAGTCACTGGTGACGCCGTCTTCGGTAGGAGTTTACAAGACACTAGAATACCTCCTTAGGAAAGTGAATGTAGCCTACTGGATGTCTGCAACCAACAACGTCTGGCAATGGCTTAAAGGTCAGTCTGTTTTCGACTATTTTGATACGCTATAACCGTGTGTATGTATCTTTCATTTTGATCCACTTTCTTTTGAAAGAGACATAAATACCTCTGCCTCACACGTGGAAGAAATTGATCGTTTTTCACGTCTGTTGATAGAAATAACTGTAGTAAAATATTTTTGTGAAGTTTATTTTCTGTGGAATTATTTCTCTGCAAGTGGTGTTATTACTTTTTTATATATTACTTTTTATAGAGGAGAGAATAGATGCTGTATCCGAAGATATCGTGACCAATCACCGGACAGATACATTCTCCAGAATCCCCGTCAGTGGCCGGTGCCTGGCCGTCAATAGGTTGGCGCAGTGGTCATCGCTTGACTGTGACAGACCGAGAGAGGACGTGACCCACTTCGTATGTGAATGTAAGTTTACAAATAAAAAAAAAAAAAAAATCTTCAGAAACATACAGTACCAAAGAGTGAGATGCCTAATGTTAGTGCAGTATTATGGATCCCTACTTGCATTGTTTGAGTAACAAAATATGCCAAGTTCAAACTCTAATATATATATATATATATATATATATATATATATATATATATTAAGATCAGAAAAGCCATTAATATACGACACTGGGGAGCTATGGGAATTGCATATTTTGAATAGAGCCTACATAAATTGAAAAAATAAATCAAGGGTTTAGACCACAGACATTTTTTCAAGGTTTGATACTATGTTATACACAACCTTATTCGTCATTAATTAATAATTTGTAACTACCCCTCGTAATTCATAGCTCAGAGCTCCGAATCTTCCATCATAAACAAAAACCAGCAGCCATTTCGAGAAACTACATATTACGCCACTGTTCTTCAAGTTAACTCACTTTAGCGGTCGAGAATGTTCATGGTGGTTCGTTTTAATATAAACTGAGATATGTGACGAGTCGTGCGCACTCGTTAATAATCATGATCAGATTTATTGGGCAGACTTAATCCTTATGGCTTTTAAATCCTCATAAAGTTTGAATTTATCTCGTCATCTAGGAGGTATGTCAGTATTTGTTTTGTTAAAACATGGTGACACTGCTTGTTTCTTTAGAATGCTCTTGAGAATTTAAAAATCGGCTGATGATATATATATATATTTATATATTACATATCATTTATATATATAATTTATGTAAGTTATATATTATTTATATGCTATTACTCCTGTAAAATTCTGACCAAGGGATTCTAAGATTAACTCTCATAATAATCATATGTAGATTGCACTAATTTTCATTTCTCTTTTCAGGAAGACAATAGCAAAGAGCAATTTGTTCTGCCTTTTAACCTTTTTTATTTTGTTTAAACTAAGCAAACTATTCAAACATCCGCTGTAAATTATGTTATATACATTATTATATAAAGTTGGTCAAAACACCTGCAAATATTCTTACGTTAAACACAATAAACATATTGATTACATGTAACTGATACAAACTCAGAGGACTATGATATTTACTAACAACACATGATGTTAATAACCTTGGCATTATATTCAGTGCGTTGTTTCAGAGCGAACATGAATTGAACATTGATTTTTAGTATACAGTATCCGTTTCTTTTGAAAACAAACGCATTTGAGGTTTTAATAATGACCGAAAGCGGCTTCATCTGCAGTGCTGATGTTTTTATCTCGATTTTCGTCACTTATAAATGACCAAAAATAATTGGGCTGACACTAGCAAATATTCCTTGATATATGAAGAAACATATAAAGGGTTAAAGGTGCCCATTTACCTACCTATTGAAAAAGAACTGTGTGCTTTCTGGCTTCCTCTGTGTATATATTAACGATGAAAGGGCAGTTTTGGCTGTGCAAAGTTCTTATAGCGCCTTCGTGAACGATTTATGAAATTGTTTGTTTACAACATGTTTGTAAACACAGTTATGTTGACAAACGGGGAAAAATATGTAACCTAAGGCTGTAGGTTGCACATATGCAGAGGTATAAATACCACTTTGTAAAGCTCTCACTGATTTGACTTGCTGCCAGATGCCCTTGTTTAATTTGTTTTGATTATTTTAGCGTTCCCCAATATGTTATAAACACGTTAATATAATTAAATCAAGCAGCATGTTCGCGATGATATCAATGTTTTCTTACTTTTTTTATAAAACCTCCAAGGGATTACTTAAGTTTATAAAGGGTCAGATACGTGACTAAGCTCCTTTAATGTTGAGAGACTGACTATTTTTTTTTCCACAATACCAGATATACCAGTTAATGAATCGGCTGATAGCTCGATAAGTACCAACGCATTTTCAGGTATGTACACTCAAAAATCTTTGCATAACAGGAAAATTTATATACATTCCATTCAATGATGTAATTTTTTGGAGAACTGTGGGTCTAGTAATGCACAGTAGGAATTTACTTTCATATCATTTCATTGTCTTTGTGTTAGTGTGAATCATTCCATCGTTATAGCTGTCGTTATACCGTGCTACGAGCAATTTTGATAGACGTAACATGTGTAAATGTTGGTATTACTGATAAGACGTAAGTTCATGGACATTGTAATCTATCTTACGTTTCCTTGTAAAGTTCGTCCCAGAACCCTTGTCTACCTGTCTTTTTTTACACATTAAGGATCTGTTTAAAAATTTTTCTCCAACATATATTGGAACCGAGAAATAAAATAACACACATTATGCAATCTGCTTTTACCCTTAGCCAGAAACCATATACTTTTAAATTATTCAAGTTTATTTAAGAGTAAAAATAACATTTTATTTTGTCCTTATAAGGGCTATCTTTGCTCTTTAAACGCATCGTAAGATATAATTGTTTCAGAGGTTTCTGATAAATTACAAAACGGACCCTGTCATATATAACTTTAAGTCGTTTCTTGTTGATTGAAATGGTTAAATATTTTTGTATATGAACATACGCAGGCTTGGTTTTATCAATATGTTTCCTGTGAATGTTTTGTGCATAGCAAAGTGGTTGTTATCATATTTCATCAACTTGCAGCAACTAGTCGCATTGATCGCATGAATTATATGCATGAACTTTTCATTTCTCTTACATCGGAAGATTGTGGGTTCGATCCCACCGCCAATGAACCGACTTTTCTGTGTTTACCATTTCAATCTATATTTATACACACACACACATATATATATATATATTACAATGCATAGAAGAAAAGTATATATTGCAATTATTTTACTTTTGATCCTGATGTCTGCATAATTACATTTTTCATATGACAAGAGGAGGAACCATGGAAATGCATGTTACTATATTTTCTAATTATAGCGTACGAATCAAGTGCTAATATGGCAGATTATACTCTGAAAACGTAATCATTAAAGTAATAATAATACACAAGAAATGTGCTGTGATGTTAAGTGTCTTGCAATACTTTATGGAATTATGAATTGGGAAAAACGCAAACCTGCCTTACAGTTATACAAACATCACGGCCCCATACACAATCCATGCATTTTAAGGTATTGATATATCGTTGTCATATTCAATAATTAGATCCTTTATACGCTTAACATGATACATATCAGTGTTTTTGTGTTGTCATCTTCAATAACGCAACTTGTAGATAGCGACTTTCACAGTAAATTTGTGAATCATTTTTGCAATTTACATATCTGTGATAATCATGTTGTTTTTATGATTTAAACATTAAAGAAAAAAGTAACTTTATTGCTTCTTCGGATTTTACATATTTGTTTTAGAATATCTGCATCACTTACTAATGCGGGTACATGGTCAAACTGCGGTGAAATCGGACTATATATATATATATATATATATATATATATATATATATATATATATATATATATATATATATTTATATATATATATAAGTGAATCCTATAAAGTGTTTTGGGCAATATAATATTCTGGCGCGTATGAATAATTATATTCGTTTGTCATCCTGTTTAAAAACGCCATTGGATATAATGAGTTTTAACAAGTGAAGTTCTTGTAAAAACATCCGATTTTTGTATTAGCTATTATACATATATTGATATGAAAGAAGCGTGTAAAAATTATTAAACTATCTTCCAATTATCGACATCCATTATATTTTACTATGCATGCTCTTTTGTACATGGCATTAAATCCAGCTATAGCGCAGAACATTTGTTCTTTTTTTTTCTGATTGTGTACATGTTTGAGTAAATGGTTATTCGTTATATAAATATATCTGACGGAATAATTATAACGTACTTTACATTAAAAATGCTACAGTGTGTTTTTGTATACCATAAGTATAAAAAAATAAGCCAATATGTATACTCATAATTCATCGGGACTACAACAGAGGACTAGGACAGACGTTCGAACGTTGTTTCAGTCAAAATGCAGAAAACTAGAATGATAATGGGCGCCTACTTCTAGAAAACATAAATCAACGGAATCGTAACACAGGAGTGGGCCGTGACTCTCGAAAGATGTTCCAGATAAAATTCACGTAGAATACGAGGAATGCTTCTGCCTACCAGTAATGCTTCTGATATCTACCAATAGGAATCGCCACCTAAGGGAAGCAATGACATGGTGTTTATATTGAGAGAGGAAAAATGCCGCAGCTAACAATGGTTTTTAAATCGCAGTCCCAAAGATTGGACACGATAAGCAGGAAATGACTTTGCCAAACCCCTGACAAGATCATTCAGCTCGGTGTCACAGTAGACACAGAAATGCCTGCCGCAGTCCTTTTAATCCCGTAAAAATTGTGAAATGCGTTTCAGTTCTTACCAAATCCTATTCTCTATATCACTTAACATGATGCTGGAAGAAGCCATGTAAGACAAAGGCGAGGAAGTGTATATTACAATCTTTATGGAAGAGTTAATTATGTTCAACAGACCTAGTATCATGGTTTACATCACCCGACATCGCTTTGGCTAAGTCATCTCGCTTGTACATTTTGACAAACTGATCATTTCCCTACTATTTTATTCAATGTAATCTACATTTCATCATTAGTCATGATATTCTAGGAAAAAAAATAAGAAAAATGTTTGTATCAGCAGACACTGACTATAAGAACTGCACGACCCTTTATATCCAAAATCGTGCAGCAACATGTGACTGGTTCTACATACATATTTGGCTTGTTACAAGGTCCAACTGTTGCCATATTAATTGTACGTCTGTTCATTTTATTTAAATTCATTTCACCCCGAGGCACTTATACTTGCAGGTTGTCTCTCAACTGTCCGAACGAGCAGTGCTTCATCAACATGTCAATATTTGGTTTTGATCACCAAGTTGAGCCATTAGAATATTACTCAGTTTGCCTTTGACATGGCGAATCATAATATGTTACGTAACATCATGTATGAATCATTTGGAGTTACTGCACAAGCTTTGGACCAGATTGTATTTACACCATAGAAACCATGTCCCGTCCTTTAATCAGATACCTCTGACAAGGCCCTTTAGGCCAGGGCTTGTTTCAGGTTTCATGTCTAGACCCAGTGTCAAGTGTCCTTGAAGCCCGTAAAATGATAAAAAAATATGTGTTGTCTTTGTTTGGTTTTCTGACGGAGAAGTACAGAACCACATTGACAATTCACGAGAGTATATATATATATATATATATATATATATGTCGGATTGATTCTTTTATTAATTAAGTGCACTTCATCTTACTCTATATTTATATCAATATAACAAACACATTGGCTGTGGATGTTTGTATTTGCGTTTAATTTAGTATTTCATGTTTTCTATACACAAGGTTACATTCCAATCATATACACAAGAGAATGGAACATAATTCTTGAGACACGAAAGTTAATCCGAGAGTTCGAATCTGACAATTGCCCATTAAAGTATTCAACCTGATTCTTTAGATAAATGAGGAGGATATCGGATAGCATTTTTTTCTGGTACCTGTCTAGCTCCAGTCTAATTTGAACGTAGGTGGTCATTCTTCTAGGGGACCAGATACGTCTTATGATGTTAAAAGTACGGTCGGGCCATCCGGAAGAACCTTGGGCGAGTGAGTGACTAGCGGAGGGTGACATCTAGGATACTTGCAGTAATTCAATACAATTTCTAAATGGATCCATCCCGCAATGGTGCCTCATAAATAAACTTGGGGGAGGCAGTAAAATGTAACGGTTATACCCACGCCAGCAATATGATAAAAATACAGTTTTATAGCTGACGCCTAGACACATGAACAGTCTATACTATTTAATATGTATAAAAAGCCATCAATCTCATTGTCTATGAACTTAATTTTAAAAACATAAAAGATACACAGAAATGTGTTTGCTTTAAAGAAGATTTTCTTTAAACGTGACATCTTAACATGGTAAACCAGATGGAAATGGCTGATATATTGAGACAAAGACTTGGCTGATATATTGAGACTAAGCCAAATGTTGAATTATATACAGGGAAATTCCTCCAAGCCTGACACTTTGGGGCACTTGAGGTTTTTGTCTGTGTTAGTGTGTATTCCTGTTTAGAGGAGTTTGCATACTGCATTAAATATTCCTTGATAGTTAGTGATGTCTTCTCATTGAGTGATTTGAAATGCAGAAATTATATTAAAATTATATTCAACATAGCTTAAATACTGTGGTAACTTTTTTGCTCGAGATTGGTTTCGCATTTTCGATGTTTGAGAAAGGGAAAATTATCGCGAAAATAAAACCCTCGTGAACAATACGCTCCATCTTCAAAGGAAAGTCGAAAAGCAAAATATTAAAATATAAATATCCATAAATCAGAGACTGTTACAAGAAATTATATCGAATTACTCAATTAATCTGCCAATCATGAACGAGAATCTCCACTTGTTCGATGTCAATCGTCGTGAAATGTTTACGATTTGTATACAGTTTATTTAATTTACCTTATTCATACTATAAGGTATATACTCTGTGGCATTTGCACTATCGGCAGCTCGCGAAATTGGAGCCCTCACAGAACAACGATAATGTGAAAATCGCAACATTCTAACCCTGCGAATATTTAGCCAACTACAGTAAGCAATTGTTGTTTATAAAATATGATTCGTAAGGGGAAAAAAATATACAAGTTAGACATTTGTTTACTCATAAATTTAACAGCAAGGGTTTTGCACACTTATCCACGTAATTTCACTTCATCTTCTCATGCCCGGTTGCACTATTGGCCATTGATTATTGATAGTGTATGAACAACATAATAACTTTTTAAAGGAGTGTTATGTAGAACACAATATTAAACGAGCTCTGGTCGCTGTGATCATGAGGCAAACAAAAGTGGAATTACAGTTTGTACGGTAGTTCACCGTTGTCCAGGATCGGTAGTTTAAACTGCGAACATCAACGTCCTTGTGTTTTACAAAAAAAAAATAAATGCTCGGACATCGTGCCTGAGTTAAAAATATTAACCATGTAATAACTACTTACCACGAATCACCGTAACAAAGTGTAAACTGTCGCCGATTAAATAATTCTGCCTGGGCCGGACACCAAATACTCAACACGAACGGTAGCCTTTGATGGTGGACTTTTTCCGGTTGACCGGCTAATTCTTAGAAAATAATGAATGTGATATATAGCTACACATGTATTCTCAAAACGTTTTTCGTGTGTTTTATACACATAATATTCGATGGCTCAAGGAATCACGATTGTTCTCGGGCTGACACTGTGAAAAATACAGGTCTTAGATCGTTATTGCCACGGAGCGGGATCTCCTTTCAGAAATATAACATAGTTCGCGGTGTCTGTATTAAGGAAGGGTCGCAATGTATACTGGATACGCTGGCGGAATGGGAAGGTTTGTCCCTTGTCCGGGGTAGGGAATTATCTGCTTTACTGAGTTTACATTAAACATAATACACAGGCAATTTTGAATGACTGAGAGTTAGTCTGCGCATCAGTGAATTGTCCCTCTTACTGAGTTGTCCAAAAGGAGTTTCATTGTATAAGGTATTTGGTTCCTTGCTTATCCAAGTTTATGTAGAATATATTCAAATGAAATATTATATATAATTTATGAATTTGCATTATTTGCATTTTACGTTTAACTGAACGCTATAAATTTGAACGTCACAAAATTCAGATAATAATTTTACTAGGATTACGTTGATTAAAGTGAAGCGGCTTGTTTGCCCATTCTCTCCCCATTTTTTTTTCTGTGAACTAGTATATATATATATATATATATATATATATACTTATATATATATATATCCATATATCCCTTCGCTAGGTCAACGGGGCTGGCTTGCCAGCTATGCTCATTAATCTGTCGGATGTCTTGTCAGAACTTGCCTGTGTATATCCACATGAAAACAGGGCTGCTGGGGTATCAAAGACAGGGAGGGGTTAGACTCAAGGGGAAAAGTATGTGCTGAGTGCCGGGTATTTACAGAGAAAAGCCAAGTCCTTGTTTAATCCTTTTATGTGCGTACGCAGGGTATGAATGTGCTTTTGTTCCGATGTGAATCTGTCTTTTATATATATATATATATATATATATATATATATATATATATATATATATATATATATATATTGTGCGCAATCTTCCGAATTGACCCATCTTAACTGGGGTCTGACCAAACAACCGATCGGATATTAAGTCGCCTATCTTAAGATGGGTCAGACCCAATATCCGATCATGATCTACCCATGTATTAATGCAGCTTTGAATAGAAGAAAAATAGAAAAGATAAAAGAAATTCAACGGATCCTAGGGGATTTGACCGTTTCAAGCTCATCTTTCAGAGCATCTTTCGTGCACTGCTTTCCACATATTTTTTTTGTGGATATCACCTACCCTGTCAGTCGCGAACCTTTTAAGGGCATAAGTTCCTCTGTATGGGTAAATGGTCCCTCCCTACCATGGGCCGCCCGGCAACACGTACGTGAACATGACATAATCCAAAATTATAACATAATATGTGAATTAAAAATGTTCATGCTTACATGTCCTAATAATTCGAAAGATATCTGAGGCTTGTATATTTTTTTCATACGAAAGTATGCAAGCTCCTAACTTATACTCGCCTCCGGCCGACGGATCATTATTTTTCTATTGAAATACCCACTTAGCAGCTTTTGAATGTTAATATATTTACTCAGATCTTTATACATACATATATATATATATTATTTACACAATTATTACCTATAATAACCTGACATATATCTTTAACAAATAAAAAAAAAGTTAAATAACTCTTCAGAATATATTTTCACACATACGTCAAGTTGCACTAAATGTTACCCCAACAATACAGAACAATAAAAATAATTCACAATTCTTTACATGAAAGAAAGACCGGGTGAGAAGAAAGATGCTTTCCTGTAATAAAGCCGCCATAGAGTTCACAGCTTCACACAAAGAAATAAGTGTAGTGACCAACACAGTGCTATAATGACATATTTATCAGAGCTTCAAAGCGTCGCTCAGCAAGGAGCGAGGACGGTTACGTTGAGGACATCAACTTTGGACCCATTTACCCGGCACGAAACAACATTGTGGGCTTACCAGGGAGCGAGCCTCTCTACACCATAGTTTAGTGACTACGAAGATATATGCAGAGGTTCGCGAACGTTAAAAGGTTCTCTTGGTTCACACAGCCCGCCTCCAGCTCCACTTTTGCCAGGCAGTCACGCCTTTTCCCAGACATATTTTAGAACATTCTCAATCTGTGATAACATTAAGTTTGGTTACAGAATTATTTGAATATTTGTAACATTATTATTTCTTTTGTCTTTTTTTAGGTAAAGGAATATTTTAATATTTGTGATATTGTTATTTGGTTCGACAGATATTAAGAACTATGCAGGATATTGTTGATGAAGCCATTATCTGCCATATTTGCTTATGAACGCCATCTAAAATAGGCGGTCTGTCAATCATAGACAGTTGAGAGTGAGGCCCTATTATTGTAGCTAAGGACCATGTAAGGGGCAACATGAACATGTTTCAGGTTAATTATTAATAAAATTCTCTCGTGATATGTTTGTTTACATTTATTGAAAAGTTATATCCTTTCAGCAAAACCAGAATTCAAAATAAGAAATACCAGAGAAAATCCTGGAAAGCATCTCTGCATCAAATAATATACGTCAGGCGTTTAATGTTTCCGTTCAACACTTCTGAAACATATTAATGTAAGACCTATGGATATAATTATATCCATAGACCTATGGATATAAATGTTGGGTTTTTCATGAAATCTACATAAATGTCCTTAAACTGAGCGGTACAGAAAATACACTTTTCTTAATGTACGATTTATGAGAAGATATGGATTTTGCCGTTCAGTTGAATTCCTAATTTAAGCATATTATAGAAATGACCTACATATTAACAGTATTTAATTAGCATTGAAACATTATTAAATTAAGATAATAGATATCAGCATCGTCTATGCTCACTTTTTGTGACTTCTGGCTCTATTTGACCTTTGCCCTATGACCTTTGGAAATCGCTGTTTTGGCGGATATGACGGCCGAGAAAAATGGTGACTATGTTTTAAAACATATTGCTAGACGGCGATGATGTCAGGGAAACAGTGACATCAGCAGTAAAAATAACAGGTACACGCGCATGCGTACACTTTTTGTAAAATCCGCGATGAACGTCAATGAGTGTCATCAAAACGAATGAAATATCATCATTCCTAATATTCAGGCAAAATGATTCTATCGAGGATCATTTTTGTATTGATCTTTCACATCTCAGTGAAAAATGAATTTACATTCCAAAATTATGCCAGTGGAGTTGTTTGACCTTATATGATTCCAGGAGAAACATATTATTGTTTCAGGTCAACAGACAGAACAGCATCATATCACTTTCTATATGACATTTGTCTGCATCAGAAAGTAATAGTTCATATACGAGAAATATTTATTGAAATTCATGTAACCATGATTCATGTTTAATAAATATTGCTTCAGTACACAAATGTATATCACACCTAAACAACAAAACACTGAAGTAAATATGCCTTTATTCTTCCGAACTGGGTACCATCCATCACAGAATAGCTCAGGGCAAATATTTCCTCATTCTCAGTCATAATCCAACATCAATCAAATAACCACTCAACCGACACCAAGCGGAGAATGAATAGTATGGATGGCCACATATAGATCTCGCCATCAAGTGAAAGGGACCGGTCAGTAAATATTGTTTCGGGTGTTAAACGATTACAGAACAGATTTGCTAAATTCAGGTCAAAACCGGTGTATGAGTGTGTATTGGGTGAATAAACTGCTTATGTTATATGTAAACACTTCCTTTTTTAAATAATTACGTTAGTCTTAAACAGGAATAAGCTAAAAGAAGATATAGATGTTTGTGTGCAAGATGTGCATGGTTATGTGTATGCGCGCTACCTCTTGTGGGTGTGTCTGTGTGCGCGTCATAGTGTTTGTGTGTGTTTGTCGTGGTGTGCTTGTGTGTGACCGTTCACGCACTGATCTTTACAGCTGCTGTCATGAACGAGGTCAGAACGCTGTGATGGCTTTAGGTTTAACAAATGACACAAATGAGGGCCATTTCCTTTCGGCGCATGAGGATAAAAGTATCTACAGTTTTAGACTGGATGAAACATTCCCCTTAATGTTTCACATATATGTGACCAACTGGATTGTATATAGAAAATTCTGCAGTTACAATCACAACCGCGCCTATGTGTCCTTTGAAGGCCCATAATATCCTCAACAAAGCAGTAAAACCTAGAACATCGGAAGAAGTTTTAAGGATACAAATTTAATAATATTTTGCCCTAACCAATTGTGCACAATGTATTATAAATTACTCAGGTTCAAGATGCAACGGCTATTATGCGATACCTCACTGTTAAACAGGTTACGTGAATTGTTACGTAAGACGCTGAAGGCTGAGTGATAGGTCTTTTATAATGAACTGTCTGATGGTGGTGATGTTGTTCGGCTTATATATATATAGTGACATATTTGAGAAAATGCTGTTAGACACATGATAAAATACAAATCAAAACATTTGATGATTTGTAGCACCTAATGCTTCCAATTAAATTAAGTAAATTAGTGTTCAATGTTGTGATATTGTTGGATGAAACTTTGAGGATTCAATTGTTAGGGCAGGTATGCTATCTTTAAGTGCTTTCTTATTTTGAAGCCATGAGAATACACTGCCTCCAAAAATTACCAGTACTAAGTATGCCTCTAGTATACTGCTTGCATTTGATAAGCATTTATGCAATTGTGTAACAATAACCATACCATCTCATTGCACTGTCGTTTACAAATTCTTTCAATTTTCATTATAAGACTGATGTCATCGTTATAATAATTCCTGGTCCATCATTCGTAGCACTTTCCAAATTGCATCATGCAGGATGGGCCTCTTGGCCTTGCTATGCACACTCATTACTATGCGTATAATATATATATATATATATATATGTATATATATATATATATTATATTATATATACAGTGTCAATAAACGTAAAACGGGAGAGACTTCAACGCCCCATCACATAAACAGACTGTTGCTAAATTTTTAGCTACCTCTGTGGCCTTCGTTAGATTGGGTGACTATCTTGAATTCAGTAAACAAGCCGACCCTTAGCTAGGGTTTGATTTATATATATATATATATATATATATATATATATATATATATATTTATAGATGTATGAATAGCCATGCTTGTTCATTGTTTAAAGATGGAAAGGGTTTACACGGAAAGGTCGGTTCACTGCCAGTGGGATTCGAACCCACGATCTTCCGATTTCCGATGCGTTTGCCTTTACCTCTTTGCCATGCCATATCCCCAACACCTCTGTGTATTGGCACACTTTAAAGGTTAGAGGGGGCACAGGGAAAGTTTTTTTTCTAATGAGTGTTTGACATCATGTAATACATCAAAAGCAAGCTCACCTCCTGCACTTTTAATTTGTTCAAGGAACACATGGGGTTCAGTATCTCATTTTTGCGGTATATGACAGAGAGTGACAGCTTCTGAAACTGGACATAAGATGCCGCCACCTCTTACGCCATTTCCAAAAAAAACACATATACAGCTATCAAGCCCCTCCAGCATAAACAAAAAAGGCCAACCTTGCTTTTTCATTCATTAAATTTCTCTTATCACCCGCCTGTTATAAATATTGTATGCACCCTGGAATATTTTTTCTGAAATTTTCTGCTGCCCAGCAATATTTAATGCCCGGTCACTCTTGACGCCACGAAATCAGGCGACCCTGACTTGACCCGGAAGTAGGTCCCTCTAACCTAAAAGGAACTAGCAAAGTGACGTTACATTAGTGACGTCATAGGCTCACCCACTACACGTGTCGGCATGCAGCAGGGAGAATTGATGGCCTTATATGGTGTGCGGCATATGATCTATATATATATATATATATATATATATATATATATATATATATATATATATATATATGTATGAATAACCAAGCTGCTTCATTGTTTAAACATACACACACACACATATATATATATATATATATATATATATATTATACATATAGATATCGATATAGATATAGGTATAGATTCGGGGGAAGTTGTTTTCCTAACCCGGATATTTGATAATAGTCTTTTCACAGTCACGCTATGTGTCGAGCAGGGATCAATCTATGGTGATACAAAATGGCCGTTTTACGTTTTGTTCTATTCTCCAGTTGGCTGCTGTCACAATATGCCGAAATTAAACTACATGACATTGTGAAAGTAAAGCACCCCCCCCCCCCCACGGCCCAACGTACACAAATTAAAAAAAAAAAAAATATATGACCATACTCTGTTTTACAGAGTGTGTGTACAATAGGGTACCTTTCAACAAGATTATTGTTACTTACGGTATCTCCCGCACTTTCTTATCAGCGCCATCTAGTATTCAAACTTTGAACGATTTAGAAGTTTAAGATAACTATCTTTTCGATTAAATGTTAACTTTAATCATATTTCAATGCAACGTAGTGAAGCTTTAGGTATTCCTTTTAGCGATCCACTTAAATTTATAATTATAAACAAAGGAATTAGCCAGTTTTAATGTCTTACTCAAACGTTGTGTGTTTCACTAAATGAACGCAAGATGGCACTGATAAGCAAAAGCGAGAGTTACGTAAATAACAATAACCTTGTTTAAAGGTACCCCATTGTGATATTTACTTCCATCATTCGGCGGGGTTTATGTTTTTGGTAGCCTCGGTTTGTCCGTCTGTTTGCCTGTTAGCAGCATTACTCAAAAAGATTTTAAGGGATTTGATGAAACTTTCAGGTTACTCGACAATGATGATAGGAACATTTGATTAAATGTTGCATAAACTATCAAGGAACGAGCTCTATTGTTTTTTACGGGATTTATATTTGTTTACACTGGGGACGTAGCAGTTGGTGATATATGGCCATATATGGAGTGCGAGTCGTGACGTCACAGAGGACAATCAATGACGTCAATACACGGCTACGTGTTGTTTTCCTGAAGGTAAGAGGGACCTATTTCCAGGACCTATATATTATAAAGGGCGTAAAAGGGGTAAACAGTGGGAAGTGGGGTAAAAAATGTGGGGAGAGGGCTCTGAGTGTTTATTAGTGTGTGGGGGTGGGGGACATGTTGAGCCAGGTGTTTAATTTTGGCGGTAATAGGGGTACGCATGATTTAAATTATTGGAAAGATTATAAATTATAAGTTTGGTCAAAAATTTTTGGTTTAACTTACTGTCTGTTGTGATTTTTCTCCCCAGTTGTAAAGCTGTTTTTCCTGAAATGCACCTACAATTTAGAGGGACATATTTCCAGGCCCTGTATATTATCATATAAGATTCACATGTTGGGAGCTCTGGGAAAGTTTCTTTTATCGAGTGTTTGTCATCATGTGATACATCAAAATCATGCTCACCTCCTGCACTTTTATTTTGTTCCAGGATAACAAGGGGTTGAATATCTTATTTTCGCGGTATATGACAGAATCGACAGCTTCTGAAACTGACCATTAGATGTCGCCACCTCTCAAGACATTTCCCAGAAACACATATACAACTTTCAATCCCCTCGAGCATAAACAAAAAAAGGCCGACCCTGCTATTTTTTATTTATTTAATTTCTCCAATCACCCACCTGCCACACATATTGTATGCATCCTGAAATATTTTTTTCCCTGGAATTTTCTGCTGCCCTGCAATATTTAATGCCCGCTCACTTTGACGCCACAAAATGGGCCGACCCTGACCGGACCCGGAAATAGGTCGCTCTAACCTGACGGGTGAACTAACAGCATGGAAGGCCATGGTTGTTGTTCGTTTAGTATGGTTCGTTCAGGGAGGAATATTTGACGTCTGCGTTTTGGAGGTTCCTTCTCTGGAATTTTAACAAGTCTTAGCACGTTACTGCATTGTGATATTAACAATCACAGTGGCAAACATTTTGATATGTCGTGGCTGTGAATATATTTAATTTGACATCGAGATGCGTGCATACATATTATTGCGAACCGGCATACGCCGGCATAAACGTGTTACAATGTATCAGCCGCCAGGAGCGAGTGTTTATGATCATAGGTCTATGTTCGAAATTTCTAACTCGAAGACAGTTCCAAGCGCTTTAGTTGCATAATTCGAAAAGTGAATTTGGTTTCATTTATATAGGTGATATTTAGCTAATTTTCTTGGTCATTCGAACAGATTAAAACCTTCTACCAAAGAATGCTAAATATTACGTTTCCTCGTCATAAATAAAAGGCATTCAAGCAATTTGTGTTAAAATCTTTATTAAATATATTCCCTTGTAATCTTAATAATCTCATATTGTTCACATAAACATTAATGACTATATGGCATTCGTTTGGCATTTGAATAGAAGAAAAGTCATTCATATCCATAGTGAACTTCATTTGAAATTTCCATACAGATCAACTGAATTTGTTCACATCACATGTTCACAGTGTAAGGAAGGGAACTTAATTCAGAATGATGCAGATATATCATACAATAATGTGCTAATCACATTGAAATAAACCAGTATTTCTCTGTTGATACCTTGTTGATACCTTGTTGATACCCGGTTCCATGAGAGCCGTAAATTCGAACATGTTTTATCAAAAATATGCACGCATAACCACATTTATTACTGTACAGTGTAACCTCTTTCATTTGCCAACCTTGGAGCGGGGAAACTTTTGGCGGTAAGCGAGGGTAGCGGTTGATCGAGGGGTCCAAGTGAGATGTGCAGGGTAGCTAAAATCGGGCCATGTGTTTCTTAGGCTCGTCTTTAACTAGTCATATTAAAAGAAGCAATGTTTTATACATTTATATAACTTTATTCACATAGAAAGAAATACAAATAATTACAGTAAAATACAGTGTGTACAATTTAATTACCAAGATATACATGTATAATATATCCGGTCCAAATATAAAATTCTCCTGGTGCCGTTTCACTTTCATCCGTGTGTGCCCAAACGAATTCCGTAATGGAGCATTGTTTGCCAGCCGGGGACTGAAGAGCTGTTATTCTTTAGTCCATTCTGTAAAATGCGTCAATATCGGACTGTTCGCTGTAGTTGGAGCTCTCAAAATATCATAAGACAGTTTCATGGCCTGACGGACATTAGAGGATGTGTGCGGAAGTGGAGAACCTCGGGATTAGAGGTCGGTCGGGCTGTATCATCGTTGTTACTGTTCCCACGATATCTTGATCGCTCAAAAATTGTGCTTTTCTTATATTCTGATCGGCATTGACGCATTCCTGATGAGACTTGCGTGCACTGTCGTCATTCCCAAGGCAATATGCAACTCGTTTTAAAAGAGGAAGGAAAATGTTTGCTTCTGGACCGCCGTGCCGATCTGTCTCATTTGGCTGGTCACCCCTGGATATAAACCTTTATTTTTTCCAACGATTGCCGATAGTGGCACTGCTGACAAAATCCCAGGCATGCTTCGTCCAGCAAACTGCGTCACTAAGGACAATCCTCCTAGGTTCGTTGTTGTCTGTACACGATATTGATACGCCGCTTGACCTCGTACCCCTGTTAATTGCTCCAAACTACTCATCTGTTTGCCTCATTAAATGACACTTATCCAAACATTTCAATAGCTGTCCCCAAACAACTCAAGGATGTTAAGTCATTAATTAATCAGTGGCATCGGGTACTAGATACATAAGCAATGAGGCGTGAAATCTTGTAAAAGCAGATGCTGACAGGTCAGCTGCACCCAAGCGATAACACCCCGACTTATCCTAAGCTGAAATGCGGAAGTTGGCGTATGATCAAGGGAATGTGGCACAATTGATTAAAAAAATACCTGGCGGATGGCACATAGCAGGCCAACAAATGAACGAGGTAAATATTTAGTAAGGAAATCGGGATTTTGATATTTGTTGGCAATAGTTGAGGTTGGCGGATGAACAAGGAGAAAAATGTTAGACTGTATTACCATAAACAAGATATGTTTTATTTCAATTTTGCAGAAAATAAAGTCATTGAACTGCCTAAGTGTACAGTAGGAAGTTACAATGTTGAAATACACATTTGTGACTAAAACATTTTCACTAAATTAACATTTCCTAAAATATATTTTCCCCGAACGTAAATTGATTTCAGTAGTTATCAACCATATCTAAATAAGTCGCCATTGCGTGTCTTACCATGCTTAATCTAAAAATAAACATTGGCTGCTCATTTTCAGGGCGTTAAGGCGATCTCTGTGATTGGTATAAACACACCATGATGCCTAGTAAAACACACTCATCGGCGTGGCATATCATAATCGTTTGACACAGTGATTGCCCATTTTCTTACGAAGTAAATTGCTAAGTCTTGTTAAAATACCGCAGAATGAACTTCTGAATCGCAGACGTCTAACATGGGTAAAATTGTCACTTTTTAGAGCCATGCGATTTACTTGGTCCTGACGTTGTTTTGATTTGACCGCCTTTAATATGCTTATTTTGTTCAGAACCATTTAGAAAGTCCCATTACGGTATATTTTAAAGCACTGCATGAAAGGAAAAGCATTTTACTCAAATCTATCACCAACTGACGAGTGTTAAATAACGGTGTATCAAAGCGAAAAAACAAACACCTGAAAACATTCTAACACGTGGCTGTGGGTTTTTGTATCGCTGGTAGAATTGTGGGACGTCATGGAAGGGTTTCCGCTATGCCTCCGTGAGCATAACGCATAGCAGGCTAGGAACCATAGTATTGTTCGTTGTGTTTATAGTTCTGGGCCCTGTTTTTATAAGAACGTAAATGACGTAAGCCCCGAATTAAACAAGCCCGAGATTAAAGTCTGCACCAGTTATGATGTTTTAACGTTGATCGGTCCAAGTTTCTTGAAATCCCCTTTTTCAACGCTTTCTGTTGGTGTAACAAAGGCGCGCTTCGTCAAACATCTTATTATTTACTTGTTTGATGTCCTGATAAATGGTGTCGGTGGGTATCAAGTTCTGCCTTCAAAATTTTAAGAATTTGATGTGCATGATAATATTGATATGCAAAGATTGATTAAATATATTTGCAGGTTAGTCTGCATTTCTCCAAACCTGACCTTTCTCAACCAAAGTCATCATTGTCCTTCCAAAGATGATGGACCGCATATATGTGAAGAGTGAATTCAATCACGACCTGCATATACAGATTGTACGAGAGAAGAATAAGATATCTGACGAAATAGTTAGACTAGTTTGTTAAAATTTTAATACTGATTTGTGTATCATCATTATTGCTTGGCTTCGTGAACGAAGATCATGAAGGTCGTCGGCGGAAGGTTCATCGTATGTGATGATATTGGGCAGGCGATGATCTTCAATCCTTGAAACGAGCCCTGCCCCGGTAGATGTGACTGCATCATCGTGGACTCAATCTTGTGACTCCTACCTGTTCGACGACCATAACGTTTGTAATGAAGTCATTCCAGTGGATGTTCTGATGAAGAAGAGACAGCACTGATGTAAACGCTCAGGGAGTCCTAGATTGCTGCGGTAGCTGACCTAAGACTCGGAGAAATATATGAGGATTGGAAGTACGTCATCCTTTAGGCTCTGATCTTGGTGCTCTACTTCAGGTGCTTGCTGCTCCACACGCGTTTGCACAGTCTATCAAATGCACTGTTCGTCTTCGTCTGTTGTAAATTTCCTTGTCAACCGGGGCATCAAGCGAGAATGTACAGCCCATGTAGGTGAACTGCTGTACTGATTTGAGTTCTGTTTCGCCAAGGGTGATATGGGGAACGCGGAATCATCAGGGAGTTAAACCTAGAACATCGGGAGAGGATACAAATTTAATTGTATTAATGCCTTGGCCAATTGTAATCAAGGAATTATTAATTAAAAATGAACCAGCTAGAATGCAAAACCTCAGCGTTACACATGTCATCTTTTTAATCACGCACTGTATAGGAATAATAGGTCAGTGAATAATGTCTGACAGTTTTGATGCTGAACAGCTCATATTTATTTAAAATCAGTTACAAATCCGTGTGTGACAATGTGGTTAGACACATGTTTTATCAATTTCGCATTTATAACGAATCATTTTGTTTTGATCACGACAAGCTGCCGGAATCTACAATGACCGACCTGTTGCTTTGTGTTAATCATTTTTTATAACGAAAGAGGAAGATAAACTACCAATAGCTCCCTTTTTTTTCAATTTAACACACAGACTCAGGCTAAAAAAACAGGTTAAGTGGAATTTCATGTAGTTGTGTGTTTAATATAAAATTGCAGAAACACCTCACATTAATCTGTCCTACACCCACAATCATACAATGGCAATATACAAGTTTATAAAGATCTCTTAATGATTTCATTTATTTTTTGGAAGAATAGGCAAAAGGCATTTGTTTCAATTTATATGTATATCCGTTATCACTAAATGTTTTTAATGAAATTCAGTGAGTGTCGAATGCCGAGTGTGGGTTGATAAAATGTTGAATCAATTTAAAATCAATATAAATCAATTTATATATATATATATATATATATATATATATATATATATATATATATATATATATATATATATATACGTACATAAATGGTTGCAGAATGTTTTTCCAACACGAAAGTTTGATATTAATCTTTGCACAGCCACACCATGTGTCAAGCCGGGATCTATTCATAAAAAAAACCTCTGATGTTGTTGTGATATATGTTTATCCCTAGTTCAGTTCAGCTCAGCTCACAGCTCGGCGGTACAAACATGGCCGTTGTACGTTTTGTTCTGTTCTTCGTTTGGCTGCTGCTAATTGTGATGTCTTCCAGCCCGGTATTGGCTGACGGTCAAAACATAACGAAATTCTTGAATGCAATCGATGGTAAGGCTTCCTTCAGTTAACTCTGTTTTCAACTTTATTTACATAAGTTGCTTACGAGGTGGATACTCAAGTCTAATAATATTACCTCCTTCAGGAAGAAATAGTAGGGTATATGAATTTAAAAGGAACTGCATTTGTTTTATTTATAGACAGGAAACTTCCAGCCGTCTAATTCTATTTCAGGAAAGAAGTACAATACAATACGTTTCTATTATATACACATTTATAACGTCATCATAAAGCTTTAATTATTGTACAAAACCCTATCTTAATCGATCCTAAAGTTGTTGTAAATTCATATTAGGCTCTATAATATTTAAAACCTTGTTCAGTAATCTTTGAGCGTTTTCATATTTTTTAACATTTCAATCATATTTTTTTTTTTATTTTAAAAGGTATGCTGTTTGAAGCGCCATGTGACAGTAACTAATGTTTAAATTTATCAATACTAAACATCATGGCAATGTAAAAGTAACCCCCCCCCCTAACGCACACAAATTAAATAGGAACCTCTCTCTACTGAGAATCATATTATATTCATAAATACATAGCGTCCTCGAAAAGGAAATCCACTACAGAAAATATAGCGAACTTCTTATAACTGTTTATAATTTATATATTAATGTGAATATATACTTTTTAAGCTCGAACATGTGCAGAATTAAAAACTACAAAGGTTCATTATTATCAACATGCTGCCTGTAAATTGTGTATCTAATTTTGTGTACATAATCCCGATATCCTCCTAGATTCCTGAATAAACCAAAATTATATATGTAGGTTGCAGGAGCAAAACATCTTACTCGCGGGGAAAATGTAAGGTAGAAATATGCTTTATGATGTAAAATGTGATGTTGTGAAATTGAGCCAACCCCTAAACAAATATACCTTTGTATAAAATGTGTATAAATAACGATCAGCAAGATCCTAGGGGGACAGGCAACCTCAAGATAGATGCGGAAGTAGTTTTATAAAGGCTGCTCTTGTTCATTTACTGACTTTGTAAGGACTTAATCAAACGTTTTCATCATAAAGCGTACCGCCGGTCTACATAATATATAATAGTGAATAATATATAATAGTGTAATGAGCCAGGGTTCAGGCACAAGCAAACAAAAACAACCTTCTGTTGGAACTGGTCAGGTCCGCCCAATTATTATGGCTCATTGTATATCAGAATATTGAAGCCTTCCTAACCTAGGCTTCGAGGATCAAACCTGTTTTATCTGGGGTTTTTTTCCATAACACCCGGGCGTTATGTAAACGTGCTGCGGTCTGTGTATTAGGCCGGGTTTTAGAATATGACTGCACTAAAGGTTCCTTACAGGTATTATACGGCCACAGATACGTATTTGTGATAACTCAAACTAACAATACGATTTTACATTATCTGTCGCACCTCCTAAGAAACCATCCCTTAATTTTCAACAACTAAAAAAAAAAATAAGATTTAAATTATAACTCTATATATGCGAGTGTATCTGCCTGGCGTTGTCTGTCTGCCTGCCATGTACAGACACATACTCAAAGCTCACAATAATGACGGAGACCAGCATATAACAAAACACGTATTTTTTATTGGGTTTATCCTAACCATTACAGTAATTCCCTACTCTAAAGAGTGATTTAGAGATATATGCCAGGATATTTGGAGCGCGTACACGATCCGTTGCACTCTGGAGTCGCGGGTCTTCTGTGCGGACACGCGCGCCATCAGTCCTCGGCGAGTCACTGCCCGGTGTAAATACTTTAGATTATCCCATTTTTTAGGTTACCCCCCGGTTATCTGAAATCGATTTCAGGGTAACCCCATACTGTTCAGGTTACCCCCCTTGCTGATCAAGCTAAGATGATTAATTTTGTGTAAGTAGGTGCTCACCTCTCCTTATATATTTATTAACAACATCCTCAGCTGGGTGGTGATATTGTGGTCAGTAGCGTCGAGCCGTACATGTATCTCTCTGTCCATAACCACTTATTATCTAAAATAAGTTACTCACATCCCATTTTAATTAACTTGGCAGTTGTAGCTTATGGAACTCCTCACTTGATCAGGTTTTTGTGGCCCTATCTTGTTTTTTTATACTTTATTACTTTTTGTTTGATTTTTAACGCCCGTCTTATAGACGGATCGTATTATAGTACTGGCATATATGATGAACGATAACCAGGAAGGTAGCTGCAGAATGCTTGTCAGTTACCGTAATTCTTGATCACAAAAGATAACATTAAATTATGGATGTAATTATCATATCAGTTAATGTGCACGACCGCATGTTTCATTTATAGTTGGTGTATTTATAATCTAACCGGAGAGAGAATGTTTTGTACCTTTTGATTTTCAGGAATAATGACAATTTAAAAATAATAATCATAATCGTTATTTCAATATTGTTATTATTATAAATAATAGTAGTATTAGAAGTTGTTGTTTTTGTGGTCCGTTTACTTAAGTTATGTATCAGTTAAGTATCCAAATAATCATAAGTTAACATTTTTACTTTCTTTGGGGGTGGGGGGGGGGGGTAATCTGAAATTGGAGGGGGTAAACTGAAATCGGTTTAAAAAAACCGGGGAGGGGATGTGAAATCGATTTCAGATTACCCACCGGTAATATGCGCTTGGACGCAGACACGGTCAAATAACAATTTACTCTTACCAGGTATGGTAAAAAAGGCGAGCCCAAGTGCTCCCATGTATCAGTTTACAATTTTGTGTGGGGAAATTGTTAATGGGTCACAGTGTGTGCGTTGATTTTTTCTAGGAAAGGCCATTGATGTAGGACTCTAGTACGAATCCGAGTCCACATTGTCATAACCACCAAGAGTGACTGAATAATAAGATTTTATTATAGAGCATTTATGCACTTGGGTGGGATTATAAGCTCCATTTATGATATGTTTCCTTTAAAAAGGTGAAAATCATTCAAAATCTCTTGTATCTCATTCTATTTAGACTTATTTTCATTGTGGTAACCAAACACCCGTATATAGTCCAAACGGGACTTGTACTCAACAGGATTGAAGTCGGACTTGCACTGGGACTCGGATAGTTTGGACTCGACTGTACAGCACTGCAAACAAGGGTTGGCAAGTTTCTGCCATTTCCATTTCTGCCATGGTTTTCTGTGGCAATAACCAGGGGGCAGAAATACTTTTATGCTCTTATTCCTGCCCTGAGGCAGAAATGCCCTGAAACTGAGGTAAACATATTTAAAAAAAGAGCAACCACATAAAGAAGGAGGACAAAGATCACTATTTGAGGCATTAAATACTACCAATTAATGAAATGCTTGTAATTAACATTTGTACCTAGTGAGATTAGTACATCCGTAATTAGCTCCAGTCAGGTGCATAGAGGCCATATATATGGAACATATTTTGGAACATATATCATGATTTTTACTAACTTTTAACTCATCAGATTACAGAATTACTTCAAAAGCCATGTAAATAATATGAATTGTATTCTACTAAATGTTAGGTTGGCTGAGGTTACTTAATCCCCAAGTCTATAAAAAAGTAAGGAGGACATGTCTCCTGCTCAACTTCCCCCTTTGCGCGGGAAACAAGGTCCATTAATATAAAAGGTTAAACAAACTGGAATGATGTTACATTTCTTTGTGTTTATTTATCGAGGACGCCGAAGATACTGCCTGCATCGCGGAAGCCACGAGTGGTCAGACGCAAGAGAATTTTGTTAAAAAGATGGTGGTATATTGTCTGTCGACCGATCTCAGGGCGTCCACACAATACTGGAAAGCCTGGTGAAAAGTGGTTTCTCACTGAAGTACGCTTGGATAGGGGGCAGGACTGTTCCTCTGTACTGGTCCTGGATTCTGCGTAAGGACTTTCAAGTTTTACATGTAATTACTTACACAGAAAGGGGAGTAGAGGAGAGTGTCCCCTTTTGGTAGAAATATCCTACACTGATTTATGTAAAAACACTATATTAGCTGAGGAAAAACGAACAAATATAATGTTCTAGGTTCCATTTAGTATTTTTTTCGTGTGACTATTTTTGATTTTTGAAGTAAATTATTTGTTATTTTTTTATCAAAATTCCCGTGACTGAAATACTGCTTTCATGTATACAAAGAACACCTGGTGTTCTGTGGTGTCTTGGTTGGGATACGCAATTTTTCACATTCCGCATACATACTAATAGTAAGTTATAAGGCCTAAATAATATTCATACGTCTACTACTACTAATAATAACAATAATAATACATATAACTATTCTTATCATTGTGAGTAGTAGTAGTAGTAGTTGTAGTAGTAGTAGTAATATAAGTAGTAGTAGTATTACATGAGGCATTTCTCTTGCTATTATATATATATATATATATCTATATATATATATATAGATATATATATACATTATTTTTTTTTATTTTTATTATTATTATTATTACTATTATTATTATTATTATTACAAATGTAAATTTCTTCAAACCTCCAATGGCTGATACACACTTCTTTAAAACATTCAGCCGATGAGATGTTATGAGCATTCTGATGAAACAAGGGTGGATCAAAATCAACCATGTGTAAATGTGAGGAAAACTGCGAAGTGTGAGATGTTTTGTGAAACATTCAAGTACTATTCACTACATAAGGTGATTATACACAGAATACGCAATGGTTAACGATGACATTTGTAAGAATGAGATACTATAAAAGAGAATGAGATATGGTTACGTTTAAATTTATGATTCAACAACTGGTTTTTTCCGAACTAGATACAAATGAACAACTAAAATCTGCATTCTAACGAATGGAAGCCTCTGCCATGCGGAGTTCTTATTTGGGAAGCTATATTTGGGATGCTCTCAAAAGCGTGCTTGCATTCACTTATGATCCCGTATTCCCAGGTTCATTCCGTGTGTGACTTTGTGAATATCTATTAATGACGATCTAAAATCCGAATCGGGTGCCAGATCCATACCAAAATCTAAACGATTCTTCACTACCTGAACTTTTCATGATATTCCAGCTGTGATTGTGGAAGTTAGATACACACACAGAATCACACAAACGAACAATGATCAAAGCAAACCCGCCTGGCGGAGACATAAATAACGAGTTTAATGAAGTAGACAGTATGCAATACTAGACTGGCCTTTTTTATGTCCCCTGGTAAATATAGCAAAGGGTTCTTCCTACCTGAAACACTAGAAGAAACCCACGCTGTCAGGTGTATGATATTTATAATTATTTACTATCATTAGCTAAAGCCGTATTTCTTTTTTTTTAATTTTGTCTGTTAACCAGGGACCAAATCCACATGCGGTGCTGTGTTGTTGTGGAAAAGTCTAGGTTGGCGTCATTCTAATGGCTGCAGCAAGAATTGATGCCTGAACTGGACACATTTTTGTGGAGACGGTTCGTCAGTCCAAGCTTGGTATTCGCTTCGCACAAGATCAAGTAAGTGTAAAACATATTTTGTTCTTTTATTGAACATAAAATTAATACATATATTATTTATGTATCACTGTAACTTTGGTAACAAGTTATTCAATTAGTATTTGATTTAAATCATGGATACAAATAAAATTATATTTTGCATTTTTTCTAAATTGGTGAAGTGGTTACAATAAAAAAATGCAAGGTTCGCAAATCCTGCAGATGTATATTCTTTTATTTTGTTGGTATCTACATCCTATAAGGTATACTCTAAAAAATCTTTCTGGGCCTTTAACCTAACTTGCTTGTGATTATTACATGGGTATATCCTTGAAAATCAGTTGTACAGTATTTACGCCCTGTATCCATATAAATGTATATGTATAAGCGGTTCATTTCTGGATATCAGTAAGCATAACATGCATATAGTTGCTATGGTAAGTTATAATTATAGCATTCCTACAAATATTTCGTTATCGGCTAAGTCAAGTTAAGATTGAGAATTATCAGTATCCAGGTACGGATCTATAGTATATCGTATACATTCGTGGTCTATCGATGGTCTATTTTCCGTTTACTACTGATGCCGTGCGTAAAAAGGATAGACAAAAAAATGTATGGGCAGCTCATATATCTGGAAAAAAAATTCCGGAGTATATGCTGTGAATATTTTATTTTCATATATGTCGGACATAATGATTAATATGTGGCTCCTTTTAATTGAGTATAACCCAGGACCGTGACATCGTTTTGGCTTAAATAAAATTCTAGAAGCTTTCATAATACTAGGTCTGGCAACAGTGTTTTATTTTCTTGATTTTACCGAACCTACTGCCTTGGACTACTTGCTTCTATGTTGATTATGGCAGAACTTCAGACTCGTACAAATTGGAAGATATCTGAAAGTTATTTTTAAAACGAAATGTTATATAAGTTATATTTAAACATGAAACATTTTTGTTTAAACATCACATTGATATTTCTTAATATTTATGTATTGGAACAGTTCGTAATGAACATATGGATTTGTATAGAAAATCATATAAAATCCTTTAAATGCGCTTGTTTCAACATAAAATTCAAATTCGTTGTCACTTTGTGTTAATTCGTAAATTGGAAGCAAAAGATTGATGACTGTGCTGAACCACTGTTCTACATGACAGTCGGTTTGATAATTGCGTTTACCTGATGTACTCTAATATGTGAGTAAACAAATTATCGGGTGACTGCAGCAATGTAAATTGGAAAAAAATACGGAAAACCAACTGAATCATATAATATTCCGTCTTCAGTGTTTACAATCAACAATGATTTTATTTTGTCATGAAATATTGACCCCTTAAAATTACGGTGGTGGATGCTCTTCCATATGAAAGAAAAAAAATCAATGTTTATTAGTATTACCTTGTCCTTGTTGATATCCGAACCCAAGTGATTTGAAAATTATAAAAAAAAAATCGTATTCCAGCTAGGAGCACGTCACGGCGCTAATCATAGTCTCAAGGTGAAGAAGTATGGTCCATTTGAAGGATTACCGTTATTACATGTGAACGCAAGTCCAGCATTTCGTAAGATATACATATTTTTGTAGAACTGATCAAATAGATCGCGTGGATTGCTCAAGCTTTCATGGAACAGAAAGATTCGCTATGTGCGTCTGTGTCAAGCGACATGCGTGGGAGGCTAGCCATGATGGTTCAAAACTGTAACAGATTGAAGTCGTATGTCTGCAGTGCAGGTAATGGTGCGCATTAATCACGATATCAGATTTCACTTTTTTTTTTTTATTAGAAAATATATATTTAATTTTTAGCGTATGAAATATGTATGCTTCAAAATAATGAACTTTTCGTTTTGAAAAGATGAGTAATGATGTAATAAAATTTGAGTGTTGAAGAAACGTTAGCCTAACTTGTCCTATATATACCATGTTTAATGGATAATTCTGCCAATTGATCTAAGACTGACTTTTGGTTCATTCATCAGTTTTTTATCATTGCGAATCGTAATGTGTTGGGTAATCAGAAAGAAAAATAAATGAAGTTCTTTTCTATGTTATAATACTTTTTTTTAAGGTCCATATCGCGGAAATGTCTGCAATGCAAGGGCTGGGGAGACAAGAACTAAATCTGTGACCAACCTGAGATGTTTGAAAAAGGTGTATTGGGCGAAAGGATGGGAAGAAGCTACATCAGCTTGTTCAACAGGCTTTCAAGGACACAGGAATCAGTCACTGGTGACGCCTTCCTCTGATGGGGTTAACGAGACACTAGTAGAGCTTCTCTCATCGAGAAAAATTAATATTAATAGAGCACACTGGATTTGTCTGGCTATGACATAAAGGTTCGTCTTAATTGATTAGTATATTGATCCGCTGTAACCATGTGTATGTATCTTTCATTTTGATTCAATTTCGTGTGCTCATGATATAAATACCTTTACCTTACATGTGAACGTTGATGATCATATTTATACTTCTGTTGATATAATTTATGGAAGCAATGTATTTATGTAAAGTTTAATATTTGTGGAATTGTTCAACTGCAAATGGTGTTATGAATATTTCTCCTCGGTATTCTCACCCAATGTTTTAGAAACCAGGAAATGTTCTCATTCTAGCTGTATTTTTCTTGATAGACGAGTATATCGTAACCGATCACTGGCTAGATAAGTTATCCAGAATTCCCGACAGTGGGCGGTGCCTGGCCGTCAATAGTTTAGCGCAGTGGACATCAAAGTACTGTGATAGACCCAGTGAAGACGTAAGGCACTTCATTTGTGAATGTAAGTTTACAATTTGAAAAAAATTAAATCTTAGTAAACATATAGTACCTAACGGTCAGATTTCTAATGGTTGTAAGGTATTGTATATTCCTTCATGAGAGAAACACAACATACCAAGTTCAAACTCAATATATATATATATATATATATATATATATATATATATATAAATATATATATATATATATATATATATATATATATATATATATATATATATATATATATATATAGCCATGCTAGTATGTAGTCGAAGTGTATGTTGATATATATATATATATATATATATATATGTTTTTAGTATTTTTTTTAATCACGGTTTTTTTTTATTAATATATATGACACTAGCGGGATATAACAAGTGATTATTTTGAATTTAATCCAAATCAATTTTAAAATAAATAGAAAAAAGTCGAGTATTTCTCCTTAATATTTGTTAAGACTTCAAACTATGGTATACATAATCTGATTCGTGAGTAATTCATATTTTGATGCGAAATAACTCTTTTGCCCCCTCCTTGTGATCCCCCGCTATTAACAAAATCAACAGCCTCTTTTGAGCAATCTCCAGTCTCGGCTTGGTTCTCTGGTAGAGAATGTTCATGGTGGTTCGTTTGTAGCGTGTCGCGCGGATTCGTTATTAGCACAATTATGTTTATCGTTTAGACTCGGTCTCTGAGTGTTTTCTATATTTTTTTTATTTAGATCAGATTTGTTTGCATGCAGAGAAAGCTACATAAACAGGCCCTCTAACTAACATTGGTAATTGAATAATAAATGCAAATGATCTTAATTTGAAGGCTGACAGAAATTAGCGGCATATGTCACGTTAATAACGTCGACTCCGAGGTATATCAGCTTCTGTTTTTAACACATGAGACACTGCTTGTGATTTATGAATTGTCATATATATATATATATATATATATATATATATATATATATATATATATATATATATATGCTGTGTTAGTCGTTTCAGTTTACAGTGATTTTATTTTACAAATTATCAGATGTCTTTACCAACGAATCGAATGTAAGACTGACAAACACCAATATGTTCGCAGGTAGGTCAGTTACAGAAGTTACAGAAGCGGAACCGGTGGAGGGGGTGCATACATTTTATAAAATATTCGTATTAATTGCATAAAAAATGACCCTTACTCTCTTAGATTCAGAGACTGGGATATTAACATGCAATACAGGATGTTATCAACTGAAACACTATGTTCAGTACGGTATTCCAGAATTTATATTACAAGAATTTAAAAATTGATTTTGTTTGCATACCATCACCGTATCTGCTGAAAACCTACACATATGCGGTTTTAATGACCAAGAATAGTTTCATCTGTCGTACTGATGTTAGTTTGTTTTTTATTGAAAGTGTGTTGGTACTTGTTCTTGTCACATGGTGGCGCTTATCATCACATAAAAATGATCAAGATTAAAAAAGAGCTGATCCTGGAAATATTCCTTTACATACATGTATAAAAACCCATGTTTTTTTAAGAGACTGTGTTTCTCATTTATATTTTATTTGCTTAATAACAGGTGTATCGAGAAATGAATCGCATGATAGTTCGATCAATAACGACGTATTTTCAGGTAGGTACAATCACATCACATTGTCTGTAGGGCAGGAAAATGTGTATATATTTTAGCTAATGCCTATAGTGTTACTCTTGTTGGGATTTGGTTATAATAATGCACAGTCTAGAATAAGTAATCATAACAGTTTGTATTAGTTTGCATCATTACATCGTTAAGTCGTCGCATCGTACTGCTACCACCAAAGAGGTAGTAAAATTATAATATTGATAACACGGTATTGGCCATTGTTAAGTTTCGGTACGTCACCCTGTAAATTTACATGTCAGAATATATAGTGGACTTCTTCTGTGAGTAAAGTAATTCACTTAAAATCATAATCATTATGTATTTGATTTTAATTAGTGATATAACATGTCATCTGCTAGGTCACATATACAGAAGCCCTATACTGTATTATCATTTATGATAATATATAGAGTAATAATGATATGTTCAATTTGCAGTTATTTGGATACCCTTCGCTCTTTAAAAAACATCGAGTGTAGCATTTTTAATGGCATTTCTTTCATATGAACATAGGAAGGCGTGCTTTATCAATATGTTTCTTTTTATCAATTTATTGGGTATTGCATATTTGGTGTTATAATAATTCATCTCACTGCATCAGCCTGTCGCATGCCGGCATGAATTACATGCATGGAATTTTTGTTTCTTATACATTTATATTATCAATCGTTATGGATTAGTTATATATATATATATGGATTAGTTATATATATATATATAAAGCGTAAGAGATAGAAATGTATTGCAATTTACTTTTGATCCTGACATCTGCATAATAACATTTACATTTTCATGATAAAAAGATAACAGAGATATAAGGAGAAATCCATAGAAATGATTGTTATTTTTTTTTATAACAGGATATAAAAAAAGATGTTAACATTATGGATATTAAAACATTACAGCCCTAGTAGTACAGTGAAGCCAGTACAGCCCTACACACATCCTTGAAATACGAGAAGTTTATATATATATATATATATATATATAAATATATTAAATTAATTCATCATTTAACTTTATACCAATCAGTAATGTATATGTTGATTCTTTCATAACGCAACTTCTAGGAAGCGACTCGAACATTGTATCAGTCTATATTTTTATGTTTATCAGTCTTTATTGATAATCAAATTATTTTTGTGTTTCCAGCATAATCAAGGAAAACGTTATTATTTTCAGGAAATAGACACATATTTTGTTTCAGTATATTTACTTGGTTTTCAATGTGGATACATGGTGGTGCTGAGGTTAAAGTGTACTATATATATATATATATATATATATATATATATATATATGTTTACGTGTGTGTAGATTCTGGTACTTAAGGATTATTAAATTATTGATCACGCTCTCAAAAAAAGCAATCGATACAATATGTTTCAACGTATTATGTTATCGTGAAATCTGATGTAATGTATTAGGCAATAAATATATATTTATATTAAAGAAGCATGCACAAATTATTATACTATTTTCATAAAACTGACTTGAATTATTTGTTTTTATCGATGCCGTTAAGTACTTGGCAATAAATGCAGTAATATCGAAGACGATTTTGGCTTTTTTGCTGATTGTGTACGTGCACGAGTAAATGTTAATTCAAATTGTTTCGTTAAAAGGCCTTGACAAAATAATTATGACGAATTTGGATATTAAAATCGCTCCAGTTTGTTAATTATTCCATTCTCGAGGAATCAAGCTTCAGACCAATTTGTTTTTTCACAAAAGAATCTCAATTCTTTCCTTCTTTACTGATTGTGCTGTGATGAAGACATAGTCCTATGTCCTATGAAAAGGCATTAAACTCTGTCCAGCAGACCACAGGAAGATTATATTATGATAAACTGCTTTACAGACAGCGGTATTGAGGAATCAAAAGAAATTTAGCTCTTTAATGGTGATTCGGAAGGAAATTAAAGCACAAAGGAGGCAACCCGAGGGGTAAAGACAATGATCAGTTCATCCCATCAAGGGTTAACATACCCCTGCATTCATTTTAACATATAATCTACAAATAAATATATGCTGCGGACTGCATCACTCTAAATGTGAGTAAGTGATGTAAGAAAGGGAAGTGCTTGTTGGGCATAAACGTGTTTGATGCCAGTATTTGAGTCTTATTTACTAAATAGATCGTGAAATCGAAGAGTTACTAAGTTCAAAGTCAAACTTGTACTTCATATACCTATCTATTATATAAGGACCTGGCAAAAGTAAACCTTATATGAATATGGGGTCAACTCTGCAGGAAAAGTTCCCTAGGAATTTCAAGTTAATTATCAAACTTAATAAATCGGCTTTACCTTTAGATTACAATTTGTTACCAGATTGCTGAACGACGTGGGAGTGACATCGGAACCAATCCATATTATAGACCGGTCAGACCGGTAAAGCAGGGTTTTCACGGGGCACGCAAACGATTCACGCAGGATGCGATCAATGAAAAAATAGCAAAGTCCAACATTCGTATTTTAAGCTCTAAAAGTGTGCTAAACATGCACGGGGTTCCGGATGCGTCTTCATTGGTTCGCGATAGATACTTTTAGTGCGGCGGGAGTTTAAAAAATGTTGAAAGTTCTTGCCAACCTTTCCAACATTCCGGGTCGTGAATGCTCGTGATTTGCTCTCAAAAATGTCCTAAACCCTTCGTCATATGGGCATGACCTACCCACGACGTACGTGATGTTTGCAAAATCTTCGTGAAAAAGTACAGCTACTAACGAATCCCATTGCTTATTCCCATTGCTTTCTCTAGGAACAGCCGTAAATAGGTCAACTGATACTACTCACAACTCACGTCTTCTTGAATTCAGATAAATGTTAAATTTTACTTTGCACTTTTTGATTAATTGACATTCAGTCTGTGCCGAAGAAAAACCGGTTGTCGATCATGCGGTAGTCCATATTTCTCACACAACTTTTGACAGCAATACAGTTCAGGTTTCCCTTGCTTATCCCTTATGACGTGGGGCTTTATGGGTCATTCGGGACGATTTGGGAGTGAGCCCGGTGCATCATGTGCAGTTATAACACGTGTGGATGTGATGACCTGCACAAGATTACAACTGTGTATTGCTCTTTGCCCGCACATGATAATTATCGGTGCAGATTTTCGCATCGGGTGAAAAAAAAGGTTCTGAGGCCCGGAAACGGAAAGTTCAGGGAGAACAAATAAGGTGCACTGAAAAGGTAGTGGTGGCTGAAAAAAGGGGGTCCTGCCACTCTCGACCCCCCCCCCCCCCCCCCGATTAGCTTCAGATTTTTTATTATTTTTTTGTCTGGTGATAGGTGTGATCAATTATTATTTTTTATTTAATTTTCAATTATAAATACATTTTAGTTTGTATATGATGGGCATATAACGCCCTTTATACTAATTATTTTATTTTAATTAATGTTCATATCGCTGTTATTATCCAAAGTCATGTACAATTCTCGAAAAAAAAGTTGCAGTAATTTAATAATTAAAAGTACAAGAGGAACTGATGTTTGATGTAAGAATAACATAGCAGGTAAATCCCAGACGAAATACTGAAGTAGACACGGTTTTGTTCTGAATCAAACCTCTGATGCCGGTTTTTTTAATAATATGAATAAAATCCTAAGGCTAAATTTTAATACTTTAAATTGTTAGGCCTACCTTCACTGTGATAAACTATTGTCTGTCTTACTCGGGTTACCTTTGATGCTAAGTCAAGTGAGCGAAAAAAAAGTTGCAGTTCACTTTAATTTTTTTTCAAATTTATTTATCATTCACATAATCGAATGTTCAATATTTTTATTTAATCATCACATTGTTAAATGAAGTCAGTTTTATAAAAAAAAAACATAAATCGTATATTATTATTGCACAGATTATTCTGTGTTATGTGTCCTGTCCAATTAATTCATTAATGGAATTGATTAATGATAGAAACAAAATTAGGGAAATAATAGAATTCCTGATATTATATCACTTTACAAATGGTAAAAGGTCCATATTTTGTTGCATATTTTTTCAGGGTAGGAAGATTACTTGCACATAAACACATGTATATACACATTTTTTGTGTCTGTATGACATTAATATATATATATGTTTGTGTGTGTGCTTAATAATAATTCAAATATATTACAATTAATTAAAAGGTTTTTGTAAAAGGTATTTCGTTTCCAGTAAATGGCAATTTTAATCCAGGTTTTGATATAATATTTCAAAGTGACTCATAAATGGAACAAATGTAATTATTCTATTTATTTATATATTGCTGAAGGGGGTTGGGATTATTACATTAACCATCCCCCTCGCCAATATGGACGCCCCCGTTCATAATATGCTGTTACGGAACTAATAACAACAGATCCCGTAATCGTGATAAGCACACATTTCGTTTCGGAGATAAAAAAAATCAGATTCCGCAACACTAGGCAGCGTGAAATGTCTAGGGGGAATAAATAAAGGAGTCAGTGTTTTTTTTTTCTCAGCTGACCAAAAGTCATCTGTGCTATAGCGATCACTCTTTGTCCGTCGTATGTCCGGCCGTCCGGCCGTCCTGCCATCCAGCCATCCGGCCCTCTGTCCGTTAACAAAGCACAAATCGTAACCACTACACCTGGAATCTTCTAAATTTACATCCAGAGAGGTCAATGAAAAATATCCTTGGAAACCTGGAATTAGTTGTCTGTTGCCAATATTCTTCCAGCTATGGGGCTCCGACGTACACTTCAGAATAATGAAACATTTGATACAAAAACCAAAATATCTGAACAACCAATGCATGATCACCATGATTCTTTGCATGGATATTGATCATGGAGAGTTTCATCAGTTTCTGCAGACTGGTGGCGCCACCTGTATTTTTTTATTTTTTACTTTTTTTCTTTATTTTTGAGACCTCAAAAGATGCCGTCATCTGTTAACAGGAAACAAATTGTAACCGCTGGACCTGGAATCTTCTCACTTTACATGCAGAGAGGTCCATAAAAGGTCGTTTTGGAAACCTGGAATTAGGTCTCTTTTTCCCAAATTCTTCAAGCTATTGGGCTCCGAAATACCCCCAGAATAATAAAAAAATTGAAACAAAAGCCCAAATATCTGAACAGCTGATGCATTGATCACCATGATTCTTCGCATGGATATTGATCGTGAAGTGTTTATTCAGCTTATATAGACTGGTGACGCCACCTGTATTTTTTTATTTTATTACGATTTTTTGCTCTTTTTTGATACCTCAAAAGATGCACTAATCTGCTAACAGGGAACAAATCGTAACCGCTAAACCTGGAATCTTCTCACTTTACATCCAGGGAGGTCCATGAAAAGTCATTTTGGAAACCTGGAATTAGGTCTCTCTCACCCATAACCTATAAACAATGGGGCTTCCAAGTATCCCCCCAGAATAATAGAAAATTTGATACAAAAGCTCATGTATCTGAACAACTAATGCATTGATCACCATGATTCTTTGCATGGATATTGATCATGGAGTTTCATCAGTTTCTGCAGACTGGTGGCTCCCCTGTGATTTTTTTTATTTCTTATTACTTGTTATCTATTCTAGAGACCTTAAAAATGCGGTCATCTATTAACAGGGCACAAATCGTAAAGACTAGACATACAATCTTCTTTCTTGACATGATAGAAGGTCCATAAAAAGTTTCCGCAGACATCTGAAATTATTCACTTTTACCCAAATTCTTCAAGCTATGGGGCTCAGAAGTCCCCTCCCCCCTAAGAATTATTGAAAATTTGATACCAAAGTAGGGCACAAATCATAACCATGGGGCCCAGAATCTTTTAACGTGACATCCTGAGAGTTCCTCCAAAGTTCTCCCAATAACCTGAAATTCGGTCACTTTGACCTAAATTCTCAGAGTCTTGGTGAATGCTTGAGCATCCCAGATATAATGCAAAATACACACAAATTGCCAGATTCCTCATGAAAGGCTGATTATGTTGTCAACAAATTTGCTGTGCTTATGGGTTCTGATGAACTTAAGCTAATATGCATGAACAATGATACCACCTATCTGTATTAGTTCTCTTTATCAACATGTCAGTCGGCTGAGCGTCATGACCCATGGGTCACTTGTTTTGTTCACAAATAATTATAGTTTATACTTAGAACAATCCTAACATTACAATGCACTAAATCAATACAATTACACAGTATAACAATAATAAAAATGTACATTACCACAGTTTCCGGATCCCAGGCTTTGATTTCTGGATACCGCCACTGTCACACCTCAACAAGAGTCCTTTAACACAAATAATCAACGTAAACACTTCAAATAAATCTATTATAGTCGGATTTACTCTCGGAAATAATCTGTTGTAATCCAAAAGTGAAGTTCTTGTTATAATCCCATAGGCAAACTGAAGACTACCCGTATATTCAGTCCGTTGTTAGTTCTTCAATTATCGGAAAGGTTCCAAAAACACTGACGAGAGAGTCACACTCTTCCGTGTCTACTGGCATTTTTCTCGCTAAACACAGCTCCTATTTACAGCCTTTTCACCTGAAACCAAGACATGTCCATATTCACTTACCTTCCAAACACAACAATACACATGCACCCATAGAGCATGAACAGACCAGAAATTTATATACTACACCGAACACGCTGTCCTCAAGTGCGGTTCAAGTAGCAGCGCACATGGTTTAAGCTTAACATAAACGAGAATGCCAAGTTTTTTATATCCCACGCATAACAAACAGATACATGTAACAATGCCTTTATATATTGCATGGAAACAAGCATGTGTTGTAAAAATACTATTGATGTTTGTTGCTGGGTTGTACTGAATACGTGAGAATTTATTACCAGCAGATTTCATGAAACTTGAAATGAAAGGCTTGCTTCACGACCTAACAATGAAACCGGCTTATACCAAGACCTATCCATAAAAAAGGCTTGTATCCACACATAACAATTAATAAGGCTTATATCGCGACCTAACCATTTGATAGGCTTGCATCCAGGCCTTACCATTAAAGAGACTTGTATCAAGAACTTATCATCAGGCTTGTACCTGGACCTAACTATGAAACGGGCTTGTACCCAACCATGAAACAGGATCACGACCTAACCATAAAACCTGCTTGCATCACCACCTTACCAAGAAACAGGTTTGTGTCACGACCTTACCATCAAACAGGCTTGTATCATGACCTAAACATGAAACAGGCTTGTACCACTACTTTACCATAAAACAGGCTTTTATCACGACCTTACCATTATTCAGGCTTGTATCACGACCTAATCATGAAACAGGCTGGCATCACGACCTAACCATGAAACAGGCTTGTATCACGACCTTACTATATATCAGGCTTGTATCATGACCTTACCATTAATCAGGCTTGTATAACGACCTTACCATGAAACAGGCTGGCATCACGACCTAACAATGAAACTGGCTTGTATCACGACCTTAAAATGAAACAGGCTTGTATCACGACCTGACCAATAATCAGGCTTGTATCACGACCTTACCATGAAACAGGCTTGCATCACGACATAACCATGAAACGGGCTTGTATTCAGACAAACAATGAATAAGAGTTAAATATAACCATTTTATAGGCCTGCTTCCCGGCCTTACCATAAAACAGACTTGTATCACGACCTTATCATCAATAAGGCTTGTTAAGGGCCTTAATATGAAACGGGCCAGGGATTGCATCATGACGTAACCATTTAATCTGCTTGTATCACGACCTAACCATGAAACTTCATTGCATCATGCCCTAAATATAAAAATAGGCTTTTGTCACTGCTTTACTAAAGATCAGGTTGGAATCATAACCTGACCATGAAAAAGGCTGGTGTCACGACCTCGCCATAAAAAAAGCTTGTATCCCGTCCTATAAAAAACAGGCTTGTGTGAGGACCTAACCATAAAACAGGCTTGTATAACGACTTATCCATGAAACAGGCGTGCATCAATACCGAACAATTAAATAGTCGTGTGAGGCGGCCTAGGCCCAACAGGTTCGTTTCAAGACCTAACCAAGAAACATGTTTGTATAATGATCTCACCATGAAACAGGCATATATAACGAACCAACCAGGAAACCAGGCTTGTGGCACGACTTAGCCCTAAAAGGATTGTTTAATGACACATCTTTGAAACAGGTTTGTATCACGACCTTACCCAAAAAAAATGCTTCTATCACGACCTAACAAAAAAGGCTCGAATCATTATATGACTACGAAAAAAGACTTGTTTAACTACCTAACAATAAAACAGGCTTGCATCACGATGTTAGCCGTGAACAAGGCTAATTTCACGCTCTAAACGGCTTGTATAACTGCTTAACTATAAATCAGGTATGTATCACGACTTAACCATAAAGACTCTTCTTTCAAGACCTACCCTAAAACAGGCTTGTATCACAACCCATCAATAAAATAGGTTTTTCTGCGACCTAACCATAAAACAGGCTTATATCACGACCATACCATAAAGCAGGCTTGGATCACGACCTAACCATACTGTAAGCCTAGACCAAGATGTACCAGTCGTTATATCTATATGGTGCATGATTCGATTAATGCTGCAGGATAGTAATTGGACCACCACCTTTGATACAGAAAGGTTAGTACCTTAATCATTAGTTCAATGCAAAATATAAATAGTTGATAAATATTTTTGTATATATCGATATTAAATTCATAAATGTTATCCTGAATGGTTTACTTTTTATGTACGGTTTTCTTATTTTGAATACAAACTATATATATATATATATATATATATATATATATTTGTGTGTGCGTGTTTGTTAGTGTGTGTTTTCATTAGGCAATTACATTTAGACTGAATATAACACCGTCTGACAATATTTTTTTCAAGCCCTTCTGGAGAATAAGAATTTTGTCTAGAACATAAAAGATAAAGTAGTATGCATAAATAATTCACCTGGACGTTAATGACATAGTTATTAGGTTCTTAGAGTACGCGCTGTGTGGGTCTACCGCATCTTAAGAATCGACTTCACCTTCACCTACTAACTCAAAATCCTGATATAAACTCCAATTTCGGTCAAGGAGCACAAAAATACACAGACTGTAAAAACATGTAGAGCACCTTCCAAGAATTAAGGCGCCTGGACGTTAACCAAGTTATTGTTAGACATGTAAGCTTTCGGTTTTTATGATCTTTAGGCTCGATTTATTTATTTGAATTGGTCCAATTGGTGTTCTGTGCATGTAACGTGTCGTTTGGGGTCTCGTCTTCGAGTTGTGCTTCAGTTGTGATATATGCAAGACATGGAGTCAAACCTGCGATTTACTCACGGAGACCCTGAAAAGAATATGTCTGACATGAAGGAAAAAGTGTCAGCGACAATATGACAAATGCAATATTGCAGATTTTACTATTTTTCTTATGACCTTTGTGAAGACCTTGCTCACCAGGTCACGAAACATAACTATAAGCTATATTGTTCAATGTGTATGCACTTTACACTTTAAATTTTGAATGACAGATTTTAGCCATTGGTCCACCCGCACGGGCAGAGACACGGGCAAATATTAGACCTAGTTATCGGAGTGCTTACATATGGAAATTAGATGTACATGCAATTCTTGCATTACTTTGCAAGTTGTTACCAAAATCTCATGTTTAAGTCAGTGAGATCAAGGGAGTTGAAGATCACACACTTTGACCTGACCCTGATTTGTTGTAATCTAAACCAGCACTTTTTTTACCTCATGTATTATGCAATAGTTACTGGTGTTGAACAAAGGAGAGGTAGCCTGTAAAGAATGTCTAAAGACTTTTCATGAGATCGTTGTTATTGTATGTATAAGAAACAATGAAGGAATCCGTCGATGTCTTCTGAAGCTCTTACATCTACGAGATCGGTAGGTAAATTCTTATGTGTTCCTGTTCGTGTCAATGCTTTTTTTTATATCATATTTAAAGGTTGTTCTACATTATAATATGCATTAAATTTCTTAACATACTCACCTGGAATACATTATCGTTTCTATTTCATCACATACACTAAATATATTTCAATATTTCTGTTATTTCGGTTACAATTGTTCATATACATTGCCATAAAGAAATTATTTTCTATCCGTGGTTGTTCAAATGAACTTTCAATACTTCAACAAAGGATCCAACTCTTGTCTCTGAGTATAATGCATAAACAATTATTCATGAAGGTGGAGGGGGATATGGAACCAGTCAGATTTTTTGGAGGGTTTGTCCGAACATTATTTCTGAAATGTTATAATTACCATGGGCAAAATAGAAAACAAAAATCTCTAATCCAAGCTGAATAAAAATATTTAATGGGTTTCATCAACGCCACACTGAGATAACACGAGCGGAATGTTCCAGAATCCCTTATAACTGTTCTTTTCTAGACTTCAATAAGTCATTTGCTGGCAAACCTATATAACGGGTTGAACCAAAGCCAAACTGCAGTGACATGAGCGAATGGCTCCAGAATCTTTCATTGGTAGTTTTTGCTAGACCTTTACAAATCATGTTTGGCACTTATTTTGTTCACATACGATGGTTTAGTCTATATATATATATATATATATATATATATATATATATATATATATATATATATATATATATATATAAATATAAATATATATATATATATATATATATATATATAGATATATATATATACATACATAAGGGGACGTTTACTTACACAACATAGGAAGCTTATGGAAAAGTTGTTACACATGTATAAAATGACACTATTCGAAATTTATGTTGATCAATATCTAAAATGAAAAAGATTTCCTTTGAAATATTTCTACTTCTATAATCACCAAAGTAGGGCCTATTTTCGTGAGCCTGTGTGACCTATTTAATGCTTTATTATATAATCAGACTATTGACCAATAACTTAAAAATAAGATCTGATCGATTCTCTCTTGTTAGGGGTGGTGGTAACACTGTATAGTGGAAATCACAGATAGAGATTGAGAACCCTTATTGGTGGTTAGGGCATGTTTATTTTTATTCTACACACCAGTGATAGTAGACAAAAAACCTAAACATATATATTGAAGGACCATAACTATAAAATATAACCTAACTCAGGTAGGAAAGGAATGGGAAACACTGCGAAAAGATAATTTACATATAAAACCCTTATATATCATATAATTGTTAAGTTAGGGTGAAATTTTGCTCAACAGTAACTTTAAAGCCCTACATAAACCTATGCCTTTCACTCAAGATGATTGATATTGGGGAAATCTGAGGGGATTCTAAGTGTCCGGGGTCCAGACCCACTCACCCTATCATCATACAGCAACCTTCATTCATACATTCAAACCTTTATGTAGAAAATACTATATAATAAGTAGACCAGTCCTTATAGCGGGTGCCGTCAATAGTGGTTACATCTGATTTTTACAATGTTTCGTCTTTTTAATATGGTAATATCAGCTAATATATAATGGGTTGTAATAAAAGGAAATATCGATCAACATGAATCCCTTCACCACCTAGTGCCTATAAACAACGCCGATAAGCAGTCGCCAAAATTATATTCCCAGTATCCATATTAAATTCGTATCATAAATACGAAAATCGCTTTAACATACTGAAAAGTGCACCAGTACGTATTTCATAAGTATTCATTAGAAATCTCGTTATACATCATTTATATGAACATTGTTTATAGAATTAAGGCACAGCTGATTTAGTTCTCGCTTTATCTAGACATATAACTGGTTCATTGAACCCAGTTTAAGATAAAACATAAAAGCGAGGTGTCAGCTTCCATACATTTTCTTCATTTTCAGGAAATTTTCTGCCCTTTAGGCCTCAACCATACTGGCCAAATCCGTTAACCCTACCCCTACTCCCTACTTTTTTTCTCGACCTTAACCCTTATATATAATTTTTGGGACGCCACTTTCCCCCTTGACCACAAAGTCCTTCGTCAGATATAAGTTATTGATTAAACAACATTTTAAAAGTAATGTTGTAGAGTGTAAAGTTTAAGCATTTTAGTTAATTTTTGAGACAGATCAGTGCCATAATATAAATGAATACATGCATATATTTGTTTTTTTATAAGTTTTTAAAGATAAAGTTTCAATACGTTCAATAAATTGACATTCGGTATTCGTGAAGCTTTGCAGTCCAGTACTGAACAAAGCATTATTGTTTACACATATTGGTTCATCATATCAAGGTGTATTCATCAACATAACAGATTCTCCGAGGAACAGGTATTGATTTAAATACTATACATTTACCACTCGGTTCTTATTGATTGGAGACATGGCTCTGGTAATGTCTTCTGATGAGAGGCTGTTGTGTGTAATTTGTCCTCCGTTTCTTTTCATGATTAAGCGTGGTGTGCCATAACTGCAAGATAGATTTATAAATCATGCATAAGATTAATGCATACATATTAAATATATTAATTAGTGTAAAAGTTATATTATATGACATAATGTAACATTAAATATGTGCACATGCATTTTTGTATGTTTATATATATATATATATACATATATATATATATATATATATATATATATATATATATATATATATATATATATATATATATATATATATATAAAAGAGAGAGACAGTTTAAGCATAGCCAAAAAAATTTAAACTTATGACAAGTTAGATATTTTGGCCAGATATGAATACAAACGACAGGGATTATTTTACATGTGGTTGCTGTTTGTCGGCGTTAGGTGCACCCACCTCAGTATGCACTCGGTAACCACTAATTTAAACAACTTTGGGTTATATGCATTTAATACATGATCCTCTAACTCAAGGAGATATACAGTGTATGGCCAAATAAATAATTGACATGCATATCTACGAGTGCTTATTTAGTTATGGGTATATGTAAATAAATGGCAAATAAATTGTATTTACAATAATCACATGCACATTATCATCCAAATGAATGTCTGTAAGAGGATGTATACTATATTTAGGTCTGTTAGGTACGAGAAATGTTTCTCCAAACTGAAATTACATTAATTAAATTATGTAATTTCAATAGAGTTTCTTTGGTGTAAAAGCATGCTAACAATAACTAGAAAAGCACTCAGAGATCGCAGACCTCCGCCATGTCAGCTCATTAGCCTCATATGGAACTGTCAGAAAAAAACAGCATTTTTTCTTTAAAATATTACTGGATCAAGAATGTTTCCGTATCAAAATGTAATAATTTTTTTCTTCGATCATTGCCAAGCTATCCTGAAGATTTTAACAAATGCGGGATGCGGAAAGCGTATAAAATCGGTACTACTGAGAAGGTGAGATTCCTGCATGCGCGGACCCGGCATGCGGAATGGTTATATATCCGGCAAAAATGATCGCTACATGTAGATAATTTGTAAGTTTCTGGATTGATCAGGGGAAAAACAGAAAAAAAATGCACGCCGCACGTTCAGATGAAATCTCTCAACACACATTCCATATTCTGTAGATAAAGAAACTTACACGCTACTACTAAATAAACGATAGCCCTCGAAACTTTCCAAAGTCGGGTTTTTGACCCCATCTCCCGTGGGGATGGGCGTTTAGGGAGCTTAAGTCATTTACTCTCTGATTACAACAGGGCCCAGGAATATAAAAACAACGACTAGTAACCGTTGCCCCCTGCTTTACGGTAATTTACTGACATCTTTCAGAAAACGGCACATACACGTGCAATGACGTCATTAAATTTGCTCTATGACGTCACGACTCTCTCCCAATATGGCCATATCGTCAACTGTCAAACGTCCCAGTGTAAACAAATATGCAATAGACCCAAAAGAAAACATCAGAGCTCATTCCGGGATTATTTACACATGGGTCGCCCCCAAAATTTAATCAATTATTCCTTGTATCATTGCCGAGCAATTCGGATAATTTCACTGAACCCCGGTGAGGACTTTTTGTGTTATCGTGCTAAAAGACAAACAGATAAGCAGATTAACAGATAAACAAACAGACAAACGAAAGCGCCCAACACATAAACCCCGCCCCTAGGCTTGGATGAGGTAAACATGCAATCAATATGTCATACATATATACAACCTAAGACCCTGTGCATGGAATTTAAGTCCATTTAGGTAATGCTGTTCTAGAAATACAAGCGTTCATAACTTAACTTACACAATATCATTGCACAACTGTTAACAGGTCATAACAATTATTTAAAAGTTGTCTATTTCACATTTAAGAAACTCAAACCCCCCCCCCAAAAAAATACAAAAATTGTTTTCTGTGAATGTTTTTTTTTTACTGAGACGTTCTTTTTTTTACAATGAAGTTCTGCTTCACTACAACAGTTCAATCGAGTAACGCTGACCCACAACGGAAAAGCCTCAAGATTTAAAGCCCATTAATTTTCCCTTTTATATTTGAACGATATTTTGAATTTAGATGTTGTAACAGTGTATGTATAAATGAAGTAACAGTACATTTATTAAACAACTTTAAATTACACGCATCCATAGGCACTTAAACATGATGTATCACACTACACTAAAACTACATATATTTCACTACCCTAAAACAATCTGTATCACACTACACTATAACTTCATGTATTACAAGCACTGTATCACGTGCACCACGTAGCAACATGTGATTCATTACTGCAAGTCAAGTGTCATACACTGCTAAACAGAACTAAGACTACCGTAGCAGAGTTAAGCAATATATCTCTGAGGACCTGGAAAGGAACCTAACAGATATATAACCTATATGGTTCAACATTAAACCTAAGATAGTCAAAGTCGGTACAGAATACTGACAATGACGGCAGCAGGGAATGGTCAAGATATGCAAGTTGGAACTGGACTATTCGATTTTACTTGTGTCAGTATTTTTATTATAGAAGACAATAAATGAGTGAAGCAATAAGGTAGTAAAAATATATCGATGTTAGTTATAAACCAATTATGAAAAGTTGAAGTAATGGCACATAAATAAAGGTATAATGTACATGTAATAGGATCCTTTATGTGTAGTTAACTTGGTACTCCCTAATATTTATAATGAGTTACCGGTAAGAGTCTTGGGCAGGCATCCATAGCATTGCTTTTTTATGTTTTTTTTTTTAATTCCAGTAGTTCCCCGCTCGAATAGAAATTATAAGCTAATAATAGTAGATTAGCGAGACAGTTCCGGCGAGTTTATCCACCGCCAGCTACATCATTGTACCTTGACCGGTATCTGGACCGCTCTAAACCGGAGTCAGGGTTTATCAGGAAATGATCTTAAGTTTAGTCGGTGCACTCAATAACCTGTGAAGTTTGCAACTAATGTGAGCTCTAAGACAGTCTAGAGATGATTGTGTGGGTGGAGATCGGCGTCGTGTGTTACCAAGGTATTATCCCCGACCTGGGTGATGATATATATATATAAATATATATAAATATATATATATACCAAGACACGATAGTGCGCCCGGGCGCTTGGTGCGAGAGTTACATTATATTTAGTTTACGCGAGTGATTAATCTTGGTTTCAGTTACAAGTGTCATCATGAATATTTTATTAACTTGCCATCTGTGCTTCGGTGTACACATTGTGTCCCTGAGTACAAAACCTGAAGGACTAATGGATTATTTTTTTAATTGTCGTGGGTCTACCTATTGGTATACATTTCGACTTCAAATCAGATTCAAATAAATCATATGGTCGACAGTCCCCATGAATAGGCGCACATCATATGTCTTATAAAAACGAACCAGTTAAGTCTTAGAATTGACAGGTAATTGGCCAATCAGCGAAGGAGATAGATGGACTGAATACGAGGCTATATAAACGCGCGGTTTTTCGAACGTCAGATCAAACATTACTGACACGTGTTAAGTTTCAACGATATGCTCGGTTGACTTGTCATCATACGCGATGTTTTTAGTTTGTGTAAAAGTTACTCTTTCTAAGTCCAAGATATATTCACTTCGCAATTAAGACGAGGAGAAACACAGCAATAGGACAAGGATAGCTTGATTTGGTCCTGTCATATGTTTAGTCTAGTATTAATAATTGTGAAATTTTATCTGATGTCATATGAATCAGCCAGTATAACCATATACATCATCTATTAATGAACATTGACCCGTAACCAGTAGTATAAAGTGTTACATTTACCAATTACTTGCGCGTCACTCTTCAAAAGTGTAAAAGCATTCTAACAAATCCGACAATTGCCCCAACAGACAAGTACCCCCCGCGACAATCACACTCTGGACAGTTACCCCGATTAATAACCCCAAAGACTATTACCTCTATACAATTACCCCTGATATAGTTAATTATATATATATATATATATATATATATATATATATATATATATATATATATATATAAAGAGGAGGTGTGTCAGGGGAGACATGTAAGCGGACCGAATTGTCTCGTTAGTGAAGCTTGCTTCCCTAGCAGAGCGGTTTGAACGCCGGACATGCGCCACCGACATGGGTTCGAATCCCGGCTCGGCCAAATATATATATACTGACGGTATTTGGTTATCTGTGTTGCGAAGAACAAACGGAAATGATAAAAGATAATTTAAAAAAATAACAGTTTTTTTATGCTTTAATGATACATTATCTCACAATATAATAAGTTATTGTAAGTTGTATTAAAGTTAAAGGATAATAAGTAAAATAAATAATCTCTTCATTTTACATTACAAGTCATTATCTTCATGAAGATTATATGTGGATGTATCTTTCTCAGCATAGTAAAATTTATGTAATCAATAGACCTAAATTATTACATACATTAACTTACTCTGACGGTCTAAATTTAAGGAAAATAAAATAATACCACAGGTAGCTAGGACTGAGAGTACAACACATTGTCTGTAAAAAAATATATAATTACTTAATTTACACCTCCCCAACACACACAAAAATATATTATTACTTAATTTACACCTCCCCAACATATATATATATATATATATATATATATATATATATATGCACACACACTTAACTAATCACATCATTTTAACACTACAACACATTTCTAAATATTTAAATACATGTAATATTTCATAAAAGAAAAATTAATTTCAGATATAAGTATATGTTTTATCTAATAATTTTCACTGTATATTAAATTTAATTTAACATACTTTGTATCTGATATGATACTGTGTTGTTCACACGTCATCTGTGATTCTATTTGCCTTCAATTTTTTTTTATACAAGTATTGTCATTACTTCAATTATTATTATTTGTTTCAGTAACACTAACAAGTTGACAATACATACTTGTAATAATTATAAGTCTACTTGAGCAATATATATAATTAAAAAGACTCTCCTTAAATGTTTATCAAATAAAATCAGAATTATTAATAACTCCATTAAGTGGCAGCATTTATCGCTGTAACCTGTGTGGTGGGGATACCTTAAACAACTTCATTTATTTGTTATACCTGCACCCTCAGTAAAAAAAAACAATTTAATTAATGTAACACTTTTGTTTTCACACTTGCTCTGTGACATAAATGTAATTACCTGGGCAGGTTAGGTTAAATAAGAGCTTCATAGGATAATAGGATATAGTCAGTGAAATGTAGTTTATAATATTTAACAATACGGTGTTTTTTTATCATTGCTTGTGTTAGTCGGTAGATTGGTTAGTTAATGTGTCAAATAAGGAAACTTATAAGGTTACAGTTTGTTATGATAAGCTTACAGATGATTGTGGCGTTAAACATGCTTCTGGGAGGCTTTGCTGGTAAATTCCATGGAGAGAAGTCTGTAGAACATAAGTTAACTAGAATGTTCCACGCAGTTTCTTTGCGGCAGGTATATATAGAAACCGGCTTCAGGTCCGCGGGGGTCCTTCAGTCAAGAAGTCTTTGCAGCCAGACGTGTTGTGAGTTGTAGATCCAAAACAGGCGGTGTATTAATTCAAGTACCACATCAGGACGTTTATTGATCCTGGGAGATAGTGTTTGTTTAGTCAAGGAAGGCGTTAGAAATTTTGTGAACTGCGCATTTTTTACATTAGAGTCAGTAAGCGGTTGGCGATGGCCAAAGAACTTTTAAAGAAGATTGTAAGATTGTGAAATTGGAACCAGTCTACAGTGAATTCCAATTCTGGACGTGATAAGATTAAAACTGTTTAATTATACCCTAGACGATTGAGTGACTTCTCTGGACTTTTGTCTTACATGTCCGCTGCATTTGTAGTGTGACACTCGGTGTGCCACAGATCGAATCGATCAGAAACATGCACAAACTCACACTTGTCAATCTTATATTTAAAATGTTGTCGCCTTGCTGTGTAAATTTTTTAGGGAACGTTGCAATTTTAATACTATTTATAATGTTGGAAATGCGGTGAGATATACGTGCCGGTTTCACGTGTTCAAACAGCAAGCTTTCTTGGTTAATGAGGGAGAGATAGTGAGAGAGAAAGTGACAGAGAGAAATATTTTTTTCGACATAAAAGTAATGTATCCATGAAAATATATTCAACATATTTTTTCTCTTATGTTTAGAGATTGTTGTTAAGGATTTTAATCCGCTGGATGTTGTTATCTATTTTAAGGTTTTTTTTTTTTGGGGGGGGGGGGGGCTTGGACTATTATTGTTACTGATGTAACAGTTTGTCTGAAGACATTTGTTTTTATATGTATTTATAAAATGTTGTTAAGTGTAGCAAATCCATCCTTTCTAGACTGTGAGCAAAGAATGTGTTAATGAAAAATTGGTCGGTCTCATTTATGATGTTTGGTATTTTTTTTTCTCAGTTAGTTGTCTGCTATCTTAGTTCTGGTTTTATTTAGAAAGAGTATCTTTTTGCCATGTGTCATGTTAGTGTATTACTATATTTGTTGCAAAATTAAATGTTTGTAGAAATTGTGGTAGAGCTTCATGCTTGTATTCATAGTAATATTTTGTTTCTTTTATGTTTTTTTCACACAGTGCCCTGTCTGCTTGAGTTAGATTGTCTATCGCGAACTCCATGGCTGGGATATCTAGCACCGCTGAAACGTCTGAAAACGTACGTATATTCGACTTGGAAAAACTTCAGAATAAAATTAGGAAGCTAGAAAACAGGAATGAAATACTTCAAGGTATGCTTGCAAAATCACAAGATGAACTTGAGCTAGTCAATGCAGATTGCCAAGAATATTGTGATAAGCTAAAGGAGATGCATAACCGTTTGACCAAAGCAAAGGGAGACGTTTTGGATAAAAAGTCAGCGAAAGAAAACAGAGACGTTAAGGCATTAGAAAATGAGTTAGCAACGCTGGGCCTTCGCCTTGATGATACCACCGATAGCCTGTCCCAAGCAAAGTTAAAGGTCGAAACTTTAACGAAGAAAGAGTGGGAATATAAAGAAAAGCTTGGTATTCCAAGAGAAGAAAATTCTGATGCAATTGGATGTAAAATAGAAGAACTCAAATCTGCCAACATTGAATTGTACAACGAAAAGAAACAGCTACTTGACCAGTTGAGGAAAACTGAACGTGAAAAACTTGACGCATTGGAAGACGTTAAAGCCATTGGGAGAGAAAAGAACATGCTGAGATTTTGGATAAGACAACAAAATTTAACAATCAAAAGGATGCATCGAGAGATGAGAGGCCCGACAATTAAAGCGTCTTCTACACCGAGGAAAACGAAACAAGAAATACCAGCTTCATTATACCCGAGTGACCTAACAGAAGTCATGACAGAATACCGCCTATGCGTGTTCTGTCAAAAAACGTTTGTGCCGGATGAAACTGCATTAGCATGTAGAGTTCATCATGGATTGCTGATAAATAACCAGTGGACTTATTGTACACAAACCTTCAAGCATAGTCCCGGCTGTACTGATGTGCACCATGTTTAAATTCAGTTAGGTGATGACAGGATGTTTACTTAACTGATGGGGATAAAAATATGATGGTGTCCTAAGGGTGGAGAAATTTAATATTAATCAGTAAAAGTAACTCTTTTTTATATATATTTTACAAGAAATTTAACCTGATCATTCTTTTTTTACAATTGTCTTGATTCGAGATAAAAGTGAAATGGAAACAGAATTAGGAAAGCAATAATGAAATGTTCAAAGGTTATTAATATATATGTATATATTATATATGTATTCGTTATGTTTTGCATACTCTTAATCCTCCATTACACATCTTAAAGTATTTTTCCCAAATTGAATACTGAAAGGGCCTTCTAAAGTGAATAGAAATTTGCGGCTAAGCTAGTACATATTCAGTCGCATTTGTTATTATTCCTTACTCTCAAATTTGATGAAAGATACTTTGGCATATAGATATATGATTTTTTGCCAAGTAAACATATTAACACAGCAATCCCAGAAACGGCAGGAACCAGCATCTCTAAGTTCTGTAAAAATGTTGGCTTCATTACTCATATTTTAAAGTGCGGTCTGTGGAGTTTTTAAACTGTTTGTAATAATACTGTCGTTAAATTACCCTATATATGATTATATAAATATAGATTAATTTCTTTCTAATTGTAGAGTCATAGAAAGTTTTGTTTGATCATGTGGCAAAGTAATCCAATAACAAACTTATGGCTACAATAGTCTTCTTCTGCAAAACTCCTGTTTCTAATTCTATTACATTGCACAAAAATAGTTCTCAGGAGGCCTTTATTCAAGTTTATCGAATGATTTTTCCCTTAATCAAAGGACGTTTTTACAATTACAGGACTGTGCTGTATTATGGTTAACAAAGGTGGTAGATGTTTGTAGTAACATACTGTAAGCTCTGTGGATATTTAAGCAGACCTGTACAAACATTATGAGTGATTGGTTTCACATTTCCAATTGATGTGTAAAAAAAACCCGATGAAATATTAATATATGTATTCTGATTTTGCTTTCACTTTGCATCTGTTATTATTCTAAACAATTTCATTTGAAAAAAAAAATCTGATTAATATGCCAAAAACAAAGTACCCAAAGTCTTACAGAATATACACTTATTTGTCAATGGGCTAACATTAAGTCTGTATCTATTAATAGCACACTTGCCATATCATTTACTTTGACTTGCAAGACAACTACCATGGTCAGCTTAGCTACCCCCCCCCCCCCCCTCTGCTGATTGACAGCACGATAAATGGGTGTGGCTCAATGTTATGATTGAAAGAAAGGATTGTGCTGTTATTTAGCTGCTGCAGACATGCTATTTTTGTATTTTTGTATTTTTTATTGAAAATTCAGTACATTGATATATTTATATGGATGTTTGCATGAATATGCATCCAGGATAGCTTTCTTGTATACAAGACGCCACCCACAATATTTTTTTTTGTGTTGGTTACATTTTCACGAAGTTAATCGTATTCTTGGATTAGCTGTATATTTGCATTTGTTGAAAAGACAGTCGGCGCGCCGGTCAAGGTCATTGTGTCAGGAGAAAATTAGGTTATTCAATACGGTAAATTCTTAGGGCAAGTCATTGTGTCGACAGACAATAAGGTTATTCAAAAATCATGAACAGAAGCAAACTATATGTATATCCGACATGCTGCAACCTTACAACCTCAGATAACAATACATGGCGCCTCAGATATCATCATGTTAGGCCTGGGGTTACACGGTCCGTTGTATATATATATATATATATATATATATATATATATATATATATATATATATATTACGACGCCGAACGTATGATTATGCACCCAGGACGTTTAATAGTTTCCCGTGATAGACATATCCGAATGTCACTTTCAAGTGCCATCTTATATATTTCATGAATATTTGAAAATACAATCCCTTTGAAGAAGCGCAAATGTAGAGATTAGCAAAAAAAAAACATGTACTGTTGTTCTTACAGTTGTGACACCATGAAAACTATTTACTTATAAGATGTTTCCTTATTAGTCATGTTTTACTACACGATTCAGTTATAGTATGTATGAGTTGACGCAGATGGCATTCACTGATACTATTAGCATTTTCTGTTTTTGTGTTCGGTACATTCTTTAGGCAAGTTTCATATAGTAAATCAAGAACAGAATGAAGAAAATGGAGTGGGTTTTGGAAGAACTTTAACCTACATTTTTGGTTGATTCTTTTAAATAATTTTCTCGTGTCGTGTATTCACCTCCATTTATAAACCTACTTTTCTGATTATTTATTTTATTTTATTTTTTTCTTGTTGGAGGTACTCGACTCAATTTATTAATGCTAGCTTTAATAAGTATGTACATTTGTAGATGACCATTCCTTTTTCGGACTACGTGATAAGGCAGTGACGCTCTCATTTTATATACTGGTGTTCACCAGGGCGGGTAACTACTGCACCTATGGACCCTTCGTGAGTAATCCTCCCCATTCCTTGGCAATACTACCGAGGAGCCCCCTAAACGCACACTCGTATGTCCGTTGGGCACGGCGTCCGATTAAGCCTGATCGGCCCTCACTCTGGTGCTAACCGACCGAAAAAAAACTCTCGCCAGCTCGACACAGATTCAAACTCACTGTCTCTCGGCGTCGAGTCTGATGTGCAACCCATATCCGCAGAGGTCGGTTCCTTTTCTTATGTTTAATGAAAAACAAAAACACAAAAAAAAAGAAATTATAAGGTTTAATGCATATTTGACATGTTATGTACCATAAATACCAGAGTAACGATCGAATTATTCTTCATTCCTCAGTATGTCTAATAATAAATGTTTTTAATGATCGTAGGTTAACTTCCCTGCTTCTAAAGGTTGTCATAAGTATAACATAAGTTTTGGTGTTATGTAGACCCAAGCCTTATTGATTAGTTAATGTAACCTTCGAAAGCATTGCACCTGCTACGTCCAGTCGTCCCAGCCACTAAAAGGTCAAGAACGCGGTCTATTATGCCCTAAGAAAGACACACCGGATAGCAAATGCTGATACCCTACATGGTTGCGTACAATGTAAATGTATTTGTGCCTTATACAAATTGTGTGTGTTATTAACATTGATCAATCACGCTATCCATGGGGCAATTAATCATACATGAGCCATAGTTTTTTCTCTGCATAATACGCATGTGTGTTTGTATAAATAACTCCTTTACACATGTGAATATAATTATACAAAAACAACAGGAAATATAACAGACCAGTAGCCACTCATTACCGACAGAATAAGGCATCCCTGTGGCCATAGTGAACCCCTCCCCATCCTGTTACCAAAGGCCCTTACAGTATTACATTCCAAACTAAATGACCCATCGGCCATGACGATCTGCTGTTTCGCAGTACATTAAAGGGTAACATTAAAAAAGGAATTTAATTAATAATAAAAAAATTAACTTCAGATGAAATCTTGACCTTTGACTTCAGACAGGATTCTGTTCAGCCATTTAGGTTTCTTGGCTCACTAGTGTGTTTATATCACACCCAGTCAAATCATATCCATAAATGATAACAGGCCAGTAGCTACTCGGCAGAAAAGGGCTTCTCTGTATTCAGGGCTCGGTAAGAGGTTTAAGAATAGTCCGATAGTGTACCCCTAACGATTGTGTTTCAGTCCATAACCCTTTTATTATGAAACTCGCTAACATCTGATCCATGGGTGATGACGCTCTGCTGCATCTCTCTTAACATTATAGACTTACATTAATTTTATAACATTAATTACATTAAATTTATTATCTCAAAAATCATCACCTTTGAACTTCTGACACCAAAGTCGACATGGCTATTCTTTAATGGGCCCCGTATATGTGAAGGCAGGATCCAATTATGACCATTCTATACAGGTTGTACAAAAGAAGAATAAGATCAAGGTCAACGTCACCAGTTTATAAACTTCTTTGAAATCCCTGTGTGTCAAATCTTATGGACACATATGTAGAACCTTCAAAGTTATTGCATCAAGCTAGAAACAAAGTATTATTCGTCTACTTAGACTTTAAAACAAATCAATGACCACAAGATGTGAAAGACCTCTGAGAACTTGGTTGAAACATTGTCTGTCAAATAAATTATAGGGCAACATATGTAACACTTCATCAGAAATTAGGTTTTAACAAATTTTAAATGAATCTGTTTTTTGACCTTGTAGATCAAGATCATCAGTGTTTGAACTTGTCAAAGAGCATTGTTCAAACAAATTTTCTGCAAATTTAAAGAAAAATTAAGTACCTAAAAATTAAAGGAGTCAAAATAATCCCAGAGATGTGTAAACTTGGCCTTGAAGGTCAAAGTACAGCGGGGGTATTAGGATCAGTCGTTATAGTTAGAAGGTTCCAGGACTTGTTTGTCGGGTATAGCATTCAGTCTATATAATTGGGGATTACCTATAAATGGGCCAGTCCTCATGTCGGGGGTGTCTGAACGAGTCCATATAGTCAGGGGTTAACAGGATAAGTCCAGATAGGTGGTTGGTATCAGGAACAGCCCATATAGTTGGAGATATGAGGACTGGACCATTTCCTCTCGAGAATCAAGACCAGTATTAATAACTTGGAGGTCTCAGTTAAAAGTTCTAATAGTTAGGAGTATCAAGAACATTCGAAGGCTTGGACGTTTGCGGGTATCAGGACACGTTACTATAGTTTGGGGGGGGGGGGGGGGGTTATTATCAGGACCAGTCCCTATAGCTGGTTGGTATCTGGAGCAGTCCATATAATCAGAGTGGTAACAAGAGCAGTCCTTTTAGTTCGGGGTTTTATGACCAAAATTTATATTTGCCGGGGGAACAGTTTTTACATTAACAGGTATATTGACCAGTACTTATAGCGATGCGGTGCCCATGTAGCCATGCCGTAACAGTGTCACACCGGTGAAGATGTGAAAGTCGATGTTCTTTAAAGATTCAAATAAACTCGCTGCACTCATACATACGTACACTCGAAAAAAAAACAAATAAGACAATGTGTGAACATATAATAAATGTGTGAACAAAACAATAATATATTAAAAAAAAATTAATATTAATTATATCATCTTGAAAGGCGTTGCCTTCACACCAATGATGAATATAATCGCATAAAGAAATAGAGTCAAATCATAATGGCAAACAGCAAAGTCCTTGATCATTCGGTTCCTAATAAGTTGGCTATCGCGCAAACACGTTCAGGGAGTTTCTATAATCCTCAATCTCTCGCTGTGTATACACGTTTCACAATCCACGTACCGGACACACACTATTCTTTCTAAACGTTAAATCGCAGTAACTCGCAACTGATATCTCCTGTAATCACAATCACCCACACCTTGTACCAGAAGCTTCCATACAGCAATATTCTGTAAATCTACGGCAATGTGTATCTATTAAGTCTTTGGTCTATTCCTGGAAGCGCACACGGCATGTATCAATCCGCCATGCGCTATTTGCTTCGAAGTCCTAAACAGAAAAATCTCTGTTGGCTTCCTAAGACATCGACTATCTACATCACATGTAGACACGACATCTCAGCCGTCTCCACTGGGCCATATGCAGACCGGCCCTAAGACTGCTGTAGTTATCGTCAGTCTATACCTCATAGGTACGCTGAAACGGGCCCTTCTCCCGAAAAAGTCCCACTCCACTCCTTATAAGTGCTTGCTGACGTCACAACTCCCGACTGTCCTCTGGCCAATCATTACTACAAATAACGCCGACCGTCAACCTCTGAGGGAATATTAATAAGGATACGCCTCTAGTAATTGTGTGAGAAAATCTAACTTACACAGGTGCACTTGCTTTGAAATCAACAAAGACTAGTGATCAAAATAACAGGCAGACAATACATTAACACACTCAAAAATGACTCGAAGACACTTGTAATGTAACAAAAATATTTTTTCATGTTTTGTGAAAGGTTGGGGTGCAGGAAATGCTGCAAATGCATTTGTACAGTGGGATACAGCAAACCCCTTTTCTTGTTTACAACCACATGGGACATGAGGAATCACCTTGCAAATATAGCCTTTTACTTTAGTTCAAAATCAAAATTCAAATATGTTTTACTGAGGTTCTTTAGTTTAGTTTTATTTACTCGAGCAAATATGTTTTATGAACCAGGGCAAATATTTTTCTAGCAATTCTTACCACTAGAAAAGGTCTGACATTCAGGGTACCAAATTAAAGACATGGCTTGTTTTATGACTCTCAAAGTATTGAGTAGTCTAACCTTGGGATCCTAGGGAGTTTTCCCAGGGTCATCATGAATGCTTAGTAAGAGTTTCTAGGTGAACAGCTTACAACTTGTTTCGTGTTTACGAGAAACCAGACAACTAGATGACTGGAAAAGCAGTTGGCTGGGCATTCAGACCACTAGATAGATGACAAACAAAGCCCCATCACTTTAGGTAATAAAATTTAAAGGAGCTGACTTCTATAAAAAGAATTTCATCCATGCATGATTTTGTACTTTGAATGTAGGATTTAAAGTAATCAAACTGTCGCAGGACAGTCACGTATCTCCACCAATCGCTCCATCCCTTTGCAGACAATCTGCCACTGATCTTTCATTTACCTGTTGAAACTGAAATAAAATTTTAAGGTTTTTAGTGATGAGCTGATAATATTAAAGTCGCATTTTCCTAATTTGCATATTATACTAATAATATTATAGATATCTCTACCGCGCTTGCCACTGAAGTCCTACATTCTGAATGGCACCTGCATGTAAACGTTTAATCTTTCATATTGTTTATCCGGAATTGTAGCCTTATGTCGTCACCTTCTCATACGGTTCTCTATGAGAACATGCAAAGCGATACCCCCAGCAATGTTGGGAATCAGATATTAAGGTATGTTTTTCATCCATTTGTCAGTACCGTTTTTGAATAAGGAAATTTGGGAAAAAAAACTCACTAAACGACCCCAGTGACCTTGAAAAAATTAGGCCACGGTTACTGAAATCATCGGACTATAGTGAAGTATATCATAGGTGAATATCAATGAAAACGGTTTAGAGAGGTGACAGAATAAAGTAAAAATAATTATAATAATAATAATAATATAAAAGAGAATTACAACATAAACATATGTATTAGTAGTAATAATTGAAATCTGAGTTATGTGACAGCTATTGATCACTCAACTTGCTACATATTCATCAATATTTCCTTGTACTTATTTTGCATACCTTGTATAAACAGCCACAAACAACAGCCAGCAGGATAAACAACTCCAGGATAGCAACGAATGCGTCGTAAACAAAGGTAATCACACAACTAGAGTCAAATGCTTTTAAACACGGCCCTTTTGTGTGATTACATAATACCTTATTACATACGAGTAGAGAAACTAAACATTGAGCGAGAACAAACTGATAATTACTTAAAAGACTAACCGCAAACACAAATATACAGATATACTGTTTGGCAGTGTCCGTACTTCATATCTTACTTCATATCTCATCACTTGTAACCTTGAAAAGCAATCAGACAGCGCGTCCTCCGTCAAGACAGGTCGTTACCTGCGTATGACACTGTCAGAAAAGCAGAGATTTTGCACTTAATATATTCCTGGATCAAGAATGTTATCCGTTACAAAAATTTAATAATTTTTGCCTTCAATCATTGCCGAGCTATCCTAAAGATTTCATCAAATCCGTCAATGACTTTTTGACTAATGTTCCTAACAGACAAACAAACGAACCAATGCCCGCAAAGATATAATCCGTATCGCTTAGCAGAGATAATAAACAGGTAAAGTCGAATATATTTGCAAAGTAAAGCTAAGATTTCTTAGCTTTTGTCGGATGAATTCGGGATGCGGAATGCGCATAAAATTGGTACACCTATATAAATAATTAGGATGAGATCCTCATGCGCAGAACCGGCAAACGGAAAGCGTATCCGGCACAAATGTACATTTAGCAACTTTTAGCTCAGCTGACTACAGGTAATAGGAGTTACAGCCGTGGTCCTTGTCCATCTCTCCGTTAGTCTGACACGTTTTGAAACCGTTAGACCTACGAATACAAAATTTAATATACTGTTAGATATCCCCATGATCTCCTACCAAACCGAAAACTAGGTCACTACAGTTTCATTTCTCTGAGAAATTAAGGAAAACCTCAATTTTCCAATAAAATCCTATAATCACACTTCAGGACTGTCCAATATCAAAACCGCCTTTCCGTTTTTCTTTACATTTGCAATAAGAATTTCCCTACATAGTTTCTATGTACATGTCAGAAATTAAGTCAGTAGTGCTTAATCTCTAAAAGTTATATGCCCAAATATAATGCACTTTGTAGAAAATCAGGAAAGATATTTACTCACTTAACTTGATAAGTAATAAAGATAGAGACTTTTTTGGGTATATGAATTTATTTCATCAAGATTCAATTATATATCCTAAATTGGATCTGAATTTTTTTTTGGAATTTTAACTTATCCAGACAAGAAACTCAAAGTTTTGGGTAATAAAGAACTTTACTGTCTAAAAAGTTATTAATGTAAAATGCACGTCGTCATAGTAAGCAAGTACAGAAGTATACCGATAATAATAAAACAATGCTTTGCAATTAAAATATATCGCGCTTCACACTACTCAAATGTGACACAAATGTTACATTTTTCGTTCACATTTGTTATGCGTGTTTTGGCGAGTCCAGATAAAATTAATACTCCCTTGCCTATTTAACTGAAGTTTAGGGTGGGTGGGCTTAACGGTAAAATAAGAAGCGTGTGTTCGCCATGACAGTCATAACTAAAATGCGCCCTTGGGCACGTGCCCGGTGACCACCGGGCGAAACCCAGTGAACCGTTAAAGCGCCCCCTTGCCAACTGAATAAAAACAATTTAAACCACAGGGGTTGAAATTAACCTTATCCTGATAAGAAACTTACAGGTGTTGGTAATTGAGAACTTTACTGTCTTAAATGCTCGTCGTCATAGTAAGCAAGTACACAATAATTCAGATAATAATAAAACAATGCAGTGCAATTAAAAAATATCGCGCTTCACACAACTAAAATATGACACAAATGTTACATTTTTCGGCCAATTCCAGCAAATTGTATTCTGTATCATTACAGATTATTTACCATTGTCCGAATTGCACTTAGAGTAAGAGGTTTAAACAGTCAAGATCGCCGATTGTCCTGATAGTATCCACTGGCACGCCTCCGGAGTAAGCCCAAGAACTTCCTCCACGTCTGAAGCTGTGAGCCGCATTGGAACTAGCATCGTACCCGAGCGCTGAAAAAAATCTCCTGAATCCCCTACGAAGTATACAAAGAGAAAAGGCTGGAGAGCACAGCCTTTTTCGGCAAGAATGCAGGACCATACTGTGACGCACCCCTGATTAGCGCAAACGCGTTGAGGACAGCCTGTACAGGACATAAGGGGTCCCCTGGTATACGTGGCAGAGGTATTTGTTAAGTCCTCTCTTTAAACTGAATAGTCAATCGAATATGGACTTCTATTCCCCGATGATAAAATGTAATATCCTGTCGTCGGATTTGTTTACGCTTATCGAATGATTTTTCCGTCACCAGTACGTTCCCGCGCTGTGTCATTGTGAAAAACATTAATAGGGAGGCCCCCCACAAATAGGTGCGGCAACATTCTATGCAGGATGTCAGATGTAATTGGCAACTCTCTGCGAGGTGAATCACCTAGGCTATGTCGCATCCCTTTTAGCAAAGTTTCATTCCAGATGTAAACGGGTAATAATATTCATTTATTGACGAATTTTAACGTACTTTAGTGTTCTACCCAACATCATTGCATACCTACATTAAACATCTGCAGTGGCTGTTCTGGGAAGCACGCCATCGCCCTACCAAAGGCAAGGTAAGTGCGAATGTGACTCCCATAAACATTTTGTGTCAAAGGAGCATAGGTTTGTTGTAGGAAGTTGAGCACTTCACCATCTAACGTCTGTTCAATGCTATCAGAAGACACAATGTGATAATTATACATAATTACAGTATCCTACAATATTTAATGTAAACGTGCTTAGGCAGAAGCTTCGTGCAACCTCTATACGGTATCAGCAATCCTGTTGTACACTCATGAATAGTAAACAGCGTGGAGCCGAAAATTATAAACTGCCGGATACAAGAACATTTTCCGGAGGGATTCCATGACTATAGCTTTTTGCAAGATGTTAATTAAAGAAACTGCTGCCATATAATCACAATGTACAAATAATTTTTGTGTTTGTCCAGTAAGGATCCAACTGCAGCACTGCCGGTTCCAGCACATGGATATCTTTGTGATTAATACACAAATCGACAGCATATGGCATAGTCTTAGCCCAGCGGGTATAGAGACATTCGCCTATGAAGAACGCTCCGGCAGCCCCCGTTCATGCGTCAATACATGGCGCAGGCGGGCGGTTTTCCAACAAAGAGGTTCTGCCGTTAAAATACATCATGAAACTATGCCATAGGAATATCCTTTTTCATATCTAACGTTTCTCGAGTCCTCTTCCATGATTTATTTTAAAGTACAGTGAAACTCCCACTTGCGACAACTAAGTAAGACGGGCAACACACTTATGCGGACACTAAATCTCGGTCCCTTCAAAATTGCCTCTATATTATGTTTAATGTAAACTCAGTAAAGCGGACAACTCACATTCCCGGACAACGGACAAACATTCTCGTCTGCGTATCCAATACATGTTACGATCCTCTAAAGCGGACAGACATCGCGAGTTCTAATTTTGTTAATGAATCTGTCGGTAGTTGGCGCTCCATGGTCGTGACCTCATACGACCTGTTTTGGTCAAATCGACTGCCCGAGGACAAGCGAAATATCTACAGCCATCGTGATGTAACATGTGAATATACAGTCGAAATTGTTGTTTATTTCTACAAATGCGTAGATATCACAATCGTTACTTTATGAAGATTAGCCGGTCAATCAGAGAAAAACATCTAAGCTTTCAAACAGCTTTACATTTGACAAGACCACCATCAAAGACTAAAGTTCGTGCAATGTGGTAGGCGCCCGGCTCGGGGAGCCTAAACTAGTTAGCGACAGTTTGCACTTTGTTATGGTGAATACGTTGTGAAGACTATCCTTTAACAAATAATCACGATGCCCGGATTCTGTCAATAATCAATCTTCAATATACCTAGTGCAACCATCCATGAACCATATGCATATTTATTCGAAATGAAACTGCCTAGATCAGTTTGTGCGGCCTAGCTGATGGAGTTGAAAGAGAGAAATCCTTTGTCTTACCCTTTTTACTAACTATATTTTATAAATTAAAAATGAATATTTAAGCAATTTTGAAAAATAATTTAAATAAAATTTATGTATTTCAAATTTAGCGTTGACACAATCAAAACGGAGGATATCAGAATTGACGCAATATGACAAACTCCTCTAAACAGGACAACTCACTAATACGGAAGTAATCCTCCGGTCCCTTTAGTGTCGAGCTTAGTGGAGTTTCACTGTGCAAATTTTATCCAAAATACCCCGTAAATGGAAACGGCCAACTTATACACATCGCCTTACCCAGTTTAGTCCTCCGGCTAAGCGCATTAAATCTTTCTTAGTAACCTTTTGTTTAATATTGAACCGAAAAGATGTCTCTTGTAGTTTGTTTACGTTTTATTAGGAAGTGAAATAGTCATATTACATGTGCCCAGCCCAATACCATTAAAAGTCAATAACTGTACGGGCCCTTTCGACTTCTTTATAGTTAATCCCAGCTGACGCAAAATATACTTTTATTCACACATCTTTTTTTTTTTTTTTTTTTGCATGACACATATGATTTTTCTACTCAGTTATATTTATCTGGATAAGGTACAATATTTTTAAACCCTCTGGCTATATGATGCGCCGGCCAGCCTAGGATAATGTATCAAATATGAACGGAGATTTCCAAGTGCCAAAAGGAAGTTTACGAATACCGAAAAAACTAGTTTACTAGGACCTGTAAATTGCCATTTACTACCAGTGGCTTGGTATTCGCAGGGATAAATTTTAACTACTCTTTATGCGTTTCGCAAATCCACCTTAGCCATATAGCTATCTGGTTAGTCAATAGCTTCCTTAAAGGACTGGTTTTTAAATGTATCCTTGAAAGCTGTTCATTAATTGCTTCTCCCGCCGGGCGACTACAGTCATGTATAATACGTATCTGTTTATTATTATTGTCGGATAACGAAGCATAATTATCCTTCTTGGGCACTGCGCCTAAGGCAGAGATGATAGTCTACGGTTCTGAAACGATGCTATAATGACCATTGGCTAATTCTTCCCGAATCTGAGGTTCAACATGCACTTTAACAGTGGGTGAAGTAGCATATTTGTAATTGTCAATCGTTACATGTGAAGAATGGTCTATTGTTTCATCAGTAATTCGAAATCCGTTCGCTCTCTCATTCACGATATAATCCCTGTCCGGGTCATCATTTGTTTATAATCGTGCCCCCGAATCTAAGCAAAGTGATCCTGCTGAGTTAACGTATCGTTTTTGGTGAAACTGCGCTTGTTGCTTGTCAGGCTACTTGTACGAATACGTGACAATATTTGCAACTTTCACGGAAAGGACACTTGTCATTGCGAGCTATAAAAAGCTTACATTCTGGTGCTGACCTTTTGTGTTTGCCACCCCTCATGTTGACGTTACCTGACCTGCGCTGCCTTGTCGGCCGGCTCTTGCTACCAAGGAGCTGAAGTTCCATATTCGCAGTTAGAGTGCTAACTTTAAAGCCGTTCTCTGCCTGGCGCTCCCTATACTGATAATAAAAATCAAGTAAGTTTTCACAGCTATAGCGAGAAGCAAGATCATACACTTGAGTAGTATATGCGAGATAACAGTCAATTTCATCTATCGCCAGTTCTCCACTATGAATAAGGGGGGGGGGGGGACATTAGTCTACAATTTGCTGCTGACCACTCCTCTATAGATATACCGCTGGAAGGGTGATCATCATCCCCTCAGACTTCAAGATTACTGTTCTGATTCGTGACAACCCTCTTTCTTCGAGCCCGACAACACTTTTTTACACGTTAAGACAGGAATTGTGTTATATGTAAGGCCTTTCTTTTTGTAGCTTTAATTGTGAGCACTGAACGAGAGTCTAGTGGGTCAATAATCTCAAATTTACCATGCAACATTGATTCCCCTTGTTTAGTAGGTATTAACTGTGCTTTTTCACAACCCAAGGGGGTGAAACGTCCATTAAAGGTCTTACCCGCGGAATGAATTTGTTCCGCTTGCCGTCTAATGTCATAAATATTTACCTATGGCTGCTTGTCAAAGTTTGGTTTCGGAGGTTGTCTCGAGTCACAAGATTTCAAGTCTTCAATCACCACTAGCAATAATTTGCGCTGTCCTAGGGTTAGAACATGGTCGGAAACATCGTCTTCTCCGAGTAAGGCAAGGGTGTGCTCAGCATTTAGGTCCTCTTTTCGCAAGATGGCCGTAGTCTTTTTATTTGAGCCATGTTTGCTGGCCCATTCTGCGGGTTCGAATAAAGTCGTGCCCTCTTCTGGTGAACCGCTATTTCCCTCTGTTACAGGGCCTATACTCTTTTTGTTACTCATCTTGAAATAGGCGCGTTAATGTTTTAAAATGCTGTAAAAACGCTGGATACAACGTGAAGTAAATAAGATGCGTGCGTTTCTGTGACAGTCAAAAATAAATGCACTTTTGGACACGTGCCCGGTGACCACATGGCGACACCCAGTAAACCGTGAAAGCGCCCCCTTGCCCTCTAAATAAAGACAATATAAAGCACAGGGGTTGAAATTAACCAGCATCAATATAAAAGAGTACCTTGAATTATGTCCAACATGTTATCTCTGAGTAAATTTAATTTAAATATCACAGCCAGTACACGTAAGTTACTATTCTGTTGAATTTTGAAATTTGAAAATAAAGCTAAAAAAAATATCGAGTTGTTGAAGTTTCTTTCGGAAACTCTATTCTATTCATATGCATCTCCAGACTGTCCACTTCTTGTCACTACAGCCCTGCTGGTTAACCTTATTAGTGATGCACGTTGGTCGGACACACCTGCTGTCACAGGTGTAAGTTTTTTCTCATTTCAATTCTAATTTCCATTTCAATTAAAGTATAAAAACACATCAGTTGGCATACTTTGATAATATATGAACAAAATCATGGATAAACAGAGGTGCAATTTAGAATTGTGAATTCTGAATCAAATGCTGTTTTTCAGATATGTTATGTTTTGCAAGTTAAAAAATATATTTTATGAAAAATTCATACATCTGTGTTCATAATGTCAGGTCACCTGAATAAATTAGCTTTAGATTTTGATGCAATTTAGAATCGTTAATCAACTTAAATATTCAGATATATATTTTATAATGTAAATTTAAAGTAACATTTATAAATTTGAAAGAAAAAAATGATGAAATAAAAATTGAGTATCTAATGCAAACATTCGTTCATTATTCTCCTACATCAGTGCCATTGGAATTTGCTTAGTTTTCCCATGTATCTGCCTGTTTTAAATAGATAATAATTATGAATACTTTTTTTGTTGTAAGCACTGTTAAATTAAATTTCATATCATGTCCGATATGCAAAGGTGTTGTAATTCCCACTAACCCCCCCCCCCCCCCTCCGCCCTCCCACCGCTATCGAGTCCTTCCATCTGAGCACTAGGGGCTATAGTTTTATTGCAACTTCAAAACATTTATTAAATGAAGAAAATATATACAAGTGTTAAAATGGGGTTTTAGTTCCCCATCTGAATCAACCCCCGCCCCCTCCCCCACCCCCCATGCACCCATTATCAAGTCCTTCCACCTGTGGACTGGGAACTTCATTGAAACTGTTCAAATTGAAAAAAAAAATTATACAAAAAAAAGATCTAAATGAATTGTTTAAACTGCTGAATAAGCAACAGCTAATAATAAAACAACCAATAAGCATGATAATATTATAGATCTTATATTAGGAAACATATGGTCAGTATATATGTACGTTCATTTAACGACATCTTGCACGGCTCGTACACGTGGGGTGACGTCATTGTCCTCCGTGACGTCAAGACTTGAACCCCAAATATGGCCATATCGATACCTGCTACGTCTCTGCGTAAATAAAATAGGCTATGGACCCCAATAAAACAAAAGAACTTCTTTTCGGAGTTATTTATATATATTATGATATTAAATCATTTGTTTTTGGTATCATTGCCGAGCTATCCTGAAAATTTCATCATACTCTTTTGGGAACTTTTTGTATTATCGTGCTAACAGACAAACAGATATACAGATAAACGGACAAATATACGCTGCCCAAATCTAAACCATGCCGCTAGGTATGACGAAGGTAACAAGCAGAGCAGCCAAATAATGTTTAGTATAGTTGATAACTGACTTGGAGCACCTTACCCAAAACACCAAAGCAATTACAGAATATTGCGGCTGACAAAACTTTGATATACCAAGCCTGTGTCTGCACAGAAAAGTTGATTATTAAAAATTTGATTATTTGGCAATTGCCGGGGTAGCTCGTGGAATGCGTCAAACATGGAACGATGCACAGCTGGTCTTGGCACGACTGACACATTCCTATTGTAACCTCAATAACTGCACAATATTTCATTTCTATAACACTTTGATCCAATCCGCAGATTAAGCTCATTAGCTTTTGATTTGGAAAAGAGCGAGGTTTCGAATGGCAACAAATAGTTAATCTATGCCATTAGGGTTTACATCTTGTTTCCTCTAGTCTTGGCGATCTAGTGTGTACACAAGCAAAATTAAAGATCGCAGAGTTTTGTCATGGATAGCATGTTAACACAGGCGACATTCTTAGACACATGTTATAAAATGATCTAACATCATGTTATGTCTGCTGTAACTGTGGTACGCATTAAAATTTATTAGATCTTGCCAAGGCCACCAATAGCATTTCTTGTTAGAGCACTCAGTATTTGATTCAAATTTATTACACTGATAACAATATCTATGCGATATGCGGGTCACAGCGAATATTATTGTATATTATTCATTAAGTTTTTTTAATGATATATCTTTAAAATATTTCAACACGAAATATGGCATAACAGATATTTAATTTCTGGATTTTACCATTCTGACAACTCGATGTTGTTCCGTACACACCACTGGGTCCACATAGACCCATTCAATATAGCACAGTTTTTGTTATCTCTAGGAGCTAGAGAATTTTCATCCCAAAATCCAACCTTGAAAAAAAAAATCAGCAGTTAAAATCAATAAAAAGCTTACAATTATACATTTTAATCAACGGGCTGATTATTATAAATATAGCCCTTGCCTGGTATGGTAAAATGATGTAAATTGTATGGTTAAGTATATAAGATTGGAATATCACCCGTTCATAAATGTAACACTTGGACACCACTTCCTTTCGAAATACAACATCCGACGCTGCACGTTCACTCCCTGGATGAAACAGTTTAGTTTCTTCAATCTATAAGACATTGATCCACAAGAGGAATTTCGTGACAATGCTTGAGTGCCACAAGGGTCAATTATGAAATAAATGCTCGAGTTATTGCATAAACGTCAAGTAAAAGAAGGGTCTTAAGGCTAACTGTCCCCTGCTAGGAAAGCGTGGCACCAGTGACACGAAAAGTCCAAAAATCTTATCAAGAACCCTTTTAACTTCAAAATATATACAAATGAATAATGTATGAATAATTTATTTTTTTTTATTTTTAATATATTTCTGAAGGACTCAGGAAACACTGGATATAAACCATCTGGAATCACAAAAGTAGTTACACAAAGCTTGCGCCACCCGCATTGTCATTTCAGTCATGTTTATAATACCTTTAAACATCGAAGAAGAAAGTGCAGGGATATTAGAGAGATTTTGTTGAAATATGTGGACCAGACAGATGGGCAGAGGGGACAATACTTTTAGTCCTCACACCTATGGAATCGGACAAACAATTAACGTTAACTCGGCTTTTTATTGTTTACAATAAAATATAAAATTATTACATGTTTAGTATAAACATTACGCACATGCTGAGTACATACATATGCAAGTACTGAAATGACTTTCCCTTCGAGAGCATGCTTCAAAATTATTGTAATATTAGAAAATGATAAAATATGCGTTTATGGGCAATAAAGAATGTTTACTATGTCAGGTATTAGCATTTATATTAAATTGGATTTCAAACTGGTGAGGTAGTTTATACCCATTTTTATATCCTTCACATGAAAATTCTTAAAGAGATTATTTGTTTTACATTGACTGGTTGTTCAAAATTATATTTTTATCATCAGGAGGTTGAATGTCTATTTCATTTTATGTAAAAAAAATGTGTTTTATTGCACAGTAATATCTTGGTTTTTTTCTGTATAATGTGTCCAACTTACACAAGTTTGGAGAAATCTCGATATATTATCTTTTTACTAACGGTGACAAATTCAAATCTAGGCCAGTAGAATAAGTGAAAAGGCCAAAATAACTGAATGAAAAAAGTTTTAAAATGCACGGTACAATGCAATGTATGTAATTTAAATATACCAAAATCAAATTAAAAGAAATATGATTATTTTACATTTTTCTTATATCTGGACTCACATTTTTTTACTATGTTATTTTTATCAGAATGACATTACATCTCCTCATTTAGGTAACCCCAGTTTCAACCCCGGTGCTAAAGTTAGCAAAACAAACGGTATGTTATGTTTGATACCCCACCCCCTTAAAAAAATCAGATTAGATGTATTTTGAAAATAATTATGATTTGAGGAGAGTTATTCTTCATAAAATGTTGTTAATAGTGTCACGTCACCGACTTCTCCCTCATCCCTTGCATATATGCACATATTCTTGAATGTTTTACTGAGATGCATTCTATGAAATGTTAGCTTCGTCTTGAAACACAGTTGGACGAAATACTATATTTCCGTACAGCGATATGACCGCTTTGGTATATCAGGAATATCCCTATCCCCAATAGGTTATACGTTCATTGTATTCGATCATTAACGTTGCAGAAACGAAGGCAAACATGCGATACCTTCCTTCTGATGTTCATATACCCTCATAAAAGCTATATATGTTTGACAGTGTCCTAGTGATTTATATTAATATATATCCTCTGAGTATCTCCTGTCAGTTTTGCGATATATAGTGTTGTTTGTGGAAGAATGTTAAATATAGAGCAACAGTATCATTTTTACGAAAAAAAATGTAATTTTTATATATTGTTTATGCAACTGCGTAACTTTGTGTAGGTAGGACATTTTCGGGGAAAAAATCTGACAAAAGTTTGACAGGACTCACAGAAGTGTCAATAAAAATATAAGGCTGCTTTTCTTTATATTAATTAATTAGCCATGTCCTTTTTTTTAAAGTGGGAGACATTCTGATTCAAGAAATTCTGGTATTAAATGATCAAAATCAACGTTCCATGCAGTTTAGTTTATTTGTTTGAAATAATATGACTAGTATTGAGTATATTTAATGTAAGCATATTAATGTAACTATATAAGTGAATGTATATTTTTATTTTATAATTGTTAAGTGTGTAAATATGTGGAAATTCATTAGAAACATGATTCCATGAAATGAAAACTTTACCAGCAAATACTCAATCATGTATCTATCTTAATGTATATATATATATATATATATATATATATATATATACTGACCTGTTTCGGACGACGTAACCCATTCATACAAGCTGAACCCAATCCAAAAATAGTAAACTTCTTTAATATTAAAGGCCCGTACTCCGTCCATCAAGTTTTTGTACTTGCCCTTTGAGCGTATGACAGCGAGGTCACCTGTAAGTGATGAGCATCTAGTTCTGGCAGAGAACCAACCAGTGAAGTCAGGAATGACGAAGAAATATTCGGGATTTATGTACAGGTGAGTGTATGGAGACTTGATGCCATCACATACTGGGTCTGAAGCATGAAACTAAGAAATTGATTCTCATGCAGATGAAACCATACACTTTTGATGTAAGTCTATTAAGTTCTCTGTTGGTCAAACCTGATTTTGAGGCTAATTGTGATTTCCCTGTTGAAGGAAACCTAATCATGTAAACAGCATGTATAATGTATAAAAAAATTCCAAGGACTTCAACCGTCAATGGAAGATAAAACTAGTGTTAAACAATAGGTTAAATGCATTTCACTTAATATATACATGATCATATAGTACAAAATAGACACCGATATGCCAAAAATTAAAATATATATCTTTCCAACGTAGCAAAATTCATGTCAAATTATTTAAAAACATATAAAATTTCCAACTTTTGCCCAAGACAAGTCCCGCCACATTTTTATGTTAAGGTTTTATAAAAGTCGACCAAGTTTAGATCGAACCATTCTTTTATGGCAGGCTATACATGCCTCCAGACTCCAGCTGACCTAGCTACAAACATATGGCCAGACAAAAGGCAGACAATTAAAAGCTGACTGCTAGAGCTTCAAATCTCGAGTAAATTTAACAAAATTTGTCTACCTCACTAGAGTATGCGAGCTGACGAAGCGTTGCCGCCATTTCCACCTGGCATTGATATGTCTGTCTTTCATATTTGTATATCCCTAGACAGCCACAGCCACAATTTAGAAAATATTTTTTTTCATTCATTGTTTATTGGTGCCAGACCACAGTACTAATTATACATCTATGAAATGATCCTAAACTTTATTTATCTTAATGTTACCGATTTAGTGATCTGGTGAATGGTTAGGGTAACGGTTAACATAAGTTCAAATCCAAATAAGTACCGATCCCCATAACCTAGGCTCTCCGTCTCCAATGCGTTAGTGCTCAATTAACCACTTAAGGTCGAATGATCTGTTCGGTTTGTTAAAAGTGGCACGAGTACAATGTTCATTAATAACTTGTAAATAGACTAGAATGAGTCATCAATCACCGCAGGATTTTTTTCAGTATGGATTGACAACATATCATTCATGGGTATGAAGAATAAACCAGAAATTTCATAAATTCTAAAAATTAGAGAGTTGAACAGCTGGCTTTAATATTTTAATCAGATGCTTTAGTTGAGAGACACCAGAATAAGGATGTCCTGTCAGGTGAAATTCCTGAAAAGACGCCATCTATCAGCGCCATCTATTAGGAATTACATGAACTATGCAAGGGCAGATAATGTGCCATTTTGTATTACCGAACAAATTTTAGAGATGGTTAGCAGCACGCTTGGATATCAAACAATCATTCAGCTTTTCTTGAATAATGTACTTTATTTCTTGTCTCCATATGATTAAAGAACTGCATACACACAAACACTCACAAAGAACTTACACATGCCATCATTGTTAATCTTTTTCATTTCATTGTGTTTCTTTTTCTTTGCGTTTATCCATATGGGTCCGTTTTCTTTTACTCTGGTCGCTAAACGTATATGGTCATTCACCGTCAATGGAAGCACAACCCCTCCTCTCTTCTGACAGATTGCTTTAGCTAGCGTCCCGGTTACTTTTCCATTATTACCTGAAAAGATTAATAATGATATACAGCATTGCATAAAAATATATACATGATATATGTAGAGCTGCTTAAATGAACATAAATATTTCAATAATGTGTGTATTACTTCACATTATTAATTCATTTTGACTAAATACAAACGTTTCTTAGCAAAATGGTTCTGTGTGTGAGTAAACTACGTAACACGTAAATCTTTTTTACCAAAACAAGACTGCGTGATTAATAATCATAATCAAATTGAATTATGTTATGATATCGCAGGTCTATATTAGCATGCTTAGACTCTACCATATATATATATATGCGTTGGTTGAAAGATCGGTACATAAGAAGAATGATGTTTCTGATTTATTTTAAAAAAATATTTAAGATTGCGGATGCTTGAGGGTTTAACACTCCCATTACTGCGAGAATAAACTTTTTGCAGTTTTTTTACCAAGACGGCATAGCCAAACCTTCCGGAAATCTTGGTCTAAGGTGCAACAGTAAACCCCTCCCTCCCAATATATTGGACACGCAGTTTATTTTAAAAAAATGGTAATTTAAAGCAAACTGGTAGACAATGGGTAACTAAATAGTTCAAGGAAACGTATTCATACCATACAATATTAGCAACACCTGATTCAATACATAAGAGTCCGAGATGTCAGAGCCCCTACCTTATTTAAAGTTCCATATGGCAGGTGATGAAAATTATCTTTCACAAAACGCACTGGCTAGCATGGCTACCATAATATGATGCCCTGGGCTCATTCAACGCTTTGTGTATGAAACATCCCAATATAAAGATCAACTGCCTCTCCCTATAATATGTCCCAAGTATCCCAACCTTATGAAACATGGAAATTATTGTGGAATTTGTATAAATAATTTCTTATCATATTGTGTATGCCATATATTTCACACCCTGTTTTGTATGTCCTATATTCCATACCCTGTTGTGTATGCCCTATGTTCCATACCCTGTGGTGTATGGCACATATTTCATAATCTGTTGTCTTTATATTACATTTCATATCCTATCCTGCTATGTAGGTCCTACATTTCATACCCCGTGTGTATATCATCTTCTTCAAACACTGCTGTGCAGGTCCTATATTTCATACCCTGTTTTGCTTGTTGCACATATTCCATACTCAGCTGTTTATATCCTTTATTTCACACAGTGTTGTCCTATTTTTCTTACACTGATGTGTATGTCCAACATTTCATATACTGTTGTATTCGTCTCACATTTCATAAATTTCATGTGTATATCATATATTTCATACCCTCTTGTCTATATCCTACAATTCATATCCTGATGTATATGCCCTAAATTTCTTAATCTGTTGTACAAGTCCTATGTTTCACTGCATTTATACCCTATGGTATATGTCCTACATTTTATATCCATTTGTGTATGTCATATTTCCTTCTCTGCTGTTTATGTCCTATATTTCACCCCCTGCTTTCAATGTCCTATGCTTCCTAACCTGTTATGTATGTCCAATGTTTTACACCCTGCTCTGAATATTCTATATTTAATACCTTACTGTGTATGTCAGACATTTCATATGATACTGTGTGTGTCTTATATTTCTTATCCTGCTGCCTATTTCCTACATTGCATGTCCAACTGTGTGTGTCCTATATCTTATGCCCTGCTCTGTTCGTCCTTTTTTTCATACCAAGCGGTGTATGTTCTATAGTTCATATCTTGTCTGTATCCTACATTTCAAATCCTGTTGTGTGTCCTACATTTTCACCTGTGTGTATCCTGTATCCTGTGTGTACGTCTTATATGTCATACCCTGTGCTGTGTGTTGTGTTTCATACCCTGTTGAGTATGTCTTGTGTTTCATACCCTGCTGCATATGTGACATCCTTCATAACCTGCTGCATATGTCTTGCACTTTATGTCCTGCTGTGTATGTCCTAGATTTCATACCCTGCCGTGTATGTCCTATATCCCAAACCCTATTTAGCATATGTGATAGTTCATACTCTTGTTGTGTATATCCTATATTTCTTACCCTGCTGTATAGGTCTTTTATCTAATACCTTGCTGTGTATGTCTTATGGTTATACTCTGTTATGTATGTCATATATTTCATACACTGCTGCATATGTCCTTTATTTCATACCCTGTATTGTATGTCCTATATTTCATAGCCTGTATCGTATGTCCTATATTTCATAAACTGCTGTGTATGTCTTATAGTTCATTCCCTGCTGTGTACGTCCTTTATTTAATTCCCTGTTGCATCTGACTTATCTTTCACACCCTGCTTTGTATGTCCTATATTTTATACCCTGCTAGGTATGTCCTATATTTCATGCACAGCTGCATATGTCTTATATTTAATACCCTGGTGTGCATGTGCATGTCTTACAGTTCGAACTCTTTTGTTTAGACCCTAAATTTCATACCCTGCTGCATATGTCCTATATGTTATACCATGTAATACATGTCCTAAATTTCATACCCTGTAATGTATTTCTTATATTTCTTAACCTGCCGCGAATGTCTTATAGTTCATTCCCTGCTGTGTAGGTCTTATATGTAATTCCCTGCTATGTATGTCCTATATTTCTTACCCTGCTGCGTATGTCCTATAGTTCATAACCTACTGCGTATGTTCAACATTTCATACGCTGTTGGGTATGTCTTATATTTCAGACCCTGCTGCCTATTTCCTATATTTCATGGCCTAATATATATATATATATATATATATATATATATATATATATATATGTCCTATATTTTATGCCCCCTCTGCATGCCTTTTATTCAAACCCTGTGGCGTATGGCCTATATTCCATACCTTTTCTATATCCTACATTTTATGCTCTGCTTAGTATGACCTATATTTCATAACCTGCTGTGTATGTCCTGTATTACATACCCTGCAGTATAAATCCTATATCTCATACCTTTTTGTATATCTAATATTTCATAAACTTATTTTAGGGTAATATTTGCTCTCAATTCACTGATCGGATAAGATTTGATTCGTCACAACAGTCGCTTCGCCAACAAATTTATTTCCGGTTCTTTTCAGGTTAATTAATAAAATAGAATAGTGTTGAAATAGTTATACCACTTTATATAATAAATCAATATTTAGTGTTGGAGATAATTATTTTGACTATTTATTGTTACTGTCAGCTTGTAATTATATCGAGGTTTGTGAAACTAAATTATCTATAGTTTAAAAAGCATTTATTTAATAGAATATTAACATGAAATTCTTAATATTACACATAACTAAACGTTCATTTTTATTTAAAAAGAACTTTCATACTTACACTTAGAATTTTACCACACAGGCATTTGTTTACAAATCAACTGGCGACCAAAAGAATGGTACGCCAAATATCGATGGCAAGGCATTAAATCTCATTGAAACCACATGGCATATTATGTTTTGTTTCCTCAAGACTGAAAAGGTGAAAATAACGACAAAATAAGGGCATATTAAGTAGAGTATATCTGGTTGTAAGCGACTACATGAATGGGAAGTATGTTTGTGTGACAAAAATTGGTAAAATGCCAACTATTAGCAGAAAAATATGTTATCTCGTCGGAAATGTGAAAATATCAAACAACATTAGTGATTCTCAGCTGATTATTTTATTATGGTTGTGTTATTGGGGATAGACAGGAAATAATTAATTGTCCTCCCTGCAAAAACAGGAAGCTCATTGTAAAACAGTCCTATTAGAACTTTACTAAACATCACCCAACATCTGTAAGCGATGGCATGACTAATAATTTTTACTTATCATCTTGGATATCCTATTTGTTAGCACAAACTATTGGCAGCTATTCTATTAAATGGACAAGGATATTTAGACTTTGAGGCGATTTAAATACATACCTAATTTTCGCCTCAGTCATAAAAAAAAATAATTGTATGTGTTTGCATTAGCATTCAACCAGGCAGACTCATTTGAATTGTTTGAAAACCTGAGAGAGATGTTTTGTGACAGCTGAAACAAAAGCATAATGAGACCTCTAATTAAGTCTCAATCCCTGGAGTCATAATTCTCAGGTGACCTGTTTCAGCTGGTACCATTGGTGTTAATAATTTATGAAGCTTACAATTATCAACATAGATGGCAATTTTTAATTGAGTCAGTGCAAAGATTATTGAAACATTAATGCTTTCATATACACTCATACACAAAATTGACCAAGTGTAATACAATTTCGTAATGGACCTAATCTTGATAAAACATAAAAACATCTCCCCATACCTTATTCACACGATGGGATGCCATATAATATCCCACACACAATTTTGGCAATTACAAGCATGACATGGGTCATATTGCCATAAAAGTAAAGATGTCATACATTTCGAAACATTGATGAACAAAGTCATTACTAGCAAAGTAATTTCATATATGCATTCGTCATTTGGTTAATATAAAAGCTGGATTATTATTATTCCGTAACAACTTCTGGGGATCAAAGAGATGCACAAGAAGAAATATATCAACATTTTGTTGTTTTCCGAAAAGATAATCCCCAAACAAACCAGTTCAGCACATATACAACCTCGACAGTCGCACTTCCCTGAAAATATTTTCTGCAAGAGATTCTGAATACACTATAGGTAACATAATTGTATTGAGAAAAGAAAGGAGAGGTTGAATATTTTATATCCTGTTCGATTGTCCTATGTGACTAGGGGGTATGGGATTGGGATTGAGAGGGAGTATGTCCATATCCTCTCACAATACCAAGGATATTGAGCCCCTGTTGGAAATGTTTTCAACTTGTTACTCAAATGCATGATGTTTGATTGCTTAGTTCAAACTCTGACCAAATCTAACTATTTTTCGTTCCCTTAATAAGCAGTTTCACAGCCCTGAGAAATTAACCAGTGTAACCTAGGTGTGTAAATGGCTTTATAAACATATATTGAAAAGATTGGTGCAAATACCCCTGATCAACTGTTGAAACTATCTTGACCAATCAGAATAAAACGTTCTGTATAATACATAAATCAAGCTGTTATGAGAAACAGTACAGTCTCAAAAGCGTAAATAAAAGAAAAATATAGGGCAATTTTACACATTTTTCTTTTCAAAATACATTGCCAAGGTTCCACAGAATTTTCTGCTGATGAATTAGAAACCTGCATTCAAATAGCAGAGATATGGTAACATGAGATTATGGCAATAACAGCAGAAAGAAATATTTTTCTGTGCATAACGGGGAAGAACCAATTAATTAAGAAGTCACAACGTGCTTCATAAATTGAAATGCTGAACAATTTTTCAGAGCAGTGTAGACTTATTTCATAAAGCAATGTTTGAAACGAAATGAAAGTTCATGGATATATTACTCATTAAGTGAAGATAATATACTCAGGATGTGTTGGCAAACTTATAATTTGATTTACTCAAAAGTGACTTTTGACCGGACTTATTAACAACATATACTTGGTGTGAAGGAAACACCATAAGCCAAGCAATTGAACATCTTAATTATGTTATAATACAGGATAAATACGATTTTTCTTTATCATGTTTGTGTTGTACAATGCTGGAAATTAGCAAATGGGTAATAAGTAGAAAAAATATAAATACACATATGCTGCAGTATTTTTCAAAGGCTTCCTTTAAACGGTGTGCTCCGACCAAGGTGAAAATAAAATAAGTATTAATCATTACATTCTACCTAGTTAAAGCGATGATATACCACATAATCCTAACCTTCCAAAATTAACAATTACAGTCCGGACTTAAGTGGTCTGATCTCACAGGAATTATCAACTTTTATTGATAGATTTTATATTAACTATTGTTACTTACCTTGTATTAATGATACTGGAAAAAATGTCAAGAATGTTAAAACGAGAGTCAAAGGCATATTAAGTATTCCTACAGTAGTATACACTGACACAGAGCAAAAGGGGCGTAAGACGCTCGTTTAATTTGACTCCAAGCGCACGGTTCAAATTTGCGAAGGTTATGTCGGGGATGAAATTTCCTTAAACAGGGCGTGTTTGGAACACTGTTATGTTATCAGCCCTGTCTGACTCTAGGTTTCTGGCGATCGTTTAAACGGCCACCTCTTGTCTAACTTGTAGATAAAATGGGATAAACCGGCCACTGAGCTCGGGGTCTTTGTACAGCAAACTAATATTAGCATAACGTTATGCAGGCAAAAGCATAAGCCTGAACGGTGCTCTCTCTCTCTCTCTCTCTCTCTCTCTCTCTCCCCCCCTGAAAATGTGGTAAACATGCCACAATATATATTAAACCCAAGAGCCTTAATTGACTTGTGACTTTCCTCCGTATTTCTGAGACTTCCGTCGGGACATGACCGACTATCAATGGATGCCCCATCTGCTAATATCAAGACAACAGGTTTAATACCCTCATCAGGGCTTACATTAAAAAAGGGGATAACAGTGTTTAAGTTCAATATAATAACGCGGTAGCTGGGATGTCCTACCCTCAACATAGTGTGTTAAAGTAGGTGAAGTATCCAGAAATATGCCGACTAGTCATTTTATCACATGACAACAGTTACACGTATAAATAAAGCTCACTATATGTAATTAAAACATTTTATATTTTATTCCATACTCTTTCTTGCCTAAACTAGACATGGCAAATTGCTGAGAAAATTTATTCGTTGTATCTCAGACACTGTTACAAAAATATTATTCATTTTGCCCTTAGTGAAAAATAAATTATCAAATGTTTGTTTTTATCTGATTTATTTGCAATGTACGAGGTTGCATGTTACACATTGTGCGGATACGTTCCATGTCGCGACAAGCGTCATTTATTTGTTTTATATTGTCACATATGAGATTAATTAAAGTGTAAAGGTTATTTCTTATATACTATATTATATGTAATTCCTTATAAATCTGCAGCATTGATGTAAGCTACTGTCATTAACACAGGAGATTATTAAGATATCACTTAATTTACGTTCGTTCCCATCGTGCGTACGAATCTCTCTGCAGTATTGATTGAGGGCATAAACGCTGCTTATTAAAATGTCTTTGAAATTGTTTTAATAATAATAATAATAATAAATATAATGATAATAATTTCTTAAAATGAAATGATATGTTTGTTCAAGAGCTCTTAGTTGGGTCCATTAACCTGTTTTTGAAAAGGGCGGTGCTTACACCCGGGGTTGGTCAGGTGAACTGCAGACGCCAACTCGAGTGTATTCGATGCCACACACCGGAACACCCACAGGAATTACAAAATTCCTTGGTCCATACGTGAGCCATATGTTGATATTCTTAACACAAAACAGATTGAAAATTAATGTTTCAGAGAACCTGTATTCTTATCAATCAGTCCGTTAGCACCACCGTAAATAACAATGCGTCTGTTCGTTGACGCCAAACAAGGCAGGCAGACACTTTCTTTTTTATACATATATATGTGGCAAACACACTTGCAATAGACCATTCTCTTTATACTAGCGACCCCTAGGGGCAAAGGCTGACATCGAATCCCAACGCCCTACGCTCGCTGTAACAGAGGCGTTTGGTCCATGCATGTATCTTCTATCACTAAACGAACTAGCGATACTGGAGTATGTTCCCAAACCGTGGCAGACAATCAGTAGGTGTAGTGTGTATGTTCGCGGGAAGAAATAACATTAAAAAGTAAGATTAAGATCAAATGTTTATCCTCAACTTATAGGTCAAACGTCTCGTGTTCACACTTGGTCAGCTCTGTGGCCTTTTGGCACAGAACTTCTAAAAGACGTGATTTCTGGCAAATTAATAACCATATTTATTCTTCACTGGGATCCGAATTATAAAAAAAGTCAAAATATGGAATTATTTAAGCTCTTCAGAGTTGCAAAATCATCTCACATTATAAAAACCGTGGCTCTTTAACTCTTCCTCATTATAGCATAACAAATGACAACAAGCCATCCACCCCCTTGGCCAGATGGGTAAGGTGAAGTCCAACACGTTTACTGGCCGTTTGTTAGTTATAGAGGTGGGGACCCGACCTGATGGTCCAGCTCTTCGCGGACCGATACAGTAGTTGGACCGTCAAAGCGGTACGGTCTTTTATTAAAAATCATAACAAAATAAATTAAAATAGTATTTATTATACTTTTAATCTACATAATTTTTATCATTATATATATTTGTTAAAAAAAAACTTAACTAAAGCAAAACACAAAATGGCCTGGAAACCGCACAATAACAATAAATGTAATGTTATAATCTACACGTGAAAACAATATCTGGGTTTGATTTCTAAATTACAACAGTAGATTTTGTTTAATGTTCGAGCATGGTGGTCTGAATAGTGATGTAGTGGTTTAAGTCCGATTTGAAAATAGAAAACGTATTAATCTAATGTTAAATATTTAATTTACAGAGTTAATAGAGGCCAATGTATTAAATGTTTTTATTGATAGAATTGTTTTTATTATGCTTGGACACACATTGATACAATGTAAAAGCATCAGCATGGTGAAATATAGCAAGGGGACAATGATTGTAATATTCAACATGTCACTTCAATCATAAAATAATAACAAACAAAAGAATTGACCCTCTAATAGTATGGGGAAACAAAAATATAACATAATACACTAATAAAATTTTATTACTGGAGGTGTTGTTGCTTTGAATACATTTTACCTAGCTAAAGTCTTACTTTGAGAGATTTATTACACCTTGTTCATAGCAAGGTTTGTAGGTCTAGCTTGAACCTTAAAAAAATAGGTAGAGCAGGAAGGACCGGTCCAGGGATGAACGGTACGGTCCGCACCTCCATTTGGTTATATTCCTGCCAGACATAACGGACATCTACAATGCATATATACATCATCTACCGTGTGTGCACAAGATCCTATTATAATAACCTTCCACAATAGAACGGCGTTAACTACATATTCACTAGCATACAGGTTCAGTGGGTGCCCTTTATTCATTGCTAACCCAGTTACACAGACAAAATTAATCCTGAAACACAGATGAAGCTAATTCCTTAGGTCCACTGAGCAAGGTTTATGATGACATGAAGTTAAATAATTCTTCGTTTACTGGTTTGACAGACATGCATATATAAAATAATTAAAATAGATAAATTTAGAATAAACTCTATATGGGAAAAACCGAGATCGTGGAAATCTTATTAAAAGAAAGGGGCTGGTATTGGCCTTATCTAAAGTTACTTTAATGTTAGCATTTATTGCATAATCTCTGTTACAAGAAACTAACTCAAGGAATGGCATTTAGTTATAGTTTTCGTAGTATATATGGGTCAATTTCAAATAAAAACCGAACATATACTCATGCTCAACAACACCTCGACAAGCAGGGTTTTAGAAAGACAGGCAAACAAAGATTAATGTATTTCCTCTGTCTAAGGCGGACTGACGTGAGATCTTATTCAAAAGGTGTATTATGACACTTGATGCCGTTGGTGCATATAAACGATGCACCTGGTGACACGACACACTTGGTTTATCCACAGGCAGTATATAGTGACGTTAGTCTCAGTGTGTCATTTGTTGTTTAGATCCGCACACAATATGTATCTCCGTGCCGCGCTGCTGGCCGTGATTGTGGCCTATGCTGTAAGACGCCACATCAATTCATTGTAAGTTATAAATCTTACCTATCGACTAGATGTTTAGCCGCGTACTAAGTGAAAAGGTAAATTCTAAACATTATTTTATATATTTTTATTATGTAGTATCAGCATATATGCAAAAATAGCCAAATAATACCCTATTTATAGTTCAACTTTGCATAGATTCCTTAGTGCACAATCGTATAAAGGAAGCCAGTTCTGTGGTATTAACCTTAGTCAACCTCCCAGTATTCTGGAATTCTGGATTACCAATCTTTAACATGTATTTACATTAATCCCTTTTATACGGAACTATTATACAGATTTTCTTACTTTTCCACACCCTTTCACTGAGGAAACTCTTGTGTCAGAAAACAAAAATGATATAGCATTATTGCAATGATATAGCCTTGTAGGGAAAAACATGGAACGCAATAAATGTGAGTTTCAGCGTCTGATAGCTCCAGTAATGTTGTTAGATGTTTTTATTGCGTTGACCTAATTTCAACTGACATCTTTCTGTGCGGTTGCACGCAAGAACTCTTTTAATAATAATTAGAGTAACATGCGCATTCGCTGGGTCCACTGAGGTGTTCATAACCGGTTTTTGTTTAGTTAAGTTATCCCATTAGGTTATCCAGACAAGGAATCAATCATGTTGCGCTAAATATAGCACACTGACATTGCTGTAAGTGTGGTATAAATGTGTTGCATGTGCTTAAGTGTATATATACAAAAGCAATAAACGGTAGCGACCCAACAAAATTTGCTAAACTGAAACGCCAATTGATATATGTATATATATATATATATATATATATATATATATATATATATATATATATATATATATATATGTATATATATATATGTATATATATATATATATAGCTTAAGTAATAGATATATATATAGCTTAAGTAATAGATATATATTGCACATATATGTATAATAATAATAGTAATAACAATAATAATAATAATAAATATTGATTTTATACATATACATGTACACACATGGATGATGTGCGGAAAAGTTTAAAAAATAATGAAAAAAAAACATGAAAAGGCTGTTGAACAACCGTGAAGTTCATTGCTTGTTGACTTCTCAATTTGAGCTGTTACCATAGCATTAACAATTGTCTTTATATCCATCGAGCCATCACGCACAGAAATGGCTTTATAAACATAATTTCCATCTGTGTTCTACTCAGTATATGTTTTACGTTTCTATTACCTAAGCTACATATATATTAATTTAACTATTTCAACCCTAATACATATCCATTAATTATCACAGGAGACTCAAATACTTTTGCAGACCAGGCCAGAGTGTTTGATGGATATTTATGAAACATGGCTATCGAGTTTTAATTAGGAACACGATTTTAACAGGTGGAGTCTCTTTTATGAAGATAAATGATGCCAGGATAAATAAACGAAATGATAGATATATGAATACAATATAAAACTCCGAAACGGTACAGCATTTAATAATTCTAGCGAATGTTGTTGCGCTGTCAGTCAGTGGGACCATGGAATGTAATAGAGTATTGGTTCCTGAGATATAATTCTGAGGACAGGAATCCACATTCATTCTGATTTGGTAATTCAAAGAACCACAAGTAGAATGTAGCAATAAAAAATACCCCCATTTAGTTCATAACTGCACTCTTCGAATTGCATGTAAACTCTAAAACATAAAGCATAAAGAAACATAAAAGTAAATACACAAATAGACGTATCAAGTCTTGAATGTGAGCTTGACCCTTTGAAAGACAGAATATGGTGCTATAAGTAAGAAAAACCAACGTAGAAAAATTCATGTGATGAATAATGTTGGTGACCTTTCTCCTGTCGTCATTTGTTGATTTTCTCAACAGAAAACATTCGCAGACCTTGTAACTGCCTAATAAAGCGGATCAAGTCACTAATTTGTCCAGATTGTCATCATTGTCTATTTTAATCTTATTTGGTCCTCGTTATGTCTGTTCACATTTCTCACAGCAGTTATCAATGTTCAGTTATTTTTTGGAAGTTGGTAACATTAGATGATATTGTGATCTGAGATTTGAATCTAGATTGCTCCTGTGTTGTGTATTTGAATATTAGAAAAAAAAGTTGGAATAACAGGTTCTTCTATGTTGTCAAAACGATAAATCAAATAGCGAAAAGGATTATTTTATTCTGAAAGCTTCGAAAAAGTCTATACATAATAAAATATAATTATGCTATATGAAGGTAGGAGCAAAGGAACATGAAATTACTCAAATTAATCTAAACTGATGTCTTGGTACCTTTCAGCTTGTGAGGGACAGGGCAAGTTTTATAAATTATAGCAACCCTTAATTAATAAACATATTTATTACTATAATATTATTTAGTTTTCTTTCTTTTATAGTCCTTATTTTCGAACAACAACTTAATGATTAACAGGTAAGAATTTCTAAACTAAATGTAACACATATGATATTAATTGTGTGGCTATTTACATGACCGATTAATAGAACAAGTGTACAAAATTTAGTTAGACTTTGAATACTGAGAAATCCTATGATAAAATCAATATATAAACCAGGGTCTTCCTAGTCCTAATCCTTACGCCATCTGACAAAAGCTCTCCAAACAGTATTGAATTTGTAATTCTGAGGTGAGGATTCATATATATCTACCTTCATTGGCAATTCAAAGAACCTAAATACGTAGTTAGGGGAAATGTCATTTAGCTTTTAACTTTAACCATCATAAAAAATGCAAATTATCTCTTTGTACAATATAGAATAAAAGTTTTACACATACTAAAGCTGAAAACAGAGCTCACTTTTGGATATACAAAAAATGACGCTTTAAGTCAGCAACCCATATCTTTTTCTCTAGATATGTAGCCCTAACTGTTAGATCGGGTCGCCAAACATTGTCTAGATGTGAGCTCCAGAAGGCAGAGTTCACTATTCGTCTTATGGTGGCAAAGGCAATCATTGACCAAGGGCAGAGCCAAATGTTGCGATATAAAGGACTGTTAGGATGAGCTATTAAAACGTACGCTTTAACACAAGCGTCATATAACGAAAATATTTGTTAAAATTACACGCAATATATTTGGTACATGCTTGTAGTAATGGATGTCAAAGTGAGTCCATGCACTATGTTAAGTAAATATGTTAATAAATAGTTCCTCGTATATAAAACATTGTCAAGCATTTAACAGTAAACACCATCGGCTTATAAATTTTAAAGTCTAACGTATATTAATGAAATCGTATTTTTTTCATAATATAATTTTATATTGCAGGGATATATATATATATATATATATATATATATGTCCGAAAAGATTCCACATTGATACTTTTATTTTTAGTTATAAGAAGGTGATTCTTCTTGAATGCATTAAGCTAGTTATACCAGTCGGAACAGCTTTAGAAATATCTGATCCAAAATTTAGATCAATTTGACCCAGACTACCAGTAGCCTTTTTAACATAACTGTTTATATTACACAAAACATACACAATATAAAGACAGTATAGTAAACATGTATAATGTGTGAGTCAAACTACTAGTAGTTTTCGTAACATTCCTGTTTTTCGATCAGAATTATAAAACACGTGTATCTCCCGATTTCGCACTCTTGTCCTGTCACATGGCGACCTAATATTGCTGAACATGGTACATAACTAGTTTCTTATGTTTTAGGATCGCGATAGATCACTACAGACATGTGTACAACCACGAACCGGGGGCATGCGAGCTTGTAGAAGGCATACGTAAGTCGCACAATCCAATTGTAAATACGATACTAAACATACGTCCGCGTATAACCATATGCTGCGAACAGATAAAAAGTTGTAACTTAGTTGTAAGGTTCTACATGAATTAGTCTTTTTTTTCTTTACAATATTGTTTGTTCAACCCACTTATTGAAATGAGAAACCAAAGCAAATTGTTATACACAATTTCACGGGATTTTCTGTACCGACGTATATGTGCAATCCATATTCAAGGTCTCTCTACTACCAGTATACATCAACGAGGGGTTTCCATCGTAATGCATACAATTTTGCGGTATCCCTAGTACGGCACTCTTTCCAATATACCTATCAAGGGTCTCCTCCATCTATACACCACACAATTTGCTCTCTACTTCCTGTACAGTTAAAATAATTGGGCCTTCGACGTAATGTACGACATCGAGCCTTTGCTCTCCCTTTCCTGCATGTCTACAGAGCCTCCACTTGTCTGCTAAATAGAGGGCGTTCCATATCCTATACCATAAACAAATGGCTCCCCTCTCTCTTTTTTACTCCGAGCAGGCAGCCCTCGATTTTAGGTACACCAAATGGCCAGTCCGCCTATGCTTGTACACAAGACAGGGGGGTCACCACCTCCTATAACTTAAACAGAGGCAAGCCTATGAAACAGATTAAGACTGTTTAGTATGTATGCATTCAGTTGAAAAGCATATTGGCGCTCTTATGACGGTAGTGTAAAGGTTAATTCAGTGAAAACAATTAAAGAATAATAAAAAATGAGTTAGGTGAGCCAAGAATTAATACCATATCCTGAGCTTAGCTATAACTTCACAGAAATCATTCATTGGTATTTTTCAGAGTATGGATCCGAAGACATGCAAGCCCTTCCGAATGGAAAAGTTTTTATCACATCTGTACGTGGCCATCTTGGCACCTACTATTTTGAATACATTAATGGCAAAATATTATGTAGGGTAAACAAATAACGAGTTAGCTTGGCCAAATATGTTTTGCTTTTAACAGTACCAGTCTGTTTGTATGTCTTGCTGTTGGTTTGTCTGTAAATATTCCTTAAGGGAAGAGACAAAATTTAGCGTTGATCCGGTTACAGAGGCATGTGCTTACAGGTAAACATGTGGTTACCTTAGTGGTTATATGACAATTTGTTCGTCTAGAAAATTAAAGTGAGTTTGAGGGATGGCAGTTTTTTTGGTTTTTTTTTTTGTCGGAAACAATGTAGAAGTGCATATATTGTATTATCTTTATAAGAAATTGTTCACAAAACGTTTCGTAGATCAGACGATAAAACAGAATTAAGTATAAACAGCATGTATGACACGTCAGCCACGAGAGAATCGTTTACATTATCTAATTAAAGAACTTGCCTACGAAGGCATGTTCGGTAACTGGCCAAATATTTATTCATGAACTTTCTTTCACTGTTACAATAAACACATAGATAATGCTACGGATATATCTTTTACGTATAATATAAACCTTGAGCTACTGGCTATCAATCGGAAATGAGAGATGTATGAATTGCAATGCTGGTCCATTGCATAGAGATATACAACAAGAATACATAGAAAAAAGTCGGATCACGTGATCACGGGATCACGTGATCTGACTTTTTCTGTGTGTTCTAGTTCTAGATTAATCGGAAAGATGATCTCTACTGCTGCTCTTCTATGCCTCAAAGAACAAAAAACTCTGCCTTCTTCCTGTAGGGATTTCCAAAATGGCCGTTGGATGTAGATGCCCCAGATTTTAAACACCGGAAAGGTCAGATATTTATACTTGACGTGACGTCAAAGGAAAGAGCGCCACAATCGTTAACTATCACCGGAGAATTTGACTCGAGTAAGCTTCGGCCACATGGTCTCAGCCTCTGGCAAGATAAACGATCAGGTAATGGCACGGGATCATAAGAATCAAATCCTACATTTTTCTTGATGGTAACATTATTAATCCGTATATTTTAAAAAAGGCCATTATGTTGTCCATAACGAAGGTCCATACTAAGAGGCTTTATATACTTGTTATAGATGCAATAATTTTAAGGTGAATCCAATAAAGAAAATGTTTCAGTCATTATCTCCATTATTTTGATCTCTCTACAATCGATCAGTTGCTGTCTGGCAACATTACATCTATCGTTATTTGTAGGATTGTATGATTCATAGTGCGATTGTATTATTCATTTGCATTACGGTTAAGCAGAGCTAAACGAAAACTCGTTTGTGCTTCATTTAACATTACCTGACACATATAATTATAATTTATATTGATTTTCAGGAAGTGTTTACCTGTACGTAGTTAATCACCTGTCTGGCTATGATAACATAGAGAAATTCAGATATGATGATGAAAATAAAGCTCTGGTGTACATCAAAAGCTTTCACGATGAGAACATGAGACAGTGAGTAGATCTTGAAATAGAGTCTTTATAGATATTCAACACTGGACCTCCATAATAACTTATTACCCATGTCCCCGACGGGAGGTGCAAATCTAATATAATATAATATGTAAGTGACTCAAGACCAGAGTAAATAGCAACCTCAAAATCTATACAACGTAGGTCGCTACAATACATCGGTCTTCCTCGAGGATTATCAGTATTACAAAACTCAGATTCTTGAACTTCCGCGGAAAAATATAAAATTGCTGTTCACTCTTCACTCCCCAGATGGCACTAGAGTGAGTATCTGTCAGTGTCTGAAAATCCTGTTTCAATGCTCCCTAATACCTTAGGTATGGTGCAACGAGTAGCTAAGGTACAATCGTCAAGGAAGACCCACCTACTGACCTCAATTAAGTACATCTGTATGAAGTATATTTAAAAGCTAGTCATAAGTAACGTCGCAGGGAATATCCAAAGGTCAGTAAAAGGTGTGGACGCAGGGCATTGCCGGTGTTTGGACCTAATCCTTACTGTTAGACGAACTTCTTGCCCGAGTCTTTCTTACGGAAAACATAAGTTCCTTAGACATTTGTATTTAAAGCATGAAACGGCTGGTCCAACCATTTGACTCTGACGCATTGCTATGGGTAGCTTTATGTTCGCGAGGGTTTGAAATTCGCTTTATTACCGAAAGTAAAATTATCGTAGAATAAAACCATCATGAATATGACGTCCCAGTTACACAGGTTACACAATAATTATATTGTCGCCTCATCGGCATGCCATATGGATTAATTCGAAAGACAAACAGACAGACATTAAGAAATTAAACAGAATTCCTATGCTATCCATTAATCAAATATTGATATTATAACGGTTTACTTATACTATTTGTGTAATATTTGCTAATAATGAAGAACTCCAACTGTTCGAAATAAGACTACGGGTTTTAAGGGAACTGTTAAGATTTTGCACACCTGATAAATATTTTGTACAATATATATGCTCTCTGCAGGTTACTCTTCGGGAATATCACGAAAAGGAAACGGTCACAAAAAAATAAAAACAAGAAAATGCGAAAATTTAACCCCTGGAATATATGAAGCCAACCACACAATGTGACAAGTCCTGAAGTTAATGCACCATATAAACAAGTGTTTTTCGTGATAAGGCCAGGGGTCTGGGAGGAGGCATTCTACAGAAGATGGCAATATGTTTCTTTGTCTTAGCATCTACCGATGGGCAGTAATTATGCAATGTTATCGCAATGCTGATAGGTCCAAGTGCAAAACGACATGCCTGAAAAGATGTCTTGCTCTAGTTTGTGTGTGCTTGAGGTAGTAAGCCCTCATACGAACCACGAAAATATCCTCATTAGGCGTAAACAATATATACCCCGACGTACCTCCATATGAAAAGAACTTTGCCGGAACAAGTACTTAAGATTATTCCTTTGTGCCTGTTTCAGGACATTCCTGTTATTGCTTACATCTTCTATGTGTATGAAAGATATCCATATTGATGAAAACATTTATTCATATTCATAAAAAACACTTTTCATGGATAAATTTCTGTTGTATTCAGAGTAAACGACGTAGTCATTGTGGGCGATGACCAGTTTTTCTACACCAACTTTTTCTACTACACCAAGGGTCTCGGGCTGAAACTTGAGATGATGTCGGGTGTGGCGTGGGGTTCCGTCGTGTATTTTGATGGTCAGAACTCAAAGATTGTTCAGTCCGGAAAACCTGGACCCAATGGTATCAATGTCTCTCCCGACAGAAGGTACGAACTATTATATTACATCAGAATGTACTTCATTATTTTCACATTGATTTTGAAGAAAGGCGTCATTTGTTATTAAAAAATAAATTATCAACTTCCAACACAGTTACTGTCAAGCTTATTATTTTTTTTTTTCTTGAGTTTTTTTTTTTTTTTTAAATTAAACTCGAGATATCTTTAATTAAAACAAATGTAAAATAAATGCTATTTTTCTCATATTCATTAGTCTATCCCCACTATCGTTCATACAAACACCAATTGTATTGGAGTTGTTGGTTTTGATTTAAATAAATAAGTTGAATGACCAACTATTGCAGGTTTGTCTATGTAGCTTATTCTTACCCAAAATTGATGGAGGTCAATAAATGGAATAACGATAATTCTCTCACGCTACATGAGGTGAGTCTACAAAAAAGTATTTAGAAAAAATCTTATATATATATATATAAATATATATATATATATATATATATATATGTATATATATATATATATATATGTTTTTAAATGAAATAAGTCAATATAAATGATAACTGGACCAAGGAGACCTTAGTTACTGGTACAGATATGGGCAAGGGTACGGATATGAAAGGTATAGGGAGACAAGTACACGTCATATTATATTAAATTTTTAAAAAATATATTTGCCAATCAAAGTTCAATAAAAAAAAGGAGGGTACGGGGGCTATACGTTCATCAAAAATCCTTTTCTCGTTCAGATTAGTGTCATCCATCTGTTACCTTGGGTTATTTTCTGTGTAAAATGTATATCCAAAAGTATAAGGATACATACAATTATGATTTTGCACAGATGAAGAAAATATTTTATTGATTTTTTTTCTGATTTGGTACGTGTTTATGAGGCGTCGTGTTTATGAGGAATATGTTAATATTACAGCATAAGGAGCAGTTTTCCATTTGTCTATAGATAATAGACATGATATATCGTAAGACGTTTAAGGAATAAATCATTTTCAACGTTTCCGCAGACAATTTCATTGTACACTGGTGTTGATAACATAGACGTGGACCCAGTAACGGGAGACCTGTACCTTGGCTGTCATCCCATCATGTGGCGCAACATGATCTACGCCCACGATCCTGAACATCACTCGGCCCCATCACAGGTCAGTATCCACTGACTCTGCTGACTCTGCTCCATGTGCAAGTCAGTATCTCCACTACCCTGTACATCATTAATGTTCTCACGGTACCTTCACGAAAATGTACATCGCTCCGTCCCCTCACTCGTCATTGTCACCAGGATCATCAGTCTTCTGGAAGTCAGTATTTCTCTGATTCTGCACACCACACTTCCTCCTAACGTGTCGGTATCTCCATTATTCTTCGCATCACTCTGCTCCCTCGCGGGTAAGTTTCTCCAAACCCTGCTAGATTTCTTTGGTCCCCGGTTGTTCAGCACCTCAACGAACCTGCTAATCAGTCCTTCCCCTAACAGGCTCACTCTTAGGTCAGTATCTGTCTAAAATAAAAATTTACAACAAACTATATATTTTTAAGTCTAGGTAAAATAATTTGGTATTTAACTAATTTTAGAAACAATATTAGGTTCATAATTTTCTTAAATGGAGCGTAGGATCAACATATGGCAAGAGCACCATCGTCAAGCTCAATATACAAAAAAAGGAATTAAAAAAAAAGAGCCGTGATTTCCCTGAACATTACATGTCAGAATCACAAATGTCAAGATGAGGAACCCCTTCTGTCCTCATACAAAGCAACACTTAACCTGCAAAGTCATCCATTGTTGGTTAATACAAACAATTTTTTGACATATTATATTAAAAAATATAATTAGTGCTTTGGCTATCTTTATAGAATGTTTAATCCTTCCCTATCTGATCGCTCAGTTCAGCGCGCCCACATTTATGGCAATGGTACTTTGCGTTAAAATTTATGTAGAATCTTTGGATCAACGGTTGTTCAAAAAGCAGGCCAATATGTTATCTAAATTATTGTGTTTCAGAAGTCATAAAAAATTGACTTGAAAAATAAGAAGCAACTTATACGGAAAGCATGAATTGTAACTTTATCTGAGACCAATTACCATTAAACCATCATTATAGATTTCTTTATAAAAAAGTGACCAGATTTATGTATTCCGTGTTTGTAGATCCTACGACTCCGTATGAAGGACGGTAAACTGGAAGATATGAAGGAACTCTACGTCAACGACGGCTCCGTCATCTCTGGGAGCAGTATAGGGATCTTCGTGAAGAAACAACTGTTGATAGGCACGATCTTCCAAAACATGTTACGGTGTAAGGTGGAATATGAAATGTGAGACAATTAAACCACAGGAACCACGATAAAAACATAAGCTTGAAGTGACAATATCTTTTTCAGTGGCAATGTATTTTGATGGCATCCCTTAGCCAGAAATTAGCAATGGTTCAATTATGACCAAGTTTCTAATGGTCTTATATCAAAATGACTATTTTTTTATGTTTGGAGAAATGTTAATTTTATATGTATATACGTGTATATATATATATATATATATATATATATATTTAAATATATAAATATATATATATATATATATATATATGTAATACAGCGCTAGTCTAAACGCTTCTCATACATATACCTGCATGGAGTATTAACGTTAAGCTAATCCTATTTGCCAAATGATCATGCAAATATAGTTGAAAATGTAAAGGATATACTGCATAAAAAAGGGCGTTCCGTTTGTACTATGGTATATCTCGACTCATAAACTGAAATGTGTATCTGGTATCTTATATTATTAATATAAATATCTATGCTACTTGCCAAAATCAATTGTTTACAGATTTTATAGACCCTAAAAAACTGCTAATCACCCTAAACCCGACAGGTTCCATGAGTATTTCTCTGATTTTTCGCCGTTATATTTCCTGTGTGAAATGAAGGAGCATTTTTTCGTAACCATGAATGTTTGGTGAGCATTTATTGGACAGATAAATTCCTTCATTTCTTTATAACAAACGTCAGTATATAATGTCACCGGTTTCCCCTTCCTTGGATATCAATTGTAAAATCAATGTGTTGAATCTGACAGCAACACAATCAAAGTTAATGTTACAACAAGGAAACTAAAAAATCAAAAGATAAAAAAAAACACAGGGTAACTGCGCGGTGTGCGTCATCTCACTGTATGTTTATATGCTTAGGTACAGGAGGACGACTTGACATGCATACATAGCAGCTTCAGAAGTTAACGAACGATTGCTACAATGGATTACGTGCCTCTTTTTGTGCATGCTCGTGAAAAAAGTACCCTTAATCTTTGTCCCTGAGCAAAAATTTTTATTCAGCCTTGCACATAAATCAGGTGGAATTGCTACACTTGATAGGGTCACTTTCCTCATACCAACAAACTAAGCAGCTTAATTACACAGTCACAATTGTTAAGGCATGGTAAATACCTATACATCTGGTCTGATGCAAAGATGTTTCTCAGTCCAGTGCTCATATATATTCTCTGCGTTTCATTTTGGAAATGACTAGGGGCTTTTTTATAAACAGACAAACCTATTAGTGCAAATACATCACGGACCATACGCTCATGTCAAATATGTGTCGGTTATTCTGACTGCACAAGATTTGATATAATTTTAGTTGTCATTTTTTTAGCCACATGCTACTGACTCAAATTTTATTTGTTATGATATTGACCAATAGACGACAGCAGCCATACTATTCTGCTATGCCAACATAATCTTATTTTATAACATGAGGCGATACATGCAGCTCATATAGAGGATATGGCCAATATAAAATTTGATCTTTACCAAAATGTTGTGCCCATTTTCCCAATGATTCACCATGACTTGCCATGTGCAGCAAGCCTGAAAAGGTCAACCTTACAGTGCGTACCTTACAGGAGGATTCGAGGAAATAACAAAAATGACAGGCCGGAATGATCAGAAAGAAGTCGGATGGAACTAACTAGTATAAGTATTCGTGTTATAATACAAGTGTTTCATTTTACAGTAAACCTCATGATAATATATCACCTGCACACTCATGATGATTAATCATGTAGCATTAAATACTGCATAAGGTATTAGTTAAGGGTAATTATTTATATTTAAGGTTTGGCTTCATAGAAGACTAGGGGCATAATAACATTTTATTCAATCACTACAGCGTCTAAGGGATACTCACCATACACATCAATCGGTCACTCTTTCTCCCGTTAAAAGAAAGAACTATATACATCTTTTTGGAGTGTCTATCTATCAATATATATATATATATATATATATATATATATATATATATATATATATGAAGAGAGAGAGATACTTTCATTTATTCTTTAAAATGTGGAAACTTATATATAGTATTTATGATATATGCTTGAATGCGTTTGTCGTCATTGATAATAGACAAAAAAGCCAACCTATCCCATTAACCTAAACTTTAATCATAGACGTCACACCTTAAGATTTCAAAGAATATGGCGTTATCGTGTCTTTTGTATGATCTTACATACCCTATTTCCAGAGGGTTTCTGTAAAGAAATATGTATGATGGTATGCGTGAATTCCCAGTATAACAATACCTAGCTTTAGAACTTTAACAGTGGTGATTTTTTAATGGAAGGACATTATTAATGTAAGCAATTCTTGGGTGTTCAGCGGCAAGGCATTATCATGAATCCGACCTTGAACGTTACATCTACCGACATGTTATTGTTTGGTTTGTGGGTTCACACTGTCATTTAGTATAATATATGCTTGAAATGTCAGAATGATGTTTGAAAACTGTTCTCTCTGTAATAATTGAACGGTGCTTTGGACATTTTGTGATTTTTGCCAGTTTTTTCAGGAGCTGTCTGATGTTTAATAAAATTATCGGGAGTTCCGTGGAACGTGGAGATTTTTATTGTAAACTAATTTCATTTTTTTGTTTGTCATTAGTTTGTGGGTTCAACCTCCTATGTCATAGCGTTGGTTTATTTTGTTCCTCATTCAGTCTATATATAGGTCTGAAATATATGATATACACAACAACGTGTGAAATACAGGGCATACATAGCAGGTTATGAAATATACAATTAACAGTGCAGGGTATGAAATATAGGACATACGCAGTAGAATATGAAATAAAGGAGACACACAGGATTTATACAATGTAAGACATAAACAGTTAGGTATGAAATGTACGATATAGAAAACAGGGTATAAAATGTAGGACATATATCGCAGGGTATGAAATAAAGTACATAAAGTGTTTTCTTCACAGTGCCTTACATCTGGACATCATTTTATGGTAGTCATGCTGGCCAGTGCGATTTGTGAGAGATTAACTTCATTCCATGGCAATTTTAACAAAAAGTCAGGTAAGTACTGGTCAGGTCATTTAGTACTGTTAAATACTGCAGGACTCTCCGATTCTCTCTGATTCGCTGAACAAATCAGCATGGATAGAGATAGGTGTTGGCAATTTTACATGGTCTGAATACATTTCAACGACCAATTTAATTGAACAAATTGTCCACCAGTTTGCTTTAAATAAGCATACATTGAAAAAAATTTTGAGGAATGGTTTACTGTTACACTTTGGACCAAAAGTTCTCGAAGGGGGGGGGGGTTGCTGTCTTGGTAAAACAAAACAGCAAAAAGGTACACCCTGGCATTAATAGGAATATTCAACCCTCTAGCATCCACAATCTAAAATAATTTTTTAATAAATCCGTAACATCATTCTTCTTATGTGCTGATTTTTTAACCAGTTCATATATATGGTAAACTCTTAGCATGCTAATATATAGACATGCAAATTGTAAGGAAGACTTTATTCATTTTGATCACGCTGTCTTGCTGTGGTAAACAAATGCTCGTATACTGTGTTCACTTACACACAGACCCATTTTGCTTAAAATGCTTTTGTTTTTGGTGAAAATGGATTTATAATGTGAGTTAATACCAACATTTTTAAAACATTCATATACCTTTAAAAATACCTCTATATATACCATGTATATATTTTAAATGCAATACTATATATATTTTATAACCTTAACAGGTAATAATGGAAAAGTAACCTGGTAGCGGGCTTAAGCGATCCGTCTGAACTGACGAGGGGTTGTGCGACCATTGACGGTGAATGATCAGATACGTTTAAAGTCCAGAGTAAAAGAAAACGGAACTATACGGATTAACGTAGCAAAAAAAGAAACATGATGAAACGACCTGGATAAACAATAATGGCATGTATCAGTTCTTTGTGTGCGTTTCCGCGTGTCCAGTTCTGAAATCAGATGTAATCAAGTACAAATCTCATGAAAAGACTAATCATGGTTTGGTATCCAACCGTTTTGCTCACCATCTTTACAATTTGTTCAGTATTACAAAGTGGCACATTATCTGTTCTTTCATAGTTCATGTAATTCCTGATAGATGGTGTTGTGATACTCCTTTTAGAATTACCCCTGACACGACATGCTTGGTGTGGTTCGATATCAGAAAGAAGCTTAGACATGGTCAAAGATTAGTGGGGTATCAACTATTATATCTTATGGGAAAATCAAAGCCAAGTATTCACCCGCCTTTTTGTAGATTTTTTTTTTTATTTCTGGCTTATTCTTGGTAGCTAGGAATGACCTGTAGTGAATTCATGCAAGGGAATCCCTGAAGTTACCGATGATTTATTCTAGTTTATTTACAAGTTATTACTAAACATTGTAAACGTGCCACTTTTGACAAACCAAAATAAAAAAAAAATTAATCAATCCGAAGTGCTTAACTGAGTACAAGCACATTGGACACGGAGATCCTAGGATTTGTGCTGTTTGGGTTATTTAATCGATTAACTGTTATTTTTTACTATTGATCAGATTAAAAAACGACCACTGTATGATTTAAAAAGTTAAGGTTCTTTTCATAGATGACTAATCAGTACTGTATCCTTGCACCCATACATGCATAAATCCAGACATGCATAAATACTATTTCAATTCTCTCTGACCTAGCAAGCCATGTAGGATCTTGGGGCCAATACTGGTGCCCTCGGGTCATCACAAAAAAATAGCAGTCAAAGTGGTTAATAACACCTGTAATAGTTTTAATACAAACAACTGACTGACACGCTGATATCAAAGCACCACAGCTGAACCTCTTGACTCAAAGGTCACTCGTCACCTTTCCAGGGTTTGGAAGTCTTGACAAGAGACTTGGTACCTATGGGATATATAAATATTACGGACAGACAAGTCGATGTAAGTAGAAAATGAGAGCCAAAGTCTGCCAGCTTTCACACTCTAGTAAGGTAGATTTTGCCATTTTTATTGTTAAAGGGGCCCATTCTCCCACCGTTAGTATTATGTGATTTCTGGCGTCCTCTGTATATATGTATAAATATATATATATATATATATATATATATATATATATATATATATATATATGTGTGTGTGTGTGTGTGTGTGTGAGCTTAGGCTAATTTTGGTTATGCAACGTTCTTATAAGGTCTTCTTGAAGGATGTATGAACCTTTTCATCAACATGTTTGTAAACACAGCAATGTTGACAAAGAGGTAAACATGTAACCTATGATGTAAGGTTGCATTTATATGCGGAGGTAGAACGATTTCTTATGCAAAACGCCATTTGTAAAGCTCTGACTTGTTGAATTTATTTTGATTTTCATGTTGGACCCCGGATTTTCATGTTGGACCCCGCATATTATCAATACGTTGATATAACCAAAACAGGCAGCTTGTGTGTGGGGTTACGTATGTTTTTCTGGCTTATTTTTATAAAAGCTCAAAGGGATTATCTTTATTTTATAAATATCAGATAGGTGATTGGGCCCCTTTAAGGTATCATTGTTTGTTAGATTATCACATGTTTATAAGGACCAGCAGTTAGGAGCAGTCAAGCGATGTCCTTTTGTCTGGTCATCAGGCTTTCTGGCCATTTGTTTGTTTGACTTGAAATGTCTTGAAAGAATATACATCGATATTGCGATATTGCCAAACATATATTTTTATTTACACCAATCTGGTAATTTTAAGTATCTGATCATTTATATCAAGTGAAATGCATTTCTTTATATCGTTCATGAGTTATTGGTTGCATACAGAGTTGTAACATTAAACCCAACTGTTTCTTCGTCATTCCGACTTCACAGACTAGTTCTCGGCCAAGGCCAGATGTACAGCCCTTGGTGGTTAACCCGCCGCCGTACGCTTATCAGAGCAATACAAAGCGATGTTGGACAGAGCACAGGGCTTGAATGGTAATGATGCTCAAGGCTTATGGATTGGGTTCGGCTTGTTTGACTGGATAGTGGATAATAACATCAGAAGATGGTCAGTATGAAGACATTTTAATATGTGTTAAAGTGTTCATTCATGGAACCTGCTGGTAACACATTTCCACTTATACAGTATGGCCACGCGACAAGCATTTGCTTGAAAAAATGGTTGATTTCAAGGCTGAATCAAATGTTACTTGTTACAATATATATTTGTTTTCATGCAAAATATTAGATCAGTTCGACTGCTTCCTGGCGGATATGACCTGCAGCATTACCTCGTACCATTTACGCTAGATAAAATATAAACATAAAAAAATGATTTTTCTTATGTTATAAATTTTTAAACATTTAACAATTTGATGGTTAAATAAAACATTTGACAGTCCAAAAAGTAAAATACAAATCAAACTTTCATGTGAATTTTTATAGAATTTTCACGTGAAGCATATCAAAATGGATATAAATCAATTCACCTGTTTGAAAGCCCATTTACTATTAATACTCATACATTACCAGCGACACCTGAGATGATGAGAACTTTGTATTAGACCGTTGAACCAACATATCGTTTTCTAAGGTGACAGGAATTTTGTAGCATGCTTTTCAATCAAATTCATTTCAGTACTTGCTATTGGCAGCGATAAAACCAAACAAATCATCATTTTTTTATTTTATTTTCTTAGCAAAATCTAGCTTAATGCTACTGATTAATCTGGTTCCATAGAGCTAGGACTATTAGAATTGTTCCCAGCCATGTATCAATGTTTCCCTCTTCCGATCTCCCTGGCCCCTTAATTCAACAAAATCTCTTTAAACCCTGCAATATCTCCATCGATATTTATGCATAAAATTCTCATGACTGAAATGTCATTATAACCTGCAGTTGTCATCAGCTAAGATGAACTATTTTCTGTGGTTCCAAGTTATTTTGTTTCAGCCTGTTTAGGTCAGTCAGAAAAAAAATGAAACTTTAAAAATTAGTTCGTCTGAACGAGTGGAAAAGCTAATCATGGGATTTATATTTATATATGATATATTTATAAATGTTTTGAATTTGGAATGGGTTCTCGCCAAGGTATTGGGATGTATTAGTATTAGTGATGCCACAATTGTCTAGCTTACACGCAAAGAGAGACTGTAAGCCTTCAGACCCTTGGTATACTTTTGTTCACATAGCATCTGCAAGCATTAATATCATTAACTGAAGGTGGTGCCACTAAAACGTCACAATATCCCCTTTATGGCAAAGCCTTGTGAATGCACCTTTTTTTTGTCTTGAAGTGTAGGGAGTGATGTCAAGAGTGTCCATAGGCGGGTGATTTTCCATGTTCATCCTTAAATCCTGAAAGAATGTAACATACTTTCATTTTTGGGATATTGTGGTACCGTCTATAAAAAGAACTAAACCATTAAATCCAGTGAGTGAATGTACAGTGCCACCTGATGTATTCGGGATGAAAGTGGTCTTCAGATGTGCCATTTATGAACAAGTGATATGCTAGTCTTGTACAATTAATCATTCAATTAAGATCACGTTAACATACGTGGCATGGGTAATATCAAGAATAATCAGCCCTTTGAATCTGGTGAACACTTGCTAGTTATTTTGTTGATCTTAGCTGCTTGTTCCGTGAATCTTTAATTTGTTGCTGAAAATAATCCAGATAAAACAGATGGTCAAAAACTGTGCTATATTGAATGGGTACCAATGCCGTGTACTGCACATCATCGAGTTGTATATCAGAATGATGAGGGAATCCCTGAACTTAAAGATTTATTATAACATAAATAAAAAATGTTATCAGATATATCACCTAACCAATGTGGTCATTAAAACAGTGATATTTGGCACATTGTATAGACAAGCTGATACGTGAAACAATGGTAAATCAATAATGTAGTACTATTGCAAGAATAGTTACGGTTCTTGATGACTTTAATATGTACAAAAACAAAAGAAAACCTAGTGATTGGTTAAGGAGATTGAAAATGTTGTTAATTATTTTTGTATTTGTAACTCAGAAAAGATTGCCTGAGTCATACCTTACCATAAAAGCCATTAAAACTTGTTATTGCATACAATAATATGTATGATTGCGTTCTTTAATTGTACTACAAACGATCTGGCAGTCTTGAGGTGCCAATCACTGCACGTTCAGATATGCTTCGTGTGTCATGTTTGACACACTCGCGCTTCCTCAGCAATTGCACAATATTTTGCAGGGCAACAGTTATTTCCTGTTAAATACAAAGTGATCGAAAGTATCCTAACCCTTAAACTTTATCATGTAATGTTGTTCAAAAGGCGTGAAAATGTGCATGTCTAAAGAAAAAATTTATTATATTATTAGATAATTTTTCTATATGTGCGTGTATTTTTGACTCTTCGAATGTGAATATTTTTTTCTAAATGTGCCTGTGAGTTTAACCCTTTGAATGTTAAAGTTGTATTTTTTTTCATTTTTTTTATTCTCGGCGTAATTATAGGAGAATCTAATATATAATAGAGCTATTTGACGTATGACTTAGTTTATTATATGAGACAAACCTTTACTATTCAAACCAATCTTTTTTTCTAACATCATTTTTACTGATGGCTAGTGATTTTAATGATAACAACATATCACATTGATTGTAAGCACGGTGGCTAAATGTACACATATATGGAATTTATGTTTCTAATTTGAAAATATGTGGTTTGTTTTGTTTTGACAGACTTTCCTCTCCAAGAATAAATTTTCTCTCCAATAATATATATTTTTTTTAAATTGACACCAATAATAATAATTTTAATGTATGACGATGCAAACTTCATGATTATACCAGGAGCAAACTACACAACTACCAGCACCACCTATGTGACAAATAATGTGGACACCTAGGACCATGGACCAAGTTTTCGTATAAGTCAGATTTCCAGCTTTCAGTAAATAAATAATGGTGTGTTTTAGGTGTTTATCATCTGTTGATTTGTACAATATATTTGCATTTGTGTAGTTTTTTTCTGTATATTGTTGCGAATGGAATGGCAGTGGAAGGCAAGATATAAAGTTCAGTAGTTATATAATCAATATTCCCCGATAACATATTTGGGTATAAAGCCTTCTGTTGTGGTTGTCATTATAAGAAGTACCACATCATCTCGATCTGGCATACGCAGCAAATATGTTATAGCTCTGTAAATTGCTGTGCAGTTGCTGAGGTCACCATCGGGAGGTCCAACACTCTGTATGTCCTCATATGGCAAATGTGTCACACCAACACACCCGTAGTTACCACAGCATTTGCACATCATTTTGCTGGGTTATAACCATTCCATGTGCAAAATGATCAAAGTATTGTTTACCACTGTTAACCTAATAATATAATACTTAAATAGGTGAAATAATTATCGCATATAAACTTAAAAATAATTGTGCATGATATGGGATTTTTTTTTTTTTGTACGTTGGTCTCTTTGGATGCGTATGCTGTGATTTTAGGACTGGTATATCAACAGCTATATCATATGTATTGTGATGTAAACCCAGCCGCAGTATCTGTATTTACTTTTAAATTTGAGGTTAGGAACACCAAGTTAGTTATATACTATACATAACATTTATGGTTTGTTCTGTATATTGTTTTTTTCTGTATATTATGATTGCGTGAGATGCTAATTGTGAAGTACAAACATTATCAACTGCAGGTCTATATGAAACGCGCCTTCTGTTGTAGTGGTAAGTCTTTTAGATCAATTATCAGCTTCTTCTCCCTTTCGTGTGGTATATACATGGCGATTCATTATGCCGCCACATGAAAGGACTTGTTGAATGGTATGTGCCTCTAGTAATGTAAATACATTTTTTTCTTAAACATTCCTTGGGAACGTAGTTTTGTGTATAATAATTCAATTTTTTATGTGTTTCTTTTGGCAAACTTTCAACCTAACTTGACATTATTGGTCTTTTTTGTTGTTTTAATCTATGACCAATAAAATCTTTAGTATTGCAATGTTTGTTTAGGGCTGATTGGGTCATTTTTTGCACGACTGCCTTCAGGCAAAAATGTCTGGAAAAACAAGCTGTGCAATTATATTCGAATTTAAATATTTAGTCATTCAAGCAAGGTCAAAAGCCTCATCTTTATATATATATATATATATATATATATATATATATGAAACCCTTTCCCCAGTGGTCGTTTCTACTCTTAATCTTCGCAGTTTGGAGGGTATAGATGTAGTGCTGTCTTCTACTGGTAAAACTGTGTACTAAAACTTTTTTGAATGGCCAGGTGAAGTTTGATAGAGGTTGCCGTATTCGCACCTTGAACAAAAAAATAAAATGAAATAGCTCATAATCTAGAAAAATTTTCCAAAATCACCCCTTAAAAACACACTTTGCATCATCCCAAGGGGCGGATCCATCAATTTTGAAAAGGGTGGGCCTAAAATATAAAGAGTTCCTCTGTTCATGAAAGGAAAGGTTCGTGCCTCATAAAATTATTTTAAAATCCTAAAAGTTTGTTAGGGCCTTCAACGGATGGCGTCAAAAAACCTTTGGATCCGCCTCTGTTCCCATGCGATCTAAAACAAAAAAGTAAATATTGGAGGCGTAGCTGCGGAGATGATTGAAAAAAGGTGTCGTCATACCACTTTCAATTAAAATATAAATTCAGGTATTTTAATATAAAAAAAGAACGCCGTATGGGTTCTACGTATTAAGGAGTTCTCTAAAATAAAGAAGTAGCCGCAGGCGACTTGCTGTATAGGTTTTGTTTCTTTCGTATTGGCGGTTTAAAGGGTCACTTTTTTTAGTTCCCAGGCAAATGTGATTAAGATCATACTTGTAAAGGTAGTGGTTGGTAAGTCTTACAACAGCTGTGAATCGTGTTCAGTGGCAATACATTATCACGACTTCGACACTGAATGTGACATTAATCAATGGTTTACTTGTATAATTGTCTGATTTGTTCTTACACGGTGTCATGGAGTAAAATGTATGCTTATTTGAGAGTTTTTCTTTCCAACGTGAAAACACAAACAGGGCCTTACAAAGCTTACGATTGTTTCCAGTATTTTTATGTTACAAATCCTTTGAAACGTATGTGCACGATAGCGTGAAAAGCCTGTGTATGCTAAAATGTATGCTTATTTGAGAGCTTTTCTTTCCACCGTGAAAACACAAACAGGGCCTTACAAAGCTTACGATTGTTTCCAGTATTTTTATGTTGCAAATCCTTTGAAACGTAGGTGCACGATAGCGTGAAAAGCCTGTGTAAAATATTTTTTTTTCTTTTAAATTGCATGTCATTGCATGTCAAACCTTTTTGTCCCTTTAGATAAGAATCAAAATAATTATGATGTATATAAAACTACTGAGTATTTATATTGGTGAAAGCAGCAGGATCGCATTAGGGAAGTAGGTGAAATGCACTTTGATTTTGGCAACGTATCTATTAAAGAAACGTATGGTAATATGCTCTGCTCAGCACATCTGTTGACGTAAAAGTCAGTAATGAACTTTACATTCACGATCGGCTTAAGCATTTGAATATGATCAACAAACCACCTACAATAGACTGTGTTCATTTCTTAGACTACAAACCATTGATAATTGTCTATTGTGACAAACGCATTTTTTGTTGGACGTAGAGTTTATATATTTTTGTGGCATTAAACTTATTGGTCACAGCTGAAAGACTAAATGTCGAATGAGATAATCGGACCACAGACTTCGACCATCCCACACTTTGCGTTCCTTAAAGCCTCGAGCTATCATTCCTACCACAAATAATTATTACTTTACCTACCATCGGCACATTATAAAAAAATATAATAATTGATAAAGATAAAGATCTAGGATTTTAGGGAATCTTCATTAGCAATTTACCATTTCATTGAACTTATGGCCTTTGAAAAACATGGGTAAACCAGTATCTTTGTACAAGAATGATACACTTGATACCATGGCTAGTGTTTCGTGTTTTTCAAATACCTCATAATTACAAAAAATGATAGAGGTCAACAGCACAGGTAGGTTTGGGCTCAACAGGCATCGGAGGCCTGGCGAATACTGGATTCAGACTCACACAGTCTAGGCTATGGTCGGACTCTAGAGCATTACTAGAATGGACAGGCCTGACATGTTTGGTACTTTACCTGTATCGGTACCACATTGGCTAACATGCAAGCACAGAGTAGTACCAGGTACAACATGACTCGGAACACCGACACATCAGTGTGTATATAGGAACTGGCACAGCAAAAGACACAGCCATAATATGATGGGTTCCGGACAGTCGCGGGAGATAAACTGACCACCTGAGAAGCCCTTTCAAAATTTCCTGGATATTAAGTAAGAAGATGGTAGTTCCAACGGCTAGGACTTGTACTATGTTAACCGCCAGTTTAGGGGGATGTCTACAGCTTAGATGACTCTCGTTCGGCTGACATAAAACTGCTTAAAAATAGAACCACAAAACAATAGCAATGAAGACACGACCACTGTACTTTGACAGTTCTGAAACAAAGGGGAATATATGAGAAAAAAAAATAAAATATGGCATTATTGAAGGATCGGGAAGTAATACCCCTACTGGTCCATGGACAAAGCGTGATAGCCAAGTACCTCGATAACTCAGAAGAACATTCCGCACCCTAATAGAAAAGTATCTCCATGTCCCAGAACATGATTTCATACACTAACAGTTTATAACTCGGCACCCCAGAACAACATTTTACATACTGACAGTTCAACACCTCGACAAACCTAGAACATTTCACATCCCGACATTTTGTTTCTATTTCGACACCCCAGAACAACATATTACACACTTACAGTGCAGTAACTCGACTCCGAAGAACAACTTTTCACTACCTGACAGTTCAATACCTTTACATCTCAGAACATCATTTCACATCCTGGCAGTTCAGTACCTCGATAACCCGGAACAACATTTCAAACCCTGACAGTTCAATACCACTACACCCCAGAACAACATTTTACACCCTGGCAGTTCAGTACCTCGATAACCCGGAACAACACTTCAAACATTGACAGTTCAATATAACTACACCCCAGAACAAAATCTCAAACACTGAGAGTTCATTACCTTCACACCAGAACAACATTTCACCCCTGACAGTTCAGTACCTCAATATTCCACTACACCCCCAGAACAACATTTCAAACACTGACAGTTCAGAACTTGGATAACCTAGAACAATATTTCACACCCTAAAGGTGGAATACCTCTGCAATCCTGAACATTTCATACCCTGACAGTTCAGTACCTCGATAACCCGGAACAACAGTCTGAAAAATTAACATAGAACAACATTTCTCCTCTGACAGATCAAAATGTCAATGACCGAGATCAACAATTCCGACCCGATCTTATAATAAGATTTTGACACAATGGTCGTCCCCGATATATATATATATATATATATATATATATATATGAATGTATATAAGTAAATATATATATAAATATATATATATATATATATTATATATATATTTATATATATATATTTTATAAAGAGCCAAGAGAAAATTAGGATCACATCACATCACATTGCCTATAAATCCAATGAAATTTTGTGGCAATCGACTAGAATATATGCATTGCAATTAAGATTATACAAAGTTTACTGGATTGTTCATTTAATGTTACTGGTGTTACCCTAGCTCTCTAGAAGATTTATTCATACTCAATCGCATGTTTAGTAAAGCTGCACACAATTCTGCCAGGGAAAAATCACTAGTACGCCCTTTGCTCCTAAAAGTTTTAGTCACTACTGTCGTTTTGTAGCGTGTTTGGGTGCATTCCCTCAAGTAGCCAGGAAAAGTACATGAATCAATAGTTCCAAAGATAAGTAAGGCAAAGTGTTAAGTCCAATGATACTGACATTGTGAGTGATAACAGCATATAATTTCGAAGGTCATAAATGCCATTCAATGCCTTGAAACCTGCATGACAAACAATGCACGAGAGAGAAACAAGAGACGGGGGGAGGGGGGAAGGGGCAGGCACCCCTTTTCGACATAATATTTAGAAAAGAATGCGCTACATATTTAAAAATAAAATTCGTCTTGCATATACCTCTGCATCCGAGATTTATGGATCTGGGATACTGGCATTCCAGGTACACTTGTTTACCCATAGTTTGGAGCTGCGCCCCTTTCTTCTTAGATCTGATATCAGTTCCGAAAGAGATAAAGAGTCATCAAAGTAAATAGAACTACGAAATAAGTGAATAGGCCCCTAAATTATACTTTTCTCCAAGTTCACTCTTTTCTGCCTCACAAAATGACGGCCGATTTCAGGTGATAAGAAATCGTTTTGTTACATATAAAGGCAGTGATAATCACAGTCAGATAAAGATGAAAGAAACTCTCGTCTTTGCTACGATATCAAAGGTAGGTTATTATCATTTTTGTTTTTGTATACGAACACGCTGTACCCATGTTTATTTTATACCATGATAAATGGAGGCTTGTCCGATAACTAAACACACACATATATCACCTGACAGAACATTATATAAAACTGAAGTTGTTATCTACTCGTTTGTACAATTGTGTTTAGGTTTGTAATCTGTTAAATATTACGTTTTAGTGTTGTGTGGGACGTACTTTTAATGTTGTTTGACACTTGTCGAATTAATCACATGTTGCACATAAAACTAAATACTGTGTGCGGCACATGCAGTTTCAGTGTTGTGCGTCATGTTGTCACACCACAAGGGATGTAAACTTCAAGGTTCTTTTCAGTCAGTCAAAACAACACGCAGACCTGAGATTACACTCACGCGATGCGTTCTCCAAATATGGCCCGATGTCACAAACATCAAACTACTGTGGACACGCCCTCAGGCATAAGGCGTGGGGATACTATTCTAAACGAGACACAAATAGTGCCGTGCTGATATGTTTTCATCGTTGCAATATTTATATTAAAACTATACGCACCCGTTGGAAATCCACGTATGACACTTGTCGAATTAATCACATGTAACACATATAACTAAATGCTGTGTGCGGCACATGCAGTTTCAGTGCTATGCGGCAGATCACGTTTCAGTGTTGTACGACATGTTGTCACACCACAAGGGATGTAAACTTCCGGGTTCTTTTCAGCCAGTCAAAACAACACGCAGACCTGAGATTACACTCACGCGATGCGTTCTCCAAATATGGCCCGATGTCACAAACATCAAACTACTGTGGACACGCCCTCAGGCATAAGGCGTGGGGATACTATTCTAAACGAGACACAAATAGTGCCGTGCTGATATGTTTTCATCGTTGCAATATTTATATTAAAACTATACGCACCCGTTGGAAATCCACGTATGACACTTGTCGAATTAATCACATGTAACACATATAACTAAATGCTGTGTGCGGCACATGCAGTTTCAGTGCTATGCGGCAGATCACGTTTCAGTGTTGTACGACATGTTGTCACACCACAAGGGATGTAAACTTCCAGGTTCTTTTCAGCCAGTCAAAACAACACGCAGACCTGAGATTACACTCACGCGATGTGTTCTCCAAATATGGCCCGATGTCACAAACACCAAACTACTGTGGACACGCCCCCAGTCATAAGGCGTGGGGATACTATTCTAAGCGAGACACAAATAGTACCGTGCTGATATGTTTTCATCGTTGCAATATTTTTTTATTAAAACTGTACGCACCCGTTGGAAATCCACGTTTCTATCAGATATATAGTTCGGTAATACGCTGACAGGAACTGAATGAAGAAATACCTTTTTTAAAAAAGACTGGAAGTATGTATAGGGTCTACGAATAATGAATCAGACTTTATTCCAATAAAAAATCAGTACCTTGCTCACATACATCATTGCTGGAGTGAAATCAATCTTTATATATATATATATATATATATATATATATATATATATATATATATATATATATATACATATATATACACATTCATACATAGATGCAGATTGTATCAAGAAGCAAAGTGAAGGTAAAAGAAAGATATTTTGTATAATTTGAAGCTTTGATGATATCATGGAAAACGGTATGTTTTTGTTGTAAATTAACTTTAGAATTAGGCATGTTAACAGGCATGTGCTTTGTATGTCATTTAAGGGTTTTGCACGGAAAAATTAATCGTATAGCTGCCGATTGGAAAAGATAGTATGAGATTTAAAAAAGATTTGAAAATTATTAAGATGGCAGAACTGGTCCCCCACCGGACCTGACTTTGTTTCAGTTTTCCTTTGCATTGAACAATCTAATGCTTCAATACCCCATATTAAACCTAGTATACATTTTCTGAAAGCTAAGAAAATTCTCTATAGTTTGGTGATAATAAACTTTGTTTCTTAGGAATAGGTTCGAATTTGTAAGAATTTTTATTTAATCTTGATATTTTACAAAAAAAAGTTTATTCCAACATAACGAAAGCAGATACAGAAAATCTTCTCAAATAAATCGAGAATTTAGATATTAATGCCCAGGCTTTTTTTTTCTTTTCTTTTTTTACTGAGTTAAGTTTAAAAATTGCGATTTTACAGAGTATTTAATTTTGAAATCTTTACAAATTATTATTTTTTTTTTACTTTTACATTAATAAATCCTTCAAATTTAGTATAGGCGTAAAATAAATAACATATTAACAATTACATATATCAAAGGTTGTATGTTTCGGACAAGTTATAACTGAGAAATAAAGCTCTAAAGATAAAGTGTTCAGGTGAAATGATGTTTCGAGAAAATGGCCAAAAAATTTATTCGTAGAGATCATTCGTCCTTCACACGTAACTAACCACAACTACATGTTTACAGTCAGATGAAAAAAAAACACGTCAAGACGGTACTTCTTATCAAACCATGCTATAATAACATGGAATAATTGACTATTTTGCTTTAAAAACGTATTAAAACGATAAAAGTTTTACCTGTCAAACCAGCGACTTGTCAAATACCACGTGCATGGACTTCAGTAGGCGGAGCTATCAGTTTTGGCCGAGTGTCAAGGTGCGCTGACCACATGTGAAATCTGGAGTTATTGTTTATCGGAGGGAAGTATAGGAAGACGCTGGTTTGTAACATTCATACATCATTCACACACATTCAAGTCACAGAAGGAGCTGATTTTCTTATAAGAAGGTTTATTTGCATGGAATCTATAAATGGCAACAAATTAAACAGTCAACAAATAACAGCGTACAAGAAGGTCTTGAGGTTCACCGCGTAGGCCCCCTGAAAAATAAAATGCATAATAAACAAGATTTGCCTATATTCTGATCCAAAATCTAAGAAATAATATATATATATATATAAATATATATATATATATATATATATATATATATATATATATAAGTGGTATAGCCGTGTTAGTCTGTAGTTGAAGCGAAAGTTAAGATAAACAGTGACGCCTTTTAGATAGACTAACTAGTTTATTAACACACGAGCTTTCGAAGTACAAAGACTTCTTCGTCAGGTGGTAATTAAGTGGGAACGTGTACAGAGATTATATATGATGGAACGACAATGTATAGGGTCCATAATGCCAGAAACAGTGTATTTACATGCTGATTGGATATTTGGTAATATTATAACTATGATGCCCTGGGTGGGCGGGGTACAGTGAGAACACATCGCTTCACTCGGGAATTCCGCGAAACCGAATGAAGGTCGACGTCATCCATATTATGACGTCAGGTCGAAGGGTCGCCGGGTCCAAAGTACAGCCTTCCGTGGTACAGCCCGCCATTTCCAATGGTAGTCCCTAACCGGGTCCCCTGTCGAATGCGAAAATCGGTCCGATTAATCGATCGAAGGTGTGCCGCGAGCCGGATACCCAACCCTACTCCCTCTATGAGGGAGGGGGAGGTACGATTTCCCAGGGCTCTGTGCGGCCCAGGAGTTGTATATCCCGCCCCGACCATCGGCCTGTTAGATGTTCCATGGTAGGCCGCCGGTATGCAAAGGAAAGAATAAACATAAACATAAGTAACATAATAAAGCTAAATTAAGAAAAATAAAACAAGTGATGATTATGCAAAAAATCTTTTTCTTCCCATTTTTTATTTTTACTTTGTTTCTGTCACTTCTTTCTTTTCCACTTTATCAATTTGTTTCCATCTTTACCATGTTAAGTTTTCTCCCTTACCCTATAACCTGCACCTACTTCCCCAGTATTATTTCTATTTATTAGTCTACCTACTATCATTATTATTACTATTATTATTATTTCTGACCGAGTTTCTGATTACGTTACCATTGGCATTATTTTCGGGAACATATTATCTCATATTATCTTTTGAATGTTTAATATGTATTACTTATATTTTATTCAAAAGAATCACAGCTCTTTTTAATTTTTATACACTCTGAATTACTTTACTTCATTTTCTTTTCTTTTAAATTCTTCGTTTAAATATAATTGTTTACACAGTTTAGTTTAATAAACCGTTTATATGCAATGTTTAGTGCGTAACATTATTTCAATACTATTACGAACCGGACGGATATCGCCTTTCACTTGCCCAGGATACTTGACTCTAACGTATGCTAGAACAACAGGCGGCAGAGCGTATTGTGCATCTTCGGGACAAACCTCGTCACGCTGGAGTAAAAAGGAAACCAACGTGTCAATTATATACATGACACTAACTGTCCCAAAAATTTCAGCTACATATCTCAATATCTCTTATAACGCTCACGGCTCACAATGAAATTGTATGATATTGAATAAAGTGACACTGAGATTCTTCTAAATAAAACATTGTTCTATTTATAAATAAAGTTACCTTCAGCTCTCTGGCCCAGTGACAGTAAAAGCAGAATCTGATCTGCTTGTGGCCTTTCCCTCTTCTTTTCATTGTATCTCCCTTCATAATAATGGTATTACAAAAGGTCTGCCCATCTCATCTGGAATACAGATCAAGCACGAATTCATAGTCAACCATGAAAGTATAAGGACACCATTATCATTAGTTTATGAAGCATAAAAGGTCAACTTCTTAACCATAAACTTTTAACGCTTGTATCATATCAAACTTTGCGCTCTCCATTTCATCTGCTCGCTTACTGTTTTGTCGAGGCATGTTGTTTGCACTTGTGTTGATCTGGACATGCTTACCTGTAGTTTATCCACGTGTTACCGGAAACCAGAGAATCTGGTTAGGAAACCACAGTCCGTGGTGATAACTGACCTCGTGATAACTGTTTGTATAATAATTAGTTTCTATTAGTAATAAGTCACTAGAACTTTCTGGTTGACTGTCTATCTCCGAAGGTTCATCTAAATAAAGTACTATGTTGTTACTATATATGATGCCAAAAATGCCAAAAATAAAAAATATAATTACCTTCGACACAAATGTAAATTCCATGGTTGATCAAGTTGTATGGAAACAACCTGATTTGTAGGCTGGCCCCTCTTCTTTACGGAACGCGTCCGACATCTTTATTTCGTCGTACTTTCCTGGCATCCTTTGCCTCGGGAGTCGCCTTGAGGCGAACGTGGTATATCCTTTCATCATCCATGTTTCTGAATTCCCTGAGCGCTTGTGATGACAGTTTCACACCGCACTCAATCAACCGATTTGCCTTTTTGTAGAACGCCTCGTTGTAAACCATGACGGGAAGGCAGACGCCCAGTTCCACTCCAGTAAAGCTGTGCCACTCTTCTTTCGGTATCATGGACCCAACCTTATGTTGCACCCTTTACTATTTTGTTAACTAGCTCCAACAAATCCTTGCAGGAAGGAGTCTTTTTTCAGGTCCGTAAAAGCCGGTTCCAACAAATCCGAGATGGCTTTCGGCAGGGCATTTACGGTTCGCTGAGAGGTCCGCGTCCCATCAGCCAAGTCACGCTGCCACGAGCAGAATCTATCGGAACCTGCCGGACAGTAGGTGTGATCGGCTGGTTCGCTATAATGTTTCATAATCGCCCACGTCTGTCTCGCCATGGCAGCTGGGTCATGCGGATTGTCCCAAATCGCCTTCCCGTAGAGGTTTTGGAAAAAGTCAATCCGTGCCAGTGTGAGATGTCCCAGACCATGTAGTGATTTCCCATCAGCCAAAGGTCTTGGAACATAATATTCATACAACATTTTTACAACATTTCAGTTGATCAACGGAAGACTACTCATCATTATTTGTGTGTGTGCGTCTCTCTCTTTCTCTCTCTCCCCCTCTCTCTCTATATATAATACTTCTGTTTAAAATGTGTGCGTTTTTTTAATGGACAGCTTTATAAATATATGATTACTGTAATATTTATAAACATATTATTATATTATAATTATATATGTGTATGCGAGTTTGTGCTTATATATATATATATATATATATATATATATATATATATCTGTGTGTGTATTATAAATATATCTGATAATAGCGTACCTTTGTGTTTCTCAAACAAGCCACGTAGCCGAGTACCCATTCTTTTTTGGACGTGGCCGACCCATTCTTTCTTGTGGAAAGAATCGTATGGGTCTTTACGTTGTAGTTAGCGGAAGGTTTTACTGTCTTCGTCTCCTATATAAGAGGTGTATTTGAGTCCATGTTTATCCTCTGATCGGTCGAATAGTGAAGACATGCCTGATACCTCCATCATACCGGCGCTGCCTTCGTGGTTGGTTTGGCAGGTCTCCATGTGATCAGGCATGAAGGATAAGTACTCTAATGAGTTCTTGTCATCACGAGCGTGCTTTTGACAAATTTGACAGTATGTTGTCGTCACAATCCGGTCGAGTATTCTGCCTGTATCGTCACTGATTATGCTAGCAATCCCGACTTTGATGACATTCCCCGCGTCAACCATGATCCATCCCCTGAAACCGTACATTCCGGCCTCTGTCAGTTGTGCTTCGCAGAAGTTTGTAACAATATCTCTCAAAGCTTTTGTGTGATTACACCAGTTTGATGATGAAAGTGGGGCTGGCAAATTCAGAAACGCAGCCTGTCTTGCTGCGGTAGCTCTTCTCTTCCCGATCGCACGGAACGCCAAAACATTTGACCTTTTGATCTCAGCATATATCTGTCCCAGGGACGTGGGTACATACTGATATTTTTTATTTCTTGTTTTTTATTTCAGTTCCAGATCATACATTGGCGGCCCATGGTACTACACCATTCCATTCATCGTTTTGGATCTTCCACGAGATCAACAGTTCCTTCACGACAGATCGCACATACACTGGCGGCCGACAATAGCGCGTTTAGTTAATAACACTGCCACAGTCGATAGGTGTCGGGCTCCGGTTTTCCCTTATGCGTAAACGTAGAGATACCGTCATCTGACGATTCATCGTCGCTGGCCATCAGTTTGATTACGGAAGTAGGTTCGACCCGATGTGACTTCTTGATATCATTCAACACTGCAGTTTTTCAAATGGCATTCGGTATTTACGTCGTCGGCTCGTCGTAGTTTCGTTTGGTATTGGCGTAATATTTATTTGTTACGGTGTTTACATTATAAACATCATAGACATTATGGTTGGGATATGAAGCAGATTGTTATAAAGTAAATTTACCTTTCTGTCGATAGGCTCAGGATATAGCAGAAATAACATGGTGTCAAGTGAAAATGTGTGTTTTGGTGTAACATACCTGAAACAAAAGACAGAAAGGCCAGTGACACTAACAGATCATTCACAAAGACTGGTTTGTTTGCACATTAATTAGCTAGAGTTAGGGTTGCTCTCCAACGCTTATCAGTTGTATGCTCAGCTAATGATATTGGGCTATCAAACGTTCAGTTTTTGCTACCTCTTGCACGGAGGTACTTGGCCCATGCATTAATTAAACACTTGCACCTCGCGATTGGCTGAATGACCCAGGTGAGCGCTGTGGGGGGGGGGGGGGTGATTGACAGGCCTGTGGCAGGGCTGGAATTACTTTACAAATATCCTACTGAATAGAAATCACCCTTTTCCACAAAATGCAACCGGCGACCCAAAATGTGCTCAGCTGCATTAGATCCGCCAAGTATTCAATATAACGTATACCTTTTATTGAAAAGCCACCAATATTTAGGATTTCGACCAGTCCTGCTACCTTAAATGTTTGCCTTTGCTGATTGTCTTATAACTGACAAAGATCCTATTTAAAATGCAGGCTAACATCTTCGGTGCAAGAAATCTCTTTCAGCGTTGGTTCGTTCTTTGTTTTTAAGGATATTGACGCCTAAAGTTATGTACGGTTTTCAATAAAGGAGTTGTGGAAGGTCAAAATAAATCATGTAGATAATCCATAAGGATCCATGTTGAGGTCATCAACTGAACAACACAGTAGCAAACAAGATTCAAATCTCATATCACAGTACCATCTAATGTTACCCTGGGTTCAATTCCAGGGATAACTGAACATTGATAACTGCTTCCTTTATAGGATTCAGTCTTGTGTAAGCACCGATTACAGGGTTGCATTTGAACACGTGCTAGAAATAAATCATTCATATTATCATTATTGACCTTGGAGGTAAGAAAAAGCTCTTTATTTCAATACATTTACAGACTTGGTTCAGGTTATCTTTACCTCCGCTGCAAAAAGTGGTATCGTTAATTGGACTTTAGTAAACGTTATGGTCTAAAAGGATATTGATTAAATTCAAGCTCATTACACTATGTTGCTCAAAAGCGGGCTTGTGTATTCAAAAGGAGTATTAGGACACTTGATACCTGTTGTGCATATAAAACTGTGCACCTAGTGACGCAACACATTTTATTTCCCCATCGGCGGTAAATAGTGACATTTGTCTTGGTGTGTCATTTTTTGTTTAGATCCGCACACACTATGTATTTCCGTGCTGCGCTGCTGGTCGTGTTTGTGGCCTATGCTGTAAAACGCCACATCATCTCCTCGTAAGTTATAAATCCCACCAACGACTTGATTTTAAATCACGTATAAAGGGACATATAAATTTTAAATATTATTTTATATAGTTATTTTGTAATATCAGCTTATGTGCAAAACTAGCCAAATAATAACCTTTTCATAGTTCAGCTTCCCATAACAAACGTAGTATACAATTTGTTCTGTGCTGTATACATGTATATATATATATATATATATATATATATATATATATATATGAATGTACGCAAACTTGGGTTAGTTTATATTATCCACCTATTAGGAAAATGTAGATTTCTTAGTGCACAATCGTATACAGGAGGCCAATTCTGTGGTATTAATCTAAGTAAATTTCCCAGTATTCAGATATTCTTGATTATCCATTGCTAACATGTATATACATTTATCCCGTTTATACGGAACTATTATACGGATTTTCTTACTTTTACACACCTTTTCACTTAGAGAACCGTTGTGCCAGAAAACCAAAATTATATAGCATTATTACTATGCTATCGCCTCGTAGGGAAATCATGGAACGCAATGAATATGAACGTATGTGTGTTAGAGCGTCTGTTAGCTCCATTAATATTGTTAGTTACTTTCTATGAAAGACCTGAATTCGCGTTAGCGAATGTCTTTATAACCACCGAGCCAGAAACAGCTTCATAAACTTAATCACCGATAGACATCTGTGTTGTAGTCAGTATATGTTTTACGTTTCTATTACTTGAGCTACATATATATTATAATTTTACTGTTTCAAATCTAATACATTTCCATCAATTACCATAAAAGACCCAAGTACTTTGTAGACCAGTCTGATGAACAGTTCAAAGCATGGTTATTAAGCCTTAATCAGAAACCAAAATTTAACAGGTCTAGTTTCTTTTATTAAGATACCCGATGAAAGGATAAATAAAGAAAATGACTGATATATAAATATAAAATAAAATTCCGATGCCGTTAACAGCATTTAATAATTCTAGCGAATGTTGTTGCGCTGTCAGTCAGTGGTACGTTTAATCGAAGAAAGGACTTGTGTCTGTTGTAGTGAATTTATAAACTAAGGACAGGAATCCATCTTTCATATGACGGGGCAATTCAAAGAACCATAACTAAAATAAAGCATTGCAAATACCACCATTTAGCTCTTAACTGCTTTTTTCGAAGTGCATGTAAACTGTAAAAAATACACATAAAGAAACATAAAAGTTAATACACAAATACACGTATCAAGTCTTTAAACAGAGATGGGACATGGGAATCACAGAAGATGGTGCTTCAAGTCAAATAGCGAAAACGTAGAAAAATTCATATGATGAATTATGTTGGTGACCTTCTTCTTGTCGTCATTGGTTGATTTACACAATAGAAAACATTCGACAGACTTTGCATCTGCCAAACAAAGCGGATCAGGACCTATGTTAATTACAGCCTATCTTATTTGGTAATGCCTGCTCACATTTGTTTGTGATTTTTGGCCTCGGCTTGGGGTCGAGTGAATTCTTCAGTTGATTCAAACATTCCTTTTTGTTCCTGCGGGAATGAAATTCTCTAGACAGGTTAATGTAATACTCTCATACGGTCCGGGGTGAAAACATGATTGTCACTATCCGGAGCTGGATGAGTAACATAATAATTAAGGAAAGTGCCAGTCTATAAAGGTTAAGCAGTAACAAGTTAAATAAATCTTGTCCTATTGTGATAAAAAACATGTTTTAATTTGTAAGCAACATAGTGTAATGAGCTAGAAATGTATCAATTGTATGCAGAGGAGGTATTGATAACCTGAACGAAGTCTGCATATATTGAAATTTAGAGCTTTTTGTCAGTTCCAGGGTTAATAATTATAATATAATTATAGTTTATAATTTATAAATATAAATTTCTAGCACGTGTTTAAATGAAACAATGTGATCGGTGCTAACACACGACTGAGTCCCACAGAATAAAGCAGTGATCAATGTTCAGTTATCCCGGGAAGTGAGCCCAGGGTAGCATTTTATGGTATTGTTTTATGAGATTTTGATCCGGATTACTACTGTGTTGTTTAGTAAAATATTGAGAAAAATATTAATATTACAGAAATGAATGCTCCTTCAATGTTTGCCAAATGATTATTTATTCTGGAGGTTTTCGAAAACGTCTACCCATAATAAAAAATTATTGTGCTATATAATAGTAGGATTAAAGTAACATCAAATATGTCAAATAAACCTATACTCCCGTCTTAGTACTTAGGAGAGCTAGTGAGGGACAGAGCAGGTTTATATAAACTTGAAGTAACCCTATATTAGTATAATATATTTTTTTTAATGGTTCGTAGTCTTGAACAACAACAAAGTAATTAACAAGTAATAATAATTTCCAAACTAAGTGTAACACATGACATTAATTGTGTGGTTATATGGATGGTATCCGATCGATAGTGCAGCTGTTTATCAAATGAACACAATTTAATTTGACGTTGAATGCTAAGTATTGCCATGATATAAGCCATTTATCAAACAGGGTCTTCCTCATCCTACTCCTTAGGACATCTGACAAAAACTCTACAGTCCGTATTGGATTTGTAAATCTGAGGATAGGATTTCATATATATCTACTTACTTTGGTAATTCAAAGAACCCGAATATGTAGTAAGACTAAATGCCCATTAGTTTTAAACTTTAGCCATCATAAAATTGCAAATGAGCTGTTTTTACATTAAGAATAAAAGTAAATACACATTCTAAAGCTGATAACACAGTTGCACTTTTTGATAAACATAAGATGATGCTTTAAGTCAGCAAGCCGTATATTTTCTACTTCTAGATATTAAGCCCTAACTGTCAGATCAGGTCGCTAAACTGTATCTAGGTGTGAGATATAGAAGGCAGGTTCACTAGCAAAGGCGGTCATTGACCAAGGGCAGACCAAAGCGAGATGTTGCGATATAAAGGACTGTAAGGACAAGCTATGAAACCGTACAGTTTAACACAAGCATCATATCACTAAAATCCTTGTTCAAAATACCCTCAATATATTTGGTACATCCTTCTTGTAATGGGTGTCAAAGTGAGTCCATGTAATCTGTTATGTAAATATGTAAATAAACAGTTCCTCGTTTACAAAACTTTGTCAAGCATTTAACAGTAAAGACACATTTGTTTTAAATTTTAAAGTCTAACGTATATTGATGTAATTGTATTTTTTCCCAATATGATTTTATATTGCATGAATATATACATTTATATATTTATATATATATATATACATATATATATATATATATATCCGAAAACCTCCTTCATAGATATTTTTAAGTCATAAGAATGTGATTATTCTGGAATGGATTAAGTCAGTTATACCCGTCGGAACAGCTTTAGAAATCTCTGATAAAAAATGTTGATCTTGGTGGCACAAACTACCAGTACTCTTTTTAACATAACTGTTTATGTTACACAAAACATACGCAATGTAAAGTCAGTATTGTAAACTTGTGTAACTACTAGTAGTTTTCTAATCATTTCTATTTTTGATCAGATTTATATAGTAAATATAGTAAACATGTTTATTGTGTGAGTTTTTTTTATCAGATTTATAAAACGTGTATCTTTCGATGTCGCACTTTTCCTGTCCTGTCACATGACTTGACCTAGTATTGCTGAACATGGTACAAAACTAGTTTGTATGTTTTAGGATAGCGATAGATCACTACAGACATGTGTACAACCACGAGCCGGGGGCATGCGAGCTTGTAGAAGGCATCCGTAAGTCGCAAAATCCAATTGTAAATACGATACTAAACATACGACCGCGAATAACCATATGCCGCTAACAGATAAAAAGTTGTAACTTAGTTGTAAGGTTGTACATAAATTAGTCTTTATTCTTTACAATATTGTTTGTTCGACCCACTTATTTAAATGAGAAAACAAAGCAAATTGTTATACACAGTTTCACAGGATTTTCTGTACCGATGTATATGTGCATACTATTTGAGGACTCTCTACTACCAATATACATCAACGAGGGGCTTCCATCGTAGTGCATACAATTTTGCGGTATCCCCAGTACGGCACTCTTTCCAATATACCTATCAAGGGTCTGCTCCATCTATACACCACACAATATGCTTTCTACGGTCTGTACTGTTAAAATGGACACTCAACTTCCTGGAAGGAAAATAATGGGGCCTTCGACGTAATGTACGACATCGAGCCTTTGCTCTCCCTTTCCTGCATGTCTATAGCGCCTCCACGTGTCTACTTAATGGAGGGCGTTCCATATCCTATACCATAAACAAATGGCCCCCTCTTTCTTTGACACCGAGCAGGCGGCCCTCGATTTTAGGTACACCAAATAGCGAGTCCGCCTATGCTTGTACACAAGACAGAGGGGTCACCACCTCCTATACCTTAAACAGATGGCTGGATGTTAGACTCGAGAGGCAAGCCTATTTAACAGATTAGGAATGTTAAGTACGTATGCATTTAGTTGAAAAGCATATTGGCGCTCTTATGTCGGTAGTGTAAAGGTTAATTCAGTGAAAACAATAAAAAAATAATAAACAAATGAGTTAGGCGAGCCAAGAATTAATACCATATCCCGAGCTTAGCTATAACTACACATAAATCATTCATCGGTATATTTCCAGAGTATGGATCCGAAGACATGCAAGCCCTTCCGAATGGAAAAGTTTTTATCACATCTGTACGTGGCCATCTTGGCACCTTCTATTTTGAATACATTAATGGCAACAGATTATGTAGGGTTAACAAATAACGAATTGGCTTGGCCAAATATGTTTTGTTTTCAACAGTACCAGTCTGTCTGTATGTCTAGCAGTTGGTTTTGTCTGAAAAAATTCCTTACGGCAAGAGACAAAATTTAGCGTGGATCCGGTTACAGAGGCATGTGCTTACAGGTAAACCTGTGGTTACCTTAGTGGTAATATGAAACTTGTTCGTCTAGAAAATAAAAGTGAGTTTTAGGGATGGCAGTTTTTTTTTTGTTTTTTTTTGTCGGAAACAATGTAGAAGTGCATATATTGTATTATCTTTATAAGGCATTGTTCACAAAACGTTTCTAAGATCAGACGATAAAACAATTAAGTATAAACAGCATGTATGACACCTCAGCCTCGAGAGAATCGTTTACATTATCTAATGTTAAGAACTTGCCTACGAAGGCATGTTCGGTAACTGGCCAAATATTTATTCATGACCTTTCTTTTACTGTTACAATAAACACATTGATAATGTTACGGATATATCTTTTACGTATAATATATACCTTGAGCTACTGGCTATCAATCAAAAATGAGAGATGTATGAATTGCCATGCTGGTCCATTGCATAGAGATATACAACAAGAATACATAGAAAAAAGTCGGATCACGTGATCAAGTGATCTGACTTTTTCTGTGTATTCTAGTTCTAGATTAATCGGAAAGATGATCTCTACTGCTGCTCTTCTATGCCTCAAAGAACAAAAAAACTCTGCCTTCTTCATGTAGGGATTTCCAAAATGGCCGTTGGATGTAGATGCCCCAGATTTTAAACACCGGAAAGGTCAGATATTTATACTTGACGTGACGTCAAAGGAAAGAGCGCCACAATCGTTAACTATCACCGGGGAATTTGACTCGAGTAAGCTTCGGCCACATGGTCTCAGCCTCTGGCAAGATAAGCGATCAGGTAATGGCAAGGGATCGTAAAGAATCAATTCCTACATTTTTCGTCATGGTAACATTATTAATCCGTATATTTAAAAAAGGCCATGATGTTGTCCATAACGAAGGTCCATACTAAGAGGCTTTATATACTTGTTATAGATGCAATAATTTTAAGGTCAAGTGGTAATTTAATTCCATTCCACGTGTGAATCGAATGAAGAAATTTTTTCAGTCATTATCTCCATTATTTTGATCTCTCTAAAATCGATCAGTTGCTGTCTGGCAACATTACATCTATCGTTATTTGTAGGATTGTAGGATTCATAGTGCGATTGAATTATTCATTTGCATTACGGTTAAGCAGAGCTGAAGTGCATAAACCCTCGTTTGCGTTTCAAATAACATTACCTTGACACATATAATTATAATTTATTTTTATTTTCAGGCAGTGTTTACCTGTACGTAGTTAATCACCTGTCTGGCTATGATAACATAGAGAAATTCAGATATGATGATGAAAATAAAGCTCTGGAGTACATCAAAAGCTTTCACGATGAGAACATGAGACAGTGAGTAGATCTTGAAATAGAGTCTTTATAGATATTCAACACTGGACCTCCATAATAACTTATTACCCATGTCCCCGACGGGAGGTGCAAATCTAATATAATGTAATATGTAAGTGACTCAAGACCAGAGTAAATTGCAACCTCAAAATTTATACAACGTAGGTCTCTACAATACATCGGTCTTCCTAGAGGATTATCCGTATTACAAAACTCAGATTCTTGAACTTCGGCGGAAAAAAGTATAAAATTGCTGTTCACTCTTCACTCCCCAGATGGCACTAGAGTGAGTATCTGTCAGTGTCTGAAAACCTTGTTTCAATGATTCCTAATACCTTAGGTATGGTGCATCGAATAACTAAGGTACAATCGTCAAGGAGGACCCACCTACTGACCTCAATTAAATACATATGTATGAAGTATATTTAAAAGCTAGTCACAAGTAACGTCGCAGGAAATATCCAAAGGTCAGTAAAAGGTGTGGACGCAGGGCATTGCCGATGTTTGGACCTAATCCTTACTGTTAGACGAACTTCTTGCCCGAGTCTTTCTTACAAAAAACATAAGTTCCTTAGATATTTGTATTTAAGGCATGAAAAGACTGGTCCAACCATTTGACTGTGACGCATTGCTATGGGTAGCTTTATGTTCGCGAGGGTTTGAAATTCGCTTTATTCGTGAAAGTAAAATTATCGTAGAATAAAACCATCATGAATATGACGTCCCAGTTACACAGGTTACACAATAATTATATTGTCGCCTCATTGGCATACCATATGGATTAGTTCGAAAGACAAACAGACAGACATTAAATATTAAACAGATTTTCTATGCTATCCATTAATCAAATATTGATATTATAACGGTTTAATTATACTATTTGTGTAATATTTGCTAATAATTAAGAATTCCCACTGTTCGAAATAAGACTAGGGTTTTTAAGGGAACTGTTAAGATTTTGCACACCTGATAAATATCTTGTGCAATATATATGGTCTCTGCAGGTTATTGTTTGGGGATAGCACGAAAAAGAAACCGTCACAAAAAAATAAAAACGAGAAAATGCGAAAATTTAACCCCTCGAATATATGAAGACAACCACATAATATGACAAGTCCTGAAGTTAATGCACCATATAAACAAATTGTTTTCGTGATAAGGCCAGTGGTCTGAGAGGAGGCATTCTACAGAAAATGGCAATATGTTTCTTTGTCTTAGCATCCACCGATGGGCAGTAATTATGTAATGCTATCGAAATGCTGATAGGTCCAAGTGCAAAACGACATGCCTGAAAAGATGTCTTGCTCTAGTTTGTGTGTGCTCGAGGTAGTAAGCCCTCATACGAACCATGAAAATATCCTCATTAGGCGTCAAAAATATATATCCCGACGTACCTTCATATGAAAAGAACTTTGCCGGAACAAGTACTTAAGATTATTCCTTTGCCCCTGTTTCAGTACATTCCTGTTATTGCTTACATAATCTATGTGTATGAAAGATATCCATATTGATGAAAATATTTATTCATATTCATTAAAACACTTTTCATGAATTAATTTCTGTTGTATTCAGAGTAAATGACGTAGTCATTGTGGGCGATGACCAGTTTTTCTACACCAACTTTTTCTACTACACCAAGGGTCTCGGGCTAAAACTAGAGATGATGTCGGGCATGGCGTGGGGTTCTGTCGTGTATTTTGATGGTCAGAACTCCAAGATTGTCCAGTCCGGAAAACCTTGACCCAATGGTATCAATGTCTCTCCCGACAGAAGGTACGAAATATTATATTACATCAGAATGTACTTCGTTATTTTCACATTGATTTTAAAGAAAAGCTTCATTTGTTTTTAAAATAAAATATCTTATCAAATTCCAACACAGTAACTGTTAAACTTATTATTTTTGTTTTCTTGAGTTTTTTTTCGAAAAAAAAAATATTTTACTCAAGATATCTTGAATAAAAACAAATGTAAAATAAATGCTATTTTTCTCATATTCATTATACTATCCCCACTATCGTTCATACACACACGAATTGGTTTTGATTTATTTAAATAAGTTGAATTACCAACTATTGCAGGTTCGTCTATGTAGCTTATTCTTACCCAAAATTGATGGAGGTCAATAAATGGAATAACGATAATTCTCTCACGCTACATGAGGTGAGTCTACAAAAAAGTATTGAGAAAAATGTTATATATATATATATATGTGTGTGTGTGTGTGTTTAAATGAAATAAGTCAATATAAATGATAACTGGACCAAGGAGACCTTAGTTACTGGTACAGATATGGGCAAGTGTACGAGTATGAAGGTATAGGGAGACAAGTACACGTCATATTATATCAAATTTAAAAAAAATATATATTTGCCAATGAAAGTTTAATGAAAATAAGAAAGGTACGGGGCCTATACGCTCATCAAAAATCATTTTGTCGTTTGGGTTTGTGTCATCCATCTGTTACTCTGGGTTTTGTCTGTGTAAAATGTATATCTAAAAGTATAAGGATACATAAAATTATGATATTGCACAGATGATTTGGTACGTTTGTATTTTTTTGACAATTGAAAGCGTCGTGTTTATGAGGAAAATGCTAATATTACAGCATAAGGAACAGTTTTGCATTTGTCTATAGATATGAGACATGATATATCGTAAGATGTTTAAGGAATTAATCATTTTCAACATTTCCACAGACAATTTCATTGTACACTGGTGTTGATAACATAGACGTGGACCCAGTAACGGGAGACCTGTACCTTGGCTGTCATCCCATCATGTGGCGCAACATGATCTACGCCCACGATCCTGAACATCATTCGGCCCCATCACAGGTTAGTATCTACTGACTCTGCTGACTCTGCTCCATGTGCAAGTCAGTATCTCCACCACCCTGTACATCATTAATGTACTCACATTACATGCACGAAACTGTACATCGCTCCATCCCCTCACTCGTCATTGTCACCAGGATCATCAGTCTTCTGGAAGTCAGTATTCCTCTGATTCTGCACATCACACTCCTTCCTAACGTTACTGTATCTCCATTATCCTTCGCATCACTCTGCTCCCTTACAGGTAAGTTTCTCCAAACCCTGCTAGATTTTTTTTGGTCCCCGGTTGTTTAGCACCTCAACGACCCTGCACATCCGTCCTTCCCCTAACAGGCTCACTCTCTAGGTCAGTATCTATCCAAAATGAGATTTTACAACTAACATGTATTTATAAGTCTTGGTAAAAACATTTGGTATTTTACTAACTTTCAGAAACAATATAAGGTTCATAAATTTCTAAAATGGAGCATAGGATCAACATATGGCAAGAGCACCATCGTCAAGCTAAATACACACAAAAAAAGAAATTAAAAAAGAGCCGTAATTCCTCCTGAACATTACATGTCAGAATCATAAATGTCAAGATAATGAACCCCTTCTGTCCTCATACAAAGCAACACTCAACCTGCTAAGTAATCCATTGTTGGTTAATAAAAAAAATTTTTTTGACGAATTATATTCAAAAATATAAATTAGTGCTTTGGCTATCTTTATAGAATGTTTAATCCTTCCCTATCTGATCGCTCAGTTCAACGTGCTCATATTTATGGCAATGGTACCTTGCGTTAAAATTAATGTAGAATCTTTGGATCAACGGTTGTTCAAAAAGCAAGCCAATATGTCATCTAAATTATTGTGTTTCAGAAGTCATAAAAATTGACTTGAAAAATAAGAAGCAACTTAAACGGTAACCATGAATTGTAACTTTATCAGAGACCAATTACCATTAAACAATCGTTATAGATTTCTATATAAAAAAGTGAGCAGATTTATGTATTTCGTGTCTGTAGATCCTACGACTCCGTATGAAGGACGGTAAACTGGACGACATGAAGGAACTCTACGTCAACGACGGCTCCGTCATCTCTGGGAGCAGTATAGGGATCTACGTGAAGAAACAACTGTTGATAGGCACGGTCTTCCAAAACATGTTACGGTGTAAGGTGGAATATGAAATGTGAGACAATTAAACCGAAGGAACCACGATAAAAACATAAGCTTTAAGTGACAATATCTTTTTTCAGTGGCAAGGTATTTTGATGGCATCCCTTAGCCAGAAATGAGAAATGGTTCAATTAAGACCAAGTTTCTAATGGTCTATATCAAAATGACTATTTTTTTATGTTTGGAGAAATGTTAATTTTATATGTATATATATGTGTGTATATATATATATATATATATATATATATATATATATATATATTATATATATATATATGTAATACAGCGCTAGTTTACACGCATCTCAGACATATACCTGCACGGAGTATTACCGTTAAGCTAATCCTATCTGCCAAATGATCATGCACAAATATAGTTGAAAATGTAAAGAATATACTGCATAATAGAAAAAAAGCGTTCCGTTGGTACTATAGTATATCTCGACTCATAAACTAACAATATGTATCTCATGTTTTACACTAATAATATAAATATCTATGCTACTTGACAAAATCAATTGTTTACAGATTTGTAGACCCTAAAAAACTGCGAATCACCCTAAACCCGACAGGCTTCATGAGCATTTCTCTGATTTTTCGCCGTTTCATTTCCTGAGTGAAATGAAGGAGCATTTTTTCGTAACCATGAATGTTTGGTGAGCATTTATTGGACAGATAGATTCCGTTATTTTGTTATAACAAACGTCAGTATATACTGCCACCGGTAGGAGGACGACCTTGCATGCATACATAGCAGCTTCAGAAGTAAACGAACCATTGCTACAATGGCTGACATGCCTCTTTTTGTGCATGGTCATGAAAGTGTATCCTTAATCTTTGTCCCTATGTAAAAATTTTTATTCAGCCTTGCACATAAATCAGGCGGAATTGCTACACTTGATAGGGTCACATTCCTCCTACCAACAAACAAAGCAGCTTAATTACACAGTCACAATTGTTAAGGCATGGTAATTACCTATACATCTGGTCTGATGCAAAGATGTTTCTCAGTCCAGTGCTCATATATATTTTCTGCGTTTCTTTTTCAAATGACTATGGTTTTTTTTATTACCAGACAGACCTATTAGTGCAAATATATAACGGACCATACGCTTATATCGAACACGTGTGGGTAATTCTGACTGCGCAAATCTGATATGATTTTTAGCTGTCATTTTTTTAGCCACATGCGACTAACTTTAGTTTTAATGTAAGATTGACCTAAGTTAATCTTCAGTAAACTCCGGGGGAGCTAGGAGCTAGTCGGTAATGTATGACTTACCATGGGGGGCGCCTTTCATACGGGGTATGCATTGTTAGCGGGTATTCGTCATTGTTTGGCAAGGCAGCGGCGAGTACGGCAGCAAAACAGCTGCTGACCACGCCTTATTCCAACCATCCACCCACCCAATCATTCAAACTATGTAGATTATACAGGTAGATTATATACTTAATTTTAGTATAGTCACATGTTTGTGACTTACTTGTACAACTTTATTGTTTAACGGGAATTTTATTGTCATACATATGTGCTGCTGTATGGCAAATGTTACTTAATTATGTAATGTTGCAATAGAGTTATGTCGCCTAAATCCAGATCTTCTCATTGGTGTTAGTTGATAAGTTCACATTCGTCATACCAACAAGCTAAGCAGCTTAATTTCACAGTCACTATTGTAAAGGCATGGCAAAAATACCTAAACATCTGGTCTGATGCAAAGATGTTTCTTATTCAAAGGCTCATATATATTCGCTGAGTTTAATTTTGGAAATGACTATAGGCTTTTTTATTAACAGACAGACCTATTGGTGCAAATACATAACCGCCATACGCTCATTTCGAATATATGTGGGTTATTCTGACTGCACAAGATCTGATATGATTTTTAGTTGTCATTTTTTAAACCACATGCGACTGACTCACGTTTTATTTGTTATGAAATTGACCAATAGACGACAGCAGCCATACTATCCTGCCATGCCAACATAATCTTAGTTTATAACAGGAGGCGACACATGCAGCTCATATAGAGGATATGGCCAATTTAACATTTGATCTTTACCAAAATGTTGTGCCCATTTTCCCTATGATTCACCATGACTTGCCATGTGCAGCAAGCCTGAAAAGGTCAACCTTACAGTGCGTACCTTACAGGAGGATTCGAGGAAATAACAAAAATGACAGGCCGGAATGATCAGAAAGGAAGTCGGATGGAACTAACCAGCATAAGTATTCGTGTTATAATACAAGTGTTTCATTTTACAGTAAACCTCATGATAATATATCACCTGCACACTCATGATGATTAATCATGTAGCATTAGATACTGCATAAGGTATTAGTTAAGGGTAATTATTTATATTTAAGGTTTGGCTTCATAGAAGACTAGGGGCATAATAACATTTTATTCAATCACTACAGCGTCTAAGGGATACTCACCATACACATCAATCGGTCACTCTTTCTCCCGTTAAAATAAAGAACTATATACATCTTTTTGGAGTGTCTATCTATCAATATATATATATATATATATATATATATATATGAAGAGAGAGAGAGATACTTTCATATATCCTTTAAAATGTGGAAACATATATATATTTAATCCGTTGTATTTATGATATTTGCTTGAATGCGTTTGTCGTCATTGATAAGGGACAAAAAAGCCAACCTATCCCATTAACTAAACTTTAATCATAGACGTCACACCTTAAGATGCTATCTCAAAGAATATGGCGTTATCGTGTGTTTTGTATGATCTTACATACCCTATTTGCAGAGGGTTTCTGTAAAGAAACATGTATGATGGTATGCGTGAATTCCCAGTATAACAATACCTAGCTGTAGAACGTTAAAAGTGCTGATTTTTTAATGGAAGGACATTATTAATGTAAGCAAATCTTGGGTGTTCGGCGGCAAGGCATTATCATGAAACCGACCTTGAACATGACATCTACCGACATGTTATTGTTTGGTTTGCGGGTGCACACTGTCATTGAGTTTAATATATGCTTGAAATGACAGAATGATGTTTGAAAACTGTTCTCTCTGTAATAATTAAAACGGTGCTTTGGACATTTTGTGATTTTTGCCAGTTTTTTTTTTTTTTCAGGAGCTGTCTGATATTTAGTAAACGTGGAGATTTTTATTGTGAACTAATTTGTTTTTTTTTTGTTTGTTATTAGTTTGTGGGTTCAACCTCCTATGTCATAGCGTTATATATAGGTCTGAAATGTAGGAGATACACAACAACCTATAAAAAATACAGGGCATACATAGCAGGTTATGAAATATACAATTAGCAGCGCAGGGTATGAAATATAGGACATACACAGTAGAATATGAAATATAGGACACACACAGGATTTATACAATGTAAGACATAAACAGTTAGGTATGAAATGTACGATATAGAAACAGGGTATAAAATGTAGGACATATACCGCGCGCAGGGTATGAAATAAAGTACATAAAGTGTTTCCTTCACAGTGCCTTACATCTGGACATCATTTTATGGTAGTCATGCTGGCCAGTGCGATTTGTGAGAGATTAACTTCATTCCATGGCAATTTTAACAAAAAGTCAGGTAAGTACTGGTCAGGTCATTTAGTACTGTTAAAATACTGCAGGACTCTCCGATTCTCTCTGATTCGCTGAACAAATCAGCATGGATAGAGATAGGTGTTGGCAATATTACATGGTCTGAATACATTTCAACGACCAATTTAATTGAACAAATTGTCCACCAGTTTGCTTTAAATGAGCATACATTGAATAAATTTTTGAGGAATGGTTTACTGTTACACTTTGGACCAAAAGTGCTCGTGGAGGGGGGGGGGGTTGCCGTCTTGGTAAAACAAAAAAGCAAAAAGGTACACCCTGGCATTAATAGAAATGTTCAACCCTCTAGCATCCGCAATCTAAAATAATTTTTTAGTAAATCCGTAACATCATTCTTCTTATGTGCTGATTTTTTAACCAGTTCATATATATGGTAAACTCTTAGCATGCTAATATATAGATATCCGAATTGTAACGAGGACTTTATTCATTTTGATCACGCTGTCTTGCTGTGGCTAACAAATGCTCGTACACTGTGTTCACTTACACACAGAACCATTTTGCTTGAAATGCTTTTGTTTTTGGTGAAAATGGATTTATAACGTGAGTTAATACCCACATTTTTAAAACATTCATATACCTTTAAAAATACATCTATATATACCATGTATTATCATTAAATGCAATACTATATATATTTTATAACCTTAACAGGTAATAATGGAAAAGTAACCTGATAGAGGGCTTAAGCAATCCGTCAGAACTGACCAGCGGTTGTGCGACCATTGACGGTGAATGATCAGATACGATTAAAGTCCAGAGTAAAAGAAAAGGGAACTATATGGATTAACGTAGAAAAAAAAGAAACATGATGAAACGACCTGGATAAACAATAATAGCATGTATCAGTTCTTTGTGTGCGTTTTCGCGTGTCCAGTTCTGAAATCATATGTAATCAAGTACAAATCGCATGAAAAGACTAATCATGGTTTTGTATCCAACCGTTTTGCTCACCATCTTTACAATTTGTTCAGTAGTACAAAGTGGCACATTATCTGTTCTTTCATAGTTCGTGTAATTCCTGATAGATGGTGTTGTGATACTCCTTTTAGAATTACGCCTGACACGACTTGCTTGGTGTGGTTCGATATCAGAAAGAAGCTTAGACATGGTCAAAGATAAGTGCGGTATCAACTATTATATCTTATGGGAAAATCAAAGCCAATTCACCCGCCTTTTTTGTAGATTTTTTTTTTATTTCTGGCTTATTCTTGGTAGCTAGGAATGACCTGTAGTGAATTCATGCAAGGAAATCCCTGAAGTGACCGATGAATAATTCTAGTTTATTTACAAGTTATTACTTAACATTGTAAACGTGCCTATTTTGACAAACCAAAATAAACAAAAAAAAAATTAATCGATCCGAAGTGCTTTACTGAGTACAAGCAAATTGGACACGGAGATCCTAGGATGTGTGCTGTTTGGGTTATTTAATCGATTAACTGTTATTTTTTACTATTCATCAGATTAAAAAACGAACACTGTATAATTTAAAAAGTTAAGGTTCTTTTCATAGATGACTAATCAGTACTGTATCCTTGCACCCATACATACATAAATCCAGACATGCATAAATACTATATCAATTCTCTCTGACCTAGCAAGCCATGTAGGATCTTGGGGCCAATACTGGTGCCCTCGGGTCATCACAAAAAAATAGCAGTCAAAGTGGTTAATAACACCGGTAATAGTTTTTATACATACAACTGACTGACACGCTGATATCAAAGCACCACAGCTGAGCCTCTTAAATCAAAGGTCACTTGTCACTTTTCCAGGGTTTGGAAGTCTTGACAAGAGACTTGGTTCCTATGGAATATACAAATATTACGGACAGACAAGTCGATGAAAGTAGAAAATGAGAGCCAAAGTCTGCCAGCTTGCACACTCTAGTAAGGTAGATTTTGCCATTTTTATTGTTAAAGGGACCCATTCTCCTACCGTTAGTATTATGTGATTTCTGGCGTCCTCTGTATATATGTATAAATATATATATATATATATATATATGTGTGTGTGTGTGTGTGTGAGCTTAGGCTACTTTTGGTTATGCAACGTTCTTATAAGGTCTTCTTGAAGGATGTATGAACCTTTTCATCAACATGTTTGTAAACACAGCAATGTTGACAAAGAGGTAAACATGTAACCTATGATGTAAGGTTGCATTTATATGCGGAGGTAGAACGATTACTTATGCAAAACGCCATTTGTAAAGCTCTGACTTGTTGAATTTATTTTGATTTTTATGTTGGACCCCGCATATTATCAATACGTTGATATAACCAAAATAGGCAGCTTGTATGTGGTGTTATGTACGTTTTTTCTGGCTTATTTTTATAAAAGCTCAAAGGGATTATCTTTATTTTATAAACGTCAGATAGGTGATTGGGCCCCTTTAAGGTATCATTGTTTGTTAGATTATCACACGTTTATAAGGTCCAGCAGTTAGGAGCAGTCAAGCGCTGTCCTTTTGTCTGGCCTTCAGGGTTGCTGGCCATTTGTTTGTCAGACTTTAAATGTCTTGAACGAATATACATCGATATTGCGATATTGCCAAACATATATTTTTATTTACACCAATCTGGTAATTTTAAGAATCTGATCATATGTATCAAGTGAAATGCATTTATTTATGTCGATCATGAGTTATTGGTTGCATACAGAGTTGTAACATTAAACCCAACTGTTTTTTCGTCATTCCAACTTCACAGACTAGTTCTCGGCCAGGGCCAGATGTACAGCCCTGGGTGGTTACCCCGCCGTCGTACGCTTATTAGAGCAATACAAAGCGATGGTGGACAGAGCACAGGGCTTGAATGGTAATGACGCTCGGGACTTATGGATTGGGTTCGGCTTGTTTGACTGGATTGTGGATAATAACATCAGAAGATGGTCAGTATTAAGACATTTTAATATGTGTTAAAGTATTCATTCATGGAATCTGCTGGTAACACATTTCCATTTATACAGTTTAGCCACGCGACAAGCATTTGCTTGAAAAAATGGTTGATTTCAAGGCTGAATCAAATGTTACTTGTTACAATATATATTCGTTTTCATGCAAAATATTAGATCAGTTCGACTGCTTCCTGGTGGATATGACCTGCAGCACTACCTCGTACCATTTACGCTAGATAAAATATAAACATTAAATATAATTATTTTTCTTATGTTATAAAATTTAAAACATTTAACAATTTGATGGTTAAATAAAACATTTGACAGTCCAATAAGTAAAATACAAATCAAACTTTCATGTGAATTTTCATAGAATTTTCACGTGAAGCATATCAAAATGGATATAAATCAATTTACCTGTTTGAAAGCCCATTTAATATTAATACTCATACATTACCAGCGACACCTGAGATGATGATAACTTTGTATTAGACCGTTGAACCAAAATATCATTTTCTAAGGTGACACGAATTTTGTAGCATGCTTTTCAATCAAAGTCATTTCAGTACTTGCTATAGGCAGCGATAAAACCAAACAAATCAACATTTTTTATTTTATTTTCTTAGCAAAATCTTGCTTAATGCTACTGATTAGTCTGGTTTCAGAGAGCTAGGACTACTAGCATTGTTCCCGGCCATGTATCAATGTTTCCCTCTTCCGATCTCCCTGGCCCCTTAATTCAACAAAATCTCTTTAAACCCTGCAATATCTCCATCGATATTTATGCATTAAAATTCTCATGACTGAAATGTCATTATAACCTGCAGTTGTCATCAGCTAAGCTGAACTATTTTCTGTGGTTCCAAGTTTTTTTGTGTCAGCCTGTTTAGGTCAGTCAGAAAAAATATGAAAACTTTAAACATTGGGTCGTCTGAACGAGTGGAAAAGCTAATCATGGGATTTATATTTATATATCATATATTTATAAATGTTTTGAATTTGAAAAGGGTTCTCGCCAAGGTATTGGGATGTATTCGTATTTATGATGCCACCATTGTCTAGTTTACACGCAACGAGAGACTGTGAGCCTTCAGGCCCTTGGTATACTTATGTTCACACAGCATCTGCAAGCATTAATATCATTAACTGAAGGTGGTGCCAGTAAAACGTCACAATATCCCCTTTATGGCAAGGCCTTGTGAATGCACCTTTTATTTTTTTTTCTTTAAGTGTTGGATGTAAGGAGTGTCCTTAGGCGGGTGATTTTCAATGTTCACCCTTAAATCCAGTAAAGAATGTAACATTCTTTCATGTATGGGGTATTGTAGTATCGTCTATAAGAAACTAAACCATTGAATCCAGTGAGCAAATGTACAGTGCCAGCTGATGTATTCGAGATGAAAGTGGTCTTCAGATGTGCCATTTCTGAACAAGTGATATGCTAGTCTTGTACAATTAATCATTCAATTAAGATCACGTTAACATACGTGGCATGGGTAATATCAAGAATAATCAGCCCTTTGAATCTGGTGAACACTTGTTAGTTATTTTGTTGATCTTAGCTGCTTGTTCCGTGAATCTTTAATTTGTTGCTGAGAATAATCCAGATCAAACAGATGGTCAAAAACTGTGCTATATTGAATGGGTACCAATGCAGTGTACTGCACATCATCGAGTTGTATATCAGAATGATGAGTGAATCCCTGAACTTAAAGATTTGTTATAACATAATTACAACAATGTTATCAGATATATCACCTAACCTGTGTGGTCATTAATACAGTGATATTTGGCACATTGTATAGACAAGCTGATAAGTGAAACAATGGTAAATCAATAATGTAGTACTATTGCAAGAATAGTTACGGTTCTTGATGACTTTAATATGTACAAAAACAAATGAAAACCTAGTGATTGGTTAAGGAGATTGAAAATGCTGTTAATTATTTTTGTATTTGTAACTCAGAAAGAATTGCCTGAGTCATACCTTACCATAAAAGCCATTAAAACTTGTTAATGCATACAATAATATGTATGATTGCGTTCTTTAATTGTACTACAAACGATCTGGCAGTCTTGAGGTGCCAATCACTGCACGTTCAGATATGCTTCGTGAGTCATGTTTGACACACTCGCTCTTCCTCAGCAATTGCACAATATTTTGCAGGGCAACAGTTATTTCCTGTTAAATACAAAGTGATCGAAAGTATCCTAACCCTTAAACTTTATCATGTAATGTTGTTAAAAAGGCGTAAAAATGTGCATGTCTAAAAAAAACATATTATATTTTTAGAAAATTTTTCTATATGTGCGTGTATTTTTGACTCTTCGAATGTGAATATTTTTTTTATAAATGTGCCTGTGAGTTTAACCCTTTGAATGTTAAATTTGTATTTTTTTCATTTTTTTTTATTCTCGGCGTAATTATAGGAGAAGCTAATATATAATAGAGCTATTTGACGTATGACTTAGTTTATTATATGAGACAAACCTTTACTATTCAAACCAATGTTTTGTTCTAACATCATTTTTATTGATGGCTAGTGATTTTAATGATAACAACATATCACATTGATTGTAAGCACGGTGGCTAAATGTACACATATATGGAATTTATGTTTCTAATTTGAAAATATGTGGTTTGTTTTGTTTTGACAGACCTATTCTCCAAGAATAAATTTTCTCTCCAAGAACATATATATTTTTTTTATATTGAACCCAATAATAATAATTTTAATGTATGACGATGCAAACTTCATGGTTATACCAGGAGCAAACTACACAACTACCAGCACCACCTATGTGATAAATAATGTGGACACCTAGGACCATGGACCAAGTTTTCTTATAAGTCAGGTTTCCAGCTTTCAGTAAATAAATAATGGTGTGTTTTAGGTGTTTATCATCTGTTGATTTGTACAATATATAGGGTTGTGCAGGCATAAACGTGGTATACCAACAGCTCCATTAAGATTGTGTGATTATGTTTTTGCATTTGTGTAGTTTTTTCTGTATATTGTTGCGAACGGAATGGCAGTGGAAGGCAAGATATAAAGTTCAGTAGTTATATAATCAATATTCCCCGATAACATATTTGGGTATAAAGCCTTCTGTTGTGGTTGTCATTATAAGAAGTCCACCTCATCTCGATCTGGCATACGGAGCAAATATGTTATAGCTCTGTAAATTGCTGTGCAGTTGTTGAGGTCACCATCGGGAGGTCCAACACTCTGTATGTCCTCATATGGCAAATGTGTCACACCAACACATCCGTAGTTACCACAGCATTTGCACAACATTTTGCTGGGTTATAACTAATACATTCCATGTGCAAAATGATCAAAGTATTGTTTACCACTGTTAACCTAATAATATAATACTTAAATAGGTGAAATAATTATCGCATATAAACTTAAAAATAATTGTGTATGATATGGGAAGTTTTTTTTTTTTTTTGTACGTTTGTCTCTTTGGATGCGTATGCTGTGATTTTAGGACTGGTATATCAACAGCTATATCATATTTATTGTGATGTAAACCAAGCCGCAGTATCTGTATTTACTTTCAAATATGAGGTTAGGAACACCAAGTTAGTTATATACTATACATAACATTTATGGTTTGTTCTGTATATTGTTTTTTCTGTATATTATGATTGCGTGAGATGCTAATTGTGAAGTACAAACATTATCAACTGCAGGTCTATATGAAACGCGCCTTCTGTTGTAGTGGTAAGTCTTTTAGATTAATTATCAGTTTCTTCTCCCTTTCGCGTGGTATATACATGGCGATTCATTATGAAATGACTTGTTGAATGGTATGTGCCTCTAGTAATGTAAATACATTTTTTTCTTAAACATTCCTTGGGAACGTAGTTTTGTGTATAATAATTCAATTTTTTTATGTGTTTCTTTTAGCAAACTTTCAACCTAACTTGACATTATTGGTCTATTTTGTTGTTTTAATCTATGAGCAATAAAATCTTTAGTATTGCAATGTTTGTTAAGGGCTGATTGGGTCATTTTTTGCATGACTGCCTTCAGGCAAAAATGTGTGGAAAAACAAGCTGTGCAATTATATTCGAATTTAAATATTTAGTCATTCAAGCAAGGTCAAAAGCCTCACCCTTATATATATATATATATATATATATATATATATATATATATATGAAACCCTTTCCCCCGTGGTCGGTTCTACTCTTAATCTTCGCAGTTTGGAGGGTATAGATGTAGTGCTGTCTTATAGTGGTAAAACTGTGTACTAAAACTATTTTGAATGGCCAGGTGAAGTTTGATAGAGGTTGCCGTATTCGCACCTTGAACAAAAAATAAAATGAAATATCTCATAATCTAGAAAAATTTTCCAAAATGACCCCTTAAAAACACACTTTGCATCATCCCAAGGGGCGGATCCATCAATTTTGAAAAGGGTGGGCCTAAAATATAAAGAGTTCCTCTGTTCAAGAAAGGAAAGGATCGTGCCTAATAAAATTATTTTAAAATCCTAAAAGTTTGTTAGGGCCTTCAACGGATGGCGTCAAAAAACCTTTGGATCCGCCTCTGTTCCCATGCGATCTAAAACAAAAAAGTAAATATTGGAGGCGTAGCTGCGGAGATGATAGAAAAAAGGTGTCGTGATACCACTGTCAATTAAAATATAAATTCAGGTATTTTAATATTAAAAAAGAACGCCGTATGGGTTCTACGTATTAAGGAGTTCTCTAAAATAAAGAAGTAGCCGCAGGCGACTTGCTGTATAGGTTTCGTTTCTTTCGTATTGGCGGTTTTTTTTAGATCCCAGGCAAATGTGATTAAGATCATACTTGTAAAGGTAATGGTTGGTAAGTCTTACAACAGCTGTGGCTCGTGTTCAGTGGCAATACATAATTACGACTTCGACACTGAATGTGACATTAATCAATGGTTTACTTGTATAATTGTCTGATTTGTTCTTACACGGTGTCATGGAGTAAAATGTATGCTTATTTGAGAGTTTTTCTTTTCACCATGAAAACACAAACAGGGCCTTACAAAGCTTACGATTGTTTCCAGTATTTTTATGTTACAAATCCTTTGAAACGTATGTGCACGATAGCGTGAAAAGCCTGTGTATGCTAAAATGTATGCTTATTTGAAAGCTTTTCTTTCCACCGTGAAAACACAAACAGGGCCTTACAAAGCTTACGATTGTTTCCAGTATTTTTATGTTGCAAATCCTTTGAAACGTAGGTGCACGATAGCGTGAAAAGCCTGTGTAAAATATTTTGTTTTCTTTTAAATTGCATGTCATTGCATTTCAAACCTTTTTTTCCCTTTAGATAAGAATCAAAATAATTATGATGTATATAAAACTACTGAGTATTTATATTGGTGAAAGCAGCAGGATCGCATTAGGGAAGTAAGTGAAATGCTCTTTGATTTTAGCAACAATTCTATTAAAGAAACGTATGGTAATATGCTCTGCTCAGTACATCTGTTGACGTAAAAGTCAGTAATGAACTTAACATTCACGATCGGCTTAAGCATTGGAATATGATCAACAAACCACCTACAATAGACTGTGTTCATTTAATAGACTACAAACCATTGATAATTGTCTATTGTGACAAACGCATTTTTTGTTGGACGTAGAGTTTATATATTTTTTGGCATTAAACTTATTGGTCAGAGCTGAAAGACTAAATGTCGAATGAGATAATCGGACCACAGACTTCGACCATCCCACACTTTGCGTTCCTTAAAGCCTCGAGCTATCATTCCTACCACAAATAAATATTATTTTACCTACCATCGGCACATTAAAAAAAATATAATAATTGATAAAGATAAAGATCTAGGATTTTAGGGAATCTTCATTAGCAATTTACCATTTCATTGAACTTATGGCCTTTGAAAAACATGGGTAAACCAGTATCTTTGTACAAGAATGATACACTTGCTCCATGGCTAGTGTTTCGTGTTTTTCAAATACCTCATGATTACAAAAAATTATAGAGGTCAACAGCACAGGTAGGTTTGGGCTCAACAGGCATCGGAGGCCTGGCGAATACTGGATTCAGACTCACACAGTCTAGGCTATGGCCGGACTCTAGAGCATTACTAGAATCGACAGGCCTGACATGTTTGGTACTTTACCTGTATCGGTACCACATTGGCTAACATGCAAGCACAGAGTAGTACCAGGTACAACATGACTCGGAACACCGACCTTTAACTTCTAGGATCACATCAGTGTGTATATAGGAACTGGCACAGCAAAAGACACAGCCATAATATGATGGGTTCCGGACAGTCGCGGGAGATAATCTGACCACCTGAGAAGCACTTTCAAAATTTCCTGTATATTAAGTAAGAAGATGGTAGTTCCAACGGTTAGGACTTGTACTATGTTAACCGCCAGTTTAGGGGGATGTCTACAGCTTAGACGACTCTCGGTCGGCTGACATAAAACCGCTTAAAATAGAACCACAAAGCAATAGCAATGAAGACACGACCACCGTACTTTGACAGTTCTGAAACAAAGGGGAATATATGAGAAAAAAAATAAAATATGGCATTATTGAAGGATCGGGAAGTAATACGTACCCCTACTGGTCCATGGACAAAGCGTGATAGCCAAGTACCTCGATAACTCAGAAGAACATTCCGCACCCTAATAGAAAAGTATCTCCATGTCCCAGAACATGATTTCATACACTAACAGTTTATAACTCGGCACCCCCAGAACAACATTTTACATACTGACAGTTCAACACCTCGACAAACCTAGAACATTTCACATCCCGACATTTTTCCATTTCGACACCCATGAACAACATATTACACACTTACAGTGCAATAACTCGACTCCGAAGAAGAACTTTTCACTACCTGACAGTTCAATACCTATACATCTCAGAATATCATTTCACACCCTGGCAGTTCAGTACCTCGATAACCCGGAACAACATTTCAAACCCTGACAGTTCAATACCACTACAACCAAGAACAACATTTTACACCCTGGCAGTTCAGTACCTCGATAACCCGGAAAAACACTTCAAACATTGACAGTTCAATACAACTACACCCCAGAACAAAATCTCAAACTCTGAGAGTTCATTACCTTCACACCAGAACAACATTTCACCCCTGACAGTTGAGTACCTCAATATTCCACTACACCCCAGAACAACATTTCAAACACTGACAGTTCAGAACTTGGATAACCTAGAACAATATTTCACACCCTAAAGGTGGAATACCTCTGCAACCTTGAACATTTCATACCCTGACAGTTCAGTACCTCGATAACCCGGAACAACAGTCTGAAAAATTAACATAGAACAACATTTCTCCTCTGACAGATTAAAATGTCAATGACCGAGATCAACAATTCCGACCCGATCTTATAATAAGATTTTGACACAATAGTCGTCCCCGATGTCACAAACATCAAACTACTTTGGACACGCCCCAGACATAAGGCGTGGGGAGACTATTCTAAGCGAGACATAAAGACAGAAATAGACACGTGGGTGTATATAAAGATTACTTGTGCTTGAACTCTCCAGGAACCCCCTTCCCCTATAAAAGAATGCAAGACTAGTAAATGAAAATAATAGAGGAAAGCAATTTACACTATAAAGCAAATCACACAAAGAAATACCTTTTTAAAAAAGACTGGATTATGTATAGGGTCTACGAATAATGAATCAGACTTTTTTTCCAATAAAAAATGAGCACCTTGCTCACAGCATTGCTGGAGTGAAATCAATATATATATATATATATATATATATATATATATATATATATATATATATATATATATTTATATATCTATATATATATACATTCATTCATAGATAAAGATTGTATAAAGAAGCAAAGTGAAAGTAAAAGAAAGATACTTTGTATAATTTAAAGCTTTGAGTATATCATGGAAAACAGTATATTTTTGTTGTAAGTTAACTTAGGCATGGAATTAGGCATGTTAACAGGCATGTGCTTTGCATGTCATTGAAGGGTTTTGCACGCAAAAATTAAACGTATAGCTGCAGATTGGAAAAGATAGTGTGAAGGTTGAAATAGATTTGAAAATTATTAAGGTGGCAGGACTGGTCCCCCCACCTGACCTGACTTTGTTTCAGTTTTCCTTTGCAGTAAACAATCTAATGCTTCAATACCCCCTATTTAACCTAATATACATTTTCTGAAAACTAAGAAAATTCTCTAGCGTACGCCCCCTGAAAAAAAAATGCATAATAAACAAGATATGTCGTATATTCTGATCCAAAATCTGATAAATTATATATATATATATATATATATATATATATATATATATATATAAAGATATATATATATATACTGTTATATATTCGCTCTGCCGCCTGTTGTTCTGGCATACGTTAGAGCCAAGTATCCTGGGCAAGTGAAATATATTGTGGTGCCCTACGTGTACCAATAGCTGTGCCCATTATTTGGAGATAACTATTTTCTTCGAATTCAAAATAATTGTGTGTGAGGATAAATTTTGGCATTCGACAGGGGACTCGGTTAGGGACTACCCTTTGGAAATGGCGGGCTGTACCACGGAGGGCCGCACTTTGGACCCCGCGACCCTTCGACGTGACGTCATAATATGGATGACGTCGACCTTCATTCGGTTTCGCGGAATTCCCGAGTGAAGCGATGTGTACTCACTGTACCCCCCTACCCGGGGCATCATGGTTATAATATTACTAAATATCCAATCAGCATATAAATACACTGTTTCTGGCATTATGGACTCTATACATTGCCGTTCCATCATATATAATCTCTGTACACGTTCCCACTTAATTACCACCTGACGAAGAAATCTTTGTACTTCGAAAGCTCGTGTGTTAATATCTATCTAAAGGCCGTCACTGTTTATCTTAACTTTCGCTCTCTCTCTCTCTCTCTCTCTCTCTCTCTATATATATATATATATATATATATATATATATATATATATATATTTATATATATTTATATATATATATATATACATATATATATATATACAACCGCCAGAATGTAAGGTGAATATACAATTACTAATTTTATAGTTAATACATTCTTGACCCTCACTGTTTACACATTTTAGTTTTCTAAACCGTTTATATGCCAGAACAACAGGCGGCAGAGCGTATCGTGCACCTTCGGGACCAACCTCGTCACGCTGGAGTAAAAAGGAAACCAACGTGTCAATTATATACATGACACTAACTGTCCCCAAAATATCAGCTACATATATCTCAATATCTCTCAAAACGCTCACGGCTCATAATGAAATTTTATTATATTGAATAAAGTGACTCTTCTAAATAAAATATTGTGCTATTTATAAATAAACTTACCTTCAGCTCTCTGGCCCAGTGACAGTAAGAGCAGAATCTGATCTGCTTGTGGCTTTTCTCTCTTCTTTTCATTGCATCACCCTTCATAATAATGCTATTACAAAAGGTCTGCCCATCTCATCTGGAATACATATCAAGCACGAATTCATAGTCAACCATGAAAGTATAAGGACACCATTATCATTAGTTTATGAAGCATAAAAGGTCAACTTCTTACCCATAAACTTTGAAGGCTTGTATCATATCAAACTTTGCGCTCTCCAATTCATCTGCTCGCTTACTGTTTCGTCGAGGCATGTTGTTTGCAGTTGTGTTGATCTGGACATGCTTATCTGTAGTTTTATACACGTGTTACCGGAAACCAGAGAATCGGGTTAGGCAACCATGGTCCGTGGCTATAAATGACCTTGTGATAACTGCTTGCATAGTAATTGGTTTCCATTAGTAATTAGTCACTAGATCTTTATGGTTGAATGCACATATCCGAAGCTCCATCTAAATAAAATAGTATGTTGTTACTCTATATGATGCCACAAATGCCAAGAATATATAACAAGTAGTATCTCCATGGAAACAAGCTGATTTGTAGGATGGCCCCTCTGCTTTACGGAACGCGTCCGCCGTTTTCCTCCGTTTATTTCGTCGTACTTTCCGAGCATCCTTTGCTTCGGGGGTCGTCTTGAGGCGAGCGTGGTATATTCTTTCATCATCCATGTTTCTGAATTCCCTGAGCGCTTGTGATGACAGTTTCACACCGCATATATATATATATCTGTGTGTGTATTATAAATATATCTGATAATAACGTACCTTTGTGTTTCTCAAACAAGCCACGTAGCCGAGTGTCCAAACTTTTCTGGACGTGGCCGACGCATTCTTTCTTGTGTAGCGGTATACCGTATGGGTCTTTACGTTGTAGTTTGCGGAAGGTTATACTGTCTCCGTCTCCTATATAAGAAGTTATTTGAGTCGATGTTTATACTCTGAACGGTGGAATAGTGAAGACATGCCTGATACCTCTATCATCCCGCCGATGCCTCCGTGGTTGGTATGGCAGGTCTCCATGTGATCAGGCATGAAGGATAAGTACTCTAATGAGTTCTTGTCATCACGAGCGTGTTTTTGACAAATTTGACAGTATGTTGTCATCACAATCCGGTCTAGTACTTTGCCTGTACCCTCACTGATTACGCAGTGTGGTGCATATAAAACTGTGCACCTAGTGACGCAATACACTTTATTTATCCACCGGCGGTAAATAGTGACATTTGTCTTGATGTGTCATTTGTTGTTTAGATCCGCACACAATATGTATCTCCGTGCCGCGCTGCTGACCGTGATTGTGGCCTATGCTGTAAGACGGCACATCATCTCCTCGTAAGTTATAAATCCTACTGACGACTTGATGTTGAATCACGTATAAATTGAAATATAAATTTTAAATATTATTTCAAATATTGTTATTTTGTAGTATCAGCTTATATGCAAAACAAGCCAAATAAAAACCTTTTCATAGTTCAACTTCCCATAACAAGCGTAGTATACAATTTGTTCTGTGCTGTATACATGTATATATACGTATGAATGTACGCAAACTTGGGTTAGTTTATATTAACCACCTATGAGGAAAATGTAGTTTTCTTAGTGCACAATCGTATACACGAAGCCAATTCTGTGGTATTAATCTAAGCAAACTTCCCAGTATTCAGACATTCTGGATTATCCATTGTTAACATGTTTATACATTAATCCCGTTTATACGGAACTATTTTACGGATTTTCTTGCTTTAACACACCTTTTCACTTAGAGAACTGTTGTGCCAGAAAACCAAAATGATATAACATTATTACAATGCTATCGCCTCGTAGGGAAATCATGGAACGCAAAGAATATGTGCTTATATGTGTTAAAGCGTCTGTTAGCTCCATTAATATCGTTAGTTACTTTCTATAATGGCCTGATTTCGCGTTAGCGAATGTCTTTATAACCACGAGCCATTTACGCCCAGAAATAGCTTCATAAACATAATCACCGATGCACATCTGTGTTGTAGTCAGTACATGTTTTACGTTTCTATTACTTGAGCTACATATATATTAATTTAACTGTTTCAAATCTAATACATATCCATCAATTATCATAGAAGACCAAAATACTTTGTAGACCAGGCTCGAGTATCTGACGAATAGTTCAGAGCATGGTTATTAAGCCTAAATCAGAAAACAAAATTCAACAGGTCTAGTTTCTTTTATGAAGATCACTGATGAAAGGATAAAGGAAACGATAGATATATAAATATAAAGTAAAATTCCGACGCCATTAACAGCATTTAATAATTCTAGCGAATCTTGTTGCGCTCTCAGTCAGTGGTACGTTGAAGTGGAAGAAAGGACTTGTGTCTGTTGTAGTGTTTTTTTATAATTCTAAGGACAGGAATCCATCTTTTATATGACGGGGTAATTCAAAGAACCATAACTAAAAAAAGCATTGCAGAATACCACCATTTAGCTCTTAACTGCACTTTTCGAAGTGCAGGTAAACGGTAAAACATACATATAAAGAAACATAAAAATAAATACACAAATACACGTATCAAATCTTGAATCAGAAATGGGACATAGGAATCACAGAAGATGGTACTTTAAGTCAAGAAGCGAAAACATAGAAAAATTCATATGATGAATTATGTTGGTGACCTTCCTCCTGTCGTCATTGGTTGATTTACTCAACGAAAACATTCGACAGACTTTGTAACTGCCAAACAAAGCGGATCAGGACCTATGTTAATTTCAGCCTATCTTATTTGGTCCGCGTAATGCCTGCCCACATTTGTTTGTAATTTTTGGCCTCGGTTTAGGTCGAGTGAATTCTTCAGTTGATTCAAACATTCCTTTTTGCCTGTAGGGAATGGAATTCTCTAGACAGATTAATGTAATACTCTCATACGGTCCGGGGTTTAAACCTGATTGTCACTATCCGGAGCTGGATGAGTAACATAATGGTTAAGGAAAGTGTCAGTCTATACAGGTTAAGCAGTAACAAGTTAAATTAATCTTGTCCTATTGTGATAAAAACACAAGTTTTAATTTGTAAGCAACATAGAGTAATGAGCTAGAAATGTATCAATTTTATGCAGAGGAGGTATTGATAACCTGAACAAAGTCTGTACATATATTGAAGTTTAGAGCTTTTTGTCAGTTCCAGGGTTAATAATTATAATATAAATGTTTTTTTTTTCCTAGCACTTGTTTAAATGCAACAATGTGATCGGTGCTAACACACGACTGAGTCCTACAGAAAAAAAGCAATGATCAATGTTCAGTTATCCCCAGAAGTGAACCCAGGGAAGCATTTTATAGTGTTGTGATATGAGATTTGAGTTTGGATTGCTACTGTGTTGTTTATTAAAATATTGGGAAAAAATCTTGATATTACAGAACTGAATATTCCTTCAATGTTGGCCAAATGATTATTTTATTCTGGAGGTTTTCAAAAACGTCCAAACTTAATAAATTACTATGATGCTATATACAAGTAGGAGCAAAGGAACATAAAATATGTCAAATAAACCTATTTTGCTGTCTTGGTACCTAGGACAGCTAGTGAGGGACAGAGCAGGTTTTATAAACTTGAAGGAACCCTATTTTAGTATAATATTATTTTTTATGGTTCGTATTCTTGAACAACAACAAAGTAATAAACAAGTAATAATTTCCAAATTAAATATAACACATGACATGAATTGTGTGGTTATATGGATGGTATCCGATCGATGGTGCAATTGTTTATCAAGTGTACAAAATTTAATTTGACGTTGGATGCTAAGGATTGCCATAATATAAGCCATTTATCAAACAGGGTCTTCCTTGTCCTAATCCTAAGAACATCTGATAAAAACTCTCCAGTCCGTATTGGATTTGTAAATCTGAGGACAGGAATTTTATATATATCTACCTACTTGGGTTATTGAAAGAGCCCGAATATGTAGTTAGAAAAAATGCCACTTAGCTTTTAACTTAGCCATCATAAAATTGCAAATAAGCGGTTTTTACATCAAGAATAAAAGTAAATACATATTTTCTAAAGCTGATAACACAGCCGCACTTTTGGATATACAAAATATGACGCTTTAAGTCAGCAAACCATATATTTTCTATTCTCTAGATATTAAGCCCTAACTGTCAGATCAGGTCGCTAAACCGTATCTAGGTGCGAGATATAGAAGGCAGGTTCACTAGCCGTCTTGTGATTGCAAAGGCAGCCATTGACCAAGGGCAGGCCAAAGCGAGATGTTGCGAGGACTTTTAGGACAAGCTATTAAACCGTACAGTTTAACACAAGCATCATATTACTAAAATCCATGTTCAAAATACACTCAATATATATTTAGTTCATCCTTGCTCCAATTGGTGTAAAGGGAGTCCGTGTAATATGGTAAGTAAATTGTCAAGCATTTAACAGTAAAGACACATTTGTTATAAATTTTAAAGTCTAACGTATATTGATGTAATTGCATTTTTCCCAATATAGTTTAATATTACATGGATATATATATATATATATATATATATATATATAAATATATATATATAAATATATATATATATATAGATAATATATCCGAAAAGCTCCTTCATTGATTTTTTTCGTCATAAGAATGTGATAATTCTTGAATGGATTAAGCCAGTTATACCAGTCGGAACAGCTTTAGAAATCACTCGTCAAAAATTTTGATCTTTGTGACCAAAACTACCAATACTCTTTTTAACATAACTGTTTATATTACACAAAACATACACAATGTAAAGTTAGTATAGACAACATGTATAATATGCGAGTCGAACTACTAGAAGTTTTTTAATCATTTCTGTTTTTGATCATATTTATAAAACACGTGTATCTTTCGATGTAGCACTCTTCCTGTCTTGTCACATGACTTGACTTTATATTGCTGAACATGGTACAAAACTATTTTGTTATGTTTTAGGATAGCGATAGATCACTATAGACATGTGTACAATCACGAACCGGGGACATGCGAGTTTGTGGAAGGCATCGGTAAGTCTAGAATAATCCTACCCTATCCAATTGAAAATACGATACTAAATATACGACCGCCTATCACCATTTGCCCTTCACAGATTATAAGTTGTAACTTAGGTGTAAGGTTGAACAAAAATCTGTCTTAATACGTTAACAAAATTGTTTGTTCAACCCACTTATTTTTACGAGAAAGCAAAGAAAATTTATATACACATTATCCAGGATCCCAATTTCCTGTACAGACGTATATGTTCAATCCAAAGTCGAGGTCTCTCTACTACAAATAATCATCAACGAGGTACTTCCATCATAATGCATACGATTTTGCGGTATCTCCAGTTTGGCAAGAAGTTGGCACTCCTTCCAATCAAGGGTCCGATCCATCTATACACCACACAATTTGCTCTCTACTTCCTATACAGCTTACAATGACCTCTTAGCTTTAGGTAAGACAGATAATGGGCCCTTCGACTTAATTAACGACACCATGCAGTTGCCTCTCCATTTTCTGAATGTTCGCCAAGCCTCCACTTGTCCACTAAATAGGGGCGCTCCATTTCCTAAACCATAAACAAATGGCTGCCCCTTTTTTTAACACCGAGCAGGCGGCCCTTTATTTCATGTACACCAGTTAGCGAGTCCTCCTATGCTTGTACAACAGATAAAGGGTTTACCACCTCTAACTTTAACATATGGTTGGATCTTAGACTCAAGAGGCAACCTAACGTAACATATTCAGAATGTTAAGTATGTATGCATTTAATTGAAAAGCATATTGGCGCTATTATGACAGTATTGTAAAGACTTATTCAGTTTAAACAATTAAAGGATGATAAAAAAGGAGTTAGGTAAGCTAAGAATTAATACCGTATCCGCAGCATAGCTATCACTGCAAAAAAATATTCATTGGTATATTTCCAGAGTATGGATCCGAAGATATGCAAGCCCTTCCGAATGGAAAAGTGTTTATCACATCTGTACGTGGACATTCTTTGTTTCTGAATACATCGAAGGCAATATGATGGGATCAACCAATTAACGAATTTATTAACTAGGCCAAATATGTTTTGCTTTTAACTGTCAGACTGTCTGCTTGTCTTGTGATCGCTTTGTTTTTTTTTTCAATATTTCCAAGAAATTTTCTTGAGGGAAGAAACAAAATTTAGTGCGGATCCGGTTACAGGGGCATGTGGTTACAGGTAAACATGTGTTACCGTTGGTAGTAATATGACTATTAGTTCATCTAGATAAAAAAACTATCAGGTTGAGGTTGAGGGATGGCAGTAATTTTTTTTAAACTACGTAGAAGAGCATATATTGTAACATCTTTTTGTAAATTGAACTACGGAACACAATTGAGTATAAACATCATGTGGGACACGTCAGCCACGAGAGAATCGTTGTTTAAATTATCTTATGTTATGTACTTGCTTACTAAGGCATATTTGGTAACTTGCCATATATTTATACTTTCTCTGACTCTTACATTAAATATATTGATAATGTTACGGATATGACTTTTACGTTCTATATAATTTAAGCTACCGCCAAAATTGACCCTTGCTATTAATCGGATAAGAATGATGTATTAATAGCCACGCTGGTCCATTGCATAGAGATATAGTACGAGACTACATATAAAAAGTCGGATAACGTTATCCGACTCTTTCTGTGTATTCTTGTTCAAGATGAATCGGAATGATGGTTCTCTTCAACTGCTCCTGCATCTGTGCTATCTTTCTGAAGGGTCTACCAAAATGGCCGTTGGATGTAGATGCCCCAGATTTTAAACATCGGAAGGGTCAGATATTTTTACTTGACGTGACCTCAAGGAACAGAGCGCCACAATCGTTAACTATCGCCGGGGAATTTGACTCGAGCAAGCTTCGGCCACATGGACTCAGCATCTGGCAAGATCAGCGATCAGGTAAGACACTCGATCATATTAATTTTATAGGAGTTAAAACTCTGGACGTTTTCACACTGCTGTTTTGATATGCCTTTTTTTAGCTCAGCTGACTGAAAGTCATGTGAGCTATAGCAATCACCCTTTGTCCGGCGTCCGTCCGTCTGGCCGTCCGGCCGTCCGTTAACAGGGCACAAATCGTAACTGCTGGACCTTGAATCTTCTCACTTGATATCCAGGGAGGTCCATTAAAGATCTCCTTTGAAACCTGAATTGTCTCTGTTACACATATCCTTTGAGCTATGAGGCTCCAAAGTAACCACCAGAATAATGCAAAATTTGATACAAAATCTTATGTATCTGAATAACTACTGCGCTGATCACCATGATTCTTTGCATGGATATTGATCATGGGATGTTCCATCACTTCTTGCAGACTGGTGGCGCCACCTGTTTTTTTCCAATTTTTACGATTTTTTTTCTCTTTTTTTTCAGACCTGCAATGAAACTGTCATCTATTAACAGGGCACAATTCGTAACCACTGGACCTGGAATCTTCATACTTAAGATCCTGGGAGGTCCATAAAATAATCTCCTTGGAAACCTGGAATTAGGTCTCTGTTACCAATATCTTTGAGCTACGGGGCTCTGAAGTACCCCCCCCCCACCCCCCCCCCCCACCCCCTCCCCCGAATAATGCAAAATTTGATACATTAGCTCAAGTATCTGAATAACTACTGCATTGATGGCCATGATTCTTTGGATGAATATTGATCATGGAATGTTCCATCAGTTCCTGCATACTGGTGGCGCCACCTGTATTTTTCCAATTTTTACAATTATTTTGTTGAGACCTTCAAAGAAGCTGTCATCTGTTAACAGGGAACCAATCATAACCGCTGGACTTGGATTCTTCTAACTTGACATCAAGGGAGGTCAATGGAAAGTCTCTGTGAAAACATGAGATTAGGTCTCTGTTACCCATATCCTTCGTAGTAAGTACCCCTCAGAAAATTAAAAATTTGATACCTAAGGTCCAGCATCTGAATAACTAATGCATTGAACTCCATGATTCTTTGCAGACAAATTGATCATGGAGTGTTCCGTCCGTCAGTTCCTAAAAAAACTGGTGGCGCCACTTGTATTTTTTTCCAATTTTTACGAATTATTTTCTTATTTTGAGACTTTTAAAGAAGCTGTCATGTGTTAACAGGGTACAAATCGTAACCACTGGACCTGGAATCTTCTAAATTGACGTCAAGGGAGGACCATGAAACGTCTGTGTGGAAACTTAAAATTAGGTCTCTGTTACCAATATTCTCAGACCTATGGGGCTCGTAAATACCCCTAAGAATAATTAAAAATGTGATACAAAAGCTGCAGTATCTGAGTAACTAAATTACTGATGGCCATGATTTTTTGCCCGCCTATTAATCATGGAGTTTTTTATCAGTTTCTACAGACTGGTGGCGCCACCTATATATTTTTAAATTTGTAGTATTTTTTTTTTCTTTTTGAGATTTTCAAATAAAGCCTCATCTTGTAACAGGGCACAAATCGTAACCACTCGACCTAGAATCTTCATACTTTACATCTAGGGAGGTCCTTGAAAAGTCTTCATGAAATACTGAAATTATACCTATGTTACCCATATCCTATGAGCTTTGTGGCTCGTAAGTACCTCTAAAATAATTTAAAATGTGATACAAAAACTGTGTTTGTTTCTGGAGAACTCCTCTGAGACCCTTGGACTGATCTTTCCGTAACACAGGCATAGTTGTTCCCTCATCTATATAGTTGTGCATTACAAAGACAGGTGGCACCACCTGCAATCTTTTCTGTGCAGTCTGAATCTTTTATATAACAGCCGATATCTCAGGAGTGGCTCAATGTATTGAGCTGAAAATTTGCATGTCCATAGATCTTGGATCTCTCCATCTTGTAATCTCGACTGTTTGCGCCACTCTTAGTGGTTCTATAATGTATTGGGTTGAAATTGTGCACGTTCATAGATCATCGACACCTCCATCTCGTGAAAAAGACTGGTGGTGCCATCTGCAATAATTTTCACATGGCGTCCATCCGTATATTTGCTTTTGGTAAAAATTACTCATACCTCAGGAGTGGTTCAAGGTATTAGTCTGAAATTTGGCATGTCAATCCATCTTGGAAAGTTTTCTCGTAAAAAAGACAGGTGGCGCCACCTACCTTCCCGTTATTGTAAAATAATTAATGCCCTTTTCTAAGGAGTGATTTGCCATTTTGACCTGAAATTGTGCATATCCATAGAACATGGACTCTTCCATCTTGTACTCAAAACTGGTGGTGCCATCTGCAATCATTTTCCGGTGGTGTCCATCCGTACGTGTGTTTTGTGTGGAACTTGCTCATATCTCAGAAGTGGTTCAAGGTATTGGTTTGAAATTTGGCATGTCCATCAATCTTGAAAAATTTGCTCGTAAACTAGTTAGATGGCGCCACTTACCTTCCTAATTCCATAGAATAAATTACTGCTCTTTTCTCAGGACTGATTGGTCGTATGGGCCTGATATGGTGCACATCCATAGATCTTGGACTCCTCCATCTTGTACTAAAGACTGATGGTGCCATCTGCAATGATTTTCCGTTGGTGTCTATCTGTATGTGTGCTTTGGGTGGAAATTGCCCATATCTCCGAAGTTGTTCAAGCTATGGGTCTGAAATTTGCAATATCCATCCTTCTTTGAAAGTTCTCGTAAACCAAAAAGGTGGAGCCAGTTACCTTCCCATTTCCGTAGAATAAATTACTGATCTTTTCTTAGGATTGGTGCACCATATTGGCTATATCCATTTATCTTTGACTCCTCCATGTTGTACTCAAGACTGGAGGCGCCATCTGCAATTGTTTTTCTGTGGTGTCCATCTGTACATTTGCTTTGGGTGAAAATTGCTCATATCTTAGGAATGGTTCAAGGTATTGGTTGAAATTTGGCATGTCATCCGTTTTGGAGAGTTTTCATCAGTTCCTGTACACTGGTGGTGCCACCTGTATTTTTTTTCAATTATTTAGGCATTTTTCTCTATTTATGAGACCTTCAAATGAAGTGGTCACCTGTTAACATGGCACAAACCGTACTCTGCTGAACCTAGAATCTTCATCAAGGGAGACTAATGAAAAATCCCTTTAGAAACCTGAAATTAGGGTCTCTGTTACCCATATTCTCCGAGCTATAGAGCTATATATATACCCCCAAGAATAATTAAAAATTTGATACAAACAAAAGCTCCAGTATCTGAATAACTAATGCATTGATAGCCATGATTTTTTGGATATATATTGATCATGGAGTGTTTCAACAGTTCCTGCAGACTGGTGGCACTACATGTATTTTTTTTTTTTATTTTTTACGCATTTTTTCTATTCATGAGACCTTCAAATGAAGTTGTCTTCTGTTCAAAAGCCCACTGAAACTCATTTCTAAGGACTCTTCACAAATACAAGATTTGTTTGCGCTCTGGCAGTCATTTTGCTCATTGTTCAACATTCCTTGAATTCAGCTGAGCGTCATGGTCCATGGGCCACTAGTAAGTGGGAATGTGTCTGATGGTCGTCATTGTTCAGGTTCAAAGAATTTGCATTGTTCTTATAAAATTAATCACAAATCATGAGTTCTGATAGGAGCAAGATGAGAATACAATGGTGAATTTTACTGTTTACGGTACTTAACACACTGGATGTCGGTCGAATCCGGCAATTTGTACCAGTTAGGATACAGTCAAATCTAAGCTGAGGAAAAGACAAGATTAATTCCTATTTTTGACATCGCTTTTTAATACGTGTATTTTGATTTTCATCTAAATTTTAAAAAAAAATGGTTATGATGTTGTCCATTACGAAAGTCCATAAGAAGAGGCTTTATATAGTTACTATAATTTTAAGGCCATGTGGCGAGATATCCTCTTTTTTCCCCAAGTGTGTAGTTCCAATGAAGGAATGTTAAAGTCATTATCTCCATTATTTCCATGTCGCCACAATCAATCAGTTGCTGTGTGGCAACATTAAATCCATCATTGCCACTGAATCATCCATTTGCATATCGATTTGAAAGAACTGAAAGGCAGCAATACGCATTTGCCCTTCATTGAACATGACCTGACATATGTCAACTTTATTTATATTTATTTACAGGCGATGTTTACCTGTACGTAGTTAATCACCTGGCTGGCTATGATAACATAGAGAAGTTCAGATATAACGATAAAAATGAAACTCTGGACTACATCAAAAGCTTTCACGATGAAAACATGAGACGGTGAGTAGTTCTTGAAATAGAGTCACCTTAGATATTTCAATATATCGTCGAGAAGGAACTAGCTACTGATCTGATATAAGCTTATGAAGTATGTATAAAAACCTTATCACAGGTAACGTCGCAGGAAACCCCAACGATCAGTTAAAGCTGTGGACAGATTGCGTTGCCAGTGTTTGACATAATTCTTACTGTAGGACACATTTTCTTGCCTGAATCGTTTGTTAGGGAAACACATGTTCCTTTGACATTTGTATTTAAAGCATTAAACAATTGCTCCAACCATTTGATTATGTCGCATAACTTTTGGTAGCTCTTTGTTCTCGAGGGTTTAAAAGTCGGTCGCTTTATTCGGGAAAGTAAAATTATCGCGAAAATAAAACCGTCATTAATTTGACGTTCTTGCTGCACAGATAACACAAATAATTATGTTGTTGCCTCATTTGAAAGTTATATGGGTTAATCAAAAGACAAACAGATCGATATTAAGAAATCAATCAGATCTTCAATACTATCCATTAATCAAATATTTATATCATAACATTTTAATTATATTATTTGTTTAATATTTGCTAATAATGATAAACAATCCCCATTGTTCGATCTTAGACCAGGGTCCTTCGGTAACTGTTAAGATTTTGCTCACTTAATAAATATTTTTATTAATTTATATGCCTTCTGTCGGTTACTCTTCGGGAATATCACGAAAAGGAAACCGTCATTAGAAAAAAAAATAAAAGAAACGAGTTATTCGCGAAAAAAATAACCCGGTGAATATGAAGCCAACCACATAAAAGGATAATTCCTGAAGTGAATGCACAATATAAACAAGAGTTTTTCGTGATAAGGCCAGGAGTCTTAGAATTAGCATTTCACGTACAGAAAATAGCAATATGTTTCTTTGACTTTAACATCCACCAGTGTTCAGTAATAATGCAATACCATCGAAATGTTGAGATATCCTAGTGCAAAACGACGTACCAAAAAAGATGTCTTGCTCTAGTTGTGTGTGCTCATGGTGGATAGTCCTAATACGAACCACGAAAATATTCTCATGTGAAAAACAATACTTATCTCGACGTACCTCCGGATGAAGAGGACTTTCCCGGAACAAGTGCTTAAGATTAATCCTTTACGCTTATTTAGTACATTCTTCTATTGCTAAAATCTTCTATGTATATGAAAGATATTCATATTGGTGAAAATAATCATTAAAACATTTTGGGTGAATAAATTTATGTTGTGTTCAGAGTAAACGACGTGGTCATTGTGGGCTATGACCAATTTTTCTACACAAACTTTTTCTACTACACGATGGGTCTCGGGCTGAAACTTGAGATGATGTTGGGCATGGCGTGGGGTTCTGTCGTGTATTTTGATGGTCAGAACTCCAAGATTGTTCAGTCTGGAAAATTTGGTCCAAATGGTATCAATGTCTCACCCGACAGGAGGTACGAAATATTATATTACATCAAAGGAAAAAAAATACTTTGTTATTTTTACATTGGTTTTGACAAAAGGCGTCACTTTTCTGAAAAAAATGAACTTCGTACAAAGTAACTGTTAAACTTGCCATCTTTTTCTAGAGTTGACGAAAATAATTAAACTCAAGATATCTTGTATATAAAAAATGATTAAACAAATGCTATTTTTTCTTATATGCATTATATTATTCCCGCTATTGTTCATACACACACCTATTGTATTGGCATTGTTGATTTGGTTTAAGCTAAATGTGTTGCATAACGTACTATTGCAGATTTGTCTATGTAGCTTATCCATCCCTAAAAATGATGGAGGTCAACAAACGGAATAAGGATAATTCTTTCACGCTACATGAGGTGAGGTTACAAAAAGTGTTTAAATAAAACATTTCAATATAAATGATTACTGGATCAAGAAGGCCTTGGTTGCTGTAACGGATATGGGCAAGGGTATTGTTAGGGAAGTTTCAGGGAGACAAGTTCACTTCTTATTATATTGTTGATTTAATCATATATTTTGCAATGAAAGTACAATAAAATAACAAAGGCACGGAAGCTATACGTTCATCAAAAATCCCTTTGTCGTTCAGTTTCAGCCATTCATCTGTTAATTTGTTTTTTTTTTTGTATGAATGTTTATCTAAAAGCATAAAGATACATCAAATAATGATTTTATTTAAAAGGTAAACAGTTTAATAATTTTTGTTTGTATGTTAGTAACCTTTGAAGATTCGAGGCGTCATGTTGTGGAGGAATATGCTAAGAGTACACTATTAGGAAGAGTTTTGCATTCGTCTATGGATATTAGACAATATATATCAGAAGATGTGAAAGGTAATTATCAATTTCACCTTTTCCGCAGACGATTCCGTTGCACACTGTTGTTGATAACATCGACGTGGACCCCGTGAAAGGAGATCTGTACCTGGGCTGTCATCCCATCTTTTGGCGCATTATGATGTACAACCAAGATCCTGTACATCACTCCACCCCCTCACAGGTCAGTATCTATAAGACAATGTACATCACCCTATCCCATAAAAGGTTAGTATCCCGAAAATATTATTGGTCAATATTATTATGAACCTGTTCATTATATTGCTCCTTATACAAGTCCTTGTACGACCCTGTGCGTCTTTAACGTACTCAGAGAACAGTACCTGCACGAAACTGTACATCACTCCTTCCTCTCACTGGCCATTGTCACAAGAATCCTGTACATCAATCAGAAGTCAGTATCTCCTTGACTCTGCACATAACACTGCCTATAAACATATCAATATCTTAAAACCCTGGTACATCTGTTTTGTCTCCTGCTGTCCAGCACATCACAGGCCCTGTACTCAGCCCCATCTACAGGGCAATAGCTCATCCTCAGGACAGTATCTATCCATAACAAGATTTTACAAGTAACATGTAATTATAAGTGTAGGTCAAACATTTGGTATTTTGCTAACTTTCAGAAACAATATAAGGTTCATAATTTTCTTAAAATGGAGCGTATGATCAACATATGTCAAGAGCACCAAAAAAAAAGGATTTTCGAAAAACAAAGCCGTTGTTCCCCTGAACGTTTCATGTCAAGATAACATATGTCCAGATGTTGAACTAGTTCTCATCTCATACAAAGCAACACTCAACCTTCAAAGTCATCCATTGTTGGTCAATACAAACTAATTTTTATTTTTATATTTACAAATATAAATAGTGCTTTGGTTATCTTCATAGAATGTTTAAATATTCCCTATCTGGTCACTCCGTTCAACTTGCCCCCACTATTGGCAATGATACCTTTCATTCTAATTTGTGTAGGATCTTTGGATCAACGGTTGTTTAAAGCAGGCTAATATGTCATCTGAATGATTGTGTTTCAGAAGTAATAAAAATTGACTTACAATAATAGGAAAAACATCTAATACGGTAACCATGAATTGTAACTTTATCAGAGACCAATTACCATTAAACACTCGTTATCATTTTCTATATAAAAAAAATGTGACCAGATTTATGTATTCCGTGTTTGTAGATCCTACGACTCCGAATGAAGGACGGTAAACTGGAAGACATGAAGGAACTCTACGTCAACGACGGCTCCGTCATCTCTGGCAGCAGTATAGGAATCTTCGTGAAGAAACAACTGTTGATAGGCACGATCTTGCAAAAAATGTTACGGTGTAAGGTGGAATATGAAATGTGAGACAATTAAACTGCAGGAAGCATGATAAGAACATTATAGCTTCAAGTGTCAATATTTTTTAAATGACAAGGTGTTCTGTATGTATCTCATAGCCCAACTTAGCATTGTTTCAATGATGACCAAGTTTCTAATGGTCTGTATCAAACAAATTAGTTTTAATGTTAGGAGAAATGCTGATTTCATATGTATAAATTTGTGTTTATATATATATATATATATATATATATATATATATATATATATAAAATACAACGCTAGTCTAGACGCATCTCCGACATATACCTGCATAGTGTATTAGCGTTCAGCAAATCTGCCTTATGATTATGCAAATATAATGAAAAATGTAAAGAATATACTGCATAATAAAAGAGGGTGTTACGTTGGTACTATAATATATCTCGACTCATACGATATGACTATGTATTGTCACAGAAGGTCTGTGACAGCCTCATGGCCTGTGGTGGCCTGAAGTATTTGTAGCGGAATTTAGTTTCATTATACGATATCTCTGCCAGGAAGGTCGAGGTGATTTATTTTTTTTAACAGGGACACCTGGTTTTGAGAGCGTAGCCTTAAACCAATCAGAGAGGGTTATGACTGTGAAAGTTAATTTATATTCATGAGTGTCATGAATCAATTAGGTAACCCAGGAAGTAAGGTTTTTTTCTGCTGAGTGGGGGCAGAGTCGAGATTGCGGCCGAGGGGAGTCGTTCGAGAAAGGCTCCTTAGGCCATCTCATGGGTGGCAGACCGTCGGATGGTTGAGATGTGTACCCCGTACGTCGGTTCGTCTAGGTCCAGCTAAAAGCCAAGTTTGTGGGGAAGCTGGCAACGTATGTCCAAGTTCGGCTGTGAACGAACAGACCGGCGTGAGTATCTTAAGACGTGTCTACTGTGTTCCCATGAAACGTTATGGTCGTCACGCATCGATGATCAAGACTTTGTATGAGCTGTACTCGACAAACTCCTAAAACAGCTCGGTGTTGTGAGCGCTTACAGAAAGTAACCTGTGTGATGTGAACTTGTTTTATTTCTTTACCGGGGACTGCCCACTTGTGGTTGTACGCTATGCGGCGTATGGTGATTTTGTTATGTGACCAAGATGAACATTGGCGGCTTCTAGACCTTGTGCCTGCGGCGTCGGATCAAGGGATTTCTGGATTCCTGACCTACGGGACTCATTCACCTTCGGACTTTTACCTTAATTTTTTCCGTGCTACACTTGTTAATGAATCCCAGTGTACGGGAATGTGTTTGCATTAATTTGTTACTGCAAGAGGATTAGATGCAGGTTAAAGATCTTAACAGTGTAGGTGAGTCCACACATCTGTTATGACTGTTAATCTGTAATATGTCTCGTAATGAAAGGCCTAAATGTTTCACACTGCGTTTATGGGATTTTGAGAGGCTGATTTGAGTGAATTTGAGTGAAGCAAGTCGAGAGCACGACCCAATGACGCCCGTATGAGTACAAATCAATCCCTTTAAAAGAACGCAGGTCTGTCACCACCCATTTCGGTAGAGCATTAGGTTATATGGGAGATAAGCTACAGCAGTTTGCTCATGAGCAGGTCGCGTTAGCTAGAGAGCGTGAATCACAGGAACGGGACGCCCGCGCAAAGGAGCGTGAAGAAGCGGCTAAGTCTCGCGAACACGAGTTAGAGCTAGCGAAAGAGAGACAGCGCGAGCGTGATCATGAGCTAGAGTTAGCGAGGATAGGGAATCGCGGTCGCCAGGATGCGGCAGGCGAAGCTGCTCGTGTCCAGTTTCAAAAGGTGAAGCTGCCTCCTTTTGATGAGTCAGTTGATAGGATCGACGCGTATCTCGATAGATTCGAGAGGCTGGCTACTAGCCAGGAATTTCCACGTGCGAAATGGGCGTTTCAGCTTAGCACCTTGTTGAAGGGTAAAGCCCTTAACATTTTTTCTTTATTGTCGGCGGAGGATGCGTCGTGTTATGATAGTTTAAAAGCAGCCCTTCTAAAAGGATTTCGAATGACAGAGGATGGGTATCGGCATTTATTTCGTTCGAGTTTACCCGGGAAAGGCGAGACGCCTAGTCCGTTTGCCGTCAAACTGAGCGGTTTTCTTGATAACTGGATCAAGTTATCAGGCGTGGAAAAGAGCTTCGATGCTCTGAGAGATTTGATGCTTCGTGAGCAGTTCGTCAACTGCTGCAGCGAAGATTTAGTAGTCTTCCTAAAAGAGAAGAAATGCAAGTCTGTTAATGACATGGCCGATTTGGCAGAGCGCTATACTGATGCACACGGGATCCATAGGTTTACACACCGCAGAAATCATGCGAGTAAGACAAACTCAGCCCCGGTTCAGTCAAAACGGGACCAACCGCAGGGGTCACAGATCGGGAAGAACGGAACTCCTACGCGAAATCCGATGAGGTGTTTTAGATGTAATGAAGTTGGTCACCGGATGGCCGAATGTCGGAAGCCTGCTGCGGAACAGTCTCGTAACACGGAACAGTCTCGTAACACGGAACAGTCTCGTAAGACGGAACAGTCTCGTAAAACGGTAATGCATGCTATGACGCATGATCTAAATGTCGCTGCGAATAAGGATCAACCGGTAGTTGAGAACGCGGATACAGACACCGGTTGTGCGGAATCCCAGGACCAGTTTATGGGAGGCGTTACGCGGATCGGCGATGAGCATGTGTTGCCGATTTCCCAGGGGATCGTCAACGGTTGTCCCAATATTACTGCTCTGCGTGATACCGGGTGTACGTCCGTCGTCGTGCGTAAGGCTTTAGTGCCAGATGGTCAGTACACGGGTGGGCAAGTTAGCTGTCAGTTGGTGAACGGTGCATAGGAGACGTACCCAGTAGCCGTTATTAGTGTTGAGTGTCCATTTTTCTCCGGGAGGACCGAAGCCGCGGTGATAGATAATTTGACCTACGATGTAATCATAGGTAACGTGAGCGGTATCGCGGATAGCGTGGTGGGAGTAAAAGCTTGTCTGAATCCCTCCAACGAGGATGCTGTGCGTTCTCAGGTAGAAACACAATCGGCTTCGGAGATAACCGCAGTGGAGACAAGGGCGGCTAAACGTAGGCGTGAACAGAAGCCACGTGAATTAAAGGTCTCTGAAGCAGTGATAGACATTGGTCCGATTGAGCGATCCGATGTTGTCCACGTATTGGAAGGAAGCCGATGGCGCAGGTTCAGGCCATAGCTCTTTCCATATTAGTAACGGATATCTTGTGCGGGACGTGTACAAGAAAGGAGTAGGAAAGGTGGGTACTCAGGTTGTTGTACCAACCGATCTGAGAAAACATGTCTTATCAGTGGGACATGAGTCCCTCATGTCTGGTCACCAGGGCATGGATCGCACGTATGATCGGATACGTAGCCAGTTCTGGTGGAAGGGGATGTATAGAGACGTAGCCGAATTTTGCCGAACGTGCGACATATGTCAGCGGACTATCCCCAAAGGCAGAGTCGGAACCGTTCCTCTAGGAAAGATGCCTTTGATCCAGGAACCATTCTACCGTGTCGCCGCTGACCTGATCGGACCTATTCTTCCGGTTTCCGAGTCTAACAATCGGTATATTCTTACGATAATGGCCTATGCTACTCGCTGGCCCGAAGCTGTGCCCCTACGGAACATATATACCGTTACCGTAGCAGAGGCCCTGGTAGATATCTACTCAAGGGTAGGTGTACCGGCTGAAATTCTAACAGGCATGGGAAGCCAGTTCACTTCCGAACTTATGCAGGAAGTGGGTAGGCTATTGTCGGTTAAGCAATTGACCACCACCCCTGACCATCCGATGTGTAATGGGATGGTGGAGCGTTTTAATGGAACGCTCAAACTGATGTTAAAGCGCCTGTGTAGCGGTCGACCCAGGGACTGGGATCGTTACATTAATGCGGTACTGTTCGCGTACCGAGAGGTTCCTCAAGAGAGTACGGGATTCTCTCCCTTTGAACTACTCTATGGTCGGCCTATCAGGGGTCCTATTAAGATTTTGCGGGAATTGTGGACCAAAGAAGGAAAAAACGCGGAAGTTAAGACGACGTATCAGTACGTGCTTGATTTAAAAGACAGGCTCTCCGATACTTGTGCGATCGCACGTGATGCGTAAGAGAAATCGGCGGGTCGGAATAAACGTCTGTACGACAGAGGCAAGCGAGTTAGGACCCTGGAAATCGGTGACCAGGTCCTGGTTCTGTTACCTACAGACCATAATAAGCTAATGGTCCAATGGAGAGGCCCATACCCCGTGGTAGGAAAAGTCGGTGACGTAGACTATAGGGTTAAAGTGCGAGGCAAAACTAAGACGTACCACGTAAATCTCCTTAAACAGTATCACGCGAAGCCGGATACCCAGCACCTGTTAGCCTCTGTGTGCGCCGAACCCCTCATCGAGGAGGGATCCCCAGTGACGGAGTCTGAGAATCCGAAACGCGAATTGGTAGAGGCAGTTGCCACGAATGCGTCGAAACAATGCCTTGCACCAAACAAACTCAGACGGTAAGTGATGTACACGTCAGTGATAGGCTCACTGACAAACAGTCCTCGGAAGTGCGTGAGATCTTAGATCAGTATCACACTGTTTTCACGGACGTGCCGAAATGCACTGACATAGCGCAATGTGAAATTCACCTGACGTCTGAAGCGCCTGTTAGGACGAAACCGTACCCGATTCCGCAAGCCGCACGAGAGACGATGCGCCGCGAAATTAGTGACATGTTGGAACTCGGCATCATTGAAAGGTCGAATTCGAAACATGCAGCTCCATGTATCATGTTAACAAAGCCAGATGGGAAAATCCGGTTTGTCATTGACTTCCGCAAGATGAATAAATGTGTCATATTTGACCCGGAACCCATGCCAAACCCCGAGACGCTATTCTTAGATTTGGCCGGTAGCAAGTATTTCACGAAAATTGACTTGACAAAGGGGTATTTGCAAATCCCGATATCTCCAGGTTCACGTGATAAGACGGCATTCGTAACACCGGACGGTCATTATCAGTTCCGTGTCCTTCCGTTTGGGTTAGTGACAGCTGGGGCCGTATTTACAAGAATGATGCGGAAGGTCTTGGCAGGGGTCCCGAATGTGATGTCCTACATTGATGACATCTTGGTTCATACCAAAACGTGGGAGGAACACCTACACGCGTTACAGACCGTTTTAGCTCGGTTAATGGAAGCCAAACTCGCGGCAAAATCTAGCAAAACCTTCGTAGGTTATTCGAACCTAGAATTTCTAGGACATCAAGTAGGAGCAGGACGCTTAGCCACCAATCCCGAGCTTCTAAAAAATATCCAGGGAACAGAAAGACCAGGTACTAAGAAGGCATTAAGAGCATTTCTGGGTCTGACGGGCTACTATAGGCGATTTGTCCCAAACTATGCGGAAGTAGCCGCACCGCTAACTGACCTAACGCGTAAAGGGCAGCCCAACAGACTGGTCTGGGGAGACCCACAGGAAAACGCATATAGGGCGTTAAACGCAGCCTGGCTAATCCCCCAATATTCATGCTGCCAGATTTTGATAAACCCTTCGTAGTGCGATGCGATGCGTCAGATGTAGGACTAGGCAGCATGTTACTTCAGGAGCATCAGGGACTCTTACATCTGGTCGCATATGCTAGCCGGAAGTTGTTGCCCAGAGAACAAAATTATTCGACAATCGAACGAGAATGCTTAGCAATAGTGTACTCAGTTCAAAAGTTTGATGTGTACCTAGCGGGCAGAAAATTTACTGTCCAGACCGACCATAAGCCCTTGAGCTGTATTGAAACTTCAAAGTGTCATAACAAAAGAGTTCTTCGATGGGCTCTTGTGCTGCAAGAGTACAGGTTTGACATTGAGCCAGTCAAAGGTCAGCTGAACTGTGGTCCCGATTTTTTTTGTAGAGTTTCTGGTAGTTAAACCTAGAATTTAGACCATAGTTCAACTTTGAGTTGCTTATTAGATAAAAACATAATTACTGTGTAATTATGGTATTTATTTAAAGGGGGAAGTATGGCGAGCGTGCCAGGATTCGAACCTGGAATCTTCAGAACCATAGTGATTACCAAAATCACGCGAATCAATAGGTTACAAACGCGGAAACCGCAACACAAGTCACCCTATTTATACCCGAGTGTCACCGCGACACAAGCTTAACAGTTTTATTCAACACGAAACCATCCGTGTCTCAACACCGACAAACCGACGGACGCCTGGTCCGAAATAAAGTCCCTAAACCGTCAACGCCACCACACTGTTACGCACTACGCACTTATGATCCCGAAGACAACTCGCGGGGTGTGAACGAAGCCTAAATACAACGCAATCACGACAATACTCAGTAATAAACCGAATCAAGCTAGTATACACGGTTACTGAACAGGAACCCGAGAAAAAACGGCGAGCGAAACGAGAATACCTTGCAATATGTCAGCAGTGTATTACCTCTAGACAAAAGACGGGGGGGTGGGCAACTCACCTCGTGCTGCAGGATCCAGGTAAGCAAAACTGTTAAGTGTAGGTCCCCAATAACTAAGGATTTTTAGAGCCTGTCAAGTTATACTAGTTACCCGTAAATGATACAGAACTAATGTAATTACACATTATAACCACCATCATTTACAACGATAAACCGACTGAGCGTGTTTCAGATAAGCAAGTGAAACGTGAGCACAGGTAAGAAAGTAGCAGTTAATCTGAAAGTACAGAGTACAAATCGAGGGTCTGGGCACCAATAATGTCACACGAAAGGGGTGGTGACAGACCTGTGTTCTTTTAAAGGGATTAATTTGTACTCATACGGGCGTCAGTGGGTCGTGCTCTCGACTTGCTTCACTCAAATTCACTCAAATCAGCCTCTCAAAATCCCTTAAACGCAGTGTGAAACATTTAAGACTTTCATTACGAGACATTTTACAGATAAACAGTCATAACAGATGTGTGGACTCACCTACACTGTTAAGATCTTTAACCTGCATCTAATCCTCTTGCAGTAACAAATTAATGTAAACACATTCCCGTACACTGGGATTCATTAACAAGTGTAGCACGGAAAAAATTAAGGTAAAAGTCCGAAGGTGAATGAGTCCCGTAGGTCAGGAATCCAGAAATCCCTTGATCCGACGCCGCAGGCACAAGGTCTAGAAGCCGCCAATGTTCATCTTGGTCACATAACAAAATCACCATACGCCGCATAGCGTACAACCACAAGTGGGCAGTCCCCGGTAAAGAAATAAAACAAGTTCACATCACACAGGTTACTTTCTGTAAGCGCTCACAACACCGAGCTGTTTTAGGAGTTTGTCGAGTACAGCTCATACAAAGTCTTGATCATCGATGCGTGACGACCATAACGTTTCATGGGAACACAGTAGACACGTCTTAAGATACTCACGCCGGTCTGTTCGTTCACAGCCGAACTTGGACATACGTTGCCAGCTTCCCCACAAACTTGGCTTTTAGCTGGACCTAGACGAACCGACGTACGGGGTACACATCTCAACCATCCGACGGTCTGCCACCCATGAGATGGCCTAAGGAGCCTTTCTCTAACGACTCCCCTCGGCCGCAATCTCGACTCTGCCCCCACTCAGCAGAAAAAAACCTTACTTCCTGGGTTACCTAATTGATTCATGACACTCATGGATATAAATTAACTTTCACAGTCATAACCCTCTCTGATTGGTTTATGGCTACGCTCTCAAAACCAGGTGTCCCTGTAAAAAAAATAAATCACCTCGACCTTCCTGGCAGAGATATCGAATAATGAAACTAAATTCCGCTACAAATACTTCAGGCCACCACAGGCCATGAGGCTGTCACAGACCTTCTGTGACATGTATCTTGTCTTTTTATACTAGACATAAATATTTATATAACTTGACAATACATATATACATATATACATACAATATGTTTATATTGTTTACATTATGAGACCCTAAAAATCTGCGAATCACCCTAAACTCGACAGGCTCCATGGGTATTTCTCTTCATTTTCCGCCATTTCTTTTTTCTAAGAGAAACAATGGGTAAATTCGCGGTATCCATCATTTCACTGTATTCTATATGCTTAAGTTCTAATCATCGTCAAACAACCTTGGTTTAATTTAGCTTTAGAATTCATATTAATTATAATTTTAGACACAGTGATATATTTAGAATCCTTAGAATATTCTCTATCAGATGAGATATATTTAAAAAGTGTAACGGTTTCCACTTTGAAAATTTAAAACTTGAAATGATTTAAATTTTTTTTTTTAATTGGATATATCTAAAAATTGGCATAGGGTATGTATGTGGATAGAGTATCATTTGAAACTACATACAAATATCTCCGGGCTTTTTTTTGTTATATATTTATTGTCTTTTTTTTTCATAATGAATTTTAAATTTAAAAAAAAATGTGTGATGTTAACAATACTTATTTCGTTTAAATAACGTACTTCTTCTACACTAAAAACGATATAGGAAAAAGAAAAAACTCATTTGAGAATACTTGTTTATTAACCGATATGCAAAATGTGAAGACTCCATATTCGATGGTTTTTGAGAAATATTGCTCTAAAGACCGTACAGTCTCCTGAAATACTGTTTTATGAAAACGGCCAAAAACTGTTTGGGAAGAGAAATTTTGTTTTGAGTGGAAAACAGGGATATAAGCGCAAGTGAAAGTTGTATTATTTCACTTAATGTTCCGATGAGAATCGATTTCAGTATATAAATTATAAAAATTTAATAGTTTGTCAATGTTAAAAAGGATTTTATTAGGCATCATGACAACTGGAGAACTGTCAAACTAAAGAAGGCGGAGCTTACTGGTCCGAGGGGTCGGTCATCGGTAATCAGGTAATGGGCTACCGCGCCGGGGCACGCGTCAGGTGTGAAGTGACTGATAAGAACGATCACTCTGTTTACTCTGCACTCTCATTCAGACCACCATATACCCTGATCCAATTAACAGCTTGTCTCTCCCTCTCACAATTATATATGAGACACTACATAGCTAGCAGCAACACATATCTCTCTCTCTCTCATTAGATTTATTTACACCAGATTTATTTACGCGCTAAATCGTGCTGCGGCCGCTCTTCCTTTACCGATCGCTCTCAAAGCTAAGACTCCGGCGCGGTTCACTTTGCAAAATTTGTGAGCAGGCGACGTGGAGGTATAACTTGGTGCCGCATTCCTCTCACAAAATTCATTCATGCAACGCAGTCCCATATTGCTGCACGACCCTCGGCTTTCATCTACATCCTCCACTAACGACACGGGAAACTTGTGATCAGCAGTATGTGACTGTCTCTCGTTCAAATAGCGAATTTTATCTTCGTCCATTCTACTCTTATTTTCTTGACCCATTACGTTCAGTTTGAAGATAGTGTATATTATAGAAGAGGGGACGATGTATTCGGTAATGGTTTTGGCGAAGAAATGATGGACCCTGGGAGAAAATGTTATAGTGTATAACAGGGTCAATATTACAGAAATAACAATCGGTAATTTCATATTTCTGGGTATATTCTTGGTGCCAGGACCATTATTGGGTGACACTTACATATTTTAGGGCAGTGACATAGACATTATTCGGCGACTGGAGGAGTACGATGTACAGTTTACTTCTGGGTTAGGCGTATAGGGGGGAGTGTTTGTATTAATTAGTAAGTGTGCCAATTAGTAAGTGCCAGTAATAAAATAAGCTCTTTCCCGCCTGACTGACCGCGACTTCCCCAGGCTGTCAATCAACCATTTGCCTAATACCGCGAGCGCATGGTTAACCAATAAGCAACTTCCACGCTGCTCACTCTCGCCGAGCTGACAGTTGGTCCTGTTTGCACCCCACGTGGGGTTGACATTTGGATTAAAATACTTATTTTTCTAATTGATACAATATAACCTCAGGAACGTGTTTTTGTGAAAAGATAGATATGGCAAACATCTATAAAACAAGATGTTTTTCAGAAAAATGTAATTTTTGTGATTTTTGACGATGATCAGACCTTAAGTATAGGAGGACGACTTGGCATGAATACATTGCAGCTTCAGTAGCAAACGAACAATCGCTACAATGGCTGACGTTTCTCTTGTTGCGCAATCCCGTGAAAAGTGTATCATTAATATATGACCCTGAGCAAAAATTTTTGTTCAGCCTTGCAAAGAAAAAAAGGTGGTATTGCAACAATTGATAGGGTCACATTCGCCATACCAACAAGCTAAGCAGCTTAATTTCACAGTCACTATTGTAAAGACATGGCAAAATACAAGTACATGTGGTCTGATGCAGAGATGTTTCTTAGTTAAAGGCGCATATATATTCGCTGAGTTTAATTTTGGAAATGACATGGGGCTTTTTTATTAACAGACAGACCTATTACTGCAAATACATAACAAACCATAAGCACATGTCGAATATGTATGAGTTAATCTGACTGCACAAGATCTTATAGGATTTTTAGTTGTCATTTTTAGCCATATGCGACTGACTCAAGTTTTATTTCTTATGAAATTGACCAATAAACGACAGCAGCCATACTATCATGCCATGCCTACATAATTTTATTTGACAACATGAGGCGACTCATGCAGTGCACATAGAGGATGCCGCCAATTTAACATTCACCTTCCAAGATCTTTACCAAAATATTGTGCCCATTTTTCCAATAATTCACCATGATTTGCAATATGCGGCAAGCCTGAAAAGGGCAACCATAAAGTGCATATTTTGGTTGTTCGAGTTGTGTGATCCACAAGAAGGAGTCGATAAAATTACAAGGATGGACAGGCCGGAATGATCAGAAAGGAAGTCGGATTGAACTAACAGGTATAAGTATTCGTGTTATAATACAAGTGTTTCATTTTACAATAAAACTACATGATAATACGTCATCTGCCCATTCATGATGATTTCACATGCAGCGTTAGATACTGCATAAGGTATTAGATAAGGGTATTTATAATATTTAAGATTTGGTTTCATATAAGACTAGGAGCATTATAACATTTATTCAATCACTACAGCGTCTAAGGGATACCCATCATACACATCAATTGGTCACTCTTTCTCCCCTCTTTCTCCCGTGAAAAGGAAGTATCTATCTATCTATCTATCTATCTATCATGCTACCTATCTATCTATCTTATAATATATATATATATATATATATATATAGAGAGAGAGAGAGAGAGAGAGGGAGAGAGAGAGAGAGTGAGAGAAAGTCTTTCATATATTCTTTAACATGTTGAAACATATATGTGCATGGTTGTGTTTCCATTAAGATTAAATTTCAGGGAAATAAACCTTGAATTGCAAGACACGTTACAATTATCTACCGTCAAAACAAGAGAAACAGTTGTAACAGCATAATACAAATTTAGCATTGATAGAAACTATATACAATATTGCAAACACTTGAACTCAGTAGTCATTAATTTGAAATGTCTTATTTATAATTCAACTTCTTATTTGCTAGTCTCTCGCGAGAAATTCAGAGATAGTCACGGTCCAAGGAATAGATCTATATTTATAACTTCTTGCAGATGAAAGAAAAAAAATGAACTATATCTTGAAAGACCTGTTTTATCATGCAGTAAAATTATTTCACATGCAAATATTTAACGTTGAGAATAAGAGGCAAAGTGCGTGGGTTTGGGAAGGCCCCTTGTATTTAATCCTTTGAATTTATGATATATGCTCGAATGCGATTGTCGTCATTGATAATAGACAAAACAACGCCTACCTATCCCATTAACCAAATCTTTTATCATAGAGTTACACATAAATGCCATATCCAGAAATGTACCGTTATCGTGTCCGTTCGTAGATCCTACATACCCTATTTGCAGAGGGTATCTATAAAGAATTATATATGGTGATATGCGTGATTTCCAAGTATCACAATACCTTGCTGAAGAACTTTAACAATGGTGATTTTTTTATAACGGATGGACATAATTGCTTTTTAGCAATTTTTGGTAGTCAAGGTAAAAAAATCTTTAAATACCTTGTTAATATTTTTTTAACAGAAGTTAAGTTTGTTAATTTTAGCATACATAGTGTCATATGTTTCATTATATCGACGCACCTTTAAATACTATGCATACAAATAGCAATTGTAAAATATGAATATTTTTAACGAGAAGAAAAAGCTTTATCTATATATCAATTACTGAAGCTAGTCTGCAAAAGTCGATTTATTCAATCACAGGATATTCAAATCCATCATCTCGGAGATAGGAGAGAAACAGACAGACAGACAGAAAAGAGACAGAGAGGAGAAGGGAGCGGATACATCGTATAGTCTTTTTAGCGTTATAGTTTTATTGATGATGAACAGTTAAATTTAAGATAAAAATTTAAACCCTATTTATTCACATGGACTTGTAGAAATAGTTATAATAACTACTGAATGCGCTCTCCATGGCTCAGATGGTGGCGTGTGGTAGTGTATAGATGGGAAGGAAACCGGAGAACCCCGGAGAAAACCCCACTCTCAGAGCAACGCCCAGAATCTAACCCGGGTTTCCTGCGAAGAGATCGAAGCAGAGCGGAAGAGACGAACCAAATTCAGACCGGATTCAAGTCAGATCCGATGCACTAGCATTATCGGGCCGTTTAAGAATGTGGGATCATTCTGGACCAAGCCCTGAGTGACCCTGGTCATATGAACATTTGCTGATATTTTATAAACGGTCCAGACCAGTCCTTTTGGGTCTGTCTATGTCCTTTATGATTGTGACGGTTTAAAGATTGGTTGACTTGATACGATCGGGAGTTTATTATTGACCATTGAGGGCAGTTCTCCACATAATCTGACAGGTGTACAAAATGGAAGATGATTGTCACACCATATACGCAGCGTACATACATTTCCCTGGAACTGCCATGCAAAAGTCCAGACATTTCCTGAGGTATCAAAAGAAAGAGGTTTTATTCCGAACGCTTTTCCGAACGAATTGCTTTCGCTCACTGTTGACTGGTTCCTCTCTTACAAACACTTATTTTGCCCGCCGTAAACTGAGTACAAATACAATACATCAAAGTATTCCTACGCCATGATCGGCAAATATATATCTACCTCAAGGACTAATAAACGTCCTAACGCAGAACTCGACCTACAGCCCATCTCACGCACATCTACATCTCACGATACGTCGTTTGCAGAACAATTCCACTCTAACTCGCCCCAGGGCTTTGAAGCCGGCTTTTATATATAGCTGTTGAAAAGAACTTTCAAAGAGGTCTAGTCGACGAATGTTCTATAGACATCTCTGCATGGAAATTACCAGCTAAGTGAGATTATTGTGTGGGAGTGATATGGCGCAAAATCCGCAAAATTATATTTATGAAAAAAGTCCCAATTGGTTTTGAATCATACTCTGTCAGTTTTGAATCCATCATACAAAGTGTAATGTTCCTATAAAACGTTTGTGTTATTATCTCTGGTCCAGAAAAATCGAACTGGCTTGTCAATCATCGAACCCATCAAACCTCTCAAAACATCATAAATGGCCACCAGGATGTGAACTTATGAAGGTTTGTGATATGCGAGTTATATTTTGTCTAGTTCAGCAATCAGACAGACCATATCCTGAAATACCCCAATTATCGCCCACTGCACTACCATCGTGATTCCACAGATCTTTAGGTGTTCTTCACCTGATCAACCAAGGCGATGAATCTACCTAGTTTTGCTAAATTTGAGCTACAGCCGTGAGGGACCCCTCCTATACGCTTTGCAAAGTACTGTGAACATCTTGATAACAAGTATGCAATCAGGAATGTAACAGGCCCCGGTAAAAAAAAGGCAATGTTACTGCATTACGTTGGAGAGGATGTATGTGATATATTTGACTTTTTGACCATATCAGAGTCAGCAGAAGATGTATACCAAGCTTCTATGAAACCCATAGCAGATCAACTAGATCCACAAAAATGTGCTGAACATCATGTGTTTATGTTTAGAAAATAATGTTAAAGATCAGATGAGACAGCGAGTTCCATACTTGCCTTCAATTAATTGCAAAAAAAGTGTTACATTTACAAAGCTACATCATCAAACAGAAAACAAGACAAAGACAAAGAAAAAAAATACCCACATTATGGACAGTGTCCAGCTCAAGGTCAGAGTTGCAAAAACTGTAATAAATGTAACTTTTTTGCGCGAGTATGTCGCAGTAAACCTGCCGTACCTAACTATAAAAGAACTCAGAGTTCAAAACACAATACCAGAGCTATTCAAACTGTATCAGTTAATGAATGTGATGATGATAATGGTGATCATAAATCTGATGATGATGCTCCTGTTCCAGATGGCTACACATTTAATATTCGAAAACAGCATACCTACCATACAGACAAACCAGTCTGTGTCATTATATCTGGTACCCCGGTTAATATCATGACTGATTCTCGTACCACAGTGAAATTAATATTACAGAAATCAAACACAAGGCATATATGTCAACAAAGCCATTACAGTTATGTTGCAAGTTTAAAACAGAATTCAGTTATGTTGAGATATCATCAAGAGAGACTGTCTTTGTAGTAAAGAAGAACAGTTACTCGCTCCTAAGCTGGCGAACCTCACAAGAGCTAAAACTCATCCAAGTTACAAACATGATTATAGAATCAGACTCCTGCACTATTCCTGAACTTTGAAAGGAATTTCAATCTGTTACTTGCGGGATAGGTGTTTGTAAAGGGAATCTAGTGATAATACGTGTAGACCCTAATGTGCGACCACATCGGCGTATACCTTTCCATGTAAGGAGACAAGTCGAAGAGAAACTCTTGCAGCTCGAAAAGGATGACATAATCGAAAGAGCCGAGCCGAAGGGCCAACACCATGGATTTTTCCAATTGTGACAGTGCCCAAACCGAAAAACCCGGAAGACATACGAATTAGCGTTTATATCCGGGCTGTCAATCAGGCACCGACATAACGACTTTAGACGTTATCATCTCAGACCTCAATGGATGAACAGTGTTCAATAAATTAGACCTTAATCAGTGATACCACCAGATTTTATTTAATCTTGATTTGCGTCAGCTGACAACCTTCTCGACTCATATCGGTTTGTTGCGATACAAAAGGTTGAATATTGGTATGTCTTGCTCAGCTGAAATATTCTAACAGAAAGTTAGTGATGTCAGGCGTTCGCAATATCAGCGACGACATCTTTGTAGGTGGTGTTGATCAGGCAGAGCTTGATACCAGACTCCTTCAAGTGCTTCGTCGTTTGCAAGAAAACAATCTGACGATTAACCTCCCGAATCGTTCATTTCGCGTATCTAGTATGCTTTTCTTTGGACACACATGTTCCCATGTGGGGTGACATTTGGATTAAAATACTTATTTTTCTAATTGATACAATATAACCTCAGGAACGTGTTTTTGTGAAAAGATAGATATGGCAAACATCTATAAAACAAGATTTTTTCAGAAAAATGTAATTTTCGTGATTTTTGACGATGATCAGACCTTAAGTATAGGAGGACGACTTGGCATGAATACATTGCAGCTTCAGTAGCAAACGAACAATCGCTACAATGGCTGACGTTTCTCTTGGTGCGCAATCCCGTGAAAAGTGTATCATTAATATATGACCCTGAGCAAAAATTTTTGTTCAGCCTTGCAAAGAAAAAAAGGTGGTATTGCAACAATTGATAGGGTCACATTCGCCATACCAACAAGCTAAGCAGCTTAATTTCACAGTCACTATTGTAAAGACATGGCAAAATACAAGTACATGTGGTCTGATGCAGAGATGTTTCTTAGTTAAAGGCTCATATATATTCGCTGAGTTTAATTTTGGAAATGACATGGGGCTTTTTTCTTAACAGACAGACCTATTACTGCAAATACATAACAAACCATAAGCACATGTCTAATATGTATGAGTTAATATGACTGCACAAGATCTTATAGAATTTTTAGTTGGCATATTTGGCCATATGCGACTGACTCAAGTTTTATTTCTTATGAAATTGACCAATAAACGACAGCAGCCATACTATCATGCCATGCCTACATAATTTTATTTGACAACATGAGGCGACTCATGCAGGGCACATAGAGGATGCCGCCAATTTAACATTCACCTTGCAAGATCTTTACCAAAATATTGTGCCCATTTTTCCAATAATTCACCATGATTTGCCATATGCGACAAGCCTGAAAAGGGCAACCATAAAGTGCATATTTTGGTTGTTCGAGTTGTTCGATCAACAAGAAGGAGTCGATAAAATTACAAGGATGGACAGGCCGGAATGATCAGAAAGGAAGTCGGATTGAACTAACAGGTATAAGTATTCGTGTTATAATACAAGTGTTTCATTTTACATTAAAACTACATGATAATACGTCACCTGCCCATTCATGATGATTTAACATGCAGCGTTAGATACTGCATAAGGTATTAGATAAGGGTAATTATAATATTTAAGATTTGGTTTCATATAAGACTAGGAGCATTATAACATTTATTCAATCACTACAGCGTCTAAGGGATACCCATCATACACATCAATTGGTCACTCTTTCTCCCCTCTTTCTCCCGTGAAAAGGAAGTATCTATCTATCTATCTATCTATCTATCATGCTACCTATCTATCTATCTTATAATAGATATATATATATATATATAGAGAGAGAGAGAGAGAGAGAGAGAGAGAGAGAGACAGATCGAGAGAGAGAGAGAGAGAGAGAGAGAGTGAGAGAAAGACTTTCATATATTCTTTAACATGTTGAAACATAGATGTGCATGGTTGTGTTTCCATTAAGATTGAATTAAGGGAAATAAACCTTGAATTGCAAGACACGTTACAATTATCTACCGTCAAAACAAGAGAAACAGTTGTCACAGCATAATACAAGTTTAGCATTGATAGAAACTATATACAATATTGCAAACACTTGAACTCAGTAGTCATTTATTTGAAATGTCTTATTCATAATTCAACTTCTTATTTGCTAGTCTCTCGCGAGAAATTCAGAGATAGTCACGGTCCAAGGAATAGATCTCTATTTATAACTTCTTGCAGATGAAAGAAAAAACAATAATGAACTATATCTTGAAAGACCTGTTTTATCATGCAGTAAAATTATTTCACATGCAAACATTTAACGTTGAGAATAAGAGGCAAAGTGCGTGGGTTTGGGAAGGCCCCTTGTATTTAATCCTTTGAATTTATGATATATGCTCGAATGCGATTGTCGTCATTGATAATAGACAAAACAACGCCTACCTATCCCATTAACCAAATCTTTTATCATAGAGTTACACATAAATGCCATATCCAGAAATGTACCGTTATCGTGTCCCTTCGTAGATCCTACATACCCTATTTGCAGAGGGTATCTATAAAGAATTTTATATGGTGATATGCGTGATTTCCCAGTATCAAAATACCTTTCTGAAGAACTTTAACAATGGCGATTTTTTTTATAACGGATGGACATAATTGCTTTTTAGCAATTTTTGGTAGTCAAGGTAAAAAAATCTTTAAATACCTTGTTAATACTTTTTTTTAACAAAAGTTAAGTTTGTTAATTTTAGCATACATTGTGTCATATGTTTCATTATATCGACGCACCTTTAAATATTATGCATACAAATAGCAATTGTAAAATATTAATATTTTTAACGAGAAAAAAATGCTTTATCTATATATCAATTACTGAAGATAGTCTGCAAAAGTCGATTTATTCAATCACAGGATATTCAAATCCATCATCTCGGAGATAGGAGAGAAACAGACAGACAGACAGAAAAGAGACAGAGAGGAGAAGGGAGCGGATACATCGTATAGTCTTTTTAGCGTTATAGTTTTATTGATGATGAACAGTTAAATTTAAGATAAAAATTTTAACCCTATTTATTCACATGGACTTGTAGAAATAGTTATAATAACTACTGAATGCGCTCTCCATGGCTCAGATGGTGGCGTCTGGTAGTGTATAGATGGGAAGGAAACCGGAGAACCCCGGAGAAAACCCCACTCTCGGAGCAACGCCCAGGATCTAACCCGGGTTTCCTGCGAAGAGATCGAAGCAGAGCGGAAGAGACGAACCAAATTCAGACCGGATTCAAGTCAGATCCGATGCACTAGCATTATCGGGCCGTTTAAGAATATGGGATCATTCTGGACCAAGCCCTGAGTGACCCTGGCCATATGAACATTTGCTGATATTTTATAAACGGTCCAGACCAGTCCTTTTGGGTCTGTCTATGTCCTTTATGATTGTGATGGTTTAAAGATTGGTTGACTTGATACGATCGGGAGTTTATTATTGACCAATGAGGGCAGTTCTCCACATAATCTGACAGGTGTACAAAATGGAAGATGATTGTCACACCATATACGCAGCGTACATACATTTCCCTGGAACTGCCATGCAAAAGTCCAGACATTTCCTGAGGTATCAAAAGAAAGAGGTTTTATTCCGAGCGCTTTTCCGAACGAATTGCTTTCGCTCACTGTTGACTGGTTCCTCTCTTACAAACACTTATTTTGCCCGCCGTAAACTGAGTACAAATACAATACATCAAAGTATTCCTACGCCATGATCGGCAAATATATATCTACCTCCAGGACTAATAAACGTCCTAACGCAGAACTCGACCTATAGCCCATCTAACGCAAATCTACATCACACGATACGTCGTCTGCAGAACAATTCCACTCTAACTCGCCCCAGGGCTTTGAAGCCGGCTTTTATATATAGCTGTTGAAAAGAACTTTCAAAGAGAGCTAGTCGATGAATGTTCTATAGACATCTCTGCATGGAAATTACCAGCTAAGTGAGATTATTGTTTAGGAGTGATATGGCGCAAAATCCGCAAAATTATATTTATGAAAAAAGTCCCAATTGGTTTTGAATCATACTCTGTCAGTTTTGAATCCATCATACAAAGAGTAATGTTCCTATAAAACGTTTGTGTTATTATCTCTGGCCCAGAAAAATCGAACTGGCTTGTCAATCATCGAACCCATCAAACCTCTAAAAACATCATAAATGGCCACCAGGATGTGATCTTATGACGGTTTATGATATGTGAGTTATATTTTGTCTAGTTCAGCAATCAGACAGACCATATCCTGAAATACCCCAATTATCGCCCACTGCGCTACCATCGTGATTCCACAGATCTTTAGGTGTTTTTCACCTGATCAACCAAGGCGATGAATCTACCTAGTTTTGCTACATTTGAGCTACAGCCGTGAGGGACCGCTCCTATACGCTTTGCAAAGTACTGTGAACATCTTGATAACATGTATGCAATCAGGAATGTAACAGGCCCCGGTAAAAAAAAAGGCAATGTTACTGCATTACGTTGGAGAGGATGTATGTGATATATTTGACTTTTTGACCATATCAGAGTCAGCAGAAGATGTATACCAAGCTTCTATGAAACCCATAGCAGATCAACTAGATCCACAAAAATGTGCTGAACATCATGTGTTTATGTTTAGAAAATAATGTTAAAGATCAGGTGAGACAGCGAGTTCCATACTTGCCTTCAATTAATTGCAAAAAAAGTGTTACATTTACAAAGCTACATCATCAAACAGAAAACAAGACAAAGACAAAGAAAAAAAAATACCCACATTATGGACAGTGTCCAGCTCAAGGTCAGAGTTGCAAAAACTGTAATAAATGTAACTTTTTTTGCGCGAGTATGTCGCAGTAAACCTGCCGTACCTAACTATAAAAGAACTCAGAGTTCAAAACACAATACCAGAGCTATTCAAACTGTATCAGTTAATGAATGTAATGATGATAATGGTGATCATAAATCTGATGATGATGCTCCTGTACCAGATGGCTACATATTTAATATTCGAAAACAGCATACCTACCATACAGACAAACCAGTCTTCTGTGTCATTATATCTGGTACCCCGGTTAATATCATGACTGATTCTCGTACCACAGTGAAATTAATATTACAGAAATCAAACACAAAGCATATATGTCAACAAAGCCATAACAGTTATGTTGCAAGTTTAAAACAGAAATCAGTTATGTTGAGATATCATCAAGAGAGACTGTCTTTGTAGTAAAGAAGAACAGTTACTCGCTCCTAAGCTGGCGAACCTCACAAGAGCTAAACCTCATCCAAGTTACAAACATGATTATAGAATCAGACTCCTGCACTATTCCTGAACTTTGAAAGGAATTTCAATCTGTTACTTGCGGGACAGGTGTTTGTAAAGGGAATCCAGTGATAATACGTGTGGACCCTAATGTGCGACCACATCGGCGTATACCTTTCCATGTAAGGAGACAAGTCGAAGAGAAACTCTTGCAGCTCGAAAAGGATCACATAATCGAAAGAGCCGAAGGGCCAACACCATGGATTTTTCCAATTGTGACAGTGCCCAAATCGAAAAACCCGGAAGACATACGAATTAGCGTTGATATGCGTGCTGTCAATCAGGCACCGACATACCGACTTTAGACGTTATCATCTCAGACCTCAATGGATGCACAGTGTGCAGTAAATTAGACCTTAATCAGTGATTCCACCAGATTTTATTGAATCTTGACTCGCGTCAGCTGACAACCTTCTCGACTCATATCGGTTTGTTGCGATACAAAAGGTTGTATATTGGTATGTCTTGCTCAGCTGAAATATTCTAACAGAAAGTTAGTGATGTCAGGCGTTCGCAATATCAGCGACGACATCTTTGTAGGTGGTGTTGATCAGGCAGAGCTTGATACCAGACTCCTTCATGTGCTTCGTCGTTTGCAAGAAAACAATCTGACGATTAACCTCCCGAATCGTTCATTTCGCGTATCTAGTATGCTTTTCTTTGGACACACATGTTCAACAAGGACGGCATATCCTTCTTAAAAGAAGTCGCATTATTGTACCTACCTCTCTTAAAAATCGAATGGATGACATTGCTCATTCAGTCCATCAAGGCATTGTTAAAACAAAAGCAAGGATGCGAGAGAAGTTTTAGTTTCCCCAAAATGACAAGTTGATCGAATCAAAAGTGTAGTCATGTCTTGCTTGTCAAGTTACCACACCAGTCCATAGCAGAGAACTACTGAAAATGACTGTATTTCTTTATAATCAATTTGATGAGACTAGTATTGACTTTGCTAACAGATAACGGTCCGCCGTTTAATGGGGAGGAGTTTGTTCGATTTGCAAAAATACTAGGATTCCGGTCCCGAATGGTAACCCCCCCCCCCCCCCCCCCCTTGTGGCCTTTTGCTAACGGAGAGGTGGGGAGGTTTGTGAAGACTGTCGAAAAGTCAATAATGGTAAAAAAAAAACAGAAGAAAAGAACTGAAAAAGAAATACAGGCTTTCTTGTGTAATTATAGGACCAAGCCACATACTACTACAAATGTCGCACTTAGCATATTGTTCCTCAAACGTGCAACGAGGAATAAGCTTCCTGAGATCATCAATCTAGATCCGGTGAGTGAAATCATACGCAAACAAGATGCAACCCAAAAACAGATTAATGAAACAGTATGCATACAAGAAAAACTATATTAAACCCAACAACCTACAGATTGGTGACCCGGTACAAGTAAAAGGCCTGTCAGAGCCAGTAAGAGGATACCACCGTATAACCCAGCACCCATGGTTATAACAGATAAAAAGGTACCATGATTACAACCAGTATTGGTGGTGCTCAGGTAATTAGAAATTCTTCTTTCTTTAAAAGATTGCAATACCAGGCCGACGATGATAAGGTTGATAAATATTATTTCTCATTACCAACAATGCAAGAAATGCCGAGCATCGACCCGGAATGGGTTGATCTTCCTTCAGATTCTGACCCTGTACCACCTGTTTCCAGTGCCAAGCCTGTTCCACTCAGAAGGTCAAAACAAGTAAAGGAGATTCCTACCAAATTGAACTTGTAATTAGGTTATTACGCATACTTTAGTGTAAGTCTTATCTTGCTCAGAGAATGATCACACAAACATGACAGTTATTAATTTTATTGGAGTTCATGAAAGGAAAGAACATTTTATAGACTATTTGAAGTAATAAGCATTGCATCACATATGGACAGCTATAACAAGCATTCGGTTATGCTTTCGTTTGTTGAGTAAGTACCCATGGACAATACAAACTCTTCAGAGACCTTTTTTGAAAACCTATGTTTGCATGTTTAGTAATTTCATGACATCTAATTTGTTCGTTTATCGAGTTACCATCTACTGGGAAGAGGATGTAATGTTCCTATAAAAATCCTAGCACTTATTCCGGATTGTTTCAACCAGCAGTGTACATGTGTTACAGCATCTCCTCTTTCCTTCTTGCCCACCCAGCAGAAATGTATCACATGCACCTCGCAGGCTGAAACAATCGCGTAGGTAAACGGTAACCAAGACAGACGACCAACAGACAGGGTCAGAAGTACTCAAAATAAGTGCTATGCAGACCATTGTATGCACTCCCTCCGCTAGATAAATGAAGGCAGAGGCCTGTGGCTCTGCATATAATTCAGGGTGAGAATTGGGTCTGCCCTTGTAGATTATGATTTTTATCTGAGAGGTAACGTTGACTGTTACCCCTAATGGGGCATTGCTGTATTAATTAAAAATGATTTTCGATGTGGCTTGGGAGGGTCAACTTATACTCATGTTGATTTTCTATAGTCTGCTAAATTAACAATGTTTATCTTTTGTCACATGCCTCTGTGCTCGACCTCATTCACAAGAGGATCCAAATGACTATTTATTAAACACTTAAAATATAGGCCCTACATTTATAAAGGACATAATGTAGCTTTATATTTTCAGCATTGTTTAGCATTTTTCATGAACTGAGATGTTTTGCAGTAGAATTATTCACAAGAAAAGTCAAGTCACTGTTCGGACACGGCTGACTAGAGGAAAAACCTTATCAATCTAGTTTTGACAGGTATACGTATTGACGTATTGCTTAATATTTGGCGACATCTGTGGCCAGTTCTAGAAGCTACCATATTCGATAACATGAAACCACCTGTTTTTCTTGGAACAAAATAAAAGTGGAGTAGTGCTTTTGTTAGGTATATTATATGATGCCGAATAGCTTAGAATCTTCAACACGTAAACCATAAAATATATAACGCCTGATAACACAACCCTCTAACCTGTAGTTCTTGTCTTAATAATAAAATGCTGATGTCATATATCGCATGCGCCGGACACTCAACAAGTTTGGAGAATGTAAAAATAAAGGAGATATAGGTAGAGTTGATATTAAGCAAAACTGTACTCATATTAATTCATTTATCCATTTACTCAAGGCTTACCATAAGGGTCTGCATTGCAGCTCCTGTTGATCATTATTTTTTTTTCCAGTAAGTCAAGAAAGCCAGAGGATTATGTGGATAACAAGGATGAAAACTGTACCAAATTTATAATGTACGGTGATACCAAACTTCTATTTTAAAAATATTGGTGGAATTGAAAATATCCATGCAAATTTTGAAACACGCACATTATTGAAAAAGCTACCAGGATTTTATACACATTGTCTCGAATCATGGGCAACATTTACCTCAAGTATACCCGCCAGCGCCTTGAGTGTAGGGTTATATGGAATAACAGACATATATTAGTTGGGTAGAAGACAATCTTTAACAAATACTTGCATGACCTTGGAATAAAGTATGTATTTCAATTATATCATAGCAACGGGTGTAAGAAAGGTCTGATAGAACTATTGCCAGAAGAATGTAAAGCTTATAAAACACAATTTATTCACTGGTTGCCTGTTCAACAAGCTATACCTCAGAACTGGAAAAAAAATACTTACCGGCAAAAAAGAACCAGTCGATTTTTATGCCATCACCAGAGACCGTATAGTTATGCCACTGGGAGAAAACTGGTTAGACATTAGAAACATTAAGTTTAGATATATATATGATGAAATTATAAAAAAGAAAGTATGTGAACCTCTTTCAAAATCTTATCTCCAAAGTGTATTTGGGAATAGTTTTTCTTGGACTGATGCAGCTGCGCGATTTACACAACAACAATGGATATGTATTTGGGCCAGTTCCAATATAGAATACTGCATAACTTTTTTAAATGTAAAGGCAAAACTCTACATCTGGAGAATAGCCGAGAACAACATATGTTCTTATTGTTTTGTAGAACGTGAATCGGTCATGCATTTGTTTTGTGAATGTATAGTCAGCGTAAATTTTTATTGTAAGATAAAATAATGGGCCTGTAACAATGGATTAAATCTACCACTATTGAATACATGCATTATCTATATGGGAAGTAGCAAAGATGCCCAACATAAGGCTCTTATTGACACTATATTGTTAATTTTTTAATTGGTGGTATTTTCTGACAGAGAAAAATTTGATGCTCCATCGTTTAATAATTTTCTTAAGAAAGTAAAATGTATTGAACTGTTGGAAAGAAGAGTAGCAGAAAAAAGGAACAAACTCAATAAACATGTACAAAACTGGAAAATTATCCAACCAGGCTTAATGTGATCATGCAATAATGTTATATTAATTATTTGATTTAACGTGATTGTTTGCAGATTATGTTTTACTATGTTATAATATTATAATATTTTCTCGGGCGATGTCGATGATGAAATGAGATGTATGGAATAAATGATGCTCTGAGACAAACCCCGGGAAAATTTAGAAAAAAAAAGAAAAAAAAGTCAAGGAATTCCCCATTAATATTACTAATCAGTATTAAAGCTATTTTTTTCATTTTTTGTACTTAAACCATACATTTAATGAAATATAAAATACTTACTATTACTAGATGTAGCATTAAACTTGCATGCACACATATCACAATAATGATAATATAATATTTCAGCTCATTACACCACGTCTCTGCTCAAATGTGTTGTCTTCTTGTCTGCATATAACGAAATATTTCTCCGTGTTCCAAAAATTACAATTTGACTAGTCATAAGAAAAAACAATAGCCATGCAAAATTATACATGGGACTAACAGAAAACGTATTTAAAACACGAAATTTCGGATATATTAAGAAACAAGCAGTTAAAAAAACAAGAAAACAGTAACAGCACCACATTATGTCAATATGTATGGACCTTGAGAAAAGAAAAGGATAATATGCCATCAGTTGGAAAATACTTGCGAAACTAGGCCTGCCCTACTACAACAAAGAAAATATGCAATTTTAGCAATATTGAGATATATTCATTATATGCAAACCAGAACAGAGCACATAAAATAATAGAAGCGAATTGACCAATACATTTAAACAGAAGGACAAACACCTGCTTTGAAACATCAAGTAACCTTACAAATCCTCATCCATCTAGCACAACACAATAGCCACCTGGACCACAATAACCTCAACGAATCAAGTCCCCCAGCTTAATCCAAACCTATTTAAACGAAGTAAGTACACAGAGTTGATCATTTATGTTATTTTATTGTTGGTTATAACATGGGAAAATATGTTTTTAGCGTTTGGGAGCTCTTTAAAGCATATATTTATTTATTTGTTTACAGACATATGTAATAGACAGAACAGCGAACGAATAATTGAAAAAGCTCTTTATTTTAGCTGTTGCCAAATCCCAGTCGTATGTTTGTAAATACACCAAGCCATCACGAAAAAAGCTTCAATAAACAACATCGTTAATGCATAACAACGTTAAATCAAATAATTTTTTAATCAAATAATCAAGGATATAATATATAAACAGTCGAACCTCTATAATGTGGGCATCCTTGGGAATGGACCAAATTGTCCACTTTTTAGAGGTGCTCACTATATGGAGGTAATGCCCAGCACATAGAGTGCTGCCCCCAGTATGAAAATTTGCTATAATTGCTTATGTTTTGAGATTATTAAAAAAACTTATTGAATGTATCTTTGAATGTATTTTTTTTATATTTTATAAGCACATAATGGCAAAGCAGCATGTGGTATTTAGCATTACCATGGGTATTCATAATTCTTAATATTATATTCTTTGGAATTTAGTCATTTTCTTAAAAATACACAAGAAAAACAACACAACGGAGGTTTTTGGTGTTGCTTCAGTGTCGCATTCAGAGTCGCATTGAGTTGATGTAACAGAGTTAACAACTTGCTTCTCCCAGTCATCACCCTCAAACGCATGCATCGGTAGATCTCTATCAGTGGCCTCGACCTCTGCCTCCTAATCCAAACTGGGCTGTATAGACAGGAGAAATTGTTAACAAAGGCAAGTTATCCTCCTCTGTCCAAGCCTCTGCTGTGCGATTCGTGAAAAACTGCCTTTACAAAGCAGTTAGTGATGGTTTACTCGCGCACCTCAACCCACGCCCTCCTAGTCAGGTCAACAGCTTCAAGCACAGTGATGCTCTTGGTCAGATCACTCATGGCATCACAATTGTCCATGCTAGTAAAAACCTTGCAGAGAAGCTGACTGCGGTAATTAAGCTTGAATGCTCTGATCACACCTTGGTCTAGTGGTTGTAACTTTGATGTAGTGCCGGCGGGAAAGAAAAGCAGTTTGATATTTGTCAGATTGATGTCGCGAGGGTGGCTTGAGCATTATCCAATAGCACACGTCTGTTCTGCAAGCGGAACTGTCGATCTAAGTCCTTTACCCAGTCCGTGAACAGGGCAGCAGTCATCCATGTTTTCTTGTTAGCCTTCTATGTTATCGGTAACTTGCGCACATCTAGGTTACGGAAACAGCGTGGTTTTATGGCCTTGGCAATTACAAGTGGCTTGAAATTTTCCCCTGTCATGCTTGAACACACCAGCAAGGTTATGCGAGGTGTTTTTGTAATATCACTCCATGGCTGTCATCAGTTGATTCGACCAATGATCTCACAGGCAATGCTTTAAAGAATAAACATGTTTCACCACAGTTAAAAATGTTTGTTTGGGTCATTACCAGTCAGTAATGCAGGTAAGCGTGTCTTCCAGTCTTCAACAGTGACATTGTCAACATCTGCACTTTAGCCACGGACCAACTTGCTTGAAATCTTATGCCGCGAACAAAACTTCTATTGCCATCCGTTAGAGGCTTTGATTCCCTATATTCCTAGGCATTTGCTTATCTCAAGTGCCTTCTCCTTTAGCATCCGACCAGACACAGATAAGTTCTTTGATAGCATTGTGACAAACGATGTGTAGTCCAGAGAGTCTAGCTCTTCATAAGGGATGTACTTGAACCTTTTTCTCTCTACCCTAACATTCCCATCCTCACATTTCTCACTAAGCTGTCTCTTACGCTTGAGGATGTTGCCAACTTCACCCATATAGATGCCATATTTGTCAACAAGCTTTCTCTAAGACAGTCCGCTCTCTGAATCAAGAATATAATCAACTTTCTAAGCAAATGGTAAATCTTTTCTCTTTGAATTTTGGGTTGACATGTTCTCAAGTGAACAGTAACTGTGATTATGATACAGAATAGTAGATGTACTGTATGAATTATTACGTAACAACTGTTAAATAAACACTGCCCTGGTCTAGGGGACATGTACCTGTGATGGGCCGGAGGGAAATTTAGCTGTGTCATCTCATCACAGAGTATTAATTGGGTGAATGAGCAGGGTTTCCTTCCCCTCTTGGTAGCCATACAAACAGACAATTAATTAGCACAGGGTATCTAGTCTGGGGTGATCTGACTTGAACCGGTGCAGGCATATTGATCTAATTAGTATGCATGCATCCCAAGCTAAGTCTTGAGCCAAGTAGATTATTATCATTATTATGTTATATTCACTTGTACACCTCTAAATTTGGTTCATTTGTTTTGATTGTTATTATTAAATTTATTAACATTATTAATAAATGATAAAGAACTAATAATATCGTAATAACATTAAAAGCGCTAAGAAAACTTACAAATTTGCTATAAGGAGATAGTTCAACCTTGAAAATCCGTGAATTGCCCACATAGGCTGTGGAAAACTGCCCACTTTACATAATATAGAAGTGCCCACATTAGCTAAACATAATAAAGAATAGAAAAAAGCGAGACTGCCTTAAAGTGCCCACTTTATAAAGTTGCCCACTAGGAGAGGTCCACTTTATACATATGCATAACATTCTAACCACATTCACGTGACGATCGGGTCGCATCCCGTGAAACAAACTGTTGTGAATTTACAGTGTTATTTTTCTTCAGTGTTATACCGCTCTGACCTAGTCTGTAGGCCATAGAGCACTTTACAACGGAGGGTAACTCTCTCTCTCTCTCTCTCTCTCTCTCTCTCTCACTATATATATATATATATATATATATATATATATATATATATATAAAGCGTAGTTTAAGATAAAGAGTGACGCCTTTTGGATAGACTAACGTTTTTTATTAACACACGAACTGTCGAAGCACACAGGCTTCTTCGTCAGGTAATAATATAATGGGAATTGTGAAGATGTTGTATATGATGGAACGACAATGTATAGAGTCCATATGCCAGAAACAGTGTATTTACATTCTGATTGGATATTAAGCAATATTATAATAATGATGCCCTGTTTGGGCGTGGTTCAGTGCAGTACGCATTGCTTACTCGGAAATTCCGCGAAACCGCACGAAAGTCGACGTCATCCACATTAAGGCGTCACGTTGAAGGGTCGCCTGGTCCAAAGTGCGGCCCTCCCTGGTAAGTGCGCCATTTCCAATAGTAGTCCCTACCCAAGTCGTCTGTCGAATGCCAAAATCGGTCCGATTAATCGGTCGAGGGTGTGCCGCGAGCCGGATATTTAACCCTACTCCCTCGGTGAGGGAGGGTGAGGAACGATTTCCCAATGCCCTGTCCGGTACGGGAGTTGTCTCTCCCGCCTCGACCATCGGGCGTGTTAGATGTTCCATCCTAGGCCGCCGTACGCAAAGAATAAAATAAACAAAACAACAAACATAGGATTAATGATAATAATAATAATAAAAATAATAATAATTATAATAATAATTATAATGATGATGATGATAATAATAATAATAATAATAATAAAAATAAAGCGATTCTGTCAAGTGTAAACAAAACATTTAAAGAGAGATAAAGTAAAGTAATTCAGAGAGTAGAAATATTGAAACAAAGAAGTGAATATAAGTTGTACATATTTACAATTATATAAATAAGCACACGGTTCCTTTGCTAGTATATGTAAATTTGTCATGTATAGTGCATGTTTTCCCGTTAATTTGGACATTATCGCCATGGGCAAAGAGTGGACAAGTAAGACAGCGTGGTTTTTTGCATGGAAACGTACGTTTTTTAATGTCTTTCGGGGTAATTTTGCATTTTACTGACTGGTTGCGCAGATTTATTGGCTTGTTTATAAGCAAATACGTGTGGGTCCGGAAAGATGGTAGAAAGACAGAGTTCGCAGTTAGGAGGGGTTGTAACTTATGTGCAACTCTCTTCAAATGCCTGAGATGTGGTAAGTTACAACCAGTGGTATTCGGTTCAGTTGTTTTTTCGGAGTTTTCTTCAGTAAATGTTCACGTGGGATTTTGGTGGCTTTGGATATTTGTTGATTTATGTTATGTCGTTTGTATCCCATTTTGATGATTGCCTACTTTAGTTGGAGCAGTTGTTGATCCCTGTCAACTTGTTCCTAGCATATCCTGTTAAACCTTAGGGCTTGATTATAAATGACTGAGTTGCGGACATGGGGTGGATGAGAGCTTGCAGGATTTATATAGATGTGGCGATCAGTAGGATTACGGTTACGTGAGGTCTGGATGTTTCCATCGATTAGTTCAATCGCTGTGTCAAGAAAGTGAATAGTGTTGGTAGAATATTCAGGTTTATGTTAGAGTGATGACTAGTGACTTTACCTACGCTTCTAAAGACTAACACGGCTATATATATATGCACACGGAAACACATGGGAAAAACATAAAAAATTTAAATATCAATTACACCTGGACAGTGGATAAATGTTCATTAATAAAAGCTCCAACATTTAAATAACTAATGCCTTGATCGCCATGCTTTCTTGCATGCATATTGATCATGGAGTGTTACATCAATTCCTACAGACTGGTGGTGCTACATTTATTTTTCGAATTTGTACAAATTTGTTCTCTATTTTTGAGATTTGCTAATGAAAAGGGCATTTGTCTACAGTGCACGAATCGTACTGTTTGACCTAGAACTTTCTAATTAACATCAAGTCAGGTCCATGAAAACTCTCCTAGTAAACATGAAACATGATCCCTGTTACCCCTATCCTCCGAGCTATGGGACTTGTAAATAACCCAAATAATAATTAAAACTTTGATACAAAAGCTCCAGTATCTGAATAATGTTACTGATGTCTCTTTTATTGTATGCAGCAGTCTTACATGTGTATGTGCAGCGCTAGCATTGTCCTTTGTTATGGCGGCATAGCCCGGCCCGCGCATGGGGTCTGATGTGTAAACACAGCGTTTATGCTAATCTCGGGCTTTCTCGCCTCGCCGAGCCGGGCCGGCCCACGTGTGAACCCTGCTATGTAGAAACACAGCGTTAGTTCTTCTGGATTTTTCCTGTTACGTGTGTATTATTGGGTTCTTTGGATTGTTCTGGAAATGGAAAATTCTCGGCTTGAGGTAAAAGTAATAAATAATGGGCTGGGTTTTAGAGCCGAGAAAGAGAAGAGATATATTCTAGCGGACACAGAAGAGTGTTAGTCAGTTTGTGGACCTTTTTCCGATAAGTGCGCCAGTTATCGATCTTCTTCGAATTTGTAACGGATTTTAATTAGTCCTCAGTTTGCCTTTTGGAACACTATCAGAACTTCACTTTTGGATTACAACAAAATGATTTAGTGATTGAACCGGCCTTTTATTCTCTGAGAAGATTTATGTAAACTGTTCACCTATATTATTAGTTTTAAAGGACTTGTTGTCGCTGTGACAGTGGTGGTATCCAAGTGCTGTACACTTTATTTATATAATTGTATTGATTTACTGTTGTACTGTAGTATACTGTGTAAGGATCGTTTTAAGAATTAATTATAATTATGTGTTAACAAAAAACACTGACTTCTTTATTCATTCCCCTAGACATTTCACTCTGTCTTGTATTTTTTTTTTATCTCCATTACAAAATTTATGTTGGTCACGCATACGTGATGTGTTCCGTAACAATAACTACCGCATTGAACGCCATGATTCATATGCATGCATATTGGTCCTTTAAGGCATTATAGGCAGAAACTCAACAATTCTGTTTATCACTCTGTCCCCGCAACGATTATATGCACAAATCTGCTCCTAACTAGGTCTGTATCATCATGTTCTAGAACAACACTAGGTTCTATCACAAATCAGGACCTTTTGACCCAGAACAATGTAATCGTTATAGGTTTTATCAGAAATTTTCCCCTGCCCCTCATTAATCAAGATATTTTTGGCAATGACACTTTTTGCTTGATATTACGGATCATTTGAACATGGTGGTCCTGGAACAATCCTGTGGGCCATCAGAGTGATTACGTACGTTTTACTTGGCCCACGGACTGACTAAGGTTATGCTAATGTTAAAGTCTTAACGTGCATAATTTGTTATGCTTGCATTGCCCACAAACACTATCTTGATGATATCTTGTAATATCTTGTAATGTATCAGCTTAAATGAACAAAGAAATTGTATGTGCGTTCCTTGTTTATAGATTCTAAGGCTTCTTATGGAGGACGGAAAACTGGAAGACATGGAGGAACTGTACTCCAGTGAGGGTTTTTACGTGTCGGGGAGCACTGTCGGAATATACGTGAAGAAACAGTTGCTGATAGGCACGATCTACCACAAGGTGTTACGGTGTATTGTGACATATGAAATGTCAGATATTTACAGTTTCCTTATATATATATATATATATATATATATATATATATGACGTTGTAGAAAAACAACACTGTAAATTCACAACAGTCTGTTTCACGGGATGCGACCCAATCATCAGGTGAATGTGGTCAGACTGAAGCTAATGGCTTGGTTTGAAAAGCCGAGACTTAACGAGATTACGCGATTATACTTTGTGCGATTGGGGGGAAGCATGTGAAAGACTGACACTGATCCTATTGTCCTCAGGGCACAATAGGATTGGTCGGGGTATACGTGATATACTGGAACATAACAAGGTAAAGAGTTTTGTTGTTGTTTTAATGTTTATATTTTATACAAAGATATTTTACCAGGATGACCAATTAGCATAGTAAACTGATTTTAAATAGGGTCCTGGAAACAGTGAACATCTCAGTAGTATACATATGATATAAAATACACATATACTATGAAAATACACAATATATAAGGCAAATATACAATAAAAAAAACAAATATACTATAATCATACGAAGTGGACTCGACACGATAAACTCACCATGGGTTAGTGGCAACGCCATGTCCCTCAACAGTGATAGAGCAACTACCTGAACAGGTAAGTCTGCCCAGCGGATCCCGGGGGGGGGGGGGCGTTGGATGAGCGGGCACGTTGAATATTTGTACGAATGCTAGGTTTTAAAATATTTCAGAGTGAATTTGTTTTTATGGCGGCACTTGAAAAGAATTTCAGCTCTTGAGTTCAGCAAGGTTCCAGGGGGCCGTTGCTATAAGTAGCTTTTAAGTCAAACAGAGATCACACTTTCTAGTCCCGCAAAGGTAAGGTGCTGCCGTGGCAGAGCTTTCCCAGGAGAGCTTGTTGTTGATATTGTTGTCCTTTAGTGACCAGATGTGTTAAGACAGTTCAGTGTTTTTAGCATGTGATCTGTTACGAAAGGATTGTTTGTGGTTATTGTATCTGGTCTTGAAATCACATTCAGTACACCCTATGTAGTGTTTCTCGTCATTGTCTGTTCTGACTGTTGCCTTGTAAACAACGCATCTCAGCTGACACTGACCAATTATATATATATATATATATATATATATATATATATATATGGGCATTTGGTCTGCACCATAGGACCTTGATTCCAGCATGAGAATTCAAAGATGCAAAGTTCTTTTACTATTTATTGGACTTAGTTTGGCTGATAACCAATGCACTTTGAGCCTCACACACATATTTGCGGAACCACTTAAAATGTGTGGCAAAGAGGTATAGACTGTATATGTCAAAAAGCACATAAGGCCTAAAATGTGTGTCAGTTAAAACTAATATATATATATATATATATATATATATATATATATGTGTGTGTTTGTGTATGTGTTTAAAAGCACTTAAATATGTGGGAAACAGCACTCAATTGTATGTGACACAAAGCAACTACTATGTGCCACGGAGCATCTAAACAGGGACACGTGAGGGTAACAATATATGTCAAGTAGATGTGTAACAATGCAGAAATACTTAATGCTTAGCAAAATGCCATACAAAAGTCAAAAAGCACTCGAATTGCATATGTCAAAGCATTAATCATACTCAGTTGTTTATTTCATATGTCACATGGCATAGTCGTTTTGGTTTTCTAGAACACTGATGCATACGTATGCAAATAGATGTTATCACAGCTTTGATACTCTATGATCTGACAAAAAAATCTATGAGTGTTTTTTTTTCTGGATAAGTGACGCTACTTGTAAAGCCTTAAGTTTCCGTTTGCCATGTAACAAGCAGCACTCCGATGACTCGTTACACCCTTTGATCGTCAGGGCTTATTGTCTATTTAAGTACTTGAGGAAATATCTTACTCATTCCATTTCTGTTAGTGTAATTATCCATATTTCTTTTCTTATCCAATAAATCTCCCCTTGCCATTTTTTCACAAGTGTTTTTTTTCTCATCATCATTTTCCTATTAACTCATTTAAGACCGTCTATACTTAAATAGTGGGCATAAGCACTTTCCTCGATCACTTAACCAGTTTTCTTTAAATGTCATTATATCTTTAGTTAACTTTTTCATCCTCAGTTCTGCTTTGTCTAATTGTCAGATATACGTTCAAGTTTGATCTCTTCGAAAGGTCATCTTTGATTATTTTGATTTGCATTTTGATCATTTTCAAATCTCTCTAGAGCTCATAGACGAGTTTATAAGTTCCCCTAGCCATGCCATAATTATACCTTCTTTAAGCCTCGAAGTCGGCATCATATTCTCTTCTGATACTTTAATTCCCATCTCGGGGCTTTAATTTGAACGTCATGGCCCTATGAGTCTTCAAGGAATCTGAGTGTAGCTTTCAATGACTAATAGCCATCACGTCGTTAGGTTTAAAACAACTAAATATTATTAAGTGGCTTTGCTTTACTGCCATAAATTAACTTTTCTCAGGTACATATTATAAATCAGTTTATAACACGGCAGAAAAACCAAATAACGAAATAGATCATAACAATTATTTTGCACTGCGTCTGAGATGGACCTTGATTCGAAAGACCTAGCCTACACCGGTGTGCAGTAATAGGTCGAACTAAGAGATGTAATCGTGGTTTTAATATATAATATTAATATACCCTCTCAATTTATAGTTGTGATATTTCATTTTTCAGCTGGTATTTTTAAGGTTATACGTTGCATCCTATTGAGAAGAGCAGGCATTGTCCGATTTGTTACAAATGTTTCACACTTCTGAATCGTCAGCGAGCTATAACCGGTCAGCGGTAGGTTTATGTACGTAAACATCTATTATTTTATCCGTCTGTCCTTCAGTTCGTCTATCGTCTAAATGTTTCACCAAATATATCGAAAACCCCTGCTGCTTTAGTCACCGAATTTGCAGACCTCTTATTTGACCGACCAACCGTAAGTATGACCTGCATCTCGGGCCAACTATTTTTCAATTGTTTCTGTCAACCAAACTAATATTTTAATTTTTATCTACAGATAACTATAACAATTTCATAAAACTAACACTTTTTTATAAAATCATATACGAGTATTTCATGAACAGTTAAAGTTAATTAATGGCAAATTTAATCCAGTGTCTTTCAATAATGCAAAGTGTTATTATTTCAAATGATTGTATATGATTGTATAAGCCGTTACCTTTTATAAACTATTTACACATCATATAAGGCTGAATCCAATAAATGTTTAATGTAATCTTAATTACTATGATATGCTTCTTATTCAAAGGATTCTACACCAATGTTACATATGTCTTTAAACATAACCGAGGCAATGAATGGCATCAGATGGTTGCCTTTTCCGGCTGTGCTTTTGGCCTACTTTCATGTTAGCATTATTTACTTTTAACTCATAACGACTTTAACAGTGTAATACAAGGACATGTATAATATATAATCTGGTGTAACAAAGGTTCAAGACAGAAAAGAAACTAGAGTAGAATTAAATCCAAATATATTAAGATCCATCTGTCAATTAAATGTTAAGGAGACATAAAATCGATTATACAAGACATGGATATTCGCCTGGGCGTATAAATCGGTAATCGGGTTGCGAACGTGAGCTAAACAAAAGACTCAAGTATGTTAATTTAATAAACAATGCCTTGGTGTAATAATCCAAAGACATGCTACCAAGACAGCAATGTAACACGGGCACAAGAGCAGATAGAGTTTAAGAGAAGAAGATGTTTCCCACTCACCACAACGGAAACCGTTTAATCGTCACTGCTGAGGTTTACATTTTGATGATTTTTTATTTTTTCAATTTATTATACAATGATTTTGCCACTGTAATTGTCAGGACGTGTCATGTTTTGCAGCATAATATTTCTAAAATCCGTGTGATTTCGCTGGAGAGAACATATTATTAAATGAGGTTTGTTATTGCAATACTTAATTGTTTATTTTGTTTTATTAGAGGTTAGCATTAATGTTTGTTTTTTATTGTTTCGAATAATCTGTCCGTAAGCTCGTTTAGTGCTATTTGCAGTAATTCACAGAAATTAGACATCAATTTATGTTTTGATCGGTTTGAACCATAAGTATAAACTTACTTATATTTGCCGGAATAGAAACTAATAAGATGCTTTTGCTATTTTTGCTTAATGGATGCTAAATAATAATAGTAAGGCAAATGCTAATCTAAACATGCTTCATTTTGGAATATAGCAAAGATAAAATAGTTTACACATTTGCGAGTGCACGTTACATGCGATCGTGTAAGTATAATTAAAATTTGTATTGTTCGTGATAACATGTTGCCATAAGTTTCTTTAGATCAACTTAACCTGGAATGTAAATACTAACTGTACGAGTGTCATCAAAAACCCTTGTTCATAACTTTTTATTAACGTTCCTATGCAACGGTGCTTCCAGTAAACAACGTTTTACTGTACATAAATATATGTTATTTCTATTTTGTACCTTCAATCAGACTGAAAATTGGTAACGCACGCCTACATTGCCCAATCGAGAATTATACGGTATATATTAATGTGACAACCTGTAAAGCATATACATGTACATGTACTGATAGGGAAGCATGAAATGTTACGGCCCCTTCCTTGTTCATATTAAGAAATAATACCTACTTTTATCGAATGCTTTACAGGTTCAAGATGTATAAACGCCTCTCATAACCATTAAAATATCAAATAGGTCCATAAGATGAACATTTCCCAGAAACACTTTGATAATCTAATGAAGTTTATATAATAATACTGAGCATATATTTAGTCAATAGGAGTGAATATTATATATCATCCTAAGATCATATCCTAGAGGACGGACAAGAGCATTGTGTTCTTTTTTATACATACACATATATTCGAAGGATAAAATTAAAAGAAAAATGAAAACTGAATCTTCCCTCAACTCCCTTTACTGGCTGGTAAAAAGCGGAATGTCAAGTATAAGCTCGGTGTGCCTGCTCTCCATTCAGTACATATTCGTATTCCCATTGTCTCCTCTCTGGGCAACCCCAGCAAAATTATTACGCACGCTCTCTCATAAGGCTACACAGACACAAATAGGAGATCATTTGGATACTTGTGATGGTGTTTTCTTTATAAAAGTATACCCAATTACATATTTCATGCAACATCAACACAAGCAAATGACCCAAAGTAACTGAATCATTTAAAGCACAATGAAGTGTCCTGTGAAATTGTCAACACAGGAGACACGCGAAATAATAAACTTACACATCCCTTCGATTTCTCGAAGAAACCGCATAATGATTATAAGCCTTCATTCAGTTCCATAGTCTTGCATTAATGCGACGAGTGCAATTTCCTCAAATAAACTGCTGCAAAATAAACAACCAAATTTAGAATTTGTTTATAAGTATTCTGCAATTTGTATGTAAAGGCATTCATGTGCTTTTATCTGGCGAACATTGTAATGAACCTTATTCTTTATGACCCCCCCCCCCCAAGGTACTTCGTTATGCCAACGACTGTACCACATAATTCCTCTTTGCTTACCACGACGATTGAAAATCTGTTTTATCTGATATCTTATTCATTCAGAAGGGTTGGCAAACCTTTGATCGACAAAGACAAAAAAAGACAGGATATTTTAATTGCCTGACTTGCAGGTATCATTCACATATACTTAGAAATAGCAGAAAGATATATAGAATACAGAATAGGGAATAGAATAAAAAAATATATTAGAGAATAGAAGCTGTAGTGATATTCTAGGCACCCAAACACTTGCAATTGTATATGCTACTAATGTGCAGAAACGCAGGGCTATACTTTGGCTTATATGCGATGCCTTTAAGTTTATGCTATCTTCTATACTGACATGGCAGTGTTGCTTACCTACCACGGACCAGAATATATGTCCAGCTATTCAATTCACAATAGTTAAGCATTAATTGAATGGCAACAATGTGCAAACGTTTCATCAATCTCCTAATAAAATATAAACCATATACAATTTGGCACCCCGGTTTATGTATGTCAGTGAGTCACTTTATATATAAGGGGTTTTACTTCTGCACTCATAAAGATGCCTTGTTGCAACCACTATTGTAAAAATGATCACTTTTTTTTATATTTTCCATTAATGGTGGGTAAGGGCTGGTTTAATAGTCACTATTTTATAATTATTACAATAAATGGTTGCAACCGCTTTGTTATACATTACTAGTTGTTGATGATGCCTGGGAAAGATTATCTCAGTTTTGCTCAGATTCTTGCAAAAACACCTAACAATACACCCTAATATCCCAACAGAGCATCCTTTTGTATTTTAAAATTAATGTAATAAAGGTCACTTGTGTAATAACATCTTTAAAACAAACTAAGGCCTATGTGAGGGTAGATAGTAAACTATATATGTTTTCAAATAAGGTTTTATAAGAATCTCGAGGGAAATATTCAGAAATGTTCACTTGCAACACCAACAACTACGTGATAAAATTCATAACTATTGTAATAATTATTACAAAAGTGACCGTTATGAGGAGGTTACCACTTCATATTTTAATGTTTGTTTACTAAATAAGTGCAGAATATCATACAGGTTTCGGACTACGTAACACGGGCTTCAACGCGATAATCCTGGCGTAAATCAGGCTCGGTGTACCACTCATGAGGGTCCTGGGGAAGCGTCATCCCAATTGCTGGGCAATAACACCGAGGAACCCAAGAGAGGCGCACCCGTATGTGAAACCCTGACTGTTGGGCACAGTTTCACCATTAAGCCTGCATGGGGCTCACCCCGAAGAACCCCTTAATCGAACTTACAGACTCCCGGCTTTGAGCCGTGACCTCTACCCTGAGTACCAGAGAAGCAGGTTCTGCGTTACATATAATGTCGGTATCAGATCAGAACCTTCCGTTGAATATGACATGTTTTAAATTCTTGCAAGATGCTATGCTCTTATGTATTTTTCCTGTAAATGAATTAATTTAAGACATGTAAATAAACCAACATAAAACAGTTCATCCTACTTTCCCATCCTGGTCTTTCTGATTTGTTTATTCGGATTTGTAGTGTTTTTCGGATCCCTGGAAATCATAAAAAAACCAAGGAGCCATAATAACCACATAAGGTTTTATTTCTAATACATTCTTGCAGCTCTTGACCAAAAGCGGTTCACTTACTCGTAAAATGAAACACAACGTTGTGTGAAAGACTTTGCTGTGGGGACCGGTGAATAATGCACTTCCACACTTCAGGAAAGTGCATTCACAGTAATGTGTAAAAGGTAGCAAGTGGCGTCTCGTCATGTTATCGAATTACATACTGGCAGGCTTTGCATGACTGTATGGCTGCTGCCATCTAGTCCTTAATTTCATAACTATATAAAGTAATTCATGTATTGCAAAACTTAAATACCTGTAGGTGACGGTGTCAATCTTCTGCATTCAGGTTCAACTCACAAACATTCGACATGAGCTTATGATACGTTCGATCATACCCAATGTAAAGCGTAGAGCGGATTTATTAAAGTAAATGACTAAGAACCGTCTTCACATCAATCCTGATGTATAGGAAACGAAACATTACAAGTTAGCTCATATATATATGCCACATATGTAAACTTCCTAACAAAAACAGGTCTTACAGTTTCAATGAAGAGTGAGTGTTGTTGTTATGTTGAATACACGTATAGCCATAACACACTATTTCTGTGCACTGCTTTACGTTTTCATTCAAGAGCTACTGAAATAAAGATTATGGAGGCACTTCAGCCGGTCTTGCTAACTTCTATTTACTCTTTGAGCTAATATATATATATACATGCCACTTTTTGTTTTGAAACTTCATTAACACAATTGTTATTTTTGGACATAAGAAATTAACAATCCAGTAGAGCTAACAGAACCCAGGACGTTGTTTTCTTCGTCGTGCAATGAAATAAAGCTGCCAACCCTATGTCAAGATTTTAATTTATATCAATGGTAAATACAAACAAAGGAATTTGTCTGTCCAAAATTTCCCCAAGCACTCATTAGGAAAACGAAAACAATCCGGTTATATCACCTCGGAAATGAAATGGGAAGAAAGCATTGGACATACCTTAAGCCCCTGATCCCACTGAAATTTATATATGCCCCTGATCTCACTGCACGGCACCCATACTCTAACCCCAATGACCAGCGATGCCCTAAGCGGGCCTGTTTAGTTATCATTATTATTACTATTATTATTTTTGTTATTATTATTATTATTATTATTATTATTATTATTATTTGGGCATTAGGGTTATTCTTTATGTTATGCGGCCATGGGAATCCGACCATTGGCTGATTGTTTTCTGCGGATTGAAGAAATATGGTAAAAGTCCTGACTTCGAAATATTATGATTTGATGTAGTCTGATGAGAGGGTTTCAATCGATAGATGACACTTAAACTACAGTGTCGTCATCTTGAACTTATTAAAAGAAGGACCCGACATATTTAAACCGTTATTTGGATTGTACGAATGGCTTTGCCATGGAATTAAGTCATTTGCTATTTGTGGCGCTCACCTTGGCGACATTCTGGAAGTTGGAAACGAAATGTTGAACTTAGGTTTCAGTAGCAGCGATTGCTTCCTTCGCTCGACAAAAAGTGCGATATTTGCAAACAGCGTGTGATATGTTTAATCCTAAAGTTTGAAAGATTTATATAAGACGCCACTTTGGAAAGGTTTTCATTTCTTTAGTGATATGATATTCATCCAGGAACCTCAGTGGATTAAAATTAACTGGGGAGCAACTATACATTGACAAAGCTGCTCACTGCAGTAGTTTTCCTGCTGACAATATAATACTAAAACCACTGGTTCTTCTACACGATAGTACCTTTCTATTAAGATCTGGTAACTAACAAATTATGCTTCAAGGCCATAAGAAAGTTGGTTTTCCTAGACTTAAGCTCATTTTTTGGCTTATGGTCATCCTTATAAATAAATCTTTTTAAATATTAGGCAACTTTAAAGTGTGGTGTTCTTACAAGGCTCATCAGGGTGAGCTCTTTCACATTTCAGATTTAATGTTGCTCCATAATACCCCGTGGTAAAAGTAAGCTAACGGCTCCTTGTACACAAACGTTAATGGCAGCAGTTTCTTTAAAATCACGCCCTAAAACTGAGATCAAATATTTTGCAATATATCAAATAATTAAAAAGGGAATCATGAATGAGCGGTCATTCCGGACGCCATTTGGAAAATTTGACATTCGCCAGGTAAGCTACATTCGCACTGGTCGGATGTTCCAACGGAGGTTGCAATCCACTGGGAAAAACTATGCATTAAATTTAATCCTGCTTTGGTCAGCATTTTGTCCTCAGTATAAAAACCAATCTTGCAACGTAATAATATTGACATTAAAATAGGGTAAGCTGAGCTATCTCACATTTCATATTCCACGTTACACCGTAACATCTTGTGGTAAACCGTGCCTATCAACAGTTGTTTCTCTGCATAGATTCCGACAGAGCTCCCAGAGATGACGGAGCCGTCATTGGAGTACAGTTCCGTCATGTCTTCCAGTTTACCGTCCTTCATACGCAGCCGCAGTATCTACAAATACAGAACGCCTGAAACTATAATCGTTGAAATTTATATATTCTAAACACATTACGATTATTAAGTTGGTATTGGTGTATAACATAGTCGAATAATAGCATATCAGCCCAATTAGATTTTTCTTTAATATTTTCAATAAATCTATAAGACTTATGAACTTTGATCATTAAGATAACACTTGAGCCTGCTTCAGGAACAGCTTGAACTACAATTTTTGCACAAGTACAAAGGAACAGAGGCTTATGAAGAAAAATCTTGCTATTACGGTCTAAATGGCCGCTGCTGGGATTGATGGAACAGGGTCATGAAATAAATGTCCCGTGAGGGAACAGAGTGCTGTGCAGAATAATGGAGAAACTGCCATGTGAGGGGTTAGATTTATAAACAGGATCATGAAGAAACTGTTCTCTCCGGACCAGAATGATGCACAGAATCTTCTGAGGGAATAGAATGATAAACAGGGTTATGGAGAAACTGTCCTGTGAGGAAGCATAATGTCTTGTAAGGGAAAAGAGTGATGGACAGCATCATGTATAATTATCATATGAGGGAACAGGGTAAAGAAAATGATCATGGAGAAACTGTACGGTGTGGGAGCTGTGTGATGAATAGGACCGATGAAAAACTGCCCTGTGAGGAAAAAGAGTAAAAAACAGCATCATGGAGAATAGGTCCTGATAAGGAATACAGTGATGAACATAATTATGTAGAAGCTGTCCTCTGAAGATGCAGAGTGATGAACTGGATGATTCAGATACTGGCCCTTAAATATGGCAGAATATTGTAGAGGATCATGGAGATACTGGCCCGTTAGGGGGCAAAGTGATGTACAGGAACAAGGAGATAATAACCTTTCGAGAGGCAGTGTGATACACAGGATTGATGAACAGGAATATGTTGCTAACGCGTTTGTGAGGGATTTACAGGATCATGGAGAAGGTGTAAAGGAGGAATAAGAAGTATAGGTTCATGAGTATATTGACTTGGTTAGGAGCACGGTGGTGTACAGGATCACTGTGACACAAAAATACGAAGGACATTAGGATGGTCACGTTCATGAGGGTACTGCCCTGTAAAGGGTAGTTTAATGTACAGGAGAGACTGACCTGTAATTGGGCAGTCTGATGTTTACATTTATGGCCATACTGATCTGTGTCAGAGCATTGTGATGTACAGGATCTTGAAACAACTGACCTGGGATGGGGCAGTCTGATGTACGTGTTTATGGGGATTCTGACCTGTTCATAAGCAGTATGATGTACAGGATCCTGGTGATACTGACCTGTGACAGGACATGCTGATGCACACGTCCATTGGGAAACTAAACTGTTTAAGAGCACTGTGATGTACGGTATCAAAGTGATACTGACTTTTGAGTGGTAGTGTTATGTACATAGCCATGGAGATACTGACCTGTGACGGGGCGTAGTGATGAACAGGATCGTAGATGTAGTTAATTAAACGCCAAATGACAGGATGACAGCCCAGGTATAAATACCCCGTCACTGGGTCCACATCGATGTTATCAATACCTGTCTGTAATGGAATTGTCTGCGGGGAAAGATAAGACTATGATAATTACCTTAAATTTCTCTGGTACAGCATGTCCAATTTGCATAGACTAACGCACAACTGTTCAAAATAGTATATCTTGAGTTCTTACATAATCTTTGCAAGATGACAATACTTGTCGCCAATGATATAATCGTACAAAAAGTACAAATTCTCTACATTAATTAAATTCTTCATCCCCTTAGCCGAGCCTAAAAACAAATAATGAAATCTACCCAAAGGCCTTTGGATATACATTTTACACAGGAAATCAAATTAACAAAAGAAGCTGTATAAAACTGAACAACAGAGAGAATTTGATAAAAATAAACCCATCGTCCCTTTCTTATTTGGTATTTAGATGTATACATACACATTATAATACGTAGTGTACTGGTTTCCGTGTACCTTCCTTGGTCGTATTCTTGTCCGCATCGTTACAAAAAAATAAAGTTCTTCTTCATTCAATAAGACTTATTCATAAACTTATAATTAAAACATATTTATTTCCCATATATTTATTTGCAGCCTTACCTCAAGCAGTGTGAGAGAATAATCTTTGTTCCATTTATTGACCTCCATTTTTTTCAGGAACGGATAAGCTACATAGACAAACCTGCAATAGAACATTATACGATAAACATTTCCCCCAGATTAGACATACCTGTTGGCGACGATTGGCACTAATAGTTCGGTCGGTCACGAAAAAAAACCGACCAGTATCTTATATTTCAAAAGACGAAAGCACAGGAATCATTCCTTATCACCAGAGATTGGGTCCTCTCTGTGTCTCGGGCATGTAACCGCTTTAACAAAACCAGCTTTGCTCGATAAAGTTACCCTGCAGACAACCTTTATGTGTTGTGCACATGTTTTGTTTGTTTTCAAAGTACTCATACTTTGAAAAATATTTATATTCAAACGACGTTTACTGTACTGGAAGTTGGTGTATATTCTAATGTCTGGCTCACAATGACTTAGTAACTGTGCTTTTTATAAAACGTACCGCCTGTCGGGAGAGACATTTATACCGTTGGCACCAAATTTTCCTGACAGGACAATCTTGGAGTTCCGACCATCAAAATACACGACCGATCCCCAGGCCATGCCCGTCATCAACTCAAAAGTTATTCCAGGATACTTGGTGTAGTAGTGAAAGTTGGTATAGAAGAATTGGTCTTCGCCCACTACGACTACATCATTTACTCTGAAAACAGCATGAATTTATTCACATAATTTTTTTTTCATGAATATAAATATATTCCCTTCTTAGTGCACTTGCATATACACATCCAAGATAGTGTGTCCTATTGCGAGACGTCATAATAAGTTAGCGCTAACAGTTAAAGGACCAATGCTAAGCACCTCTCGTTCTAGCGAAGTTCCGCTTCATCCGAGAGTACGTCTTATAAGTGATGTTTTAGGCCACACAATTGATGTTTTACCTTACAGCAGCAAACTACGACTACAAACAAACAATAAAGCAGGAGACCTTCCAGGCAGGTCTTCTTGTATTGGTAACATTTTCAGACTATGGTATAACATGGTATTCTCCTTCAATGTTATTACATAACCACGACGCACAAGTGGATATAAAACTCACATGAACATATTGGCGTATTCTCTGTAGAGTATATAAATAGTGTGCCACCTTTAAAAAAAACTTCTTACTGAAGCCAATTACCTGAAATGAATGACGGGTTATGGGGTAGATTTTATTCTCACAGTCTGGCTACAGTAAAATATAGAGTGGAATCCACCTATACTAACACCAAGAATAGCACACTATAATCCTTTTATTCCTTCAATTTGTCAAATATTAAAACAATGGTCACATTGGTCTTTTTCAGAACTGGTTACAAATGCGTTCCATTCAAATGGCAACGATTTTAGTTTTATAATTTAACTATAAATGTTAAGTGACTCCGACAAGGAAACTTTTGCCAAAAGGACGTCACGTGTAATCGGGCTTTCCATATAATTTATATACATAGATGAGAGATTCGTCAAAGAGATTGGTCAAAGTCCTCTCGGAGGATGAAGGTGAATTATACAGTGCAGTATGTGTCCTGTAATCAAGGTTATTGAAACTAGACAGTTTAACAATGCAAACGTTCACCTGTTGTCATTTGGGGACTTAATATGAAACTACAATTTACAATCTGTAAGCAAATTTACCTAGAGTAGGACCGAGATATGGTAGGTATAGGTTCCCAAGTAGAAATTAACGGTAATTCTGATTCACATACATACAGACTGACGAGCAAACCCTTTTCTCCTTTCTTCTGTCTTCCCTTTGTGAACTGGGGTGGTTAGAAAACCATCATATTCTATGGCACCAGTACATAATATGAATGGCAAATCTATTAAAAAAACTACTCACAGTCTCATGTTCTCGTCGTGGAAACTTTTGATGTATTCCAGGGCCTCACTCTTCTCGTCATATCTGAACTTCTCTATGTTATCATAGCCAGCCAGGTGATTAACCACGTACAGGTAGACATAACCTAGAATCAATAACGTAACACGTCTAGACAATCTGCGACAAGAAACCTTCATCAGCCTAACAGAAAATACATTCAAAACACGCTACACGGCTCACAAATCAAGATACGAAATTTCACCACATTAAGCGAATATATTTGGAAATAAAGGGCCTAAATGTGCAATATACCATACAATGGAAGATAATCAGCAAAGCCAGGGCGTGCTCCACATCATCTAAATCATGTAACTTTTGTTTGGAGGAGATCTACTTCAAAAGTGCTTCACGGCCCTTGTTATGCACCCTTAACAAAAGAAATCGCAGCGACATGCAGGCACAGATCAAAACACCTCCTGACTAACTTCAAATCCCTTGGATCAATTATAAGGAGCCCCGACAAGACCACTCAGTGTTCCTGACGAGTGAGGGCCCGAAGGGGCCCTTACGAAACAGAGCTGTCGAACATAAGTAAGTGTTTTTAAGTCCTGAAATATGTATATATATATATATATATATAAATGTACATAATGCGTGTGTGATATTTTTGTTAAATCCAAACTTTGTTAAATCAAATAATGTATATTTTTTCTTGACAATTTCACATATTTTTGTGATTGATGGGTTTCAGCTTCTTATTTTGCTTCTCGTCATTTGAGGGGTTCCGTGTTGCACTATATTTAGGAATTGGCCATGCATTAGAAGAGCGAAACGCTGTCAATGTTTATTTGGACCTTACTTTCATGTGTATGTTCAGGGTTATACTGATTGTTTTTATATGGTAGTTTAATATAAACATAGACAGTAATGCTGATCTCACAAGGCAAACAGAACATATGCTGCACGCATCTGATATCTCGTGAAGCGTGCAGTGGGCAGAACGGTTGTGCTATTCGTATGCAAACGCCATTTTATCAACTTACTTGTTTCCACACCTTCAAGTCCGTTCGTGGCAATTTATGTACCAGTGTTCTAATCTCCCTGCCATGAATAGATGCGAGGGTCAAATGATAAATGAACACACCGTACTCATTTTAGGACAAATAGGTGATTATACATCTACCGATAACTGTAATGTTTACCAGACAGCTTATCTTACTGCGTGCGAGATACCATATCTCACTTGATAATCAAGCATATAAAGTCTCTCTCTGCACATTAGAACCATAACAGGCAATATTCGAATTAAATTTGGAGAGCCAGGCATTTATAACGTGAACTACATATGAAAACATAAGGTTTAATCTCTCCCTGTCTCTCTATGAGATCAGACGTTTGCTTTCCTATTGGCGCCTCCTGCCGTTTACGACTGGTATTATGTGTTTAGTTATGTTACTTTTATATGAACATTATGTTGTTCTATCTTAAATGATGCAATGCACCATTATGACTTATCTATCATGTCAGAGCCGGTGGATTGCAGACTCATTTACCTCAACAATGCAACTATCATTATGTACAAGGATGTTTACTCCCATCGATTTCTATTTGACCCCGTGACCAGAACCCTTTATCATCACCTGAGCGCTGATCTTGCCAGATGCTGAGACCATGTGGATGTAACTTGGTCGAGTCAAAGCCCCCGGAGATGGGTAAGGACAGTGGCACCCTGTTCTGTGACGTCACATCCAATAGAAATATCTGACCCTTCCGGTGTTTAAAATCTGGGGCATCTAAATCCATCGGCCACTTTGGAAATCCCTGAAACGGGTAGCAAAGGTGAGCAACATTAGTTCAAGCAGCAAGTGAAGAGATCACCATCCCGACTGATAGCTAGGACCCGTGGGAACTCGCTTAATCCCTTTATCATAACCGATCATCAACAACATATCAACAACCGATGGTCAATTATTTGTCTATTTCGAGAAGTGTTTGGAATCAGCTCAATATGGCTGACCCCTAGGAGTATGACATTTCTGGTCAAATATAGATCTATACATTCTTCCATTTAATATATAGACCTTATGTTGTCTAATATGTCAAATAACTCAGTAGCCTACATGTTTTTATTGTAAACAAAAAGAATCTATTAGAAAAGACAGATTACTCCAAAGTCTGTCCGCATAAGTCTAATGAAAGCGTACTTTCCATCATTATAGAGCCTATCCTTTTTAAAAACTGTGTAATTGATAGTGGCAGTGCATGGTCGTCTGCATCAGCCGACCGATCATCGATTATATTCGATCGTCATTCCTAATACCATGAGCTACCACATATTGTGCTATTAGCTCAAGGTATTGTTATGGACTTCGTCTCACTTTAAATATATTCATTGCAAAAATAAGACAAAAATGTTACTTATATGGTTAATACAAGTTATGCCTCTTTCAGTGCTAGGTGTATATAGCCAGGTACTGGGAATGCTCCCGTAAAAATGTACTTGATATGATTTTCATGGTCGTACATGTTGTTTAGAATCTGTTGTGTTGTCTAGCCTTAAAATAAGAGATTTACAGGTGCCCACTTACAGATGTGATGAAAACTTTTCCATTTGGAAGGGCTTGCATGTCTTCGGATCCATAGTCTGAATGTATAACCATGAAATAATATATAATAAGATATCAAAGTTCATGATGGGTTAATTCTAGCAAAAATCAGAATCCTTCAGGTGGCGTCGCGCTAAAGTGTATTTTTAGCATGAGACCACCCACCGCAGCTCCCCCGAGAATCGACTATTATCAGTCGCACATGTGTAACATCGTGTATTTTTTTCTGTATGTTTATTATCAATAATTGTTAACGCAAAATGAGTCTATACCAATGTGTTTTAGGAGTGGGTTTTTTTTACAAATACATTTAAGATTACTTCTTGAATTCTGTTCTGTACGCTTGTCATATAAGCGTGTATATATACGTCTGTTTGTGGGGACAGTTCAGACAATATATTCACAAACCTATTCTAAAGAGGAGTGGTAGAATAGTAAGGGCAAATTAAAATGGCTCTGAATGAACATATTTTTTTTAAATAAACATCTAAGGAAACCACTAAGTGTATTCATGCAATTAACAGTCTTCAGGGTTTACTAGACTGACAGTGTAAAGATCATGTTTGTGAATGTCTATGGATTTTCTGTCACTCGATGATCGGGGCAGCAATTACTGACAGGTTTTTTCTGATATTCAGTTTGCTTGCATGTAACGGGGCCAAGCAGACAAAGATTTCATTCACTAAGCCAATATGGAAAAAGCTAATTAAAGAGCATAATATAAAATAAAAATGTAAAATATTTACATTCCACATTTATTGAAATGCTTAAAATCAAAATAAATAAGTTGACAAAAAGCATTTAACTTTAGAACAAATGAAAACCAGTTATGTCTTATGCAACAGAATGATCGGGACAAGTCATATGGTCAGTTTGGCCGTTTATCAGATTTTATTTATGTGAGAGTATTATGTTACTATATGGGCCTGTGATATGAAGGATGGAGATTATTAGTGTCTGGATTCATAAAGGTGTGTGGCCATTGTGATACAAATTGTGCCAGATATGCCAGAACTCGTGAGATATATTATCTCACTCGTGAGATATATTATCTAACTGTGCAATGCTCATGTGACTGGCCATGCGATAGATTCTCTCAATATAGTTATTTCCCTACTTTTCAAAAAACTCTTTCAGTTGCCGAAGGTATTAAATGGGAACTTTTATTTTATACTAGGTAAAATAGAATCATTTTAAATATATATTTTTCAGTGATGAGCACCTATGTCTGGCTTGATATTTTCCAACTAAGGCTTTTATTTAAAGTTTAGATGCTTGAGTTTCTCTACACAAATATACCAATGATCATTTGCATATAAAGGATACTGACCTCGGCCCCAAAACAACAGATTCTCCACCTGCACAAGGCATTAAATCCTAAGTTATCAATTTGAGCCTTAGTATTGTACATGTTTTGGTATTTTTAAACTTTTTTATTTTTATTTTTAATATTTTTATTTCAGAGACTCTGTAGTACATGATTTGGAACCACTGCTATTTTCATAAAAAAATGGTACTGAATTTTGGTGCTTGCTTTTTATTTGTTGATCATGGACTTGTCACCTTAAAAGGGAAAGATATGTTACATACTACAGGCTCAGAGTAACCAGCATATAGATTTGAGTCATGCTGTCACATATGCAATGATGCTGAAAAGGTGCAGATTACACAAAAAAAACTTTTTGCTAGTTTAGTTACTAGTACATGTTTACATTTGTATATTGTAATTACTTCAAGATCTATTTAAGTTTTAAATTGAATAAGCTTGACACCATAACAAATTGTGAATGGGAACATATTAAACATTAATGTTTGTATATAATAAATACTGCTAGATCAAAAGGAACTTTCGGGTTTTCCTGGTAATATTAACTGGTGTGTGATGGAATATCATTTAGTAAAAAAATAGAAAAAGTTTCCCTTTCTTTGTTATCTGGGTAGGGAGAGTCGGGTATTCTATATACTCTTATCAGATATCCCCCCCCCCCCCCCACACACACACAATCTGTGGACTCGCCTATTGATACTAAGATGAAAAATCACAGCCAGTGGGTCAGGGAGGCGACATTATTACATATCTAGCTGGCGGGCCTACGGTGTAAACCTTATCTTATGGCTCTCAGAAAAGTCACCTCGGTAGTAGCTAGGGTCTCCGCTTATAAGGAGTTGCAGATGGCGAAGCATCGAAGAAACTGAGTAGCCCGCAAGTCTCCATATCTTCAGTAAATCGCACATTCTATACACTGACTGGCAGTATACTATGTTTGCATATAACTGATATTCAGACCTTTCAGGTATTCGGTTATTTAAAGCATAAAATCCTGTGTTATTTTTTATTAACTGTGGGGGAAAAGCCTTTACAGGAAATGGAGAGACAGCTGTTCGTTGTGAGGAAGTTAAATGTTAACTACATGTCGTAACTGGGATTCCGCAAGTGAATATGTAACCCGATGGTGTGTATCGGTCGTAAAGAGGTAGCGCATTAGTGTATATAACATAGGGAGCAAACGAGTCCCGGAAATCGTATTTAGGAATTGGCCTGTTTTTCACAACAATAAATTGTCTTTGAGTATTAAAACTGATAAAGTTACATTTTAGCAGATGAGTTACAAACTGTAATCTCGGGAGGGTTTTAAGGCTCGGATGCTCGTTCGGTTATTATATCTTTTTTAAACCTGGTCGTCTTGGTGTTTTGTAAACTTACCGATGCCTTCTACAAGCTCGCACGCCCCCGGCTGGTGGTTGTAGACTTGTCTGTAGTGATCTGCCGCAATCCTAAAATAACGAATAATAAATAATAACAAATTTTCTCTGACAATAATATTGCCGCACAATATTTTGTCAGAAGATGTTACGTTAACAAATTTAGCCTTAAATATAAGGATACATAAGAGGTATATTGGCATCACCTGAATGTATATGTAATTTTTTCATCGTACACTGTACCGGTGAATCCAAACTCGGTCTGTCAGTATAAAACAACCACCCTGAGACACATACATACATATAAATATGTGTGTGTGTATGTGTGTGGGGACTGACGATAACATTGTTAACTACACGGATGATCCATATATATGGCGTGTATTTAGATTTTTTTTTTTTAGAATAAGGATCGCGATTCTACATATTAGATACAGTGTCCTAAAGTCCTTTACATAACCAAGCACTTCTGTATTAGATTCCCAGGTATGAATGGCTGGTGGAGCAACACCCTTTGCTAATTTAAAAAATGCTGCTTTTGCGCTTTCGGAGAGTTATTCTTGTCTTGTTTTATTTGTTTAGTACAAGAGAACAGATGTTCCGAAAGTTTATTAATGAATGCAATGTAACCATGGAAAATTGCATCAGGCATAAAATAATTGAATTTGAATCTCTGGTGCTTACTGTGGTTAAAATTTCGCGGTTTTTGTCTCACCCTTAAGTGTTTTTTTAGGTTAGCTTTTCGTGGATATATCCCCTATTGTATGAATTATGAGTATATCAGCTTAAAGCTTTAGAATTTGAACAGGACCCAGGACATCTAAAACGAGGAGACATTTTTCTTCATTATAGGTAGAAAATGAAAAGGGTTTATGTTACTCATAATATTTTGCTTACGAATGGTATTAAGATCTGTAATATTTATAATATATGATTTTGCTACAAGCCTAGATATTGTATTTAAGATACCAATGAGGCTACAGTATAAAAGAATGTTAACTTGTGTAATTAGAGGGTCTTATTCACTAGGGTTTCAGTTTTTGCGATAATTTCCCTTTCGTTAATATCCCACACTAGAACCCGACCACAATATTTAATGGACAAATATAATTTTAGAAATAGGAAATTTGACATATGTAGCTCCGACAAGGAAAAAAAAGCATAATAGATATACTGTATACAATACATATGTGCATGGCTTATTTTTTTAAAGCCATTTCTTAAAAACGAGCATACGACTACGGTGACAGCTGAAATTGAAGAGCTGTCATTTAGTAAAATTCATGGCATTCAATGGCTTTTCAAAAGCCATTTTTCTACACATCACCTATAGCTGTATATTTATATACTAGTAAATTGAATAAATATTATATATAAATAAACTATATATATATATATATATATATATATATATATATATACCGTATTCGACGTAATAAGCGCCCCTCCCGTAATAAGCGCCCCCCCCCCCCACCAGAATTGGGAGATCACTTTATAAAACTAAAGGATGAGTCATCCTAACCTCACTTTTCTCCCTAGCCAATATAACACAGGACAACGTAATGCTTTCATTTCTCCCCGCCAAGCTTAAAAGTTACCACCAGTTTTTATTCAATCTCCGTTAAGCTTTATCATCTAATATAATAATAATATTAGTTAAACATAACAGAATCAGTGGTCAAGTGTATCATAGATAACTCTGAATGACGGTGTCCGTGAAGGCAGACCCTGCAGGTGGCCATGCTGATCGGGTGACCTGAATTCAGGTACGTATGTGGATGTATTATGCAATGAAACATATATTACTTACCGTATTTGCTCGTGTACAGGACGATAAATTATATCTTAAAATATTGGCAAAGAAGGGCGGCCGTCTTATACACTGGTACAAGTTTTTCAGCGTCCTCAGGGCCGCCAAGGAAAATTTACGGCAATTTGAATTATTACGTCGGCCGAACTTGACGCCGTGAATATCAGTGATCATGTCCGTATGGTGGTAATATACACTCAATAAAGAACATTACAATGCTTTGTTTTCGTTTGAATTTATCGTTTATACATCAGATTTCCATGTGCACATAGCTAAATAATTGGTAAGAAAAGGTTTGCCCTTGCCGCATTGACACAGGGATTTTAACTGAATCAATATATGAAAGCCCTTCTGACAGTAGAGCCAGTGAATTTACGCGACCGCGGATGGAATTGCGGAATTGACAGACCAAAACGGAATTCCCAATCCTGATAAAATATAAGTTTTAATGTATTTTTTGGCAAAAAATATCTTGGCAATGCACTTAGAAACATGTACACAGTGATATAATTGTCGATGCCGCTGACAGCGTGCAGGGCTTACCCGTGTACTCAAGATCCCAGTGCCCTTGGTTAATCTGTGTGTATACAGCGCTTGCGCAAGGGATGCTGGGAACTTGCCTAACCAAGTGCCATACAGTAGCACGTAATATGCATGTTAAAACAAGGATGAATTTTTCATATGGTGCCGTATTTACTGCGTAAAATGTTCACGAGTCCAGTGAATGCGGACGCTGTCAGCTGGCTTGCACACTGACATACACGGAGACTCGCTCATGGCACTTCATTTACAAGACAACCAGTAGCGCATTATAATTATAAATATGAAGCGGCCTTTCCTCAGGTGACAATGTTTGTCAAGCTTGTATTATTGGACTACGTCGAGAAATGAATGTATTATAACGGGTCAACAAAGTTCAAGAAAGGGACCTTGTTTCCGTGGGATATAAATATGACAAATTTCCTAACAATTTTAAAACAAAACCCCGGATTTTGTATTTGGTATTTGCGCAAGGTGACTGACATAATCGGGGTACCGATGTCCCGTAAATTTTTTTTCATCGTTCAAATAAATACTGTTTTACATATATTCATATGAAAATTTTATATATTCTGCTACCTTATTAGGCGTTGACTTTTATAAAAGCGTTCATTTATGACCATCCTTATTTTCCTCTTCACCTGCAAAGGAAATCTCGAACTGTAGTCATTCAGACAATTCTCTCATGCAACACAAAAAAATCGTCTGCAAATCGGTATCACTTGGATCACACAACCATTGTTAAATGATCATTGTTTTTTTTCTGAATTGTCCTGAATGTGCTGTGAAGTCAAACACGTGTACACAAGCCGCAGTGTTGAATTGGAGGATCGTAATGCACTTTGGAAGTTGGCAGATGTTGGGGCGGGGGGCGCTTATTAGGGTATGAAAAAAATTTGGAAAAATTTAATTTTGAGAGCGCCCGGGGCGCTTATTACGTCGTATACGGTATATATAGAACCAGGTCGTTCCTGTCTATCGCTTTGTACACTTTGGCACACCTGTAACATATTTGTACCACAGTTATACCGCTGTCTACGTGCTACATTGGGCGGAGCATGATTAATTGTCTAGACGACTACCAGGATCTTCACGCGATAACTAAACTAAATATACACGCGAGTCAAGGGCACGTTCATATACACTAATCAACATATGACTCCACTGTAAACACGGGTTGTGCTAACTTACGAACAGAGGCCTTCGTGCAACCCCTGTATAAATATTACAGATAAATTCAGGTCAAGAAAACGCACTAAAAATTAACACTGACAGACTTCAAAGTTGCTTCCAAATGCACAAACACATAGAATTAAATGTTCATTTTCAAATATTTTTTCCAAACAAGAGGACAGCATGAAGCAATTAAACTTTATATAACAGTTTAAGTTTTGACGCAAAAGTTTCCTGAAGTGGAAATATGATAAAATCAGTATGATAGATCCAAACTAAAAATGGAATATATATATATATATATATATATATATATATATATATATATATATAAATGTTATTGTTACAACCGATTTGTCAACCCATGAATTATGTGGTCTCAGGAAAATAGTTACATTACATATGTTACGCAAAAGCAAGTGTTGATGAACAGTTTTAGCACAGAAACATTTATATTCCATTTTTTTTATGGTTAAAATAAGTTGAAATAGGAAAATGTCGTTATTTGGGTAGTTTTGGGTATATGCGAGATGATATACACAATAACATCTTGACATCTAGCGTTATTTAGAATTTTATACTTCACTGAATAGAATGTTCAAAATCTTGTAAATAGGTAAGGTTTATAACTTACCATGAATTGATGTGGCGTCTCACGCCATAGGCTACAATCACTGCCAGCAGCGCGGCACGGAGGTACATACTATGCGTGGCTCTAAACAACAAGTGATGCACTGACACTAACTGCAGGCAGGGAAACAAGTATCAGGTATCACCAGCTTCCCGGGCTGTAGAGAGATATCCGATGTTTGCAGCCAAAGCCCCAAACTGGCGCATGCGCACAGGGCCAAAAGGCATGAAGCACAGTCCGGCCTACCTGCCAGCCATATAATCATCCCAGTTTACCTACCGTAATGTCTACATCAGTTCGTATCCTTCATTAGTTCGCACACTATAAATTTCCTGAAACATATTTTTCTGTAATACATATATGAATTCGTACACCAACTTACTGTGCCGATATAAGCTACTGCCGGTGACCACCGGCAGTCCGTCACGGTATGAACCATAATTGTTGCTATGATTAAAACGGCTTTGCATGCGGAGATGAATCAAATGTCGATGCTGTTCACTTGATAACAACACAGCTTTATGTGCCAGTGCGTGGCAGTAACATGATAATCGGAACAATGTTATCAGATTTGTGACTTCATGTATGTAAATAGATAAAACTGTCACTTACTGATACCGATGGGCCTTCTTTGCTTCAGACTTGTTACAACATGAATGTGATTTGAACAATAGAACTCGAGGTAAAAGATGTTGTTTAAATCGATTATATTTTGTTTACTTAATAATAGAATAAGAAGGATTTGTAAGTGGGACAAAAATCACATTAGCTGATGAATATATAATAGTAATCCACTTGGAATAAACCTCGCACGGACCACTGATCAGAGGCATGAACTGGTGCTACAAGTCATCAAAGATTAAATGGAGATCGCTAGAGTGCTTTCAACCGCAGCTACAAAGGATATACCACTGTCTTCAAGAGTATTTATTTGATTAAATAAATGTCCGTGAAATAATTTATTTTCCCCGCTGTATGAACCTTATTCCCCCGTCCCAGTTTAAAAATATGATAAACATATATTTTTCATTTATTTCTTACCACTGAAAATACCAAACGGGTAAAATTAACATTAAATTTATTGAACTATATAATTAAATCTGGTGAGATTACATATTCACGGCTGTAATAAGTTCACTTGCTGCCAGGTGGCACCCCGAATAATTTTCATTTAAGCCCTTTTTAAAGACCATTTTTAGGGCGTATTCTGAAATCCATACAAATAATGTTCGTAAATGAATTAAATGTTGCCATGAATTATTACAAAACAATAGCCCCTTTTTCTTACCGCTAATGATGCTACGCACCGATGGACGCCGTGGGAGACCCCTGGCTAATGATGTTTTCCTTTCATGTCTAAACTGTGAAACCCTTCGGTGCTTGTTTGTTTACCAATAATTTATTTGAAGTGTAATAATAAGGTGATCAGTGACTCCTGTCAATTTTGTTTGCACCATAGCCGTGATCAAATAAATTTGTTAACATACTTATGAGGTACATATTTAACAGTTTGGGGTAATAAATTACTGAAGTTCCATTGCCGGTAGCTGAATTTTTGACGATCTTTATGATCTTTTGTGCACGTCTGTGCGTTACAAATGTTTATTTTGTTCCGGCCGTCAGTACAGGCCGTCCCGGTAGGGACACAGGTTTATAAAATGCCAGTTACGGGATATAATGGATATATTTTTCGTCACCAGCAGCGCTCACATATATTCCAGAACAAGTGTTAAATAATAATTAACATGAGGGTTGCCATACATCTTCTTTTATCGCCCACCGCCGATTCTCAGGTGTCAGACGATCGTCTCTCCTGCAATATTCTAATTTTTCATATTTTACATATAATAATTAACACACTGAGAAAAATAATTATTTTTTCCTGTACGAATTCAGGTAGACATTACGGGTATATGATTTCATCACTCTCTCAGTTACGTGTACTCTGCAATGCACCAGAATAACTTTAATTATCCCAATTTCGGCTACACTTAAACCATTGAAACAAAAGGATCAGGCCTTTTCACTGCAAGTGAGCATATTTGGTTCTATCAGAGAGGATACTTGTGAATGAAAGATAAAATATAGGAAATGATAAATAGCAAAGATCTAAGTACAGCTGTCTTACATACAAGTGTAGATTATACAAATCGAAAATATATTCATCTTTAGTGGAAAAAAAGTCTATGGTTTATAAAAGACATTAGCCTATAACTTGCATGAAAATACACTAAATGGTGCAGTGCCTCCTAAAAAATTAAAACTACCTAATATACAAGAATACTCTACTGTTAGTTCAGTAGACCTCCTCTCTTAAACACAATTTAATAGTGCCACAGATTTAAAGTTGTATATGTATATCACGATCTTACGGATATCGAACAAATTTGCAAAAAAAAATTTGCTGCTCAGCTTATGCGTGTATATATGAGTGTCAGCAGTGATGATTGATGTAGAAAAAAAACTGACATAATAGGATACCCTGTTCTTTGTGACCAGCTGACACTGAGGCTAACAGTTTGTCTACTTACCAAAATGTGTTCCCTTCTTATCTTCTTCATAAATTGTATGGCTTGAAAAAAGAATATAAAAAAACCTGCTCCCAAGTCTAAACTGTTGTGCCATTATGTTGTGTAAGATTTTTTCAGTCGTGGGTAAAAAATATGTAACATATGATTAGAATATAAATGAATTTATTTACATGTACATGTTTATAACATGTGAGAGCCCGTCAAAATAAACCAAACACATTCAACTAGGACATCTGGCGGCAAATCAGACGAATCAGAGTTTAGCAAAGGGCGTTTTGCATTTGGTGACCTTTCAGCATCAGCACATGTGCAAATTAACCATCTTAAGATACCCATTGTTTCCGTTTGTCAGCATTGCTTTGATGAACAAGCTCATTCATCCGTCATAGAGGCATAAAAATAATTTACTAAACAGGAATTTCTTAGTGTTCATCTATATGTACACAGAGATAGCCAGAAATCACCAAAATGTATATGAAAAATGATATAAATGCTAACAACTTAATGAGACCAATATCATTTCCATATACCTTTTGTTACGATCTAGCATAACAACTGGTATTATTCTTTCATTTGATTGATAAGTTTACGGCCGTAGTTCACCCTCCCCTCTGGCCAATGGAGTGGACGGAGTAGCGTGAATGGTTACGCGTAAATAAGAAAGGAAACTAGAATATACATTCTAAGGAATGCAAGCCTCGGAGATGCTTCTAAAACCGTATTTGCATTCATTATCCGTCCCATATTTCTAGGTTCAATCGGGCAAAGTGACTGTACATGTGTAAATATCCTTTGTTGACGTTCCTGAATCCGGATCATGTGACGATAGCACGTGATCATTAGAGACTATCAAACACACACTCCGCGCCGTTCTACTAGAGACAGATACCGACTTAATGATATCTTGTATTTCATATAAATGAACAAATTTTCTCTGCATGCCTTGTTTATAGATACTTAGGCTCCGTATGGGGAGGGTAAACTGGAAGATATGAAGGAACTCTCCGCAAATGACGGTTCTCTCATCTCGGGGAGCACTGTTAGAATCTATGTGAATAAACAGATGCTGATAGGCACGGTATACCACAAGGTTTAACGGTGTATTGTGGAATATAAAATTTAAGACAGCTGATCACAAGAACGCTCGAAAAAAATATATTTTAGTGGCAATATGATTAATTGGTTAGTTTCACTCATATATTGTTTATACCTGCAATACCTGCTGAGCACAGCAGTTAAAAATTAAGTGCATACTCTTTGCCCATAGATTTCAACCTCAGTGAATCCATATCGAGTATCCGACCGGTGCGACTGTGGCCAACTTGAATAATGTAAAATTTTTCAAGATGGCGTGATAAATCAGCGCTGAATCCTATTTAACCTTTATATGTTTTGACAAAGCACAGAAATGCTTTAATTCATTAATTCGTATGATTCAATTTTTGGCATTTTTAACAAAACAAAGAGAGTAATTCCTTAGTGTAACCTGGTTGCTGGTCCTAAGTCAGACCCTGTTGACACAACAACAAATACCAACGGTCCTGACCATGGACGACTTTCCATGCAGAAACATAAATATTTAAAAAATACACTTACACAATACCATTCCTGTCATACTAGCGTCAATTATGGATGAAAGCTTACACGAAGTCTTCAGGTCTGAAAGGTTGACAGACAAATATACCCGACTCTTGCTGTAACAGACGGATCACTTCCCCGGATGTATCTGATTTAAGTAACATAAAGGCGATGCTTGATTATTTTACCCAACTGTGGCACAGTGGCAAACGAACCGTCCGTTCAATGCGCATATTCGTGGGAAAATGTGAAGTTCTGCTATTTTGGTTGAGCAAGTTTTATTCCTCATTTTAAATTTCTAACAACTCGCGCACACAACGGTACAAGTCATTTGGTTTCTCTGAATAATTCCAGGTGTTATTGCTTAATCTTGTTATTAGTTATCCCAATTCTTAAAGAAACGTCTATTTACATGGTATTGGCCTAATATAGGATCATTATAGTGTAAGCATATATAGCATTAACAATATCGGTTACAAGTAGCAACAGCATCCTTTTGTAAGGTTCAAGTCTGAGTAAAGCTTTACAGTAGTCTTTATGTGCCTGTTTTAAGAAAATTCAAAACGAGGATCTGCCGTTCGCGTTGATCATTTTTTCCCAAGTAATTCAACAGTTATAATACTAATCATTATTGAGGCGGATGTTTGGATTTTTCCCACAAAGTTCGCGAATTGAATTTATTATTTCTCGCTTGGTAAATAAATATATTAATAATAATTGAAAAATGAACCGGTTTCTCATACCACATTTCTTTGGTACAAGAAGGGGGAATATTTTGTTGTTGTGGCCTTAAGGCCGAAAATTACATTTCTTTCTGTGTATATTGGGCAGACACTTTCACGAGCCAGAAATAAAAAAAAAAGGTGTACAAATAATCATGAACGTACTTCTCTTAGAAGTGAGAAAGAAAAATATCATTTTCAAAAGCTGTTTATTGAAGCATTGCAGCACTTGATATTTGTGGTGCATACATACCGAGTACCTTGCGAACCATGACTCCTGCTTTACCGGCAGTTTAGAGAGACGTGTCTCAGTTGTTATTCAGCTCCGCACAAAATATGTTCCTGCGTGTTGCACTGCTGGCCGTGATTGTAGCTTATGCCGTGAGACGCCACATCAATTCATCGTAAATTATATATCTTACCTGTTTATTATAATTTAACCAAGTATGTAATAAAATATAAAATTCTTAATATTTCAAGATGTTGTATAACATCAGGCAAATATGCACAAATATCACCTGACATTTTTACTTTTACAATTTGAAATAACACACAGAGTTTTTATAAATATCATCAAAGAATGTTTGTGCAAGTCTGATTAATTCGGATCTACTGAATGTTTTTTTTTTCTTTCATTTCAACTTAGAGGGCCATTTGCATCAAAGACTTTAAATGATATTATGAGTCTAATAGTTTTATGCCCTCCCCTTCTTGTGAATAACACGGAAATATGAATGTTGGATTTGATGTCGTCCGGTAATATATATATATATATATATATATATATATATATATATATATATATATATATATATATATATATATATATATTTTTATATATATATATATATATATATATATATATATACATCTTGGGAAGATAAATGGGGGATTGTATTGGTTTATGAGCCCCTTTAGTGAATGCCAATGATAATTTTTATTCCATTTCCTTGACCTGAACATATCTGATACCCCTCTGCACTGGTTGCACGACGACCTTTCTGGATTAATAACTATGGTACGCAGATATCGCTAGAGCTGTCTTATATTTGAGTATATGTGCTTAGGGGGACATACCTAAGCAACAGACCGTGGTAACCTGCTAATATATATATATATATATATATATATATATATTATATATATGCATCAGTGCATTGGAAACAGCCTTGATATATATATATATATATATATATATATATATATATATATATATATATATATATTATTTAATGGACAGAATGCGAACAAATAACTGGCAACGTTAAGTTATAATTACCAGTTGAGAGCTTTTTAGTGAGTGCTGTTATTAAACTGAAGTTGAATGTTTGTAAATCCACCAAGCCATAGCGCACAAACTGTCTTCAAGAAACAACATTGGCGATACGCATATGTGTTATAGTCACTATATGTTATATATTTCTACTTCCTAAGCTACAGAAATTAAGCTATCTATTTATAATCTAATACTTGTCCAATTAATATGAAAAGTAGACACAGATACTTTTCTTAAACAAGATGTCTGATGCACATTTAAAAGCATCGTAAATAGATCGTAAGTTGATAATTTTGTAATTGATACAATCTTTATACTCTCTGAAATAGTTTCTATTCGACCCAGTTATTTTACGGAGAAACATGCCAATTTTTACACAATTTCCTGGGCCCTTTTTTCCCTTCTACGAAAAGTAATTGCTCCCACCATTAAGTACGGCATCAAGGAAGGACTGCCATCGTAATTCAAACACACTTGTGGAATCTCAATAATTCCCTTCTTCTGGTAGTTCAAAAGCGGGCTTACCACTTGCTTTGGGCATGAATGTTAAAATGTTCTAAGTCTCCAGAGGCAAGGGTACAGAACTACTTTATGTATATGTAAAATCATGAAAAAGCCCTGTTGACACTCTTAAGACAATATTGTTTTTGCTCACTCACTGATAACAATTACCAAAATAATAAAAGAGACATGTATACATAAATAAATAACCGGTTCTTAGAATTAGGCTCACGTTTGATAAAACTCCAGTGGTGTATTTTCAGAGTATGGATCTGAAGACATGCAAGCCCTTCCAAACGGAAAAGTTTTCATTACATCTGTACGTTTGTTTTCTGTGGATTTTTTTTTTAATTTGAATACACTCCTTGCTACAGTCTGTAATAGGGGTAACAAATTCACGCAATTATGGTTTATGCTAAGTATGTTTTTACTTGTGTCTGTGTGTCTTTGGTATGGATACTTTTCCAGGGATTAAATGATGGTGATTTGGTCATTTGGTTAATCTAGAAAACTGGCAGCGTGGCATATGCAAATGCAGTATTTCTGCAATAAACAATGATGTGCATATAGGGTATTCTATTCATCAGGCATTGTTGAATAAAACATTTTCGTAACAGAGTATTGGACTTCATGAGGGTATGTTATGCACCACAGGCAGATGTAATTCATAAATTCATGTACAGGTCTTTGAAGCAGCCTAATTTGAATGAACTCTTTAAAAAACATTTGTATAATCCAATACAACAAAGTCTTTACCGGGGTTAATAGCAAAGTATATCTCGTAGCTACCAAGGGGGATGTTGATCTCTACTGCTGTCGATTGCATTTAAAACGCTCACCTTTGGTATATTTTTGTAGGGGTTTCCAAAATGGCTGATGGATATAGATGCTCCAGATTTTAAACACCGGAAAGGTCAAATATTTTTACTTGACGTGACGTCAGAAAACAGATCACCACTATCTTTGCAAATTACAGGCGGCTTTGACTCGACCAAGTTGCATCCACATGGCCTCAGCATCTGGCAAGATCAGCGCTCAGGTAATGGCAAAGGCTCCAGGTCAAGGGGTCAAATAAATGTCATAGGTATCAAAAGCCCTCGTAAAGATATTCTCCTGCTAGGTTGAGTTAACCCTTTACTTTCATATTTTACTCACGTACTGAGGAACTTTAACCCATGTTTTTAATCCCCGTCTTGTCAAGGTTTTTTCGCGTTTTGATTCCGTCGAGAGGGTATTCAATCATTCCCGTTCTTGTGTGCAGGCGTCTTTGTCCTGTGTGTGTGAGAGTGTGTGTGTATGTGTTCACAACATAACTCTCGCAGTCATGATTGGAATCCCATGAAATTTTCAGGGCATTTTGAGAATGGGCCAAGAAAGAATTGGGTTGATTTTGGTGTGGATCCGGCACATGATCCGGGTTATGGAAGGACTTCCATGAAAATTCACAAATGTAAAGTCAAACTATGCACGAATGAAGCTTGGAATATGGGCCTAATAACTGTATAACATACGGGGTTGGGGAACTTCAAAAGAAGCGAGGAGTATGATTTACATAAGAGAATTAAAACACTTTCTGGTGAGCAGTATATTAATTTTCTTACCTCATAACTTGAAATATAGAAAAAGACAGTAGGGGTTACCGGGTTTAGGCAACACCAAAAGTAAATTATTTTTCCTAAGACACTGAAAAAAAGGAATACAGCTATTCTTTTTTATTTACTTTTATCCTTTATTTAATAATTTATTAACAGATCGAGAAAAAAATATGTGGAATTGCGGGGTCTTGCCGGAAAAATTACAAAATTCAATAAAAATTAGCAAAGTTACCGAGGACTGTTGCTCACGTGAAAAATTAAAGGGGACTATTCCGAAGTCTGATGTTTATATTTGCGAGGATAATCCAATGAACCTTTATAAAAAAAAAGGGCCAGAAAATGCCAGTCCCATCACACACAGGCTATTTCTTTTGTTTACATGCACGTGTTTATAACATGTGGGAGCCCCTCAAAATAAACTAAACACATTGAACAAGGACATCTGGCGGGAAGTCGGTTTCGAGTTTTGTAAACGGCGTTTTGCAACTGCAAAATATGCAAACAACCACCTTAAAGTTACATACTTTTTTCCGTTTGTCAACTTTGCTGTGATAAACAAGCTCATACGTTCGTCACAGAGGCATAATCAGAATTTTACTTAACGCGAATTTAAGTAGAGTTCATTTATGTGTACGCAGAGAAAGCTAGAAATCACATAAATTCTATAGTAAAGGTATTCGAATAATGATATAAATGCTAACACCTTAATGGTGTTAAATGAGGTCGATATCATTTCTATAAAGCTTTCTTTAAGATTTGGCATAACTACCGGTATTTTTTCTAGTTATCAAAGAATACACCAAATAACTTCAAAATGCTTCTCTCTTGTTTACATAATTATTCAAACTAGGTATATATATTTTAATCGTTATTATGACTTTTCTTATTGTGTTAAAACTTTTCTACATTCATAGGCAGTCAGACGAGTGAGTATAGTTTTAACTGTATATATACGACATCATCCTCTTTGACCAGTAGGACTCGTTTTATCGGCAATGGAGGATTATCTCCTGTCTTTGTAACCGACTTGGTAGTGAATAACGGGCAAGGACTATACTGATTAGGAATTAAATTGATAAGTGGTATGTTAAGGTGGTACACAGCCAGATAACACAGATAATGTCTCACTGCATTGCATGTGAACTTAAACCTTACCTTTGTTAGGAGTAAAACCGACCATGTGTTCCTTCATTTGATTGGCCAGTATATGGAATGTAGAACATTATACTTAGTATATCTTTAACATATTGGGCATAGTATAAGGTCCCTTTAATAAATTCCTTGGTCTATATAGACTTTCCTTTTCTCACTTGCCCAATAAACATATGAAGCTAGACTGTTAATAACTTGTATGTTACTGCTGGACATCAGTCATGCAAAGTTATCCATACCAGCTACTGTTGTTTCATTTTCAATATATTTTCTTATGATATTATTGTATTATCCACATTCTATAATAAAATGATATTCATCGTCACCAATATTAAAACCTTTATTGAAACAATATGTTCTTTTTTATGTCTTCTCCCCATTTCCACTTCCAATTCATGTACTGAGCACCTGAACCCAGCAGGTACAGTATATTCCTTTTTTGGTTATAAATTTTAAGTATTTTTCTATTTCCAATACTTATTTAAAATGTCTATATGTTATGAGTCTCTTGTTATTAGTTATTTGCTGATGCCATCCCTGAATAAAGTAGAGTCAAACTAAATGTATAGCTCTCCTTTTGAATTTAAAACCCTTTATACTTCGGTATTTAGGTAAATCTTTGCTCACTGAAAACCAAGCTGTACCCCCTGTAAGAACGGGTAAGGCCAAAAAAAATAATAATAAAAGGTATGGTTCTCATGCACCGCCCGCGTCAATTTACCCCCCCCCCCCCCCTCTTCCCGCCGCATCATTTTTTTTTTTTTTCATCTTTGAAGAAGATAAGATAATACTCTTTTGATAAGTTTTTCTTTGTTTTGTAGTGCTTTTACCTCTTTAGAAAAAAATATGTTATTTTCATGCTTTTCCTTGATCATACGATATTTTTATCAAATCATACAAAAAAGGTCATTTACAAAAAATGTTTAGAATACCACCAAATGGATCATATATAGAACGAGATTCGTGTTATATTTGAGTGTGTACGGAACTTTCGTACGGGACTTATGCTAAATAAAATGTAACCACACGTCTCGATTTCGCGCTGTGAAGTTCTCCTGGTCGCAAACAGGCGTCGCCACCGCCTGTAGCCAAGATTAACTCGGAACACCACGGCCGAATCCGCTTGCTTCCAGCAACGATCGACCGAGGTGTTTGAAGGGCGAGGATTAGAAAATACCATCCTACTACGTGTTCTACAAACTTATCTTTTTTTTATAAAATAAGTTATATTGCCATTTCACTGTCTCCTGTATGAGACCAATTAACTTCAAGGGAAAATTATTAAACTAATGTTATGAGAAAAGTTGATTTTCTCAGCACAGTGATCCAGCCTAAAATTTAGTATGTAATGCGACATATATGAATATATGCATTTAAAAATAAATAGCCGAAGATAATATTAGAACATTTGTTATGAAATAATGACATTCATTTTGTTTGTAATTAGGGTGCTTCTAATTGCAAGAAAAAAATAAGTAATAGGTTATTTTGTGCAAAATTAGGGAGATATATGTATAATTACGTAATGTTATATGAAAATGTCGCCCTAACTCCTAAATAGGTTTTAACAACTTATGTTGACAGCGAATATATTTTCTATGGACTTAGGGGACAGAATTAAGGCGACATTTTTATTATTTTCAGATAACTATTTAATTTATTTTATAAGCGAAAAGAAGTTATTTTCATATGTTTGCCTGGACACTTGTCCTATGTTTCATGTGAGAATAAGTTGAAGATTTACAATATTTACAAATATAGATTAAATGTCGCCTTAATTCCCAGTGTCGCCTTAACTCCCAATAGACTTATATATATATATATATATATATATATATATATATATATATATATATATATATATATATATTGTTCAGAATGTCATAATATATGAATTATTAATATCCATGACCTGTGTCCATAATATCTTGTAAATATGCCCTAAGAACATAATTATCAGTCATATTAGCAATCACCACATGATCATCTGCCCACCAATCAGAGGGCAATTAAAACTTAAGTTGAGGTTCGGAAGTTTACAATGAACACGTGATTAATGAATATTCATGAGTTTTTCCTAGCAGAGCACCTTTACAATACATGTATTTGCCGCTGCCCAGATACATGAATCATACCATTTGGTCAACAACTTGGAGTTTCTCGGACCAACACGTTCCAGGTTGATGCATGTTAGTGCTGTTGATCTATCGTGTAGTTTGGCTTAGTACTTCCTACATTATGGGATTCCCACATTCATCACATTTAGGCTGGTTGCCCAAATAAACGGGATTGTAAACTAACTGATACATGTTGGTCAGAAGACATTCTTATTGGAACCATATGGACCTTTTTGAGTCGTCATATACTAGTCATTTTAACAGCTGCACAGTAATAGCCGTAAACAAAAATCGGATAAGCTGCTGCAAAAAAAACAAGCGATTTGAGAGCTTGCTTTTTTATAGTTTGCAATTCCTGATGGAGGACCTTCAGCTAAGACGGCATTCATGTGGTGACATTTTAATGAACCAAAACGACCGTGCCACATAGCTTTCTCTTTGCTTACTACTGTCATAAAAACCTAATCGCATACCTCAGTCATTCAGAAAGTGTGTTCATTTGTTTGAGTGAGATCTCATATATCTTAGAGCTGACACCACGATTTGTACATATACGAAAGCGAACTTCTGCCGAACAAAGACAAAAAGAACAGAGTATTCTTTAAATGTGTGAGTGTCCTCGATCGGTCAACGTCAATTCTCCCACAGCATTTATTCAAGAGTTGGTTGAACAGTGTGGGCTATCCCCATCATCCTATAACAACTAGAATAGAGAATAGGGAAGAGATAGGAAATAAAGACCAGGGATATTCAAGTTTTCTAAAACCCGTATAACTGCAATTATATATATTTTACGTATATGAAGACATGCCGGACTATATATAGCTAGGTCGTTATTAAAGGGCTTTTAAAGCGGCGCTTCTATGCGATGCGTTTAAATATATATAGAGTTGGATAAAAACATCAGCTGGGGAATTATTTTAAATATTTATAATAAAAGTCGTGTCTTACTTGTACTACAATTTTATATATACTTAGGTTTGAAGCCAGGTTTTGAAAAATACCTTCTCGTTTTATCAGCACCAGTTTTCGATAGAAAGGCGATCGATAGGTTCAACTGCCGCCATTGAGGTGTCCGAGACCAGTCCCCATGGGAGCTCTTTGTTTTAAATAGTAGCAGATCTCTTTCTATTCACTCTTTCGGAGAGAGGCGCCTTCGTTCGGGCAGATTTGTAGCTGTAATTATACACTTGTACGTGGCGCTATTATGGGCAACTTATTCTTCGTCAGCTGATTAGTAGGTATACGTGCGCCGGTTGTAAGTATTCGGCAGTCCAGCATAGAGTTTCAATGATGATATGTTTAATGGAGTATTATTAGGGTGAGAACGTTTTGGGAATTATTCAGCCTTTGTGATCAATTATAAGGCATTAAAATATGTCAGTGTACTTAATATGTGATTTTTAGTGTCTAGGACAGGACGAGGTATTTTTTTATCAAAATTGTAAAAATAACATGGAAAACATGAAGGAGCAGGGTCAGAAATGGTGAGTTAATCTACTACACTCAGCACTGATCCTATCCTGTAGCATGTACTGCCATCCAAATGTCTTCAGATTACAATATCGACGTTTAGTTTAAAGTTGCCGCTAAGAATTACCCTGAATCGCCCGAAAAAAACGATAAATGTATTTATATGGCAGTGTTATATCATGTTCAGGTTTATGTACGTATTTATCACGCCAAAGGTAGGAATGGGAGGCATCTGTTAGAATTCTGTACCTTCAACCGATTATAGACCAGGTATTTATATTAAGGCCAGAATCCTACAGTCAGAAATTCGCGCGTCCCATTGGACACTTTGACCCCAAGTGCCGAGTGTCTGAAAGAGATTTCAAGCGTCACAGACGCTTATCCCCGCGCCCTGAAAGCCAGGTATGTTGATAATAAGAATGCCTGACAGCAGTGCCAGAGTGGTAGGTTTATGAAAAGTACCAGCCCTTTTTGAAATGTACTTGCACCAAAATTACAATTTTGCGGCACACCCTGTTATTTATATTTGATTTTATATTTTATATGTTGCCTATTTTTTAAAACAAATTGGGTGTCATGTGATAGCCGAAACCAATAGCTAACGTCTGATGTGTTGTTCATGCATAATGCTCTACAAATTCTAGATGTATCATTTCTTTTAAAGCGGCGCTTCTATGCGATGCGTTTAAATATTTATAGAGTTGGATAAAAACATCAGCTGGGGAATTATTTTAAATATTTATAATAAAAGTCGTGTCTTACTTGTACTACGAATTTATATATACTTAGGTTTGAAGCCAGGTTTTGAAAAATACCTTCTCGTTTTATCAGCACCAGTTTTCGATAGAAAGGCGATCGATAGGTTCAACTGCCGCCATTGAGGTGTCCGAGACCAGTCCCCATGGGAGCTCTTTGTTTTAAATAGTAGCAGATCTCTTTCTATTCACTCTTTCGGAGAGAGGCGCCTTCGTTCGGGCAGATTTGTAGCTGTAATTATACACTTGTACGTGGCGCTATTATGGGCAACTTATTCTTCGTCAGCCGATTAGTAGGTATACGTGCGCCGGTTGTAAGTATTCGGCAGTCCAGCATAGAGTTTCAATGATGATATGTTTAATGGAGTATTATTAGGGTGAGAACGTTTTGGGAATTAGTCAGCCTTTGTGATCAATTATAAGGCATTAAAATATGTCAGTGTACTTAATATGTGATTTTTAGTGTCTAGGACAGGACGAGGTATTTTTTTATCAAAATTGTAAAAATAACATGGAAAACATGAAGGAGCAGGGTCAGAAATGGTGAGTTAATCTACTACACTCAGCACTGATCCTATCCTGTAGCATGTACTGCCATCCAAATGTCTTCAGATTACAATATCGACGTTTAGTTTAAAGTTGCCGCTAAGAATTACCCTGAATCGCCCGAAAAAAACGATAAATGTATTTATATGGCAGTGTTATATCATGTTCAGGTTTATGTACGTATTTATCACGCCAAAGGTAGGAATGGGAGGCATCTGTTAGAATTCTGTACCTTCAACCGATTATAGACCAGGTATTTATATTAAGGCCAGAATCCTTCAGTCAGAAATTCGCGCGTCCCATTGGACACTTTGACCCCAAGTGCCGAGTGTCTGAAAGAGATTTCAAGCGTCACAGACGCTTATCCCCGCGCCCTGAAAGCCAGGTATGTTGATAATAAGAATGCCTGACAGCAGTGCCAGAGTGGTAGGTTTATGAAAAGTACCAGCCCTTTTTGAAATGTACTTGCACCAAAATTACAATTTTGCGGCACACCCTGTTATTTATATTTGATTTTATATTTTATATGTTGCCTATTTTTTAAAACAAATTGGGTGTCATGTGATAGCCGACACCAATAGCTAACGTCTGATGTGTTGTTCATGCATAATGCTCTACAAATTCTAGATGTATCATTTCTTTTAAAGCGGCGCTTCTATGCGATGCGTTTAAATATTTATAGAGTTGGATAAAAACATCAGCTGGGGAATTATTTTAAATATTTATAATAAAAGTCGTGTCTTACTTGTACTACAATTTTATATATACTAAGGTTTGAAGCCAGGTTTTGAAAAATACCTTCTCGTTTTATCAGCACCAGTTTTCGATAGAAAGGCGATCGATAGGTTCAACTGCCGCCATTGAGGTGTCCGAGACCAGTCCCCATGGGAGCTCTTTGTTTTAAATAGTAGCAGATCTCTTTCTATTCACTCTTTCGGAGAGAGGCGCCTTCGTTCGGGCAGATTTGTAGCTGTAATTATACACTTGTACGTGGCGCTGTTATGGGCAACTTATTCTTCGTCAGCCGATTAGTAGGTATACGTGCGCCGGTTGTAAGTATTCGGCAGTCCAGCATAGAGTTTCAATGATGATATGTTTAATGGAGTATTATTAGGGTGAGAACGTTTTGAGAATTATTCAGCCTTTGTGATCAATTATAAGACATTAAAATATGTCAGTGTACTTAATATGTGATTTTTAGTGTCTAGGACAGGACGAGGTATTTTTTTATCAAAATTGTAAAAATAACATGGAAAACATGAAGGAGCAGGGTCAGAAATGGTGAGTTAATCTACTACACTCAGCACTGATCCTATCCTGTAGCATGTACTGCCATCCAAATGTCTTCAGATTACAATATCGACGTTTAGTTTAAAGTTGCCGCTAAGAATTTCCCTGAGTCGCCCGATAAAAACGATAAATGTATTGATATGGCAGTGTTATATCATGTTCAGGTTTATGTACGTATTTATCACGCCAAAGGTAGGAATGGGAGGCATCTGTTAGAATTCTGTACCTTCAACCGATTATAGACCAGGTATTTTTATTTAGGCCAGAATCCTACAGTCAGAAATTCGCGCGTCCCATTGGACACTTTGACCCCAAGTGCCGAGTGTCTGAAAGAGATTTCAAGCGTCACAGACGCTTATCCCCGCGCCCTAAAAGCCAGGTATGTTGATAATAAGAATGCCTGACAGCAGTGCCAGAGTGGTAGGTTTATGAAAAGTACCAGCCCTTTTTGAAATGTACTTGCACCAAAATTACAATTTTGCTGCACACCCTGTTATTTATATTTGATTTTATATTTTATATGTTGCCTATTTTTTAAAACAAATTGGGTGTCATGTGATAGCCGACACCAATAGCTAACGTCTGATGTGTTGTTCATGCATAATGCTCTACAAATTCTAGATGTATCATTTCTTTTCCTCACCTTGTCCCATAGTAATTTGCAGATTTTTACCGGCAAGTCCAAAAAGACCGGCCTTGAAGTATTTGGCTTTAATGAATTTATTGTAAAAAATTTTAAGCTGTTTATTTTCATTTGCAAGTTTGTTTTAGTGGTGTCGATAAAAAATATGCCTACAAACTAGGCTGCCGTACCTGCACTTTTTGCCAAATTCGCGTACATGCACTCAATATAAAGAGCCGTAATTACAGTCTGAGAGGGTTATGTTGTTCTCCTGATATATTTTCATTGGATCGTTTCGCAATACCAGCAAAATTATCATATATAATCAAGGCAAGAGCCGTAAAGGTACTTAACACAGTTTTTCTCTGATGCATCATAATTAAATGATAACAAGCAAATTCGTGGAATTAATGTCCCCTGCATGCTTTGGGTTCTTGTTGTTTTTCATGCTTGATAAAGGACGGACAGAAAGAGTGGCAGACAGACAGACAGACAGATGCCAGACACTTAAAACAAATCCCAAACAGGGTAAGCATGAGAGCAATCACTGAGCAAAATTTGAATGAAATCGGATAATATTTAGGAAAGTTATCCCACAGAAACGAAAACCTGACAAACTGACAGACAGAGTGACAGACAGACGGACATAAGCCAGACACTTCAAAACAAATCTAAACCAAGGTAAGCATGAGAGCAATCACTGATCATAATTTTAATGAAATCGGATAATATTTAGGAAGGTTATCGCACGGAAATGAAAATCTGACGAAATGACAAACAGTGACAGACAGACAGACAGATACCAGACACTCCAAGAGCAATCCAAACCAAAGTAAGCATGAGAGCAATCACTGACCAAAATTTGAATGAAATCGGATAATATTTAGGAAAGTTATCGCACGGAAATGAAAGCCTGACAGACCGACAAAGTGACAGACAGACAGACAAAAGCCAGACACTCGAAACAGATCCCAACCAAGGTATGCATGAGAGCAATCATTGACCCAAATTTGGATGAAATCCGATAATATCTAGGAAAGATATCGCACGGAAACGAAACCTGACAGACGGGCAGACAGACAGACGGACAGACAGACAGAAAAACCCAAATCAGTGTCTCCCGAAACCGCGCAGCGGGGGGAAAATGCAGTTTGACTCGGTTATAGGCCTAAGCAGAGCTGAGTTAAGGCAGAGCTGCAAGTTATTCTGAGTTACCTTTGTTACTGTTACAATTTCTCACATCTGAGAATTTTCTGAATAAATTGTACATTCTCTGATGGCATTTATTAGACGGACAAAATAGCGATGGTTTTATTTTACATGAATGGATATCAGTTTGTGCAGAAAGTGCATCGACTGGTCCTTTTTTCAGCTTTTGTGACAACAAGTCTAGTTAGACAAATAATAAAATGCTAGTGATGAGACCAATGAACAAAATCAGTTGCTCAACAAATCGAAACTAATTCTAGTTTGTTTTGAATTGGGAGCTCAGGGAGAATGCCTCAAACAAACCCTAGCAGTCAAGCATCAACTTACTCTACCGAATTGGAAGAGGTATATTCTTTGCCTTGGGCTATGTTCTTGCACTGTAGATGGCCATTGAGATCGTTTTGTTTTAAATCATTCCAAAGCAATTTTCTACTAAAATATCAAAACAACTTGTGTCCTAGCAAATCCCAAGGTATCAGAGAGATCACGAAAATCACTCACTTTTGTATTAGTTGAAAATTATAATATTTATTGGATTTATGGTTTTGCCCTTGAGAGAATGTCATTTTTCGCTTCGTAGGAGATAATTATTACTGTTTAGGTCAAAAAATGGAAATGCTTTCTAAAAAATATTAGTTTTATTTTCGTTACATTAAAATAACTTTAAAATACTTAAATAATTTGAAAGTGCAACTTTCTTATGACTTGATTTGGCACCGTAGTCTTTTATTTGGTTTGGCACTATAGCCTGGCATGAAATACCTATAACATATAGTAGACTTGTAAAAACAATTTAAATAACAAATCAAAATGAGGAAATGATTTTCATATTCAACTCGATGGCACCTTTCCTTAAACATAACATTGAATATTACTTTGATAGTTTGTTTGGAACGTGAAGGTTCGAAATGAACAAGGGTCTAATTGTGAAATAACTGATGTAACAAACAATTCTTTAAGGAGTCTTACAAAGTGGACAAATTCTATTTCTTAAATATATTCATTCGATTAATCTTCTGTTTTATCTAAATGTGAAACTCAACAAAATGGCCCACGGGTTAAAACTGTATTGGTCACAGTTACATATTTTAGAGGGTTTAAGAAAACCTGTCTACATATTACATCTGAACATCCCAAGTCTAGCAATGACGAGTTGTGTCTTGCTATATAACACACTGTTAATTGCAGTCTGCCATTCACAAAAAGGAACTAAGAAGTCTTACATTAACGTTTTGCATTTTTAATAATCGCGAATAATGATGAAAAATAAAATTGAAAATAATTTTAGTCGTAGTCCATCAAAACAGGTAAGCTACATTCAACTTAAATCTTCTTACCATTAAAAGAAATGTTAAGAAGATTTAAGTTTGTAGAAGATAGATAAACACAAATGGTGCCATTTGTAGCTTATAGAGGTATAAGTACTCGTAAACGTCACATGATCACTGTTTGGTAAAATACATTATATTGTAGGTAAACTGAAATATGAAATACAACAATAAGCGAAATATCAAGTTCATTACCGCTATCATTTTAAAAATAAATCAGTTAAATTGGTTATCATCTGTAAGTCTAATTACTCTAAGGAAAAGATATCCGTCAAATAAAAGCTACTGTTTATATATTCCCTGACTTGAGAGCGTAGAAGGAACTTGAAAAAAAAGGTCATTATGACTCGCGCAGGTAAACATACTTGGCGATACTAGCAACTAACACTGACATACCAGTCTTTGGATCATAATGCTGGGTACAGGACATAACTTAAATGCATACACTTGAAATTGTAAAAAAATGGGATCAGCAAATTTATGTACGTAAAAGACTAATCTTATAAAAATCAGTACACCCCAAGCCCATTTAGTTCATCTTTAATCATCTTCAGAGAGGAAACAATGGTAAAGTTATATTTTAGGCTTACAGAAATTAGGACCACCTATGACTTACATAAAAGCCATCAAATTTAAGTCAAATTTGCCTAGATACATTTGGCAAATTGAGAAGTATGAGGCTTATAGTAACAAAGTGATCGTCATTGAAATGAAATAAATGTATAATATATAATATATAAGTAGAAATGATCTGCGGGTATGCAGTCTTTCCTCCGCGGTCACACAGCACTCTATGTTTTGCAACAGAGCATGATATGTTAAGGTATGTGATGAATCTGGGTCATGACCGTCGGTTTCGCCTCGTCGGCTCGTGAGGTGACTGAAATTCACAGTAACGTACTGTTAACACATACATTGGCATGATTTGGAGGCCCCTTCAAAAAAAGGTATTACAACCACAAGAAATCATTCACGCAAAGGACCCATTCAAACGAAACCGAGCTTGCCAAACACGTTTGGACCCTGAAAGACAAGCATCAAAGCTTCATTAACACCTGGTCTATAATAATTTATGACGTCAGTGCAATCTGTGTTTGGCAGAAAAACTAGTAATCATAAGCTCAAAACAAAATTGTTTCCACCTGCCGCCATGGTCCAAGGGCTCCCAACCGTGCTAAAAAGAAATTATAAAAACCAATATCGCAACTAGTTGAATTTCAGTCACCTGACGAGCCGACGAGGCGAAACCGACGGTCGTGATCCAGATTCATCACATACCTTAATATATATATGTGTGTGTGTGTGTGTGTGTGTGTGTGTGTTATCCGACATGAAACATCCATTTATTCACTGAAAACTACCACTATCATACAGTTATCACTATTTTCATTACCCACACATGTATACCTTTCAAGCAGACATGAAGAAGATTTGTTCCCACACCACTCTGTTTGTCATGCCTATACAATTGAGTTGTACACTGGGCAAATAGGTCTTACACGGTCTCATAACAGTACAATTTTGCTATCAAGAATGAATGAGATTTGATGAATGAGACCCTGGCACACTTAACCACAACAACTCATTTGAGGTAATTTCTGTACAAGACTGAGGGGACGTAAAAAACGGGGCAATTAGACAAGGACGCGCCTTTCACGATAAAACGAGTAAATTTCAAATGTATTCTAACCCAACTGAAGATGCAGCATGCCCAGCCCCATTGAATTCCAAACATGCCCCACACATATTTAACAACAAACATGCCCAAAACATGACTTCTGAATTTTAAAATTTTTTGTGGTCTGATGTTTGTATTTTAAGGAGTGGCGAGCAGATACGTTACTAAAACGAATAACCGAAAGATGACAGTAGACGATTGTGTCGTCATCTTGGATGCACTTATTATACAAAGGGTCCGACATTTTATAACCATCAATTGGTTACATATGAGTGGATTCGCCATGAAATTCAGTCATTTACTATTTTGTGGCGCCATCTTTTGAGGGAAGCCAAATGATATGTATAGGTAAGAGTGGCAACTATGACTTCCTCCGCTCGATAGAAACTGAGATATAGGCAAAAAGGGTGATATATCATTTAATTAAATAGTTTACATGATTTCACATTTATATCAGACGCTATCTTGGAAAACCACATTTATTAGGTGGTCGGATTTTTAATCAAACTTCACGAAGAGTGAAAATTCAATGGCAAAATCTATGTGCAAAACTGCACACAACAGTTTTATCCCTTGACAATATGAGAGTAAAAGCCTATTAATCACTGGTTGTTTTACATGATCGTACCTTTCTATAAAGAACTGGGATCTGAAAAAAACAGTGTGATTCAAAACCCTAGAAACATGGTTCTCCAAACCTTTTGCGCATTTCGGGCCATTTGACATGCACGTATTGACCACTCTGTGCATCAGCTGGTTTTACGATCAAACTATGGGGTTATTTACGAGGTTCCTCAGGTCGAACTGTTTCACATTTCATATTCAACATTGCAACGTAAGACTCTGTGGTAGACAGTTCCTATTAACAGTTGTTTCTTCACGTAGATCCCTATACTGCTCCCAGAGATGACGGAGCCGTCATTGGCGAACAGTTCCTTCATGTCTTCCAGTTTACCATCCTTCATACGGAGCCTTAGTATCTACAGACAAGGAGCACATAAAATATGTTCATTACAAATTATAATGATATACCTGCTCAAGATATCAAGATTGCTGAGTAGTTGATGGTCTAACACAAAGATGCCTGATATTATGTCTACTAGAGCAACCCCTCCTATCCCATGGGCCCTGCGGACTGATTTCTTCATGTTTTTGTGGGGCGGGCCAAAGTAAAATTACCTGCGGGGCAGGGCGAGTGCGGGCTGAAAGCTGGTTTATGCGGGACGGGGCGGGCTACAGGCTATTTTAGTGTGGGTTTCTGCGGGCCAAAAACATGGTTATAGTGAGTAGAGATGGTTACATTTACTTAAGTAATGCAGGTCTGTTATTCATTTTCTGAATAAAAAAATGAAATATAAAATTCCTGAGTATTGAGAAAGATTCATCTTTGCAGGGACCACTGGTCATAATATTGTACAAATGTACCTGGCAATAGTGTTATATATTTAGACAGATCGGTAGACCTGTACTTGTGGACAGTCTCAGATATTAGATAACACGGATGAGGGTAAGCACAAGGAGTATTACCTGCACATGTGATCTTCTAATAATCATTGCATAGGTTGCATCTGGCTCTGTCAATAGCTGCATATAGCTTTAATACATAACTCATACAGACTGAGGTGTGCTCATCTTGGATGAGCCGAAGAACACTGCCTAGTTAAACTGAATGCATTTTCAAAGCAGGACAAGGGCAAAGTTGATCTGTGTAACAGATCGAGTATGTCCCCCGCCTGATGTGCGGGTATTAAGAAGAGAAAAAGTGGTGAACACATGTATGAAATTTGAGATGGGTGAATATCACAGAGCTAGATTACCTCTGCAACCTTGAAAACTGCATTTGGTCATCCATTTTTTAACCTGACCAGGCCCTTCATGATGTACGTCAATGCTGAAGATTTGGTGACTGTGCCTCAAATTCTTTAGAAGTTATTGCATTAACATCATTTTAGCATTATTGCCCCTGTGCACTTGAAAATGGTGCAAGGTCATCCATGTTCGAAGTTTATCTAGCCCTTGATAGAATTCATCAATGCTGCAAGTTTGGTGAATCTACTTCAAATTGTTTTCGAGTTATTACTTAAACATCAGTTTAGCTTTATCGCAGCTGTGACTTTGCAAAATGCGTCAAGGTCATCGATGTTCGAACTTGGCCTAGCCCTAAATAAGGTTCATCATTGCGGTAAGTTTGGTGACTGTACCTCAAATTCTTTTCGTGTTATTGTTCTAACATCATTTTAGCAGTATTGCAGCTGAGACCTTGAAAATGTGTCAAGGTCATCCATGTTCAAACTTTACCTAGCTCTTGATAAGATGCATCAATGCCGCAAGTTTGGTGACTGTATCTAAAATTCTTCTTGAGTTATGGCGTTGACAAATATGTGACAGACGGACGGACGGACATATGGACGGACAGACGGACATATGGAGGACGCTCATGTTTTCTATGTTCCCCAGCAACGACGCCTTCGGCGAGCATGATGCTTATTTGAGACCATGGCCTAGAGCTGCCACCTCTGCAATTCCATAGCCTTCCCCCTTTCAGTTAATTAGCTGATCGTCACTGGACAGGATTAATCTCTTTGTCAAATAAAAATATGAACTCTGGCGAGCAAATACTGACTCCAGCTAGTGCAGCTACTGACCATTAGTGTTACAACTGGGCTGAAGAATATATGCTCGGCATACATAGCTAATAGAAATTGATTGCTTTATGCTTGAGTTTATTTTATATTTCCGTATATGGCAACATATGCATGGAAAATATGTTTAAACGTTAATTATGTAAATTATATTAGCTGTACATCTGAATAAGTTGAATTTATTTTTCTTTATTTGTTTAAAGGGAATACGAAGGCAGTATTTGATTTGTGTTTCTGACATTTCCACTTACTGTGCAGTAAATAATGGTATTTTGTAAAGTGGAAATTCTTAAAAATAAATTCTGTGACACTCCGTCCTTACCAACTAAAAAAACTGGAAAAGTAATACCATCAACAAACATGGTAGTGCTGTCTTTGATAATAAATGAAAATTACCCTTTTTTAACTCGGCTACCTTTTTGGTTGACCCTTATGTTTATCTGCGGACTGACTTTTTTGGGAAAACTGGGGGCGGGGTGGATAACCTCTGAGGGGCAGTGTGATGTACAGGACCATGGAGATACAGGCCTGTGTGGGGCAGTGTGATGTACAGGATCATGGAGAATCTGACCTGTGAGGGACAGTGTGATATACAGGATCACGGAGATACTGACCTGTGAGGGGCAGTGTGATGTACAGGACCATGGAGATACAGGCCTGTGTGGGGTCAGTGTGATGTACAGGATCATGGAGAATCTGACCTCTGACGTGGCAGAGTGATGTACAGGATCATGGAGATACTGGCCTGATCGGGGCATTTTGATGTACAGGATCATGGAGATACTGACCTGTCAGGGGCAGTTTGATGTACAGGAACATGGAGATACTGGCCTGTGAGGGGCAGTTTGATGTACAGGACCATGGAGATACTGGCCTGTGAGGGGCAGTGTGATGTACAGGATCATGGAGATACTGGCCTGTGAGGGGCAGTGTGATGTACAGGATCATGGAGATACAGACCTGTGAGGGGCAGTGTGATGTACAGGATCATAGAGATACTGGCCTGTGAGGGGCAGTGTGATGTACAGGACCATTGAGATACTGGCCTGTGAGGGGCAGTGTGATGTACAGGACCATGCAGATATTGGCCTGTGAGGGGCAGTGTGATATACAGGACCATGGAGATACTGGCCTGTGAGGGGAAGTGTGATGTACAGGACAATTGAGATACTGGCCTGTGAGGGGCAGTTTGATGTACAGGATCATTGAGATACTGACCTGTGAGGGGCAGTGTGATGTACAGGACCATGGAGATACAGGCCTGTGTGGGGCAGTGTGATGTACAGGATCATGGAGAATCTGACCTGTGAGGGACAGTGTGATATACAGGATCACGGAGATACTGACCTGTGAGGGGCAGTGTGATGTACAGGACCATGGAGATACAGGCCTGTGTGGGGCAGTGTGATGTACAGGATCATGGAGAATCTGACCTCTGACGTGGCAGAGTGATGTACAGGATCATGGAGATACTGGCCTGATCGGGGCATTTTGATGTACAGGATCATGGAGATACTGACCTGTCAGGGGCAGTTTGATGTACAGGAACATAGAGATACTGGCCTGTGAGGGGCAGTTTGATGTACAGGACCATGGAGATACTGGCCTGTGAGGGGCAGTGTGATGTACAGGATCATGGAGATACTGGCCTGTGAGGGGCAGTGTGATGTACAGGATCATGGAGATACAGACCTGTGAGGGGCAGTGTGATGTACAGGATCATAGAGATACTGGCCTGTGAGGGGCAGTGTGATGTACAGGACCATTGAGATACTGGCCTGTGAGGGGCAGTGTGATGTACAGGACCATGCAGATATTGGCCTGTGAGGGGCAGTGTGATATACAGGACCATGGAGATACTGGCCTGTGAGGGGAAGTGTGATGTACAGGACAATTGAGATACTGGCCTGTGAGGGGCAGTTTGATGTACAGGATCATTGAGATACTGACCTGTGAGGGGCAGTGTGATGTACAGGATCATGGAGATACTGGCCTGTGAGGAGCAGGGTGATATACAGGATCATGGAGATACTAGCCTGTGAAGGCCAGTGTGATGTACAGGACCATGGAGATACTGGCCTGTGAGGGCCAGTGTGATGTACAGGACCATGGAGATACTGGCCTGTGAAGGCCAGTGTGATGTACAGGACCATGGAGATACTGGCCTGTGAAGGCCAGTGTGATGTACAAGACCATAGAGATACTGGCCTGTGAGGGCCAGTGTGATGTACAGGACCATGGAGATACTGGCCTGTGAAGGCCAGTGTGATGTACAGGACCATGGAGATACTGGCCTGTGAGGGCCAGTGTGATGTACAGGACCATGGAGATACTGGCCTGTGAGGGCCAGTGTGATGTACAGGACCATGGAGATACTGGCCTGTGAGGGCCAGTGTGATGTACAGGACCATGGAGATACTGGCCTGTGAAGGCCAGTGTGATGTACAGGACCATGGAGATACTGGCCTGTGAAGGCCAGTGTGATGTACAGGATCATGGAGATACTGGCCTGTGAAGGCCAGTGTGATGTACAGGACCATGGAGATACTGGCCTGTGAGGGGCAGTGTGATGTACAGGACCATGGAGATACTGGCCTGTGAAGGCCAGTGTGATGTACAGGATCATGGAGATACTGGCCTGTGAGGGCCAGTGTGATGTACAGGACCATGGAGATACTGGCCTGTGAGGGCCAGTGTGATGTACAGGACCATGGAGATACTGGCCTGTGAAGGCCAGTGAGATGTACAGGACCATGGAGATACTGGCCTGTGAAGGCCAGTGTGATGTACAGGACCATGGAGATACTGGCCTGTGAAGGCCGGTGTGATGTACAGGATCATGGAGATACTGGCCTGTGAGGGCCAGTGTGATGTACAGGATCATGGAGATACTGGCCTGTGAGGGGGCAGAGTGTTGTACAGGATCATGGAGACTCTGGGCTGTGAGGGGCAGTGTGTTGTACAGGACCATGGAGATACTGGCCAGTGAGGGGCAGTGTGATGTTCAGGATCATGCAGATACTGGCCTGTGAGGGGCAGTGTGATGTACAGGACCATCGAGATACTGGCCTGTGAGGAGCAGTGTGATTTACAGGATCATTGAGATACTGACCTACGAGGGGCATTGTGACGTACAGGATTATGGTGATATTGACATGCGACGGGGCGGAGTGATGTACAGGATCATGGAGATACCTACCTGTGAGGGGGCAGAGTGATGTTCAGGATCGAGAAGGTAGTTAACTGCACGCCACATGACGGGATGACAGCCCAGGTACAGATCTCCTGTCACTGGGTCCACATCGATGTTATCAACACCTGTGTGTAATGGAATTGTCTGCGGGAAAGATAAAAAAAGTGGAAATGACCTAAAATATCTTAAAATATGTGTCCAATATGCATAGACTCACGCAAATCTGTGTATATAGTATATCCATAGTACTATCATAATATCCACAAGATCATACAATAGTACTAACAGCTAAAATATCTAATTTAATTAAACTAGCAACTACCCGTGCTACGCACGGTTTGGGCGAATACGACAATCCGTACGGTGGTATCGGAAATTCACGGAAAATCCGGAGATATGGAAAATCACACAAATCGCTTTCGCTATCAATATATAGATCCATTATATCTATGATTTTGCGGACATAGCCTAACACGTGGTCGGGGTCTTTGACAAATAGTCACCAACACATGTGCCATCTGACATGAGAAACTGATCAACAGTACTACATATACATACAAAAGAAACCGTCCACGTAAAAGACCTAAGAAGAAAATGTAAAAATACCAGTTTTATATATGAAAATAGTAACAATGATGGACATGACCTATAAGCAATAAGCGTAATACTGAATGATAGAATGAAGTCTTTGAAAAAAAAAATATTACATAAACATTGTTGAAAATCAGATTGCACATGCATGTGAAAGAAACAAATACCAGTACAAACGTATTAAATATACATTTCACAGGAGTTTTTTATTTGTAATGAGATTTGAGAAATAATCTCGATTTCCAATGCATTTATATGTGTTTACACTTTCGTGTCGCCACTCCACACATGTATATCTCTCACTTTACCAACCACGACGTGAATTTGGTTAACATTTTCTTTACATCTGTTACATAGAAGGCCAACATGAATTTGTTAATATTTGTCAAGAAACTCAATAGCACGCAAGGCCCCAAGTACGACTGTTTTAGACCAAAAAAATAAATAAATAAATAAAAGGTAAGGTTCTCAGGCACCGTCCGCGTCAGTTATACCCCCCCCCCCCCCCACCATAAAAAAAATGTATTTTGAATTTCACCTTTCAAGAAGATAAAATATTCAACTTTGATCAGATTTCCTTTGTTTTTCAGGGCTTTTGCGTGTTTAGCAAAACAATACTGTTATTTTCATGCTTTTCCCTGAACATGTGATACTTTTATATCGATACATACAAAACAAAGGTAAAATTTCGCCCAGCCTCACAGTTTGTGAAATATAGTGCCTGAGAACCATACCTTCTTTTGGCCTATAAATTTACGATTTCCTGCGACCCGGTAGATGTGCACTCAAGCATATCAGGTCACAAAGAGGGCTTCTGCAAAACAATTCTGTCCAAGATCCCCCTTTTGAGAAGGGATCGCCGATGTGGATTATTTCTGGCCGGTCACCGCAAAATGTAAGAAAACCCCAGATAGGAGTAAAACTCTGTCCCGCCATCACACTCTATTGCCATTGTGTTACCGGGCTCGAAGCCACAAAGAAAAGAGGCGCCCGCGGGGGAGCATATATTAAACTGATTACTTATGCACGTAATATGCATATATTGCAAATAAAAGCGGGTGGAATCTCTTCGGACAAACCCGGAGCATATCTATGTCGAAAATCACAGCAATCCGTACGCAGGTATCAGAGATGATACGGAAAATTACAAAAATCGACTAACGCTATTAATATATAGATTCTCCATCCCCTCAGACGAATTTATAAACAATCATATCTATCTATAGGCCTTTAGATATACATTTTTAACAGACAAAAATAATTTACCGGATATTCACACAAACTGAATGGTGGAGGGATTTTGATGAACATAAAGCCATCGTCAGTTTCTTATGCGGTATAAAGATGAATATAATTTGTAGGATACCTGTGTCTGTATACCTTCCATGACCATTGCCTTATCCGTATCCGTACCAATAAGTAAGGTTTTCTTCATTCAGTGAGCAATTATTCATCTGGACTTACTCAAACACGTTTCCCTTAAAAATGGTTTATTTCTCATGTATTTATTTGTAACCTCACCTCATGTAGCATGAGAGAATTATCTTTATTCCATGTATTGACCTCCATCATTTTCAGGAAGGGATAAGCTACATAAACAAACCTGCAATGGCAAATTATACAGCAAGTCTTTCAACCACCCTAGCGACATTTATTGGCGACAATTGACACTGACACTATGGGTTCGTTATATCAACTAAAAAAAGACTAATTGCTATATCTCGAATAAAGAAAACAAAAGAATCCTGTCTGATAATCAAATGTGTCTCTGATATTTATGTACTTTCCTTATTTATGTACAAAACCCGCAATGCTCGCTCAAAGGACCCAACAGACGACCGTTACGTGTAGTGCGCATGCATTGTTTGTTTCCAAAATAACCGACTTTAATTAATCTTTCCAAATCTTCAGAATAAATGTGACGTTAACTTTGCTGGAAGTGGTACATATTCTTTTCCAAGTAACAAGTGAAGCATTTTTCAATATCAATGTCAAAATGACGTAGTTATTGTGTCTGCACAGTTAAAATATATCGTACCTCCTGTCGGGAGAGACATTTATACCGTTGGCACCAAGTTTTCCTGACTGGACAATCTTGGAGTTCTGACCATCAAAATACACAACAGATCCCCAGGCCATGCCCGCCATCATCTCAAAAGTTAGTCCAGAACCCTTGGTGTAGTAGAAAAAGTTGGTGTAGAAGAACTGGTCTTCGCCCACTACGACTACATCGTTTACCCTGAAAACAACGTGGATTTATTAACATAAAATGTTTTCATGAAAATTGATATTTTCCCTCCTTTGTCCGCTTACACATATACATCCAAGTAGAGTTTTCTAATGTAGTACGAAATAATAAGTAAGCTCTAACACTGAAAGGACTAATGTTAAGCAACTTTCCGAAGTACCGCTTCATCCGAAGTACGTCAGAATAAGTGGGGATTTATGCAACACAAGAGATGTTTCCTTGGTCGAATGAGATCGTACAACTACAAACACACACTGGAGCAGAAAATCTTTCCTGTCAGGTCTTCTTTTACTTTTACCTTTGTTCAAGTATTTCAGTGGTATAACCTTACCACTGTGCACCCGTGGATATTCAAGTCACACGTACACATTGGCGGTTTTTCTGTGTATATAAAATATGTGGCAAACTCTTTCAAACACAGACATGAATGATGGGTAATGGAGTAGACTATATTTCACACAATATGGCTACAGTAAAATATCAAGTCGAATCTACCTGTATTAATACAAAAAGTTGCACACTACAGTCCTTTTATTGGTGAAATATTGAAAACGTGGTCACTCTGTTCATTAAAAAAAATGGTTATATACTCGTCCTTTTCAAATAGCGACATCCTTAGATTAATACTTTAATTATGTCGAGTGACTTGCTCATTTTGCCGGTGAAATGCTTAGATGCCAATAGTACCAACGCCATCTGTCTGTAAGGGAAGTCACGTGTTATTTGGCTTTCCATATCATTTATATTAACACAAAGGGGATTTGCCCAAGCTACTTAGTAAGTCATATCGGCGACTGTACCTGAGTTAATAATTTCAGTACGAGTCTGTGATAAAGGAAATTGAAACAAGGAAGTTTATCACTGTAGACCTTCACGCTCTTGCCATCTAGAGGTCAAGAAACAAATATAAAAATCAATTTTGTAAGCGAATATTCAGAACAAAAAAGTACCGGGATACGGAAGGTTCCTCCCTTGTATAGAATTTCAGGTGTAAATTTATAATAACTTTGAATCACATACATACAGACTGACTGGCAGACCCTTTTTCATTTTTATTACCCTAGCCTTAGGGCTGGAGCAATAAGTATCGGTCCGGGGGTTATTCTATTTGACCCGTGTGAATTATTGGTTGTAAATCTATTGAAAGAACTACTCACAGTCTCATGTTCTCGTCGTGAAAGCTTTTGATATACTCCAGGGATTCATTCTTCTCGTCATACCTGAATTTCTCTATGTTATCATAGCCAGACAGGTGATTAACCGCGTACAGATAAACATCGCCTAAAATAAATATAATGTAATATAACATGTGACAGGTAGTTCTAGCTTATTTCATTACTGAGTAAAATAATTTACACTTCTCGTAAAATGTCCATATATATATATATATATATATATATATATATATATATATATATATATATATATATCTCATATCTTGTGAATAGTGCCAGCACTCTACATGTTTTCACCCTGTATACATATCATACCTACAGTTTAGCTCGTGCAAATTTATGTACCAGTGTTCTAATCTACAGACATGATTAGATGTGATATTAAATGATAAACACCCCGCCCCCCCAATTTAGGAGAAACAGGTGATTGTACGCATAACGATAGGTGTAATGTTTACCGGGCAGCTTATCTTAGGGCGTGCGGAGATATCATATCTCTCTTGATAACGAAGAATATACGACTTTTCTGTATAGGCCTACAGTTTGGAAACAAAACAGGCAATTTTTTAATAAAACTTGATTATCAAAGTCTTTATAAGGTGATCAGTATATGAAAACTTAGAGTTTAATATCTCTCTCTCTCTCTCTCGCTCTCTCTCTCTCTCGGATTAGACGTTTGCTTTCTCGTAACTGACATTAAGTGCTGAGTTCTGTAACAATCGATACGGAGGACCATATGTTGTTTTATCTCAAATGATAAAATGCACTATATTACCTTATTACTTTATCTGTCATGTCAGGGCCTGTGATGTGCGCTTAGTTTCAGTAAAAAATACTGACTCATTTGACATCAACACTGTAACCATCAAAATACACAAGGTTAAATCCTATTGATATCTATCTGACATCGTGACTAGTACCATTTATAATTACCTGAGCGCTGGTCTTGCCATATGCTAAGACCATGAGTATGGAACTTGCTCGAGTCAAAGTCCCCGGTGATTGGTAGCGACAGTGGGTCTCTGTTCTTTGAAGTGACGTCCAGTAAAAATATCTGACCCTTCCGGTGTTTAAAATCTGGGGCATCTATATCCATCGGCCATTTCGGAAATCCCTTAAAAAAGTAGCAGAAAGGGTAAAGATCACCATCCCGATTGATCGATTGTTGTGTTGGTTGTCCCTATCTTGATCATAATCGACATGCGAAGATCGATTATTATTCGCTTCTGAGAAGTGGTGCGAATTAGTTGTTTGGATATTTCATGACATTCTTCAGTAAAAGTGAGTATGAAATTTCTGATCAAATATAGACCTATGCATCCCTTCAATTGATATATAGGCATAATATTGCCTACATACCTAAAGCCCCTTTCACACATTCACGGATAGCATCACGGATCATCCCGGATCATCGTTCCGGGATCATCCGTGTTAACTCCGTCATCACCGTGTAAACTCCGGGCATCACCGTGTTAACACCGTGTTGCATCCATAGTGATCCTTGGCGCACCGGCATGTTCGGAGAAAAATTAAACCTGCACAATTTTTCGTCCCGGAGTACACGGATGAAAATCATCCGTATCACTCCTTGTAGGCACCGTGCACCTCCGTGTAGCCACCGTATACATCCGGGAGTCACTGTGTAGCCACCGGGAGCTCCGTATTGGGACCGGCACTTTCCGGGTGCAAGTTTAAGTTTTTTCTCCGATCATGCTGGTGCACCAAGATTCACTACGGATGCAACACGGTGTTAACATGGTGATGCCAGGTGTTTACACGGCGATGCCGTAGATAACACGGATGATTCCGGAACGATGTTCCGGGATTATCCGTGTTGCTATCCGTGAATATGTGAAAGCCCCATTTACGAAATCGCGCTGCTGTCCCCGGAACACCACGGATTAAGGTCCGTGGTGATCCCTGTTGCTATCCGTGAATGTGTGAAAGGGGCTTAATAAATCAATATGTGTATTTAATAAACTTAGTAAACACAGATTATTCTAAAGTTTGTTCGAATACATTAAATGAAAGCGTACTTTCCGTCATTCTAAAGACTATCGTTCATTATAAATTGTAAACGATTATGGCAATGCAAGATCGATCATCGGATCGTTGTCATCGGCCGACTGATCATCGATTATAATGGATCATCGTTCCCACCACTAATAGTTAAGGCATACTGTGGTGGTAGATCAAAGTATCATTATATACTTCGTCTCAGTTAAAAATATATCCATCAGATAAAACATACAAATATTTTATCACAAAATTAATAAAAGTTCAGCCTGTTTGAGTGATATTTATTTATTTATGACCAGCCACTGAGCATACCCTTGTTAGGATGTACTTGAGAGGATTTTTCCCATGGCTTATGGGCATACATGAAAAAAAAATCATTCTATAGCCTATAAATAGATTTACAGATGGCCACTTACAGATGTGATGAAAACTTTTCCATTAGGTAGTGCTTGCATGTCTTCCGATCCATACTCTGAAAATATAACAATGATATAACATGTACTTTGGTTGACTTCATATTCGCGTGATTAAAATTTCGTGATTTTCAATACAAAGTGTTTCGCGAGGGTTAAATGTTAGCGATCTTACAATACAAAAGACCTATACTCAGAGTATGCCCATAATTATATTAATTAATTATATAAAATATTATGTACATAAAATCTTATTAACAAATTATATTAGGATATCATTTAAAGTATCAGTTTTTTAACATACACGATCTATTTGATTCCTTATGTCAGGCTTTACTTTACAAATTTGCCTTCGATGATTGGACCTCTTTTGCACGAAGGTTTTATTTTCGCGATAGTTCCTCTTTCACGGATATCGCGAATTAGAAACGCGCAAACAAAAGGCAACCATAGTAACGTGATATCATAATAAACATCATAACTACCTTCTCCTAATTGCTCGGCCAATGGCTCTGTAATAAGGAAGTGGAGAACTAACTGTTCGGTTTGCAGAAAGAGGAGGCAAACTGTTGGACGTTCCTCAAGTGAAGGTCGAGGACCTATTTTTGATGACAGGAAAAGGAGAGCAACTGCTAGGTGTACGGGGAGTGGTGAGCCATCTGCTCGGTGTAAAGGATGTGGAGGATCCCTGTTTGGTGTATTGGAGAACAGAGCTATTCTTAATTAAGATTCCGAAAGTTAGTATACTTCATGGTGGGAGTCTCCCGTTGTTGTGTATTGGTAGAAGAGAGGCAGCGCATCAGTGTATGCACATGCTTTAGTGAACTAGAACAAAAAAAAGGAAATTGTATATGGAATTGGCCTGTTTCTCATTAAAATAATTTGTTTTTTTTTTATTAGTATCAAAACTCATTGAGTTACAACTTAGCAACAGAGTTACAAACTGTTGTCTCGCGAAGGCTTGAGGGTTCGTATCCTCGTACGGTTATTATATTTTTATAACTAGGTTTTCATAGTGTTTTGCAAACTTACCGATGCCTTTTACAAGCTCGCAAGCCCCTGGCTGGTGGTTGTAGACGTGTCTGTAGTGATCTGCCGCAATCCTAAAAGAACGAACAATAAATAGTAGCACATTTTCTTTGATAAAAATATTGCCGAACAATATTATGTCAGACGATGTGACAATAACAAAATTGGCTTTAATATAAAAGTACCTCAGAAATTTGCTGGCATCAGCTCAATTTATATGCAGTTATACACTGAACACTGTTACGTTTATTAAAATCTCTATCTTCTGATATAAAACAACCACCCTAAGTGTAATTAAGTTCAATGCTTTCAATGGTCTTTCAATAAGGTACATATATAGGTACATATAATGTAGATACATTTATATATATATATGAAATAAATATTATATATATGTGTGTGTGTGTGTATTTATATATATATATATATCAGCACATCTCCTCATTTACACAAATTTTATTTGAGCGCTCTACATCGTTAAGCGCGCGCCAAGTCCTCCTGACTTTTAAAAGAAGTTTCGCTTGGTCGAGCAGCTACAGGTTGCTGTGGTCAAGACCCCAGCCCTGTGCGCTCCTGAAGCATAATTTTGAGAGCCAATAAACGTGATGACACCAAGCGAAGCAGGAAGCCGCGAGAAAAACCGCCACCTTTTTATCCGTACCGATGACTTTACAGGAAAGCCACAACATCCACCGCCACAAAGGTAAAATAAGCATACATTCCCTCCACCGATCCCAGCAGCGGAGACCCAGCCTTGCCAAACGAGAGCCGAACCAGATCCGTGAAACAACAGAACTTCGAGACGAATGCCAAGTCCCCCAAAACGCGCCAGATTATAAGGAATTTCGGTCTGGAGCGCGCTACATTTTGACCACCGGTTTGAGTCGGTTCTCCATTCTAGCGCACCGGACAACGTATGTTGTTTCTTCAGTCAAATTAGAACAAGAAATAGGGGCTTGTGTAGCTCCTTTTTTTACCATCCTGGCCCGAATGCAGTGAAGCCCCTCCAAGCAGTCCCAAACAAGCGTTTAGACAACATGTCTTTGATTGTCTACAGATTTAAAAATTATTGACCAATCATGCCAATTTTAATAAAGATTATGCTTTACATATACTTAAAGTCGAACAATGGGATGGTCTAATGCTCCATCACATGATGGCTAGAGACAACTAGAGAAAGTCAGACAATTCACTACATAAAACCCTTGGTCGTGTGTATAAATAAAACACTATAACCTACGTGAAAACGCAATGCAGATTCTAGGTTGGGCTTAGTGCAATGCCGCCTAACTTGACACGGTAGCGCGCTCTACATGGTCACTTGGTCCGGCACGGTGTAAACGCAAGTTAAAATGTAGCACGCTCCACATTTTTCTGGACCGGTCTAGCGCGCCACATTTTTCTAGTGTAAATAGGGCTAATGTAGCCCGCTCCACATTTTTCTAGACCGGTCTAGCGCGCGCCACATTTTTCTGGTGTAAATGGGGCCATTGTACCACAGATATACCGCTGTCTAAAGTAAATGTGAGCATGATTGATTCGGTGCCTAGACGTCTTCAAAGATCCTCACGAGATAAATAGACTTATTATACACGCGGATCATGAGCGCGATCATATACCAAAAAACAATCACCACTATATAGGGTACACAGGCAGCGCTAACTTAGTAACAGAGGCCTACCATGCAACAAGTGCATAAAGGTGTCAGATATATTCAGGTCAGAGAAACGGCATAATATTAACACTGACAGACTTCACTGACAGAAGAGGCTCCCAAACGCACAAAAAACATAGAATCACACTTTCATTTTCCATGTTTTTCCCAACAAGAGAACAGTATAAAGCTATTTAGCTTTATATATAATTTTAGGTTTATGACGCAAAATTTCCGGAAGTGGAAATGTAAGAAAATACGCGTATAACAGAGTCAAATTAATAAATGCGATTAATATGTGTGTGTGTGTGTGTGAAATTGTTACCACCGTCATCCCATACATTATTGTGCACTTAGAAAATATCAAAATAACGCTGATTATATACTATGTGAGTTTTCGTTTAAGTTGCTGCGAAATTGAAATTAGAAAATGTTATTATTTGGGTAATTTTACATGTATGGGAGATGTCAGCATAAAGCAATCTTGACAACTAGCAATATTCCGAATGTTATTTTTCATTGAAAACGTCGTTCAAAATGAGGTGAAAAGGTCATACTTACCATGAATTGATGTGGCGTCTTACAGCATAGGCCACAATAACGGTCAGCACTGTGGCACGAAGGTACATACTGTACGTGTGCCGATCTAAACAACAAGTAGTACACTGCATGCGGGTAAACCCAAGTGTGTCACCCATCACGGTTCACGGGGTGTACATATGCGCGTTTATATAGGTATCAAGTGCTGTAGTGCCTCAATAAACATATCTTGATTTTTTTCTAACAGAGGTACGTTCACCAGGGTTGATCCGTGTTTCTCATTCTTGGCTTGTCAAAGTGTTTTCTGCTTTTTGACTCCGCCAAGGCTGTATTCGTTCATTCCCGTTCATTTTTGCAGGCGTCTTTGTCCTGTGTGGTGTGCGTGTGTGAGGGAGTGTGTGTGCATGTGTGTGTTCACAACATAACTCTCGCAATCTTGATTCAGTGGAATCTCATGAAATTTCGGCATTTTGATTTTGCTGTGCTTCCGGCACATGATCCAGGTCCTGGAAGTACTTCGATGAATATTCACAAATGTACAGTCACTTATTTTAAGAATGAACCTTGGAATAGGGGCCGAATGATTGAATGCAAATACGGGTTTGGGGAACTTCTGCAAAAAAGAAGCTGGGAGTATGAGGTGCATACGAGAATTCAAACACGTTGTGGCCCGGGAGCATCCCACAATAAGATAATATGAATTTTTTCACCTTATAACTTCAAAATATAGAAACAGGCATTAGGGGTTACCGGGTTTTGACCATACAAAAAAAGGTATTGTTCCTTTGACACTGAAAACAAATAAATGTATTGATTCTTTTTTCTTTATTTTTTATTCTTTATATATTTAGATCGAGAAAGAATATGTGGAATTGCGTGGTCTTGCCGGAAAAATTACAAAATTCAATAAAAATGAGTAAGGTTACCGAGGATTGTTGCTCACGTGAAAAATTAAAGGGGACTATTCCGAAGTCTGATGTTTATATTTTACGAGCATAATCCATTGAACCTTTATTAAAAAGGCCAGAAAATGCCAATCCCACCACAAACAGGCTATTGGCTTTGTTTACATGCACGTTTTTATAACATGTGGGGCCCCGTCAAAATAAACCAAACACATTGAACAAGGACATCTGGCGGCAAGTCAGACGAACCAGAGTTTTGTAAATGGCGTTTTGCACTTTTGACCTTTCAACTTCACCACATATGCAACCAACCACATCAAGTTACATGCTTTTTTCCGTTTGTCAACTTTGCTGTGATAAACAAGCTCAGACATTTATCACAGAGGCATAATCAGTATTTTACTTAACACGAATTTAAGTAGAGTTCATTTATGTGTACGCAAAGAAAGCTAGAAATCACATAATTTCTATAGTAAAGGTATTTGAATAATGATATAAATGCTAACACCTATATGATCTTAAATGATGCCAATATCATTTCTATAAAGCTTTCATTAAAATTTGGCATAACTACCGGTATTATTCTTCTTATCAAAGAATCCACGAAATAACTTCAAAATGCTTCTCTCTTGTTTACATAATTATTTAAACTAAGTATAAATATTTTAATCGTTATTATGATTTTTCTTATTGAGTTAAAACCTTTCTACATTCATAGTCAGTAAGACGAGTGAGTATAGTTTTGTTTTTGCATATATATGACATCACCCTCTTGGACCAGTGAACTTTAGGAACTCGCCTTATCCGCAGTGGAGGATTAACTCTTGTCTTTGTAGCCGAGTTGGTAGTGAATAACGGACAAGGACTATACAGATTAGGGATTTTATTGATAAGTGGTATGTCAAGGTGGTATACACAGCTAGAAAACACAGATAATGTCTAACTGCATTGTATGTGAACTTTAACCTTCATTTGTCAGGAGTATAATCGACAATATGTTCCTTCATTTGATTGGCCAGTATATGGAATGTAGTTCACCTTACCCCTCTGGCCAATGCATGGAGTGGACGGACTGACCTGATTTGATATGCTTGAACCAGAAAGAGAACTAAAAATTTACATTCTAAGGAATGCAAGCTTCCGCGATGCTCCCAAAACCCACATTCTAAGGTTCATTCGGGACAAAATACTGTACATGTGTGAATATTCTTTATTGGCGATCCTGAATTCGGATCCTTCTCCGATTCTTCACCAAAATCTAATCAATTCTTAACTGGTACTTTCGCAAAAGGCCCTGAAAATTTCATGAGATTCCGTTCAAGTTTGCGTGAGTTATTAGAGGAACAGACAGACAGACACACACACACACACACAAACGAAGGGGATGAACACATACCCTCCTGGGGATAGCAACAAAAAGCCACGGGATGTGAGATGACTTAAGTGCTCTCAATTGGATATGGGGGGAAATTTTATGATGATTTGAGGTGCCAGTGTAACCCCAGAATAAAAATGGTAATTTAATTTAGCAGAATTTCCGTCATTATCACGTTAATTCTATGCAGCAAACGCCGTGTGAAAAATGAAACATTTGAATGGAGAATTAAACTAAATGCATAGCTCTCCTTTGGAATTTATAACCCTTTATACTTAAGACCAAGATTTTCCCCATGTAAGAATTGGTTAGGCCACAAAAAAGGTGTGGTTCTCGGGCACCGCCCGCGTAAATTTTTACCCCCAGAATAAAAAAAGAATGATTTTGATTTTCATCTTTCAAGAAGATAAAATGATACATTTTGATAATGTTTCCTTTAAAAAAATATGTTATTATCATGCTTTTCCCTAAACATACGATATTTTTATTGAAACATAAAAAAGGGTAATAAAAAAAAAACGCGCGCCCGCACTGATTTCTGGAAAAAAGTGCCTGAGAACCATACCCTTTTTGGCCTTTTACCCGTATTTTTCTCTCTTTGCTTTGTTTAGAAATCACTCAAATAATCATATACAGAACGAGATTCGTGTAATATTTGAGTGTGTACGGAACTTCCGTGTTGCTAAACAAAATGTAACCACGTATGGCGCGATTACGCTCCATGTAGTTCACCTAGCCGCCAATAGGTGTCGCCCCCGCCTGTAACCAAGATTCACCATGAACACCACGGCCAAATCCACTTGCTTCCAGCAACGATCGGTTGATGTGTTTGAATGGCGAGGATAAGAAAATTACCTTCTTACTACGTGTTCTACAAACTTATCTTTTTTTATCAAACAAGTTACATTGCCATTTTTTACTGTTTCCTGTATGAGACCAATTAACTTCAAGAGAAAATTCTTAAACTATTGTTATGAGAAAAGCACACTTAATCTGATTTTCGTCACCGTTTACAATTGCGGTCTTGAGAGTAATTTGAGCAGATTAACGCAAGCCATTTAAAACTTGATCCAGAGATTAAAATTATTGAAAACGTGTATAGACGTAATTATATTCTCATGGTATTTTTCTATAAAACGACGATCCCTGTACAAAATTTATTGAAACATAAAAATATGCCAAACTTATTTAATTTTCTGGAAGAACACGTTAGGCTGTGTATTTGTATTAGGTCCTTTTTGCCATTTATTATAGCTTTACTACTCAAGCTTCTGTAGGGGTTTACTGTCGACAATCCAGCTCTCCATGTACAGAATAAAGCCCCGATCTCACCGGGCAGTACTCTCCCGAGGCAGCGGAAATCTTGAGCTTCTAAAAAAGCTACAGATTTTCGCGCTGCCTGCTTTGACCGTTTATGATGCACTTAAACACCAGGTGAGGCACATGGGCCTGTGTGCTGAAAAAAAATGCTGATGTGACGAGCAGCCAACCAAATGCAAGTCATAAACACTCGACAGGCATCAGGCTCCGCGCAGAAACCACGTCTGGGGCAATTCTCTCTGAGCCTGTGGCTTGTTTAAACGGTCGCCGGGGCGATGAGCTGTCACTCAAAATGAAATGAACAACATTGGCTCCCTGTATTCCTCGCTTGGCTGGTAAACCGTGTTGTCTTCAGCACAGGGTCTCATCTGATTGGACCAAAATACAGTGCTTCCCTCTGGTGTAGAGATTCAGGATACAAGGTCATAACAAACAGCGCTTACGATATAGGTAGTTGGCCTATGGGTAAAGCGGTGTGTAAAGAGCGTAACTGGGCAGCGATTGTTAGCGACTACTTGGAGAGATAAAATGGATAGAAAATACACCAATTAGCGATAATTTTCACGATAAATCATACTGTTCATCGGTACTCATGGATGTCGCATATTTGGGCTTAACTTTAACTGGAGTTCGCATACATGTCTTCGACTGCTGCCCAACATTCGTGCGTCAACACTGCGCATTTTTTACTGGCATGTTTGTCAATCACTCACAAAAGTCGTCTCACACTTCGCGCACTTTCGACTCATGGAAACCAAATTGAGAAGGTTCGAGACGAATGAGAATACAGGCACTTGACAAAATGTATTCGCCGGGTGGGTGATATAACAAGCATCACTGGGCCCATCCCCCTGTCACCTGTCTGATCTGACCGACCTCCCCACTAATTAAACTTGGTTCCCTTACTTCGACTGCCTATCCACCTAAATTATGCTATGATCTACTGTATATTTAATATATAAACACAAAATACCAGCGAGACGAAAGCGAGGCAAAGTGACACACGCGAGAAAAATTGAGAACCCCAGATATCGTTTAGATATTTTTTTTTTTTTTTTGCAACTTCCTCGCCAAGAAAGAAACACTGGAGCAATGTACGCGGGACTTAAAATGCGCGGGTGCTGGTAACAATGAGTATTATATAATTTCGTGTACATTTGATATCTTAGCCTGAACATTCAGCCTCCATTTAGGTTTGGAGTCCGAACACCTGTGGGGGGGGGGGGGGGGGAGTTTCCGATCTTATTCGAAACAACCCCAAACTGGAACCTAACTCATGCATATTAAAATCTCTGCAAATTACCTAATAATAACCAATAGATGGTTATTCACTTATAGATCCCCATGACATCGCCCAAGAATGGAAGTTTCTAAGCCTTGTCAGCATAAATACTGAAACATAAGCGACAATTTATGTCTCAACTGAGTCAACCCAACTGTATTATGTCTAATTTGTAAGGGTTGTTGCATGTCCTCGCGCTGAACGCCTAATATTGTTTTCTGTACAACTTTGATCAGATCTGAACTCTCCACATTGGAGCTGTAACACAAACAAGAAAGAACAAATAAATAAGAATTGTTTGCCTTACAGGTATGTAGCTACTAATATAGCTGCGTTTAGTGATCGCAGAAGTATCGGAGAGTATTGGTGTGACCGACAATTAGAGCACTTGGAGGACCGGGCTGAAAAGTATCACCCTCAAATTAATAAAAAGAAGAAACACTAGTATGTGTCTTTCTTTCTTTTTCCTTTTTTTTCTTGATTATATGGGATTTAACCTTTTTAATCATGCAAAGATAAAGTTTATCTGCATTTAGAAAATTTTGACATCTGATCATGTGAGAGGTGCGCCGTTTCCACAGTTTGCCCCGGGAGGTGATGACATCTTGAGACTGCATGGGAAGAAATTAGCTCATAGTACTCAAATCAGATACATGAGGCGACACTTTAGCGGCATTTTAGTTAAGAGTTCAATTAGTCATGCAGTCTCTAGTGCCCATATGCTGGAACTGTCAAAAATTATGGCAGGTATGTATGAAACACAGCTTTATTTAGAATGATAACGTATGGTGAAATAATGCTGATCTGAGTACAGAAGTTACTTAAGTAGTTATCAGATGGCAGCAGCCTAGTTTACCATGATTTACCTAAAATATCCTGGCGTGCACACGGAGGCAGTGCCGGTGTGTTTTGATTGCGGTTAGCCGCATCAGGTCATTTCGGTTACTGCTGTAAGCTGTACTTACATTACACATGTACGGTCTTTTGTAATTTAAGCTGAAACAAAAAATACGCGAACTGCATTATGGATACAATGTACCACAATTAAACTGTCTCAATCTGCTACAATCTAAAGGTGAATTCCATTATTCGGTGTGTTTACATTTAGCATGCAACAACATCAGCAACCATTTATATGGATCTCGCGGGTCGGATCTAAGCATAATAAACATTTATAGTTTGAATATCACAATTGGGGATATCTTGCGACTTCTCTCAAGTCTTATGTTATGCTCATATACAAGAAACTGTATATAATGACTATATATACTGAACCTAGCTTTTCTTGTTAAATGGCTCTATTTAATACTCCTTTGCACAATGGTTAATTTAAATCACCAAGAAATTATAGACTTACAGGTGTAATTAATAACTGCATAAGTAATTGCATATTAATATATCAAAATACTACCACACACGGGTAATCAACTCCCTATTTCAAACTCGAGTATTCATTCAGGATTAGTCGAACATAGGTATTCGAGCACTACTCCCAGCACTATGTACCTGGTCTATTTATTAGGGACTGCTTGTCAGGAACAAACTTTCACATCGTAGTTTCAATCAGTTGATACATCAGTTAAACCGTCTTATGCTATGGTGTCCCCTTTACCATTGAGGATTCTCCTAAAAAGCTCCATCCTTGTCATAATTAATGTTAGTGATGGGCTGATGATCTGATGATCGTATGGTGCAATCCCGATTTGATCATTGATCTTAGAGTGCAATAATTGATTTCAACATTTTACACATAACATATGCTTTTTGATGAGGAATTGTATGCTGTCATTAAAGTCTCTAGAAAACTCGCAAAGTCTCTCGAAAACTGTGTTGCTTATAACAAGGAGATTACAGACTGGAGTATCAAGTGAGAGTCTGGCCGTGTCGAATGTTGCTGACGTGGGCCATAAAACTCGCTGCTCAAAAGCACACAGAGATGCCGTTGATAAGCCCGGCACTAATTTATACAGTGCGAGGGACCCTCCTTCGGCGTGACTTCGGAACATCTCGTTAGTTCCCAGCTGCGGAAAACATGGGCGATAATACCAGAACAACGCCGTCAGTGACAGAGCGGGCTGATGGCTTACTGTTATCCATCAAAGTGAAAGTCATCCGGTAATAAGGGTCAAAATATTTAGTTATCGACGGAATACTATAATACATGGCTAATTATTAATATATGTCAGAAGTGTGTGAACTGATGTTAATTTTATAATTCCGAAGTTATTCAGGGAAAGTAAGTTTACTTTTACCAGTCGTCCGTCATGAATCACGGCAGAAGTTGATGCAGAGTGATCGCATCTATCCCAAAATCGATCCAGTGATTCCTCAACAAGAGAACTTTCTAAATATATTTCTAACGCATAATTCTTGACAAAAAAAAATTGCGCATTCATAATTCCGATCAATGTTATTCCAGTGATTTACCGCTCAGTTACTGGATATATCGCTCTCCGCTTCAGCGAGCTACAGCGGACCGCGGAAGTAACGTCTAGTAGACTTGCTTTATCAAAGGCCGTGCGCCTGACACTGCGGCACAATAGGCGCACAATAGAGTTAATGGGCTTATCAGGTCTTAGTGCAATTAGCGCAGGACTGACACTCGAGGCTTCTGACAGTTGATACTCCAGTCTGTTATCTCCTTGCTTATAATTTCTTAACTAAGGAACTTAACATCACACACACATAGGATATACAATTATGTATATACAATATAGACTTATGTATGTATAAGAGATTATGTATGCATGTATATCAGTTGAGATGATGTATAGGTCTGTATATGGTAACACACTCCTAGTCTCCAACACAACCGAATAATTCCGATTATTCGTCGGTAGAGGTCCATCGATTTTTACTGATGACCGATCATGAAATTACATCTGATTCCCTGAATTAGTTAATCTATCGTTTCATTTATTATCAGAGTTTCTAGGGTGCAACTCTCAGATTTCCCTATCATATGAATATCAACTAGTCATCTGCATTCCAAGGAATGCAGTCCTCCGCCATGTGGGTAGTACCAATTCTGGATGCTCCCGTACCCATTTGCATGCTTTTGTTCGGCCAATATTCTCAGCTTCATTAGGGCAGAGGTGACTGTATACAATTGTTTAATAATCCTTGCTGATGTTCCTGAATCCGGATCATGTTAAGTGTCCAAACCAAAAGGCAATTGATTCTGGCCAATTCCCGAAATGGCCTGAAAATTCATAAAAATTCCGTCGATAACTGCGTGACTTATGCTGTGAAGAAACACACAAACACATATGCATACCCTTGTGGCGGCACTGGGGCTGTATAATGTCTTTTTTAACTGGTCGGCTTTATTAAATTAAGGCTCCGCGGGAGAGGCCAAACGTAAGATGCTATGGGCAGACGGCGACTCCCCTGTGAACTCGACCGTAACCTGAACACGTGCTTAGGCCTGTGTGACGCGTGAGGATAGTCCTTGTGTAATAATCCTCAAAACGTGAACCTCGATAAATCGTGAAAAATAGGCCCATCACGTTAAATAAGTCCAAATCGTGATTTTCAGATTGTACACATTGTGAAAATAAGCCTCAAACCATGAAAGGGCATGCCCAATCCCAAACACAAACAGGACCGGAATATTTTGTATCATGGGTGGTTCATGGTTTCATGTTTTGATTAATCTCCTCCTTCCATTTTTCGTAGTCTACCTTCAAGTGTAGACTCGTGTAAACCAGACCAGGGGTAAATCATGTCATTCAGATTTGTTCCCTATAGATTGCAGTGATCTAATACCCATTGTGATCTCACTGTATCCCTGACCTGATTATATATGTATTAAGAAAAGTTAATGTTCGAGAAAAGTCATTTAGTCATACAGATACACAGGCCCAGATTTTACCAAACATGCTGACTATCCAGATATATGGGAGATAAAGTAAACAGGGATATCTGAATATAAGGGATACAGGGATCACTGAACTGGTCAATTTTATTTGCGGGAAAGGAGGTATGAACGTTCAGTCACAATATCTGCCGGATCAGTGTACACATGGTGGGCCGCATATATATATATATATATATATATATATATATATATATATATATATATATATATATATATATATATATATAACATATATATATATATATATATATATATATATATATATACATGAGCACACGCACGCGTAAACATACATTTATGTACACAAACAGAAGTAAAAAATCGATCACAATATTATCATTTTTTCCTCGAGGACCACGTCTGCCATCCTGGGTATTCATAAAGCTGAAATAGCTGAAAATCTTTGAGTAAAAATTAGTACCAATGGTTTTCAAAGTCGGTAAACATATGAGTTGTTCTACTGGTTCTATTACTGAGAAAATGCTTTGCAGATTTTAAGTAGATTTATATTTAACAGAACGACTGGTCCCAAGGTATCACAGTGCTAAATTAGCAAATATTGCAACATATCAGTTACAATACAAAACATTCGACGAACAGTCAATGGAAGTAACTGGTCAGACGGACGGAAGCAAAAACGGTATATCAGTGGCTCAGGCGCCCTTCAGCCATTGAACTGAAAATATCCACACATAATATCAATAAAGCGTGATATATGGGTAATTTTATTCTGTGAAAATTTTATTAAAATAATTCAAATATATCCTGCTATTTTGCAGGCAGAATTAGAGTTTGGTCCTATATTCTAGTAAGTACTCACTATATGTATAATGAGATATATTCATGATTTTAATCACGGAAGGATGGGCCTCTGAATATCATTCCTCCATTACATAATAATTTAACACATAAGTCTATTCTTATAAGTTGGTGTAATGCACAATATCGAACCAACACACATATATACACAAAAATATTTTTCTTATAATGGAGAAAATGAATATTGTTAATATTTTTTGGATATTATAACCCAATATTTGTATCATTTCAATCTACTTCATATCAGGTGACATTTATAAATGGCAAACAAATGTCAAATATGTGAAGCGGATAGACAAACATAGCAGATGACCCCGCATGTAGGTGCAGTATTCGCAAGAAATTTCCTTTGAGATGGAGATCTCTATTTTTTTTAGTAGTTAATCAATAGCAAGACACAGAGACGAATTTGCTTCATGTCCAAGGGCAAACATTTTTGCTTATGATGTAAGCCAGACGTTTAACATTTTATACTTTAAGGCATACTGTCATAATTTGAAGATACCGAATAGACAAACGGAAGACAGCGTAACATCTATGAAAAGAAATAGAACTAACAAAATGTAGAAACAATCCAAAAAGTCTATATGTGTAAACAAATTCTTGAAAACGGGAGTTTTACCTGCAATTAAGGTATCCGAAATGCTGCGCCAGTGAAAAATCAGGAAACCTGTAAAAACATTATGAAGTTTTAATTTGAGTAACTATTCTTAATTGGTTAATGGTCCTTTTGTAAGCATATTTGTTTTACTAATTTGGCACCAGATCTGAATGGAAGACTTAATTTAAACATGCCTTTTAACGCTTCAAGTCCCGGAAAATAACAAAAACCTGCGTGTAAAATGATGTTGAACTTTCAAAAACTGGTATTCGATAGTTTATAAAATATCTTTCTGGCCTACTCGAAAAAAAATGCATGGCATTAAAGAACAATGGGGAAATATTGCACTTTCTTTAATGTTGGCTGATCAGCAAAAACAGTGTCCAAACAAAAGTTTCCATAAAAGATGTATTGTTTGACAAAAGTTGACTATCGTCATGATGCATATACACAATATTTAGGTTTCAATTATGCTGAACAAGTTCGATTGGTCTTTGTTTGTCCATCGACCTTCCGTCCGAATAACAGTTGGCAGGGCACAGATCGTAACCGTATGATCTGCAAAGTTCCTTCTTATTATCTAAATAGATCATGATAAAAACTCCTCAGAATCGTTGAAATAATGTCACAGTGGTCTATATTTGCCAGCTAGATACCTAAACTATCCTTATATTCCCAGTGAAATTCGAAATGCTCAGGTTTGAATTTATCTGACACAAAAGTGTTGATAAATATTAGTTATGGATGACAAACCTATAGCCAGATGTTATAATATTTTAAATACGCTGGAAGTATTTGTTTTGGTTATGTATAAAATAGTTGTTCAGTTAAATACGACTAAAATATACAAATTACAAAAATTAAAAAAATAAATATTAAATCTTTTTGTTTTTCAATTTTATATACCATATTGAAATGTGAGGAGTATCTGATGAAATAATCATAATAATAATAATAATTATAATAATAATAATAATAATAATGAGGAGGAGAAGGGAGAGGGAGAAGGAGAAAAAAAAGATAATTATGATGATGATAATTTCCATTATGAAGAGTGAGAAGAAGAGTAGTAGGAAGAGAAAAAGATGAGGAAGAAAAAGAGTAAGAAAAATGAAGAATAACAAGAAGACCAAGTGAGGAGAAGAAGAAGTCGAGGATCAAGTTGAGTAAGAATGAACAGTATAATAATGACGAGTAATAAAATGAAGAAGTAAAAGAGAATGAAAAGGAGAATAAGAAGAAGTGTTTGATGAGAGCACGAGGACGGAGAAGAAGGGTGAGCAGGATGAGTAGAAGGCATGCTGAAGAGCGAGACAATCAGAAGAAAATTGAAGAGGATGATAAGAAAAGCATGATTAACAGCAAGAAGGAAGGAAATTTAGAAGACCAAAAATAAGGCTGAATGAGGGAATAAAAGTTGGTAGAAAAAGAAATATAAGAAGAAACGAAGCAGAAGATGAAAAAGCAAGATAAAGATGAGGAATAAGAAATAGAAGGAGGAGGAAAATAAGAGAAGAAAGATTAGAAGATGAAGAAATAAGTGTGGGCTAAAGAAGAGCAAGAAGAGTAACATTAGAACGAGATGAAGAATGCAGAGAAGAATAAGAAAAATCAGAAGAAGGGCAAGACGGGAAAGAAGTCAAAGAAGAGTAAAGTAGTAGAACATAAAGAACACGACCAAAGAGAACAACAATGGAATGAATAGCAAAAAGTCAAAACATAGGAGATAAAGGAGAGAAGAAGAGTAATAAGAAATACGTAGAGCAAGAATATAGAAAAAAAAGGTTTACGTAAGCAGAATAAGAAGAATAAAGAGAAGAAAACGTTCCTTTGAAAAATCTTAAACGATGCAAAACGGGATAAGTCGATTCAGACTAGTTTTTCATTATTTTACATGGCTTTATGCATGGTTCGATAACCATTTTCAAAGTTGGTTATTCGACATAGTACCTTTTAAATTCCCATCACAACATATTAAAAAAAGAACTTTGCCACATAGTCAATAACTTTCAAATTTGGTTAAATTTAAAATATAGACCAAGCTGCCAGAAATTATGCTTGAACTTGTAAAGGCATATGGGTGGATAGTTTGCGAATATCTTTTTTTTTGACAATTTGTACGATTAGGAGGCCATCTCCAACTGTGACTTCACGAACCATAACAGAAGGACTAATCGTGACAGTACTTGATTTACAGTTAAGTTTAAGAGACATCTACTGTCTTTAACAGCTGGGCATTATATGGTCTATGGGCCAAATATCTTCAAGTTTTGGCTACATGCAGTTCTCACCAGTTTCACGATTTGAAGGCAACCAAAAACTGTGATTTCATAAAATATGAGAGCGACACTAATCATTAATCCAAGTTTTTCCTAAGAATAGGAGCTATAGTCCTGTACCAAATGAGATTTCACAAAACTGACCAAAACATGAATCATTTTTTTCTTTTCATGTTTTGTATAATACAGTTAGGATATTCCCTTCAGAGTTTGAATTTTCACTTTTCTAAAATTAACAAATAACAATTTGGATTTATTTAACGGTTTGGCCTTATTTATCCTGGTTTGTCAAGATTTTCGTTTTGAGGCCTAACACCGTGTTGCATTCACTATATCCCCCCCCCCCCCTAATTCATGAGTGCAAAAGCGACTGTACATTTGTGAATATTCCCTGATGACGCGCCTGAATCCGAAGAAGATGCTGGATCCACACCAAAATCTAACCGATTCTTCCTTGATCCAAATTCAAAATGGCCTGAAAATTATATGACATTCCTTTTAAAGACTGTGTCAAAATTATTGTGACAAACACACATGCACACATACGAACGGAATGAACCCATATACCCCTCCTAGAGGAAGTGGAAAAACTCAAGCAATTTGCCTTGAGTACTTGTAATGTTTTTTTTCACAGATAGTACTGCAAGTAAAAACAATATAAAAAAAAATGTATGCACGTAATAAATATATAAGTGCAATGAAAAACCAACATGAACTGGGTATAACTACTTTGTTATAACTTCTGCATAATGAACCCCTGATTTACATATCTGATTATGGGATTATAAACAATCACATATAATAATACATAATTTGACATTTATCCTTATTACTATACAAATTTCGCCTATTTTCGTATTTTCGTATACATCAAATATCAACGCGGATATTAAACATTAAAAACAAACATTTGACATTCATTTAGGGCGATATGAGAACATATATAATTATATAGTGTAGTTTAGAACCAGAAACGTTATTTTTTTTATTTAAAAAAAATCAAAGCAAAATATAAAAGATATCGTGACAAATTTAGTGAAGTTTCAATAATTGGTTTGATATTTAGGTTAGAAAGTCCTGGTAATGGAATGGGAAAATAAATTTCGGAATATCCAAATCACATTGATTGAATTTCACATCACAGTGTCCAAATAACATTTATTGGGCTTTACTATTCAGCTTATACTGGCACTGATTTAGTTAATTGGCTGACTTTTACATCGATTTTTCACCTTCTAGACTGGTCAGTATCCAAGCAAGGACATAGTCTTGTTATGATGCCATTTCCTGCTTATTTATATAGAGTTCGCTCCTTTTTTTTTGTCTTTTGTGTTTGTCTATTTTTTCCTGTTTGTCGGTCCTTTATCGGCTATTTTCGATCTCTTAAACAGTACAAACCATCCGCAAATATACCGATCAATAGCGCTACTATAATTAGAACTACTTAGAATTGATATTTTATAGGGATTAAGATAACCTCCAAATATTAAATGATTTTATTTTTTATTCCATTATGGTACGTGTTTCAGATCCGTATGCGTAAATTTGATTACAGACAAACCAAGGATAAACTATAATACCTCGCAGCCTGATGGGGAAAAAAATACCACAAGTTTGATTCTCAGGAAAAAAAGTTATTATAATCTCATTATATTATTTAAATTATAATCATTATTGTTTCCACCATTGGCATAGGTGACCGTGTGCGTTGGATCCCTATATATATATATATATATATATATATATATATATATATGTATATATATATATATATATATATATATATATATATATATATATATGTATATATATATATATATATATATATATTATATATATATATATATATATATATATATATATATTTCTTTTAAGACATTCTATATAGACAATCAACAATTTTTAATTTTATCTGAGAGAGAGAGAGAGAGAAAGAGAGACAGACAGAGAGGGAGAGAGTACAGCCCACGACACTCGGGTTTTCCTGAACTGTACATGACGTCTTATAGGATTCGATTCCTAGTCTTTCCCCACGCTCATACTGGCTGACTGTGGGGATTCCCGGGCTCCAGCGCCGGCTTGTTACATCATATGAAATATACTGACTATCTAGACAAGGGATGGCCCTGAAAGGATACATGATCCACAGAGGCAAGAGACAGTACAGGGCTGATAACGGAGAGTGCTGAGTTACGCCCTGGTAAACGGACGTTGCCACACACTAAATAAACACATACGATTTAACCACCAAATAACCACATAAAGGAGTTTTACGTGAACAGTGCGCGCGCAGTCAGGTTGAACGAGCACCTTGCAACACCAAGAGAGCTGTGTCTGTGTGCACTGTTTTAGAAGAAGTATGTCGTCCATTCTCGCTTTAATTTTATTGACCTTGTTCCCGTATCAATTAGTTCAAGGTGAGTATACATATTAATATAAAACATATAGATGATCTGACGTGAATAAATTCTCATTGACTATGAGACCGGCCCACTAAGATCCAGATCACTGAAGCTGTTTTGGGAATGTTGGAACTGTGTTGGTTTGTGGGTTCTGTGACTGTGTACAGTGCAGTGTCTGTATGATACTTGGCGACATTATTTGAATTTGTTCTAGTTTCACCTGGGTCGATCCGTATGTGATCATGATACATATAGGACGCTCCAGTGAACACAGCAGCATTTATTTATTATCATTAGTATATATTGTATGAAAACTCTGTAGGATAAATTAGTAATTTATTTATAAGTACGTGTTGTCAGTATGTGAATGATTTATTAATGATGGTCGAAAATAGAACCAGGTGCAATGGGTACAGTTTCCCCTCTATAGTGTAGGATTATTGTCATTGTATTGTTCAGCAACTGTCCATTTGAACTTTCAAGTCAGAAGACTGGCCACTGGTTTAATTGTCAGTTCTGTACTGAATATTTCAGTGCTGCGTTGCATGCCACCAGTAAAACCTGGCTTCAACCTGGGCTGTTGTATGAGTCATTGTTGAAACCTTGGATCAGTCATATTAAAACGTCAATACTTGCACAGGAATAACATGTTCTGTTCAGTCTGTTGGTGAAAATAAGATGGGGGGGGGGGGAATAAATGGGATATAGTTACACTGGCATACCGTGGCCCTCTCATCCACATATATACTGTAAACCATATTGTAGTCTTCTGTCATATACTGAGTCATATTGTAGCCATCTGCCATTTGTGCTGTAAGTCATATTGTAGCCTTCTAGCATATATAGTGTAAGTCATATTGTAGCCATCTGCCATATACTGAAAGTCATAATGTTGCCATCTGCCATATACTTAAAGTCATAATGTTGCCATTTGCCACATACTGCAAGTCATATTGTACTTGTAGCCATCTGCCATATACTGTAAGTCATATTGTAACCAACTGAGATACTGTACGTATATCATATTGTAGCTATTTGCTATATACTTAAAGTCATATTTTTACCATCTGGCATATACTGCAAGTCATATTGAAGCCATCTTCCAGATGCTGAAAGTCATAGTGTTACTATGTAGCCATCTGCCATCTGCCATATGCTGTAGTTTAAGTCATAATGTTGCCATCTGCCATATACTGTAAGTCATATTGTAGCCTTCTGCCATAAGCTGAAAGTCATATTGTAGCCATCTGCCATATATACTGTATCATATTGTAGCCATCTTGGATGCATATTGAATACGTCCATCTTGTACACAAGCCTAGTGGCTCCACCTACAAATACTACCGTTTCCACTACGGGTCTATCCATGAATCTGTTCTTGCACATATCTTTGAAGTGTACTTTATTGATACATCAGCTTGAAATTTGCCTGTTTATCCATCTGGGGTGGCTTGTTGTAGACCAGACAGGTGGTGCCATCTTCCATTCCGTTTCATAGAATACATTGATGCTCTTTTCTCAGGAGCTGTTTGCTATATCTGCCTGATACTATGCATGTCTATAGATCTTGGATATCTCCATCTTGTATAAAGCCTAGTGGTGCGACCTACAATAATTTTCTTGTACCAAATCCATTGTCAAAATCCTTGGTCTGGACATAATATTTGAGTCCCCTGTCCAGTATGTTGGATTTGGCAGTATCTGAGATAAACATCGAATTATGACAACATTTTTAGCAAACCAGTGAGCCTATGCCATTGTGCAGCTATTGTGAGTCATGCGTCGACTGTACGTTAACCCATACTTTCTCGAAAAAGGCAGGAGCTAGCATCACAAAAGGTTCAGTCAAATAAACAGTCATCTAAAAATCTCTTACAGATTTTTTTTTTTTTGGTCTTTCTACATTTACTTAGATTTTAAAGGGAAAAAGCTTAAAAACCTTAAAAAAACTTGATCTCCAAACCATCCAGCCAAATTGTCCAATATTACGCAGAATTAATTCCAGAAACAATCTCTCTCAAGTTTGTTCGAATAGTTCCAGTTCAGTGATTTTTGGCTGAGTTACAGGTAGTTGAACTTAGTCATCTGTCCAAAAATGCATACTAAAATTTCAATCTCAGAAAGGGCTGGAGCTATCATCACCAAATTTTATGCCAATGTTGGTCACGAGTCATATCTGAAATTGAGGTATTGGTGGCACCAACTGCATCGGCCATTTTTGTACTGGGGTTATCAGTGCCTGTATCATACTGATGGCTACAAAGAACTTTCTCTGTAACCATATGGCCAAATTGTTAAAAGCGCACAGAAATGATCCTAGGGTAATGTTAAAATGGTGTCTGTTAAGTGACTTTTGCCTGAGTTATGGGAAGCTGAATTTAGTCATATGCTATATCAGCATATTTTATCTCAGAGGCTACATGATCATCTTCTAAAAAACATGGGGCAAATTCTTAAACCTCACACATTATTAATCCTCAGAACATGATAATTTTTAAGTGTGTTAAAATGGTTTTGGTTCAGTGCTTTTTGGCTGAGTTACAGGAAGCTGAACTTAGCCAGGTTGCTTTATCTTCCTATATGAGTTATAAACTTAAAAAAACGATTTTTGACTGACGCCACTGAAGCAAATTAGTTAATATTTTACAAGAATAATCGCCACAATTGAATTCTTACAATAATTGTCTTTAATGGTTTCACATCAATGTTTTTTTGGCTGAATTATGGAGATTGAATTGAGTCATTTTACCATATATGTTTGCTGTGTGAAGCTTACATCACGCCATTAGACATTTAGATTTCAGATAAAACAGCTTGGCAGACTGCCAACTATTTCAGATTTGGCAACAGGCCAAAGGTCAGCTGGGATCTATTTATTGCTTTGGCAGACTGGCAATTGTATCAGATAAGGTCATGAGTTTACTCAGTGCAGCCAGGTATAGGTCAAGAGTTTACTCAATGCTGTAGCTGCATTCTATTTATAGCTTTCGCAGACTGCCCACTGTACCAGATTTGCCGCAAAAGGTCAGTCTGGATCTATTTTTCCCCATTTTGCAAACTGCCAACTTTGTCAGATTATGCAACAGGTCAAGAGTTCACTCAGTGCAGCTGGGTACAGGTCAAAAGTTCACTCAGTCTAGCCAGGTGCAGGTCAAGAGTTCACTCAGTGCAGTAGCTTCAGCAAGCAACTTGTCACAGTTCACTCAGGGCAACTGCCTTTCTCACCTTTGCCTTGTCAGGCCAGTGCATTAAACTCAAGAGAAGTTTGATGTATTGGCCTGATATTTTGACCTGCCTATGCGTCTTTAATGGCTTTCTTGTTCAAAAGACAGGTGTCGCCACTTACAATGACTTTTCAAATTTGCACAGTGAATGTGCTTGCTTATTTCTCCAGAGGAATTTGATATATTAGCCTGAAAATGGGCATATTTATACATATCATTAAGCTTTGTCGCACACAAGACTGGTGGTGCTACTTACAATAATTTGTACAGTGTATATCCCTGCTTATTTCTCAGGTAGGGATATCAGCCTGAAATTTAGCATATGTATACACCCTGATACCATTGTTATATACAAGACATGAAGGTCTACTTCACAAGTAATGGCCCAGCACTGAAGCATTATACCTGGAGTATAAACCATTGCACAGGTTCAAATAGGGCCTGTAGGCTTTGTTGTTAAATTGAAGTCTGCCTTGATTATTAACGATTATTAATGATTATCACGTCCCATAGGTCTTGTGTAACATATCCTGGTGATATAATTAGATAATCTGCTAAAATCTTGTTTATTCAACCAAGGGCAGTGGCCTGGATGTCAGTGGGTGATGTAGATGATAACCAGAGGGTGTCAGTGTGTTGACATGCCTGCAGTTAGGCCAAGCAAAATGAAGCCTGCAGTTAGGTAATACAAAATAAAATATACTGTTTGATGGATAATGGGAACAATAAGTATTGTGCCAGCAAGAAATTTTTTTTCTTATTTGGTCAAGATGCAGTGTTGAATTTTTGGTACCTTGCATAGAAAAAAACCCCCACAAAAATTGCTTGAATTCTTCAAATGATACATATGCTCAAAACAAAATTTAGTCTGTTTTCCATATGTTTAAAGAGTTCTTTTAGAAAAATGTGTGCCATACCACAAATTAGCAAAATTTAAAGAAAAATTGTTCCACAAAAACTGGGAGTTGCAAATCTGTAGAACAATAACATTTTTTGTGTGGCCTTACAGATGACGGTGATGAGGATTGAGGTTCAAATAGGACTAACCAGGGTACCATTAACTTCCTGTTTATACAGGTCTAACAAACAAAGTCTCTTCCATCAGTCTATTGTTATGCAACCACAGTAGACACAACAGGAAATAATTGGTGTATCCTTTACATTAGGCTTTCTTTAAAACAAACCTAATGTTTGATATTTTTTCATTCCAATTATCACCTTTGCTTCCTAATAAAAACAACATGAAAAATTATTGATAGACTATTTTATATTTTCTATATTACCTTGAATTCTACTGTATATTTGTACTACTAAATTCTAATACCTAAAATATTGATCACAGTAAATAGTCAGACATATATCGGTATTAATAATGAAACCATCAGTCCACTCGCATTAAAGTTTGACTTGCTGTTGGACGATTGTTGTCTGTGCAGGTTTTAGGCTGTTTGTTACTGTGTGTTTGTAAATCTCCTGGGGAGATGTATGTAGATAAACAGTTGCTTTAAATAGATTATGCAAAAATGCAATCAGTTTTATCAATTTTGAAAGTCGATATATTGTTGATATATTGGCACACCACTATTATATGTATATCATGTATTATAACAGAATCACTGTGAAAAGCCTTGTACTGCCATAAAATAATTGTGTGAACATATTTAGATTATGCACATTAAATAAGGCTTGCATGATATCAGTTTTAATGTAATGATAATTTTATCAAATTTATCTTGGTATATCATGATAATGCAGAATCAGAATTTGGCAAGGGAACTTCGACACTTGTCAACATATCACATTCAGGGTTGGCAAAATGCCAGTATATACCCGTAAAGTCTATGCCGGTGGTAAATCCAGGGATTTAGCCATCTCAACTAATAGACCTATCTGGTCTTTTATGATGGTCATAGATAAACAGAAGCACAGAAGCTCTCTTCCAAGCATTAATCTGCTGCTGATTAGGGAAACAGCAATGGTCAGACAAATTTAATCATGATAATTGCCTGACTTATTTGCAATGACTACTGGTATTGCAAATGCAATAGTGTTACTAAATGATTACACGTTGAATATTTGGAGAAACCAACAGGAGAAGAGACTAATAATAATCTTCTTTTTAAATGATAATTGATCTAGCAGGAATATCTGGTGAATGTCTATATTCTTTCATTAAAATACAAACAAAACTCTATATTCAAAGGCAAGTTATAATTATAGTAATTATACCAATACCTAAAATTTAAAACATTCTGTTAGTCAGTAAACTCAGTATAGACTGGAACAGTTGAACAGTTTAAAGCAGCACTAACAGCCTATCATAACCGAGTCAGAATAATAATTTATGCACACTCACTGCCTACCCATGCAGATAATTTCTAAGCAGTTAGAAACCTTCTAACCCATAGAAACATTTAAAACTATATAACTTCAGGTACATCTATATATTCATAAATAAGCGAACCTGTGACTGCAATGGTGCAGCGTCGTCCGTCTGCCGTCGTCCGGTGTCCGTATGTTAACCCATGCTATCTCAAAAAAGTAGGAGCTAGTATCACTAAATATCTTATGCAAAAAATCAGTCACTTAAAAAACTCTATTGGATTTTGCTTATTTCTTTGCTATCTGCATTGGCTAAGATTTTATAAGGAAATAGCTAAAAAAACTGTTAAAATCTTCTTCTCTGAAACAACCCAGCCAATTGTTCAATATTTGACCACAGAAATAGTCTCTGAATCCATCTCTCTCAAGTTTGTTGTAATGGTTCCAGTTTAGTGAATTTTGGCCAAGTTACAGGAAGTTGAACTTATATTAGTCATTTGGCCAAAAAAAGGATTGATACTTAATTTACAATTTAAGAAACGGCTCAGGGGAATATCTTCACCAAATTTAATGCAAATGACGGTCACATGACTCATATGAATTTGAGGCAGTGATGGAGCCACTTGCATCAATCTTTTCTTTATAAGGGTCATCAGTTATCAGTACATAAACACATAATTTCTCAGAAAAGTGGGAGCTAGGATCACCAAATTTTATGCAAAAATCTGTCACATATCAAAAGTTGTGGGATTGAGCGTAATATGGTGCCACCTGTATTAAATTACATTTTATGAGTAAAAATTTTAAGAACCTTTGAAAATTTTCTTCTCTAAAATCATTCAGCCAACTGTTTGAATATTTCACAGAAATGGTTCCAGAAATAGGCTCTCGCAAGTTTGTTCAAATGGTTTTGTTTTCAGTCCTGCATCACCAATCTCAATCCAGAGCAGCATCTATGGCATCAAGAGAACCTCCCTTGGTTGCCATGATGTTATAGGGTGTCCCCCCCCCCCCAAACCAGGGGTAAGGCATTTGTGTAACACAAGCTGTACAATATTTTACCAGTTTTATCTCGGTACTTTTATATCAGCTGATTTCTTGAGCCATGAGTCAGACAAGGTGTACACAGTGACATAAACGATGAAAGTTTGAAAACCGTGATGATTGAGATATAGCATTAAATGTCACCTGATTGATATTATCTCGTTATTGTTATTCTTGGCACAAGCAATATTTTATCTTAAATAAGTCACACTTTAATCATGCTTATCTGATGTTGTGGCTTTAGCTGTCTGCATCACTGTTGTATGTATTTACAACAGAGAAAGGTGATGATTCAGTTATCACATTTATTCAGTCTGTGTGAGCTATATGTATGGTAACCACATAATCATAACACACAGCTGGGGCTGCTTCAGCAGGAGCTAGGGCCTGTTGAATTGTATTTATGGCTGTTGACATTCTGTAACAGACACAAGGGTTAACCCACACCTACAAGGCAGGGTATGAAATATAGGACATTCTTAGCAGGGTACAAAATATATGACATATACACATCAGGGTCTAAAATATAGGACATACACATCAGGGTTTGAAATATAGGACATACACAGCAGGATATGAAATATAGGACATTCATAGCAGGGTATGAAATATAGGACCTACACAGTAGTGTATGAAATAAAGGACATACACAGCAGGATATGAAATATAGGACATTCATAGCAGGGTATGAAATATAGGACCTACACAGTAGTGTATGAAATAAAGGACATACACAGCAGTGTATGAAATATAGGACATTCATAGCAGGGTTTGAAATATTGGACATACACAGCAGAGTATAAAGTATAGGACATACACAGCAGGGTTTGAAATATTGGACATACACAGCAGGCTATGAAATATAGGACATACACAGCAGGGTTTGAAATATTGGACATACACAGCAGGCTATGAAATATAGGACATACACAGCAGATATAATGAATGTGCACAAACAGTTCATTGATGGAACATAAGCCTGAGACAGTTTAGTAGTTGCCGTGGTTACTTGTCGAAGAAAGGTCTCCCTAGATCTTCAGTAATATAAAGCATGGTAGGGCCATTAATGAATTCTATGTATAAACAGGTCTTAAATTTTCTGTTAGCTGGTCTGAAAAAAGGTCATACATTTGCTTTGCCAAGAGGTGCAGGAACCCTGATACTACCTACTACATCAGATATATTGTTGATTTGTTTACAATAAATAAAATTAATCAGTTATTTAATTTAGAATTTAATCATGGATTAATGACTATCAGCTGGGTCTAATTCAGTGCATCAATAATTTGGTGCATTAAAGGGACCTATTCACATACCATGCATGTTAAATATACATAAAATATACTTTTTCTCCTTAAAACATTAAGGTATCTACTAATATTTTGTTTCATTTGTTTACTCCTTAACACAAGTATCAAGAAGGCTTGTACTGGGGGTGATCAGGTTCATAAACATAAACATAGTATGCATTCCACTTATTAGTCGTACTGCACAACTTCACAAATCAAGATTTTTCAAAGCTTTCAGCCAGTTTTCTCTTTTTGGTTTCTTCTCCTAGTTGGAAACATGTCATGCATGAAGGATGGACCTCTGATCACACAGTCTTGTGATGGTAAACTGACACATATGGACTGTGTTTACTCACACACAGAACCATTACAACTTATAAACAAATGAACTGGTGATAGTAAGTTCATTTGTTGGGATACTTTCGATAAGAAAATTTTGTATTTAGTCAAAATAAATCAATAATGTGAAATAATACACATATCTTTTAAATGTCTATGTACCTATTTCATTTATATATTGTATATGCAATGCTATATATATATTTATATATCAACTTTGTTACAGGTACTAATGAGACAGCAACATGGACGAAGGCAAAAGAAATTTGTCAGAACCGAGGAGGAGTGGTAGTACCATTGAGTGTCGATGAACAGATACTTTTAGCATCGAAAGTAAAACAAAACGGATCAATATGGATAAACGTAGAGAAAAAGAAACATGATGAATTGACTTGGGTAAACAGTGATGGCATGTGTAAGTACTTTGTGTATGTTTATTTGTGTGCAGTTCATAAAATCATATGAAGACGACAAGTACAGTATAAAAATCAAGAAAGATTTAATGCTGGTTTGGTGTCCCAGTGTGTGGCTAACATTCTTCCATGATTTGGTCAGTATTATAGTTAATGTTATTTCTCTCAAACAATCCTTCTATCTACCGATTTTTGCGGCAGTTTTTTTGCCAGCCAGGAAAATTGGAAGACATGAGGGTGCTGCTAACCAGATTTTTTTTAAAATTTGGCCGGAAAGAATTAGCTGCAAAAATACTTTCCTTCTTTATATCATTTCTGACACCAATAATATTTCTGGAGATAAAATCTGAAGTGACTAAAATAATGGAAAAATGTGTGATCTGCAGGAAAATTGGTTGGTGTGCAGACACCAAGGGGGAGACTTGTAGATTTTTCTGGCCAGTTAAAAAACAGTTTTGGCTGGCAAAGAAAATTCAGTTGTTGGGAGGCAGGCTTCCATGAGACTCTCATTGTGAAAGGGTTCTTGGACAGTGCTGTGATAGCCCCATTAGGACAATGTCAAATTCCTCATTATTTTGGTGAAAATATGGAAATTATCCCCCCCCATAGGACTCATTTGGGATGGTTCCTGACAGTTCAAGAACAAAACAAACATTTTTCTAGGCCACAGATAAGTTGAGTGGCATTACTGTTTGTATATATATTTGATGAGAATTGATGTTAAAGTCAGCTATACACTTGCCTTATTTGAAGAGTTTCTGTAATTTCTACATGTTATAGAACTGTAGTTAATCCCTGCTAAAAAATGCTCTTAGGACACCATAGTGGTGGTGCATTAACTTGTATCTTTACAAGCTGTTAGTTAACATAGTGCAGGTGCCTATGTCGACAAACAAAAAAACCAGGGGACCTGACATGTTTGATTGCCCACTTGCTGTTGTCATTTACAAGCATCTGGTTTATTTTAAAGTGTTTCTGTGCGATTGGATGTCTTTAATTACATTCAATTTTTGCCTCCCAAATGTTATAAACATGAGGATATACACAAAACATGCAGAGCCTGTGCACTGTGGAATCTGTGGTCTTGGGATTATCATCATTAAAAATTCAAGATATCTTTTCTTTATAAACTTTATTTATTTTACATGGATTGTACAACTAGTTATTGTATCCCCAGACAAAGTCGGGGGATACTATGTTTTCATACCGGTCCCGCCGCCGCCCCCGCCGCCGCCGCATATGAATCTTGTTGGCGCGATAACCCAAAAAATATTTCACAGAACTTTACCAAACTTGGTATATGTATAGATATGGGTAAGAGGACGACGCCTATTTAAAATGAGGTCATGACCTTTACTAGGAGAGTGTCCTTGACCTTGAATAGGTCCAATTTTGGGGAAAATCACACAAATTCTTAAATATCTCAAGAAATCTTGCATGGATTTATCCCAAAATCAAGTTGATGGAAGATAATGGATAGGGTTGTCATGTTCCAGAAACTGGTGGCGCCACCTATTATCCTTTACTTGTTTTTATGGCATTTAATACCCCAAAATTGCCACCTTACAGTACTATGAGCATTATAAGTCAAAAACTAATGGACAGATTTCTTTTATTTTATGCATATACATAGGTATGGGTTATGGGATGATGTTTATTTAAATTGGGGTCATGACCTTTCCTATGAGAGTGGCCTTGACCTTGAATATTGCCATATATGGTGAAAATCACACACCTCTTATGATATCTCCAGTGTTGATAGCCATATGGATTTCAAACATGAATTATGTATGGCCCACCACTTAAGTAAGAACCCTATAGGTTCTAGGGTCAAAGGTCAAGGTCACTGGACTGGCATCTTAAAAGATACTGTGGATGCATTTTAAGCCAAACTTTCATCCCAGGTCTTCCATCTTCAGTATATAGCTCACTTGCCAATAGTGGATGATCCATATCAATTTTGGGGTCACAAGGTCAAAGGTCAAGGCCACAGGAGCTATCTGTCTAAAAATTAGTTTCTGAATGATAATTCCTGCTTTTATTGATGTATTGATTTCAAACATGACTTATATATGTCTCATTGAAAAAGCAAGACTCCAATTGATTTTGGGGTCATGAGGTCAAAGGTCAAGGTCACAGGACACATCTTTAAAAAGATTGTGGATGCATTTTCAGCCAAACATTTCATCTCAGACCTTTCATATTGCACATATAGTTCATCTGCCAATAGAAGAAGACCCCTATCAATTTTGAGGTCACAAGGTCAAAGGTGAAGGTCACAGGAGCCATCTGTCCAGAAATTAGTTTCTTGATGATAATTCCTGTTTTTATTGATGTATGGATTTCAAACTTGACTTGTATTTGACCTATTGGAAAAGCAAGACCTGAATTGATTTTGGGGTCATGAGGTCAAAGGTCAAGTTCACAGGAAACATCTTTAAAAAGATTGTGGATGCATTTTCAGCCAAACAATTCATCTCAGATCTTTCATCTTGCACATATAGTTCACCTGCCAAGAATGGAAGACCCCTATCAATTTTGAGGTCACAAGGTCAAAGGTGAAGGTCACAGGAGCCATCTGTCCAAAAATTAGTTTCTGGATGATAACTCCTGCTTTTATTGATGTATGGATTTCAAACTTGACTTGTATATGTCCCATTGGAAAAGCAAGATCCAAATTGATTTTGGGGTCATGAGGTCAAAGGTCAAGGTCACAGGACACATCTTCAGAAAGATGTGGGTGCATTTTCAGCCAAACATTTCATCTCAGATCTTTTATCTTGCACATATAGTTCACCTGCCAAGAGAGGAAGACCCCGATCAATTTTGAGGTCACAAGGTCGAAGGTGAAGGTCACAGGAGCCATCTGTCCAAAAATTAGTTTCTGGATGATAATTCCTGTTTTTATTGATGTATGGATTTCAAACTTGACTTGTATATGTCGCATTGGAAAAGCAAGATCCAAATTGATTTTGGGGTCATGAGGTCAAAGGTCTAGGTCACAGGACACATCTTTAGAAAGATGTGGATGTATTTTCAGTGATTCATTTCATCTCAGATCTTTCATCTTGCACATATAGTTCACCTGCCAAGAGAAGAAGAACCCTATCAATTTTGAGGTCACAAGGTCAAAGGTGAAGGTCACAGGAGCCATCTGTCTAAAATTAGTTTCTGGATGATAATTCCTTCTTTTATTGATGTATGGATTTCAAATTTGACTTGTATTTGACCCATTGGAAAAGCAAGACCCAAATTGATTTTGGGGCCATGAGGTCAAAGGTCAAGGTCACAGGAAATCTCTTTAAAAAGATTGTTGATGCATTTTCAGCCAAACATTTCATCTCAGACCTTTCATCTTGCACATATAGTTCACCTGCCAAGAATGGAAGACCCCTATCAATTTTGAGGTCCAGGGTCAAAGGTGAAGGTCACAGAAGCCATCTGTCAAAAAATTAGTTTCTGGATGATAATTCCTCCTTTTATTGATGTATGGATTTCAAACTTGACTTGTATATGTCCCATTGGTAAAAGCAAGACCCAAATTGATTTTGGGGTCATGAGGTCAAAGGTCAAGGTCACAGGACACATCTTTAAAAAGATGTGGATGTATTTTCAGCGATACATTTCATCTCAGATCTTTCATCTTGCACATATAGTTCACCTGCCAAGATAAGAAGAATCCTATCAATTTTGAGGTCACAAGGTCAAAGGTGAAGGTAACAGGAGCCATCTGTCCAAAAAATTACTTTTAGGATGATAATTCCTGCTTTATTTATGTATAGATTTCAAACTTGACTTGTATATGTCCCATTGGAAAAGTAAGAATCCAATTGATTTTGGGGTCATGAGGTCAAAGGTCAAGGTCACAGGACACATCTTTAAAAAGATCAAGGTCACAGGACCAACATCTTCAACAAGATTGTGGATTGACAGATGAAAGAAACAATAAATATGCCAAGTGTCAGTATATGCTGCTAAAAATGGGGGCCTATTCTTAAAGGGGGGGGGGGCCTACTATGTCTGGGGATACTCCGGCACCTGCGGTGCCAAGAAATGTCTAGTTATAACTAATACGAGGCACTCTCTATGGCTCGGATGTTGGCGCTCGGTAGTCGGAAAGATATCTTTATTTAATACATGTCATGTATTGGAATAAGCCCCTTTTAGGTATGAAATGTTCATGAAATAAAATTGCAGTTGACCATCAAAGTTGTCTTACCAGTACTCTGGCCCCATACTTTTTGCCATGCTGAGCTGTTGTGACAGTCATTATCGTTCATCCACCAGTCCAACTATTAGCAGGGCACAAATCACAACTAATATATGGAGAAATGTCCTACTTAACATCAAGAACAAAAACAAAGTCTCTTTGATCTGGCAAGCCCCGCAGGTTTTTGGGCCAGTACTGGTGCCCTTAGGTCAACATAAAAACCATACCAGTCAAAGTAGTTAATTATAACATAGCAGTAGTAGTTTTCTTTTCGTATATTATTTACTTATACCAGACATCAAAGCATCACAGCTGAGCCTCTTGACCCATGGATCACTTGTTTTGTCACATTTTCAGGGCTTGGATCTGAGACGAAAACTGGTACTTGTGGGTGTCTTTATATAGACAAATTCGAGGGACAGACATGTTTATGCATGGAAAAAATGGCAGCCACTATCTGTCAGCTTGCACACTCTGGTAAGGTAGTTTATTTTTACCAGTTTTTTTATAAAGGTATCTTTATTTGTTGAATTCACTCAAGATTTGAAGCTTTGTTTGTAAGCCTTCAATTGTATTTTCATTTTTCTGGCCATTAGGGTGTGTCTGACCATATGTTTGTAGGTCAGCCAGAGTCTGAAACCATGTTAGCCATCCAAATAAGAATGTCCTGGACAAAACTTAGCAGACTGTTATAACCCCTTGACTTAATTTTGTGGCTGGACTATTCTTTAGTCTTGAGATAGTCTTGGAAACCTGAGATGGTTTTAAAGAATTTGATATGATTTGGCAAAGTATATATATTTAGTTGGTGATCATCCTTCATGTATATTATTAGTTCTTGTTTGCTTAAATAGTGGAATGCATAGGTATTTCATTGCATTTTCTATTTTAAACAAACACCTTAAGTATGTTTTGAATCTGGACCCAGTAAAAGTTGTATTGGTTGGCAGTAAATGTCACATCAAATCCAAGCAAGAACAAAAACTTACCACAGGGTGGGGGGGGGCAGATCTGATAATGACTAAGGGTGTCAACTGATCACAACTTCTGCCAGTCCTCTTACAGATGTCAATGAGTATGTAGGCTCATTTTTAAAGACTCCTAATCAAGAGCAGTTTTACACATGCTTTATACATGATAAGGTTTCTTTGACCTAAAAACCACAATTAGCCTTACAATCAAGCCTGAGCACCAGACTACCACTAATAGGTTTCTTCTGTTTGAAAATCACAATCTTATTTTCTGATATAAAATTTGGTTGTATAAAGTCAGCTCACTTTAACTGATGATATTGGATGTTTCAGACCCACTCTGTGATGGCATCAAGTCTCCATACACTCACCTGTACATTAAACCTGACTGTTTCTTCGTCATTCCTGACTTCACTGACTGGTTCTCGGCCAGAACTAGATGTTCATCACTTGGAGGTGACCTCGCTGTCATACGCTCAAAAGGGCAGTACAAAAGTGTGGTGGACAAAGTAAAGGCCTTAAAAATTAAAGAAGTTTACTACTTTTGGATTGGGTTCAGCTTGTATGACTGGGTAACATCATCGGAAGGAGGTCAGTTATATACATAAAGATTCTGTATTTGCTAGTAAAATTAATTCCCACATATTTATACACTAAACAATAATCAAATATACATTTCACTTTTATATTTCATTTATATTCCAACTTATTACTTTGTATGTTATTCCAAACAAATACAGTGAAACCCCGGGCTGCGGACACCCCTCTGCGGTGGACTGACCCACCTAACGGAAAGTTTTTGGGCCGACCGAGTGTTTTAAAAACCCCTCTGGGGTGGACATACACCCTGCTGTTCAGGACAACAGACACTTTTTCTCATTCCAATGGCTAAAATCACCCCGGCTAACAAACACCCAGCGACCGCTATGATCGATGTTGGCAGAAAAACTTTGAAATTGCAAATATATATGGTCCTTTTCCGGTACACTTTATATCACTTAAATTTTCTTATTATTTAGGCATATATCACCAAGGCTATAAGACCTGGGCAAGTTTTACTCAATTTACCTTATTATTCAGTTGAATTGTTTAAAGATATTTATCCTTTTATCCTATTACCCTTTTATCCATAACAGTGCCCACAAAATGTCAGAATTCATGGATTTATTCATTCCAAATTCTGCACTTTCTTCTAACATAGGCCCAGGAGCGAGAATAACGATGAATCTGTTACACATTAGGACGATAAAAGTCATGGGTCATGACCTCTCGCTTGGATTGGGGCTTAGCAGGGCTTTAGATCAAAGATGATCAAAGATGTTTATAATAGTTTACAGTAGCCTCACTGGCATCTCATAAATATTATCAATGCCTATAGCATCACAAGACAACATTTTGGTATTATAAAGACTAATAGAAATTTTCATGGTTATCTGTAAATCACAGATTGATATTATATTTTATGTTATATCTACCTATAATTGTAATAGAAATTGATACATGTTTGATACATGTTGCTTGGGTCCTCTCAAATCATAATATATATTTACTAGCATATTAAATAATAACTATCAGTTTACTGTATGCTGAGATCACTAAATTAAATCCTGGTGAAATGCTGAAAAAATGACAATCACGGAAGTTTAATTTCACAAATATAAAGATAACCACAGTAAACTGAACTGTATGGAATACTGATTTTCATGATTAATAACCATTTTTTCCAAATCCAAAATTTTTCAATTTTTACAGCATTTCTGCTTGACAAATAAAATGCAAAAAGCATGATCAATAGCTCCACAAATTGTTTTAGAATACAAACCACAAAAAATTATGTTTTACTAGAAAATGGGAACCTGTTGCAGAAGAAGAGTTTATTACTGATTAGTGTGTCCCCAGACAAGTAAGGTGGCGATGTCTGGTGGTAGATAACGGAACCAGTTATTTATGTCTTTGTGGTAATTTGCCAAGGGGAAGGTCAGCAGTGGTGAGGTGGAGTGCGGTGTGATGTTGAGAGACATACGTGGGAGGTGATGCTGCCTGGAATTCAATTGAGTGCAAGTTGAAGGGTTAAACTGGGGGGGGGGGGGCATTCTGTAATAAAGTAGGGGCATCTGACAGATGCTGATAGCAAAACTAGCCCACTGTCATAGCCCGTTTCTGCTGGAGTTCTGGGACAAACAAACATACAGACAGGACAATTTTAGTAGTATATAGATTATAAAATATATAACAATTTGATGATTGAACTACATGTATACAATAAGGCAATGTGATAATGAATAAACAAGTAAACAAGGCCTACAGGGCTAAGTTAAACCTGTGTAATGGAAAATACAGCAGGTTAATTTAATCCTCTTTGATAATGTACTTGGCCATTGTTTGAAAAGCACTTGATTACTTTTCAGTACAGTTATAAAAAGAACATATACCAATCAAGTTAAGAGGATACGACAAAAGGCAACATTACAAACAAGGAGGTGCCATTGGAAATAAATAAAATACACCTTAATCATTTTTATGTGTGATGATATTGATTTGGAAGGACATAAAAATATGCGTTACTTCTCATGTTTGAAAACCAAAACTCCCAAAGTGTATTGATACATAGTTAATTAGAAACATAGTATTTGTGTTTGTTAACGCTACATCAGGCCTGGGTCAAGTATTATATTTGTGTACTTGATACTTGTACTCCAGATCAAAATTGTTAGTACTTGCTTCAAATGAACCTGTACTTGTCACACATGTACTTGAAGAATTATACCTGAAATATATTACATTACCAGGTTCACATTAGGCCTGTAGGCCTGGTTTTCTTAATTTACTGCAATTTTATGCCATGCTCCTTAAATCAAATCAGCTGAGCACTGGATGTATTGAATGGTTGTAATCAGGGTTATAGCTAGACAAGTTCAAGTGCTGGCTAAATTTATGGACATTGGTGAAGAAAGAGGAGGTGGTCAAGGCTGGGGGGTTCAGGTGCCACCCCTTTTGGAATATTCTATTGTTCTATGTGTTATAACTATTTTGTAATGATTATTTTTGCTCTTGTTTGATTGATTATTGTAAGTTTACTTATTAGGTATAAATTTATTGCAGTTTGGGGTATAATAAATAGACAAAGTTTAATTGCTGCTAGATGGTTTTTTAGCGAACATGTGAGCTTATGCGATGGCACAGCGTCGTCCGTCCATCATCAGCCATCTGCAGTCCAGGGCTGGCTTTCCACCGTCCATGGCTGTAAGTCAGAAACCATCAGAGCTAGCAACTCCAAATTACATGTAAGAATTAGTCACATGTGAAACTGGTGCCCTGGAGCTTATTATTGAGTATCTTGATTAATTTAGATTTTATAGAGAAAAAGCTTAAAAACCTTTAAAAATCTTCTTCTCTGAAACTGTCCAGCCAAATTGTCCAATATTTCACAGAAATGATCCCTGTAACAATCTCTCTCAAGTTTGTTCGAATGGTTCCAGTTTGGAGATTTTTGGCTGAGTCACAGGGGGTTGAACATAGTCATCTGTCCAAAAAAAGCACACTAAAATTAAAATCTCAGAAACGGATAGAGCTATAATCACCAAATTTTATACCAATGATTGTCACATATGTCATATCTGATGTTGAGGTAATGGTGGCGCCACCTACATTGATGTGTTTTTTACAAGCGAAAATGTAAATTTAAACTCTTCTTATACACTGATTTATGATGAAACTGTTAAGATGATTGGTTTAAACTTTACAAGAATTATTCTATGGTAGTGTTCTGCCAGTTTTATAAGAATAGATTGGGTAAATACAGTTTTAAAAAAACATTGTAGCCAATTGAAAAAGGCTTTTTGTATTTGAAAACAGATTTGACAACATGCTGAGTTTCAGTAGCCAAGTCAAGAGGTCACTCAGTACAAACAGGTGGGGTCCAGTCATCACCATGGCAACTGCCCTGGCTCGGGGGGGGGGGGGGGGTTAGACAATGTGTTTAGACGTCTAGACACAGCGTCTAGACGTCTAGACACAATGTTTAGATGCATAATTCCCAGATTATTGGAACTATATCTTCAACTGTTTGAAAATCTTGGTTTGCATTTTAAGCGAATTGGGTTTATCATCAGGTCACATGTGAACTGCTGCACCCTTACTTTTTGGTTGACTTCTGACCTTTCCTTGCTGCCCAGCATCCATTTGTGCATCTGTTTCCACACATAAACCCACATATCTTGGGAACCGTTTGACAGATCAGGCTAAAAATTTTGCACAAATGTAGCCCTTTGATAGCTTTATAACATACACTAAAAATGGTGGCAACACCTGCAACGATTTTTGCACTTCATCCATCTGTTCATCTGCCTTGGGATAATATCACTCATATCTCAGCAGTTGTTTGACTTATCCACCTTAAATTTTGCTGGTTTATATATCCTGGACAGCTTTCTTGATTTTATGACAGTTGGCGCCACCTTCATTAACGTTTATGCTGCAGACATCCAAGCTCATATCTCGGGAACCGTTTGATCAATTAGGCCAAAATTTTGCATGCATATAGATCTCATATAGCTCTTTATCATACGCAAAACTAGTAGCACCATCTGCAACCATTTTTGCACAGCATCCGTCTGTTTGTCTGCCGTGGGATAAAATCACTCAAATCTCGGCAGTGGTTTGACTTATCTGCCTAAAATTTAGCAAATTTATACATCGTGGATAGCTTTCTTGATTTTATGACAGGTGGCACCACCTACATTCATGTTTACGCTGCAGACGTCCAAGCTCATATCTCGGGAACCAATTGACCGATTTGGCCAAAATTTTGCATGTGTATAGATCTCTTATAACTCTTCATCATAGGCAAAACTGGTGGCGCCACCTGTAACCATTAATGCACAGCACCCATCTGTTCATCTGCCTTGGGATAAAATCACTCATATCTCAGCAGTGGTTTGACTTATCCACCTGGAATTTTGCAGATTTATACATCCTGGACAGGTTTCTCGATTTTATGACAGGTGGTGCCACCTAAATTTATGTTTACTCTGCAGACATCCAAGCTCATATCTCAGAAACCGTTTGACTAATTGGACCAAAATTTGCATGTGTATAGATCTCACATAGCTCTTCATCATAAGCAACATTGGTGGTGCCACTTGCAACCATTTTTGCACAGCGTCCATCTGTTAATCTGCCTTGGGATGATATCACTCATATTTCTGCAGTGGTTTGACTTTTCCACCTGAAATTTTTCAGGTTTATACATCCTGAACAACTTTCTCGATTTTATGACAGGTGGCGCCACCTACATTCATGTTAACTCTGCAGACATCCAAGCTCATATTGGGAACTATTTGATCCATTTGGCCAAAATTTTGCATGTGTATAGAAATTACATAGCTATCTATTATAGGCAAAACTGGTGGCGCCACCTGTAACCATTAATGCACAGCATCCATCTGTTCATCTTCCTTGGGATAATATCACTCATATCTCAGCAGTGGTTTGACTTATCCACCTGAAAGTTTGCAGGTTTATACATCCTGGACAGCTTTCTCGATTTTATGACAGGTGGCACCACCTACATTCACGTTTACACTGCAGACATCCATGCTAATATGCAACACACCTCATTGTATTCCTCTTGCCACTTAATCCATCTCTCACTTCATCCGTTCCACTCTGATTTCTGTGGATACACATAGTCGCTTGTGGACTACCCATATTCTAGTTTTAAAATGTCCTAGTCTGAAACCTTCCGGATCTGAAATGTCCATTTTGCTGAAATCAAAATGACTAAGGTAGATATGCAGGCTTTAAAAGGATCAATATTGAATTTTAAAAATAAACCTCCTTTCATACTCCCAAACTTTGCACAGGTTCGCATTAGGCCTGTAGGCCTTGTTGATGTTTTATGAAGATCTTTTGTGCTGGATGGGTTGCAAATGTTAGCTTTTTGACGCTCAGCAGAAGCCTGTTCATGGCTGTAACCCTGGTTGTATTAGAAAATAAGATAATTTCATATTCCATTTTCTAACTGAATCTGTATTATCTTATTTACTCAGTATTGAAGTAGATTAATTCTGAGCATCCTGTGTCATTGACCATACAACTACCAGTAATACAGTAAAACCTCACTTAATGACCACCTTAGTTCAACGACCACCTCAAAATAACAACCACTGTTTCACAGTCCCAATTCTATGCATTCTGTGCTCTTTAAATAAGACCTCACTCAGATGACCACCTCAAAAATGCAATCACTTTATTGAGGTCCCAGTGGTGTTCGTAAATTCTAGGTTTGAGTGTATCATATACCATACCTTATATGTATAATATCTGAACTATTGAGCCATTTGAAAATGGTTCAATTCTTTGTGTTTTTGTATATATTAGCTGCTGGTTCTCTGAAGGTTGGATTTTGGGCTGAAAATACTCCAGTTCCTACGGATAGCAAAGACTGTGCCATATTGAATGGGTCCATGTGGGTCCCAGTGGACTGTATGGAACAACATCAAGTTATGTGTCAAAATGGTGAGTAGATATTTGCCAAAATATCTGACATAACAAACTTCCAGGTTAAAATAATATTAAAGGGGACTATTCTGATATATCACATCTGTTATCTGGAGGTAGGTACTTGAGCCTTTTATAAAAATAGGCCAGAAAAGGACAAACACAGGCTATTCATTTAGTTTATATCCACGTTATACGTTATATGTTTATAACGTACGTGTGCAGGGCCTGCTCAAATAATCCAAACTTATTCAACAAAGACATCTGGCAGCAAGTCTGATGAAACAGAGTTTTGCAAAGGGTGATTTGTAACTAGTGACCTTTAAACTTCTGCATATAAGCAACCAACCACCTTAGATTACATGGCTTTCTTGTTTATCAACTTTGCAGTGTTTACTAACAGCTGTTAAATAGACAAGCTCGTACATCGAGGGGAGAGGTGTTATCAGAACTTTTGTAAAACAGATTTACCAATAATTCAATATGTATGCAGACTAATCCAGAAATCACGATAATTTACAGATAAGGCATGTGAATAGCAGGCTTTATTTAATGATATATTGATCATTGAAAGAGGATTTGACTAAATGTTAAATACTTGTACAAGAATTAATATGATTATTGATGACTGTGACAAGATATAAAAAAATATAAATGGACACTTCACAAACTGATACGATAATCAGAATAAGCTGTTTGAGAATTTCATTATATCCATTAGTGGTAGGGATCGGTTGTTAAATCATATTTGATGATTGAAAAGTAAAAAAAAATGATCAATTATTGAAATTATGTACCATCCATGTTGTTGTGAAATCTGCCGTATAGAATTATACCTAAAATATTAACAGTAAATTCAGTCCAACTTGTACACACTAAAAGGTCAGGGTAATGGCCTGGTTGTTGACACATTCATCGCAAAAGGTTAAATTTGAATGTTGTTCAGCTATTTTTAGCTCTGTAGTGTAATTAATCTGACAGATTTAGAATATTTTTACTGGTATAATATGACTTCCTTGGATGTGCATACATAATTGTTTGTAATCAAGTACACAAAAATGCAATGGGTTTTATCAGTTAAGAAAGAAAACAACCAATCATTGATATAATGATTCTGAATTGGCACACCACATAAATATCACACACAAAATGTGTCTCATTAATGATGCATTTTTGGTAAAAATAAAAATTTGCTAGTACCCATTGCCTATCAGGTATAAATGTGTTTGATTATGATATTCAATTTTACTGCTTTACAAGTAAGCCTACAAAGACCTGAGGGGCGAAGCTTTACTTGAGCATGACAGTGATAAACTAGTTGATGTGCTCCTGGAAAAGATGTTTCAAAATTCATGGCCTCGATGTTTACGTTAAGGTTCATCCAGGGTCAAAAATCATGATTCTGATTTAAAATGACAAAGTTTAAAGCCAACTTTTCAACTACCTTTTCTATAAATTTTATGTGATTTCTGGTTTACTTTGCAAACACATTAATTAACTAAGTAATATGAATCATTGTATCGCCAGACATAGTCTGGAGATACTATGGTTTAGGCACGGTCGCGCCGCCGCCGCCGCTGCCGCTGCCGCCGCAGAGATTTCTTTTGGACACAATAACTCAAAAAATATTTCACGGATCTTTACCAAACTTGGTATATGTATAGATATGGGTGAAAGGACGACGCCTATTTAAAATGAGGTCATGACCTCAACTAGGAGAGTGACCTTGACCTTGAATAGGGTCAATTTTGGGGAAAATCACACAAATTCTTAAATATCTCAAGAAAACTTGCATGGATTGATCCCAAAATCAAGTTGATCGAAGATCATGGATAGGGTTGTCATGTTCCAGAAACTGGTGGCGCCACCTGTTATTCTTTACTTGTTTTCATGCCGTTTAATATCCCCAAAATTGCTACTTGACAGTACTGTGAGCATTATAAGTCAAAAACTAATGGACAGATTTCTTTCATCTTATGCAAATACATAGATATGGGTTATGGGATGATGTTTATTTAAATTGGTGTCATGACCTTTCCTATGAGAGTGGCCTTGACCTTGAATATTGCCATATATGGTGAAAATCACACAAAATCACACAAAATCATTAATTTCTCAATAAGGGATGCATGCATTGGTCCAAAAATCAACTTGACCGAAGATCTTGGATAGTAATGTCATGTACCGGAAACAGGTGGCGCCACCTGTTATTCTTTTACTTGTTTTCGTGCCATTTAATACCCCATCATTGCCACTTAACAGTACATTTATAACCTGTGAGCATTATAAGTCAAAAACTAATGGACAGATTTCTTTCATATTATGCATATACATAGACATGGGTTATGGGATGATGTATATATAAATTGGGGTCATGACCTTTCCTATTAGAGTGGCCTTGACCTTGAATATTGCCATATATGGTGAAAATTACACAAAATCATTAATATCTCAATAAGGGATGCATGCATTGGTCCAAAAATCAACATGCTCGAAGATCTTGGAAAGTATTGTCATGTACCTGAAACAGGTGGCGCCACCTGTTATTCTTTTACTTGTTTTGTGCCGTTTAATACCCCATCATTGCCATTTATCAGTACTGTGAGCATTATAAGTCAAAAACTAATGGACAAATTTCTTTCATATTATGCATATACATGGATATTGGTTATAGGATAATGTTTATTTGAATAGGGGTCATGACCTTTCCAATGAGTGGCCTTGACCTTGAATATTGCCATATATGGTGAAAATCACACAAAATCATAAATTTCTCAATAAGGGATGCATGCATTGGTCCAGTAAATCAACTTGACCCAAGATCTTGGATAGTAATGTCATGTACCGGAAACAGGTGGCGCCACCTGTTATTCTTTTACTTGTTTTTGTGCCGTTTAATACCCCATCATTGCCACTTAACAGTACATTTATAACCTGTGAGCATTATAAGTCAAAAACTAATGGACAGATTTCTTTCATATTATGCATATACATAGACATGGGTTATGGGATAATGTATATATAAATTGGAGTCATGACCTTTCCTATTAGAGTGGCCTTGACCTTGAATATTGCCATATATGGTGAAAATTACACAAAATCATTAATATCTCAGTAAGGGATGCATGCATTGGTCCAAAAATCAACATGTTCGAAGATCTTGGAAAGTATTGTCATGTACCTGAAACAGGTGGCGCCACCTGTTATTCTTTTACTTGTTTTGTGCCGTTTAATACCCCATCATTGCCATTTATCAGTACTGTGAGCATTATAAGTCAAAAACTAATGGACAAATTTCTTTCATATTATGCATATACATGGATATTGGTTATAGGATAATGTTTATTTGAATAGGGGTCATGACCTTTCCAATGAGTGGCCTTGACCTTGAATATTGCCATATATGGTGAAAATCACACAAAATCATAAATTTCTCAATAAGGGATGCATGCATTGGTCCAGTAAATCAACTTGACCCAAGATCTTGGATAGTAATGTCATGTACCGGAAACAGGTGGCGCCACCTGTTATTCTTTTACTTGTTTTTGTGCCGTTTAATACCCCATCATTGCCACTTAACAGTACATTTATAACCTGTGAGCATTATAAGTCAAAAACTAATGGACAGATTTCTTTCATATTATGCATATACATAGACATGGGTTATGGGATAATGTATATATAAATTGGAGTCATGACCTTTCCTATTAGAGTGGCCTTGACCTTGAATATTGCCATATATGGTGAAAATTACACAAAATCATTAATATCTCAATAAGGGTTGCATGCATTGGTCCAAAAATCAACATGTTCGAAGATCTTGGAAAGTATTGTCATGTACCGGAAACAGGTGGCGCCACCTGTTATTCTTTTACTTGTTTTGTGCCGTTTAATACCCCATCATTGCCACTTATCAGTACTGTGAGCATTATAAGTCAAAAACTAATGGACAAATTTCTTTCATATTATGCATATACATGGATATTGGTTATAGGATAATGTTTATTTGAATAGGGGTCATGACCTTTCCAATGAGTGGCCTTGACCTTGAATATTGCCATATATGGTGAAGATCACACAAAATCATTAATTTCTGAATAAGGGATGCATTGATTGGTCCAAAAATCAACTTGAACGAAGATCTTGGATAGTGTTGTCATGTACAGTAAACAGGTGGCGCCACCTGTTATTCTTTTACTTGTTTTCGTGCCGTTTAATACCCCATCATTGCCACTTAACAGTACTGTGAGCATTATAAGTCAAAAACTAATGGACAGATTTCTTGCATATACATAGACATGGGTTAGGGGATGATGTATATTGAAATTTGGATCATGACCTTTTCTATGAGAATGACCTTTTCTATGAGTGTGGTCTGATATTAATTGTTGCTGAAGATGGGGGGCCTATTCTTAAAGGGGGAGGGGGATTAATTGTCTGGCGATACTATGGCACCTGCGGTGCCAAGAAATATCTAGTTCACTGATGGTAAAATGTCTGATTAATTAAATAATATAAAAATAGTCAAAATACACTTCCATTAATAGTTAGCTTAACTATTAAGCTTAAATTGTTATTCTTCTTGTAGTTAAGTGAGAAACTGTAAATAAAGCTGTTCTTGCATATGGCCTGGTTTTGTATATGAGACTTCATTTTGTACAGTTCAGTATATCAGTAAAACTTTATGAAGAATGGTGATATTAAAGGTAACAACATCACACAATCAATGAATTTGAAAAGCCTTAATTATTTGCATGGTAATATAGTGTACTTATGTGCAAGATGTATGTGAGTAATCTTATAAGATGTGCTATGCTATGTTTTTGAAAGACTTTGAGACAGAGTATATCTAACAGAACAATATCTCTTTAAAATCCACACCTATCATGATATCAAATATGTGATATTACAGACTTCATGATAAGACCAGGAACAAACTACACAACCACCAGTGCCCCCTGTGTGACACATGCAGGACCACCTATCACACCCACAGATTGTGGTCCAAGTTTTCTGATAGGTGAGGTTTTCAGTTTCAGTAAATAAAAAACAGTGTTTGTGTGTGTGTGATGTCTTTAGATCTGTCAGCAAGCACCATCTATAGGGTTATGCAGATACAAGCATTGTATACCGATAACTTTATCTTATTTTTGAGATTTTGATAATTTGTGATTTTCAAGAATGCATAACTAACTGGAATATTATCCAAGCCATGTACAGTATCCTATGAACCCAAAATTGTTTGTCATGCTTTGAGTTAAAGAGCACCCAGTAACCTATATGCTATATATATATTATTCTGTGTATATTAATTGTTTTAAAGTGATTTATAAAGCCACCATATGTTTTTTGAATGATACACATTAATTATCAGTTTTATCTGTATCTTTTGCATTAGTTATTCGCTGTTACTATACATTGCATGACATCGGTTTGAAAGTATATATACCTTAAGTGTATGTTGCGTATATAACCTTTGTGCTTGGTAGTTTGACATTAGGTTTTTGTTTGAAGGTATTATGCCTTTGATGTAAGAATAGATGTCATTTTTTTATATATTATATTTTCACTAGGGTAAGGACTCGTTTTGGTGTAATGTTATATTTTATGTTTCATGTACAGGTATTTAGTTTTGATTGAGGTTTTGATTTAAGTTAAATTCTGTATAATAGGTACTATTTGAGTTATATAGGGTGTATTCATTTATATGAGTGAAATATTCAGTATGTGTTCATGTATATTCTCTTACAGGATGTCACACACACATATATATATATATTTGAGTTTAAAATCTGATTGGTATTCAAATGTTTTGGTTAAATACTTTAATGTACACTTTTAGTATTTAAAGTAGAGTTTGGTTTTTATTGGTATAGTCTTTTATTTATTGTTTATTCAAGTATTAATATATACTTTCTTTTTTATAGGTATATAAAGAGCTGATTAAATAGTTTTTTTATATGTTTATATATATATATATATATATATATATATATATATATATATATATATATATATATATATATATATATATATATATGGGTATGTTTACTCACATTGGTTTGCATCTCCATTTTGTTTTTGCATTCTTTTCCTTTTGTATAGTTTGTTCTTGGTTATTTTTTTCAATTTATGCATAGGTTTTTATTTCAAAACATAGATATGTATATAATATGTAATTTATTTTTGCATGTATATGTTTGTAAACATTTGTGCAAGTATATACCATGGTGATGGTGGATTATGTATGTACATATTATTGTACATATATTGATTTTAATAAACAATATTAAAAAATAGTATATAAAAAGCTACCATATCTTTTTGGAATGATTCCTATTGGTAACTTAATTATCAATGTTCCACTATGATTTTGGCGGACACATGTAATTGCTTGTCGAATACCTGTATTCTAGTCTTCTTTTGTTCTTTTTAATGGCAGTTGCCTTTAGTTAAGTGATTACCTTTGTTTCCACAGGATTCATTGTGATCCTGGTGTTGTTTTTGATTCTGCTGCTCGTGGTTGGTGGCTGTCTTTACAAGATATGCAGGGTGAGTAAAATTTATATAGGTGATATTGCAAAAAATGGTGGGTGCAAAGTGTACTGCTAAACTGCTGATTCATAGCTCTTAATTATTTTTGCTATTAATTATTTTACATTAATTTTATTATATTTTTTAAAATATATTTGACTATGATGACTTTAAGCCTGAAAATGCAAATAGACAAAATCATGCACAGATGAGATGTTGTATGTATTAAAGCTTAGCTCACTGAAAGTCATCTGAGCTATAGTGATGGGTCATTGTCTGTCACCTGTCTGGTCATCTGATTTTAATGATGATTTTAGACTTGAATGACACGACAGCATTTAAAGAGTAGTTCCTCGTGCCCAATACACCAGTGAACCAAGTGAAGGATAATTCCTGTATCCCACTATATATGAGCACAACAAGGCCATTCAAGCCAAGCCATTCATGTACTGCACCAGTGCATTCAGGCCAATTAAGGGGCCTTTATACAGAATGGCAACCTTAGTTCCTTCCATGTGCAACTATGATAACATTTACCAGGTCGTCATTGGAGGCTCAACGAAGACAGAATGGTTGCCTAGGTCTTTCAAAGGTTGTAAACAGGAGTTTCAGATTACACGATGGATGCCATAGTTGTCCTGAATTTTTTAACATGTTCAAAACAGTCGCACAAATGTGTTCACAGAGGAGGTGGTTGCTCAAAGGAGGCAGGAGGGAGACACAAGCATTGCTGCAGTTGCAGAACGGAGGTATACAGCAGTTGTGTTGGTTGCACAAGGGAGGCAAGCATGAAAATGCCCTTAATTTGCATTTTGTAAGGTTCAAGGGAGGCACTGTCTAGCTGAAACAGTTACACATAAACAGGATTATTTGGGTTTAGGTGACCATTGAGTGTCCTGGCTATGTTTTGGTTGCTCAAAGGTGGCACAAAGGTCACAGCCCTGTGTGTAAAGGGGCCTTTACCCTGCCCAACTGTTACAATGCACAATAGAGCAGTGCCTCTGGAAAGAAATAGGAAAGGGTGCATTTGACTACCAGTCAAAGACAAGGGTGTTTCCCATGACCCTCAGTTTAGGGTTTAGATATATGTTTAGACATATTCAAATATGACTGTATCAACTGACGCAACAAGATCATCTGTGACTATTTCATATTTAAAATAATTCTGTTATTTATAAAGCTAAGATTCCTATGTACAGACTAATTCATATGTAAAATAATTCTGTTATTTATAAAGCTAAGATTCCTATGTACAGAATGTGGCATGCAGCATGCGGAATGCGTGTTGAGAGATTTCATAAGAACCTGCATGGAGGTTTTCTATGTGTTGAACCATGTGGAACCTTCAGAAATCGCTAAATGTAGGAATTCATTTTGCTGGATATGCATACAGCATGCTGGATCCGGACATAAGGATTCTAACCTTATTTATTTAGCCAATAGCAAATGTCCACATTCTGCATTATGCATTCTGCATTCCGCACATAAGGAATCTTAGCTTATATCGAAGTATCATTCCAGGATGTAAATGACGAAGAACTAAAGGAATACAAGAATGAGGAGCAGAGAGAGAGCTTTATGGCCCAGTTACAGGCCAGGTCTAAAAAATAGATGTCAGGATAACACACAAGTAAGTACCAGGTTGGTGCCACAATACAAAGATAATTTGTACATATTACACTCAATCCACATTTTTTTTAAATACTCTTGAACATATCCAGTAAAAAGACTATAAGCTTGACTGTTTTTAGCTCAGCTGACTGTAAGTCATCTGGGCTATAGCGATCACTCTTTGTCTGTCGTCTGTCGTGCCGTTCGTCTGTCTGTCTGTCCGTTAACCTGGCACGTATCGTAACCGCTGGACCTAGAATCTTGTAACTTGACTTTCTGAGAGGTCCATGAAAAATCTCCTTGGAACCCAGAAATCAGGTCTCTATTACCCATATCATTCGAGCTATGGGGCCCCAAAGTACCCCCCACAATAGTCAAAAATTTCATTAAAAAACTTCAATATCTCATTAACTACATCACTGATGGTTATGATTTTTGGCATACATTTTGATCATGAGATGTTCCATCAGTTCCTGCAGACTGGTGGCACCACCTGTATTTTTCAGTTTTTTACAAATTTTTTTCTCTATTTTGGAAACCTTAAAAAATGTGAACATCTGTTAACAGGGTACAAATCGTAAAGACTGGACCTAGAATCTTCATTCTTGACACACTGAGAGACCTTTGAAAAGTCTCCATGGAAACCAGAAATTAGGTCTCTGTTACCCATATCCTTTGAGCTATAGGGCCCCAAAGTACCCCCCCAGAATAGTCAAAAGTTTGATACAAAAACTTCAATATCTCATTAACTACATCACTGATGGTCATAAGTTTTGGCATACAAAGAGAAAATGAGATGTTTCATAAGTTTCTGCAGACTGGTGGCTCCCTGGAAACCTGGAATTAGGTCTCTGTTACCTATATTCTTCAAGCTATGGGGCTTGTAAGTACCCCTCAGAATAATGAAAATTTTGATACAAAAGCTTAAGTATCTGAATAACTAATGCATTGATCACCATGATTCGTTGCATGGATATTGATCATGGAGTGTTTCATCAGTTTTTGCAGACTGCTGGCGCCAACTGTGTTTGTTCAGGTTTATTTTACAAATTTTTCTCTCTATTTTTGAAACCTTTAAAGATGTGGTCATCTTTTAACAGGGCACAAATTGTAACCACTGGACCTAGAATCTTCATTCTTGACATGCAGGGAGGCCCGTGAAAATTCTTTTCTGAAATTTGAAATAAGGTCTCTGTTACCCATATCCTTTGAGCTATTGGGCTCCGAAGTACCTTCTAGAATAATGGAAAACTTGATACAAACGCTCAAGTATCTGAACAACTAATGCATTCATCACCATGTTTCTTTGCATGGATATTGATCATTGAATATTTGATCAGTTTCTGCAGACTGGTGGTGCCACCTGTATTTTTCAATTTTTTACAAATTTTTTTTCTCTATTTTGAGAATTTTAAGGATGCTGTCATCTGTTAACAGGGCACAAATGGTAACAACTAGACCTAGAATCTTCTTTCCTGATACACTGGGAGGTCCTTGAAACGTCTCCATGGAAACCTGAAATTATGTCTCTGTTACTCATATCCTTTGAGCCATGGGGCTTGGAAGTAACCCCCAAAATAATGGAAAATTTGATACAAAAGCTCAAGTATCTGAACAACTAATGCATTGATCAACATGATTCTTTGCATGGATATTGATCATATAGTGTTTCAGCAGTTTCTGCAGACTCTGGTTCAGCCACCTATATTTTTCGAAAGTTTATGCATTTTTAGCTCAGCTGACTGTAAGTCATCTGAGCTATAGCGATCACTCTTTGTCCGTCTGTCCGTCTGTCCGTCCGTCTGTCCGTTAACCTGGCACTAATGGTAAGCCCTGGAACTAGACTCTTGTTACTTTACATTCTGAGAGGTCCATGAAAAATCTCCTTGGAAACCAAAAATTAGGTCTCTGTTGCCCATATCCTTTGAGCTATAGGGCCCCAAAGTACCCCCCAGAATAGTAAAAAATTTCAGACAAAAACTTCAATATCTCATCACTGATTGTCATGATTTTTGGCATACATATTGATCATGAGATGTTCCATCAGTTCTTGCAGACTGGTGGCGCCACCTGTATTTTTCAATTTTTTTACGAATTTTTTTCTCTATTTTTGAGACCTTTAAAGATATGAACATCTGTTAACAGGGCACAAATCATAACAACTGGACCTAGAATCTTCTTTCTTGACACACTGGGAGACCCATGAAAAGTCTCCATGGAAACCTGAAATTAGGTCTCTGTTACCCATATCCTTTAAGCTGTATGGCTCAAAAATACCCCCCCCCCCCAAGAATATTCAAAATTTTCATACAAAAACTTCAATTTCTCATTAACTACATCACTCTTGGTGATTATTTTTTTTCTACTTATTGATCATGAGATGTTTCATCAGTGTCTGCAGACTTGTGGCGTCACCTGTATTTTTTTATTTTTTAGAATAGTTTTCTCGATTTTTGAGACCTTCAAAAATGTGAATGTCTGTCAACAGGGCACAAATTGTAAAGACTGGACCTAGAATCTTCATTCCTCACACAGTAAGAGACCTATGATAAATCTCCATGGAAACCTGAAATAAGGTCTCTGTTACCCATATCCTTCAAGCTATAGGACTCCAAAGTATCCCTCAGAATAATGGACAATTTGATACAAAAGCTGAAGTATCTGAACAACTTATGCAGAGATCACCATGATTTTTTGCCTGGATATTGATTATGGAGTATTTCATCAGTTTCTGCAGACTGGGGGCACCACCTGCTTTTGTTCAGTTTTTTTTTTTTCGAATTTTTTCTCTATTTTTGAGACCTTTGAGGATGCTGTCATCTGTTAACTTGGCACAAATTGTAACAACAGGACCTAGAATCTTCATTCTTGTCATGCAAGGAGGCCCATGAAAAGTGTCTGTGGAAACCTGAAATTAGGTCTCTGTTACCCATATCCTTCAAGTTATAGGACTCCGAAGTATCCGTCAGAATAATGGAAAATTTGATACAAAAGCTGAAGTATCTTAACAACTAATGCAGAGATCACCATGATTCTTTGCATGGATATTGACCAAAAAGTGTTTTTATTAGTTTCTGCAGACTGGTATAACCACCTGTATTTTTTTTAAAGTTTATGCATTTTTTCTCTATTTTTGAGATGTTTAAATACAGTCACAATCTTGGCCTGTTGGTTAATCTGTTTGATGCTTCAGTTGAATGGGTATATACTACCATTCAGATAATAAAATTTCCTTTGGTGAATCTCTTCCCAGTCAGCTGAGCGTCATGACCCATGGGTCACTTGTTTCTCTCTCTCTCTCTCTCTCTCTCTCTCGCAAACCCACACACTTCAGTTCTCAAAAAGAAAAAATTGCAAATTTGTTTCTATGTGTGGCTATATGTCTCTGTGTATACCTATGTAGTTTATTTTATTTTCTGCTATGTATTATCCTGTGTGACCATATAAATTGTATATCCAGTTCTTTACACCTGAAAATTTCTTCTATTTTCAGATCAAGAAGATATGGTCAATTGCTTTAATTATTTGCTTGGCAGAAGTGGAGTAACCTCTGTGTAATCATGTACCGTTGACAAAACAGAATTCCAGAGGCGAAGCTACCAGTTTGCACTCAACAAACAGGATATAGACACTGAGGGGAACATGCAAATCATTATTGACCTTATCCACAGTGTGCCAATGCAAATCTTAAATCTTATCAATTGCTGCCCTGTGTGTGACCAGCTCATAGTGCTTACCAAATCACTGGTTTTATTTCCACGTATTAATTCTGTAAAAACAGGTTTCTGTCTGGTACCATGTTAGAGTCACACAGGAGACATTGGTAGAACTGGCTATCAACGCTGCTTGCTTAACAAGCAACGCTTTCTTGATAGATGTGAAGTGCTGCTTTTCATATGTCATCCCATTTGTTTCATATCAGTGTATTAATTGATCATATTCTCAAGTTAGTTGAGATTACGCATATACAGTAAAACTTCCCTGTGTTGAAATTGTCAGGATTGACAGAAAACAACACATGCCAGGTTTGACAGAAGAGGGTTTTATATGGTTATAATTTGCTGAAACTTTAGGCTCGAAATTTTGACCCCAGCAGAGAATTTAATTTGTGGGAGGACATAGAACAGTATTCGGCTACAGATATATGTTATAAATATGTGTGTGTTAAAATCCCATTGTGCTGAGCTTGGATGAACTGGAAGATAAAGTTCAAAAGTTTGACAAATGTTTTTGTTTGACCGGTGAATACTTTTTATGAATATTATTTTTATTCAGAAACGTAGAATTAAGCATGTTAGATGTATCAAGGATTATTTTATGATGAAGCATAAAAATCAATATATATTACATATATATATATATATATATATATATATATATATATATATATATATATATCAGGTTTCCACAGGCTTATAAGGAGCAATGGGATTCAGGAGGTGATAAGGCCAGATTAATAAAGATTAAATATCTACTGAATGAATAAAACCAGGTTTCACCTTGCACCTGCACATAGTGACCTAGAAGTAAGGTATAATATATACCTAATGCACAAAATGCACTGGATTTAAGTATTTATTATGAATAAATAAACAGTTAAAGCTTATTACGTATTTTATGTACAGAGATAAACCGTTAACATTAAGATCAGGGAATCCTTTATGATATTAAATCAAGTATTGCTGATACATGCTAACGAGTCCACGTGACTTCATATATGCAGGCTGTAGATATCCAGGATCCTGGACTGTAGAGTGTAGCATCGCGAGAAAACACGGGAGGTAAGGTTAGGTTTTATACAGTACTTTTAAAAAAGGTACATTCGCACAATCAGCAACTGATTGCCAATATCAAAATGTCATATTTATTCTGTCAACTGCTTTAGTTAATGTTTGCTTACGTGTGTCTGTATGTTTGTGTGTGAGAGAGAGAAATTGTATATAACATTTGCCTTTCGTAAATAACTGTAATTGTGATATTGTGAATTATGTATCATTTAAACCTTTATAAATTGATCATAAACCCAGTCCATCATCTGTCATAGTCACCATAGCAACCGCAGTCCGAAGAAATCATTTGTCAATCTGCATTTAATAACTGTATCCGATAACTGTATACATTTTATGTTCACAGATGAGTATTTGTTGAGCTTTTGTTAATATTTTAGATTTTTTATTATATGATGTGTTTTGGCCCACAGGATAGCCTTTTATGTTAGACCAATTATTTGTTCTTCACTCCATTTAAGTAAAGTTTAAATCAGGTTTTCACAATACTTTTCACTATCTGATAAAGACATAAGAATGTTTCTTTCTTTGAATTTATCCTGTTCACAGGTTAATGTATTAACCATGTTTTACAAGTTGGTGCAAATTCAAAAGGTAAATAATGAGCTATTGAATTTGCCTTGCTGACATACAGTACTTCGCAAAAGTATTCTTTCATCCGTAGTAATCTGTAAAAAGTAGTGAAAATGTATTTATATATTTTAAAGCCCAGAAATTTTAGAAATTTTCATTGAAACGCAAGAAAACATTTTAGATTCAGTCATCAGTGGTAATGTATAATAATTCAATAAAAATTTTAAAGCTTATATATGCAACCAATTTCTTTGTGGTTTTGATATTCAAATATAGGATATTATACGAATCGAACAAGTAAACATTTGATATATACTTAATGTTTTGTGTTTCATCTTTTGTGGATGTTAATGATCGTGAAATATTTAATTCTATAATAACCGGAGCGCAGTAGCACAAGATGTTATCCAATTTGATAATTTTAACAGGGTCTGTAAAACTAATGATGTTTTAATATTTTTGGCATGAAAAATGCTTCTCCTTTTTAAAATATAGAGTAAAAACATTTGATGTTTTCAACTATTTAATCTCCAAATTGTCATACAGATTCTACCCGTATTTATTTAAGAATATCGGGAACGCGGAATAAGAAGTTGAATAACATAATAAGACGAGAACGATTCGTGAGTCCGAGTGAATTTCTAAGAGGCATTTGATTATCACTTTCAGCAGAATATGTGCAAGTCACAACAGTTACGTACTATCTGCAGTGGCAGGTCTTTTTCCTTCATTTATGCAAACGACAGGCCGGTTGCAGCTGGACACCTAATGGTAGCTTTTAAATCTTGGGGGGGGGGGGGGGGAACTAACGTGGCCGCTCCTTGTGAAATCTCATATAAAAACCGGAATTCTTCATACGTTACCATTATCATGCAGTCTGCAAACGAAAACATGTGTTTGAGCTGCTCAGAGGCCTTTATTCTTATACGTTATATACTGAACAGATACTTAACATCGTATAAGTTCTTAAACTGTCAAGAAATTATTGTGAAATCCTGTAGTGGTTCATTTGAACTAGAAATCTATGCAAAGCTGTGGTTTCCCAGTTTTAGTCGACTTGTTAGACAAGTTTATATTATTCAGTGTTCTAATTATATCCTTTGAGTGGATCTAATGATTTTACGTAATTTGTACGTAAGCTGACTGTCGGGTATTCTTTATTCGTCCGGTGCTCGTAATATTCCCGAACAGGGCACAAATCGTATCCGTTGGTCCCTAGAAGTTTCTTCGAATCCGGAGAGATCCTTTAAAAAATTTCTTTGTAAATCTGAAATTAAGTGAGACCAGTCTATATTGTCAGAGTTATGGGCCGCGTTTGCTCACCCTAGAAATATTTCCTGGTAGTTAAATTTCATATATTATCCTCAGGATCTCACCAAGTGATGCATGGATTGCCAGGCAGCATGATCTGCATAAGAATCTTGGACGATTTCATCGGCTTTTAAAGACTTGTGGCGCCATCTATTTTTAGGTTTTGAAGGATGCAGCCGTTCCTGAGTTATTTGGTAAAAGACATTACCTCACTTATATGCATGTACACATCAGATTGTCAAATTTTGCGATTGACAAATTTGATGTTTATACTCGTTATATTCCCCTTCTTCTAATGAACTTTTGAACATGATATGATATGTAAGCCAAAATATTAACATTTCTTGTCTTATTTTTTAAAAGGCGGAAAAGATAATTTCAGTCCGCAGAAAGTAGGTTGACAAAGGTAGCGCCATCTGCAGCTTAAAGTCGCACAGCATTCTCGTGAGCAATATTTCTATGAAATTTGGTGCCTACGGCTGCAGCCATTCATTAGATAGTTTGTAACAGAAATTACATCATGTTTAGAAAGACATTAACGTTTCAAATTTTGTGATATCATTTGATTTCCATAAGGACACCATCTTATTTCATTAAATGATTAATAAGTCATAATGGCAGTTTCCGTAAAAAGTTTCCGTAATGGCAGCTGCAGAGGCTGTTGAGATATTTGGTTCTAAACCTTGGACAATGGACTTTTGATATCTAATGCTTCCATTATGTAGCTTTTAAATGAAGGGCATCCGTGTTGATTTGAACGCTTCCTTACAAGTTGACAATCAGATTGAACTAAACGGCGGATCATTTTTCACGAAAATCAACTTGGCACAAACCGAGTCAAGAGCGAAGCACACCCTTCCGCCAGAGGTCTATTCCAATCAAAATTTATCTCATCCAGTTAGGCATCGTGGGATGGCCGGGGCTATTTGTCTCAACTGTCAAACTTTAAAATCAAAAGTTGTTGCATTTCAAGTAAACACCCTCTGTTTACATTTCACATCCATATGCTTGGAAAATATAACTTGTTTAGTGAAGGCCTTACCACAAAACACACATGTTTGTGTAATATGCCATCCTCTTCACTACGTTTATACCTACGAAACAGCAAAGTCGTACTCTAGTGATTCTGCGCAGTGCGAAGCACACTCAGAGAATAAAACCTTTTCCGCTCAGAGATCTCTGCTTCTTCACATATTGAACATTAATTCCAGCGAAGGGCGATTTTAAATGTAAGCTTAAAGGGGCCTATTCCGATGTCTGTCGTCTACTAACTGAAGATTATCCAATGAACCTTTCATAAAAATAAGACGGAAAACGCAGATCCCACGGAACACGGGCTGTTTGTTTTGTTTATATCAAAGTGACTTTAACATGTGGGGGGGGGGGCAAAATAATCATAATACATTAAACAAAGACATCTGGCGGAAAGTCAGATGAACCAGGGTATTGGCAATGACCGTTTTGCAACAAGTGACCGTTACTTTTCCGCGCATATATGCAATATACCATCTTATAGATGACACGTTTTTTCTTCTGTTTGTCAATACTGGTTTTACAATCAATTTGTGGAAGAACAAGGTCGGAAATGCATCACAGAGACGTCATAAGAACTTTTCTTAACAGAAATGACCTAAAGTTCATTAATATTTATGCCGTATAAGCCAGAAATATCATAATTCTATAAATAATGTAGAAGAGGCGAAGAGCTGGTTTTAAATTATAATCTATTATTACTTCCACCGAGCAGCTGATACATTTTTCGATGTGCACTTAACGTTGATGAAGGGTGTTAGAACAGAAAAGAATCCATTTCGATTTGGTGCAAATCTGATTGAAGTGGCGGATCCAGTATGATGGTTTTGCCTGGGCGGAGGGTTGGGTTTGCTAAGTACCATTCTAGTTATTAAATTAACAACATGCGAGATGATAATGACACAATGATAAATACGTTTTTACTTTTATTATAGAAATAATATATAAATGTATATGCATAATTACTTTATATCTAATACATGAATGTTTCGGTTTTACATTGAAACTCGAACGGATACAATAAATATATTTCTTATCCATTTCATTATAAAATTCGTATTTTAAACAGCAGGAGGAACAAATTATTTACAAATAATGAAAACCAGCACTTTTGGTAGTAAGTCAAAACTTCGTTGATTGTAAAATATTCATCAAGCAAAGATAACCATCTGGCCACATGACATCACTTCATGTCAGTTTTCTGACCTATACGCTCAGTGCTTCAAAAGCAAAGCCTCGTAATCATCTCAGGACACAGTAAATTTGTCCGAATAATGATTTATTTATACTTTTATATATTAGATTGAGCATATGAGTGATACATGAAGGTGGGTATATTTTTAAATAAATAAGTGTCATGAAGTCTGACACTTAGAACCAGACCAGAATACTGTAAAGGAAATAGCCTCTGGTGAGCGAGTTACTCATACTTTAAGAACACTAACGGTTTACCCTTAATTGCGACTTGCGACATCCGCGTTTTAGTCTATATCACAAATGGCGACCACTGTGAATGCTTTCGACATTTGTTCGAGGTCATGATTCGATAAGCGCAGAGTTCCCCGAGTATTCTGATAACAATCTCTCTTTATCTGCGGAAATAGTATGGTTGCCATTAATCCTCTTATATTCTAAGCCGTTCTAGACCAGCGGAAGCAGGGTAACATGAGTTTCAAAAGTGGATGCACACAGTGGTCCCCAAAATAGTGGAAAGAAAGAGAGAAATGAAGAAATTACGACTGCGTGAGGAGTGTAATAGACACTGTTGTACTCTAGTCCATCTCTGGACCCTATCGTCCTGTGTTATAGATCTATAGCAGAGGACGATAGGGTCCAGAGATGGACTATGGTGCTTCTAATCTGTACCTGATAATATTGATTTTTTTGTAAGCATTGGAAATGGCTTCGTGTATAATCTATGGAAACATGGCTATGTATATATATATATATATATATATATATATATATATATATATATATATATATATATATATATATATATATATTTAATCCCCGGTGGGCACAAACGTGCAGAAAGCAGTAAACGATCGTTTTATCGCCACGATAGTTAATCACAACAGTACATGGACCGGATCATCAGGTGAGGCTATTTCTTTGGATATATATATATATATATATATATATATATATATATATATATTTATAGTCAAACCTCGCCTTACGACCACTTCTTTAGCGACAACCTCAAAATTACGACCACTTGCTCACAGTCTTGTTTCCTTTATATAAGACCTCGCTTAAACGACCACCTTGAAATGTAACCATTTTATCGGGGTCTCATTAATGGTCTTAATATCGGGTTTTTGCTGTGTGTGTATATATACAACTACGTCGGCTGTACGAAGGAATGTTGGAAGTGGTCTGGATTTCTTTTTGTACCCTCTTTTTATACAGCTAAAAGTTAAGAATATTCCAGAGTCTGGTAGATTTTGGTCTTGATGATTTTCTGGACTGGATGTTCTGTGAGTACCGGGCTGATCTGTACAGGGCTCGGTGTCCTTGCCGGACCTGGTCCCGCTTCATCTCAGAATTAGTCGGCGCAGAATCCGTTCCTACGGCAACCCTTGTCTCCATCTCAGTGTCCTTTGCCTCAGAGGTTTGCTGACCCTCCTCATTCTCCTTCCCTTTATCGCTCTTGGCTTCAGATCTCCTGCAAATAAAAATTGGTATTACTCCAACTGGTGGCTTAATGATTAAGGCGCTGAACAACCGCAAGTTTGACGGTTCCGTTCGCGTCCTGACCGCTTTATGCACTGAGACACCTAGCAAAAGTCTTTACCACAAGACTGCGGCTCTCGCGACCAAGGAGTGAATGAGTTCTGGGTCGCAGGCAAATGCAGAATGAATAACCTATCAGCGCCTGTTATGGCTTTTTTTATTGTTTGAACCTCATGGAGCTGAGAAAAATCACATAAAGAAAGACCAGGAAGGCAAAGTGTTAAAGTCAGATCAGACTTACATCGTCGGTGATATCAGCCTTTAACCTCCACATTTACCTTTATTTTATTATGGTATGTATCTTTTTCAAGAGCATGCGCAACTGTCAAATTATTTGTTGCATGTTTCCTTCTGGTTTAGGGAGTCCAGAGGCATCAACAGGAAATGTGCGGTTAATAATAACTGAGATGAGGTAAAATACGCTATGTCTGAGTATATTTAAGAATTCGTACAATGGGGAACAGTCATTTGCTTTTAACTAGAGGGCTTTCGTTTATTTTAACGTTCATTTATCATAACGTCCAAAAGATCGCCTACACAAAATAAATGCTTGTATCAATATGTGACCATGAGTTGGCTGTATTTTAATCCAATATCATAAACTAATTACAGATGATGGATGGATCGCGTATAAAACATTCTGGTAAGGAGAAACATTTGATAAAGGCTTAGATATGTACGTAGGAAAGGTATATAAATGATACACTAAATATTAATTGAAATAACCATGTCTTCAACACTATTTAAAATACATAGAATTTATCATTTAGGTAATTCGGTCAAGACATGTTCTATGAATGTATTAGATAACCGATAATCACCAAGTTTTATTACTAACCAAAGTCTTTGACTCACAGGCGTCTGTTGCTCAGGGGTAGAGCACAGGACTCAAAGCCGGGAAATCGTGAGTTCGAATCTCAGCCGACACAGTGACAATTTTTCACGGTCGGCCCCCACCCAGGGTGAGCGCTCTGCAGGCTTAATGGGAATGCCGTACCCAAAGACCGTGTTACACTCACAGAAGAGTGCGCCTTTCGGAGTTCCATGGTGGTATGACCCAGCAATATGGATGATTACGCACCCAGGGCCCGCAGGTGCAGTAGTCAGAGGGCCTGGTTGACACCAGGATATAAAATGAAAGGAAGCATGTGATACTGCCCTGTCACGTACTCCGAAACCGGGATGGAATTCTGCAGATGAACCTATACGTAGTAAAGTTAGCATTTAAAATCAAATGGAGGCGGTAACTTTCGACAAAAAATATTTAAAGAGAAAAAGAAAAAGTCTTATGACTAAGATTGTATTAGACTCACGGTATGCACTTTGTAGACACTATAGTATGTTTCAAGCAAATTTGTTCTTTTATTTAATTCCATGAGGAACATCAATTTTCACAAAAGTCATATTCAAGCTGGTAATTTCAGATCTTACACACCTAGACGGTATCGGAAATAGCAAGGTGACACTTAGTCTCCCTGAGAGGATTACTGTTGTTGCTTTCATATTCACCGGGCTGAATTTTCGCTCTTTCCTTTGTTTCGCGATGGTTCTATTTTCGCGATCTTACTGTAGAGTATGATACATCCGAGTATATAGGTTCACACATATACACAGTATATATATATATATATATATATATATATATATATATATATATATATATATATATATATATTTGCCTTTCATACGTTGACTATAGCATTAATAACGTACATGAGACGACATTGAGACTGTACAGTATAAATGACTCATCACTTGGTTCGCGAGGCGTCTTATTAACGACGATTTTATTTTCGAGATGTTTTCACGAATGTAGCTGAAACTCTGGCCGAACAAAAATGCTTCAACAGTAAATGGCCTACCGGTATGTGGTTTAACCTCTTGGGACGCGATCGCCCCTGTCGGCGAGATTGAAAGATAATCATGAATATTCATGACTGATAACTTTGTGGGTTGTCTAATCGAATGGCGTCAGAGCTTGAAATGCTGATTTCCAAGACTTGATTTAAGGTTGATTTAGGCACGTGGACCATAATGTGCTAAAACAACATTTGTAATTTAAAAAAATGGCCCCGTCATGAAGAATATATAACAGCTGTAGAGGTAATTGCTGCAGGATGACTGGCTGATAAAGAAAGAATATTATGGAAATTTTGTAGCCAGTTTGAATAAAAAATGCCAAACTGTCATTTAAATTAACCAAAGGGGTTTGATAACAAAAAAGGAATTATGGCTGTATAATTTTATTCATTCAGTTCCAAGGGAAATAGAAAATGGTCAATTTTAGCAACCAGGGCTTGGTAGACCATGAAATAATTATGATATGAAAGAGTCGACCTACACCCTCCTAGGAGAAGACCGTAAACTTTAAACTTAGCTTTATTGAGTTAAGTTATACCAATTTATAGGATGTTTTCACTGCCAAACATTCTAATATATCAGTGCAGAATGGATGTATTGATGAAATGCTTACCGTTTTCTCTTGAAGTACAGACAGAGAAAGATAACGATTCCGGCGATGAGAAAGAATCCGATCAATCCAGCAATCAGGGGGAGCATTATCATGACCACTCTACGGAAAAAGTCATCTGTAAATACCAGGTAAAACAATCATAATACAACGAACAACATCAGTAAATACATTGAAAAACACCATAATATACATATTTATTGTGAGAATGATATATATTAGTTAGATTTCTCCATTTCTTTGGTTTTGTACAAAAATATTATATATCCGAGCCTGGTTAAGAAATAATATAGAATTAATATTTCTTGACAATACAATGCCTATTTTTTTAACGTATACGTAGCTGTAATATATTTGAAATGGAGCACACAGACAATAACATGTTTACCCTGCTTAAATCCCGTATTTGAAAATTTGCAGTGGTTACAAATTGTCAGATATATGACTGCCTCTTTGTATATTATAATAGATGTCACCTTCAAGTGTATACTAAATATATTTAATGTGATATCTCACTCACCTTCTGGCGGCTTGATCAGGATGAATGTAGTCACCTTGATAGAAGTAGTCATCTTGGAATTTGTATTTGTAGATTCATCTATCGCTGAATACAGAGAAATTCCCGTTTATAGAATTCAGTAAAAAAAACTTATACCAAATATTGGAAAATTGTCAGAGAATCTCGCCCTTTTCAATGTATTAGGAAAAATTGCCAAATCTGTTTCGGTTATATAAAGTTATATTTAAATGCAACACCTTTATATACAACATAGCTCTTATTAGTATTTGAAAAATTTTTATGTTAAGCAAACCTGTTGTAATTAAATTTGAATGTCGCGGCAGCAAAATATATGACATGCATTACGGCTTCCGAGGATAAAGTTGAATCAGCTGTCGAAAATATAAATGTAACGCTATTTTCTCAGTGATTATAATGATTTCAATGTTATTCAGACATTGTCAGCAGTTGATTGTGAAGTCTTGGCGGAAGTTTGTGCTCTCTACCTACTGCAGTTACCTCTCTTCCATATTAAACTGTGTGCGCGTATTTGCGTATATGCGTGAAAAGCGCTCATATGATTTTGTAACTGTCGTGATTCTGTGTCCGTCAGAGTATACACGTATATGCGTGATATCGCAACAGAACCAATTTTCTCGCATATATATAGGGTCTGCGTGAACTCAGGGATTCAGGGTAAAATGACGTCACTCCAACATCTTTTTAAGGAGACCTGCTAGATCCACTCTACCACTTCATACGTCTACATGTGCACGCATGTTATGTGCACAAGGAAACACAGGTTAAGGCTAACACTTACTTGCGGGTGGTATTCTTTTCATAGTTTCAGTTAGTCTGCTGTTCAGCGTAACCGTTGCCCCTTCAGTAACTGATCCTGGTATATCTCCTGAAAATATTCACGTGAACTAATACTTTCTCATTCTTTCAGATGTAATACCAATGAAATTATGTGTGTACAGTGGAAACCCACCTTGCGACCATCCCACAACTGCGACCATCCCCACAACATCGACCACTTTTCTTGGTGCCTATGATCCGGGTATCTTAGAATACGACCACCCCTAAATTACGACCACTTTGGTTAGTCCCCATGGGTTTCCACTGTATGTTAAAGTATTTGAAAAATTACCAATGTTATCATTTTTGATAATATCAAATATGTTTGGCTTACATGTGTGGTTACATACCTAGTAAATATACTTTTATAAATAGTTTTAAGTTGTTTAATTCTTTTGTCCTAAAACTAAATTAAAATCTTTACTTCTGTGTGCGGATGTTCACTCTTATATAATATAAAGGTTTAAAAGAGTTTTTTTACATTACGTTTCATATTACGTCTCAAGAAAATAAGGTTATTATAATTTCAGTGAAGTTTAATTGAAATGTCGTCATTTACATGTCAAAGTTCATAATATATACTTTAAATTTTTCAAATATTTCTTACGTTAAATTGTTCATAATTATAGCTCTTACCAGCCTGACAAAAGAATGATGCTTTGTCATAGCACACGGTAGTTTCTATTCGTCCGTCCGTTCTTATCACTGAACAGCTCTCTGTGTTACCTTCCCCTGTTCATAATTAAAATGTACAACATGTTTTATAAGGATGCGACAATTTTATTTTTCCAGGATATATTTCCTATGGACATAACAGCAGGTTGATTAATCATGTTTTCACCTAAACCTGCCACCAGCGTGCTTCACTTAATTACCACAATATGTGTCGTTCCTCTAGGTATATAGGGATTATCATGCACACAGATAACAACTGAAATTAATTTTACTTTTAAAACTCACATTTTTCCCATATTTCATGACGTATCTTCACACACAAAAATTAAACGTAAGCCCTCCCTGATGAAACTATCTGCATGCCATGGTCACATAAAATAATTCTGAGTTGAATGAACAATAAATGGACTATATCCGATCTACATAATGTTTCCTTATTGTTTTATATGACAACCTTGACTTTCTAAGATATGAGTTCTTTGAAGGTTTCATTAAGAACCATATACCTAGAATTCCACAAAAAACCTTTAAAGGTTCCCCACTCAGTCCACTGGCAAAAACCTTGAAAGGTTTCTTCTGGAACCTTCAACTAGGTCCTAGATGGAACCTGTAATGTTCCATAAAAGAACCCTCGGAAGGTTAAAAGAGCATGTGTTTAAGGTTCCAATTGGAACCCTTGAAGGTTCCACACTCAGTCCACTGCGAAGAACCGTTTTGGTTCTATCTGAACCCTTTTTTTTACTTAGAGTGTACAGCAGGAAGTCACAACTTTGATAATATATTACGCAAAGATCTATATAAGGTCTATAATTATATAGTTAAATATATTGGAAAGCCTCTCCCCGTAAGAAAGTCAGACCTGTAAGTTGGGTTTGATGAGTTTATATCTACTTCAATTTCGGGTTAAATATTTCATTGGGCGTTTCTTAGGTTCTTCAAAGTGAAAAATGCCGAGAATGTTTCTCTTTTGTTTCCTTTCAGATTTTCTTTTTCTTTCTTTCTTTTGAGTTAGCTCTCCCGCATCTCCGACTTTCAAAAACAGACATCTTTTTACAGTCATAGTAATAGGCGACAGATTTTTAGATTTAGTTTTATTTCGTCAAATGGCCGAAAGGTCTGACCATATTTGGAATGGTCGTTATTACTAAGCCAAAACAAATACTGCCTGTCTATTAGTAAAACTTGATAGGAAAAGAGCTATAACGATCTCCGTGGGTATTAGGTAAAGAAATCCCCTTAAGTTGATTAACGTTTAGTCCGTTAGCAGGTCTCAATAACTTGACCAAGTGCCGTTCCCATGTCTGTATCATCAAGGCACTAAGATAATAAGTGAAGTGCCCTGCTGCCCTGTCACCCACCTGCCCCTAGACTTTATCATAAGAGTGGTCTATTAATGGGTAGGTCCAAATATAGATAAAAGGGATGGTAAGTGGTTCTGATGTCTTACACTCACCTTCCTCAGCCTCTGTGGAGACGACCCAGTAAACATCACGTGACTGACCACACTGTGGTGACACCTGGCGTAACACATTGACAGCCGGGTAAAATTGTTGAAACCGTTTCTTCCACTCCAGCGGGTAGCATCTCTCCAAAGCCTGGGCCCAAGTGACGTCAGTGACGTTATATGCCGTGATACACACACCTCGCGGGCATCTGCCTGTGAAAGGACATACCTGTGATTTTGATATGTTATCAACCGACTGCGAAAAAAAATGTTGGCAATAATTGCAAGACAGTTCAATTTGACTGGTGACTTTCATTCAGTTTCCCTTAAGCCAATAAAAATTAACTTTTGTTATTAGAGCTCATACTATAAGAAATACCCACAAAAATGCCAATTTATGGCATGAACGCCCCCTCGTTATGTTGCCCCCCCCCCCCCCCCGACTTATACCTGATACATGAATAACACGATTTGACACTTATGGATACGAACTGGAAAAAATCCTTGACAATGTTAAAGATTTTATGTCTGATAATTCCTTAAATTTGATGAAAGAACAAAATACTACTGGCCGATTTTATTATCCTTCTTTGATAATATATGACGACAATAACAATCCAGAAGACCAAAAAAATGACCAGACTGATCGGAAAAATCTGGTGATGTGCTCGCGGATGTTGGCACTAAACAACAAGCAAGACTTGTTGATTTTTCCGTCTGCTTTAACAAAAATTGGACGGCAGAAATAATCGCCTGCTTTATTGAGAAGCAAGTAAGCAAATATCATGGATAATCTTCAAGTGTATAATAAGGCTAGGGCTACCTGCGTTGTTCCATCACAGAGTCTACTCACCTTGCTTCAGACACACGAAACCATGGTTTTTGGCACTGCATAATATTGCGTCACTTCCCAGGCATGTTCCATAGGTATTGCATTTCTCTTTAGGCTCTGTGAAAAAAAATTATTAAGTCACACTAGATTAAATATTTTACACTAGGGTGGGGCATTTGCAAATATTATCAGTTTAGGCCAAAAAAATAAAAGGTATGGTTCTCAGGCACCGCCCGCGTCAATTTTAACCCCCGCATCAAAAAGTTTTATTTTGATTTTTATCTTTCAAGAAGATAAATACAATTTATATAGTTATTTAACCTTTTTAGCAAAATAAAACGTTCTTTTCATGCTTTTCCCTGATCATATGAGATTTTTATCGAAATATTCAAAAAAAGGTCAAAAATAAAATACCGCCCGCCCGCACTGATTTCTAAAAATAAATCCCTGAGAACCATACCTTATTTTTTTTTGCTTTACATTTATATTTTAAAATACTTCTTTTTGCATTAATTTCAAAGAGATAATTGATAGCAATGCCACCCCCCCCCCCCCCCTCTTTCAATACATGGATTTCTTATTCATACCTTAAACACAAGGAGATCTGCAAATGAATTCCGACATTTTTTAACTTCTTTTTTTGTATTTGACATTATAAATTTTAAAAAAAATATTCAGTTACTCGCAGACGAAACTGAGATCGTACCTGCGATGTTGGCACATAAATATATTTGCGTCGGGGTAAGCAGGATGGTTCTATAATTAGTTATGATTTATTACTTATTAGTATTAGTCAGATTGAATCTACCTGTCCTAGGATTTACTTTAAATCCACACTTAAGGCTTATCGACTGGGTCGCTCTGGAAGTCTGGATTACCCTTCAACTTATGATAATATTAAAATGAACCCTTTTTCTGTGTTTCACGAGCTTCAAATTAAGATGTTCCACAATATTTGCAAGATTTCAGTCAGAGCATAGTTCGTTCAATGAACAATGGATGCTAGTAGAGTACCACCTGCCGACCACCACTGTAGCATGACCTCATCTCTTTAACGACCATTTCTTTGTGCATTTAACAAAAGAATACCTTCATACATACACACAAATAAAATCATTTTCGAGGTTGATCGAAAAGAATAAATTAACATACTGAATAGTAATACGACGCCACTGTGCAATCGGCCCCCCCCAAGACACACATACAAATGCAATAGAAAAGTGATGAATTGATTTGCCTCAAAAAGTGGTTATTCTGTCTCAATCTTGACTGGCCAATTACATTATATATTTACAATCTTTCTTGTTTATTCATGAAAACATATTGTTACAAGGTACATTGGCAAGTTTCAGCAATCGTTTAACTCGGTTCACGAATCTACCAAGTTAAATGACCAGACAGATTTAATTACAAGAGCAGGATGCTGTTCTTGAAGAATTCATCGAGAGAATGTGGAGTAAAATTCTTTTCCAGGCAGATTGTCACACAAGGGCGCAGAATAATCAAACCCGGTAGTTTATGGTGACATCATTGAGCATAGAAATACTATTTTTCATGTCACACTTATGACGATAAATATATATATATATATATATATATATATATATATATATATATATATATATATATATTACAAAATAATGACCATCAACGGAACCTCGATAAAGTGATCGCATTTTCAAGGTGGTCGTCTAAGCGAGGTCATATATACATCCCCAGCAAGAAACAATTGAGACCGTGAACGAGTGGTCGTTAGTTAGAAGTTGTCTCTAAACCCAGGTGGTCTATAGGTGAGTTTCAGAGAGAGAGAGAAACAGAGAGAGGGGGGGGGATAAAATGAAACTGACGCAGAAAAAAAATATGAAAATAGGGACTTCGACCATACACGGAGCAAACATTGGGTACTTGAACTTTGAAAATCAATTTATGAATTGTTTCTGAAATCTTTTGAAAATAAAATATGATTGATCTTGGAAAATGCCCGATGGACATTGTGACGTTGTTGCTCTAGATTACACTGGCCTAAGTACAATAATCAACAGATCTACTCTATACAATCACGCACCCTTAACGAAACAACATATCCCTGAATATCCAATTAAAAAACGAACACACACAAGAACACACAGACACACGGAAGGTTCCCAATATAATCCATCGAAAAACAATAATAAAATATTTCCCGATTCGTAATTTGTTTCCTGAATCTAGATTGGTCCCCAGGCATACCTTGCTTTGTCGTAGGAACCAGTCTACGCCTAACAACCTACCCCATATGTACTCCCTTTTGACAACCCAGTAAACCCGGGGTGGCCGACAAGGATCAGAGATTCCAAGTTTACGTCTGATGGCTCCCTCTGTCGGGCTGCGCGTCACGTCACGGAGCGTGTCACGTGGAGGGTCACATATATCGAGTGCCTGGCGCCAAGTGACAATTTCCCTCGTGACGTTCAGACAGGTCCCCTGCACGCACTGACCCGAACATTTGTAGCAACCTGTAAGGTAGACAACGCAAATAAACTTAAAGGGATGCAAATACAAATACACTATAACCTCATTATCTCGCCAACATCAGGATCATAGCAATTTCATTGAGTAAAGCGGTTTTTGTATTTTGTCGAAGGAATTAAACGGGAAAACGTGAAGTGATGAAAATATTGTTGGCATGTTTTATATATTATTATATGTACACATTGGCCACTAAAGCTATGTCTCACTTACCGCGGTTTACTTACGATTCATCAGTATCCTGAAGGTGTTGGAATACTTGGTATAGGACTTGTCCTAAATCGTATAGGACACCTTAGGGTACTTGTTTAAATGGTTATGGGTGGTCGTTCTCTATGAAATGTTCAAAGATGGGAGAGCACATGGCCCCTGTTACAGACATGCTCACCCCTTTGAGCACCGACAGAAAAGTGATTAGGGTGTCAAAGCCTCCGAGCTTGGCAATGGCAAATACTCTTGTCATCCCAGGACGTAGATCATTGCCGTGAGATACTGCAGGAAAATGTGTAACTGAACGTAATTACCGTGACGCTGCCGTGACACTGCCGAAGGTGAACGAAATATCATTAGCAGTACCGTAGGGAGAGCGTTGCAAGTACTTTTGAAGAACCGGGTTCTTCTACGGCATGTCACGTTTTAGAGTGATTATAACCGTGAGAAAGGCGTAAGAGTACCGAAGATCAACTTTTGTGGGGAAAACGTGCCACGAACGTCACGAGAAATCGGTCTGCAGTTTTATCGCATTCATTCTATTCCATGTATTGACACGTTCTGCCTTGCCGTGTTGGAACCGTGCGACGCCGTAGAAGAACATGTTAAGTGAGACATAGACTTAAAAGGGGCCCAGCCACCTATAAAGGATGTTGAAGTAACACGTAAAATAGCGTGTTCTCTTATAAATAAATTTTTAACTGCCAAAATATTGCCCTGACACCGTAGACTTACTCCTGTACACGAGTGTTAAAAAAATGGACCGTGCCCGATCACAGGCGTCAACATAAACATAGCTGGTGGGACTCATGTGCATGACTAAGACACAACATCAGCCACAACACCGGTCAATCAGGAGATGCCCTTACTGTCAATAAAATGAAAAACATGTTCTCGCTAGCTTACATCGCGCCCTGCGGTTTTTCTGGACCTGGGACCGGAAACATTGGCTCACACTATGCGTGTCATTTCAGTTGAGACTCACAGACTTATCGTACAAATCTTTTGCGACAGGTTCTAAACTGAATTTTCATTCGCCCAATAGACCGTAATGTCCATTCAGCAGAGTTATATCAGAAGACATGAGGGTCCAGGTGCACATAGACTAGTTTAAAATCGTCCAAGTATGGCGGGATTTGTCGCGCATGCGCAAAATCGGACCTCCGGTCACGTGGCCTTTTTATGGTAAAGAGAGACACTTGGACTGTGTTTACTCTCAACGCAGGACCATAACAAGGTGTTCAAACAGCCGTCTGGAAGCTACTGAGACTGTGCGCTTGGATGATGATTTTTGCTGGGGAAACTTTTATATATAGCAAACCTGAACGGATAGTGTGAAAGAATAATCATAATATTCTTCCTGATTATGCCCCTTTAATAATTATTATTAGGAATCGGGCCTGGAAATACGTTAAAAGACACAATTTAACAGCACACCACATAAATGTGATATTAAATATACATAAGGAATAAACAATTGCTGTTTAAAGTTACACTTGCCTTTCCTGGCACAAATGTATCCTGCCTGGTCAGATGTGCAGGATGCTTTGTCGTACTCATGGCAAGCACCGTAGGTTATACACGTTCTCAAGTCTACCTCACCAGCAGGTCTGGCCGTAGTTGTAGGTGCTGTAAAATAATAAAAATACATTACCAACACCACGTGACCAAGTGACTAGTTTTTTAATATTAAACATTGTCATAATCATCAATAAACTCCAGTGAAGTAATGCATTTCGTTAAAACGCATGGCATTTCTGTATTCAATTTAAATGTCATGTGGATTAAACTAAGCTAACGTGTATCACACAACCAGGCGCTGAGCCAGTTGAGCCTCGTCGTGTTTGCTGCCATCTTACGATGTATTTCTGAATCAATTCAACGACCGAAAATTCGATCAGTTGATTCAATTTGACCTGATGCAATTTTTCTGAGTATATGACGATAAAGGTTTATACAATGATATATAAGTGTGGCCCTGTGTATTTTAGGTATTTTTATAAGATTTCACTGATCCGATGATGTGTTATCTATTTTTTTCATTTACATAATCATTAGTGTGAAGTGGCAAGCAGCCAGTTATAATTACAGAAACGTCTAAAACTAATACTTTACTCAAAAAATATTTTACTTGAGTTCATGTGAGTTATCAAGGATAACTAATTAAACTACATAGTAAACATTATGGCTATAACAATAAATTATACCACAGCACGATACGGTATGGTACATGATACGATTATATTTTATATATCATAATTTGCATTCCACAGTTGCGGATCCAGGAATTTGCTATATTTGTGATTTTACTTTGTTCAACAGTCCATAAAAAATGAGCGTCAAATGTTTCATACAAAAAGATGCCATATGTTCAGTCTCTTATATATGTGACCTTTAAATCTGAAATTAGTGGATTCAAAATGACTTTTTTTTAACTCACTATATTTCACCCAGCAGCATACTTAAATTAATTAATAGCTTATAGTGATTTTGAGATTCTACAAATAGAAATGTTATTAAAATAGCCTTACTTATCCATAAAGATTTAGCGGCAGTGGTAATATATATGAATCCCTGAAACATTTGAATTATAATTCTACTTCATTGAAAGAAATGTAAAACATATTAATTTATATGAGATTTCTCCTATCTCATAATGATCTTAAATAGTTTATATTTCAGAAACATGAATACCAAACACAATTTATTTCACACTCAAAACTGAAATGTTAGTGAAGCAATTTTTTCACGACGTTTTGATTTTCGACTAAGTTAAATATATAAAAAAATTCCCTCAGTGGGATTCACGCCACCCCATCCCTCACGAATCCATCTTTTCTGTATCCTCCCTTATTTTGAAGCCTTGAGGGACTTCTTTTTTACCATATCCGAAACTATAATTTACTGGGACCACAGTCAGGCGCGGATCCGGGGGGGGGGGGGGGGGACCAGAACACCCCCCCCCCCCTTTCCCAACCACCAAACTTTTAAAGACCAATTTTAAACCATGACAGGTACATTACTTGGAATTATCACACTATGACACCCATTGACATCCCCCCCCCCCTGCAAAATATCCTGGATCCGCGCCTGACAGTCTTAATAAAACTGTATCATTATCATTTCTTAAACCAAATTTGTACAAACTAGGGATCCAACAAATTCCTAAAAGATGCACAAAAACAACTCATACTACTTAGCAAGTGGTAGTTGACTAAGGAGCTTTTCCAGATACTGGTTTCCTGGGGTCCTCTTGAAAAAAAAAGCGTGGGTGGTTACTGTGAGAAATAATAAGCGGGGGGGGGTCAACTTGATTCTTATGATAATAATTATCTCTAATAACTTCCATGGTGAAATTTAGATGGAAGGCCGTATGAAGTATGCGAGACACCAAAAAAATCAATACATTTACGAAATCTAAATGGGGCACGTGCCCCTTGTGCCAACCTCTGTATCCGCCTAATTTCCAAGTCGGAATTTCCTTTGTACATAGAAATTTGAATAATCATGCATTCATAAAATTTATTTCCAAACCATAAAAAAATGGGTTTATGAAGGAATAGCCAATCATTTGCTGTTTCACTCTTTCTATGTCAATGACATTTCAACTTAGATGTCTGACATGGTAAAGAAACACTATTTTAAATGTCAGATTTTACTTCTCATCGGATGATCAAATGTCGTTAACATCTCGATACAAGGATATCTGACGATATCGATACGATATTTGACTTTGTATCGCGATGTATTGGTGCACGGGGGAATCGTTATCTCCCAGTAAGTATTAACCCATTTTGTATAATCATACTGAAATAGCGAATGGAAATAAAAGCAGGTTTACAGTCAACCGACAGAAAGAAATAGGCTTGAGTAAAAAACGACCTCTGGCGGAAGGTTGTCTTACCTGCTGTAGTTGGTGTGACCTGTAGACGTTGGTGCCAAAATGCCGTAGACCTGCTCCCTTCTAGAAACTGCTGTATCCGCATGTCCTGTACCGAAGAGATGAGCCGAAACCCAGGCACCTTACACAGATGCACAGCGTCAGCATACGTCACTCTATGTGACGTCATGGCCAGTAATACCTGCCCACTCACAATCTCTACAAAAAAATCGAAATGAAAGATTTTTTCCCCTTCATGCACGGTCCCACAATGTGTCACTGTTACCTCGCCCTATACGTAAGTGAAGTATGCAAATACAGTCGATCCTCTATAATGTAGGCATCCTTGGGACTAGACCAATGTGCCCACTTTATAGAGGTTCCTACTTTATGGAGGTAATGGACAGCACATAGAGTGCTTCCTCTAGTATGATATATTGCTATAATTTCTCATGTTTTAAGATTACTAAATTAACTTATTGCATGTATCATCTCTCTTTATTTAATGATACGTTTTTCAGCGACAATTTAATTATAATTATCAAGAAATGTGTAAGAAAATATGTATTTTATTACATAAAAGTATGGACAAAACTTAAGAACAATAAAAAGAAACTGTGTGCAGATGGTCTATAAGATACCTGAATTTCAATTTCAAATTCAATTTTTATAAGCACAAAATTGCAAAGCAACATGTGGTATTTAGCATTACCATGGGAAGTAATAATTCTTAATGCTTTATTCTTTGAAATTTAGTCATTTCCTGATAAAAAAATACACAAGTAAAAAAGTAAACACAGTATGTCACTAATCTAAATACTACCACCTTAAGAAAACATTCTATATCAAGTAGACAAGTAAGTAAATGCAAACATTAATCCAGTCAATAAAATTGTGATACACTTTGAATGAATAAGTTAAATTGTCAATTAATAAGCACAGGTGCATCTATAGTCTGGGGTGATCTCTGACTTCAGCCGGCACAGGCATATTAATCTAATTAGTATGCATACATCCCAAGCTTAGTCTTCAGTCAAGTAGATTATAATCATTATTATGCAATGTTCACTTGTACACCTCTAAATTTGGTTCATTTGTTTTGATTGTTATTATTAAAATTTATGTATAATATTATTAAATAATTAAGAATTAGTATTATCTTAATATCTTTAAAAGTGCTATATAGAAGGCTTTTAAAGTTGCTATAAGGAGGTAGTTCAACCTTGAAAATCTGTGAAGTGCCCACATTAGCTCTGAAATACTGCCCACTTTACAGAATAAAGAGGTGCCCACATTAGCTTGACATAATAAAGATAAGAAAATGGGAATGCCCAAAAGTGCCCACTTTATAGAGGTGCCCATTTTATAGAGGTGCCCACTAGGAGAGGTTCCACTGTATATGCAAAATACATTCGTTGAATTAAAACTATTGTTTCATGGGAATTGATAGTAAAGGTAAACCGCGAAAAATGGAAGTAAAAGATCTCGAACTTTGTCCTTTACAAGTTGGGTTTGGTGGTAATTAATCTGATTTTCGATTAAGCTATTATTACGCAACGAAGTTGTACTGTTTGTGTTATAAAAGGGCTGGGAGGTTAAGATTAGAATGGTCTGATTACTCCAACATATAAAAGTTTACATTCTGAAGTCAAAATTTTCTATATGGCTTGTCAACGGGGTTTACTACAGGTGCTGACTCTTGTGCAATGTTGAAGTGACCGGGTCTCAACTTATGGATAAGTTCATGGGCGTAATTTTGCTTCCTTTTTTCTTATCTGAATGTATGTAATTTTGTCATTAAATATAGGTTCTAACTGCAATTAGTAAAATATCTAATTTTTTATTTTAAAAATTGTGTCGCAGCTAATTTCCCTTAAACTTTCAATAAAATGCAGTTTTTCATAAATGAATAAAATAGGAAAGGACTTTTAATGTGATATGGTTCCTCATTTCCACTACAGTGTTATTCTACAAATAAACGCTCAAATTAAAAATATTATGCAGGTTTAATAGATTAAAATTTTTAGAGAAAACATGTTTACCTCATTGGTTTCTTGGTCCCTGTTATTCTGTCCTTAGATTGATTCAATATAGCTTAAATTCCGAGGTTTTATGTTTAATTCATCACACTGCAGTAAGGGCACACCCCTCAATCCCCAGCCCCCTCAAGCTAGGTAACATAAGCAAGTACGTTCCTGTATATACTTACGCTTAAAGCAGACTGTCATTTGTCGCGTGTGGCACGAAGTGTTTAGTAATGTCAGCGGTGTCCTCCATACCCTGCAGGTGCCCGCTGCCTGTAGGTCTAGGCAAGTATAACACGTTAAAATTATAATTTGTCATGGTAATTGTATTAGTTAACTGAAAAAAAATACACTATATGGACACTATATTATTCAAATTATTATATTAATTTAAAAATCAACAACATCGGCGAATGATTCAATTGACACGTGCATCATCCTACATTTGAACAATATGACATGCAAAGTGGAACATTTTTGTGGAAAAAAGACGAAGCTATAACCTGATAAGTGGAATTATTTGAAAATATAAAAATGGGTTTTATACCATTTAAAAGTAATAAGAGGAAAGGTATTCTGTCCCCCCCCCCCCCCCCCCCAATAAGGTGAGGCAGACATGTCGATTTAATTATCTTGACACACTATATTACTCTTTCATTTTGTCGACTGTACGCTTAAGCTTACGCTTAACGTCGTGAAGCCTTCTACCCCCCCCCCCCCCCCCCTTAATTAAATGGAACTCGCCTTTCACACTAGGCGTGCGAGTAGCCCATAGCCCACTTCGGCGCGTTTTCCTTAAATGTCCATATTTTTCTTCGTGAAAAGTCGGTTAACAGATTTGGACATCGGGTCTGAATCTTGGCCTTGTGCCAGAACCGATGTTATCTGACCAACGACGGCGGTTGTCGCATGTTTAAATTTTGGAGCAGGATGCACAATGCGATATCACGCTCTCATTGGTCTGATAACATTTCGGAGCTCTGTGCCAGCCCTGAGAGAGGGATCCAGAGAAAGCAACGCTCAAAGCTAAGGAGATCCGGGACGTCTACAGTGAGGGGAGCGTACAAAATGTACATTCAATACTAGTGTACGGTTAAATGGCTCGCTAAAAAGAAAATCTTCAGTTATCGTGCACCTATCAACAAGACTACGGATATGTACTTAAGGGAAACGTACTTTGCGGATACGGACTACTCAAACCGACTATACACTTATGGAAAACCACCATTATTTTAGCCCCTGTACACTGATAAACAAGGATGGAAGAAAGGTTACACTGATCACGTGGCGGTTGAATTCCATTCCTGTAATCAATTTCATTAGACTGAAATGGATTACAGGAATGGAATGCTTTAGGTGTGTAAACAAAACTCTGAATAAATATTAATTTACAGATACCTCGATCAGTTTTCAGCCATATACCCGCTCCAGTCCTCACAACGTTGAGTATTTCATCTATTGCTGATTTAGTTTTATTTAAATCCTGATAAAGAAATGAGTGTCCTGCTTGTAGACAGGTCTGGTTGGCAGTGTCGTAAGTTACCGGACCAGGACCAACAATAATTATCTCTGGGTCTTCTTCTTGGGTTCCTGCAAAGTGGTACTACATATTGTCATAATTCATAATACAAGTGTTTTATATATATATATATATATATATATATATATATATATATATATATATGTGTGTGTGTGTGTGTGTGTGTGTGTATGTATGTATATACATTCATATCATAATTGAACAGTTTGATCTCTTGTGTAAGAAACCACCGTTATTGTATAAAGTAATTGTATAATTAATCATTCAAGCACTAATACAAAAACCCATTCACAGACCGAGCACGTTTTCATCATTCGAGTCTTACAAACAATTGGTAATCCGTCGCCCATGTATTACTGACAAATAGGAATTATAATTCCTGACAGAATTCCATTCTTTCATACACTGCGTGTTATTTCCTCCTCATCGTCTTTTACTTTTTGATGGGGTGTAGAGTGCAAATAGGTATACACTCACTAATTAGTTGGCTACGCATGCGTGTTATCTACCGTGTCGTCGGACACTGAACCTGCCCATATAATTGCATGACACTATCTGTACATAGATTAGTGTGGGTTAGAATTTAACATATCTCATCGCCTGTCAAGCATAGAGTAAGAGCCTTAGTGTGTGCTACAAAATAAGCCCGGGATGTGGGTGATCCAGTCTCATGAGGAGAATAAAGAAGGCAAACTGTGTCATAAGCACGGTCGGTCTCACAGGGAGGGACCAGGTACATTATACAGTGTGTCTAAAACCAGTGATGGCTTGTGCCATACGCGATGGGGGGGGGCACCTGTTGTAAAAAATGTTTTTTTGTGCATCAGATTTAGGAAATTCGAAGAGAATTTGTTAATTTTCTTTTTACTTAAGTCAAATGAAGAATGGGAAATCTAAAAAATATCCACATATAGCTTTTGACTATGACATTTTATTTATTGATTTAGTTTTCCCCAAATCTTAATGATTACTTTATGCAAAATATAATTTATAATAGTTTTGTGTTAAAGAATATATACATATAAAAATAAAATTCTAAAGTCCATAAAGTTAAATTTTATTGAAATAAAGGAAAAGCTGCATCTTGAATTAATTTAAAGTTTTTTATCATATTTTTAATATGGGAAATTATTCTTGTTTTATTGAAAAAGGGTTACGCCCTGGGTCTAGCTAATTTAACAGAATCAGATTTTAAATTACGACGAAGGCGCATGTGTTACAAAAAACATCTGCAAGTGCCTCTTACAATCGAAGGGAAAGGGTTATCTTTGGGGTACTTTCAAACTGCAAATGTATCTGGTATATGTACAAGACTTGGAAGGATGGCAGGATAACACACGTGTTTATTGGTAGTCAGGTTAGGTAACAATCAGACATTTGACATCAGCAAACAATTATATTAATACTTACGCCCCCTGGTGGTTAGTGTGAAAGGTTCCGTCTCGCTGGTTGAGGTATCACGGATGTAACTAATGTTCACCTGTCTTACTGATGTGAAATTTGTTGCTACCGTGGAATTCTCTATGGCTACAGGAAAACCGATCATAGAATTCAATCTATTTTACAATTTGTGATGGTTGGAAATGGGAAAATGTCGGACGAAAAAGTATGAAAAAAAGGTCAAGGCCAAGAGAAAATCGTGAGACCATGATTCGGTCCCTTGTAAACCATTTTTTCCGTTTGCATGTTGAGCCTTTTGTGAAAAGAAGCAGGCAAAGCAATCCACAGTGCGTATACAAGTAGTAGTAGTAGTGGTAGTAGTAGTAATACTGCTAGTAGTAGCAGATATAAAAGTAGTAGTAGTAATAGTATAATATTGATACAGTATCAGTAGTAGAAGTAGAAGTAAAATTAACAGGAGTAGTAGTCATTAATTTTTTCTAATATTAGTAATACACATGGTAGTTGTAGTAGTAATGGTGGTAGTAATAGTAATAGTAGCAGTTCTGGAGATTTTCAATAGGGAAAAGCAAACGTCCTCTGTGGTAACCGTTGGAAATATAATAACGATACATATGAAAACTGGCATTATCTGTTATATAAATATACAGAATATAGGACTTTTTATTAAATCTAAAATAGATTACACATCAAAGTAATGGTTTATATTTATCTGAAGTTGGAGATAGTTTGAGGTTATAAGGCAGTTAATTAGGTGCATCGGCAATATATGCAGATGTCACGCAACCATGCAATGAAATGCTTTGAGATAAAGTAACGGATAACAGCTCTCTCTCTCTCTCTCTCTCTCTCTCTATATATATATATATATATATATATATATATATATATATATATATATATATATATATATATATATATATTGAAAATAAAACCAGATTTGCATGAATCTCTCACATAACTTATATGAATTAAAATAAATTATTATTACAATTGTTTTATTAAATATAATTCGTCCAGCCATTCCTTAATCATGACGCATCACTCATGCAGTAAACAGTAAAACCATCCTTTGTTAATAGCTTTGTAATCATTATACGATACCTGTTATTGTTGGGTGACAATGAGACATATAGGTTGTTCTGTTTGCAGAAGTATTAACTACAGCAGCCCTCCAGGGTCTATCATGGTGCTAATCTGATTATATCTATTATATATATATATCCCTGTATTCATATCCCTGAGGCTATCATTCACAGTATGCACACACACACATAATTATATATATATATATATATATATATATATATATATATATAAAACACTAAAACACAGTTTTAAATTATAAAGCTGAAAAAACAGCACAATCAAAAACAAGTTTAGCAAAGGCATAAATGGGTCTGAAAGAGTAAGATATAAGTGAGTTTTGATGCGATCTTAAAGTGTCATTTTAGTATTTTTAATTTTAAATAAATTCAGGTAAATTGTCCTTAGATCTCGGAGCATTTCACAAAACAGTTCTTCCTAGATTAAGACCGTTCTTAAAAGATCAGTATATATCGCCGACAATATTTGTCTTAAGAGGGAGGAGGCCTGGGTTGAACAGAGAAAAGCCATCCATCCATCTATTTTTATGTAGAACTAGTGTGATTTCTTACTTACTCTGTGTACATACTAATCAACTGTAGGAAAATATTCTCAATTTTTTTTTGCATATGTGTGGAAATGGAAAGGAAGCTCTCTGTAAAACACTGTTTGCAAAGTTTTGCTTCTGCTGACTTGACGACAGATGATTTGGTGAATGTATTTGAATAAGTTATGGGGCGTAGCCATGGCCCCTTCGCCCTCTGACTGCCCCCCCCCCCCCCCCACACCCCCACACCCCCCACCACCACTCCCCGGCCACACACAGTACTCCCAGTCTTCTCAGAATTTTTATTTGTCTAATAATAATTTAATTTCAGAAAACTAACCATGAAATTCCTGCCACTTGTATCCGCAGAATTGGGACTTATTTCAATAAAAAATAGTTTTCCCATGCAGGAAAAACGAGCATAGAGACATTGAGATCGATCGCCTGGATATAAAATCGGTGTTTGCCAGGAGACATCCCAGGAAATTTAAGTAACATGACATGTAATAAGAGGGCGGAGGTGTCTGCGAAATATGAACGCATTACACTTGCAGTAATTAATGTATAGTTGATAATTCTACATTTCATTAGGTTTTATCCTGCAAAAATAATATTTTTTTTATTTATTCATCTTGAACAACTGATATTGTTATTAGAATTAAAACATTAGCATGTTGTGTGGATTTATTGTGAGATGTATGTGTATATATATATATATATATATATATATATATATATATACAGTCAAACCTCTGTAATGTGGGTACCCTTGGGACTGGGCCTAACTGTCCACTTAATCAAGATGCCCACTACATGGAGGTAATAGCAGCCACATTCAGTGCTGCCACCTACTTTGAAATATTACGTTTTTTAATATTTTATATTAAGTTGCTCCAATTTTAAGAGTACTTCATTAACTTGATACTTGTACGTTCCCCCTGGGTATAAACTTAAAGGTTAATTTGTAAAAATAAATAAATGTTAATAAAAATTTATATATGTGTGTGTATTAACATATAAAGATGGACATTATCTACAAGCATTGATCCTGTTATTTAAATCTTTGTGATATTTTGATAAATTACCCATTGTATCCATAGATAAATCATACGGCTCTACAAATTTTCTGTCAGACATGCCACTCTCATAATCTGTGAAGTTTTAGGGTTATAGCAAACCTTTATATTTTAGTCTGGGGTTTACATTTACTAGTGGCGAAGGCAATTAATGCATGCATATATATATATATATATATATATATATATATATATATATATATATACAATCGAACCTCTATAAAGTGGGCACCTCTATAAAGTGTGTACCTCTACAAAGTGGGCACCTTTGGCCAGTCCCATTTTTTCTTCTCTTTATCATGTTTAGCTAATGTGGGCAACTCTTTATTCTGTAAACTTGGCACTTTTCCCGAGCTAATGTGCGCACCTCATCAAATACAGTGTACTTTAGGAGCTTATTAAATGGTGAACTTTTCATTATTATAAATCGAATGACTGTAAATTATAAAATATTTATATTTAAACTATTAATGATACTGATCAAACAGATGAACAAAGGCCAAAGGTGTATAACTGTCTTATTGCATAATCATAATAATAGCCTTCTTGACTCAAGGCTAGGCACGGGATACCTGCAAACTAATTAGACTTCTTCGTTGTGCCAGCCCAGACTGGCTGTTCCTGTGATGTTTATAGCCAGCAGTGAATGCCCACTCAGTAGGCATACTTTCTAGACTGATAGGCATACTTTGATGAAGCAGTCACATGACTTTCTTAAATCAATGAAACACCTAAACTGCTTTAGTAAATACCATGGGTGGATGCCTTTCTCATTCACCCAGTTACTTGGTCCTCTGAGATAGGTAATAGGGTAAGGTTTCCCTGTCTCAGTGCTAGGTTTACTTTGCAGTTACACTTAATGATCAACACCAAACACTTTCAGTGATCATACCTGTAGATATGGACTTCATTCGAAATAAAGATTATGTCTCACATGCCGTATAATACAGCAGAACGTCTCATAAAGGGCAGCTCCGACCACATAATAAAGGTGTCACTGCATGTACAGGAGACAAAAACACAATCATTATTAAACGTTACTTTCAGTTAATTCACTTTTTCCTTTAAATTGTGCCCGTATATCCATTTACCACAAAATGAGTATATGTTCCAGATCATAAAGCTTTTGCGGAGGAACTGGATGAATTCTACTGTAGGTTCGATGCGTTTAACTATAGAGATGAACAGTAGCAAGTAAGGAAAGATCTATCTGAATATGAAAGTTCGGTTAAGTTAACTGAACATTTGTTTTTAAAAGGCTAGAGAGTAAGTGCTGAAATTCTGTGCAGATGAGTAAACACCGTTTTACTATCACATATTCAACAGATCATTCATGGAGGAAACCAAGCCAGTCTCATGGAAACACCAGAAATAGTACCTATACCTAAAAAGAGTAAACCTACTCTGCTTAATGGTTATCGGCCTGTGGCTCTAACACCGGTCGCTATGAAATGCTTAGAGAAGTATTAAAATATGTTTTGAACTATACTGATAAACATATGGATAATTACCAATTTGTTTACAGGAAAGAATGTGGAACTGAAGACGCTCTTCTTGTGTTCTTGGATAGTATATGTAAACATTTAGATCAGTCATATACTTATGTAGGAACGCTTTTTATAGATTATAGCTCTGCATTTAACACCATTCAGCCTCACCTCATGATTAATAAGTTACAGCTGTTAAATGTTCCACATAAACTATATTTGTTGGTACTAGATTTCTCAATAGTAGACAGCAGTATGGAAAGGTTGGTAATAGCAATTCATCAGCTTAAGGGTTGAATACAGGGGCCCCGCAAGGATGCGTGCTTTTTCCATTTCTTTTCATAATTTATACTTATGATTTCAAGGCTACACAACAAGGATGTCTAATTTTGAAATATGCAGATGTTACCTTAGTTGTTGGCTTAATTTCCAGTTGTAATGAAAATAAATATCGAAAGGAAATTGGACAAGTAGTAACTTGGTGCAAAAATAATCATTTGTTACTAAATCCTTCAAAAACAAGGGAATTGATAATTGATTTAAGACAAAGACCAACCGGTCAATATCCGGTATCTATTGATGGAACAGAAGTAGAAATTATACAACAGTATAAATACTTAAGAGTAGTAATAAATGACAGGCTTAAATGGGATAATAATGTAAACATAGTAAACCGTAAAGGGCAGTAGCGTTTATACTTTCTACGGAAACTAAAATCGTTTAATATGCATAGTTAACTACTTGATTTATTCTTTTCTTCGATGATCCAGCGTGTCATATCATATGCTTTGATTGATATGCTGGTAGGGAAATCTGACCATTAAGAACAAGAAGAAAATTCAGTGGATAACAAAAACAGCAGAAAAAGTTTTAGGTCTTAATTTAGAGGCATAAATATTAATGATGAAAATAATGTTATGAATATGATGAAATAAATGGTTGAAGGTAAAAGATTGCTTAGTGATTATATTGTCTGGCTTAAATCAGGACAAAGACTACAGTCTCTGAAATGCAGCACAAATCGGTATTCCAATTCATTTGTACCGAAGGCGATTAGATTGTTTAATGCATAGATAAATCAAAATATAATATTACTACTTCTTTTTTATATACTATACTACTATGTCTTTGTTTTTCACTCAGCGCTATGTCTTAAATATGACATCACCCGCAACGTAAATTCCTGTATTGGTATGGAATAAATCTTGTATCTCTTGTATAAGCGTTTTAAAAAATCTGTAGATCTTTGGTAGGAATTAACTGACATGTAAGGTTTTGCCTATAGAACGCATAAGGTCCAGGATTTAGATTCCCATCCGCTAATTTTAAATTTTCAGCGCAAATCCGTTTTATGAGTTTTCCCAAATAAATATTCCATAATTAAAGAGTAAGGTTTATGTAAAATATTCTGTTCATATTTCTTTCTCGGGTTAACAGACAGCCGACTAATTCTTTGTTGGGCCGCGTATCGTGTTTTCTATATAAATAAGTAAGAAGCAATTTGTTCGACTAAAACATTTTTATGAATCGGACGGTCGGTTTTGTAAAAACCAAAGTTTCTATTGATTATGAGTTTAGGCTAGGATATTCTAACAGGGGACGGTAGGAACAAAGATGTAGGTGCAGTGTAATTTTGATGTACACACTGTATGAGTCCATTTCAGCACTTATCAAGCCTAAAATGCTGCAACGGCAAAAGCACGGGACATGTTTTCGTGGTGTTTGATGTCGTGGGAACAATCTCCCCGGACCGTTTGGCTTACACTTAATAAAAAAAAATACGGCTAAATTACAATGTCGGCCAGCTGTCACCTAAATGACGAAATGCCTGGATGTCGGAGCTAGCTGACTGATGGGTAGACCACGTGACCGCGAGAGACACGATCCTATTGTTAACCACACCAGGCCAGATTCTGCACACGGCAATTTACCGCATCAGAGCTTTGAGTCTCAGCTGAATAAGCGTGATTATGTTTATATTGCGGCTTTCTCTCGCTTTGTGTACTTTACAAGAAATAAAAAGGACTTGACAATATATGTACATATAATCGAAGCCATTGCTGCTGTTGCACCTTTGCTACTGGTTTCTAACCCATTCCGCCAGGGGGCGCTCCCCGACGCTTTTCTTCTCGTTCCCCCAGGCTGATGTTTCAGATAAAGCCTCGCAAAAATCCAGAACACCACGATTGAGTAAAATCACGTTAAAAAGAGATGTATAACAATAGAAACAAAAGACGATAGAAAAAATACTCTAGAATTTGCTTTTATGTATATCCGAAAAATGTTTTGGATGTATATGCCGAAACATGAGAAAAAATATAATTAATATCAACCACAAATATAATTTCGCTAATGTTAATCTGTCCAGTTATTACAAACTGCTGGTGTTTCGTCAGACGTCATATACGATATGTACACTTCTTACACTTCTTAGCAAAAACTTCGACCCCCCCCCCCCCCCGGCACATTTGGGCGCTTGAAAAGGGGTACACCACTATTACACATTAAATATATTATACAATAAAATATAATAATAATAGTAATTATGATAATAATATGAATATGAATAACCACTGTATATTAAGCTTCCTGGATGATGTTAAATAAGTTTCTACATAGTCTAGTACAAAGATCTATTATCTCTTTGCCATGTGGGTTATTTCGCTTTTATATAGTATATTATTTCATTTATATTGTTATGTATTGTGGTTTTACAATGAGTGACAAATAGGATTTTGGACATTTATGCAAGACAATATGAGAAATTATGTTAGAAAAGTAAAACATTCCATTTTGAACATATCTTATACTAGGTTATATAAATCAATTTAGTGGTTTGGAACATCCGATAATGGATATATTCTGAATATTACAACTTTACATGCAGTGGCATTCATATAGGTACAGCGTGAGTTATATGTACACAACTGCAGTTGAATTTCCACAGTACAAGATCACGTATTATACGAATACGGCCGACACCTGTTACATTAAAAAATAAAAGTCAACATTTTATTTTCGTCATAACTTCGGTCATAATATTCCTATCTACACAAGCTCATTTTTTCTCCATGCGATTGCCTAATCAAATGTCTTCTCCTGAGTGATATTGTGGCAGTATGTCTGTCTGTTTGTCAGTTGTCCTCAATTTCGCCTGCTTGCTGGTTCTTATGCCCTACGTATACCATTCTACAGGCCACAGTTTTGCAGGAATCCTTTGGAAACTGGTACATCTTATGTCTCACATTAATATCTCAAAACTTATTTTTCATTTTCGGAAAATATCCATTAGGGGGTGTTGCATTTGAAACACTACAACATGTGGTTATTTGACCATATCTCCCACACTTTTAACCTTAGCTACATTAAGTATAGCTCAATGTGTCCCTCTATGTTTTCCTCATAGGATGGACTAGTTTTCTGTCATCTCGGATGTGTCAGTGTGTCAGTATGTTTTCCAGTTACAGTCAATCTGGCCTGTTTGCTGGTTCTTGTGTCTTAAATTTATCATTCTACAGTCCACAGGAATTGCAGGAATTCTTTGGAAACCTGTACATCTTATGACTCACATATTTATCTCAAAACTTATTTTTCATTTTCGGAAAATAGCCACTAGGTGGCGCTGCACTCGAAACACTGCAACATATCGGTTTTTTTTGCCATATCTCCAAAACTATAAACCTTAGGTGCATAAAATATAGCTCAATATGTCACTCTATGTTTTCCTGAAAGGATGGAATAGTAATCTGTCATCTCGGATGTGTCAGTATTTCTGCCTTTTTATCAGTGGCTCACAATATGGCCTGTTTGCTGGGTTTTGTGTCTTACGTATACACTTCTACAGGCGACAGTTTTGCAAGAATCCTTTGGAAACTGGTACATCTTATGTCTTACACTAATATCTCGGAATTTATCTTTCATTTTCGGAAAATAGCCGCCAGGGGGCGCTGTATTCAAAATACTGCAACATATCTTTTTTTGTCCATATCTCCAAAACTGTACACCTTAGCTACATAAACTACAGCTCAATGTGTCCCTCTATTCTTTTCTTAGTTAATGGTCTAGTCAATTGTCATCTCAGATCTCTCAGTGTGTCAGTATGTCCGTCATTTTGTAGGTTCGTCATATTCACCTCCCTTCTATTCTTTCGTCTGATATATGGCTTTCCATAGGCCAGATTTTATAAACAACCCGAAAATTCTGAATGTTATACTGTTGATATAACACCTAAAGTTCTAGGATTTCTTATGTCTTTTAGACTTAATAGTCCAAAGGTAAAGGTCATTAAACAACTACAAAATAATTTTTTTCTTCATATCTTCATCAAAATTTATCGATGCTGCATAAACTGTAGTTCAATTTTTCTCGCTATTCCATGGCCTTTCTTTTGATATGTAACTGTATAAATCTGCTGATACCATGGTTATGCGTTTTTTGGGAAAATTCATATTATCCCAAAATATGGGGCGTCATTTATCTAATGTTATCACTTTTAAAGGTAGAGAGGTCCTCAGGCACCATGGGATCAGTTTTACTGGACTACTAAATCTCTGGAAATCTCGTAACGTTTTTCGTCAAATGGGATTTAACAAGATTTCACTTTTTTCGCTCTACAGGCCACAAATTTCAAGCAATCGCTCTAAAAGTTATGAAGTTAATATAAAAACGAAACTTCTGCGAGGCATTTCATTTCAAAGGTCAAGGGCAAGGTCACCGAAAAGAAATATTATTTTGCTCATAACGTTGTGCAAAATTTACACAAACTATGGCTCATTTTAATAGTCTTTGCATTCCCCATTCTGTTTGTCTGTCTTATTTCAATTTTCGTACGACCTATGGTCGACTAGTTTCATTTTATGTAATCTTTTCTCTATAAATACTGGTAGAATGAAGGCGTTAAATTTTTCAGTGGTACTTAGTGTTAAGTGCAAATATTACATGTGCTTACTTAGTCGTTTTACGGTTAATTGGTAAAATTAATATTATAGTATTAAAATAATATAACTTGTATTCAGAAAAGATATTTTCATGATTATGTGCAGCACGATCAAGTAAGCATGAAATCTGACGCTATATTTAAGTTAATATGCAACAGGATCAGTTTCAGAAGCGGATCCGGGGGGGGGGGGGGGGTCCAGGGGGTCCGGACCCCCCCTTTTCATCAGAAACAACGTTTTTTTAAGGGCTTCAGACAAAATTTTGCCGCCTGGACCCCCCCCTTTTTCAGACCTGAGGACCTTTTTTTTTAGGGTTTTCATTAGTCCTCCTGGGTTGGACCCCCCCTTTTCCTAAATCCTGGATCCGCCCCTGAGTTTACTGTCTGTGCTTATCACATCAGTAAATATAAGAAATTACTAGCCCTGAATTTGAGGAAATACGTGTATTTTCTATAATATTTAGCACATACATGAAGTTACTGAGTGGATTTGAAATTACGTGTATTTACTGAAAATGTTAATTAATACGTGTATTCCAAGATATCACATATATATTTCTCTTTAACATATTTACTGTACTGACTGTACTGTACTTTTCATTTACGGATTACTTATCATAATCACTTTTTTGTTTCCCAGAAAGCAGAATGTGGGTCAAAACTATATCATATAAAGTGAATCAATCACACAAAACAAATAATGTTTTCCTATTCTCAGTAATTTAAGCTATTTCTAGAACTCTGTTGACCGTTGGCCAGCTAAAAAAAAGATAAGGCGGTATAACCGCTATATGTTTAGACAGCTGTCAAATTTTGAGGGCTTGACATAAATGTTTATTAAAAAAAAGGTGCAACTTCAAACGTGTCGTCATGTTAATCAATATCGTTTACATATTTTGATATTTGTCGGACTGCCTTCTGTTCGGGACTCTGTAACTTAAGATAGGAGAGGGGACTGTTCTGTAATAATCAGTAATAATCTGTAATAAAAATATTTACCCATTCTAATTTTCATTTATGCTACGGCAATTGTTTCACTAGTTTTGAGAATTAAAATTTTACAAAAATGTTACTTATTCTTGGCAAAATCTAAACTTTCATGGATTTCAATCTCGGTTGTCTCATACAAAAATAAATGTTCATATATATATAAGTTTTTATTTAAAAGTATATTATATATATATATATATATAATATATATATATATATATATATATATATATATATATATATATATATACATATACATTTGCTGAGTGGGTTTGGCTCCAGTTCCAGTCCCCAGTAATACTAATATACTTGTAAATTTTGATATTTAGATAATTAAGGGATCCCCCCACTTCCGACCCAAAGCTGACTGCGAAACTGCAGAGCTGCCAAGTGATAATTACTGCATGTTGACGGAACGTACATATACATATATATATATATATATATATATATATATATATATATACTTACTAATGGTCATTAATAAATTAATTAGTAGATTCACTTTCTGTTTCCTAGAACGGAGTGCGTGTTTCAAAGCTGTAAAATTTAGAGAGAAACCATCTTACATTGATTTGTGTGGTTTTTAAATGCATTGCTTTTTTTAAAGTGATTCTCGAACACAACTGGCTTGGAGCTTGCCAGCATAAAAAAAATATAAATGTGGCGGTAACCGCATCTTCATGTTTGGACAGTTGTCAAATTTCGACAGCCTGACATGAAAGGTTACTCCAAAAAACGTGCCATCTGTTATCATATTAAACAATGTAATATACATATTATATTTGTTTATCTACAATAGATACAAATAAACCAGATAATTTTAAATACTTAAGGAGATCAGTCTGAACTCATCATAAGCCATTTTATGATATTGTTATTCTAACCAGGTGAAAAACAAAGCTATGGGTAGAGACGAATACCCCGTCCATAAAAAGGACCAAGATTATGTAGATTTTGCACAGGCCTAGGTCGGGATTGTCTTCATGATCACCTGATTATTTTTTTTAGAGTTACGTATTAATTTAACATCTTGGTGGTAAAAAAAGAGATGCGTCCTACCACCGTCATCCGAGCCACCCCCCATCCAGTTTGCTTAATTTATAACGAACGAAGAAAACTGCGGGTAAACAAGTTTGCTTCCGTATATTCAAATTAAGCATATCTTAAAGAGGTTCAGTGTTCAGGATTTTATCGATGTTAAATAGTATTCAGGAGGCAAATCTCGAAAATGTAACATATGCTAAACATATTGAGTACAATTTGGAAACGGGCATCTTGGAATTCAAAATGGCCGCCATACGAAACCGAGCATGAAACTATCTCAGCTACCAAACATGTTGGAACCAACCAAAAGACCATACGTCATGATGGAAATAGCTGTTTTCTTTTTCTCCACGCCTTAAAATGGTAAATTATACGTGTTTCCAAATCTGATTAAAATGTTTAGCAAAATCTCTAAATCTCTAATCAATTATGCGGATTGTTGCCACCTGACTACAAGGACTGTCAGTAGGACCAAATTTTAGTAAATGTAATTCTTTGGCATTCTGGTGATAAACAAGGGATTTTTTAGATAAACTTCTAAACCTACACCAACGCTGACAGTGAATCTTCAAAGCTGCCAAGTGTTAGTGTTACATGTTAACGGAACCATGAGCATGCCAGCTTATTTTGAAAAAAAGTGTCATACATCAATACAAAATGCCGACGTAATTTTTACGATGTTTTCCCCATAGTTTCCGGACAGATGGAGTTCATCTTAGCTTACATCATGTGACTTGTTACTTTATGGTTACCACGGACACACGTTTATCTACGCCCGGATACTCATGCTTATTTTAGCCTTATCAGTTTTTGTAAAATCCGTGTCAGAGAACAACCCTGGTTTTATATTAGTGCACCTGTCAACTACACAGCGGGACTAGCTACACTAACTACACTCACACGTTTATCATAAATCAGCTTGATTACCTCTATACTAACATGATTACCCCTCCGCACTGCGCAGAATCGGATTCCGAAGAGTACGAATCTGATGATTTTGGTTTGTAAGCGCGAGGTGGCTGAGGTATAAATGCAGTGAAGAGGTTAATACAGTCCGTTCAAGTACACTGGATAAGAATCGTTTCAAGGCAAATCACACAATCAGGGGTGCCTTTGTGGCAAGGACTTCACGGATTAAGTAATGTTTTGCAAGTACGCGCAGGTGAAATGTAAACATAATTGTTTCTTTGAAATGTAACAAATTTTGATTTTATTGCTTGCCGGAATCAAAGATTTCGGCAAGCATATTGGTCAGTTGCGTATGTCTGTTTGTCTGTTTGTCTGTTTGTCTGTTTGTCTGTTTGTCTGTTTGTCTGTTTGTTTGTCATCACTCTCCTGGCCACAATTTTGCCACAATCACCTTGAAACTTACAGGGATTCTGGAAAACAAAATTTCTAGGTGCCCTATTGTTTTTGGTTAATATAGGTCAACGATTAAGGTCAAGGTCATCGAAAAACCTCGAAATTTTATTTTCCTCATAACTTAGTCAAAAATGGTCGTATCAACCTCATTCTAAGATCATTTTGTTCGTCTTTCCTTTCCCCATATCATGGTATGATCAACTTTTGTTGACTCTGTGTCACCTTGTCAGTATGTCTGTCTGTTCCTCTGTTGTTGTCAATTTTGACAACGGCCTTGATGTTCTGTCTGACATTTAGTACAGTACAGGCCACAATTTTGCAGCAATCACCTTGAAACTTTCAGAGATGATGGAGAATTAAATTTATAGGTGCCCTATTGTTTTTGGTCAAAATAGGACATAGGTCAAGGTCAAGGTCATCAAAACTTCCCAAAACGGTTTTTTCTTCATATCTTTGTGACTATTAGTCGTATCTACTTCAACGATAGCTCATTTTAATTGTCATTCCAAGGCCTGTCATCTGGTGTGTAGCTGATTCAAATTTGCCGTAACCATGGTTACAAATTTTGGGGGAAAATCATGATATTCGAAAATAAGGGGTCTTATTTTTCTAACTTTGTCAGTTTTAAAGCTAGAGTGGTCTAGTTTTTTGCATCAAGTAGCATTCGACTAGTACTACAAGATTTTATTACAAGTCTTGCAGTATCTCGTAAAATATCTCGTGAATAGAGATATTTCGAGATTTCATTCATCTTGCGCCAAAGGCCACATTGTTGCAGGAATCTTTATGAAACTGACATATTATAAGTCCTACACTAGTATCTCGAAATTGTTTTTTCATTTTTTGAATAGGGCCGCTAGGGGGCGCTGGATGCGAACCTCCCGAACATATCATATTTTGGCCATATCTCCAAAATTATAAGCCTCAATTACATAAACTATAGCTTATTTTCTTCCTCTGGGTCTTTTCCATAACCTAGTGTAGTCATCTGGTCACACTTTTGTGACACTTTGTCAGTGTGTCTGTCTGTTTGTCAGTTGTCCTCAAATTCGCCTGCTTGCTCTTGCGTCTCACATATAGCATTCTACAGGCCACAGTTTTGAAAGAATCCTTTTGGAACTATAACATCTTAAGTCTTTCACTAATATCTCGAGACCAATTTTTCATTTTCCGGATATGGCCGCTAGGGGGCGCTGAACTCGAACCTCTCCCAACATATCATGCTTTGGCAATATCTCCAAAACTATAAACCTCAGTAACATAAACTGTAGCTTTTTTCTTCCTTTGGGTCTTCTCCATAACCTGGAGTAGTCATCTGGACTCAATCTTGAATCACTTTGTCAGTGTTTTCGTCTGTTTGTCAGTTGTCCTCAAATTCGCCTGCTTGTTGGTTCTTGCGTCTCACATATAGCATTCTATAGGCCACAGTTTTGACGGAATCCTTTTGAAACTTACACTAATTTCTAAAAATAAATTTTTCATTTCCCTGATATGGCCACTAGTGGGCGCTGCACACGACCCTCACACACATACCATTGTATTGGCCATATCTCTACACCCAAAGCCTCAGTTACATAAGCTATAGCTTATTTTCTTCCTTTGAGTCTTCTCCATAACCTGATTAAGGCATATGGTTTCAATCTTCTGTCACTTTGTCAGTGTGTCCATCTGTTTGTCCGTTATCCTCAAAGTCGCCTGCTTGCTGGTTCTTACGCCTTACATAGCATTCTACAGGCCACAGCTTTGACGGAATCCTTTTGAAACTGGGACATCTCATGTCATATACTAATAATACGAAACGCATTTGTCGTCTTCGGAATATGTCTGCTAGAGGGCGCTACAGTCGAGCCTCCCAAGTATATCATTAATTCGCCATACCTCCAAAACTATAAATCTAAATTACATAAATTATAACTCATTTTCTTCCTTTGAATCTTCTCAATCACCAGGTTATGTCATCTGGTGTCAATCTTGTCTCACAAAGTCAGTATGTCTGTCTGTTCGTCTTTTATTGTCAGCTTTGCCTGCTTGCCTGTTCTTTTGTCTCATATGACATTCTACGGGCCACATATTCTCAGCAATGTCCCTGAGAGTCATTCTATTAATAGAAAACCGACAACATGTTCTGTCTGTCCGTCTGTGTTTCACTTCCGATTTCCGGCAAGCGTTCGACCTATGGTCGTCTAGTTTAAAAGTTTGGCAGTTGAGATGAGTAGTCTCGGCTGTCCCACAGTGCCAATCAGCTAGAATTTAGTTTGGAGCAGAAAGGACCTCTGGCTATGAGTGCCACCCGTCAACAATCCTGTAGCCGCGGAGTAACACAGCGATCCTGCTACATCGGTTTGGTTCTCAATACGTCCTTGTATATGCCAGGTTTTCATACCGGTCACGAAAACAGCCACCTTTTGTATACAAAATGGGCAATACCTACCGAATACAAGTATTTCTCCTGAAAAGTCTAGCTGATATTACATTCTTTGAAAAAAATGTAGTCTAAATACATTTGCCACAAACTTATGTACCCCCCCCCCCCCCAATCACAGAAAGAGAGAAAAAGGTACAAAGCAAATCTCATCCCATGAAATTAGACAGTCCTTTACCGTCAGGTCAAAGGTCGATCCGCAGAACTCCAGGGGGCCTCTACCCCCATCCAACAATCGTTATTTCCATGGTAAACAAAATAATATACTGTGTCAAGTTGCTTATTAGCTTCATATAAATGTATTTTCTTCCGGTTTGTTTGGAACGATGGCATTGAATACCGGTCTGTAGGCTTGTATGGATACATCGGTGCATCGATACATCACGACACTAAGTCAAGTGTTGAACCAGTTTTGTCAGATGTGTACTTGTGTCGATAGGTTGATGACATTTTATTTTCAAATATAAAAACCAGCTGACATTTAATAATGGCCCGTCAGTACAGTATAAAGCATATATGTACTATATTACTTTAATATTATAAATATATTACTATAATAGAAACGTCTTTGTCAAACAGCTTGTAAAAGGATATCTGGTTAGCTAATCCTAATAATTTCGTTCAGTGGAAAGACATTAATTATAGTCAAATATATCCTAAACAATTTAAAGGCAAATTTGCTTTAATATTTATGATTTGGATTAAATATTAAGTGAGGAATTACGGTTATCTGTCTCATAATAAAAGGAGAACACAGTTCTGAAACTACACTACCAATACAAACATATCTACCATAAATACAAAGTATTGTGAGCATAGTGTTGTGATATATGTCGTATTGTAAAATCATGTATCGTTAGTGCCCTAAAATGTTTTCCTGGTTAATCAGGCAAAACACGCGAAGGGTCCCGTGACTTATGTATTCAGACGATAAGTGAAATAAAAATTATAGCATTTCCCATGAGCATTACAAAGTCAGTTATACAAGGGCGGTTTTGTGTGTTATCTTTTATGTTTATACTGTCTGAGAGAAAGCTTAATAACCGTGTGAAATCTGGTGACCCCTACATGAGGATATGTTCTTTTGGTTTTATAGAACAGAAAGATCATTGTTGATTGATTATGCATATTATTTCCTTTTTACTAGTATTGATTGAATGTTTGACTTAACTGAAGTTTTTTTTCTAAACCAACACAGAAGACTGAATAGGAAGTGACGTCACTCAAGGTTTTCGAAAATGCGCGTGCGTCAGCTCATATGATATTTGTAAAGTTAGTAAAGAATTAGTATTGTTAGTATTCTTGAATTCAAAGTACAAATTCAGAGAAATCCTTCAGCATGCACATAGTATTTTTCAACTTCATTTTTTTTTGTCACAAATCATATTTTGAAACAAAATAAAAAAAAACACGTCAGTGCATGTAATGTACTAATAATAAATCTCCCTTCCTTATAGGTAAAGAGGTAAGTAATATTCTTTAATTTTATTTAATCTCTCTGTGGTCGATCGACTCGTATGATAATCATATTAAAAGTAAATAAAATATAAGTATAAACTAAAGGTACTGATATTTTGGTAATTATTTGATGTACATAGATATATGAAAATTAACTCAAATTTTATATTTTTAGTGTGTATGAATCTAACTTAAATCTTAATGCATACAGGTTTTCAGAGCATATAATATCATAAAAGATAACCTTACCTCTAGTCCGATATACAGTGATTATAAGTATATATAACTGAATCCAAACTGTCTGATTAAGTATACAGGTCATTTTGAGGGTACGGGGGAATCCCGCTGTAGCCCTTGATGTCCGGGATTACGGCTAGAGGCTGTCTCTGGTATTTTTGTCACCGGTGACTGGTGATTTTATTCCGCTCGCATGCTTGATGTACACTGGCACAGTGTCGGCCGGTATTGTGTGAGCGTAATTACTCGAGTACGGTAAATATATCCTTTTTAAAAGAGGAGATTATATCAAAATTACTTATGTTATTATTTACATGCTGACTGGCCGGTAGTGACAGACCGGTTTTATATTATCTCATCATGTCAAACATGTAACCACATTCGAAGAGCCATCAGCTATGAATTATATCCTGCATCCACATCCCCCCCCCCCCCCCCCTTTCCAAGTACAGGAAAATCACGTGACAATCCCAGGATGCTGTGGATGAGCTAGGCACAGCGGTTACTTTTGATCTTAGTCTGTGCTGTTATCTAGCCGCAAGAGCAGATACGGGCGCACTGCGCAGAATCGGACTCACAAGAGAACGACTCCGTGGTTATTGTTTGTGGGAATAAATATCCGAGCCCCACAATGCAATGGTTCTTCACACACTAGCGGCGTAGGTATAAATGTAGTAACGAGGGCAAACAGTTCATCCAAATATGTTGGATATAATAATTGTTTCTAAGCAATTTTAATAAATAATAATATTTGAGAGTTAAAACAAGTAGTCCTGGGGTTCCCCACAATTCACAAGTGGAAAAGATTAGTTGTTAGTAGAAATAACCTCATGAGGAATGATGCAGCTAAAAGGCCGTATACCCCCCCCCCCCCCCAACTACCACAAGACATACCTCTGATTCCAGGACATATATCTGCTGGTAAAATAATATCAAGAAAGTAATTTTAAAACAAGAAAAATAAGTAATGTTTGTATCAAATTTCATTTTTATGTATTCTTTCATTTACAACATATATATATATATATATATATATATATATATATATATATATATATATATATATATCGATCTATACTTTAGACATTATTTCTGAATATCTCTTGTGATAATTTGAGATGAGAAATCGTGGCTTCCATACAAATGATTTTATAATCAAATAGTTTCCAATACAGCTACTATACCCAGACTAATGGATTAGACTTACACAGACAAATTTAAAAGTTGGTACACTAAGTAGACATGATATGTGTTCGTGTACATATTCAAGAGATACATAAGATAAACATAATTAAGAGACACCACAACAGAAAAAAAAATTTACTTATTTATTCTGTATAACTAATTCTTCCATTATAATGTTCTTTAACAGATATGTAAACTTGTTATATATTTTTTTCATAAACCTGAACAGACATTATCCGTAGGTCTGTCAAGGAATGAACTCTGACATATGATGGACAGGTTTTTTTGTTGCATGGATGGCACTGTATTGACACATTTAGGACGTTGTCTAAGATCTAGAGTGGGTATATTTCTTTTGGCGTTCTTGTGCAGTTTGTTTCCTGGGGTGACACGTATATCTACGTCGCCCAAAGCGGAAGCAATGGTGGACATGTTGACAGAGGGAGACAGTGTCTATCCAGAATTTCTGTAGCCTTGGATTGTACCGGAATCTTAAAGGTTTCGGCATTACGTCATTTCCGGTTTTGTTGTGATAGTCTTTTTGTCTCAGGTCACTGTCCGACATCATAATTCCATTTTTAGATTTATGTAAGTTACAATTTTCTTCTTTAACTTCTTCTTGGTAGTATAGTTCATCTTTAAAGTGAACATGTAAAGTTTTGTAGCATTTACGTTTTTTAGATTTATTTGTATATAATTTGTTTCTCTTATCAGCGTCGCTGCTCAGGGTTTGAACCATTGAACCTTCCGTCACGTGGCCTGTTTTGGCTGAAGCTGATTGGTTCAAAATCAGCAAATGGTTCCTGAGTTTTGCATCTATGTTAAGTATTACCTCATATTTACTCTCTTTCAAAATATGCGATTCATATGAATGGTGTGCTCTGTGCTTATTTGATCCTGCGCATGCTCCCCGTATTACTGACTTCGGGTTGACGTCATTTTCATCGTAGACGTAAGACCAGTACACGTACTTGTTGTTTTTCAACTCCTCAACAAATTGCCGACGTTCTGTGTCACCATAATCCAGACAGCCGCGGATCACGTGACCATGTACCTGGAATGTCATCTTTTTCTTGCTGTGTTTCTGAAAAAAAATATGAAATGATCTGTGCATTCTACATTTCTATTTCTCTGGGACTTTAAATGATATTTATAAAAGTTAATGGAAATGGTTTAGTAGTTTTAGCGTAACACTACTAAAAATAAACAAGAAATTGGAGTTAAAATATATTTTCCTCGACAAAGGTAAGTACAACGGACGTTTTCCTCTGAGAACTTTTCGTTTTGTAATAGTTTGGATTTAACATTTGGATTAAAATTTGAGGGGGTATCTGTGTTAAAATAAGTTTTTATTTAAAACGGCGCAATCACTTAAATATAAGAATCGAAATAGAAACTAGAAATATACATTCTCAGCAATGCATGCCTCCGCCATGTGGGCGGCCCTTAATGTGGAATGCTCCCGAAAACGTGATTGCGTTCACCTATTCGGCCCAGGTTCATTCGTGCATAAGTGAATGTACATTTGTGAATATTCTTGGAAGTCCTTCCTGGACCCGGATCATGAGGCGGATCCACGTAAAAATCAAATCGATTCTTTCTTTGCCCATACCCGAAATGCACTGATACTCTTGTGAGATTCCTTTCATAGAGCTCAACAGAGCTCTGTTCTGAACAAACACACATACACACATACACACATACACACATACATACATACACACACGAAAGGGACCTGGCTGACCATGATAAATAAATGGAACAGAACACCAGCAAAGTGATACATGCGGAAGTATATAGAGCAATGCCCGTTTTTGCCCAAGATATAAAACCCTAATGATTACACAGAGTGTAAAACCGTTACTTTAGCGAATGCACATGCACTTATATCATGTAAATTAATCAAAATACGCCAAAATAAAGAGCTTCCGCGTTTGAACAAGACAATACCCTCATAGAGATGTGAGATGACCCAGCGTGATATGTATATGTGCACGATACGGATCAATCAGGCGCCCACATCTAATCCTTAACCCGTGAGGGGACTTCTGTCACTGAATAATTCACGTCAACATACGAGTTCAGTAGGCCATGATCAGTAACACTATGAATCATCAAAAAGGCCGCACTTAATGTTAGACACTGGCTATTAGCGGCCTATTATCCCCGGCACTTAGAAGTACAAATTTAATTGCCCACGGCACAAAGTCCTTTCAGTAGGTTAACGTAGTTATGAGCTATTTTAGATTCCTGGCCGTGCAGAGGATCACGTCTGATGCCTATATTTGTGTGTGCGTGGGAGAGCGACCCTTGGTTTAGGTGGGTATATATCTTACACGAAGAAAAATAAAAAGGGGAGACATATCCGAGGGGATCATGCTATGGGTACTTATCTGACATTGGTCCCGGGGCCAAATCCCTAGGTAAACAGATGAATATTAATTTACGTGATTAAAAAAGTACAATATACGATGATAATACTGAGAGAGAGAGAGAGAGAGAGAGAGAGAGAGAGAGAGAGAGAGAGACAGATGACGAAACCATGAGACTGAATCATAAAAGTTCCGTCTATGAACATTTGAGAGTCACAAAGTAAATCGAAGACGTATTTTATTTTTTGTAATTACATGTGTGGGCTAGTGCAAAAAGTTCAGAGGTGTCTTTTTCGTATACATGCTGCAGTGCAATCCAAGATAATATTCGATTATCATCGAAAATTGTGTTTATATCCTGAATGCTAAATTTTTGCTAAAGCTGAACCCTCCTGAGGCAGCTGAAAGACACAGCATGTTTGCTCTGTCTAACGTTGCAAGGTTTATTGGCCGATGACAGATAAAAATCATGCACCGGAATGCATCTTGCGTATGGTAAAACAAGCAGCCAGTCAAATCTTAGTTTGCTTACAAACCACTTTATCAACAATATGCATTGTGCCAAACTTTGAAGCTATGGGCAGGCTGATATCTACCTCCTTCGGGTCTGTCTGCGTCCTTAAGTACTTTTGTCAGGCACGGATCCAACGACCTTTTTAGACATATCTTATGCATGACGGAGGGTTTTGGGGGTCGAGTCATCCCCCCCTCCCCCGATCTTAACCAACGACCTTTTTTTTAGACAATTTTTACAATGAAACGCGTTCCCCTCCCCCCCCCCCCCCACCTGCAAAAATTCCTAGATCCGCGCCTGTTTATGTATTTTTCCGACATTTATATCAAAGGCAAAGAGAGTGGTCTATATTTAGAATGAGATTAGAATAAATATATCAGGAGTAGGATTTGGTTTGCACTCTACTTGTGTCCCTGTTGTCCTTTGTCCTGCTAGTTGTTGTTTGTTTAAACATTGTATTGTTTTGTTTTTTCTGTGTGTGTCATTTTGCTCGCCCACATATGTGGTAATTGTAATTGTGCACACGTGCAGGGTGCACTGATGAATATTCAGCATATGAACACAGAGAAAGATTTAAAATTACCTATACACAATGATCTCATGAAATAAAAGGCAACCACTATTTCTATAACAAGTTTCCTCTGAAAATTAGTATGTTTTAACTGTATGTATGTATAACAATTCGATGGCGAAGATATCTGACGAGTAACTCGTATTCATTGGCCCTGCATACATCAATCTTACAGTGTCAAACAAAATGTTTTGAGTTTCCTTATGAACACAGGGAGGGATACAGCAGTCCTCATGTAATTAGAAATATGCATTCTCACGAATGCAGGCCTCCGCCATGGGGTCGGTCCTTAATATGGGGTACTCCACAATCCGTGTTTTCATTCACTTGTTGGCCTATATTCCTAGGTTAATTGATTCAAACATACCCAACAAGTGTTCGCATTCACTTATTCCGTCCATATTTCCAAGAAATCTAGCATATGTGACTGCACGTTTGTGAATATTCCTGGAACTCCTGGATTCGGATCATGAGCCACACCAAAATCTAATCGATTCTGCATCGGCCCATTCCCGAGGTGAACTCAAAATGTCATGTGATTCCGTTCATGATTGCGTTCAAGATTTATTAATAATAGATCATCGGTTGCTTTTTATCTTTCGGTCATCAAACATAATTTAATGACCGATTTCTAACCCGATAACATCGAAGGAGGAACAAGATATCTGCATTCTAACGATTGCAAGCCTCCGCTGTTCACTTGTTCGGCCCATATTGCCAGGTTAATTTGTGCAAAAGTGACTTTACATTTGTGAATATTCCTTGATGACGTCCTGGATTCGTATGATGTGCTGTCTCCACAAAAAATCTTATCGATTCTTAATTGGCCTATTTCCGAAATGCCCTGGAAATTCATTAGATTCCGTTTTGCAAAAATTCATGATTGCGTGAGTTATGGTATGAAAAAACATAAACACACACACACACACACACACACACGCGAAAGTTAATGAACGTTTACCCTTCCTGACAGAGGCAATAATGCAGATTACTCCATAGCCGACCCGAACCCATGGGAAGGGCTCGCTGTCCAATACGACACGGAATTGCTCCTGGGAGAACAAAAAACAATTATTTTGTGAACGAAGGGATCGTTCTGGCCTAAACGGCTGGAGTTATTTTGTGCGATAAATGAGTTGTCTATGAAGCGCAGTGACAGTCAACAAAAGGACATTAAAGTCAGCCCTTTGAGCCAATGTAGCTTCTTCATGATGGTGTACTTGGATCAGACCTTCAATTAGATGTTTGGTTTGCACAAATGTATGTACTAGACTGATCGTTAGAAATCTTTTGATTTTACTGGCTTCTGTGGCTCGACGGTAGAGCGCTTGTTGGACTCAAAGCCGAGAGATCATGAGTTCGAATCCCAGCCCAGGCGGTGAGGCTTTTCATGGTCGGTCCCTACCCAGGTTAAACGCTATGCAGGCTTAATGGGAAGGTAGTGACCAACGGCCGGGTTTAACTCACAAACGAGTGCGCTTTTAGGGGTTTCCTCGGTGATATGACTCAGCAATGGGGACGATTACACAATCAGGGGCCACAGTTGCAGTTGCCACCGGGCTTGGTTAACACCAGGATACCAATTTTCTTTAAATGCAGTTTTACAGAGAGCGTACATATGAATCTGCAAATTGAAATTCTTGTCAAATATGGCAATTACAAAATAAAATGTATGTATTTAATATTAGAAATCATAGCCCACGTCTGGTAATACAATATCTATACTAGAATATATATATATGTATATATATATATATATATATATATATATATATGAAGTATTATCCAGTATGTATACAAGAGCTCATACTTATCCAGATACTATTATGAATGTATGGAGCATTGGTTATTCACACTAGATTAATGATTAATTGTCTTACCTGATTTTTAAATCAAGCTTTCCAGGTACCTTTTTTTCTGAATTACGCAAATGAGAAGTAATCCTTTCAGAGGTAATCAAGAAATGTATTCGCCTTAAGGTACGTGGTTCGGCATCGTGTAGATCATGCATATACCGACGCTGAAGATATCAAATACAGGTATAATGCCAACACGTCCGCGAGCTACATACACCAAAAAAATTAAAATTACTTTTTAGCGTGGCTCGTTTGGTTTCCACTTGAGTATGACCCACACCCAGCACACCTGGACTATATTATAAAAGCCCTCCGACTGGTCCCAGGGACTTCCGTCTCTGCTATGAAATCCATCGATCAATACACAGATCAGACCTATACTGCCGATAAAAACAGTACAGCAGCTCACCTCGTGGCTACTTCATTACTACCACAATTAAAATACTAGACACAAAAAATGTGATCACCTAATTTTTCTCATCTGTATCATATATGCTTTGGGAAAACTTGGATTTCAATGTACGGTCAAAAGATGTATGGCTCTTGATGCACGGGTAAGTCAGTTGAAATGATCGAGGTCAAAAGCTGCTTTGTTGACAATTAAATTACTAGCACATTGATTAATCCAAGATTTTTAGGCTTGTTGTAAGAGATGAGGCGAGTTTAAACCCACTCAGGTAAGATTAAAGAGCATGATTTTTTATGTATATTCTTTTCTTTTTTTAGGTTTAAAGGGTATATCTTCGAGTTATTAATGGATTTCGATAAATTTCTGTAAACCAATGGATCCTGATGCATGAAAAAAAAGTTGGTTTCAAACGTTACCTTATAATATTTAGTATAGATATGATTATGAGCACTATTATTTATGTCTACTCGTGTTTTATGGTGGTGGTATTATGTAAAACTAGAAATATTCATTCTTAGGAATGCAGGCCTCCGCCATGTGGTCGGTCCTTAATGTGTGTTACTGCACAACCCGTGTTTCATTCACTTAATGACCCCATATTCCCAGGTTCATTGGTGCATTAGTTGGTCCAAACAAATGTTTGCCTTCACTCATTTGGCCCTCATTCCAATGTGCATTATAGTGTATATATGACTGCACATTTGTGGATCCGGATCATTACCCGGAGGCGGTTATGAAACAAGAACGTGTGTTGGTGCGTTCAGAATGGCAAAAGGTCCTTCATGTTGAAAACTGCTGCAATTACAAAATTGATTTAATAATAGATCATCGGTTGCTTTTGTGCAACAATCATCAAACACAATTGAACTACACGAGAACTTCCAATAAGAAACTTTAAATTTTCATCCTCCATCATTCACTTATTTGGCCCGTATTGCCAAGTTAATTCGTGCATACGTGACTCTAAATTTACGAATATTCTTTGATAGCGTTCCTGGATTCAAGTCGTGTGGCGGATCAACACCAAAATTTTACCGATCGTTCAGGGACCTATTCCCAAAATGCCCTGAAATTTTCATGAAATTCCATTCATGATTGCGTGAGTTATATTGTGAACAAACAGACAAACACACATAAACACGCGCATACCCCTCCTGACTATGGCAACTAGCCCATAGAAGATTTAATAAAGTAAACCCTCGATATTATGACCCCCAATCGGACCTCGATAGAGTGGTCGCATGATTGAGGTGGTCGTCTAAGCGAGGTCTCAAATAAAGAGAAAAAATAATTGGGACCGTAAACTAGTTGTCTATATTTGGAGGTGGTTGCTAAACAGAGGCGGACATTAATCGAGGTTTTACGGTATGTTCCACTTAGAATCAGAATACGTTCAACTTAAAAGATTTATATAATACGTTGCAGTAACTGAGACAGATTTCCTGCAACTTCTGACTGCATATAAAAGGGGACCAGAGTAACTACACTCTATAAACCGTCTTGTGTCTAGCGTAAGACCGGTACAATACGTGGGAATTGCAGATGTCGGCTACTCGGGGTTAATGTGGGTTAATACATGCTTTATCACAGACACACGCGTGCATGTGTGTGTGACCACGTGAGTTCAGGCTAAACACATATGAAGAGGAATTAACCGATTGCTTGATTAATAATAAGATCTATCACATTTTTAAGTGAAAATAATAAAGTTATACAAAGGTGCTTTCAAAATATACTAATTACACTTTACAATTCAATTAATATTAAGTTAATAGCTAATACAGCTCCATATAACTTTCTTTATATTATAAGTATTATGCACGAGAGTGTTGCAATGTGTAAACTAACACATTGATATTTTCCATTCATATACGAACCCCTCCTGTTTTATACCGCTTAATGTGTCGTTCCCCTTTGTATATGGCTACATATTTTTTTTACGAAATGACGCATTTATTAATTTAAACTTTATGCGCTGAAAGATAGAAGATGTAGAAACAGAAAAGTTTGTACAAAAAGGGTTTTTGCACAATTGGATATTTACATTGTCATAACTGAAGCACACTTTGTTTGAATCGGTAGCGGTTGTGCATTATACAAGCAGGCTATTTGACTGACTCGAGCACGGCAGAACAATTATTTACTGTATATATATTTCTTCAAGTAATTTTGTTTCAGATTGCATTAAGGAAGGCTATTACTCTCAAAAAGATCCGTTTGCTATGAATTTACCTAAATTTAAATATTAAACGTGGAAATGATATCTCTTCATTTATTTCACAAGTTTTTGTTTTATCATTACTACATAAGACAGTCCATTTAATGTTACGGTTGTGTCCTCGATGACCTCGCAACACTCACTCTGCAGTGACCATCGGTACCATACATTATAATCAAGTCTTGAGATCTGGGAGTGACCAGCTGGTGAATTCGGTACTACCATACTGACTGTAACCACAGTGACAATTACCGTACTGACTCCAAACCATGATGGTCAGGCAGGTGTGCTTGTTAGCGCTTCTGGCCGTTTTTGTCGGTCTTTGTAGCGGCCATGCTCGTTTCGTGTGTCCACGTCCGGAAAGTCCTAACAGTGGCATCAAATTCGTAAGTAACACTTTATAGAATTCTACACTATATTACTACAGCAATGCAAACTCGGTTATTGGAACATCTTGAAGAGACGTTTTTAGTTTATAAGGATATTTTATTAATGTAAGGTTCATATTCACTGTTTATATCTTTAACTCTCAGAATCAGAATTGTTCAGGATAAGAACATCATTCCTCCTGAAAAAAGGACATATCTTAAATCCAAGCTCTGGTTGCATGACACGCGAAAAGCATTGCAAGATAATCAAATATGCATAATTTGAAACAGAACACGACAACCTGATATTAAGTGAATTCTTCAAAGCGCATGGAAGGAATGGCCTACGGACCTGAAATTTGTTCTTAATTTGTTCTACAACAGTGACGTTGAAGAGGACCCTACGGCCTAATATGAGGTGTAAAACATCATAAAATACACCCAAATTTGTATTTTGCAATCTTCTGGCTCTTCTGAAATTTGTAGCCGTCTGTCATTGGATGGCAACCTCATTTTGGTAGTAACGGTTTTTTAGAATATTTATGACACAAAACAACCAATCAGGAGCTTTCAAATATAGTTGTTTTAGCATGTGACCAACGACCTTGACCTTTTTCGAGGATTGATATGTTGTAAATAATAGACTGTTTACCGAGGTATCGATTAATTGCTTTACTTAATTATTTTCTAGGTATAGTTTTTCAATAAAGCTAATTAGCCCTATTCCCCATTAGTTCATTGCAGTATACCATTTCGAATAAATCTTTCAGTTTATAAAAAAAACATTGCAAAATGTCAATGGGAACCATAGCTTGGAACACACTATAAAAAAGAACAGGATACTCGTATGTGATATGAAGCTATAAACACAAACCTAAAAGTCACAGTTAGTCAAAGTTAACGTTCCTCTAAAAAAACACCTTAAAATTTACTACATTTCTTCATTAATCATGACATTCAACTAGAAGACAATAGTATCATAGTAAGAACATGTGAAACAAATCCTGCTATATTTAAACCAGAATTTACAGTTCTGCAAATGGATTTTCTCTCAACGCCCCGGGCAATGTCCTCTGTTAACTATACACCATATGTTTAAGGATGTCTAGGATAACATAACAGGTCTAAATATGTTTTATTGTATTATAATGAATAGTGCAAATTCAAAAGTAGACCTTTATAATAAAATTAAAGTTTGGTGTTTGATTTTGTCAACAATAGATGTAAGAAAATTGTTCATAAAGGGGTTTTCTTAAATGAAACGTTTATAATTCTTTTTAATTTATACTGTTTTGTGTTTGATTTTGTCAACCATAGATGTAAGAAAATTATTCATAAAGGGGTTTTCTTAAATAAACGTTTATAATTCTTTTTAATTTAAATTGTTTTGTTTGTTTGGTTTTTTTTCGAAAAGCGAATGCCAAATATGGATTAAAATAGTGTATATATGCTGTCTACAGTTTTTCAAAACTACCTTTTTTGTAAGATTAGTTGAACAGATTGAAAATTGATATCATTTGGGGGGAAAACTTATTTTAAAATAAAAGCTTAATGTTTCAGCTGATAAAATTAACACCATAAACTTGAGAAATATTTCTTTGGACTTTTTTTGTTCATATTATTAAAAAAAAATCCAAAGAAATATTTTATACATTATCTGACATATACTTTCTGATAAATAAACTATGAAATAATCTCTTTAATTATATCCTGATATATTCACCCACTCTTCTTAATTTCTTTCAAAATTTAAATTTGGAAATTCCTTTCTGTTTAGGCAAATAATTGTTTCTAAATATAGGTACACCCTGTCACAATGCACTGCAAAAAGGTGTAGTATTTTATATAATTAAAGATACCAGTATTTTGAAAGCACAAGATGATGTATAATCTTAAAGAACCGAATTTTTTGTGTACATTATTGTACATGTTGTGTATGTTCCATATCCGTTTTTAGGGTCCGTGTAGCAGCGGGAGCACGGACACGCCCCCGGACTTCCAGGTCAAGTACACGGACATCACGCCAGGACCACTGACCATTTATTTTGAAGAAACCATCTTTCACCGGGGTAGGCATTATTAAATTAAACATGTATATATGATATAGGTGTCGCAAAAGATAACTAATAATACAATACATTATTGAACATCAGTAATCATCGTTATGTATTGTCAAATCTGCCACCGAACCAGTTACCATATATATATATATATATATATATATATATATATATATATATATATATATATTACTTTTAATATAGCCTAACCTAAAGCATTATATTAATAACCGTGGTTCTTATTAAAAAATAAACGCAAAATAAAATTCTAGTCACGTACGTTATATACTGGTATGAGATTATAGAAACTGGACATGCTAACCGAAATAAAATTTCTCAAAGATTCTCCACTTCCGGTTCACAGGTGCGCCAACTATGTTCACCCTTAACAGATTTGGTGACGTCAACAACACGTGTCTTCTTCTTGATCACGTGCCCCACAATGAGAGGCCTGGACCAGTCATTGATATCACTCCCGAGTGCAATGTAAGTCATTAAAGTGTCCATAAATAAAATATTTAAAATGCCCGATTTGATTCAGGATTGTGTGCCCAAGCGCAATAAGTTTTTTTGGAAAAGCCTATGAGCGATCTATGGAAATACGTGCATAGGTATCTTTATAAAAACTATTTATCTTTGGTCGATGTTAAAATTATTGGACTGACCTAACATATTGATACGCAAAATGTTTCTCTGTTCTTTCGGTAAGCACACGAGTAACCCATCGGTTATCAACTTTGGTCAAATATAAATGACACTTGAATTATAATTTCGCATATGAGCTAACAATATGAATTCTTATCTTGAAATGCGCCAAATGTGTTGTGGGAGCTGAACGAGTCATTTTATGTAGATAGAAACCATTATCAAACGAGTACATTTTACAACTGCAAGGTCTATAATGCCCCGCATGTTTAGGAACAAACAAAATCCTGAGTCGCATAATAAGAGGTTTGTAATACGTAATTTTCCAGCGTTCACAGGGGAAGCTCGCCGTCTCTCACACCTACATTTCACAAGTGCACGTTTTTAAAATCTCTGGATGCTGTTTGACCTTGATCTTTGCTTCTTAGTGGTACTAGGTGATGAGATGGGATGTTGCTAAGGGAACACATTGTCTATAGAAGCAATTTGCGTTTAAAGATACTAGACAACAAAGAATTCATCAGCGACAATAAGCTCAACTAGAGTTCTGTAGTCTAACAAATGCAAGCCTCCGCCATTCACTTATTCGGCCCATATTCACAGGTTCCTTCGTGTATAAATGACCCTACATTTGTGCCGGATCCACACCAAAATCTAATGGATCTTGCCTTGGCCGATTCCCGAAATGCCCTGAGAATTTCATGGGATTGCGTTAATGTTTGCGTGAGTTATGATGTGAACAAACACACACACACAAAGCACGAGAGCTGGGATGAACACATACTCTCCTTGCTAAGGTAGAGTCGAGACCTTGAAAATTAAGTCATGGTAAAATAAACGTGGTGCAAATATGTCACCTTTGAAGAGTAATCCCTCTAGGAGGCAGTCTTAACGAAGAAAGTCTGAAGCCGATGATGTGTGGATGATTTCAGATATTTAATTTAGGATGAGGATATATAATTGTTATTATATTTAAGGCATATGTGACAGAATGTCAGATATGTCAGTTACAATTGGTGGTGTTTTTACAGGTGTTTTCTTGGCCACTGGGCCGCTGTTGGAATTCTAGTCATTACGTGACCTTGAACATCCCGGATATAGAATGTGACAACTGCTACCTACAGCTAGTGTCCTTAATGCTGGACAAGTACACGCCAGAACGTAAGTACAAAGTAGTCTCAAAAAAGTTATTTATCCGCAAAAGAATGAGATATTTCATAATATTATTATTACAACATGGTTCCGCATGTGTTAAATGCCAATTAAATGGCTAAATGGTCAAAATAATAAATTTGCCTGGAGGATTTTTTCTTCAAAAAGTTCAGAATATCTTATAAAGTAAGCTTTTGTTTGCTTTCCATAACATAAATAAGCACACCATAGCTTACTTCAGAATAGCTTATCCAAGCTTTCTTTAGCTCTGTTTAGCTAACCTTAATTAAGCTTAACTGAACTTATGTTAACTTATGTAAATAGCTTATACCTTAAACTTAGTTTGAGTTGGCTTAGCTTCGCCTACATGAGCTAACCTAAACTGTCCATAGCTATTAGGAAATATACATAGCATAATGACGTAACATTCATTGGAACATGATACTCTTTACCTTGCAGAGATGCCGTGTGTCCGGATTAACCAAGGTCTGACCAACTGTAGCACCTACTACAGCTGTGCCTACGTCAGAATCAGGTACGATCAGACTAACTGCGGATCATAATGGTCATGTAACATCTGACTTCTGACACAATGTTTATAAATCCGCAATGTCATGGTACAGAAGGTACATAAAATAATCGATTAAATATCGATCATTGGTGGTTTTTCTTCTTTCAGTCATCGAACATGATTTTACAACCAATTCCCACAAGTACTTATTACAACAGTCTTTCAACATAAAATACATTCGATCTCGTGAAGGAAAGCCTTGCTAGTCGCAATGCATATATGACCTTCACATGCACAAACCTTTATCCGATATGCACCTAAGTAGCAATGGGGACGTGAAGGAAATGCTATTTTTTTATTAATTGTTATTTTTTAAATAGTTTTTGGTGGAGATAACCAATTGTATTTTTTAATGCTGACTAATCGAATTCTTACCCTAAGTATGTACATCCGCAGAGTTTCCATTTCGGTTTCGGAATACTTGACAGGGCGGTAATACTCGCTTCCTATCATATTATTTTGTATCCTGGTGTCACCAAGATCCGATGTCTATCGCATGATGTGTTATCATCCCCATTGCTGGGTCATAACCCCCAAAGACGCACTCGTTTGGATGTGATAAGGGGCCTCGGGGCACAGCTTTCCCATGGAGTCTGCAGAGCGATCACACTAGGTGGGGGCCGAGCGTGAAAAATTTCACCGCCGCTGAAAATTGACCTCTCCACCTTCAAGCTTTGAGTCCTGTCGTTAACCCTGAGCAACAGAAGCATGCAGATATTGTTATTGTTGAATTATTGTTATTTTTGTACATGTCTGTGTTTCAGACCGACAGCACAGGGCCGGGGAAAAGGAATCGACACCTGCACCAACTACAGGAGTAATCTAATGGGCCAGTGGCCTTACAGACCTCGTGACCAATACAAGGTATTTCATACATATTTTCGTTTGATACGGCTTTACATAAAGATGTACATGTTACCTTTCGGTGTTTCCCTTTACTGTAAGAATTGAAAACAGGTTTGATGTTTCAAATGAACATGGCATTTTGTCCCAACTTTTGGCACACGTGCCAGGTACATATAGCGTTTTAAAATAAGCCATGTTTCAATTTCACACTTTAACGTTTCAGCTTGAGACGGTACATGTGTCAACTTGAAACGTGTTTCAGTGATAGGATTAAGACACGCGTTTTAACATATTTAGCGTGTATTAGTCTGGAGGAAAACCCACTTAGTAGTGCAAAATTTGGTGCATAGTTGTTCTCAATGGATTTTGACCCTCTAGGTGGTCCTGATTCAAAATCTGACGGGTGCCACACTGGCTCCCTTAAGGAATTTGACAAATTCACGATGGCGTCCCAGATGGCCACCAATTCATAAAAATACCTATGTCTTTTATTATTTGACATATTACATAGGTTCTTGCTTCTATCCCAGGGTTTTCAAGGCCAAGGAATCTAATGAAGCCATTACAAATTCATAGGACCTTTGGTTTTCCCATTTCTAAGATGGCGTCCAAGATAGCCGCCAAATAATGAAAATGCCTATGGCATTATTTGACATATTACAAAGGTTTTAACTTTTATCGAAGGGTTTTTGGGACCATGGAATTGAATATCATTCAATACTCTATAGGACCTCTGGTTTTCTTTTCTTTTCAACATGGCGACCAAGAATTATGCAATATGAGCAACACTGGCTTAATCATATTCTCAAGCCAATGCTTTGCGGTTTCCTCTAGCTTTTGATTCAAGCTGACTGATGAGGTCTTCATAGATGTGCGCATTTTTCAATACATCATGAAGAACCTCCACCACAACAATACGCACAGCTCTGGCATTTTCAGGGAAGATTTCCCTGAAAGCATCCTAGGTACACCACCAAATGCCGATTTTATGATGTCCCCAAGACGAATGTTCCCTACAAAACTGATAAGGAAATGCATTCCTCCTAGTCGTAGGATAAAATTCTCACCAAACAAATCAGGGTACACACATTTTACATGGATCCCATCTCTGTACAGCTGTAGATCTGCGGTTAAAATAGTACAGGTTTGTCCTGTCAGATTTGTTAACCTCTTGGCTTAAGTCATCGCAGTTTTTATTGTTGTGGGGTCTTATGGTGTCATGTTGATCAGAGGTCGTTAGGATATCCGAGTCTTTGGTTTTAATGCGTGACCTTGTTCTCATGCATGCTTAGTATTGAGGCCTCCATACTCTGGGATTAGAGTATAGCTAGTGACTACTTTTAGAAATTCAAAGTCTACTGTTTTTGACCTAATTTTTATCAGTGCCTGCTGCACTAGCACCTTTAGCGGAAGGACTGTCTTTCCAGTCACAGTGTTGGGCATAGGTGGCTTCTTTAAACCTTAAGTTGGACACCGGAATATCATTTGTCGGTATCCGTATATCCTCCTTTCTTGTCCTAGGAATGCAAATATCTTCATCCTGCCCAACACCTGGACTATTACCAGACTGTGTATAAGGATAAGAGCGAAGGCATGTGTGGACGCAAGGCAGTTTGGTGAAGAAATATTTGCATCAAAATTGTCTATAACTGCTTGTACTAAGCCATGAACCTCTGACCGTTTCAACCGTTTTTGGTTTGGTTCATTATCTGACTTCCTCCGGGGATGGATACTTTGTAACACTTGCGAACCTGGGGTCTATTTCTCAGTGTATTACCCGTTTGTGACTTACTCAAGAGAAACTCTTTGTGTGTGTATTCATTATACCCCATATGGTAGGGCCAATAGTATTTTATTAAATTGGGCTATTCCCCAGTTAGAATGACAGATTTCTCATACAGATTGAGGTTGCTGTTGTATTAATTACAGACGATACACACACTGGAATTGGGAAACAAAGACGTCTAACAAAAATCTTACTGGTTTCCATGAATTTCTCACCCTCCCCCCCCCCCCCCCAAATAAACAAACAACAAAACTAGGGTGGCACCAAAAATATTTGTTATATCAAAAAGGGTCATAACTATTTTAATAATTTTAGTAGCAATTTTGGACTGAATCTTAATAATGTATTAACTAAATAAATTTCTTATGGCCCCATTTTATTCCTTGGTTCAGGAGCAAAATATATGAATTGTCTCAAATAATAAAAGAGTAATAGGTATGTTGGTGATTGGCGACCATCTTTGAAATAGGAAAACAAGGAGTCCTATAAAATTCTTAATTCTTAGATTCCTTGGCCAAGAAATCCTGGGAAAGAATGATTAAATGTTTGTAATACCGGTATGAGAAAAAAAAGAAAAGAGTTTTAGGTAGATTTTAAAGTTTGGCGGCCATCATGGAAATGGGAAAACCAGGGGTCCTATAAAATATTTTAGCTTATATATATATATAGCTTCAATATATTCCTTGGCCCTGAAAACCCTTCGATAAAAGAAAAGATTTGTGCGATATGTCAAATTATAAATGAGTTATAGGTATTTTTAAGATTGGCGACCATCTTGGACGCCATCTTGGAAATGGGAAAACGGGGGTCCTATAAAATATTAAATGGCTTCAATAGATTCCTTGGCCCTGAATACTCTGGGATTGAGGCAAAATTTTGTGTAATATGTCAAATAATAAATGAGTTATAGGTATTTTTCAGATTTGGCGGCCATCTTGGACGCCATCTTGGAAATCGGAAAACGGGGGGTCCTATAAAATATTAAATGGTTTCAATAGATTCCTTGGCCCTGAAACTCTGGGAGAGATGCAAAGATTTGTGTAATATGTCAAATAATAACAGTTATAGTTATTTTCATGATTTTGCCGCCATCTTGGACGCCATCTTGAAAATGGGAAAACCAGGTTTCGTACAAAATTTTAAATGGCTTCAATAGATTCCTTGACCCTGAAAACCTTCGGATAGAAGCAAAAATCTTTGTAATATGTCAAATAATAATTAAAAGAGTTATAGGTATTTTCATGATTTGGCGGCCATCTTGGACGCCATCTTGAATTTTTCAAATTCCTCAAGGGTGCCAGGGTGGCACCCGTCGGATTTTGAATCAGGACCACTTAGAGGGTCAAAATCCACTGAAAACAACTATGCATTGCACTACTTTGTCCAAAATCAGCGTTTTTTCTCTAGACTATATTACATGTCGTGCTGCTTACATGTCTCAATCTGAAACACGTGTCCCAAACACATGATTCGGAAAATCGTCGAACCCATAAACACGTTCTTGCGACATGTTTCAAAAGACAAATCTATTTCATCTTGAAACTGGAAAAAGTTGAAGCATCAGTGGCACAGGTTTTCCTGTTAAACCCCTTCTCATGTTTGTCATGTTACAAAGTGTAATAAACATGTTTTAAAAACTCCGCTTGCTTTACATTAAGTATTGATGAAAATCACAGGTTATACACAACATTCTACACACGACCATAAACAAGGTCAAAGGCTCCAAAAGTTCACCTGTGAATTTCTCACATATGACAACACTGGAAAAGCACGAATTACTCTTAATTATTTTATAAAAGAAAATTCCTGAAATTTAATAGATCATTTCAACTGTATAACCATGTTAATTTCAGCAGTTTACTATTTTTCCTTGGCTGCTATATTGAAATTTCACAAATATGCCCATTACAGTTTTGAAAATAATTATTGGACCGACTCTCGTAAACAAAATACATGTCAACAAGACATAACTATGCATTCATGTATACCAATGACTGTACACTAGAGAAACCAACATTAAGGATTATCAAGTGCTGAAAATAAACAAAATTGAGGTTTGATGCAGCTTGTCCATAAAAATGACCATGAAACCTATATCTAAAAAGAAATGAAAATATGTGGGCAAATTATAAAAAAATAAAATGACCCCAAAGTATATAGGATTCTTGCGTTAAAGGTGTGCCATATGTAAGTCAAGATTCAAATCTATATGTCAATCCAAACTGGAATTATCATCAGAAAACAAATATGACAGACATACATCAAGACAAACAGAAGGACAGACGGACATACAGGGTGATTACCATAGGGCATCCACTTACTCAAGTGGGGCCCTGATAACACAAAACGTTTAAAGACACTAGATGAAACCACAGTTTGCAGGTACAGGTTTCTAGGTCCAATGGTGTCAAAACGTGACAGACGGAAGATGGACGCTGACTGATCACGACAGCTAAGTTGACTTACAGTAAGCTGAGCTAAAAAGTCCCTATAGCTTCAACAATTCTAATGTTAAGTAAGTGAACATTTTTTCTGATTTAAAGAAAAAGTGCATTGTGTTTGGGCCCATATCTTCAGGAAATTACATAATACTGACCTAATTCCTGATATGTACATAGGAAGTATATAGAGAAATAAGTATTTTAAATATGATAAAAACAGAGCAGTGGTTTTGATAATAGGCAGGTTTGAAGTGTAACATTGGATTTTTAATTGGAAATTGAGGTTTTCCTTAAGTATCTCGGAGGGACAAAGACCTACTGACCACATTGTTGGTATGGCAGGATATTTTGGGGATATTTAACTGTGTCCCAAATTTCGGATCCATATGTCAAATTGTTTAAAAACGTGCCCTGTTAACGGACGGACGGATAGCCGGACGGAAGATTGGCGAAGGACCATGACTACTGTGGTTGCCTTTTGTTACAGATGTCTGTTACATGTGTTGTTGACACTTGGTTCTTAGGCCGCACGCATTACTCGTTGCTATGGCAGCATCGCCTGGCCGAGTGCAGGCCCACGTGTGAACCCTGGCGTGTAAAGACACAGTGTTCGTCTGGAATTTTCTAGGCTGTTCGCGCTCTATGAGCGCGTGTCTTGTTTTGTTCTTTGGGCGAGTGTATATTATGTATTGTTGGGTTCTTTGGATTGTTCGTGAAATAGAAGTTTCTAGGCTTTGGGATGAGAAGATATAAATTAGGGGCTGTGTCTAGAGCCCAGGAGGAGAGAGAAAAAATATTCCAGCGGACACAGAAGTGTGTGAGTCAGTTTGTTAACCTTTCCGAAAATTGCAGCAGTTATATATTTTCCTCGAAATCTGTAACGTATTTAATATAGTCTTCAGTTTGCCTTTGGGATTAGTACCAGACCTTCACTTTTGGATTACAACAGATTGTTTTCGGGATAACATTGGACTATTATTTTCTGAGAAGATTTACGGGAACTGTTCATCTTATATGTTTAAGTGGACTTATTGAGCTGTGACAGTGGTGGTAACCAGAAAAGCCTAGGATCCGGACACTCGATCTGGCACTGTAGACTTTATTTATTATACTGTGTAATTGTATTGATTTAGTGTTTTATAATGTTAGGATTATTCTAAGATTAAATTATAATTATTTGTTAACAAAAATCCACCGACTTCTTCGTTCGTTCCCCTAGACATTACACGCTGCCTAGTGTTACAGAAACTGATTTTTATTTATCTCCGTAATAAAAATTTATGCTCGTCACGTCTATGTGATCAGTTGTTATTGGGTTCCGTAACACTTTTTATTCGCAAAGGTTTCAGTTTCGCGATATTCGCGAATGTGAAATAATCGCTAATATGAAAACCACGGGAATAAGGTAACATCACGTGACGCAGGTATGAACAAATTGTTGATAACAATGCGCTACCTAATATTCCTACTGATCACTTTGTTACGGGGAACAGGAATGAATAAAGAAGTCAGTGATTTTTGTTAACAAATAACTATAATTTATTCTAAAAACTACCCTAACATTACAATACACAAAATCAATTACACAGTTTTACAGCAGTATAACAGCAAATCAATAAAATCACACAGTAAAAAAAACAAAGTGCACAGTACCTGGAAACGACCATTGTCACTGCGACAAGTCCTTTAAAATGTATAGGCCGAATGAATAGTCCACATAAATTCTCTCGTAGGGATAACAGTCCAATGTAAAGCACTTTTAACAATCCAGAAAGTAACCTTTAGACATGCAGCACTAAATTATAAAATGTGAGTAATAGTAGAATCCCTGAAATTACTGGATAATGGGATAGGTCCCACACACTGACTAACACGCTTCCGTGTCCGCTGGAATATTCTCTCACCTCTCTCTCGGCTTTAAAACACAGTCTCTTCATATAACTTTTCACCTCAAGCCGAGAATTTCCATTTCTAGAACAATCTAAACAATCTATCACAGTACTACGCTCATGAACATACTAGAACGGGAACACTGTGTATCTAGGGTTCAACCAATGCGGATTAAACCGAACCTGCAACATCCGGCCAGGCGAGGCGGCTACAACACATGGAACATCCGTGCGCACAATAAAACAATCATCTGTTAGACCGCTGGACACATTAAAGGGCACCTGTAACAACTTATATATATATATATATATACATATATACATATACATATATATATATATATATATATATGTATATATATATATTCTGATGCCGCATCACGTATCCAAAGACGCAGAGGATGGACGAAACTAATGTGATTTTTACAAAACAAAGCTCGACAGATGGACGCCAGATGAAACTGATTGTAGGTGGCTCCACCGGTCATTAATATAAGATCAATTATTCCAAGATCTATGTACATGCAAATGTTCAGGCGGATACATGAAACCCTTCCTGAGATAAATGCCTGAGTGTATTCTATAATATGTGCGTGGAGCCACCACTCTTGTCTACAAAATTAAGCAATCCAAAACCTATCGACATGGACAATTTCAATCCGATACATTAGATCCCTCCATAAATAAATCCTTAAATAAATCCTTTAATGTATTCTACAAAAAGGTGATTGTAGGCAGTCTTGCACACGAATAAGAAGGATGAATATGCAAAATATCAGGCCGATACGCCAAACTACTCATGAGTAAAGGAAATACATGTATTCTGCAAAAAAAAAAAGATGGTAGGTAGCGCCACCTGTCGGGTTTACGGAAAAGCCGTCTAAGACGAGAAAACTTGTAAAATAAACATGCAAAAATCTCTTCAGATGTGTGCAATATTCACCAAAACAGACGCAATGCGGAATTGATAAAGGTGGCTGCAGCAGTCTTGCACACGAGACGGCAACTCAAGATGGATAAACATGGAAAATATCAGGCCCATGCGACAAACCACCTTTTGGGAAAAGGACATCCATGTACTCTTCGAAAACGGACGTAGGTGGGGCCACCTGTCTGATTTACTATATAAAGCTATCATGCAAACATTTTTTTCAGATGTGAGCAATTTTAACTAAAACTGAATTTGTCTTTCAAAATATCTTTTAATTAACAAACAATGATTAAAATTATATTTTTCTTTCCTGTAACTTCTTTGAACTAATTCGTGGAAAATATTATAAATTTTTGAATATATTAATAAAAGTTTCATCAATTAAGAATTAGAGAGAAAGAAAGTAAGATTTTTGAAAGGTAGTGATTATATTTTGTGAAATATTTAAGTAGAATATGTAAAAAAAAATACAATTCGACATCTATGTAGACATTTTCAAAAATACTATTTGAAATGGTCAATCAAACCAAGGAGATTTCATATAGATTAAGAAATATATCTTAAAATCTATATGAATAACCAGCTTCCTAATACTCTACATGAGCAATTTATGCATATCAAGTATTAGGTGAATATATGAACCCTGATTATACAAAATCACCTGTCTGCTGTAACCTGGCAGTTACCAAATGCCAGTAAAAGTGCCTAAAATTAAAAAGTGACACAGCTTGTCTTGTTTATCAAACAAATCATGACAAGTACACATACACAGTTCTAATAACGATAAAAGATAAACCCACTGCTTAGAAACTGACACCATTCATTTAATTTAGCAGTATAAAAATTAGGAAAAAATGCATTAAACAAATAATAGTAAAATATATGTTTCCCTACTTAACTTGTACGAATCCACGCCACTGATACCTCACTGCTTGGGAAAAGTATTTAAACATTATTGACCTCTTCTTCAATGTGGAAGATATTCATTTTGGTTCATGTAATGAGTTTAAAATGTTCTTCTAATCTTCAGTTATCTCCAGACATTCTAAGATATGATAAAAAGCTCAGCCCAGGCACCTGATGAGAACATTTTACAGGGAAATATTAATTATTAGTTAAGCACATATGAATATGGTAATCATTACCATGTTAAGAACCATCTATTTAAAAATCTGTCAATATCCTGAAACATCCACCACAGCTGTATTTTTTAACCCCACCCACCATCCCCCCCCCCCCCCAAACACACACACAATACTGACGCAATAAGAAAATACGATATTTGAATGAACGATTTCTTGATACCTACCTCTCAAACGTTCCCAAACAGATTCAAACTTGAACTAAGATATTACAACGTCTAGAGAAGAGTCGCTGTTGATCCGGTTGTCACCTGATTTTTCAATAGCAGATGACGCCATTTTCAGTTGGAATGCTTTTGCATGCGTAGAATGACATTCCAGTGACGAAATTTAAAGCCGAAAGGGCAAACATTGAAATATATGACTTCTTAAAACCCGTATCAAACATGTCTCAGACATGTCTTGGTGTTTCAACGACCGTTCATCGGGAAAAAATTAATGACATTTGTAAAAGACGTGACAGCCAGAAAATATGTCACAAATTGAAACATGTAAGAGTTTATATGAGCACGAGAGAAGCGGCACTTTTTACAATGTATAGAAGCCATGAAAACATGACTATTGTAAAATAAACTGATGGGGCCTGGGAGTCGTGACGCATGTCATAACGTATATGAATGGCTGATATAGTGGTCCCTTCAAACAATTGGCTTTGTGGTATTTTTTTTAATAAGGTCCTGCCTTATTTGTCCTAAGATAGAATTATTTACTTGAATAGTGATTTTAAGTTAGACTTTCTTCTGACTTATTATCTACTTACCATTTTTTGGCAAAATATCATTTTTTATTTTCATAGTTTTTACCCCATTTTTTTTTAATGAAAAATAACGCTCAACATTAATCCTTGCACCATGACAGTCGCTGAGACTTGTCCACATAGAGGCGTTTCGTGTTCGTTGTTGGTTTGCACCCGGTGTCTTGTTGCTTTCATAAAAAATTGCGCCTCTTTCGGACGGCATTGTTAATAGAATAATATTGACTGATACCTAGCGCTATTATGGCATCTTAATCCTTCGCTAACGTAGAAACCGTCAATCTGCGCTTGTTCCATGTCCACAGTGGCCAGAAAACTCTGTCTTGCAATTCTGAGTGAGATCACAGCAACTGTGTGATGAAAACAAACTTTTGTGTTGATTACTGAGATGTTAACACAAGTAAGCCATTCTTAAAATATGCTTTTATTTTGTTCTTCATATAGGGGAATGGGGAGCCAACAGCTTGACAGACAGCCAAAACACAGAACTGCTAGAAATACTCAAACCTGACCACAAAGCAATGGATAAATCTGTGATTTTTTTCTAGAACAAATATATGTCGAAATTATATGTTTTCATTATATAATATATCTGAGGAACCACAATTTTCGGCAAACTTTCCAACATTTCAACGAATAAAGGTAAAACAAATGTGTAGGCTCTGTTTTAACAACTAAACAGAAACTTCAGGGTGCCACCGACACACACACAACATTTCAACTTTCACAACCAAATGCCTGTACCAGTGACAACTCCTTTGCATGGAGACAAATGTACGATAAACCAAAAATTTTCCTCTAAGAGTACATTTGAAAAATACAAAATTCAGACATATTTTATGAAATTTGAATAATATGATTACTTCAAATTGGCGTAGGTTATCAAATGTCTTATCTCCGAGTAAAAAAGGTGAAAGTATTTATATCTTAAATAGACTAATGAGTAATGGTCATTACGCGATATATTTTACATGCACTTATTAACCCCTGATATCTGAGGTTATAGCGTTAAATCAAACCGAAAGGTCATGGAGTGCCCTAGTAGGTTTGCACGATCAAGGTGGTTTCCGTTTCAATTCATGCCTTTAAGCTGAATAAATAATCATGGAGAACCAGAGAAAGGCTACATTTTCTCATTCTCTTTCACCGGAAAGCAAGTTTTAATTATAAATAAAACCAGGAATTATCAGGTGATAATCAATAAGACAATAATTAGTTGTAAGGCCAAAATAAAAAAAAAAGTATGGTTCTCAGGCACTTTTTTTCAGAAATCAATGCGGGCGGGCGCTTTTTTTATTTTAATTTTTTTGGTATGTTTCGATAAAAATGTCAAATGATAAGGGAAAAGCATGAAAATAACAGTTTTATTTTTTGCTAAAGGAAATTTTATGGTTTTATCTTCTTGAAAGAAATGTCGGAGCGGCAGCAGCTCAAAATTGGAAAGTTTTTATTGAAAATCAAAATAAAAGTTGTTGATGCGGGGGTTTAAAATTAATGCGGGCGGTGCCTGAAAACCATACCTTTATTTTTTTTTTGGCCTAAGTATGTGATTTATATGGGCCGGTGTAATCTGTAATCATTATCTCATGTTAAGCTGCTGGTCGAATAAAACAGATTAGACGGACATACTCCGATAAGTATACAAACGGGAGATAACCAAAGTTACAATGGTTTTTACCGGGTGATATATAAAACAATGTTTGTGGTGGTTAGATGTTTCGATATGGAAAATAAACGATAGTTTTTACTTTCACCCTTTTATCTGTATATATCTGCCTTTATATTTCTTATCAGACACTTTTTTTCTCTGTATATCTAAAAAGGTATATTTATGTATGGATGAATATCAGTCAAACTTCCTTGAGGAGGACGAGATGATTCAGTGTTAGAAGTAGATATCAGAACCCAAATTTGGACGAAGGAGCTCCTATTTTGTTTGTTGAGTATGTGTATGAGTGTGATGATGTTATATGTGATGGTGTTTTAAGGATGTGTGTGAAGGCTAATGTGATGGTGTTCAACGGATTGTGTGCGTGAGAGTGTGTGTGATGATGTCTGCGGTGATGACACGTGATGGTATGCGTAATGATGTGTGATGGTTATATTTTTGTGTGATGGTTTTCGGGTGATGTTGTGTGCGATGGTTTATGTGACAGGGTGTGTGATAGTATTGTGTGATGTATGATGGTTTGTATGATTCTGGGCGATGGTGTGTGTGATGTTGTATGTCATGGCTGGTGTGATGGTGTGTCATGGTGTGTGCGTGTGTGTTGTTGATGTGTGTAATGGCTGCATGAATGTGTGTGATAGTGGGTGTGTGACGGTGTGTGCCATGGATTGTTTGATTCGGAGTGTGTAGGTGTGTGTGTGTATGAGAAAGAGAACGAGAGTGGGAAAGGGCGGGGGGGATTTGGTAATCTTAGACAGGTAGGTCTGGCGGTAACTTGGTCTGAACTCAGTGTCATTACTGGGTATTGCAAACATGTATGCCAGAGTGAATTTATGGTCCATCTAAATTTGTGGGATTCAAAATTATCTTCTCTTAGTGTTTTCCAGTACACCATAGGCATACAATGATTTTAATTATAAAATTCAACAATACAACTATGGATCTCTGCAACTGACAAGTGGAAATCACGCCTACCCATGACTAAATATAATTTTATTTTGTGATCTAGCTCAATACCTGATAAAGCAGAGCAAGTGACCTATCCATGAACTATTTGTGTTCTTAGTCGCATATTCATTCAATGAATAATCATAAGCATTGGACTAACGAACAGCCAATCAGGTGACCGTAAACATTGTAAAGCGGCAATCATCCGACAAAAAAATTGCATAATTTGACAGAGCTCTGTCAAACAGGACACGTGTAGTCTGTAGCAGTACCCATGTCAGCCTGTTTTCTGGGATATTTTTTTTTTATACAAACGAGACAGTATAAAAAGTTCTAGGCTATGCGGGAGCCATTCCTCCGACTACCGAGCGAATAATAATGTCTTCCCTGGCACGTAATTCGTATGAGACAAATAATCCAAAAAAATTGCAAGACAGTTCACAACAAGTGCGATATATTCAACAAAGGAGGACAACGTTATACCAGTTGATGACGTCAGTCAATGCCACGTCATACGTCATTGACCTTTGTGACGTCATTTTTATGTTGTAAGCAGCTCTCGCTACCATGGGTATTGAAGACCTTCTGTATAGGAGCGTTTTGGGGGCTCATTATAATAATTAGGTTAAAAAGGCGGAGCATTTGGGCTGTGGTGGATAGGTCAATTAAGTCAAATATATATCAGGTGCAGATCTGCAAACGATGAATAATATGGTGTCAATAACCGTGAGTTTTTGCAAACATGCCATTCTTGAGATCCACCACAATCAGAAGGATGAAAACAAAATATAATCGATGATTTTTACTCGATGTTGTTTGGGATGGGGTTGGGTGGGTTGCAACAAGGACCATACAATGCCCAATAAATCCTTGCCGAGAGATATTCTGATGTTTAACACCAGTACGCTCCCAAATAGGATTCTTTAGTTTTAATACAATAAAGTACTTTATTTAATTTTACATTGTTCACATTATATAAACCTAGAGCTTAATATTTCTACATGTATGTCTACATTATTTCAGAGTGCTGTTAAGAAGACTGGCGAGTCCGAGGTCCAGCTGACAGCTGATTTCCTGTTTGACACATACGACGATTCTCTGTCTTATAACTTCACCCGCCCGGCCAGGTAAGTCTGACGCTATTACTCACTCAAAAGGTTAGCCGTAGTCCATAAGTTGGCAGGTTAACCGATTTCACGTCTTCTCATGGGCTCTGATTTTGCTGAACGCTCCTAATGTAACCATCAGATCTATAATTCATCTATTGTTGATACCTGAGGATAGGGGAATGCAAATCAGAGATGTATTTTTTATTTTTTATATATTTCATTCATTTGTATATATATTTTTTCATTAATTTCTTTTTATATATTTTCATTAGTTTATATTTTTACTGGTATCTACACGTTTGAACTATGAATACTCCAACACACCAAGGGCGAGTTTCTAAACATCAGATATATACATGTATTCTTTTCAATTACTGGTATACCTGCAGGCGGGTATTGACACGTTAGATATTAATTTTCATACTAAAATGGATAACTGAGAGCAGATGTTGATAATCAGACATTTTGATTTTTCTCTAGTGGGTACGAGAGCGCGGGTATCTACACGTCAGAGCAAGGAGAGAAGTTACATAACATCCCACTCGGCAGCGAGGAGAAGGTGGAGGGACGCTGGGAGGAGCTCAGCTCGGAACAACAGACACTCCTCAAGGCGAGTACAGGTCTAAGTTAAAATTGAACAGGCTCCACCTATAATCAATAGGAGACGGGAATGTGATAGCAAATTTGACATCAAAATTATTCGTGAATACACGTACTTAAGAATGGAGAATGTATCAGGTTGCTTAAGCGTACGGTACTGCTCAAGCATCAATGACTTTTTTTCATTCCTGAATGATTTACTTATTGTGTACTAACAGCCCAGCACGTTAACTCAAATTGTTAAGCATTTTTTAATCACGAATAATCCAAGACAAGAATAATCGTGAACATATGTAGCATTTTGCATATGATTTATATAAATTCATGATATAGCTAAATTAATATTGTCCAAGAGTAAAATGTACTTACCTCAATTACTCATCTATGGGTTCCTTGTTAGATATTTTCTATCATTACGCGTGATTCTACAACTTATAAAATGTACCAGTAATATAATGAGGAAATACTTTGCTTTCAGACCGGACAGCTGTCACTTAGGTTTACGCACAGTGATTCTGCTCAGGACCTGTCAGGGGCCATCAATTTGGCCGTTGAGGTAAAAGCCATATCCAGATGCAAAGGTAGATAAAGATAAATGTATTGGTTTCATCAGAACACGTGTATTCAGCCAGAGCGTAGGTATATCTTGGATGCCAAACGCCTTGTTTCAGAATAGGGACAGGGAACGTGCCCCTACAGTCCCTCTTACATTTTAGGGATATAAAATAATTTCGACATAAAATTCTGTTATTCAGTTTTAAAAGAGGTCATTCACATTTTCCTCAGTTTTCAATTATGCATTTGATATGGAGAATATTTGGTAATGTCATCTTTATTGAATCATCAACAAACGTTATACTATATTATTGTGTTGGACACTTGTAAATAGGGCCGATTAAATTAAATTTATGATTGATGTGTGTTGAAAAATTTCCAAAAAAGTATATATATTTTTATATAGCAAAATGCATATAATTATGATACGTGAAGAAAAGTGTGATATTCTTTGAGTCCGTTTTTTCGTCTCTTTGTCCTAAGGGGGGCCGGGGGTGTCCAGAGGACAGAGGGTGGGGTTCAGTCCGTTCTTCTCAGACTGTGGATTGCCCCCACACATTTTCTCAGCAAACTGGGCCGTTGATAAACTGGAACTTTCTTTTGTTCGTTTCAGCCTCATCAAATGAGGGCTTGGACGTCTGTTCCGCCTCTGGCAGACGTGGGTACAACAAATAACATTAATTATCTTAAACGCTAAGTAAAATTGGATTTTTAACACGGGTGCATCAGCATATAAAGAGACATAACTTTGAGATGTATCTCAAACGTGAAGCGGAAAAGTTTAAATATTTATAATTTTACATATGAAATTCTATGGAGTCTAACATAATTAGATTAAAGGGAGTTTCGGTTGCTTAACAAATCCCATTACCAGTGCAGGCGCAGAAAAACGGATAATGTACCAATGCATCATTAGTTCACCAAACCATATTTGTTCAGTTTTTATTTGTATGTGTTTTATATTGAGCATGGCCCGACATCTCTTCCAAAATTACATCAACACACAGTAATCTACCCGATTGTCATAAATAGATGAAATTTTGCAGGAATGGCGAGATATGAAGGAGATACCACAAAAAATGAACACTTATATATGCTCGAAACCGTATTTTAAATAACCGACTTCTTCTCATAACTTGTGAACTAAAGTATTTTTTTTAAGATTTTTTTTTTGTGTGGAAGTAACCTTTCCATTTTTTGCTGTATTATGTAATTCTTAATCTGAGTAACTACATCTGCAGAGTTCCATTACGGTTTAAAACCACATGACAGGGCGGTAGCACTCGCTTACTATCATATTATTTTTGTATCCTGGTGTCCTTGAATGCTTGGTCATAACACCGAGGAACCCCCCAACGACGCACTCGTTTGTGAGTGACCCACGGCTGTGGGGCACAACCTTCCCTTTAAGCCTGCAGAGCGCTCACCTTGGGTGAGGGCCAGCCGTGACTGAAATTTGAACTCACGACCTCCCGGTTTGAGTCCTGTGCTATACCCCTGAGCCACAGAAGCCGGTGTGCACTGAAGTGTTATTTGGTATTAAATTTTGACGTCAACGATGACATGACGTAAGAAATCAACCTCATAACTTATCTGCTGTTCTCAGATATACAAGCCGTACATCTACTATGATCACTACATGTACTTCACCAAGAAGGGTTGGATGAGCGGAGACGACTTTGTCGGCACCACCGCCACCTACCCGTGGGCGCTAAAACCAACAGGACCATGTATGCCTGAAACCCACCACTTTGGCGTAAGTATACAGATTCAGTACTTAAATCAGGTTTGTGTGCTTTATTTTAGATTACAATATTTAATCAGTTACTCATTATATAGTGTATTTCTCACTTAGTCTCTCGTACATTTCTAAATATATTTTAACCACTCTACCAAGTCTGTTAATTCCATATGTTGCCACCAGGGGTGAGGAATTTGCTATATTTCTTTTAAAAAATCCACATTGCGCAGAATCGGACTCATAAGAGTACTACGCTGCTGTTTAAGCCTGTATCTCACTGGGCTGCGACAGCTTTAACACAAATTGCGAATCCATTCGCGAGAGAGTCTCAAGAGAGTCATAGAACATTCGCGGCGGTTCTCAATTTCCTCGCGTGATTCGCTAAGTGTCGCTGACTTGTCGCACAAATTTTGAACATGTTCAGAAAATTCGCAAAACAAAATTCCTCACAAAATAGTCGCAGAAGCGTCGATTGTGTCTCAAACCCGTCTAAAACATGTCGCGAGCTATTCTCAAGTCAGTTTCTGCGAGTCAGAAATTGCGAGAACTGGGAGACAACTTTGAGAGGGGTTTGCGACCTATGCAACTACCTTGCGTTTATTTGGAGATAAAAATGAGAATCTGACATTCTGGTGGCGAATTTTCGTGCGAATATTTCACAAATGTCTTGCGAATGTCTTGTGAACATCGCACGGCATTCGCACGACGGGTATACGAACACCAGCCGAATTTAGGGCCAAACAATCGTACTATGTTCTCAAACATGTCGTAAATACGATTCAGTGTGATTGCAAGTGAAAATTGTCGCAAATTCGCGCATTTTCTCCCAATTGTCGTGTCTTCAACTAGTCGCAAGCTGTCGCAGCCCAGTGAGACACTACCTTTAGGTTATCATAGAACCCTGACGTTGAACAATCAATGGTCTGTCACTGCGCCATATATCCGAAATTACACCAATGTATACAGCGACTGATTTCGGAGAGTATCGTATTTCGTAATTGGAAATAAACTGGTCTTTAGGTGCGAAATAATGAACGTGTAATATGCTGGTAAGATAAATTGTCATACTGACAGTCATCCCTCACCATGACGACGGGAGCCAGCAGTCCGGGTGACGTACAGCCGTATGGGGTGGTCAGTATGACGGTCACGGAAGCGCATGCGTGGATCAGCGGCACATTCCTGGGTCTGACAGGAGAAATCACGGAGCTTGTCCTGTCTTCCAATGATAATAATGGTAAGTCAAATACATTGCTAAGTTATTGAACCCACTTCAGCTTTAGAGGGAGGTTATATTTTCTGTTTCTGTTGGTTGTCTGTCAGCTTTTCAATATATGTGAAAGGTTACTCAGTAAGACTTTATACTTCAACAGAAATATATGTATAGGAACGCAATTAGAATTAGGGAGATTAGGTTGGTTAAATTTTAGAATTATGGCACGTCCAGGTGTAAGTACAGCAAATCTGAACCCCAGATAAGGAAATAACATTTACCGGTATGCTGACATGTAGTGGACACAGTGGGTACCACAGAAAAGAGGGTTCTCAGTTAACGGAGAGGTTGCGTAATTTAGGAGTTTCTAATGATTCAATCCTACACAGAAGCGGATCCAGAGGGGGTTCGAGGGGATCCGTATCCCCCCCCCCCCTTTTTTTTTTTTAGACGCTGCAACCCTTCTTTAAGGGTTTCAGACCATTTTTTGCTGTCTTGATCCCCTCTTTTCCGGACCGGCCGACTTTTTTTAAAGGATTAGTCATTAGTCCTCCTGTGTTGGACCCCTCCTTTTCCTAAATCCTGGATCCGCCCCTGCTTCACCTATCTCATACACACAAGGACCATTTCTTATTTTTGGCATTGGAATCTTGTGACCAGTAAAACCCCTTGATACATCGTGTAAAAATAGCTGAGCACTTTGTACTTTTTGTGAAGATTTTAAACTGCTATGAACCAGGTCGGTCATAAATTTTCTTTTGATATATTTAAAGTATAAAAGGATATATTTTCTGCAGGTGCTCAGCCCATCGTTGTAACAGAACAGAAGGTTTTTGAGGGCGGCCGTATCACCCTGATGATTAACGTGACACGGCAGATCCAGTACCTTGGAACCGGTAGGTTATAAAACATCTATATATTGTGTATTATTACCAGGTGATACCAGGTATTATCACTTTCTTTATTTATAAGGCAAGGACATTTTCAGAAAAAAATAAACAGATTGTAGTTCTACCTGCTTTAACGACTATACCTATCTAATCACCAGTAAAAGGATTATACATATATACAGTACATATATAAATATTTATTCAGAAATGTAATTTATATTAAAGATAATTATTTGTTTTTTTATATTTTCTTTTTGCGTATATAATCATAAGGAATCTATTCTATCACGTGTACGTCTTTATACAAAAAAGTATGCAGTTGTAAAATATGTTCTAGCGAATTTATCGATTACTTTGGTAGTCTTTCAGTGGTCTTCTGTAGTGTTAGTATTCATTTATTGTTGGCACATCACTGACCTTTCAGACAAGTTTTTAAATAAGATCACCGTGAAGACAGCGCAGAATCCAAAAGGGGAACTTGATGGAACATTCAGTGACGCTGTAGTTGTAAGTTCTTTTATCTTTATACTTTTATTTACACCTGATACTTTGGGATACTTCTGTTACTCTTTCATGGCGGTTCAGTGACTGTGATTGCTATTGTTTATCTCCAGTTTACTGATTTAGATATTTAAATTACAGATGTAGGCAGTTCAGAAATTACTACTACCACGACTATTACGACTGCAACTACTACTACTACTTAAACTACTACCTCGACTTATAGTGCCATTATTATAATTACTACTGCTATCATTACTGCTACTGCTACTGCTACTACTACTACTACTACTATCATTATGATTATTATTATTATTATTATGATTATAATTATTATTATTATTATTATTATTATTACTCTAATAAATTTCATTATAATTTTCATTATCATATAGTCAGTTGGTCATGTAAGTGCTGCTTTTAATATCTTATTCTGCCGCTAGGTGTCTACATATGTAACGTGGCAGTGCGCACGCATTATAGCGACGCCATTCATTCATCAGTCTACCACTGCTACTACTACCAGCAGTACCCTTGGCAAGCAAACCATTGAAATTTACCGCCCTATAAAGTCTTGGTGTGCCGCTAGATGTCCTCACATGTACAGTAAAAATGCGCTCAAATTGTCAATCAGTAAAACTTCGAAATTACGACCACCAATGGGACCTTGATAAAGTGGTCGCATTTTCGAGGTAGTCATCTAAGTGAGGTCTTATTTAAACAGCTAACAGGGGCCGTGAACAAGTGGTTGGAATTTTGAGGTGGTCGCTAACCCAAATGGTCGTTTTAAATGTATAATAGCACCCTCCGTTCCAATTATTCCCCCTGTTACACTACTTGTCGTGTTGAGATGGTGCTATACCAATAAGAGAACTGTTATTGCTGTTAATATATTAATAATTACAGTCTGGGTTGGAACAGGAACGAAGGTAAATTTATTATTATTATTATTGAATGTGCCTTGTTGTGTGTTCCAGGCCTCTCTGACGTCATCCGGGAATTACCTTGATTACAAAGGGGAAGCGGTGTTCTTCCTACAGCCGCACGGTAGCGTGCAATACGCTATGGCGGTACGTGAATGTTCCGTACCTTACCTCGGGGACAAATAGTCCAATTTATGAAAAAAATAGGCCTAACCCACCACAAATTGCAACAGAATTTATTTTTTCACTATTCATCTTAAAAATACCTATATATGAACACACTAAAAGTCTAACGACAAAAATTGAGTGGAACGGTGTTTAATTTGCATAAATCCAATATGGCCGCCACACCCTATTTGTAAGCACATATGAGCTAGTTCTTTTGAGTCATTCCGCGTCAGGGTGAAAGATAAAACCTAAATATTGAGTAAAACGCTTTATAACTATTATAATATGACCTGAGGTATCTCAAGAGAGCAGTTTACCAGTATATATCGTAGCTCAGAGATTTATTGATAATGTACTTAAACGTGCTGTTTTCATATAAACTATATTTTATTGACAGGCCGTACTAAACATGCAATAAATTTAAATGGTTTTAATTAAATCTAATTTCGTTTTCTTTTTGCTTGTGGTGTAAATGTGTATTTTCGGCTTTTCTCCGTGAAATAAGGGGTCGATCCAGGATTTAGGAATGGGGGGGGGGCACCAACCTAGGGTCACTAATGGCCAAGCTAAAAAACGGTCCCCAGGTCCGGAAATGGGGTTGGGGGGAGGGTAAAGCCGCAAAATTTGCCTAAAATCCTAAAAATACTTGCGGCGGCGGCTGATAAAAGGGGGATTCGGACCCAGAATTCTGGGAAAATACACGGGGAACGAGGCCCCCTGGCTATCAGACGGCCACCTGACTTTTCGCGCCGTGTCATTCCCGTCGGTGTTTCATTGCCGGCACTTCCTGTTTATGATATCGCGGCCGAAGCATCACGTCTCGGCGAATCTACTGATTTTAATGGAATTTGACACAGGAGATCTACGGATTGGATAATTATATCTGAAATATTTTATCATCAATGTTACACACATAGGTGAGTACGCATATATGTTTTCCGAATTAAAATGCCAGATCAGATGAAAACAGTCATATTTTCACATGGTAATCTCACATATCTTATTAAATGTGAAAATACTTATAAAAACAAAACAAGATTAGAATATATTTTGACATTCAAACCTCGATTATGGACGTCATATATCCACATAAATGGTGCCAGCATGATACTTTTTATTATGAGTAGGAGTACTGCCCACCATTCATTCATTCACCGTAGTCCCTTTTTCTACCACGTTCGGCTTATCGGTTGTTTCTTTTAGTGTGATGTATTTATAGACGAAGTCGAACAGAATATCACTTTCACATATAATTGTTTCTTTGAGAGCGGATATCCGTTTATGTTGTTTGACAGTTACAAGAATTCCAGTTTATTTTAAATTTCATAATCCCCATTTTATACTTACAGATCCAGATGGAACCACAGTGCCCACTTTGCAGTCAACCAGTATTACCAGAACAAGAAAGCGCAACACTCACAAAAAAAAAGGATGTGAAGGGATCAAAAAGGCAAGTGAGGCCCGGAGTATTGAGATCCAAACAGAGCCTGGGCAGCAAGTACTTCGTGAATGTCGTAGAGTCCACTGTAATCCACATTATATAGAATCATACAGGCGAAGAAGAACCGAGGGTTTGGCCTCATCCGGACAGTCCGAACGCAGTTTAAGGTCTCTGCAGATGCCATTCAGTTATGATACGCTGTGCTTGTTTTGTGGGATAGCAGATATATATGATGGCAAGAAAAATGACTGTAGGTTGATAAAAGTCCGAACATTTGACTTTCAAGAAAAAAATCCTGGACGCATGCTCCAAAAGAAACGATGACTGGGCTCGAAAAGTAAAGGACAGGATAGACTTTGTCCATGATCTTCATGCTGCTGATTCAGTGTATCATCAGGCTTGCAGTATCAACTTTCGCACAGGAAAGCAGATGCCAAAAAAGTTTCAACCTGACAGTTCTACAAATAAGCGTGTAAAATTAGATAGACCACGAGATGAAGAGCAAGCACAAGCCTTCATGAAAGTGGTCGAGTACTTAGAGCAAAACGACGAGGAACAAACAACTATACAAGATTTGATACAAAAAAATGTCTGAACAACTTGCTGGTACTGATATTAAACCATACAGCTTTACCTACATGAAAGAGCAAATCCAAGCAAACTTTGGTGACAAAATAATAATCACGGAAATAAACGGGAAACCAAACGTGGTGACCATGTGGAGCACTGCTTCAACTATCCTTCAAGAGTTCCATACAAAGCAGAGGCAGGAGAGTCCCGAGGAAGAAAAACTCAAGAGTTATACAAACTGCTGCAAAGCTTATAAAAAAGACATGAAATCTCTGATCCAGCAGAAGGACTTTTATCCAAAATACCAAGAAATGGCCTCTGTGGATGAAGCGTATTCTTTTTTACCAGCATCTTTGCGCATTTTCCTGCAGGGTCTAATCACGCCTTCGCATTCAATGCTAAAGATTGCTTCCTTAGGCCAAGCCTTATTACAGTCTGCACGTCCTCGGGTTGTATTGTCACCTCTTCAGCTGGGAGTTGGTGTCCAGTTATATCATCATTTTGCCTCTAAATTTCTCATTGACACACTTAACAAACTTGGATTTTGCTGCAGCTATTATGAAATTGTTAAATTTGAACGGAGTGCAGCTGTACACAGTGGTATAGAAATTCCTAACAGATCACCCGACTCTTTTGTACAGTACGTGGCAGATAATGTAGACCACAATATTTGTACCCTTGATGGACACAATACGTTTCATGGGATGGGTATAATAGCAACAGTGACACCCGGTACAGCCAGGACTCAGAATATTCCACGAATAACTGTAACAACAGAAGACATTTATGCGGTCGGTCGCGTAAACATTGAAAACAGGACGACCTTCAGTTCCTGCGTTATGCCAAACTACAAAAACCTGAGATTGAAGACCCTTCTGCTAAACTTGATCTGCTCTGACGTGTATCATTGTGTTTCGTGTACCCTAGACCTGGATGGGCTGGGAATATGCAGCCGGTACATAAGGGCAACCATCCTGGCAAATCGTCCATTTTATTCTTACCAATCATTGACATGAACCCTAATGACGTTAACTGTCTTCACTCAACCCTGCTCTTTGTTTGCAAACATGCCAGTCATTATGGAGTAACACCTATTCTAACTTTTGATCAACCTCTTTGGTGGAAATCTATAACGATTCAAGAGAGCTCTCCTGCAAATAGTGAAATCAGATCAATTTTGCTACGACTTGGTGGGTTTCACACCGAAATGAGTTTTCTAGGTGCAATAGGCCATATAATGGCTGGCACAGGTATGAAAGAAGTATTGGAATGTGTATATGCTTGTAATACCGTTAGTCACATGTTGAATGGAAAAGCCATTTCCAGAGCCATCCGTGGACATATGGTTGTGTGCGGTGCTTTACACGCCATGATAATGTGCTTGATCTTTGACATACCAGTATCGACCACAGCGGCAAGCGGTGAGAAAGACCCTAAATATACAGTAGCAGCAGAATTATGTGACGATACGACTGAGGCTAGCTCTTTTGAGATCATTATCCCATCTGCCCGAAATCCTCATTGCTGGAAAAAAATTTGATGACTTAATCTCTGGTAGCAGCACATTGGAAAGCCTAGAAGATTCGGAGGTCTTGACAGAAATTGAGAGGAGACTAAAAACATTTAGACTCATCCAAAGAACATCGGACCGCAAAGCTGTGGCTTCTGTACTTGGACATGATCACAATTTTACAAACATTCATTAAAGCAGAGAGGACTGGCAACTGGTTACTGCATTTAAAATCGATGTATGGTATGCTCCCATACCTAGCTGCTGCAGGCCACAACAATTACACAAAATCGGTCTATCTCTACTTGCAAAACATGGAACAACTTCAGAATAAACACCTGTCTGTTTACAAACATTTCATGGAGGGAAAGCACGTTGGAAGACGGTCTGATAGGTATTGGGCAGGACTGTCACAGGATTTGCTTATCGAACAAGTTCTGATGAGAAGCATCAAAACTACAGGTGAGCTAACAAGAGGACGTGGAATGTCAGAGCTTCAGCGATTGGTGTGGTTGTTGTCGACCAATGCATGCTCAGTAGTCAACTTGGCAATAGAGCAATTCACCTCGGTTGGCTACATGACCAATGAACAGCACAAAGAAACAACAGCGCCAAGACAGAAGAGGGACATGGCAGACACACAGAAACTCCTTACCTTTCTCTCCCTGAGGTCCCCATTTCAAGAAGATCCTGCACTTCATTGTATCGTGAGTGGCGTAAATGCTGAGAAAACTGTAAATGCAGATCGTGCAAGGGAGATTGGTGAAAGGATACTGAAGGACATGGAGGGAAAATGCGTTTTGCAATACTCGTTCAAGAAAAAGGACCAAGTGGTCTCACTCAGCAACAGAACCTTTGTAAAAATAAAGGAAGATATGATCCATATAGATCCTCAGCTGCTATTTCAGAGATTAGTCACCATTGGTACATGGAATGACAATCTTGTCGAGGTATTTCAGTATGAGCAATGTAGCTACCCGACTGCACTCTTTGAGGATAAGTCTACAATGAGATTGGCTAATAAAGCATCTTTGGCCGATGCAATGTGGAAATTAATGCCATCAGATGGTCCTGTGCCGACAGGGAATATCTTGTATATATTGGATGGCGGAGCATTGCTTCACAGAGTTCCATGGAAGCGTGATTCAACATATGACGATATATGCCAGCAATATCTCAGATATGTGTCTGGTCACTATGGTCAACCAATTATTGTGTTTGACGGATATATGCATGGTCCAAGCACCAAGGACTCAACGCAGCAGCGTAGAGCTGGAAAATGCTTTGGAAAAGCTGTTAAATTTTCAGGACCCATTGTTTTCAGTGGCCGAAAGTGTGATTTTTTATCTAACAAAGAAAACAAACAGAGATTCATTTATCTGCTAAGTGAGAAATTGGAAGGACAAGGATGTCAAATAGTCCATGCCCGGGGAGATGCGGATCTGCTTATTGTTCAAACAAAGCTTGATGCGGCACAGAAAACCTCAAAACCTACTGTTCTAGTGGCAGATGACACAGATATTCTGATTCTGCTTTGTTTTCTTTCCAATGACATCACTCCAAATGTGTACCTTCGGCCTGAACCCCGACAAGAAGTTACAAAAAAGGCATCGAAATGCTGGAATATTGCTCTCCTTAGAAGTATTCTCGGTCCTGACGTATGTCGTAATGCATTATTCATGCACGCTATTCTGGGGTGTGATACCACTTCACATGTGTATGGACTTGGCAAAGGACTTGCTCTGAAGATGATGCGTACAAATCCGAATTTCAAGAAACTAGCTGAGGCATTTTTAAAGCAAAACAATAAAAAAGACGCTATAATAGCAGCTGGGGAGTCCGCTCTATTTGAATTGTATAAAGGAAAGCCAGGTGACAAACTTGATTCCCTTCGACTACAGCAGTTCCAGCAAAAAGTACGATATTGTACTTCGTTTGTGAATCCTCACGTCCTCCCCCCTACATCAGCAGCTGCAAAATATCACAGCATGCGGGTTTACCTGCAAGTTCAGCAGTGGATGGGGAATGCTGAGAAAATGAATGCAGAGGAATGGGGATGGTTCAAGTGGCATGTACGCTCCGATATTGACAGACAGAGGTGCAGCCCCAGCTGAGCTTTTGGAAGTAGTCAGGTGCAACTGCAAAATTGGTTGTAGTACAAAACAGTGTTCGTGCAGAAAAAATGGGCTAGAGTGCTCAGGTGGCTGTGGACATTGTCGAGGCGTATGTTCTAATGTCACATTACTAGAAGACAATGAACAGTTTGATGAATAAACCACCTATTATACTCCTCTATTCAAGATTTTTTTTTCATAACGAATGAAGTGTTTGGTACGTAAAAGTCACTCTTTGGAGATACTCAGTATGGCAAATATTACTTTTGTCGTCAATATTCAATTTATGCGAATAAAGTACTCTTCGCCTCATTCGGTAGTTGTTGTAGTTCCATCTACAGAGTCGTGCAGATATTTAAACAAAAGAGTCCCCGTGTGCCAAAAATTGGGCGTGGCGGCCATATTGGATTTATCCAATTTAAGAACTGTTCCACTCAATATATTTTCTTAGACTTTTAATATGTTCATCTATATATATTTCTGAACTGAATAACATAAAAATAATTTCTGTTGCAATTTGTGGTGGGTCATTCCATATATTGACTGGACTAAAAGGACCCAAAAGCCGGCTTATATTAAAGTACATGGTATATTAAAATAAATGGAGCAAAGACAGTTGTCCGCAAAATCTGTGCCCTTGATTAGTGTTTATTGTAAAAAAAAACAAAAAACAAATTACTCTAGCCGAATAGATTTTTTAATCATATGTAAATTGTGTACAAGAGCTGACAAAGCTGAAAAAGCCGACCGCCTTAATTGATTTTGACACATAAGACACACATCTTCACCATACTTTTTAATAAACAGCTAATTGACTTTGAAGAAAATACTCCACTATACCCTAGATAGCAATTTTCGTGACTATTTTCTATGAACTTAACCGTGATAGTATCAATGATTTGGCGCCTGAAAGTTAACATTGAAGATTTACTTCATTTGTTATTGTTAATATTTTAGATGAAGAGTAGTGAGGCACCCACGTCAATCACTTTGAATGGCCCCGCCCGTCAGTCCCAAGTGGGCGGAGCTATAGGAAATCTGAATTTCCGTGCTGTGTGGAGCGGGGAATACAAGGCTGACGGGAATTGGGTAATACATGCTGCACATGACTATAAACGTTCAAATGATATTAATTATTTGTTTTAATTTAGTAATTAAGTTTAAATTAGTTATATTAAATGAATAGGTTGAACAGTTGGATATCAGACTGTAGATACAAAACTTCACATTTGTGATGAAGCTCTTATTGTTTTCTATGTTACAATTTTAGTTGTAGTGAACAAAAAAATATCAAAAATATCAAAATAATATATGTCCTCATAACAAACAACCAGGTTGAGCGGTGAGCAACCGCTTTATCTTTTCTCCCGGATACATGGTGGTTATAATGGCCCTTACAAAAATACTTTACAGGATTTCAGCGAGGTTGCCGATGCTCTGTTTTACTTATGGTCCGGGGAACTTTACGTCGACGTTAGAACACCGAGTACGACCACGGACAGAGGAGTCAATGGACAGGTACTCTATTATACTTCTACCATAATTCAGATAATGTGGCAATTGATTAATGTGTGTTTTATTTTTCCATATCTTTTTTAGTAAACAGTTACGCGCCTTTTTAAATAAATATGCATTCTTTGTGTAATATATTCTATATAAATATATTTTAAAAAATTGGATTATACTGCTATTTAAAACTATTTTACATAGATAGTCTTTGCCAAAGGTGAGATATATCGCGTTTAAAACATAAAATATATTCAATGTTTAAGATCTTCTCAGCAAAAACTGTTACTCTCTTCATATATTTCTCATCTAATTGGATCTATGCTAAGGGTTCTAACTATGTATATATAATTGTGAATAAAATATATTTTAATATAGCTTTAAATCTAAATTAAGCCAATGTAGTTTGACGATCATTAGATGTTAAAATAAGAGATGATAAGTTTTAACTGCCTCCAGAAGCCTCTTTAATTATGTCCGAGGATGAACATATAAATGCCAGACACCATTCGCTAGGACTTTATTTGTACATTTGTCATTACTTCGTTTGGAGTAATCCATTGATAACACACTTTTCCTTTCAGCTTCCTAAAACTATGGGTCAACCCATCATGCAAAAACTGTGCCAACAGGCCGAGAATATGTGTAAGTCATTTATTTGAGATCCGGTAGGTGGCGCCCTATCTTACTGCCTGATCATACTAACCATGGTAATTTGATGCACAATAATACTTTTTGCTGACTATCATTTTGGTGTTTATCTAGTTTGGTTTTATATTGTCCGTTTAAGTGAATATTAAATCAAATTATATGTATATGGTTTTCTTTTATTTAACAGCTTATAATGATCGACCTCAGATGGTATAATTCTAATTAATGTGTTCTTCTCGGAAATGTAACGTATACGAAATTACCACCAATGTTGATATCTAGATTGTATAATGAAATTATATTAGGTAATGTTGCCCTGATTTCCGTCGATGAAGAGGACGTGGACCGCGGATGGGAAACGGTAGACACAAACGGCGCCGTCAGCGTCGTGGTGTATGAGAAAGATGGCGCCACCGACCTCGGATATGCGTATGTTATTCTCTTTCGGCGCAGGGAAATAACACACACACACATATTATTACAGGGTGACATAAAAGCGGACCGAATTGTCTCGCTAGTGAAGCATGCTTTTCGGTTGGAACGCCGGACATGTGCGCCACCGACATGGATTCGAAGCCCGGATCGGCCTAAAAAATATTCCCCTGAGCAATTTCTCTTCGTAACTATAGATATAATAGTATATATTGTCACCTGTGCCATAAGACCACTCGTTGAACTGACAACTTGTGGTGGTCTTATTTCATTTTATTAGACAGTTCAATAATAATAATAATGCTTTCCGTTAACGCAAGGTTGGTCTTAGAAGACAGGTAACCTTATAAGACGGGTGGTCTTTAAGACAGCTACCAATGTATATATATATATATATATATATATATATATATATATATATATATATATATATATATATATATAATTATATATATATATATAATTATATATATATATACATGTATATTTTTATTATTGTTATTATTATATTTACAATATCACGAGGTCTGCTTGTTTCCATGCGAAATTTCAAACTTTATTGAAAACAATTTAATACGATACGATAAATGGTCCGATGACGAACGTAAATATTTGTTTAATATACATGAGATGAGCATATACGAATTAAGATGGGCCAAAAGCCGTGATTTCTTGTAGTATTATTCCTGTCCGACCGTATTAAAACTCCATTACATATTCACTAAACCTGATAATTTCAAAAGGGAGAATGACAGTTGAAAAAAAATTCAAAATGATTGCTTCCAGAGTTGTAATGGTGTATGTTTAAAATGACTGAATTTGTTATTTCAACTGCAACCAGCGATACCTTTTGCAAGTTAGTTTAAAATACAATGTTAAATAAGATAAGATATAGTTTATTGCTATATATATATATGTAATGAAATCATCGCACGTAATACATTTTCTAGGATTTCTCTGCGAGATATTGAGGACGGAGAGACAGTGTCTCGCGTGGAGATTTCTGGTGGTAACTCTACTGTCCGAGTGGAGGGGTCGACGTTTACTCCCAGTCAGATCGAAGACAAAGTTCTGATCACCAAGGTAACGTACATCATGCCACCAAACCTTAAGTACATAAATATACATTTTAAGATTCTGGAGACGTTGGCCCTGGTCCAAAAAATTAAGCCACACTCACACTACCACATATAATACTATGGATTCAAGGGGGGGGGGGGGGGTTACAGGAAAGAAAAATAAAAAAAAGTTCATGAAATGATGCATGTAATCATCACAAAATTTCAGGCGCGGATCAAGGGTTTTTGCAGGGGGTGGAGAGGGGGGGTGTCATTGTGTGATTATTCCGAGCATATTACAATTTACGCGCCTGAATTCAGTCTTTTTTTCATGCCTTTACGAATTTTGTTACGTCACATCGTGGTTAGAGCACAAACTATAGTGGCGTTACAAGGGCGGTGAATCTGGTAATGCATTTGGGGAAAAAAGGTAGACCCATGAAACAAGGGCGGCGAATCCAGCGAATTGTTAAAAAATAGTCTATATGAATGCTGTCGCCTTTTATCTCCATTGAAATACCGTTTTCATTTCATCACATTTTTTTACAGGGCGTGATCAGCAGGGTACCTTCAGATGTAGTGTCAGCTCTTGCCGCTGGGAGCGCCAAGCTCAAGGTCTGGACCAGTCGTTTCAGTGAGGGAACCTTGAGTGCGACCCTTCCCAAGATTACTCTCAAACCTAAGGAGTAATTAACGTACTGCCATTGAAATAATAAAAAAAATGTGATTATCACGTTATTGTTTACATTTTTCTGGGTGCTTTCTTTATCTAAAACTTACCTGTAAACACCCGAAACTGGTTATCTTATAGTAGTATTTTATATAAGGAAATGTAACAATATGAGGCATACAAGAGAGAGAGAGAGAGAGATTTTGCACTCCTTCAGCTGAGTATACTTAAGGACAAAATAAATCAAACTATTTTTTTCCTCTTTTGGGGTTATATAATGGAAAGTTCAACATTTTTTAAATCAAATAATTAATTAAGGCTCTTTAGGCCAAAGTTGTTTATATAAAACAAATATTCGGGACGGGAAATCCCATATATAAGGAGTCCGGCTATGCTGATCTGCGGCTCCAGTGTAATGTTCTTGTCTGTATGGTGCTGCCACCTGTACCATACATGTTCTATCACTATGACACTGGGCAGGTTGGGGGGGGGGGGGGGGGGGTTCCTTAAAGCGCAGATACTTTTGAATGTCCATAATTATGAAAAAAATCTTGACAGATGTAGCACTCAAGGATTCTGGGGAATAAATCAGAAATACAGTAAATCGGTAGGTATAACCCGGAATGAAATTTATTATATATATATATATATATATATATATATATATATATATATATATATATCTTTAATTCTCAGACTACGAGTTTATCGACTATGCGCAACTGTAACCCGCTTGTATTTAAAGGGTCACGTACTTATTTTGTATTGGCATCGAACGAATCTTAAATATATAAATACATAAAAAATGTCAAGATAAAAAAAACATGTGTCACTATATATCAGCGTTATTTACAATTTATCCGTATATACAAATTATGTGTTTAATCGTTTGTTATTTAATCACCAACACGACAGCTGGTACAGTCGGGGAAACGATTCTCTGCGCTGTCGGATTTACAACATTGCAACAATTTGTTATTGTTAATTTCAAGAGTAAGCAAGGATAGAGCTACCAAACCTATCAGGGGCTAATCTAGAACTAGAAAATTCGTCTACTGTATCCTTGGCAGATCTTAATAACTTGTTAGATTAAACATAATGGGATTTGTAAATATGTAATACAAGGCCACTTGTCTGAACTAGGCCTCTGTAAACGTCGGCTCACCCGGTGCAAGCGTAATGTTAAATGTGCTCCAGTTCGCGTTTTTTTTTTTTTTTGTTTTTTTTTTGTCTTTGTAAAATTAAGGTTGACTCACCAGAATTTTGGGTTTTGAAGGAAATTTTATAAAGATCTATCTGGATGTCACATTACAGTGTCCTCTAATTTGATAAATTTTAATTGCTATTTGCACCATGTCGACGGATGGACGGAAGGGTGACAGGTTGCTTTATTATAAAAATTTATTTTACCTTGGATTATACATATGGTTATTATACCAAACTAGGCACTTTCCATGACTCAGGCGGTGGCGTTCGGTAATGCCTAGAGGTGGAGGAAACCGGAGAAAACACAGGCCTTGAACGGGTCCCTACAACCCGCTCTTATAGTAACATCGGGCATCTGCGGGAACACTATATGCGCATGTACCGTTGCATATGTATGATTGTGATATGTGGGGTTTGGTTTAGAATTTCTGGTATATCGTTTGGATATACTTGATTATGTATTTAAAGATACCAGCATAAAACTTCTCACACACACACACAAACACACAAGTAACAGTTTCAGACCTATACAAGAACTAAGAATATCTGTTAACATCCGGGTATATTTTAACGTGCAGTTGACCGCTATTTGTGCAGTTATAATGGAAAAATGTAGATGTAATCCTGAATTTGCACAGTTCTAAAATTAGTTTTGTTCTTGTCTCGGACTGAAAACCATTCTTATGCCCACACGAACATAGGCCTGATTAATTTTTTTTCAGTCACCTATAATAAAATAATATAAGTATCATTTGGAGCTAGTTTGAGTTTGCAAACATTCTGTTATATACCTGAAATACTTATATACAATCTGTCATATTTTCAGGGGCGTAGGCAGGATTGAGGGAGGGGAGTGGGCCATGATCAGTTGCGGAGCCAGAAATTCGAAAACCGGGGGGGGGGGGGGGGGCGCTAATATGCATGTATGGGTACTATGAAAACAGTTATATATACGTGTATATCCACGTATATAAATATATATATATATATATATATATATATATATATTATTGTTATTATTATTATTATTAATAATATTATCATTTTCAAACAAGTCAATGGCGCAAAGGCGCATTTACATTTGTAACTTGCAAAATATTATCTTTTAAATGTAATGCTCGGAGTGAAATAACTGATATGTTGAAGTCTTATGGTAAACTCTACCGGGTTTCGTGGTCTCGACAGCAAACAGGACTCCTAAGAGCACAGACCGCGAGTTCGAGTACCGGTGTCACTAAACCCGTGTGATTGTTAAGGTTCGACCCTAACCAGGGCCTGTTGTTCTGCAGCTGATCATAAATATCCTTATACTAAACTAATAAATTTGAAAGTAATAAACTGCAGATAACTTTAATAATATCTATTTAATAATTAATAAAAAAATCACGAAAATTGGGAAATTAGATAAAATGAGATATATTGCAGCTCAACAGGGGGCCGGTGCCGAAGGTGCCCCCTCTGGATCTGCCGCTGATAGCAAAGGCAATTATATATATATATATATATATATATATATATATATATATATATATATATATATATATATATATTAGATTAGGTGAAACTTCGAAAGAACGACGAGTACTGGATGCGGGGGGGGGGGGGGACGGGGGGGGGGGGGGCCATGGCCCCCTGCGGCCCCCCTCTGGCTACGCCCCTGATATTTTCACCCGAAATTCAGTGATATTAGCTATAATAGAGTCATATCTTATTTCATGCTTACCTAGGAACGTTAATTAAAAGCTTGTGGAGTTCTAACATTTTTATAAAATACTCCAAGCCGGGTAAACATGCATGATTTAATTACTGTACGTTATCAGCCTCGGAGAAACCCGGCGATGTACGGAAGAAACAAAAGCGCCAAATTCAAAGAAAAACTACTTACAACACCAACCGAGGAAAAGAGGTCTACCCATTCATTATTTTTGTGTATAACATTAATACAGAGAATGCTAGGCAAAATTTCTGTAGTGAAAATTTAATGATACATATTGAAGTTGAATCTAAGCAAGAACAGAAAATTATGATATTTTCCCATATATCTGACCAAGAACGGACACGGACACACAGATTATTTACACGTATATATGGGTATTTCTACAAAAAATGTCGCATTTCATGTCCCGAAACTATATATATTTGTTACTGAGAAATTAGCAAATACTAAAAATGACATGAATAACCATTCAGATTGTTGCTAAAGATATAAACATTATTATGAGATAAAAAAAATTAAATCGGGCAGAAATACATGCAGAAAAAAAAGCTGCAAATGTTACAATACCCTTAAATTTCCGTTGTCCCTTTCTCTCGGATCTTAAATTCAAAACAGCGTTTTTCTGTATAACCACTGTTCCATTTATATAGATTTTGTTTTCCACGTTGTCACAGCGGTGAAAGTTCATTAAGATGATATTTTTGCTTGATTTTTCCTGACCGTTTTGTTTTTAATACAAAAATTTGGATATAAAAAGTATGTCTCCCAAAATATACTCGGCACTGTTACCTGACTCGGACCTTTTGACCTTGCAGCGCGTGAACAGAAACCACTTTGCTGATGCAGGGAGCAGCGTTTATTAGAGTTCAGGAAATTTTGTACACATAATCCACAATTAAATTTAGTAACTGTCATATCAGTGTTCTCTGTTAATCATTAAAGGGTTAAAAAAATCACCGTATGTTTATTTGGACTCGACACCGTTACACCTGCGAAAAATTAACCGTCACATATAACACTTCGAAAATGGCTTCCTCTTGTTGTTCACGTAGTGATAACTCGTGCTGCCCTCATAGGAACGGTATGGAAGTAATTTTTGTCCTGCATTTGACGTATAGATGAAAAAAGCTCAGCAACGTTACCACTCGAAACCGTTGCCCGAATGAAAAATAACGGTGTCGAGAGCAAGGTAACGGTGTCGAGAACTTGGTATTAAATCCAAATCTTAACGATATTTTTCTACAAATTAAGTTTTGTTATATCAAAATCAAGATAAAAAAAAAATACCAAAAAAAACCTTGAAATGCGACGTTTTCTGTAGAAATACCCATAAACGAATGGCCAAGTGGTGGGCGACGTGTTGTATCAGTATCACTGATATGTGTAACTTGTGACACGCCCGACACCTAGTGCCTTTTGGAGAGACTAGATCTGTAAATACTTGTACTTTGAACCCAGGTGGCGCCGTAGCCCAAAGTCAGTCATTTCGTCACTTCATTATCGCCCAGTCTGTCATAACAACTTGGATGATCTTGCAACACTGAGAGAAACCGGCAGTAGACCTACCAGATGTTGAGTAAAGGCAGTGGTTTGGTTTGTCGTTACCTACTCGAAGTATAGCCAAGGTTCGTAGGCAGTGATATGACGCAGTGTTTAAAGTAACAAGAATCGTAATTAATTAAGACCTCTATATTATAATACTGTACCAGGCAGGACTAGTAGGAGTAGAATCCGGCCTACATGGACGAGGTCATGGGTGTATACGGACGGACGCAGTGACGTTTAGGATTCATGTAATATAGAAGTAAAAGGCATTTCTATGTCATATCATCAGGCATGTCATGGCTTATGCTGATTTCTACTAATATGAGACAGTCCAGTCAGTTAAGACCCATCTTGGAAATATAGGGCGGATTCTCGGGCCCTGTACGATTAGGATAAGCAGGATTAAACTTGTTTGGCAATGTGATTGCTAGTGTATAAGGCTCAGCCTAATAATCCACACAAAAAAGTTCAGGGCAACAAGTCTGTCAAGCCAGTGAGTAACTGTGATGAACATTTATTTTCAGGCCAACCAGCAAATACCACAGGCATGACGTCACACAAGAGTGCCGTTGTCATCATCCCGAGCAGAGCATGCTGGGACCAGATACAGAGGATCAGAAGGTGGGCTTACACACAAACACATGAGGCAGTGTGTCCAACATAGCCACACTAGGCAGACTGTCCAACACACAGTCACATGAGGCAGTGTGTCCAACACAGCCACACTAGGCAGACTGTCCAACACACAGTCACATGAGGCAGTGTGTCAAACACAGCCACACCAGGCAGTCTGTCCAACACACAGACACACCAGGCAGTCTGTCCAACACACATCCACACCAGGCAGTCTGTCCAACACAGACACACCATGCAGTCTGTCCAACACACAGCCACAACAGGCAATCTGTCCAACACACAGCCACACCAGGCGGTCTGTCCAACATAGCCACACCAGGCAGTCTGTCCAACACTCAGCTACACCTGGCAGTCTGTCCAACACACACCCATACCAGGCTGTCTGTCCAACACACAGCCACACATGGCAGTCTGTCCAACACACAGCCACACATGGCAGTCTGTCCAACACACAGCCACACCAGGCAGTCTGTCAAACACTGCCACACCAGGCAGTCTGTCCAACACACAGCAACACCAGGCAGTCTGTTCAACACACAGCCACACCAGGCAGTCTGTCCAACACACAGCCACACTAGGCAATCTGTCAAACACTGCCACACCAGTCCAACACACAGACACTCAAGACATCGCACAAGAGTGCCGTTGTCATCATCCCAAGCAGAGCATGCTTGGACCAGATACAGAGGATCAGAAGGTGGGCTTACACACAGACACATGAGGCAGTCTGTCCAACACACAGCCACACCAGGCAGTCTATCAAACACTGCCACACCAGGCAGTCTGTCCAACACGCATCCACACCAGGTAGTCTGTCCATCAAACAGTGGCAAACACCGGGCAGTCTGTCCAACACAGATACACCAGGCAGTTTGTCAAACACAGCAGCACTAGGCAGTCTGTCCAATACACAGCCACACCAGGCAGTCTGTCCAACACACAGCTACACCAGGCAGTCTGTCAAACACACACCCACACCAGACAGTCTGTCCAACACACAGCTACACAAGGCAGTCTGTCAAACACAGCCACACCAGGCAGTCTATCCGACACAGGCACACCAAGCAGTCTGTCCAACACACAGCCACACCAAGCAGTCTGTCTAACACACAGTCACAACAGGCAGTCTGTCCAACACTGGCACACCAGGCAGTCTGTCCAACACAGCTATACCAGGCAGTCTGTACAACATATGACCACACCAGGTGGTCTCTCCAACACACAGCCACACCAAGCAGTCTGTCCAAAGCGGCCACACCAGGCAGTCTGTCCAACACACAGCCACACCAGGCAGTTTGTCCAACCTAGCCACTAGGGCTGTCTGTCCAACACAACTACACCAGGCAGTCTGTCCAACACACAGCTACACCAGCAGTCTGTCCAACATGCAGCCACACCAGTCATAATTATGTCCCCCCCCCCCTCCAGTTTTCTGTGCCATCTGAGTTAGTCATCGTCTGTAGGATATCTTGTGTACACAATAACTTTTGAAGGGTTGCATATTTTCTTCTGAAATTTAAAAACACTGGTTGTTCCTAGGAAAATCTTTCAGGAGTTCAAAAACTGTTGACCTTGACCTTCATCTCCAAGGTCAAATCTGCCAAAATGTAAATTTTTGTAGGATATCTTGTGAACATAATAGCTTTTGGCTGCATATTTTCCTCCAAAATTCAAAACACTGATTGTTCCAACCAAAATCATTGACGAGTTCGAAAACCTGGTGACCTTGAATTTCATCTTCAAGGTCAAATCTGCCAAAATGTAAAATTTTTTGGGTTATCTTGTAAACACGATAACTTTTGAAGGGCTGCATATTTTCTTCCGAAATTTGACACACTAATGGTTCCTACTGAAGTCTCAGTGAATTTCGAAACCCAGTGACCTTGACCTTCATCTTTAAGGGCAAATCTACAAAAATGGAAAATTATTGTGAAGCCAATAACTTTTGAAGTGTTTCATATTTTGTCCTCAAATTTGGTACACCGATTGTTCTTATGGGAGTTTGAAAGCTAGTGACCTTGACCAATATCTTCAAGGTCAAATCAGCCAAAAAATAGTTATTGTCTTGTGAACGTGATAACTTTTGAAGGGTTGGATATTCATCTCCCAGATTTGAAACACTGACTGTTCCTACCAAAATCTTGGATCAGTTTGAAACCTTGTGACCTTGATAGGGTCAGATCTCTCACCTTACCATTTCTCTATGAAATGTAGTTCAATTAGTTGGCATGTAGGTCACCACTTGACTGAGCAATAACACTACACATGGTGGATTCCAGACACAGATTAAAATCTTGTTTGTGTACACTACCATTCAATTTACTCTGGGTCGCCGACTGAGCCAGTCACGTTTACATGAGTGACAACTTGCTGTCTTGGTTCAGCGCTCTGCCTTGCCTCAACATTCCTGACACGGTACTGTGAGTACAATTAACCCTCCCTCAGTATGTCGAGATGCCCAGAGACCCAAGTTAATAAGATATGTCTCCATTGTTTGGGGCCCCTGCCAGAATGGGACCAACATGACAGCTGCCCGGTCTGCCTCTGGTCGACTGGCGACTGTGGTGGTCCAAGTAATCCATGCCCACTTTGTTTGTCTGGGAAAGGAAAGATGGGAAGAAGTACAATGGGTATTTTAAATCTTAAGATGCCAAAGAATTTCCCCTTCCCAATGAGAAAGATCTGACTTCAAGATCTCATCGGCGGGGGGGGGGGGGGGGGAAGTTACTTATAGATCTTGTAGGTCGTCTGAGGGGGAATGATCTTTAGGAAAGAAAGACACAAAGAAAGCAAGAGAGCCTTTTGCCAGTCAGGTTTCTCTAAAATTAGTATCCTGATCCCAGGTGGCTTCTTCCCCTCTGGAGTTAGAAAGAATTATGTATGATCCAGCATAGTGAGGTACAGCGGCTGTACAGCGACCCCATACCGATCCTAGCCCCGTCTAGGTTTCACCCCAGGTGATAGAGAGTAGTTTACAACCCCCAATAGAAGACTTAGTTTCCAGGGAAGCCCTAAAGTCTATGATGGCCTCCATGTGTGGCGAGTTCGTGGCTGAACAGCGCCTGATCATGGTCAGGCTGCTATTACGGCTTCATCACATGTCTCTGTTACATAAACCTCCACTGAGACAGTTACTTTCACTGGAATCGGAAGCAGAGAGCCATGTCGCCCCCACACCGGAGCTGACGGCTACCCTTCTACCAGGGTCTGAGTCCACCCAGAGGGATTCCAAGTGGGAGGAGACCATGGCTCCAGAGTCCTTGAAGCAGAGCAATGCCTGGCCTCAGGTCACAAGTTCTGGAAGTCACCCCTGTTGAGCATGGGGAAGGGGAACTTCCTGAAGGCATCTTCGGATCCCCAGAGGACCCCCAAGATTTGGAGGAACCACTAGACTACTGGGCACAAACCCGCAAAGAGAAAGTGATGTGGTCCCAGACAAAAGCCGACCACTCGGACCAGATGCCACTTTTATGGTGGAGGACCCGAAATATGGCTCGCTTATGCTTACCTTCAAGCAACTTGCAGGGACGGTACAGAGCAGACACACACAAGGGGCTTCGTACTGGTTCCCTAGGTCAGGTCCACATGATGGAATTCGGTCCCGCAATGACAGAGCATCTCAAATTCCACAGGAATCAGTCTCCTGGCGACTGATTCTGATGGATCTTTTGATCGACTGGCCCTGGCTTCTCTCGCCATGGCCAGATGTACTGCGCCAGGGCTGGTTTCAGCACTCCCTGCTAGTCGCCCATCTGAGTGCATGTCTGTTGTCGTCGACCACCTCTGTAGTGTGGGCTTTTCATCAGAGGCAGCTCTTGTCATCGCTGCTCCATGTAGAGGGTCTTCAAACCGAGTCTATGATGCCCTTTAGATGCTCTACGTGGAGTGGGCCAAGCATTTACAAATAGACATTGTTCTCCCCTTGGCTCAGGAGTTCTTGGAGTTTTTCATGTATTGTTCTGCGAGAAATGGTTATCTCCATCCTCCCTCTGAGGTTATAAGGTGGCTCTTCTGTCCGTTTTGCGGCCACATGGTACTCACTTGCCCCTTCAACAGTCTCTGTTTTCTGACTATTTTAAAGTCCTTAGGGCTTCAAGCATGTCAGCGCTCGATCTGGACCCCATCTGGGCACCTGGGGGTGGTTTTTAGCCACCTGAGTTAGTCACCGTCAGGGTTGGCAGTTTTATCTGCTGCCAGTTTAATCCACTGGATTTATCCGGATTAATCCGGATCAGATAAAACAGGTTTTATCTGAAGTTAAGGTGTATACTGTCTGTGAAGTACTGACATTTCATATTAAATTTACCTTTCCACTGTAAAATAATAAAGTTCTAATAAGAAATATTTTTCTAGTTGACTGAATGATTGTGTTACTATATACTGTGGTTGCCTTTATATTGGCAGGGCTGAATTTTCGCGGTTTTTATATTCTTAAAAGTTTCATGGGGTTCCTTTTTTCGTGCTCTAGCTATCATTGGTCTAGTAGTATATTTTATTATGAAAAATAATTTCATTAACCGGTGATTTCACTATAATTTAGGTCTACTTTTTCTCTGTCCGGATATCGCATGTTCTAACCTTCACAGACGGCTGAGCCGACGCCTGCGGGAAGCATTGACCCCCCTAGCTGTAATTAGTTCAGAACAGAGGCTCATTAAAACAACTCAAATGTTATGAAGGTGTGTCGAGACACCAACCTGTAACTACAAAACTGTATATTAACTTTGTTTAGGGAAACTGTCTTGATAAGGGTATCTTACTCCTGTTAATTAAAAGTCGAGTCATAATCACCTGCTCAACCAAAAAGGGACGCCTGTAGGCAGCCCCCTTGTTTCAGTGTCAAAGGCAGGGATGTGCCCAGAATAATTTGAGTGCCGTTAATGTTGCTAATTAATTCCATTTAGGTGGAAGAAGGAACCGTATTCAGTTTCTCACGGTTAAAATCTCAAGCAAAACATAATATCCCACTGTTTTACGGCATGTTGGTGCCAAAATGAACTGTGAACCTTTCAAATATATTCATAATCACTATAACCAATCATACATTGTTTGGCGCGTCATGATTTCACAGAATTAGTCCTTAATACAGTTACAAGGTGGCGCAACCCTAGCCGCTACGTTCACTACTTTAGTGGCAAATTTTATTCATTTACATGACTAAATACAGCACAATGTGGAAGAGGACCTTCTATTCAATATTCATTTTAAGTGGCACTGGATGTCATCTGGCTTGGCACACATACACGTAATTTTTAAATATCAGTGCACAGCGGACATTGACAATTTCCAGTAATGTACCGGGGGACAGGAAAAACTGCCGGGCGGGTCCGCCGGCGTTAGCACGCACCTGCAAAAGGTCCCGGTTTTTGCATCTAAGTCAACCGGTATCATTTTAAATGGGTCCTGTCATTCTCCCTGAATCACATAACGTTTATGCACCCGGCTCGATGGACATCACTACGTAGCTGAAGATAAATCTCAACTGTCGCAAACTATCGGCAGCTTCTGAAATTAATGATCATTGTCTGGTATATATGCATTCAAAACTGCGCGGTTTCAATTTCGCGGTCAGAGGGCGACCGCGAATAACGCGAATTTGAAACCACCGCAAATAAGAAGACAACCACAGTAGTTAATTGGTTGTACATAAAACAAGCATTTCTTGTCACAGATCTCTACTGAAATTGATGCCATGATCATAATAATAAGTCTGAGACTTTAAATTATTTCTCTTCTTTAGAGTGACTTTTTAAAACATCACATATTCTTCGCATTACACTATAAAAAAGCTAAACAAATGCAGTTAATACATGTTTAACTCCACAATCATTGGTACCATATAATGTACTGACATATACTCACAGATTAACATGATCATCTTTCTTACATCTGAGAGAGATGTACATAATCAGGTCATCTATTACATAAATGACTTAAAATATACAGTGAAATAATAATTTTATGAGGGTTCCCCCTGACATGCCAACAATAAAATGCTTACAAACTATCTTGCCCAGTTTGTTAGAACTCTGAATGTGGGTAAGTCACAACAGCCTGGGGGAAGAAACCTAAAAGGATCACACTCACTCAGGCATCCTTCTCCACTGGACTCTAGTTTCCCTATAAGTTGTTGACGATGGGCTGAAAATGTCACCCTGTAGCCTGCTAGGAAGATTCTATAAAGATGATACATCCTACTGAGAAACTGACATCCAGCCGGAAAAGTAGCATAGCATAAGCTACAGTGGCTGCACTAACAACAGTGAAACCTTGAGGAACTTGCCATTGGATATCACTCTTATATTGTTTATATATTAATAAACCTTCTGAACTTATTTATCCTGATTAACATAAATGTTAATTTAATTAAAGTTTACATGATGATTTTTAGCTCAGCTGACTGTAAGTCAACTGAGGTATAGGAATGGCGCTTTGTCCGTCGGCCGTCCGGCCGTCCGTTAGCAGGGCACAAATCGTAACTGCTGGTCCTAGAAACTTCTAAGTGAATATCCAAGGAGTTCAATAAAAAATCTCCTTGGAAACCTGAAATTAGGTCACTGTGACCTATATCCGCAGTGCTATGGGGCTAGAAAGTACTCCCCAGAATAATAAAAAAATAATACAAAACCTCCAATATCTTGATAATTAATGTATGGATTGTCATGAAACTTGCATTGAATATTGACCATGACTAGTTTTGTCAGTTCCGATAAAGTGGTGGCGCCACCTGTATTTTTTGTTATTTTAACAAATATTTTTCTATTTTTTATATATAATGAAAAATAAAATAACATATATAAAATGACAACAATCATGTTAGTTTCTCAGCTGTAATTACATCTAGTGTCCAAAATCCTCTAGTGTGTATTGATCACAAGTGGATGCCATATAGTAATCACCCTGTTTGTCTGTCTGTTTGTCTGTCTAGCTGTCCATCCGTCCATCCACACAAATGTGTTTCCAGATGATCACTCCAGGTTGTATTGACACATGGATTTCAAACTAGATTTATGTATGGCCCACCACTAAAGCAAGAACCTATATGATTTTGGGGTCAGGAGGTCAAAGGTCAAGGTCACAGTACTCACTCATTTAAAAAGACTATGGCTGCATTTAAGCCAAATCTTTTCATCCCAGACTTTCCATTTTGTGCATTAAGCTGACTTGCTGGTATTGGGAGAGCATAAATGAATATGGGGTCACATGGTCAAAGGTCAAGGTCACAGGGGCCATCTGTTCACAAATTAGTTCCCAGAAGATAACTCCAGTTTAGATTGACCTTTTGGTTTCAAACTTAACTTATATATGACTCACCACTGTAAAAACCGTGTCATTTTTGGGGTCCAACGGTCAAAGGTCAAGGTCACAGGACTCATTTCTTTAAAAAGAATGCATATGCATTTGAAGCCAAACTTTTCATCACAAACCTTCCATCTTCAAGATATTGCTAACCTGCCAATAGGGGAAGATTCTGTTCAATTTTTGGGTTATGAGGTCAAAGGTCAAGGTCACAGTACCCACTTATTTAGAAAGATTGTGGATGCATTTTTAGCCACAATTTTCATCCCAAACCTTCCATCTTGCAAATATAGCTGAGCTGCCAATAGGGGAAAAACCTGATAGATTTGGGGTCACGAGGTCAAAGGTCATGGTCACAGGGGCCCATCTGTCCACATATTTGTTTCTGGATGATAACTCCAGTTTGGATTGACATATTGGTTTCAATTTTGACTTATATATGACCCACCAATAATGTAAGAACCCTTTTGATTTTAGGGTCATAAGACCAAAGGTCAAGGTCACAGGACCCACTTCTTTAAAAAGATTTATGATGTATTTTAGCCAAACGTTTTGTCCCAAACCTTCTATCTTCCAGATGTTGATCACCTGCCAATAGTGAAAGTAACTTATGGATTTTAGGGTCACAAGGTCAAGGTCATGGGGGCCATCTATCCACATATTAGTTTCCAGATGATAACACCAGTTTGGTGTTAAATATTGGTTTCAAACTTGACTTATATATGGCCCACCACTAAAGTAAGAACTGTTGATTCTGGGGTCATGAGATCAAAGGTCAAGGTCACAGGACCCACTACTTTAGAAAGATTGTGGATGCGTTTTAAGCCAAACTTTTCATCTCAATCCTTCCATCATCGACATGTGGTGCACCTGCCAGTGGGGGAATCCTTTTGATTTTGGGGTCACTCGGTCAAAGGTTAAGGTCACAGGGCCCATCCATTCATAAATTAGTTTATGGATGATAACACCAGTTTTGGTAGACGGGTTTGCTTCAAACTGATCACAGGACCAATATTTGGGAAAACCTCATAAACATATATCCTTATAGACAAATGCAGCTGAGTGTTGAGACCCATGGGTCCCCAGTTAGTTTGATCCAGTTTAATCCTGTATAATCAGGATTAAGCTGGATGAAACCGGATAAAACCAAGTTTTTCCATTGTCCTGGATTAAACAAGTTTTATCCAGATAAAACCCAACCCTGGTCACCGTGCCAGCCGCTCAAGAGCTTGTCTCTGCCACATCTGTCCCATAAGATGGCTTTCCTTTTGGGCCATGGCCACAATGGGCTTTTGCAGGGAATAACATGCCCTTCTTGCCGATCCTGCATATACCCTGGTGGCTCCAGACAGGTTGTCCACGTCTCTCCGGTTGGCCCAGGATTTCCTCTGAAAAAATCAGAGGGCCTCAGACACTACAGCACCCAGGAGTGTCCCTGCTCTGCTGCATGGATGGCACAACTATGGGGGGAATTAATTGCCCTGTTAGGGCCCTAGTGGTACTATCTCTGGGCTACAGCTCCGTTATGTAGGGATTGTCGTAGAATTTTTATTTATTTAGACAACCCGTTTTCGGGAGTCTGGTCCCCCACATGAGATCAGCCACGTATCCATTTCCCGTTGGATTCGTGACACGATTGTGGAGGAGCTTGAGAAGGCCTCTCCTGAGTCTCTCTCCTCCCTGCAGGTCTGTGTGCGTAATATGTGTGGTTGCAGCTTCTCTATTGGTCACGGCCGGTGTCTCTGTTACTGACCTTCTTAAACAGGGTATCTGGAAAAATTCTGATATATTTGCCAGTTTCTGTCTCCGCCATTTAGGGCTGCAATTTTTGTCTCTCCAGGCATCTGGTGGAGTTGTTGCAGCCGGCATCATCGTCGGTGCTCCTTCTAGCATTTGTTTAGCCCAACCCTTCTGGTTATCTGTTTTTTTTTTGCTCACTCAAGGGGTGACCTTCTGTAAGCTGAATGAAGTGGAACTTACCATTTCTCCTTGAAATGTAGTTCAGTTATTGGGCATGTAGGTCACCCCTTGACTATCAGGCTTCCCCCCCTTGGTGATCCTCCTTTCTCTGTGTTTGGCACTTCTGGAGTAAATTGAATGGTAGTGTACAGAAATGCAGTTGCTAGGCAGGGCAAGGCATCATGGGTAATGGGCCTAGTGGGGGGCTGTCTCACAAGATTTTAATCAGTGTCGGAAAACAACGAGGTGTAGTGTTAGACCTTATTCAATGGGTGACATTACTGTTAGCTAACATAGTGGAACGTGTCTTCATTGTTATAACCTATATGCAAAGGGGGGGGGGGGGGGGGGGGGGGGAATCTGTTTTTGCAAACTGTGCAAAAACAAGCCATTCTAGTAATATTCCTTGTTTCATGGTTGCTTTGATAATAATATTCCTTGTTTCATGGTTGCTTTGATAATAATATTCCTTGTTTCATGGTTGCTTTGATAATAATATTCCTTGTTTCATGGTTGCTTTGATAATAATATTCCTTGTTTCATGGTTGCTTTGATAATAATATTCCTTGTATCATGGTTAATGTTTCAGGAAACATGACAAGGCTTACATGCGCTGGATGCCACATATCAACTTGCTGTATCCGTTCATACCCGACAGTGATGACAACTTTCAAGAAGCTGTAGATGTAATGACCAAAGCCCTGGCTGATGTTCAGCCATTCACAATCAGGTTTACTGACGAAAGTTTTGGTAAATTTGTCCATGGTCGAAACTCGACGGTGTGGCTGCGGCCTTTATGTGAAAAGCTTACGGCTACACCAGAAGATCCTAAGGACTCAAAGGTGATCATTTATGCAATACTGGTCCCTTAATAGTGCAACCAGTCTTGATTTAATAATAAAAAAACTTTTTTTTTGTAAAAAAAAAAATATTACATCGTGCATGTGTTAACTGTCTGAACTCTCAATCTGGAAGGTGATAATTGAAGAAGAATCAGTATTTAATATTGAAAAAGGTATAAAACATTGTCTTGCTTGAGAAAAGTAAAAACATATTGCATGTTTCTTTTGCCATACCACCATGATGACCTTTATGCATATTTAACCATGATTATCCATGCTTATCAGAGGCCACCTAGACCACCACTGCCATCATACAATCCAAGTCCCGAGGCCTGGGAGAGAGCAATACGTCGCCATGACCATGCCCGACAGGAAGGCATGTGTAACCGTCACAACAAGGTAAATTACAATGACGAATGTCTTGTACCATAATTAAGCAAAAGTTTTGTTTGTAGTTATATTATAAAGATATAATAACAATATATGTACAATGTAATTATATATATAAACTTCCTAATCACCTACCAACCATGTTGAAGTAACATGAAAATTAGCATCTTCTACTAGAAATAAAATGGTACCTGAAACAACAGTACCCCTGTAAACCAGTGTTAAAAAAAGTGGACCTGTGTGTGATCACTGGTGTCAACTTAAACATAAGGCAAATACCACCTGCGTTTTCTTTTCAGGCTTACAACCGGTGTTTATATACACTAGTAAAGAGACACATTGGGCAGTATTTACTCGCACGCAAAACACTAACAATGTGTTAAGCAGCTTAAAAGAGAAGGTACTGATACCATGTGCTGGGATGGTTTTGATACTTGTTATTTGTCTTTAAATTGAGAATAAGGATAAGGTAACAATAAGAGTAAATGTGTTCACAGATTCTAGTTTCAACACTGTTTATTCAAAACACTTTGCGACACAGCAGATAATCAGAAGTATGACAGGGTTTATTTCATTGACCTTTCAGGTCTTGAATTTACTCAAAATTTAGGTGGAATTACTATATTATTAATATATGAAAGAAACTTAATTTGCGAAATCTTTATTCTTTGTATTCTGTGTGCAGGAGACAGGGAAACCAGAGAGGCCACCACTACCATCGTATAATCAGGGTCAAGGAGGCAACACTCCACACAAACACACACAGCGAACGAGTGGCATGGATGCCCTCAAGTCTGCTTACTGGACACAAGAGGGCACTGCTGAAAACCCCCTGCAGTCTAAGACAAAAGAACCAAGTATAGATAATCTTAAGTTTGCTTTTGTTGGAGATGAAAGTCTTTGTCCCAAAGAACCACCAGTGAACCAACATGAAAATGAACTGACAAATAACAGTTCTCCTGTCACTGATACAAAGCATGAAGCTTTAGGAAAAGATATAGGTCAGCACACAAGAAATGATGATGTCACTGCAAGTGATGAAAATCGGTGCACACAAAGTGATGATGTCATCAAGCTACAGGCTGAGCTGGAGGCCCTGTACCCTCAGTGTAATGATCTGAGCAGCAAATCTCCTGGAGGATTTCAGCCTCACCTGACACTGGGGCAGCAGCCGGCAGAAGGTGCTGACGCCTTCATCAGGGAGCTTCAGCTGAGCTGGAAGGATCAGAGCTTCCCTGTGAAGGAAGTCTGCATCATCAGCAGGGATGACTCCGGCAATCTCCCATTTGAAATCAAACACAGAGTTCCACTTGGTCCAACATGTGAGTTGGTCTCTTTTGTATTTGTATACGTGCGGTATTCTGCTCACATTGATAAACTAGTTCAAAAACACTTTTGAAGCACATACAGTGAAACTTGTTGTATAAGACAACCTGTGGATGTTTACCATTCATGCAAAGGTGGTCTTACTAGACAGGCCGTCTAACTAGACAGGTGGTCTTAATAGACAGTTCTTAATAGACTGATGGTCTTAATAGACAAGTTGCCTTTATAGACAGGTGGTCTTACTAGACAGGCCGTCTTACTAGACAGGAGGTCTTAATAGACTGATGGTCTTAATAGACAAGTAACCTTAATAGACAGGTGGTCTTACTAGACAGGAGGTCTTAATAGACTGATGGTCTTTATAGACAAGTTGCCTTACTAGACAGGTGGTCTTACTAGACAGGTCTTACTAGACAGGTGGTCTTAATAGACTGATGGTCTTAATAGACAAGTTGCCTTAATAGACAGGTGGTCTTACTAGACAGGTGGTCTTACTAGACAGGAGGTCTTAATAGACTGATGGTCTTAATAGACAAGTTGCCTTAATAGACAGGTGGTCTTACTAGACAGGAGGTCTTAATGGACTGATGGTCTTAATAGACAAGTTGCCTTACTAGACAGGTGGTCTTACTAGACAGGAGGTCTTACTAGACAGGTGGTCTTAATAGACTGATGGTCTTAATAGACAAGTTGCCTTAATAGACAGGTGGTCTTACTAGACAGGTGGTCTTACTAGACAGGTGGTCTTTCTAGACAGGTGGTCTTACTAGACAAGTTGCCTTACTAGACAGGTGGTCTTACTAGACAGGTGGTCTTACTAGACAGGTGGTCTTAATAGACAGGTGATCTTAATAGACAGGTGGTCTTACTAGACAGGTGGTCTTAATAGACAGGTGGTCTTACTAGACAGGTGGTCTTACTAGACAGACGGTCTTACTAGACAGGAGGTCTTTCAGCCAGGTGCCACTGTATCTTTCAAAGGGGCCTATTCCAATATCTATTAATGAAGATAATCCCTTGAACCTTTCATAAAATAGGTCTAAAAATGCCAGTCCCACGACTCACAAGCTGCTCATTTTGATTATATCCACATGTTAAAAATGTGTGGGCTGCCAAAATAATAAAAATACATTAAACTAGGACATCTGTAGGCAAGTCAGAAGAAACAGACTATTTCAAAGAGCATTTTGCAGCTTGTGACCTTTCATCTTCTGCACATATGCTGCCAATCATCTTCAATAACATGTTTTTCTGTTTATCAAAATGAGTACCTGTACTATGTATACTAACAGTTTGGTTATAAATTAGATCAGACATCTGTCACAGAGTCATTAGTAGAACTATTAGCAGGAATAACCTACAGTTCATTAATATTAGGGCTTGGTATCACCCACAAATTTTGCATTGCAAATATTTGTAATTCCGTAGCGATCAGGGAGCATATTGCAATAGTTTCATTGTATTAAATTTATCAGAAGCAAGTATGTTTTTGTATAATATATTCTTTACACACATATATATATATATATATATATATATACACATATCAGTAATAATTAACACTTTATCATGTTAAATATAATGAGTGAACTTGAATATTTCCTACTACACTTCTAAAGACACAATAGCAGCTTTCACTTTAAGCCTGTTATTAATCCCAGCCCATGTACTAACATTATTTTTACTACAAGAAAAATCAGTTTCAGGCACATTTAACAAATATTAAAAAATATTGGTATTTGAAAACTATATTGCGATATGCAATATGCTAATCACTGTACTGCAGTATACTTGCCAGTTGCTGATGAAGAAAACTAAGATCGCTCGTTTTAACGTTCGCACGAGTTCTGCTTTTTGGATTGTCTTGGTACTTGTCACTGAGATCGGTGCCAGTCTTGTGTCCTGCCTTGGGCTTTGTGGCTGTGGATGCAGTACGGTAGCTTTTTCTGGTCACTGGTTTGGGAAAATGGTGTACCTTTGCTATTTTCTGCTTGGCTTGTGTGGCATCCTGTCTGTCGGCTCTATTAAAATTATCCTTAAAAAGCCGGGCTGAAAACCCAGATTATAGCAACCGGTAACTGCTTGATAAAGCAAAAAACATCTTCAGTCAGTCATGACTTGCCAGTACTTGTTGGGCCCTCATAATCAGTTACAGTGCACTAATTACTCCACCAGATGTCATTGCTTGTGGCAGTTCTTTGATAGGACATGAGTGCATGGACTAACAATGAAGGATTCCCACCAGTGTGAAAATTCGCCTTTTGTTTCTCATCAGTGCATATATTTATACAAACTTTTATGTAGAAGAAATGCCAACTTTTTTAATTATTGGACAAAATATAAAAGGCAAAAAGAAAGATGTGGACATATGTATTGGGACAAATATGTGAATAATGTTAACCTGTGTAGATGAACCTATAAAGCAAAATCATCTGATCTTTCCAAAATCAGCTGACATGTAATGAAAGACTTGAGAGCTGTGTTGACGTATATTTTCTACATTGCAGCAACATCAGGTCATAATGAAGATGCTGCTTGTGTAAGTAGTGGTTTGGATACACAAAGCTGGAGCAGTTCAACAGCGGCTGATGTCACACAAACACAAACTGACTCCAGCCAAGAAGCTGACCAGGAAACGCAGAGCAAAACAACCAGAGAAAGAGGGAACGCAGGATGGAGGGGTCGTGGCAGAGGTCGTAACCAGCATTCACAGCAGCGCGTGCCTAATATTAGAAGTAAAGCAGAATTCCCTGCACTTGGGAAAAAATAAGATTATTTACTTGCAATAATATTACAAATATTCATATATATATAGTATATTTTATGCATGTATATATATAGATGTTAACATTTTTTTCAAACATAAGCAAGCTCCCTATTTTTTTTTTCTAATCATATGACTGTGATTAGTGCAACTTGAACATTTGCTTATTAATTATCTTTATTTTTATAAATCATATAAAAAATATACTTATAATTCCTAAAATGGCATTTTTGATGCAACCGCTCCCGATTTCATTGACTGTGATAAGCCTATAATTCTGATTTAATGTCTGAACCTTCTTTGTTATTGTCAGATTATGTATTTATCTATTAAACATTTAATAAAAACAAAAATGTACCAGTTTTGTCACTGAACTAGTGTCACACATTACTGTTATACAACTGTAGTCAAAACTGAAATAAATTTGTTACATTTATACAGACTGAGACATAATTCAAGAACCATCCTTCTGTTCACATTCCACATATGCTTACCAAATATTACTGATTCTGTTAAGTTATTAGAAACAAAAATATGTTATGGATGCTCATTGTATCCCTAGACAAAGTTGGGATACTATGGTTTCATGACAGTCCCTCCACTGCTGCTGCTGCTGCGCAGAAAAATCTTGAATATAACTCAAAAAATATTTTATGGATTTTAATTAAACTCTACATGTGTATAGATATAGGTAAGCGGACAAGAACTTTTAAAAACTGGGTCATGACCTTTGCCAAGAGTGACCTTGACCTTGAATAGGTCCATTTTTGCTGAAAATAACACAAATTCTTCAAGAAAGCTTGCATGGATTGGTTCAAAAATCAAGGTGACCAAAGATCTTGGATAGCCTTGTGATGTGCCGGGAACTGGTGGAGCCACCTATTATCCTTTTCTTGTTTTCATACCTTTTAAAACCTCAATAATTGCCCCTTGACAGTACTGTGAGCATTTAAAGTAAAAAACTAATGGACAGATTTCTTTCATATTATGAACAGTGTAGAGAGAAGGGTTATGGGATGAGGTCTGTTTAAATTTTGATCTTGACCCTAACCATTAGTGTCCTTGACCTTGAATATTTCCATATTTGGTGAAAATGACACAGCTCTTACGATATCTCCAGTGTTAAAAGCTATATGGATTTCAAACATGACTTCTGTATGGCCCACCACTAAAGGATCTAGGGTCATGAGGTCATTGGTCAAGGTCACAGGACTCGCATCTTTAAAGATATTGTGGATGCATTTTGGGCCAAACATTTCATCCCATATCTTCCATCTTGAACATATAGCTCACCTGCCAAAAGTGGATGATCCATATCAGTTTTTGGGTCCAAAGGTCAAGTCCACAGGAGCCATCTGTCAAAAAATAAGTTTCCAGATGATAATTCCAGCAATAATTGATGTATGGATTTCAAACTTGACTTTTATATGTCCCATTGAAAAAGCAAGACCCCAATTAATTTTGAGGTCAAAGGTCAAGGTCCGAGGACATATCATTAAAAAGACTGTTGATGCATTTTAAGCTAAACTTCACCTGCCAATAGAGAAAGACCCCTATCAATTTTGAGGTCAAAGGTGAAGGTCACATGAGGCATCTGTCCAAAAATGTATATTTCCTAATGTTAACTACAGCTTAGATTAATATATGGGTTTGAAACTTGACATATATGGCCCATCATTAAAGCTATACCTCTATTGTATTTGGGGTCAAAGGTCAAGGTCACAGGACTTTCATCTTTTAAAAGTTTATGGATGCCTTTTGAAGCAAATCTTTTCATCCCAGAGCTTGCGCCTTGCACATATGGCTCAGCTACCACTAGAGGAAGATCCATATCAATATTGGGGTCACGGGGTCGAAGAGGAAGGTCACAGGAGCCATGTGTACAAAGATTCATTTCCTGATGGTAACTCCATCTTTAATTGATATATGGGTTTCAAACTCGACTTATATATGGCCCATCAATAAAGCAAGAATCCTATTGATTTTGGGGTCAAAGGTCAAGGTCACAAGACCCACATCTTTTAAAGATTGTGGATGCATTTTAAGGAAAGCTTTTTTTTCATCCCAGGCCTTGCTTCTTGCAAATATAGTTCACCTGCCAATAAGCCAAGATTCTTACCAATTTTTGGGTCACAAGGTCAAGGGTCAATGTGACAGGGGCCATCTGTTCTGAAATCTTTGAAAACAGGATTTTGGTCAACCCCATAATTTTCAAGTACTGCATCTATTTCCTTCAAACACAACAGTCTCCACCAAGCTGTGGGACAAGCTCAAACATTTGCGACCTTGGCCTCGCATGGGTCAATGTATACTTCAGTGCAGATCCTGTGCAGTGTGGTTTTGATCCAGGACTGGGTACTATTCCTACTAGCTTTGCACAAATGCAGCACCAGGCAAGGGTCAACATGACAATAACATCCATCAAAGACAGATGCATGCTGTATTCTTTTTGCAACCATTTTTCTGGAGATAATTTCCAATAATGCAGTTCAGTAAATCCACACTTTAGAAAACAAAACTAACTCTGCAAGTTAATCTAATAACATTTTATTTCTTCATGATGGATGTATAAAATATTTTTACCTGATAATCAAGCATGTACATGACAGGTTGATATTAATTTTTTTTGTAAACTGATATTCTCAGTTATAGAAATAATTAAAATGTATAAATGTTTATTTGGGAAAATATGCTGCTTTGCATAGACCTCAACAGACTCTGTAAGGAATCTAATGTATTCATGAATATTCATGCACACATATAATACAAATTCACAATATCTTGTGCATGTTTGAAACAAATGCATGAATACACATGTGGTGAAAATAATTTAATTTACATTAAGGGATGGACTGGGAAACAGGCCTTGGAAATTTAAAACCAACAGTCCACCAGTATCAGAATTTACTTTTCATGCCTTCAGCCATTTTCCTGGTGGGCCCGTCCTGAACCTTTTTACATATAGTCCATTCATTAGGTCATGTGATAAACATAAATTTAATTAACAGTATTCCTCAATACTGTTGCTCTAAAATTTATTTTAGAATTAATATAAAGAAAATTGGATAAACACAAAAAAAAGATTAAACACATTTTGTATTTCAGTTAAACATTCAAAATAACATTAAATAATTATTTATAAATTTGTAATTTTATAAATTGTAGATTTGACATTTCATGCATTGAATTTCTCTTCCATGAAATTTTAAAATGATTGTAATTTACAGGTTTAATAAAGATAATGCATTATCTCTCAATTTTTAAAACTGTAAATCCAAGTCACATCAGTTCTCTCTCTAGTGTTAATTACAATCAACATTATGCTAATATTACACCACAGGTGTAAAAATTACACACATAAATCTGACAGACAGGTATTTATAAATTATGCACTTAGGATTATTGGAAAATCATAAATTACAATTACCTGGCAATATCTTCCATACAACTGAAGGGCTGCACTCATAACATACTATATAAAAGTAAAATCTTAAAATGTGATTAAATGCACCCTGATACCTTTCATTGTATTGTAAGATATACCTCACTACTGATAAAAAGTTATAAAAAGTTCCCTAATAATATACAACATGCATCCAGGTATGATAAAAATGCAGATGATGTAATTCCTTATATGAAATATATATATATATATATATATATATATATATATATATATATATATATATATATGATAATGTGAACCACCACCAGCTGAAACATCAACTCACAGATTGTCCACAGACTTTAACCTGTAACTATCATAAATGGTTGCCATGGATCCACCTTCATCCATGGCAACCTGACAGCTGGCTTAGGTAAAAAGAGCCTCACCAACTACCCATAGCAACCTCACCATAGAAACCAACTCTTCAACCTTGCTATTTGTAACATAAATTGATTAACATGTCATTTGCCAATATATACATATAAACTGTTTAGACTTTGTGTCATTAAAAAAACAAGTATCATACAATGAGTATTTTACTGCTCAGATCAGAACAACTATTCAGTGAGGTAGCATGTTATGCAGGAATGCCCCTGTATTTAATGAAGTAACACAATAGGACAACATACCAACATAAAAGATCATGAATCAGATGTCAGTCTAGAAAACTGTATAAAGATATCTAGTGGTCAAGCCTGTCCAAACAATTCCATTATGCTTCCCAAGTAAAGATATCCATTCAACTATCACTGTCTACAAAATTTATATCAATATCATGGCTCTTTTGTGATTTCATAATTACCGATTGCAAAATCATATGCAGATCAAGGCTGAACTGTCTTCATATTAACATTTCCGATATCCTGTAATGATCAGGGCTGAATTGTGTCAGTTTACACCAGTGCATTTGCATTTTAAGTTCACATGTAAATCATGTCCTGGCTGTGTCCACACAATCCCATTGCTATTCATATGAAGATTATGACCCAACTAAGTTCATAAGCTCCCATTAAATTCATATGACGACATAGTTTGTGTACACAACTGATTACATAGTTATAAAATCATGATATAGTTTTGATCTTGTTCGTCAGCTCCGGGTGAGGTTAGCTACATGGCTGAATGGTGAGGGTTTATGAAGATCAGGTGACACGCAGTGTTGCAGACCAAGCGGGAGGTTTGTCATCGTAAGCTGTCCCTTTGTAACTGTGACAACTGTCTGGTACAGCCTCAGCTGCATGGGCTCCTTCCACAGCATCTACATCACAAAAACAAGGGACCCATGGGTCACATCGCTCAGCTGAATTTTGGAAAATATTAGTAACTGCAACAAATTTTTTTTTTTTGGGGGGGGGGGGGGGGGTTTCATGTATATTATCATTAGAAAAACTATGAAAAAATGGCCTTGCTAAAATGAAACTCTGTAAATTATAGTATAATGGACATGAGCTGAACCATTTGGTGGTGCACCAAGAGAACAAAAAGGGCTATGGTAAGTGTTATATAAAAGTAACATTTCATAAACAAATAATGTGTGAAGGTAATTAAGTTTTCAAAAGTTATATATATGGCCATATGAGTTAAAAATTAATCCCACAAAGTTTGACCAATATTCCTAATTTTATACTAAGTGTTATTCACACCTAGGCCCCGACAACTTTAAGAGATATGACTGAAGAGCTACAAAGTATTTATATCTTCTTAAATCTTGTCAGTTAGCACTTACATTAGAGCCTAATATTTTTTCACATTTGAATATTAGGATTAAATTCCTGAAATTTTTTTCTTTAAAAAAAAATCAAAATTGTCCAAGTCTAATCAAAAAGAATTTATTTAACATTAAAATTATAAGATTCATCTTGTTTATATAGTCCTGTGTATTGAAGAGGTGGGTGGGGGAGGGGTCTGCATTGTTACTCTTGTTGCTGAAAAAAATGTTAATCTAAGATTCATCTAGTTCATAGTACAGGTACAGGTCTGTCATCTAGTTCATAGTACAGGTCTGTCAACAAAATGGGGTGGGGGGGGGGTTTCCCTTAATTTCTCAAAGGAACAAAGTCGCAGAGACCCAGTTTTCAGCTTGGTAGGAGATCTTGGGGACATCTAACATTATGCCAACAGCCTGGGGAGCATAGAGAGCTGCACTGAATGACCTACAGTGACCAAAGTGGACTGCTTGACAATGTAAGGGAATACAACAAGAGCCTCCAAAAAAATTCAATAACTAGCCTAATTTTGCAGCTTTTATTTTCAAATTTCAGATTTCAACAAATTAAATCCTTATGTGTACATGCTGTGAAAATTAAATCCACAGTACTTACAGGAAAAAAACAAGGGACCTATGGGTCACGACGCTCAGCTGTTATATATGATAAAAAAATATTATTTAGAAATGAGGCACATGCTGGTTTTGTGTGGTAATAAATATAAGCTGTATTATGAGTTGTTGTTGTTTAGCTTATGTTTGATTTTGATAGTACCTTTGGAGACAGGGAAGAGGATTGATTTCATTTATTTTATTAACAAATGGAGAACTACTGTCACACAGGTTTTGACTTGGCCATATAACTTATAAGCAGAACATATAATATAAGAGTTTAACTATTTATTAAAAAAAATTACAAATATTGTCCCAAATATAATTTTTTATTAAAAATAATAAGAGAATCATATGATTTTTTAAAATGAAATATAACTGATATGATTATTAAAATAATATTAAAGAATATATTCATGAATGCATTCATGAATACATTTTGAAAGTATTTGCACGAGTATTCATATACTTTCATTTTTACCTGAATTCCCATTCTTTATGCAAGAAATTTTATAATGGAGTACATAATCATATTCGTATTTAAATACAATTACAAAGTATTCGCACCATGTCTGGTATTTATTCAGTTTTCACCAAACAAAGATGTTGAGAATCCAGAATATACAAAATTCACACATTTAAATAATGATCATAAGTACCTGGTTTTATGGCCTTTATTTATATAAAAAAATAACTGTAAAAAATTCATTTTTAACTAATTTCACATCAATGTACACACTAGACACAGTAGGAATCTAGATTAATATTATCAACTGCATCTTTGTCTATCATTAATTTCCTTCATATAATCCCTAATGATTAGTAATGAATAATATGATTTACTTCTTTATCATTAAAATTGAACTGAAAAATGCCATAGGTGACTGCATGGTGTTATTTGGAATATGTGACATTCTACCCATCGATACAAGATTCTTATATCATCAGTAACTGCAAGTTAATTTCCTGTTATTATAAACTAACAAATTCCTTTTCTATTTTTCTTTAATTTGCTATTAAAAACCAATAAAAATTTATTAATTTATTGTTTATTGTTATGTTGTTGGTTAAAACTACTAGATGAGCTGGGTTGGACACCTGGATCAACTGTGGCTGGCCATAAGCTGCCTGGATTCTCGCCTCAAGCGTGCATAATTTGATGAAAGGTCAACAAGGTCAACAAAGTGGTGACTCAAGAGGGGCTGGAGAGAGCCAAAGTCTGACAGGGTCTCATAAAAAACATTAATAAAAGTTACAATATTTGGCCAATTTCTTTCAGCTTTCTAAAGCTTTCTAAACTAAAAAGCTGAAATCCTTATGTGTGAAAATTCTTATGTATGAAAATTATATCAACAGTGCTCACGGGAAACAAACGTGCCATGGTCACAGTTGGGCAAAATTTAAGGTACTAATTTTATATTTATGCTAATAACTTATAAAATTTGAAAAATTCAGAACTAATTTTGGGTATTCAATTGAATCTTGATTAAATAATGTTACATCCCTGACAAAACAATCGCTAGCTTCAGCAATGCCCTTGTTAAGGGAGTAAATATATTTCTTGATTTTTTACAAAGTGCATTATGTTTGGGCCCATAACTTAAAACAATTACGCAATACTGACATCATTCTGGCATGTGCATAGAGAATGAAAAATATGTATATTATTTATGATTAAAGTCAGATCAGTGGTTTTGATATTAGGCAGTCTTGAAGTGTAACAATGGGTTTTCAATGGAAAAATGAAGTTTTTCATTAATATCTCAAAGGTATTAAGTCCTAGTGACCAAATTCTTGGCATGGTAGGGGATTTTGGAGACATCTAACTGTATGCCGAATTTAAGGAACTTAGAGCTGAAGATGGGGAGCTGAGCTCTTGCAAACTGCATAACACTAGCTTGATGTAAACAATATGTTACATGGTGCTTGAAAACTTGATTAAAATCTACAGTTTTTGATCAACTGGTTTCAAATTTTTGGTGTTAACAGTTGAAATGCTAACAAAAACATGCTGTGAAAATTAAATCCACAGCAGTTACAGCAAAAAAAACGTGCCATGGTCAAAGTTGGGCAAAATTTAAGGTACCAATTTTTTATTTTTTATTAATATTTTAATAAATTTAAAAGATTTTCATCTAATTTTGGGTATACAATTTAATTTTGATTAATTAAAGTTATATTACTGGAAAAAAGGTCCATAGCTTTAACGTTTTTTGTGTTAAGTGATCAAATATCTTTCCTGATTTTTTATAAAATGCATCATGTTTGGGCCCATAACTTTTTTAAATTAAATAATACAGACATAATTTCTGGCATGTATATAGGAACTATATAGAGGAATATTTATGGTAAATATGAGGAAAAACAGATAAGTGGTTTTGATATTAGGCACTCCTGAAGTGTGAAAATAGGTTTTAAATAAAAAATTGAGGTTTTTCCTTAATTTCTCAAAAGAACGAAGTTGCAAAGACCCAGTTTTCAGCTTGGTAGGAGATCTTGGGGACATCTAACATTACGCCAAATTTTGGATTCCTAGGTCTGGTCTAATACCTTTATTTCACATTCAAGGGAATACTACATTTAAGTTTATATATTATTTAAGCATATCCACTTTTCCATTAAAAAATATTTTTTATCTGATTAATTTTTTTATTACAAGTTTTATAAATTTGTATTAAAAAAACACTGAAAATATAAGTTAAAATATTAGAATTCTTAGTTGCAATCATTATACATCCAGAGTGTGGCTCGTATTGGGTCATATTATGCATACACATATATTTTTATTATTTTTAAATCACAAATTTTTAAACTGAATTTAAAAGAAAATAATGCCACAACATGGCATCTGCAAGATTATTCCTTGAATCACTATTAAAAAGTTTTGCACATTGGAGTTTTCAGTACATGCTTAATCTTATTCACCAAAATAAAATAAGATTCTGTAAATTTGGTAAAATAAAAACATTTTTTCAAATAAAGTATACACACTGTTGGTTGAATGAGGGACAAACAATATCATTATGCTAATTACAATCTAAGCTTTAATTTATTCCTGGAATTAATAGTCAATTTCACACCTTGTGAAGTTTTTACTCTTCTCAAGGAAGGAATTACTTATCTGATGAACATCCACACTTTCATAGCAATACACCACTTTGTGGACACAATTAAATGTGCACTTTAATCATTGTAACCCTGGTGGTAAATACAAAATCTAAAATGTAGCATAGCCAAGAATAAAATGAAATACAGAAAATTATAACATTCATCTAGTTAATGCATTATCTAGGGGGGGGGGGGAAGGGTGAGCAGGGCAGAGAAGAAGCCTGCTAGTAGTGGCCCAGCTGAGCCAAACAAGCTGCCTGGGGTGGGTTACATAATGCAAGTGAAGGTTTTACTACTAGGTGGGCTAGATGTAAACAACACTTGACATGGTGTATGAAAACTTGAATAAAAGCTACTCTTTTCAATCAATTCCTTTGAAATTTCAGATTTTAAAAGATTAAATCCTTATGTATATATGCTGCGAAAATTAAATCAACAGTGCTTACAGAAAAAAAACATGCCATTGCCAAAGTTGGACAAAATTTAGGGTATTGATTTTTTATTTAAGCTAATAACTTGAAAAATTTGCAAAATTCAGATCTAATTTTGGGTAAACAATCGAATCTTGATTAAATAAAGTTATATTCCTGACAAAAAGTCTCCTGCTTCAGCAATTCTCATCTAAGGTGAGTAAATATATTTCTTGATTTTTAAAAAAGTGCATTATGTTTGGGCCCATAACTTAAAAAAATACACAATACTGACATCATTTCTGGCATGTGCATAGCGAATGTATAGAAAAATATGTATATTATATATAATCAAAGTCAGATCAGTGGTTTTGATATGAGGCAGTCTTAAAGTGTAACAATGGGTTTTCAATGGAAAAATGAAGTTTTTCATTGATATCTCGAAGGAATTAAGTCCTAGTGACCAAATTCTTGGCATGGTAGGGGATTTTGGAGAAATCCAACTGTATGCCAAATTTAAGGAACTTAGAGCTGAAGCTCGGGAGCTGAGCTCTAGCAAACTGCATAACACTAGCAATATGTGACATGGTGCTTGAAAACTTGAATAAAATCTACAATTTTTGATCAACTGGTTTCAAATTTTTGGTGTTAACAGTTGAAATGCTAACAAAAACATGCTGTGAAAATTAAATCCACAGCAGTTACAGCAAAAAAACGTGCCATGGTCAAAGTTGGGCAAAATTTAAGGTACCAATTTTTTATTTTTGCTAATATTTTAAAAAATTTAAAAGATTTTGATCTTATTTTGGGTATACAATTTAATTTTGATTAATAAAAGTAATATTACTGGAAAAAAGTGCTTAGCTTTAACAAGTTTTGTGTTAAGTGATAAAATTTCTTTCCTGATTATTTACAAAATGCATTATGTTTGGGCCCATAACTTTTTTAAATTATATAATACAGACCTAATTTCTGGCATGTACATTGGAATTATATAGAGGATTATTTATAGGAAATATGAGGAAAAACAGATGAGTGGTTTTGATATTAGGCAGTGTGAAAATAGGTTTTTAATAAAATATTGAGGTTTTTCCTTAATTTCTCAAAGGAATGAAGTCGCAAAGACCCAGTTTTCGGCTTGGTAGGAGATCTTGGGGACATCTAACATTATGCTGAATTTTGGATTCCTAGGTCTTACGGTTTCAAAACGTGCCACATCTACGGACGGACGGACGGACGGACGACGGACAATGGACCACGACTATAGCTCAGATGACTTATAGTCAGCTGAGCTAAAAACATGCCGTGGCCAAAGTTGGGCAAAATTTAAGGTATCAATTTTTATTTTTGCTTATTTTTTAAAATATTTTAAAGATTTTGATCTAATGTTGGGTTTACAATTTAATTTTGATTAATTTAAGTTATATTACTGGAAAAAAGTCCTTAGTTTTAACATGTTTTGTGTTAAGTGATCAAACATCTTTCCTGATTTTTTACAAAATGCATTATGTTTGAGCCCATAACTTTTTTAAATTAAATAATATAGACCTAATTTCTGGCATGTACATAGGAACTATATAGAGGAATATTTAAGGCAAATATGAGGAAAAACAGATGAGTGGTTTTGATATTAGGCGGTCCTGAAGTGTAAAAATAGGTTTTTTTATAAAAAAATTGAGGTTTTTCCTTAATTTCTCAATGGAACAAAGTCGCAAAGACCCAGTTTTCGGCTTGGTAGGAGATCTTAGGGACATCTAACATTATGCCAAATTTTGGATTCCTAGGTCTCACAGTTTCAAAACGTGCCACATCTATGGACGGACAGACGGATGGATGACGGACAATGGACCACGACTATAGCTCAGATGACTTATAGTCAGCTGAGCTAACAATCAGCATTACTAACTATATTGTCACAGATTGTGAGTGTTTCTACAAGAAACCACAGGTAAGCAGTGGCCATATAACTAATCCAACCTGTGTTGACATCCAGCTGAACCAATCAGTGCTCAAAAATGGAATTAAAGCACAGATTATATTACTATATAAACTTGAGTCCATTTTTGTGGGTGTTAGATTCCTGTCATAAATGCAACTATAGGTAAGGAAATGAGGAAAGGTATCAAAGGCATATATTCACATTTTCTTTTTAGTAATCTAATAAAATCAAGATTTAAAGTAGATTTGTGGAAAGAACATGAATAAGAAACCCCACAAATTCTGAAATGAAATCTGATGAAATTTCTACCTCACAAATATAAAGCCAACCACAGTTTATACTGGTTTTCTTCATTACTCATGCAGGGTGTCAAAAATATGTAAATGTAATAGTATACAATGTATTTATTTTTCATGAATTACTGATTTTCAATTTGTGCCATAGCAAAATAAGAAAATGTTTCTTAATTCAAGATAAAATTCAGAAATTAAAATCAAAATTTCACAAGATACCTTTCTTAAATCATAATGTGGCTGTTGCTTAATCCCAACAAAGGGTTTCTTCATCCCAGTTTGTGTGCGTTTGTTCACAACAACTAATGGGGGGCATATGAAGAATCAATAAGATTTTGGTGTACATACAGCATTTGATCCAGATTCAGTAATATCATCAAGAAATAATCTGAAATGTGAAGTCAGTTATGTGCCTGGGAATACGGGCCGAATAATTAAATGCAAACAGTTTTAAAAGCATTCTTTACAGAATGCAGATTTATAGTTGAATGTGTATTTTATACAAACCTGCATCATCAACTGAAGCAGAGCTTGAGCCTCCCTCTCTGACTGGAGATGCTAGGTTCCCAAGGTCTACATCATCACTGTATGGTGTCTCCAGCAGCTTGAGAACTCTCCGGATCTCGCTGTAGTCTCCCTTCTCTCCCAACTCTATGGCATTCTGAGCAATGTAGTTTCTCAGGATAAACCTGGAAAACATAATCAATATAACCGCATAGCTGTGATGATAGCTGCAATAGCACTGGCGATATCTGGTAAAAGTTAGTCACTGCAGGCCATGAGCTATAACATTAGTAAAGCGAAACCTCCAAATTAAGACCACAAATTGGACCCCGTTAAATTGGTCACATTTTCTAGGTGGTCATCTAAGTGAGGTCTCCTATAAAGAGCAAAAAGAGCTGGGACTGTGAAAAAAGTGGTAATCATTTTGAGGTGGTTGTTAACCATGGGTGGTTGTTAGGCCAGGTTTTGCTGGTACTGTACAGTGTACAAAAATGATGAATGGTAATTTGATACAGAGGCTGGCACCAGCACTGGCCTGTTAACAGAATAATTAAAACACTTACCTAGGGTTGCAACTGTTCATGACCTCTGACCTTTCCTTGTTGGCTAGGTCAAGGTCACCCACATCTTTAGCCTCTTCTGTCAACCTCTTGGTATACTGGTCTAACCACTTTGTCCATTTTTCACGATTTTCTGTCTGTAGTTTCTCTTCTGTGTATTCCTTTTTGAATTGAAAGGATATACAACAATTTCACTCTTTGTTCTACTGACCAATCTATATGAAATGGGAGAAATTTTAACTGGATTCAAAATTGTTTGGGTGGGCAGGATCTAATACATTAACAGGCTACTGCCTTCTAAATATTTAACTGATTGAAAACCTGAAGTGACACATTCTGTTATCACATGAATTACAAGCAACTCTCAATACAGGAAAATTCAAGGGGCAAAGAGTGCTTATTTTAAGGCCTGACAACATCCAACATTGGTAACTGTGCACACTAGTAAATTAACTGTACAATACAACTGAAGATGTTGCCCAATACAATTTTACATATCTAAATACTTCAAGAAGTACATTCTGTTACTACAATAATAACATGTAAATCTTAATACAGGAATATTCAGGTTGCAAGAGTGCTCATTCAAGGCCGTACAGCATCCAACATTAGTAACTGTGCACACTTGTAACTTTACTGTATTCTACAACTAGAGATTTCTCTTTCATAAATAATGTGTGTTGCACCTTGAGGGCCTTAGCTCTCTCCATCCTGTCCAGTTCCTTGACCAGCATGCGTTGGTTAGATCCGAGCTGCTGCAGCAGCCCGGGGTTCATCTGCATCATCATCAACAGCATCTGGAGTTGTCTGAAAGGGAGAAAATGAAAGAAATGAACATATGTTTCATAGCAGAATCTTACAAATACATTTAGTTTCATAAACTGTCATACTGAATGTTATGAAAAGTAAAACTTAATGGGATTTAACACACAATTAACTTTACTTATTAATACACTGTAGGTATTTGGAACAAGTGACCCATGGGTCATGACGCTCAGCTGCCAAGCATGACCTGCGACATCATGGGCTGCGATTCACAACTAGTAAAATTGTTGCAGAACCTATATGCCAATTTTGTTTAAACTTTCTACATTGCCATAAATTCTTATCATATATGTCTGGTTAAAACATAGTGAACTAGAGATGTCTGAGTATCCCCAGAGATAGTAGGGCCCCCCCCCCTTTAAGAATAGGCCCCCATTTTTAGCAGCATATACTGACACTTGGCAAGCAATTATTGTTTCTTCCATCTATCAATCCACAATCTTTTTGAAGATGTTGGTCCTGTGACCTTGACCTTTGACCTTATGACCCAAAAATCAATTGGGGTCTTGCTTTTTCAATGGGACATATATAAGTCAAGTTTGAAATCTATACATCAATAAAGCAGGAATTATCATCCAGAAACTAATTTTTGGACAGATGGCTCCTGTGGCCTTGACCTTTGACCTTGTGACCCCAAAACTGATATTGATCATCCACTTTTATATATAAATCAATAGAGGTCTAGATTTATTTATGGGCCATATATAAGTCAGGTTTGAAATCCATATATTAATCCAAGCTTGCATTATCATCTCAGGAACTAATTTTTGGACAGATGGCTCCTGTGACTTTCACCTTTGACCTTGTGACCTCACAATTGACAGGCTTCTTCCTCTATTGGCAGGGAAACTGTATGTGCAAGATGAAATGTCTGAGATGAATTGTTTGGCTGAAAATGCATCCACAATCTTTTTAAAGATGTGTCCTGTGACCTTGACCTTTGACCTCATGACCCCAAAATCAATTCGGGTCTTGCTTTTCCAATGGGACATATACAAGTCAAGTTTGAAATCCATACATCAATAAAAGCAGGAATTATCATCCAGAAACTAATTTTTGGACAGATGGCTCCTGTGACCTTCACTTTGACTTTGTGACCTCAAAATTGATAGGGGTCTTCCTCTATTGGCAGATGAACTATATGTGCAAGATGAAAGGTCTGAGATGAAATGTTTGGCTGAAAATGCATCCACAATCTTTTTAAAGATGTGTCCTGCGACCTTGACCTTTGACCTCAATTGGAGTCTTGCTTTTCCAATGGGTCATATATAAGTCAAGTTTGAAATCAATACATCAATAAAAGCAGGAATTATCATCCAGAAACTAATTTTTTTACATTAGCTCCTGTGGCCTTGACCTTTGTTCTTGTGACCCGTAAATTGATATGGATCATCCACTATTGGCAAGTGAGCTATATATTCAAGGTGGAAGACCTTGAAAGTTTGGCTTAAAATGCATCCACAGTATCTTGTAAGATGCAAGTCCAGTGACCTTGACCTTAGACCTCATGACCCTAGAACCTATAGGGTTCTTACTTTAGTAGTGGGCCATACATAAGTCACGTTTGAAATCCATATGGCTATCAACACTGGAGATATCATAAGAGGTGTGTGATTTTCACTAAATATGGACACATTAAAGGTCAAGGCCACTCTCATGGTAAAGGTCATGACCCAAATGTAAACAGACTTCATCCCATAGCCCATCTCTCTACATGTGCATAATATGAAAGAAATCTGTGCATTAGTTTTTGACTTATAATGCTTACAGTACTGTCAAGTGGCAATTATGGGGGTATTAAAAGGCGTAAAATCAAGAAAAGGATAATAGGTGGCGCCACCAGTTTCCGGTATATCACAAGGCTATCCAAGATCTTTGGTCACCTTAATTTTTAGACCAGTCCATGCAAGCTTACTTGAGATATTTAAGAATTTGTGTTATTTTCAGCAATAATGGACCTATTCAAGGTCAAGGTCATTCTCCTAGCATAGGTCATGACCCCATTTTTAATAGGCTTCGTCCCCTTACCTTTATCTATACAAATGTAAAGTTTGAAAAAAATCAGTGAAATATTTTTTGAGTTATCCCACTCACAAGGTTTTTCTGCGGCGGCGGCGGGACTGTCGTGAAACCATAGTATCCCGACTTTGTCTGGGGATACAATGATGGTCTGAGGCAAAATGTATGGTTGTTGAGCTATCAGGAACTAATCCCACAGCTTGCTTGATACCTGTCAGTCTCAAAAGGAATACCACACAGGCCACATTTAAGATCAAAATATAGCAAAAGATCAAGGAAATCCATGCAAGAATTATTGTGAAACGGGTGCTTCCATATTAATTTTTATTCAATACAAGTCAACTGTACTGAGCTTTCATAAATGATGGTCATATTTATTAAGAAATCTTTGACCCAATGCAAGATAACATTAATATACATCCCACTGCATTCACTTTAATAGTTCTTGAGATAATATGTTCTAAAGGAATTTAAAAATGGCTTCCTGGTGGCCATATTGGATTTCTGACAAAATTTGAACAACAAACATCCTCTACAAGGGGCCAAACATCATAAATAAATCACAGAAACTGCCCTGGCAAAAGGATTTCTAAAATAGCTACCTGGCAGACATAATGGTTTTCTGACAAGTCTGACATTTGATATCACACATCCTCCAATAAGACACTAAACTTGTAGCAATTGCTTCAAAGAATGTAACAGTTATGAATGTCCAAAACAATTCAAAAGGCATGATCAGGTTGGAGAGCTCTCATATCAGATTTATGAACATGCAAATGTAAAAAGTGCAAGTCCAATTTGTTTTAATTATCAGCTTGCTATTCAATGGGGTCAGCAGGGTAGGTAAACTGCAAAACCTAAAAGAAAAGAAATGCAGAAAGCATCACTAAGAGTCTTGTTATCAAATAAAGCCATCCTAAATCCAGGTAAAGACCCACATATTTTCAGAACAGACACTTGCTGGTATATCTGATGATTTGTATAATAATATTCAAATATCTAGAAAACTAAGTTTATTGCTATGATTCCATGATATAAACTGCAAAATGTTCCCATCATTTTATAAATCAGTAGCTAAACCTTAACACTTAACTCTCATAGTCTTAATGCCTGGCCAAAGCATTTGGGCAACAGTGTTTTTGTTATGCACTAATGATATATCCTTATCACTCCATGAGCTGATACAAAAGGGAGTCATATATCACAAGTGTCATTGACAATTACGGGCACATAGTGAGATGTACCAGTTGTGAGTGCCATGGTTATATATACAAGAAAACAAGAAAAATAGAGATGGTCTACAAAATAAGTTATTGTGAACATCCCTGACCTATGACCTTGGCCTTTTGCCCACATATCAACTGGATTCTTTCTAAATGATGGGTAACTACTTACCACTTACATCTGGCCGGGTGTAATTACTTGGCAACCAATGAGTGAATAACTTAGACCTGCAACCTTTAACCTCCTGACCAGCTGACCTCAAAATCAATTAGTTATTTCTTCATGCAAAAAGACCCATAAATATGAAGTTTGAATCAAATTCAGTGATGCATAGATGTGGCATATGTGAAAGACTGAATGTTTGGGTTGAACAGTTTCACTTGAAATATGTTCACAAGCATTTAAAACAATATTGTGACCTTGACCTTTGACCTTTTGAACTCAACATCAATAGGCTTCTTCTCCTATTGGTAGGCAAGCCATATATGACAGATGGAAAGTATAGATTGAAAAGTTTGCCTTAAAATGACTCCACACAAGAAGAGGGTGCTGTGAACTTGACCTCTGACCTCAAAATCAACAGGTCTTTTCCCCTGTTGGCAGAGAAGCGATATCAGTGCTGAAAGGTTTGGAATGCAAGGTCTAGCTTGAAATGTGTCCACAACCTTTTCAAAGAAGTGGATCCTGTGACCCTGACCTTTGACCTTGTGACCTCAACATCTATAACATTCTTCTCCCACTTAGTAGGTGAGCTATATGTGAAAGATCAAAGAATTGGGATGAAAGGTTTGGCTTAAAATGCATCCTGAGGCTTTTCAAAGAAGTTGGTTCTGTGACCTTGACCTTTGACCTTGTGACCTCCAAATAATTATGGTTCTTCCCCTGTTGGTAGGTGAGCTGTATGTGAAGGACGGAAGGTTTTGGATGAAAATTTTGGCTAAAAGAAATATTTCTGGGGGGTGCAAACACACCCCATAACTTCGAGAATATAGGTCGCAGTGACCTAATTTCAGGTTTGCAAGGAGATCTTTTTAGAACCTCTAAGACTGCATAGGGTTCATGGCCCTAGCCCCTACGGTTACGATTTGTGCCCTGCAAACGGACGGCCGGGCGGACGGACAGACGGAAGGACGCCGGACAAAGACCCATCGCTATAGCCCAGCATGACTGAAAGTCAGCTGAGCTAAAAAAACTGAGGATTGAATTGATTTCAATCATGAGTGAAAACTTCAGTAGCAACTTTAAATTGCTAATGATGAATATGGCAGTATTAAAACTGCTTAATGTCCTTGTCCGAATCCCTGTTAGTACCTCAAAGGTAAAACAGTTAAACTGATAGGACCTCGTCGACTTGTGATACATTAGCAACTCTCGATTATTCTCAACTCTTATTCTTACATGAAATCTGAAGGCTGAGTACCGTAAAATCTCCACTTAAAACCGCGGTTTAATCAAGAAATTCAAAATCTTGAAATCAGGTTGATTTCCTGAAAGCACTGTGCGGTTTATACTAGAAGGGTTTCCTGAATATCTTCCTGACAGACATCGTTTTTGGGCCGGCGAGTGGGCGATAATATTGCAACTTTCGAAGGCCGTTCTTAGCAGCAGTCTCACATGCATGGGAGCCGTGTGTAAAAGTATTATTTACGATTATTTGTTATTTATAAATTAAATATTGCTGATTAGTTTTCGTGTGATATATAACTTGTTATAAAATTTTGGTAATTGTCACCAATATATGTTAACAACAACCCTGCTGTAACACACAGCGGCCCACTTCGTTGGGCATGGTCAAGCAAACTGAAATAAATGCCTACTTTAAACCCATTTGCAGCATTATTTAGCAATGATTATTTGTTTAAAACGTAAAATGAATAAAAAGCTGACATCGTTAAGAGTCACACAATGGCAGACGATCGTTTTAAAATCAAGTTTGAGTGCCGCCATGTGCTGAAATGCCCCTGTATTCTGCTAAGAATATTTTGAACGGCTCTACGCGGTGGGTGGTAAACAGAACAGCCACCTATTTCGTCCCAGCGTGCCTTGCGTGAACACTGCCTTGACAAAATGGCTCCCCACACGGAAACTTTCTTCAGGAAAAAAACTTGCTTACCCCGACTGGCTACTTTAATTTTACCTTAAAATCACTCGTTATCAACCGTCATGTTTCCTATACGTGCGTATCTCGACCAGGTAACTTCAATTTCTTTGATATTTAGTTAAGTTGACCAGCGATGTATTCAAACGCGCCAGAAAATTGTGAAATGTAGCGATGTCATCGTACGATGTGACGATGATAATACCGAAGTAACCGGTATGAAAATGATTTGAATCTTCCGAGTTAATCCAGAAAATGGAATTTTCATCAAAAATTTTTAGAATTAAAATATACAGTGACTTGAAATGGATCAGCAGAATATTTTTTTTCAAAATATAATGACAAATCGGTAGCAAACAAGAATACGGCACGTAATATAAAATCTGTATAAACAGGCAGAGATTCATCGGCCCTTACGTCTTCCCAAACTTCATGCTTGAGTGACTCTGTAAAAAGTGTTTTGATGTGTTTAAATAAAATGCCCAAGGAATTTAAAAGTGGACAGGAATGGCCGAGTCGCAACCTACGCAACCTGTTCATTTCTAGATGATAGCTTGATTGTGTCTTTTGTCAAATCATTCCGTAGCGAAAGTTGGTGCGGTTTTAAAGGGGGGTTCTTAGTATTTGAGCCCCTCGCGATGTCTCGCCTGGAATTTCGGCGAAGTCTGGGTGCGGTTTTAATCGGAAGTGCGGTTTTAAGTGGAGATTTTACGGTAATAACATAATTTATCATATGTTTGTCATCAACAACATTAAAAAGATGGTGACAACAGAGGACTTTAAAAAAAAAGAAAACCTTTTACAGCTGGTGGATCGATGTGTTAACCAGTACCTGGGATCCATCTTGGGTTTGCAGGCATCTTTGAGACTCTCTAGTGAGGAGCACTGGGTCAGCAGGTACTCCAGGAGCTCTGACTTTGCCACGTCGTAACCCTTACTGCCCGGTAACGGTAGTCGGCTGAAGCTGCGGAACGTGTTTGTGAAGTCTGCACCTGAGGCGGCCATAGTAGTGAACAGTGACTCAATCAGAGAGCTAAAAAATAATCAATTAACTGTTATTTATTAACTCCACTATAAAAATATCAGGGCTTCAGTTTTTTTGGTCAATACTGTGTGTGTGTGCTGGCAAGATATCTGAAGAACAGTTTCATTGATTTTAATCAAATTACGTATAAGCCAGGAGTTTGTACAAGTCAAATGTGATTTACATTTTATGTAAATCCATAAACATTTACATTTGGACATTTTATGGTTTCAGCTGCATTTTTATATCCAAGGTTTATGGGATTTGAACGTATACAGCCATCTGTTGACCTTGATTCATGACAAATAGTCACTGAGCATGATGACATCACATTCAGTGTGCTACTTTGTGAAAGGCAGTTGAGAGACAGTCAGCATACAGCATGATGAAGGGTGCTGATTTCTGTGTATAAATCCAGGGCTGGAACATCATAACATGCACTGTCTGTGTTTCAAAACATACTTTCATTATTATATTATCATAATAAGGTTAAGCTTATGATAAAATGATCAGACACAGGATTATAACACATCATATCAGAAGATTTTACAAATACAATTATAACAGTATGACCCTTTTTTAATATTATGCAAGTAACTTCCAATATCCCATTATTTGTATTAGCTTTAAAAGATTTTACAGGATATCTCAACAAAATTCTAAAAATTGGCTAGGTGTGCTGATACATCAAAATATTTTATGGTTCATCTAGTACATTGCAAGGTATTTTCTTATATAATTACCTGTCATCAGGCAGAGCAGTTTTGACCAATCCAAGCTACAACATAAACACACAGACCATAAGCATAGTATATATAACTTATTTATTTTACATGGATCGTACAAATAGTTATTATAAATAATCAAGGCACTCTCCATGGCTCAGATTGTGGCATTCGGTAGACTGTGGAGGTGGAGGAATCTGGAGAAAACAACCATCCCTGACAAGTAGTTACAACCTTCTCTCAAACCACATGGGGGATCAAACCCGGGTCGCCAGCGGAGTGAGCCGAGTGTTTTACCCCTCAGCTGTCCAGACCTTAGTACCTGTGTGGCTTCTGATATCTAATATATACAAATGCCAACATGTTAAATGCTGATATATTCAGGAGTGAGCCTGTGACATATTTAATTAATTTTGGATTAGTAATAAGCAATATCATATAATGTGGGCAATTTGTCTATTGCTAGGAAGAGCAACAGCTTAACTAAAAATTTAAAACCTTAGACCCACAGTGTGATTTTCTTTCTTTACAGTCTCTCTTGCCATATATAACAGTTGATTAATATTTTCTTGTGGAAATACCCAACTGTGCTAATATCACTTTTCTTACCTTGCCTGTGAATTGTATCTACTGCACAGGTACAGGTAACACTTGCTACCCTGTCAGTCAAACTGTTCTTACCCAGCCTGCAAATATTTTCCAGTCACACCATCAAACTCATCCCACCTTTAAAACTGTTCTTCTCCTACCAGTAAAACTGCTACTTCATACTTGTGAAACCTGAAGAAACTGATTTCACCTACAAGAAGAACTGTTCCTACCCTACTGGTATATCTTATGATGTATTTTAACACCTGGTGATACATATGATACTGAGCCTCACCTTCTTCCTCATCTTCTCAGTGTAGTACCTCTCATATTCAGCATCATACATGGCCAGGAAGGGTTCACTGTCCTCCAGCTCTGGGACAATCTGGGACAGGGCCTCAGCCAGCTTCATACAGTTCCAACGACAGATTGCTGGCTGTTTGCTGTATGTGTAACGCCCATTGTCATCTGAATATTACAAATGTTACAACTGATGTCAAATAACAGGAAGCAGAAATAGTCACATGAAACCGGTACAGTATTAATACTAACATCTTGCGCTTGTTTGAGGGTAGGTATAAGTGGTAGGAATTGGTTGTAAAATCATAGTTGAAGACAGAAAGACAGAAAATGACCAATGATCACTTATTTATCAATTATTTTTTGTACCATCTATAATATTGTATATACAGCAGTACCTGCCGTGAGGGGACACCTATGGGACAGAGCCAAAGTGTCCCTACATTGCAGGTATCCCTTTGTCAGAGGTAGGGACAGTTGGGGGGGGGGGGGGGGGGAGGGCCAGTTTGGGGGGGGGGGGAGTAGATAATAAATAAAACACATGAAACATATTTACACATTTTCTACAATAATATTTACACAATTACATATACATGTACACAAATTTCATTTTATTTTACAGAAATCAACAATCGCACTAATCCCATAGGTACAGAAAATAAGTATTTCTGAACAACAAATGAAAAAGTTTTATACACATGAAACATATTTACACTCTCTTGCTGCCATTGTAGATCGTGATCGGTAATCTTATTGAACTTGAGTCGTGTAAGTCGCAGTGAGAATGTGATCATTTGCAGAAATCGACGGAGATTTATAGGCAAAATTAGCCCTTGATCTGGTCCCTTGGCCAGTCAAGCAAAGATTTCTTCACAGTTTATCTTGCTTGGTTATGCCGATGTTGTTGTATACAATTATCAAAGACCGCTTATTCTTTGACGACGTAATTATGAAGCCTTTGAAGAGTGTGTTTATCATGTTATGAATACAAACCGTTAATTATTGCTTACCTGAAGACACTCAGCTAATTAACGATCACTCAGTTTATTACGCATCCATGCATTGCTTACATGAATTTTAATCAATTTTAAAGCAGTTTACGCTCCACTTAATGTGTGGTACAATGACTAATATTTAAAACTTAAATGTGAACTTGGGACCCTGGACATGCCAGTTTGGTTAACATTTTGTCCGGCAGGGGCCGCCACTGATATGAAGTGAAGAGCTATCACAAATCGCATCAATGATCATGTGTCAGTTAGGTCGTTTTCATGTTTAATTGAAAGCAATATATATATAAATATACGTAGGAAAACTATATTTTAGATCATGTTTCATTCATTATATATGATACCACTAATAAATGGGTAGTATGAATGCATGGTGAGTCATTGTATTTCCACTCTACTGATACGATAGCTATTTAAATTAAGTATTAGGCGGCTTTCGACTGACATGCAATCACGTGAATCTGGACATTGCTGACAGCAGCGTTAGAATTATTTTTATTCAGTAAAATGTGATGGTTTTCATGTTAAATATTGGTCATCGTATCGGGTCATAGCGGGCGGCGTGTCACCTTAATTTGATCGGTTCAGTTTTTAATTAATCTACGAATACATCTACTTTGAAGTGCCACGGACAGCCCGCCCGTGTTGTCAGCTGTGCTTGTTTATCGCACCTGCCGAGGCTTTACTCGCGGTCTCAAAGACAGAATGTTGTCGCTGAGCAGTTCACAAACTTAACGCGTAGTCAAACATACTTGGTTGATATTACACCATCAATGGATTAATCTAAGCTAATTACTCATGAATCCAGGTTGTGTTTATGCTGTCAGCACTCGCATGACGGTCCACATTTTAATACATCAATTGTGCGTGCTGATCCGTGGATGACCAAGTAAGCGTACTGAAAACGATCTCCATGAGTGAGTGTCCGTCAAGATTCTAACTCAGGTGTCCGCTCATGACAGGGTTTGCAACCAAATATGACTGTCCCTGTCAGCGTTCAGCAGGTGTCCGCTCAAGACAGGTAAGTTTTAAAGGGAAAAGGGTCGGGACATTGGCTTAGTGTCCGTACATTGAAGGTGTCCGCTCGTCATGGTGTCCCCTCACGGCGGGTGCTGGTGTATATATATAATTATATCTTAAATGATGACCAAGTAAATCAAGTCTAACTTTACATCACGCTGAAAGATCAAGGTAATAGCTGGGTTGATGACACCTATTTATTGCACAATGTTAGGTTTTAATGCTGTTCTCTGTTTTGTATTTTGTATTTCCTTAGGATAATATGACTATTTGGATGTCCATACATAATCATTTACAAGCAATTATGCAAATATGCAATCAACTTAATTGATTATGAAAAAAATTACCAATCATCGATATATCTGATTGACTGGCACACAACTAGTACATATATGATTTACCAAAAGTCCTTATGTGGTGTATATGATATACAGTGTCAGACCTACCAATATAAAGACCCAATAAACTTGTTTATATTCAAACAGCAATCTGTATTGACTGATTGGTCAAATTTTAAAAATGTGAATAAGTGCATCATAATAGGTTTAAGCTACATCAGAAAAAACCTGCACATAAGCATGCTTGTGTGTCTGTCTTTATTGTTTTGCGTGTGTATACTTTGTAACAGATTTCAATGGGGTGGTATTCTGGACTGACCAGTAAGTCTGACGATAGTAATGTGAAGTTGTGAAGTTTTTACCTGAGGCATTACATATGAAGTCTGGGTCAAAACCATCAATGAATCCAAATGGTCCATAGTCAATGGTCACTCCAACAATACTCATGTTGTCTGTGTTCAAAACACTGAAATAATAAATGTATATTCATAAGTCATCGCACATACACCTGCTAATCTTCACAACATGCCTTACCTAGACCAATTTAATTTTAAACTTTGGTAAATAAGCGAGTTATAGGTTCCAAGTGTCTTTTATTTTCATGTGCAGTAATAAACCATGAACTGTCAGTTTGTGACAAGAATGGGTAAAAAAAACCCAACCTTTGTAAACTGACATAAACACTCAAACCCTGAACACTCAGTAATAACAAAAATGAAACACAAATTAAGAAACTAACGCCTTGGTCCTGATACCCAGAAGACCATGTATATGCCATATGTATCTCATGAAACAGCCTCTGGTTATTTTGAACAAGTCAACACTGGGATGGGCCTAAAAACTGTAAGCTGTTCACCGAAAAGATGTCACTACTAGTTCAATTTTTTACCCAGCTAGAGAACAGCACTTTTCATTGTGACTTGGCACAATGTTCCTGAGGCTTAAAACTATACCACAAACTAAAAAAAGACCATATAATTGCTATGACTTTTATTCAAAGAGGTAGGTTCTCATTCAAACATTATTGGTATGATTTTTAAGAATAATCCTGAATATATATGAAGAATTATTCTGAAGGTATAACTTACCCGTGACACCATCCAACACACTGCCAATCAGCCACAAGTCGTGCTGTCCTCCTGACAAGCTCCTTGTAAAACTCCACGTACATCTTCTGACTATCAGCGCTGTACTGGGTCCAGATCTAGGAACATGATAATTAATAATTATTATTATGTATAGATATACAAATGTATTCACATACACATGTTCATGTGTGGGTAAACAGGTGAACTCAATCTTGGCTGTAAATATTATGGTTAAAAAAACTATTTAAAAATTTAAAATAATATATTTTAAGCGTGTTTTAATCTGTTGATTAACTAGCATTGACTGAGATGCTGAAATTCCTTAGTTAGGGTTCTGTGATGCCCAGTTCCTAAAATTGGCAGTGTTTTAGCCATACTGGATCTAAGACGGGTCTGAAATTTGAAAGTGCAAGTCATATTATGGATGTTAATTCAATCTTTAGTACAATTTTCTCAGCAATTGCTTGAACAATTCCTGAGTGTGAATGATTTCAATGTACACTGTCTTGTGGCCATATTGTGTTTCTGATAGAATTAAATTTCAATAAACACATCCTCTTATGTGTGTTAATCAAGAGTAAAATTTTCATGGCAATTGCTTGAACAGTTCTTCAGATAATTCATGTGAAAGGAAAACAAAGATCTCTGTTTGGCAGCAATTTTGTGAAAGCACACAATCACTCCTGTTTGTCAGTCTTAAACAAGTGACCCATGGGTCATGACGCTCAGCTGACAAGCATGACCTGTATTTAAAGCCTGATGGTATACCATATGGTATCTGACCATACTTGAAAGATGGAAGGTTTGGGATGAAAAGTCTGACTTGAAATGCATCCACAACTTTTTTCAAGAAGCTGGTCCTGTGACATTGACCTTTGACCCTAAGACCTAAATATCGAAAGGTTTGTTCCTCTATTGACATGTAAGGTTTGGGATGATTATTTTGGCTATAAGAACTAATTCTGGGAGGTGCAAACACACCCCGTAACTCAGAGAATATAGGTCACAGTGACCTAATTTCAGATCTGCAAGGAGATCTTTTTAGAACCTCTAAGACATCATAGGGTTCATGTAACAATTTGTGCCCTGCTAATGGCCAGACGGCTGGCCGGACGGACAGACGGAAGGACGATAGACAAATACCCCTTGCTATAGCACAGCATGACTAAAAATCAGCTGAGCTAAAAATCACTGAAACTGCACTGACAAAAGGATTTCTAAGGTGGCTAACTGGCAGACATAATGGATTTCTGACAAGTCTGACATTTGATATCACACATCCTCCAATAAGAGACCAAACTTGTAGCAAATTCTCCAAAGGAAGTTACAGTAATGAATGTCCAAAACAATTCAAAAGGCATTTTCAGGCCCTCATATTAGATTTATAGATATGCAAATGTAAAAAGTGTAAGTCCAATATTTTTTATTATCACTCTGCTTTTCAATTGGATCAGCAGGGTAGGTAAACTGCAAAACCTGAAAGAAAAGAAATGCAGAAAGCATGACAAAAGGTCTTGTAATAAAACAAGGGACCCATGGGTCACGGCGCTCAGCTGATCGTGATTGGACTATGAATGTTTCTCCACTGTGATACTATATCGAGTCGATAAAGCTTATGAATATCATGGACATGTTGGGCTATTATAAAGGAATGTAATGTAATATGTGAGTAAATGATAAATGAAATTACCTGAATGATGGATTAATAGAGTCAAATAAAGTGGTTTATTTTTTATTTATTTAGGAGGGGTTGAAAATTGTGATATATTTGAGCAAATATGAATGCAATGACAGCAGTAATAAGCAGTAGTAGAATGATGATAAGGCTATTTGTTGAAGGATCTAAAGTGTATGGTAGTCTGCAAGCGTTCAATTTGACAGATATGATGTTATGATTAACTATGCTGATGAAGTGATTTATGAATATGTGACTGTATGACACAATATCTCTTTAGTCTTGACAAGGTACATTATTGTGATGCCCAGTATGTCTACATATTACACAATATCGACATAATTTCTGGCATGTACATAGGTACCTATGGACGAATAGTTATACAAAATATTAAAGTATGAATATATCTGATTCATCTTGTTCTTGCTTATTGAGGCTGACTTTGGGATGGGGTTCGGAGAAGGGAAAAGTGAGGGCAGCACGAAGGTGGATGTAGATATATTCTATTGTAATGTTTTTCGTTTATATAAGAATATGAAAAGCTAAGAGGAAAGGGGCCCTCCTACTTGGTTATAGTAAAGTTCTAAATATATGATTGCAAACTAATACTCTGACAAGACTGTCATGAAGAAAAACAGTAAAAGTTTTGAGATACTGTGTTGCATACGAAAATTTACAGATGGACAGGCAAGTGGACAGAATGGACTAATACCTTTATTTCACTTTCAAGAGAATAATGCATTTAAGTTTATATATAATCCTATTTTTTTAAGCAGATCCACTTTTTCCATTAAGAAGTTTTTATCTGAATCATTTTTTTATTTACAGGTTTATAAATTTTTAATTAAAAAACCTGAAAATATAAGTTAAAATAATAGAATTGTTGCAAAAGTTGCAATCATTATATATACAGAGTAAAAAACAATTTTGTCATATTATGCATACACATATATTTTATTATTTTTAAATCATAAATGTTTAAACTGATTTTAAAAGAAAATAATGCCACAACATGGCATCTACAAGAATATTCCTTGAATCACTATTAAAAAGTTTTCAACATTGGAGTTTTCAGGACATGCTTAATTTTATTCACCAAAATAAAATAAAAGTAAATTTGATAAAATAAAACATCTTTTCAAATAAAGTATATACACTGTTGGTTGAATGAGGGACAAACAATATCATTGTGCTAATTACTATCCCAGTTTTAATTAATTACTGGAATTAATAGTCAATTTCAAACCTGGTAAAGTTCTTACTCTTCTGAAGTAAGGAATTACTTATCTCATGAACATCCACACTTTCACAGCAATACACCACTTTGTGGACACAATTAAATGTACACTTTAATCATTGTAACCCTGGTGGTTCAATACAAATTCTAAAATGTAGCATGTCCAAGAATAAAATAAAATACAGAAAAATAACATTCATCTAGTTTATGCACCAGCTGGGGGGGGGGGGATGAGTGCAGCGCAGACGGGAAGCCTGCTAGTAGTGGCCAAGCTGGGCCAAGGTAAGCTGCCTGGGGTGAGTTACATAATGCAAGTGAAGGCTGTACTACTAGGAGGGCTAGATGTAAACAACACTTGACATGGTGTATGAAAACATGAATAAAAGCTATTCATTCCAATCAATTTCTTTTGAAAGTTCAGATTTTAAAAGATTAATTCCTTATGTATATATGCTGTGAAAATTAAATCAACAGTGCCAAAGTTGGACAAAATTTAAGGTATTGCTTTTTTATTTATCCTAATAACTTGAAAAATTTGCAAAATACAGATCTAATTTTGGGTAAACAATTGAATCTTGATTAAATAAAGCAATTCTCATGTTAGGTGAGTAAATATATTTCCTGATTTTTTAAAAAATTGCATTATGTTTTGGCCCATAACTTCAAAATAATACCCAATACTGACCTAATTTTTGTTATGTTCATAGAAAATGTATAAAAGAATGTGAATACTAAATACGATCAAAAACAGAACAGAGGTTTTGATATTAGGCAGCCTTGAAGTGAAACAATGGCTTTTTTTATGGAAAACAGAGTTTTTTTTCCTTAATATCTCGAAGGAACAAAGTCCTAATGACCCAATTTTCCGTATGGTAGGAGATTTTGGGGACATCTAAAATTATGTCAACAGCCTGAGGAGCATAGAGATGTCAACTGAATGACCTACAGTCATCAAAGTGGACTGTTTGACAATGTAAGGGAATACAACAAGAGCCTCCAAAAAAATTCAATAACTAGCCTAATTTTGCAGCTTTTATTTTCAAATTTCAGATTTGAACAGATTAAATCTGTATGTATACATGCTGTGAAAATTAAATCCACAGTACTTACAGAAAAAAACGTGCCATGGCCAAAGTTGGGCAAAATTTAAGGTACCAATTTTATATTTTTGCATCTAATCTGATCTAATTTTTGGTATACAATAAAATTTTGATTAATTAAAGTTGTATTACTGGAAAAAAGTCCCTATCTTTAACACTTTTTGTCTTAAGTGACCAAATATCTTCCTGATTTTTTTACAAAGTCCATTATGTTTGGGCCCATAACTTTTTAAAATTATACAATACTGACTTAATATCTGGCATGTACATAGGAACTATATAGAGGAATATTTATGGTAAATATGAAGAAAACCAGATGAGTAGTTTTGATATTAGGCAGTCCTGAAGTGTGAAAATAGATTTCTAATAAAAAATTGAGGTTTTTCCTTAATATCTCAAAGGAACAAATTCCTATTGACCCAATTTTTGGCATGGTAGGAGATTATGGGGACATCTAACTGTATGCCGAAATTCAGATTCGTAGGTCCAACGGTGTCAAAACGTGCCAGTCTTACAGACGGACATCCAGACGGACAGACAGACAGACGGACGGACGGACAGACGGACGGACGACGGACAATGGACCATGACTATAGCTCAGATGACTTATAGTCAGCTGAGCTAAAAAAAGCCATCCTTAATCAAGGTACACATCCACATATTATGAGAACAAACATTTGCTTTTATATCTGGTGATTTATATAAAAATATTCAGATATCTAGGAAACTAAGTTTATTGCTATGATTCCATAAAATAAACTGCAAAATGTTCCCATCATCTTATAAATCAGTAGCTAAACCTTAATACTATACTCTCACAGTCTTAATGCCTGGCTGAAGCATTCCGGCAATAGTGTTTTTGTTATGCAGTAACGAGGTATTTATCACTCAGTCTTATCACTTAACAGGCTGATACAAAAGAGAGTCATATGTCACCAGCATCACTCACAATTACAGCCACACAGTGAGATGTACCATAACCAATGGTTATATGTACGAGAAAAATAGAGATGGTCTACAAAATAAGTTATGTGAACATTCCCTGACCTATGACCTTGGCCTTTTGCCCACATATCAACTGGATTCTTTCTAAATGATGGGTAACTACCAACCACTTACATCTGGCCGGGTGTAATTACTTGGCAACCAATGAGTGAATAACTTAGACCTGCAACCTTTAACCTCCTGACCAGCTGACCTCAAAATCAATTAGTTATTTCTTCATGCAAAAAGACCCATAAATATGAAGTTTGAATCAAATTCAGTGATGCATAGATGTGGCATATGTGAAAAACTGAAGGTTTGGGTTGAACAGTTTCACTTGAAATATGTTCACAAGCATTTAGAACAATATTGTGACCTTGACCTTTGACCTTTTGAACTCAACATCAATAGGCTTCTTCCCCTATTGGTAGGTAAGCCATATATGACAGATGGAAAGTATAGATTGAAAAGTTTGCCTAAAAATGACTCCACGCAAGAAGAGGGTGCTGTGACCTTGACCTTTGACCTCAAAATCAACAGGTCTTTTCCCCTGTTGGCAGAGAAGCGATATCAGTGCTGAAAGGTTTGGAATGAAAGGCCTAGCTTGAAATGTGTCCACAACCTTTTCAAAGAAGTGGATCCTGTGACCCTGACCTTTGACCTTGTGACCTCAACATCTATAGGATTCTTCTCCCACTTAGTAGGTGAGCTATATGTAAAAGATCAAAGAATTGGGATGAAGGGTTTGGCTTAAAATGCATCCACAGGCTTTTCAAAGAAGTTGGTTCTGTGACCTTGACCTTTGACCTTGTGACCTCAAAATAATTATGGTTCTTCCCCTTTTGGTAGGTGAGTTGTATGTGAAAGATGGAAGGTTTGGGATGAAAATTTTGGCTAAAAGAATTATTTCTGGGGGTTGCAAACACACCCCATAACTTCGAAAATATAGGTCGCAGTGACCTAATTTCAGGTTTGCAAGGAGATCTTTTTATAACCTCTAAGACTGCATAGGGTTCATGGCCCTAGCCCCTACGGTTACGATTTGTGCCCTGCTAACGGACGGCCAGCTGGCCGGACGGATGGACAGATGGAAGGAGAAAGACCAATCGCTATAGCCCAGCATGACTGAAAGTCAGCTGAGCTAAAAAAGTCAACACTAATTGCTTGAGTGGTTTTTGAGATAATAGAAGCAAAAGATCATGACAAATATTTTTTTTATCATCTTATATCCAGGTAAGTAGATGACTTTATTTACATTAAATGTTAATACATTGCTTGAAATCTGAATGTCTAATTCTTGCAGTTTGAAAAGAGGAGTTGTTACATTTATCTTACAATGACTGACATTGGTCAATTAATACTTACATCACTGTAGAATGTTTTGATTGTGTATTCCAATAGCTGTTTCAAGATGTCTTTTCTGCCAACACTTGGTCCAACTCTTCCTGTAGTTGGGTCCATAGTTTTGAAGATTTCAAAAGACCCAAATCTAAAGTGGAAGGACAGGTTCAATATAGGTACATCTGCATGTTTTGAAACAAGGCTGATTTTGTCCCCATGTGGAACATGAACTCTGTATGCCTTTAGAAAATATAACAAATGATTTATCAACTAAAGCATACAGGTGTGTGTAAACAGTCACATCACTAAGTGCTGTTATCTTTTTATCACTGAACACTGATTCAGATGTTCATTAATGGCCCAAAATAGACCAAACCTCCACTTTCCTGGCATGTTAAAGGCTTTAACAATTACTGGTACTTCTTTAAAAAAACAGTTCTGCATACTGTTACATCAATATTCATGTCAGACCAACTGATGGAGTAACACACTCTTTCCGCAGTTTTGGTGCTTCTCAATTTTTCCAATCTCCAGTGAACTTGCAGTTCAAACTGATTATGAGTTGTTCGTTTTTGTCTTATATACATTATTATGAGTCACCCTTGTGTCAGACTCTTTTAGTTTTCACTTCATCCACGCACATTTACCTTATAAATGTTGGGGCAATCCTTAATATGATTGTTGCCTTCTCCTCTATTGGATTTCCCGTGTAGAAGATATCCCTGATGACCTTAGTGCTGGAGGTCACACAAGTTCCTGCTCGAGTACTTGGGATTCCAAGGTGATGCATGGCCTAAGGGTGGCAGAAAATGAGGAACTTATCACTATGCATCAATTGGGAAAGTCTCCACTAGAACTGTGATAGATCAGTTCTTAAACATGTGTTCCATTTACAAAATACAAGTACTAATACATAAAACCAACTTCTAATCCCTGTGGTCCAATGAACTTGGAGAGGTTGAACAATAAACTTAATACAGTACTGCTTTTCCTTGTCCCTCCTAGGACTGACAGAGCATTATGGGTAGGATAAACAGGACATGACTTAAACACATGGGAATAGTCCTCTCTATCTTTTGTTTGGGGTGCTCAATGAAAAGATACATGAAGCTTAACATGCCTACCAAATGGTCACTGTTCCACAGAAGTCTGGTGTGAAACACAAACTGATATTAATTTTGACAGTGCAATAATATGATAAACTAATGGCACTCTACCATATAACTGTAAAGGCTGGTGATAATGGCATTAGATCAAACTTGTGGTCATGTTTTTATAACTAATTTGCACTAAAAATATCTAAAATCAGTGTACATACATACCTCACTGCATAAAAACTCTCGCACACTTGACCTCAACACCTTCCTTCCATCTGCCTGCCGGGAGTACGGGGTCAGCCCGGCACCTTTAAACTGGATCTCCCATCTCTCCCCCTTGTCATTTATCACCTCTCCCAGATACCTGTTATATATAGTATGTTAAAAGATATTAACAAAATAAGCTTCAAATGATCACATCAACTCAATGTCCATCCAATAATAACATGATTTACATCAAATAGTTGGCCAGCCAAACTCTGAAAAGTCCTCTACAATTATTTTTTATGACATCACATGTTCAAAGCAGGCATCTTTGTTGAATCTGACTAGTGTTAGGAGGTAAAAAAAGACTGGGGTGGATGCTATCGTGAAATTTGAATTTGAAGGTCTTTCTGAAGGTCATCAAAGTCACAAGGTATAAAATTTCATATTTTCCTAGTTTGGTGTAATATGGGCCACTTTTTTAATTTTAGATATCCATAATATCAACTTGTTTTGTTGATTGCAAATGGAAATTTAGTATTGCAAATTGATTAAAACGTAATGAATGAATAAAAATGTAGATAATTTACTACATAGAACTATAGTTTGTAACTGTGTGTTTGCACTGTTCATAGTCTGATTGTCCTGTCTGTGGGTTTGTGTTTGTCTTTCATTCACCTCTGAGACGTCTGAATGCAGAGACTTAAGACTTAGTCATTTAACATGCATGGGCTACATAAGCAAGCTATTGTTTGCAATATGACTGTGATCTGGCACAGTACCAGGAAATGCAATTAGATCAATGAGAGCATGGAATCACATTATGTATCAATGCAGTTAGAGCAGGGTGTTGCAGAATTGAAACTTAAGAGCATAATATGATACCACGCTCCCATTCGTCTAAATACAATTCTTTTCCCTGTGTCAGCCATGCCCTGGTGGTGAACCCCCTAGAATATTGCTGTAAAAAGCAGTGGTTAAAGTGAAGGAGATCTGGAACAACTGAAATGTATTACTACCACAAATTCTCTATTATTAGCCACACGTCTATTAAAAGCCCCATCCAGACACTTCCGTGCCCTGTCCATAATACACTGAGAAAAAGAAGACCTGGAAAACCCCTCTTAAAAGCTGCACCTAGACTTCCAGTGCTGTGGTGCATGAATCTGTACCAGCTGGAGCCATTTGAGTGAACTGGAATTGTTGGTTGATCCATAATATTGATAATATCAATTCAACGACAATAAACTGGTACTAAAGGTGTGCAGTTCAACCAAGATTTTACAGTTAATGCATTGAGAGCCTGAGGCAAAGGAAATGTTAGAACTTGGAGACCTTCTGCAATAAATTCCAAAACACTGACCACCAGGCTAGCAACATCTGACTTGTAACTTTAATAACGACTATCTACTAGAGCAAAGATACTCACATTGCAGCTCCATCTCCCAGCTGACCGGAAAAATAACCAAACTGATGACCACAATAACAGTGAGCTGCCGTGTCTGTTCCTGGGATATGTTTGTTTCCTGAAAAGTACTCCGCCAGGTCCTGCCTTTCTAGTTCTGTCTCAGACAGACCCAGCAGTGACATGGCTGGAGTGGACGTCGCTACCACTTCAGGGTTCTCCACAGGTGTTGGCTGGACTTTCGAAAAACATGCCCCTGAAACCTGATGAAAAATACAATGAGAAAACATGTTTTGCTTAAAAAAAACCTGCCTGGCAACCCGTGTGCATAGACCACAGGCTCCAACAGAGTATTAATGAAAACAAAAGCATCTTTTGTTTGACTGCCCGAAAAATTTGATACTATATTTTAACAACAAAAAGGGAATTTTGTTCAGCTGTGACGCATACTATTGGTCATTCAACCTTTGGCAAAGGCTTTGAATTTTTTCTTTTATGCTATATGTGTATTCAGAGTGGAGTATGTTTTTAATCATTGACATTGGCAAAATTGTAAAATATATTCAACCTACTTGGGCATGTCATTTATAAAAAATAAAATTTAAAAAATTGCTTATTAATATTAAATATTAATCATTAGTATTCTATTCATATTTCGTTAAATGATTACAAAGATTGTGGGACCTACAGTTCTGCAATAGTTGTCCGCCTGGGGGTCTATAGGCAGGGACCTCAAAGCTAGATTGTCAAACTTCAAACTCTCCAAGGTGCTCATGTTTGCTTTGAAGATCGTCAGTGACTGCGGTGTTGACAAGCTACCGCAAGGTCGCGGCCTATTGTCAGCAATAAAACTTGATTGCTTTAATTCGATTACACCATAAACACGTGACCGCGTGCAGCATCGCACTGTGTTTCGGATGTGGAGGCTGAGCATTCAGCTCTTATGTAACAGTATTGTCCTCTGAGCTCCAGTTCTCTCACCCTGCCCCAAAGTTCGTCTGCCTGTTTACGGTGTTACGTAAAATTCATCTCATGAACATTATTTGCGCATGCTCAGTAAGTAGTGGTGGAGCACGTTCACCCAAAAATTACAACCTCTGCAGGAAGGTGTTTGAACTAAAACGTGGCACAATGATTCTTTGCTACACGCAATCGCTTTTGATGTAAGGGTTATTTCACGAAAGACGACCCATTTCAGCAGGTACAACATCTAAAAAATTACTTATCCTAATATTTATTTTATAGGGTCTCACATGGAAATAAAAAATGTAAACTATATGAAATTAATTTCAGCAGAGCACTTTATTTCATGAAAAGTTATAGTTTTGGCTATTAATGCCGTGTGAGTATCATCAATTTCAACACCGTTACAGACTTAAGCAGTGCTTGGAAATTTTTTGAAGGATTGAGTTATATATTTTCATGCCAATTTCACGGTCCCAAATAATTAATTTGGAAAAAAAATAAGAAAGATTCACCTGTACGATGTATTATGTTATAAAAATATAATTTAACCCTGTAAAATGCATATTTTTAATTTTATGAGTTACATTTAAATCCTAAAACAAAATTCAACCGCAACCCACAGAAAATATATTCAATAAATAGAATGAAAATATAACAATCAACCTCGGCAAATGAAAAATACGGGAGACATTTTCTTATACGCTTCAAATCATTTTTTTCTTCTTGAAATTATGTCTATTTTCAAAATATAGCGGTGTTGAAGAAGGTAAACGGTGCTGGGTTACAATAAATGTAATCATTGGCAGAATTTTTACTTAAAGCAAAGCATGCTTCTTTTATTATATTTTAAAGTTTATATTAAAAAATACATAAAACAGTAATCGTTAAAAAATCTATGAAATTCCTGAATATAACAATGCCAGTTTGTAGAATTTAGATCTGGCATCCATCCTGTCACCTTTTTGTTTCAACACCGTTCATTGACATTAACCACCGTTAAAAGTGAATAGTAACGGTGTTGATGTATAATGGTGTTGAACAAATATATTTATTCAAAGAAACTTATTTACTCCTACCTTTCTAGTAGTCAGTATATATGTATGTGTCGATAGTGTGCGCTATTTTTCAAAACTAAGAAAAGCATATACACTTTCATCATTTTGGAGAAATAAAGGTAACGGTGTTGAAAAGCAATAAATATACAGACATTTTTACACAATTATGGAAATTTCCTGTTGTAAAATGACAAAATACATACCGATAATGATGGTTTTGTGGAGTCTTATTGTGACGTTACTTCGAGTCATAGGTGGGTGGGTTTTAAACAAGGAGTAAACAATCAACGTCGTGTCATGGCAATCAGAGCTTCTTTATAACGGTGTTGAAAAAAAAAATCTGGCGACATACATTTAATTGTAATAAATGGAAAAAATAGACGGATGTAAAGAAATTTGTTGAAGTATTTAAGGAACGAATTTATTATACATGATGAGTGAAAAAAATCCTAGGCCTATACCATTTTAATCAAAATAGGAAGATAATCAGATTTTTATTTAGGCCTCGGGACAGGTACTTTTTAATGACCTCTGAACCATTAATTATAGATTTGAAGAAATGAAGTTAACTTATGCTTATGGCAAATGCATTAATTTATGGCAAATTTGAGCATTAAAGAATACCTGTGCAATGTGCACTCAAGATCATAATATCGCCAAACCACCTTGGTACAGTTTATCTTTAAAACAAATATTGAAATAACTTTAATTCCAAATGACTTATACATATTTTGAATCCTCAGAATAAACTCTTTTAGATCTGCTATATATGGATATAATTTTTGTTATATTGTTGGTCGGAAGATTTTATGATTGAAAGCATTGTTTTTTTCATTTTTACAACAACAAAAAATCATTTTCAGAATTAAAAAAAAAAATATTTATACAAAAAAGTGCTAAATCTCACATCGTGCAGTAAGTATTCATTTAACAATAACATGCATCTTAAAATGTACCCGAATATCTCCAGGCTTTTTTTATTGCGCATCTACCATCTCTCCTTCTATACTTGGATTTCAGTTTTAACATTCTTTGACAAATAAAGAAATGATTCTTGGGTTTTAAATGGCCGGTAACTAACTTTTCAAAATAAGATATCGAATCAAGAAAAAAAAAATGTTTTACACATAGGTGCAAAATTTTATGCTTGATAGTTTGTGAGAAATATCCCTCCGAATATGGTGTTATCCACTGATATACTTTTGCAGAAAATGACCGAAAACTGTTTGGAAAGAGTAATTTTGTCAGTATTCTTTGGCTGACTGAATTGTGAATGCAACTGACAGTTGTATGCAAATTTCAAGCCTGTAATCTCAAACTCAGACGAAGGCGGAGCTTATGGTCCCATGACAACAAACTACTAATTAGATCACCTGGCCTCTCTGGCTTATCAAGATAAGGCCAGAAAATAAAAGGTATGAATTTCAGGCACCGCCCGCGTCAATTTTAAACCCCTGCATCAAAGATTTTATTTTGATTTTCAATAGAAACTTACCAATTTGAGGTCCAGCCGCTCGGACATTTCTTTCAAGAAGATAACATACAATTTTAAGAAAATTTGTTTTTTTTTTATGTATTGTGCTTAAACTTGTTAAGCAAAATAAATCTGTTTTCTTTATCATGCATTTCCCTTATTATTTGACATTTTTATCGAAACATAAAAAAAATGAAAAAAAAAACGCCCGCCCGCTTTGATCGATAAAAAAGTGCTTGAGAACCAAACCTTTTTTTTTTGGCCTATAAGCAATGTTCAAGATCAAGAGACTGCCACTGCAGGCCATAATCCCAGGTATCAATCAAGCTTAATTAATCAAGTTCCATTTCCCAGCCAGTCAGTGACAGTGACTAAAGAATGTGTTGGTTCTTTCAGAGTACAGATGCATCATGTTTTTCTGTTAACATCCCACGTGGGGTTGACAGGTTAGTTAAAATGCTACGTTTTTTAAATCATGAACTAAATTGTTAGATTCACATTTTTGTGACAAGGTTGGTATAAAAATGGAAGTAGTAGTTAAATAGTAACATAATGAAAGGCATTTTATATAAATATACAACAGGTAAATGTATACGTATTGAGTGACATCAATGTATAACATTACTTATCATTTAATATGGTTTAAACAATATATTGTTATTGCAAAATAGCAAGAAGGGTTTAAAACAGGGCACAGCCCTATATAAATTCTTCTCCTAAATTCAATACGTTGCTATCGAATAATTGTAGCCTTTGATGCTCTGAATTATTTTTAAGACTCATGGTCTTGCATTGTTTCGACCTTTTTGGTTATATATCCAGCTGAATTTTTTTAAAAATGGAAGGGGTGGGGGAATTCGGGCCTCGTTGTGATTAATACACAATATCGGTTGATCAAAGAATTATTTTACTTATAATTATTAAATAAATAATTGATTTAAAATAATAATAATATTGATAAAGCCGTATCCTAGGATCGCCAATGCTTTGGGTCACAAAAAGACATTTGGGCTGTATATAAGTGATACTGGCTGGATTGTAAATCTCTCTTGTGTAGCAACCAAACTGGCCTTTTCCACAGGTTCATCGGGGATTGCGGGGCGCCACCGTGTGTCTGCGTAAGACGCTATAACCAAACTTTATGATACACATTGATTTTCGTAACACCTCACATTTACATGTAAAGCTGGCTTTAAAATCTGCCAACATTAATATGGTTTAATATATTTTATTTAACTTATATGACAATTCCGATTTTTTAATAATATATGTGACAATATCGCTTTTGTAAGATGCATCAATTTCATTTTTCAGATAAACTTTAAGTGAATGTTGAATACGAAACTATCTGGCACTTACTAGCTCTACCTGATCAAGGACAGGTCAAACAACATGGCGAAAAGCGTCTGCTTGGCACGTGTGAACGGTCGATTATTCAACTTATTGTATCAAATTAGAAGATTTGAAGGGTGTCACAACGTGTCAACGTATAGCAGAATCAAGAAAAATGTGCAGGCGGTCAGACTTTTGGCGGATCAATGTTTACTTTCTCAGGTAACCATGCACTACTTGATGCCGGTTTTGTAAGTGCCTCAGTTTGACATTGTGGTTTTGCACAGTGAATGGGAGTGACTGAGGAAATCACGGCTCACTATTACACTTACAGTGTTACAAACTGCATCGTCAGGTCGATAATTAAGATATCACTTTTTACACACAAGTATTTTTTTAATTTAACCTTTTTAAATGACACAGGCTTGTAAGTTGTAGTCTGTAAATAGCTAAATGAAAGTAAAACTTGAACTTTGAAGGACCTCCAGACCAATCTTGTATCAAGTTGGGAGAGAGTTTCAGGCTGCTGTTTGAGTCTATGAAAAAAAAATATTGGTGTCTTTTTATGTGGTTCTTATCTCTTGTTTGTCTTCTGTGTGCATCTGTGTCTCCATCTGGTGGCGAACCTGTAGTTTGAGAGAAATTCGAACATTATTTGTTATAATTTATATAAATTAATAATATTACACATAAAATGCAGTTGTGAAGCATTTCACTGGGTCATAAACCAGCAGCCGAGTGTTAACAAGTCCTATGCCTTACCATCTGTGCCATGCAAGATGAGTTTGGTATGAGTGGTCAAGTGGGGATATTTAAATCTGTGATTGTGTTGAAGTTCAGAGGGAACTAAACGACCTAATGAGATAATTATGTGTTCATGTGAGAATTTTTTGTTAAAATTAGGGTTAAAGGGACATAATCAGGAACAGTATTATACTTATTTTTATACACTATCAGTACAAGTTTGCTTAGCCTTAATACAAAAGTTTCTAGGCAAAACTATCCCAGCACACGTCTCAGTACCTCCCTTTGAGCTGTTTAAGACCTTGTTATGGTTTTGCATGTTTGTAAACACAGTCCACGTCTATCTGTTTACAATAACAAGGCCGCATGGCTGGAAATCTGATTTTGTGCATGGGCATCGGATAACATGCAATGTTTCAACTAGCGGGAACATCTATCTCCTGATTGATGCATGTTTTGGCCCAGGTGATGTACGCGGTCCCATGCAATGTGTTTATGTTGACACCTGTCATCACGCCCGGTCCACTGTTTTTAACACTGTGTACAGGAGTAATCCAACAGTTTCAGGGCAAACTTTTGGCAGGTACCAATTTATTTCAAAGAGAAGACGCAATTTTTTGTGTTAATTCAAAATGCGCTATAGGTGATTGGGCCCCTTCAATTTTTGTCAAGCGTTTGTGACGTCCATGCACTTCGTGCCAGGATGTTGCAAAAGCTAAAAAATTAACCCTCAGCCTCTTGTTAATTCCTGCCACTATAGCATACTGTGGAGTCACTGTTTCATTTGTAAACCCTAACCCTTGAATACACCAAATATATATGGGATGCCTGTGGTCTAAGTGCATACAAATGCCTGAGGGGGGGGGGGGGGACAATGGATGTACACTGGTGTCTGCTGATATAAATCATTGGTTCCCTCACCCATGACATTGAATGACCAACAGGAATATCAACTTGTGACCACAACAAACTATAAATTTCAGTGGTCATTGTTCCATGTCAGTGATTAAGTGCTATGTGTGCAGTCACGTTCCACACATAACCTTCATAAATGACCCCTCATTAAACAAAATCACTAAAGAGAGTTTTTAATGTGTGATTTTTAACTATGAATGAAGCAGATATGTATGTGTATTTAAAAGACTGATTTCAAGAGTCATTTAAAAAAACCCAAGGTCACAAAAAAATTGCACATACTGATAGTAAAACTGCTAACTTGTCAAATATCTTAGAAATCTTTATTAAAATTGGCAAGGCAGTTGTGGAATGGAATCTATCCAAACAGTTTGTTCATAGCTGATTTTGCTGTATTATCATCTTTTAAATAGTTTTAACAATTATGTTATTTGTATTTAATCTTGCTCTTCATCGGCCATGTGGACCCAGCTGGGCCAGTTTGTGTTTTATTCACTGTCTGGTAAGGGTTTTTTAGGGTCACCAAAAAAACAGGTGTTTTGGATACCTTTTACAAAACACTTATTCAACATCATAGCGTGCATAAATGGTAACTGTGTCTGTGAGTAAACTGACTGCAGCACAAAATCTCTCATTTTAGCTTACTTCATGCCTGGAATGTTAAGTGGGTGTATTATGAAAGAATTAGGATTAATTTTAGAATGGTTGAATAAATATTGGATATTTTTTCTCTATAAACAAAAGCTTTTTATTTGCAAATCTCCATAAAAGATAGCAGTTCATCCACAGCTGGTTCAATCCATTGGATTGATATGGATCAACTTGGATTGGATAAAACAGGTTTTATCTAGTTATATCCAAATTTTGTGTGTATACTATTTGTGAGATAGAGATGAGGTCTCTTCTGTAGAGAGAGAGAGATCTGTGTGACTCAATAAATCATCTGAACTTAAGTCATCAAGTTGTGAGCTGTATGATTATCAAAGACACCTCTCCCAATATCTGTATTCCAATGTGTGGTCTTTGAAACCCTTTTACAGGATGTTGAATCCAAGTAGCTTGCCACGAATTACGGTCGTAATGAGCGCGGTTGGGATGGGCGCGCGGTTAGGAAGTTCCTGGGCGTGGTCAGGATTGTCGTGGTCGGAATGGGCGTGCTGGTTAATACAAAGCGAGATTGGTGCTGCTCAGCATGGACGAGACAGCTCTTATGAAACTTGAATATTATCTATTCCCTCAAATTAGTTATTTTTAACAATCAGTTGACCATAAGTGTTTTTTTCATGAGCCGCATGTGAATGCATTTCAATGTACGGTATATATACAAATTAACAACATTCTCAGGTTCAGATGACAAAAAATCCTACCTTGAACGCTATTTTCACACATCTTATTCTTGTTACTGGATATATATCATACAATTTAATACAATTAAACAATATTTTGTTCGATATCAGTACCAAACAACACTTGTTGATGTAAGCAACCCAGTTACCAGTAGAAGTACGTCAAAGGAAGGAAACCAGCTCACTCAGAAGCCAACACCAATTAATTAATTAATTAGGGGCAAAGAGGTTTCCTACGATGCTGTTTAAACAGCTGCAAAAACTTGTCTTCACAAACATTCAATATATTATACATATATAATGCACTTCACCACCAAAATATATAACATTTATCATAAGACACGTTCATGATTGCATTGACGACGGCCAGCATCGTGACGTGCGATAATGCGAGAAATTCTTTTTCCTTCTATGCTCTCTGAGACTTAATAAAGATCTCTATAATTTGATATGTTCCAGATTTAAATTAAAATATGTTTACGGGTATTTCAGTTTTACTCTTTGAAAAAATTGTTTTTATGTACATATTGCATATAAAGCGCATGTTATTGTATGTAAATTCTTTGTGGATTTACTTCTTAGATTTTCGTCTGTTAGACTTAATACAGATCCATATAAATTGATACGTTCCAGATTTTGGTTTAAAATATGTTTGCGGATAATTCAAGAGCTGTTAATTCTACTCTTTGTATAATAATTGTTCATGGAGAGGTTTCGTATATTTTAAAACGCAAGATCTCTATAATTTGATGTTAAAATATGTTTGCGGGTAATTCAGGAGAGATTTGATTTTAAATATGTTTTGCTTATGACACAGGTTAATTAATTTTTGCATATGATACAGGTTAATTATTGTGTCTGTACATATTGTATATAAAGCGCGTTTTTATATTTACTGATTGTTTATCACTGTTATAAAATTTCTCAAATTGAATACAATGTAAGTTCCATTTTACATTCAGAGAAAGAGAGAGAGCGAGCTAGAGAGAGGGGACAATTTAATGAGTTCCCGATTGATTGGTCATTTAAATTGAAACCAATAAGAGAGGCACAAGTAATTATATAAAATGAGAAGAATTTATTTAAAACTAGAATACGGGTAGTCGACAAGCGACTACGTGTATCCGCCTAAATCAGAGTGGAACGGGTGAAGTGAGGCATGGATTGAGTGGCAAGGGGAAATAGAGTGAAGTGTTGCATATTAGCATGGATGTCTGCAGCCAAACTGTGTATGTAGGTTGCCCCCCCCTACCACAAAATCCAGAAAGCCGTCCAAGTTGTATACATATGCAAAATTTAAGGCAGATAAGTCAAACCACTACATGTATATGAGTGATTTTAGCCCGTGGCAGACAAACAGATGGACGCTGAGCAAAAATGGTTGCAGGTGGTGCCACCAGTTTTGCATATGATAAAGAGCTATGTGAGAACTATACACATGCAAACGGTCAAACGGTTCCCAAGATATGAGCTTGGATGTCTGCTGCATAAACTAGAATACAGGTGGCGCCATCTGTCATAAAATCAAGAGAGCTGTCGGGAATGTATAAACCTACAAAATTTTAGGCAGATATGTCAAACCACTGCCGAGATATGAGTGATTTTATCCCATGGCAGACAAACAGACGGGAGCTGTGCAAAAATGGCTGCAAGTGGCGCCACCAGTTTTGTGTATGATAAAGAGCTATGTGAGATCTATACACATGCAAAATTTTGGCCCAATCGGTCAAACGGTTCCCGAGATATGAGCTTGGATGTCTGCAGTGTAAACGTGAATGTAGGTTGCGCCACCTGTCATAAAATGAGAAAAGCTATCTAGGATTTATATGCATGCCGAATTTCAGGTGAATTAGTCAAGTCACTGCAGAGATATGAGTGATTTAACCCAAGGCAGACAAACAGATGGACACTGTGCAAACATGGTTGCAGGTGGCGCCACCATTTTTTGTGTATGTTATAAAGCTCTCCAAGGGCTACATTTGTGCAAAAAAATTTCTTGATCGGTCAAACGGTTCCCGAGATATGTGGGTTTATATGTGGAAACAGACGCACAAACGGACGCAGAGTGCAGAGGAAAGGTCAGAGGTCAAAACAAAATTGGGGCCCAGCAGTTCACATGTGACCTGAACATAATCCCGGGTTTCGTAAAATTTTGCCCAGTGGTTACGGAGGAGTTCTCCGGACACCTACGCGGCGGCGGCGGTGGGCTGAAAACATAGTATCCGCAAAACTCTGTTTTGGTGGATACAATAATCTTTTAATTATAGTAATTGAAATAAATATCAGATTGAGCGACCATTTAAAATTAAAACCTAGAGGGAGAGAGAGAGAGATAAAGAGGGCGATTTATTAAGTTTCCGATTCAGTTATCATTTAAATACACAAATCAGAGAGTGAGTAATGATATTAAATGAGAAAATCAATTAAAATTATCATTTAATTGAAATAATTGAAATAAATGTCTGATTGAGCGATCATTTAAAATAAAGCAAGAGAGAGTGTGTGAGAGAGATATATATTTCATAGTGCGTATACTTTGACAAAAAATTCTGGGAAATGAGGGAAGATGAGTAATTATATAAAATGAAAGGAAGATTAAGTACTGTTGAAAAAGGGAATTTCTGACATTATCGCTCGTCAAGATGCTGGCTTTGTCAATGTAATCATGAGCGTGTCTTATAATAAATATTATATATTTTGCTGGGGAAGTGCATTATTTATGTATAAGGCCAAAAAAAATTAAAGATATGGTTCTCAGGCACCGCCCGCATCAATTTTAAACCCCCGCATCAAAAAATTTTATTTTGATTTTCAATAAAAACTTTCCAATTTTGAGCTGCTGCCGCTCCGACATTTCTTTCAAGAAGGTAAAACCATACAATTTCCTTTGTTTTGTAGTGATTTTACTTATTTAGCAAAATAAAACTGTTATTTTCATGCTTTTCCCTTATCATTTGACATTTTTATCGAAACATACCAAAAAAATTTAAAATAAAAAAAGCACCCGCCCGCATTGATTTCTGAAAAAAAAGTGCCTGAGAACCATACCTTTTTTTTATTTTGGCCTAATATATCAAATGTTTGCAAAGACGAGTTTTTGCAGCTGTTTAAACAGCGTTGTAGGAATTAAACCTCTTTGCCGCTAATTGACTGATTAATCGGTGTTGGCTTCCGAGTGAGCAGGTCTCCTTCCTTTGACGTACTTCTAACTGGGTTGCTTACATCGTGTTGTTTGGTACTGATATCTAACAAAATATTGTTAAACTGTGTTAAATTGTATGATATATATCCAGCAACAAGAATAAGATTTGTAAAAATAGCATTCAAGATAGTTTTTTTATTCCTCTGAACCTGAGAATGTTGTTAATTTGTATATATACCGTACATTGAAATGCATTCACATGCATGCGGCTCATGAAAAAGCACTTATGGCCGACCAGTTGTTAAAATATAACTAATTTGAGGGAATAGATAATATTCAAGTTTCATAAGAGCCGTCGGTCCATGCCGAGCAGCACCAATCTCGCTTTGTATAAACCAGCACGCCTATTTGACTACGCCAGTCCCGACCACACCCAGGAACCGCGCGCCCATCCCGACCACGCTCATTACGACTGACACCCTTGCCACTGGGGCATATCCATTCAGAGCAGACTTTCTGGGTAGGCTTCCATGGGCCATTTATGCTCTAGTTAATCAATGAGCCAAGTGAGGGTTTCAGGTATCTGTAAACACAGCAGTGCAACTATATTTATATACAGTCTGGTCTCGTTATAACGAACAAATTTGTCCCATGGGAATTAGTTTGTTTTACTGAATATCTGTTGTGATGAATTTGGGGAATGTACCTGGAAACATCACTGGTATATATATAATAGGCTGTTGCTATTGGTCCGGGCTCAGACCCATTGTGCAGCCGGCTATTCGTCCGGCACTTCCTGTGCACATGCGCAGTGAGCAGTTGCACCGTAATGCAGAAGTGCCGGGCGCAGACTACGCAAAGCTAATGGTCCGGCACTCTTTGAATCTGGCTCAGTACAGGTACTTCATATGATATACGCACGGCGCGGTAGTGAGTGCCGGACCCGCAACAGTTGAGCTATTGGTCCGGCAGTTTTATTTAATGTCACTTATAAAGCAAAAAAGACACTGCCGGATCCGCATCAATTGAGCTATTTGTCCGGCAGTTTTATTTTATGTCACTTAAATAGTAAAAGAGACGGTGCCGGACCCGCAACAACTGAGCTATTCGTCCAGCAGTTTTATTTTATGTCACTTATAAAGCAAAGAAGACACTGCCGGATCCGCATCAATTGAGCTATTCGTCCGGCAGTTTTATTTTATGTCACTTAAATAGTAAAAGAGACGGTGCCGGACCCGCAACAACTGAGTTATTTGTCCGGCAGTTTTATTTTATGTCACTTATTTAGTAAAAATAGTCAGTGCCGGACAGGTCACCAACCACGACGGCAGCCATAGCATTTGAAACGTTTTGTCCTTCTCGATGCTGGATGCTGTTCTTGCAATGCCGTACGTAGAAATGGAGGCTGCTTTTTGAAGCCTAATTTAACAGCTTATTCACAGCCATTTTAGCGGGAGAACGCCGTCGCTGGCACAGCACTGCTCAGTTTGGCTGTACCAGTCAAAACAAGATGCCCGTTTCCGGTTATCTGCGCAGTATGCCACTGCGCATGTAAACCGGAACTAGTACGGAAAAATAGCTGCACGGCAGTATTCACGGGTCCGGAGCTCTAGACACTTCGTATATAATATCTTTAACAGGTGTATATAAAAAAGTATGGTCATGTTATTGGAATTAACTATTATCAGATAAATAATACTCACACACTTTTCTCAGACAGACAAAAAATCAAAAACACTTCTTAAAATAATTTTATTTACAACAAGAAAATGTACAGCAAGAAAATATATGGAAATTTCAATGTATATACCCGTATGTACAAACAAACTCTCTTGTATGTGTCCAGCAATTGCACTGCATTCCAAAGTCCATCTAGAATGTATCTGTCGATTTTCACATTCCACTGGCCATCAAAATGGTAGATGATGTTGTCTGTTGTTGTCTTGGGATGTGTTCTCTTGTAGTGGCATATTTCAGTGAGGCAGAAATTGCAAGGCAGCGTCTCTTTGCAGGCATGCATATATTCATAACTGCAGGTGTTTGACCGATCAGGCTAAAAATCTTGCACAAATGTAGCCTTTGGATAGCTTTATAACATGCACTTACATGGTGGCGCCATCTGCAACCATTTATGCACGACGTCCATCTGTTCATCTGCCTTTTGATAAAATCACTCATATCTCTGCATTGGTTGGACTTATCCACCTGAAATTTTACTGGATAGCTTTCTTGATTTTATGACCGGTGGTGCCACCTACATGCACGTTCAAGCTGCAGACATACAGGCTTATATCTCAAGACTGGTTTGACTTATCCTTTTGAAATTTTGCATTTCTATAGATTTCACATAGCTCTTAATCTTACACAAAATTGTTGGCGCCACCTGCCACCATTTTTGCACAGCATCCTTCTGTTTGTCTGCTGTGGGATAAAATCACTCATATATAAGTAGTGGTTTGACTTATCTGCCAAAAATTTTGCATATGTATACAACTTGGATAGCTTTCTGGATTTTGTGGTAGTTGGCGCCACCTACATACACATTTCGGCTGCAGACATCCATGCCAATATGCAACACACCTCACTCGTCTCACTTACCACTCAATCCATGCTTCACTTCACCCGTCCCACTCTGATTTGGCGGATACAAGTAGTTGCTTGTCGACTACCCAACCCATACTCTAGTTCTTTACAGCATATTTCATGGCAGAATAGGGATATAGATAATACATAAAATGAATTATACTTAATCATCTGTCATTTTTTATCTTTCAGTCATTGAAAATGATTTTACAATCAATTTCTTCCACTAATTAGTGTCTTGTATGTTTAATTATTTTTGCAGGCTGCCAGAACCTCCGCTCACTCGCGATGCTACAGCTCAGGTACTCGGGAAGAAAAACCAGCCATTGTTGACCCCTTCACATTGGCTAAGGGAGACCTCCAGCACTTGTGTAAAGATATAAGAAAGGTCAGAATGAAGTTACTTGGACAATTACAGTAAAATTATTGGAGATTATAGATTCTAATGTGATGTATCCTTTAAAAAAGCATTTTTGATGTTAGATTTTGGATGAAAGAAAAAAGGGAACTACTGATCGATTATAAATCAGGTGTTTCATGGACCTCCTGTAGCTGTGACACTGGAGGACTCTTCTGGTATTAGGACCGAACTTTCTCATTTTCAGATTTTCTACCTCCACATACACAATTACAGACAACTGTAATCATCAGTAATCATGTTAAGATCTTATGAATTTTACTGTTAATATATATCTCATCAGGGCTATCATCAACATTTTATGTCACAACACTGAAAATTGGCAGACACTTCAAAAGAACTCTTAATACAAAATGACACTTTTCGTCCACTGCTCAAGATTCAATTTTAACCTAAGTTGATACTCTGTCAGTCCCTGTTTCCTGCCTTTCATATGTTTATAACAGTATAAAAGAATATTTTTCAAATAATATAATTTTTTGCAAGTGCATGTATTACTCTTTGGGATTGATTATATGAAATGTAACCAATTTATTTGATTATGAAGAAAATCTGCCAGTCGTTGGAATAATTGTTTTATCAGCAGTTCAGCACAATACTGATAATCAGATTTCTGGTGTTTGATTTGTTAATACACTTGCAATACTCTCCTTTATAACATTCAGTGAATATATCATTTGGACAGATAAACTCTACTGCTAAGCTACCTAGTAAGCCAACCCTTCACAGGACTTTCAGCTACCCAGAAAGTTTCTGCAATGGTTTGCTACAATCATCTTTTTCTGAAATAACACTACCCAGCTGACATGTTGCCGGCTTCTGTGACTCAGCAATAGCACACCGCACTCAAAGCTGGGAGATCATGAGTTCAAATCTAGGCCGAGGCCTAAGATTTTTCCTGGTGTGGCCGCATCAAGGGTGAGCTCTCAGCAGGCTTAATGGGAAGATTGTGCCCCATAGCTGTGTTTCACTCACACACGAGTGCACCTTTTGGGAGTTTCTTAGTGCTGTGACCCAGCAATGGGAACAATTTTTTGCAGGTGCAATCATGACTGAGTCTAATATAAAAAGAAAGGAAGCATGTGATACTTCCCTGTCATGTAGACTGAAACTGGAATGGAATTGTACAGATGAACATATACTTAAAAAATGGAGGCTGTAACCTCCAACAAAAAAAAAAAATTTAAAATATGCTGACTTATTCATGTATTTTCCAGGAACTTGAGTGTGGACATACTGAACTACAGCATGCCGCCCAGTATCTTTTTGATGGCAGAGGCAAGGCTTTCCGTCCCATGGTTGTGGCCCTCATCGCTCGAGCAATCAATACCCACAATGCTGTGTCAGATAGGTGGGTAGTCTGTTCTAAACACAGTTTCAGACAGCGTACAGTCAGCACTGTAAAGCTGTGTTTCCATGTGTGTGTGTGTATATATGTGCGAAAAATTGCTCATATGATTTTGTTACAGTTGTGCTGCTATGTGTCTGTCAGCATATATATGCATATGTGAATATGCATGAAGTTTACCACAGGAGTGATTCTTACACATAGGGCCTGCATGAACTCAGGGATTCAGAGTAAAATGATGTAATTTCACCAAGTTCTCATGGAAGACCTGCTACATCCACTGTACCAGTATATATACATCTGCCAGTTCATTGAAATACACATATACATGCACTTGGAAACATGGCTATATTTTCACACTTATATGCACAAAAGCATATACACACACATATTAACATAACTTATTCTCCTTTTCTGACAATGAACTTATAACAATATTCATTCTTTATGCTGGCCTTAAAGTATGTCAGTCTCATTATTTTTTCTGTTCTGCAGTGAAACGTATGTGAAATCCTTCTAATGATTGAATTAATTACACTGTTGAATAATTAATTGCTTTTTAATTATTTCACTTTACCCACTATAAGCACTGATGTGCTTTTGATGTTTACATGATTAATTTGACAGGTTATTACAATCTCAGCGTCAGGTAGCGATGATCGCCGAAATGATCCACACAGCGAGTCTGGTGCATGATGATGTCATCGATGCATCAGATACTCGACGAGGAAAAACAACCGTGCACAAAATATGGGGACATCGGAAGGTTGGTGTTAAATTGACCATTCAGTCCAAGCAGATCCTCAACTTCTAAAAGATAAATCAGCCTATAATGTGCAGAGGGTGCAAAAAAAAGGAAGAAAATATCACATTCTGCATTCTCAGGAATGTAAGCTTTCATTATGTGTTTGTATTCACCAATTCAACCCATATTCCCAGGTTCATTTGTGCATAAGTGACTGTACGTTTGTGAATGTTCCTATTAGATGTTCCCTAATCAGGAGATTCTTCCCTGGCCCATGTGCTGAAAATTTCATGAGATTCCAATCATGATTGCTTGAGTTATGTTGTGAACAAATGCACACACAAACACACACAAACAGGGATGAACACATACCCTCCTGGCAAAGGCAGTTATAAAAAAAAACCTGTATTGCTCCAATTATCAGAATGTATGACACAGATTCATGATGGAAGGTTTGGATTCTACAGTCCTGAAAGTGGACTATAGGACAGATCCCTACCCTAGTTAATGTTAAATAATTCTCTCTTACAATAAGATATCCTCATTTATTTATTTTATTGAGCAATATTGGCTAAATAATGAAAATATTTTTATGTCTTTTATATGTTTAGGATATGGCAGAATTTCTTAACTGGTTTTAGTTCTTAAAAACACTTGGTAGGTTTTTGTTTTAAATTTACATTTTGAAATAACAAACTCAAAAATTCAGTATAGCATAATAGGCATTGTGTAGCACAGTTAGCCTTCTAAAAGATTAATAATTTTCAATGTGCATGTGTTTGAAGGAATTTGTGCATGGTAGAAAAAAACGGTTATTCCACTTTAAACTTTTCCAATATGCTTCTCTTGCCAACAAACTCTCTGCACTGAAAGATTCCCACCTGGAACTGTCCATGGAATACAATATTAACATTCTCACATCCTTCTTGAACCCTGATGGGTTGATTTTTTCCATTTTCTTGAAAATGCTCATTGAGTCTACCATTTTGCATACACACTAAAACCTCGACGCACAGGTTGCATTTTAAAATTAAGGGTATACTACTTGTGTTTATAAACAAAAAGAAATCTGTTTTCATGGTCCTATACATTTCAGCCTCAGCTTAGGGGTACTACAAGTAAAAATGCCAGTTAATAAGCAGTTTGTGTGATTATATAATAGGCATCTTACAATTTTACAGGCCATCATGGGTGGAGATTACATTTTATCTGTTGCTTCCACACTCCTTGCCAGAATAAGAAATGAACAAGTCGTAGAAGTTCTGGCTGAGGTGCTGGAAGACTTGGTGCGAGGTAAGAATGAGACAGCCTTGTATCTATGTATATGATGTAGGGTGGTTGGCTTTCTGTTTCCCAGGGTTTCAAATTTGCGATGTTCACGAAAGAGAAATAATCGTGAAAATAAAACCTTCATGAATATATCTCCTCTTGTAGGCAAAAAAAAGTATGGTTCTATGTATGGTCCTCTGGCATCACCCACATAAATTTTAACCCCCCCGCATCATAAATTTTGATTTTCATCTCTCAAGAAGATCAAGAAATACAATTTTGATAAGATTTCCTTTGTTATGTAGTGCTTATACCTGTTAGCAAAAATATTCTGTTATAATCATGCTTGATCATATGCCATTTTTATTGAAACATACAAAAAAGTAAAAAAAAATTGCCCGCCTGTACTGATTTCTGAAAAAAAGTGCCTGTGAACCTTTTTTTTTTGGCTTTACACAGATGAACAGCCAATGATACTATAGACTCATCGGCATCTCATAATGTACCAGTATAATATGCCTGATACTTCAGTATTAATATATTTTTATGTTAGCCATAAATCAAAGTATTTATAAATTGTACCATATCTTTCATATACATGTTGCAGCTGAAGAACATTTTTCACTTATCCTGTCACTTATTCTGTTTTTCCTACAATCTACAAATACACAGATGTTATGGTGCTGCATGTATATTAGGTATATTATATATTAATGGTTGTGTAATTGTGTAAGTTAATGTAAGGTAAGATAGCAAAAATTAAACACTCGAGAAACACTGAAGAATGAAAAATTTAACACCGAAGAACCAAAAATTTAACTGTGTGTATATGAAGCCAACCACAGTGATTCATTTGGTTACTCTAGGTGTCAGCTGATAGATGAGTGATTACCAAGTGACCCTGTCTCACTATCAGTGCATTTATAACTAAAAAGAGGGGTAAAAGTGCAGTATTGGTGACCTTCCACAAACTTGCATTACCCAAGCTTTGAATCAAGTTTGATGTTATCTTATTTTAAGGTAAATCTTAAAAAAAATTTGCATGTTCATTCAATTGTCAAGTAATCTTTGTGTGGGAGCAAGAAAAAATAAGGACAGACCATCAATAATGAAGCCAGTTGTAGGCAGGTCACCTGTACTGCACTTTTACCGAAGAGGATTACTTGCAGCAATGAACTTTTTTCCAAGATTGGATCTTTAATCCATATGTACAAGATTTAAATTAAATAGGTGTTTTCTTTTAGGCAGTGTTTCTATTAATAAAAAAGCATCCTTGAGCATGGCTGTAACATCAAGAAATTTGTTCACTTTAATTTAATTCATATACAGTGGAACCTCCATATTATGGACATTGACGGAGCTTACTTTGTTCATTTTATAGAGGTATCAGCATTAAGGGGGGGACAACCATGTCTGCTTCCCATGGGATTGCCCTATCTGTCAGCCACAGATTAGAGAAGTGTCCCAGATAGAGGGATAGCTGAGAGAAAAGGCTTCCCTGAAGTTTGTCATGTAGATCACGTTCCAAATGTTGCTTTATTATGGATATTTTATATACTAGTAATAATTTTTCTGTTGTTTTAGGTGAATTCATGCAACTTGGGTCCAAGGAGGATGAAAACGAACGATTCTCTCACTACCTCAAAAAAACATTTAAGAAAACAGCCAGCCTCATAGCCCTGAGCAGTAAAGCTGTAAGTCCAGAGTCCTTATTCTGAGTGTTCTTTCTGATAGTATACATGATTAAATTTTCAATTTTAATTTTCATTCATTTTCATATGACATTTTATTTATTTTTTTTAACACAGTACCTTATTTAACAGCAAGCCACTATTTAGGATAATATTTACACTACATGACAATATCTCCCTAAATGTTCTTTTGTTTTTCCTTAATTTCTGTCTTCCTTAAAGATGAAATTTTAAATTTTAATTCCATTAAAAAAAATTAACCAGAAAACCACACAAGAATGAAATCTGTTCAAGGTTTAAATATTATATGTTTATGGGGTCTATAATGAATTTAAAATAAATTTTGGATTGATTTGTCATATAGGGCTTGAGATATAGGCCAGTTGTGCTACATTTAATATGACTGTTATTTTGAGACATTATTGTTGCCCAACAGATCACAACAAATACTATCAAAACATAAAATGTCAAACCTAGATTCTTATAAAGATAAAACTTTTGAAGTCCAGAATGCCTTTTTCAATATAGAATGTTTAAAAGTTAGGACCTTGGCCAGTAGGTGTCTCTGTTTGTTTAATGTAGTTGAAGATAACCATACAGCGATCAATAAAGAGCCTTTATTACACACAGAGGTTCAGCTTTTATCAAACTTGGTTTATACTTTAAACTTGGCATATAATTTGTTAAGTTATTAGAGCAGGGGTAAAAGCCTTGATTTGAAAATTTGTTTATTCACAATGCCACAACTGATTATGTCACCATAAAACTAACATTTTACTTGGTGAAGTTGGACTAAAGACTGTATCTAAACCTTTTATGTTTTTTAGGTGGCAATTTTGTCTAATAGCTCTGAAGCTGTGACAGAAATAGCCTATCAGTATGGACGCAATGTAGGGATTGCATTCCAGGTAAGTTGTACAATTCTCAACTTGGTTATGTAGTATTTACTAGGATTGGTGATTGGCTTTAATCATAATGGATGAAATTGGAATATTTGGTGTCCATTATAGATTAAAATAGGCATGACATGTAATATAAAAGTAAAATTTATTGATAAATTAAACATTTTATCCACACACACAAACAGAAGTTCATACAACAATCTCATGTAAAGTTGACCAGTAAATGTACACATTATAATAAGACATCTGGCAGCAAACATAAAAACTACTATGACACCTGGCCTCTGATTAAGAACAGCTTCTTTTTTAAGACCAGCAATTATTTTTTTAAGAAATTGTTTTGCCCTAGCCACTATATAGACAGGCATCCCCTCAAGGAAGTATAATATTACATGATCTCACATTGGGACAGATCCATGGAACTTTGGACAGGTTATATAGGATGCTATTCCATGGGCTGTCTTCCTTGGTATAGTTTCTTAAAGATGGTGCTACAGAAGATCCTTTGATGAAATAATTTCTAATAATGTCTAATTTCTAAGGAATAATGGGAAATATGGAAAGTGGTCACACTAAGGACACACTGTGGAATTGTTGCTGACACTTCAATTCCAAAATCAGGCATTTCTGTGTTATGGCCACCATGAGGAGTTGCATGACAACAATTTAGTTCCACCACCACCAAGTTATAATATAAGGTTTCATACTCTACCTGGTAACCTGGAATACTCATTGATATTATAAATGACTTTTCAGGTCCTGGAAAACCTGAAAAATGTTTATTTTTTTTAAATATACACTGGGAATATTCCTTAAATTTGGGCATAGGTTCATGTCAGCTGCCATAGATATTGCTCCACAGGCTCAGCACAGGAGTTTTATAGCAGTAGTGGGACCTAACATCTGTTTGGGAAATTAGCAGCAGGTGCAAAGTATTACCTTTTCTACTGGCTGGCAACTACTTTAGTTGTTGCATATTCATATTTAGACAAGTCAGTTCTCCTTGCCAACCAAACAGACTCACCTGGGCATTTGCATTCAGTGTCATGTACCAGTTAAGATCTCAAATGACAATAAGTGCTGCATGTTTGTGAATGTCTAAAGCCCCACATTCCCTTAATTCACTTAGATTATTTAGTGTTTTTGTTAATTTTTTACCTTGAAAAATCCCTATAAGAACTGGAGAAGACCTGTAAAACTCCTGGAAAATTGGTCTGTCAGGTGAGTACACACGTTATAATATAGATATAGATAAGTATCTTTGCCTTAGTTCCGTCTTGGTGTGTTTCCATAGTTTTTAAACCGTTATATCTTACAGCTTGTGGATGACCTTCTTGACTTTGTGTCCAGTGACATCATGATGGGTAAACCAACAGCGGCTGATCTCAAGCTGGGGCTGGCTACTGGACCAGTTTTGTTTGCTGCACAAAAGGTCAGCACTTAATTGTGTCTTATATCTGGTTTTAAAGGGTTAAAGGTGTTATTGAAAAGGATGATTTTAAAGATTACCATATATTTAATCATAGTATCCTGAAGTTTACTCAGCCTTCAAATTTATCTGTATTTAATTTATATAAAGCACAATGTAATGCTACATAAAACAAATGTAATATGCATTCATCACTATTGTGCATAAAATTATAGAGGTTTATCAGTCAATATCTGGATATATTGCCTAGAGAATGCCTATGTTTGACATGCTTAAGCCATGTTATGATTGCTGCCAGACTTTAATAAATCTTGTCAGATTAATCAGATAATAATCAAATCAGTGGCTGACTGTTAAAGATATGGTTCTTTCATATTATTCTAATACACAAGTAGTACACAAGTAGTTGCTCTAACTCTCATGCAAGCAAGAAATTTCCATCATTCCTTAATTGAATGATGTCATATGAAGACTCGCACATATTTTGTTTCAGTATCCTGAACTGAATGCCTTGATTATGCGGAGGTTTTCTGTTATTGGTGATGTAGAGCTAGCCAGGAAACTTGTGGCTGAGGTAAGATAGAGAAATAAAACCCAGGGAAAAAAGAGACCTATCTCTTTAATGCTAAAATTTGATTTCTTATGTGGTTGATATCACCACAATCATCTCCATTAACATGATAGTTTTTATATTCTTTACATGTCGGTCTTTGCCTTCCTTCAGTGATGTAGATTCTTATAGGAAACAAGTGGTTCTGGTAAATCTTTTGACTTCTGACCACTTCAATCAAGTTTTCCTCAAAGGCACAGCTATGCTGTTTTTCAGATAAAATGTTGAATATTGAAAAGATATTCTATATTTTTTTTATGTTTCATATTTTCATATTTGCCTTTGTTTTTCATGAGTAAATATCCATTATAAATTATAGATGTTACCAAGTATTTCTTTTTATATGTACATCTATGATTTTCACATGTCTCATTATAACTATTTACTAATTATAGAATACCTCACCTGAGTTCAAAGCTCGGTAAAATCCATGCATATTTAATAGGTCAGAGGTCACCAGACTTGGTGGTGCTGTGGTGACAAAGAAAAAAAAAATTGCTATAGATATTTACCAATAGTTTCTCACATCAATTCAATTCTCGGCAGAATGTGCATATTTATTAAGAGGTCATAGGTGACAAGAGGTATATGTAAGCGTATTATGTACTCTTGTGGCGCTCTTGTTGTACCTGATGGCTTCCATTGTTCTCCACTAGAAATTCTGATAGGCTGGTGGTAAGAGCAGTTGAACTGGGCTTGCCTACATGTTACCTGTCATGTATTTTTGGCGGGTGTGTAATTTGACGGAGATGGAGCCCTCATAGATACAAATCTCCCCTGCTAATTTGGGTAAGATCAAGCTCATTGTTGTTGCGATATCACGCACAAAATAAAATCACTGATTTTACTGTGGTGGCCATATTGGAATTCTGACAGGTGTGAAATTTGAAGGCTTCATATGAATTCTCTTATTTCAGAGTGATGGAGTCGCACAAACCAGACTGTTAGCAGAACAACATTGTAAGGAAGCTGTCCGTCAAATCAACCAGCTCCGCCCATCACAAGAACGAGAAGCCCTGGTTATGATAACAGACAAAGTGTTAAATAGGTTAAAATAGTCTCTCAGGGAAGTAGGACTTCACACATATTAAATCTCAACAGCATGAATAACATCATTGTCTAATCAGGGAGGGCCCCAGATGTGGGCAGTACTACATGATGTTTCAGTAAGCAGGCTGTATGTGTTAAGAGGAATCAGTCTGTGTGCTCCAGATTGTGCCTCTTGAGAACAACATACAGTGCCAAAAGGTGATATACAAGAGGTCAAGTAAGCCATTTACAGTTGGTAAAGAATGAGTTTAGGATCTATCTGAAGAATAGTATTGCATATTTGCAGATGACTTTAGATGGGCGGGATCTTTTCTTATAGATGATCGAATGTTATCGTCTCTTTCATAGTTATTTGCTTGTGGCATCAGCAGTATATGAATATAATTTGGAAGTGATATTTTACAGTTGTCACACTGCCAGGGGTCTGGTGTGAAGCTATGAATACCCTGGAGCTAAGTGTATGTGGTTGTCAGTGTGTTCCCTGATCCTTTATCATAACCATATCAGTATATCATTTATACTGTAACAGCAATATCAAACAGCTTTAAAACCATGTCACCAACGCAAATATACAGAGCGAGGGAGAAAAGGGTGAAGGGTCAAAGAAATGAGCAACAGAAACCATAGTCTCAGTAATTTATACACAAGTTTCAACAGGGTATATACACTCGAGTGCTTAATAGATAACTGAGTAACTGTTAGGGCTGGGTATTTTCTACACAGTTTGTATTGCAATATATTGCTTTATGTGGTAGCGCATTGGGATGTGTTGTAGTATTTTCATTGTATTGAATTTATAGGAAACAAGTATGTTTTTATATTTTATATATATAAATATATATATATATATAACTATATAACTAAAAAAAATTGAAATCATAATTCTTAATAATGAGGGAACTTGAACAGTTCTTACTAAATGTTTAAAAACACAGTCGCAGTTTTCACTCTAAGGACATCAATCCAAGCCCATTCAGATGTCTAAATTTGTAATAAAAACATTACTTTTAATACAGAAAAATTGTTAAACAGGATATCAAGAAGTATCAATATTTGAAAACTTTGTTGCAATATGAGATATATGAATCATAGTATTGCAATATTGCCACAGAGTTCCCTGCTCAAACTGTCAAATATTGCCCACACTAATCTGTGTAAAACGTTGTCATACATGTGTCTTTGTGCACAAGTTTTAAGTAAGCTATTATTAATCTGTTGTATCAACTGATATATTTAGACAGGTATCACCCTTGAATAAATTGTAAATATATGTTTATAATCAAGGAAATGATGAATGATATTATTATTATGATGTATTATTGTTATTGATAAATTTATTTTATAAGAGGTACTTGGCACAGTTAATATATATCTGCCATATACCGATAATCACCTCTTTTATACCTGATTATTAACCTGGACACGGTCAGATTATTAAAAGCAGGCACAAGCTGTGATGATCTGTACATAATGCATGTAAGGCTACATTGTTTTTGTAAATATGCACACCGGAGCATGGTCAAATGCTCTTTCGTTATTGATATATTTACCGGTGCCGTCTGTCTTTGACAGGACAGATCTGGCTTACAGCACAACACTGATAAGCTTTATGTTTATATGATTATTATGTCTGCCCTCCCATTGGGAGAGACATATAGTGTTTGGTCTGTCGGCGGGGTCTGTGTCATTTCTTGTGAGTGTGGTAACTTTTGAACTATTCATTTTTTTTTTATGAAATTTGAATTTTACCAATATCTCAACAAGGTTGAAAGCCAGAGATGTTGACATTCATCTTTAAGGTCAAATCATTTGAAATAAAAAAAGCAAATTGTGAATCCCATAACTAATGAAGTTTCGCACTCTCTTATGAGTTTATGAAACTGGTCACCTTGACCTGGATCTTCAAGGTCAAATCAGCGAAACTATTGCTCATTATACAGGAATACATAATTTTCCCTCAAATTTGATACACAAGTTGTTTCAAATAAGTTATCAATGAGTTTTAAAACTGGTGAACTAGATCTTTATATTCAAGGTCAAATCAGCCAAAATCAATTTTTTATGTGAACACTATAATTTTTTAACCACTGAAGTCTCAATGAGTTTTTTGTGAACCCTACAACATTTGAAGTAGTCCATATGTTTTTCCTCAAAGTTTGGGATTTGGGGCCCATATGGAGGGGAGATATATTTGTTTTTGCAATTGCAAAAGCATACTCATTCTAGTTGACTGTTGAATTATTTTGTATGAAATGCTTGTCGTACAGATTGTGTTGGATGGTGCTTTTAATTATTAATGATTCGTCATCTTTTTTTGCTGATAATTTAAACAAAACCCATACTACTTAGCTACATTAGTTCATTAATTCTTTGTAAATGGGTCCCTATTTGTGGTTAGTCATCAGATAAATTGTACAAGGAGTCAGCCACTGTGTTCTGTCATATGAGTTATGTTCAGTCTATGGTGTATCAGAGTGTAGTGTATGATCGAATAATGGATTAATCATAACTAGCTTACTCATGCAAATAGTATATAGATTAAACAAAGAGAGAAACACTGTACATGCCTAAACAATGGAGCTTTAGCAGATATTAGTGACTACAAAAAGATATAATACATCTTATCTTATATAAGTGTAGAATGATGCCATATTGACATGCCTGATTTTGAACATATTATTTGCAAATGCATGGCTATACCAAAACTGCACACATAAGCGTGATGCATGTACACTGTGAGTATTGTACAGATTGTATTTGTACTCTTCATGCCTGTTTATACTGTATAATTTATGTACAGTTGTGTCACCTAATCAATGTATGTTTATTATTAAGTCCTTATAAAAATTCAGGGGCCATCTCAGGGATCAAGCCAGACATACCATGCCCACACCTACCCCTGTTCTGAGTATACAGTGATTTGAGAGTACACTGAATGCAAGTATTATGTACTGTGTTCTTTTGTGTAACAGCTTTAAGTATAAACGCAAGACCTATGTGTGGACAGTATTATTAATGCAACTAAACATTGAGTGCAAAATAGTATCATGTCCAGTATGTTATTGTTTTATTAGTGTAACATTTATTTACTGGACTTGTGCCATGACAAGATTTTAAAATCATCATCATCACATACCATCCTTGCTGTAAAGCCAGCCGCCTTGAATGGTGCTAGTCCCTGCAGTTTTCAGTGGTATCATTCATACTAAAGCATGGAAAAAAGCAGAGTATGACAGCACCTAAGAGTAAGACCTGCATCAACAGTAATACAAAGTAAATCAAAGGGACACATTCTTTCTATGCTACAGTTTACAACAATTTTCTGTGGATAGTTATGATTGCAACTCTAAATGGGAGAAGTCCTAGCACATCACAATGTAGGATCTTGTTGAGCAAAAATTGCCACAAGTGAACCTTGCTAAGATCAGCTGTGGTCCAATAAAATCATTGTATAGATGCACATATTGAGCTGATTTATCTGGATACATATATATAAATATATATATATATGTATTTATATATATGTTGAGGCCCAGATTAGAATCTTAATTAGAATCTTAAAATTTTTATCTTGGCTGGCCCACTTTAAAACTGGTCTGGCCCAGATTAGAATTTTGATCTGGGCCGGTCCAAATCAAAATTTTGATCTGGGCTGGCCCAGTTATAAATTGGGCCAGATTCTAATCTGGGCCTCCACATATATATATGTTTAATTTGCTGTATATAAATATGCTTTCTACATTGGAATATAGCTAAGAAGTATGTTTTATGCAAGATCTTTCAAATGATTTTCAGTGATTAATAGCCTCTGAGGTTGTAGTTACATTGCATCAGGTGTTTTAATGGCTACTGATTATGCTCTGTGGTTGTACTTGTTAATGACTATACTAGTAATAATCTTGACAGGGTTTGTTGTTAAGAGATCGTTTAGTTTATGGTTAGTTTCTTTCTAGTCAGAGTGCCATTGTTTTGATTAGGGAAATAAAGTATGGTTCTCAGGCACTTTTTTTTTAAGAAATCAGCCTGGGCAGGCAATTTAAAAAAAAAATTTTTTCTTTTTTTTGAATGTTTTAGTTCAATATGTCATATGATCAGGGAAAAGCATGGTATTAACAGAATTTTGTTGCTCAACAGATAAAAGAACTTCATAAAAAGTACATCTTATCAAAATTGTATTATTTTATCTTCTTGAAAGAAATGTCCAAGTGACTTTTATGCTTAAAATTGATAAGTTTCTATTGGAAAAATAAATAAAAATATAGATGGGGGGGGGGGGGGTTAAAGTTGATGCGCGGGGTGCCTGAGAATCATACCTGTAATTTTTTTTTTGTCTTATTTTGTTTTCTTAAAGCAGCTCTCTATATTTTGTATCTAGACTCAAATTGGTAACCAAACATTTGAGAAACCTTGGCTGCTGTCATATGCTGTAGGAAATCTTTCATTTGAAAGGACTAGTCATACATATTGTAGGTTGCATGCTACTATGAAATCAGATGTGATAATTTTCTGTAGTAATCAACCACTTAGTTTTCATATCACTGCTTTCAAACAGGTAATTATAATTGCTCAGTAATGACTTGAAAATACCACTGTAATTTAACATGGGGTACACAAAGATCACTTTTACTGTATCTGAAAGTATACATGCACTATGTATAATCTTCGAAAATGTAGCCAAAATGTGTTCTGTCAAAATCAGTGAGCTTGAACAGAAGTGAAAGCTTAAAGGTCAAACTCAAGTAATCCTGAACAGCAGCAAAAGGTTAGAGGTCAAGCTCATGTGAGCCTGAACAGAAATAAAAGGTTAGAGGTCAAGCTTATGTGAGCCTGAACGGAAATAAAAGGTTAGAGGTCAAACTCGAGTGAGCCTGAACAGCAGCAAAAGGTTAGAGGTCAAGCTCATGTGAGCCTGAACAGAAATAAAAGGTTAGTGGAGCTGTGGGTAAATGTTGCACTGTTGGCTTGTTGAATTCTGGTCTCAGTGTTTTAATTATTTATAAACTTATGCATAAATGTTAATTTACAAGCAGCAGATTAACAGCACAGGAAAGGTGTACATCTTTAAATCCTCTCATGTTTAACCAGTTCCATATGATCTATAATAACCATCATCAAAATCCAAGTCATGTATATCTGCTTTGAAGGTTGGGTCCATGTCCTGTTATTAGCACTGTTGTAGTAGAAAGAATTTAACTGTGCCAGTGGTTGGATTATTGTGATAAGAAGGACCATAGAGACAGAGTGATCATAGACAATCATGACAATTATAAAAATAAAGCCTAGGTTTTGATTCAGTATAAGAAAGAAAGAAAAACTTATTTCTGGAATAAAGGTCTCAGGCCCAATTTCCAATATAAAACATCAATATACCTTTTTAGCATAAGAAAGGAATCATAACGATACATGTGCATTTTAACTTTTTAGTAAACTAAAAGAACAATAAATAGTTGCTAGTTGCTCATCTCTCTATTTAATACCTGTGGTATAAACTAATGGTGTGCCTTAAAGCGGTGCTCTTAATAAATTCCCAATAAACGGAAGCTGCTTAATTTGAAAAGTACAGTATACACCTAAATGCTATATGACTGGTGTCATTCAGTTACTAAGTCCTTTTTGTGCATGGAAAAGATGTGGTCATTTTTGATTACATAAGGTATATGATTGCGATTTTATGGAAGACAAGATGGCACAGAAGTAGCACTACTATAGAATCATGACAACTTAATAATTGTATCATAATAGAGATTTGTAAGGATCAATTATGAATGCTTGATTTATTCTGTTATGTTAAACACTTATCATATTAGTCTGTTATAGAGCTTCATGGTTTTGGAATCCAAAAGCATGTAATAATGACTTTGCAGTGAAATGATTTAAATAAACACTCAAGTTTTTTTAATAAAACTTCACGTGTTCTGTTTGATTGTGAATAGTTCTTGGCATAAATAATTTATTAACTTTCACGTGGTTTCAGGATTGTCATCTGTATGTGTAGCACATTTGGATTTTTATGCTAATAGTGTACATGTTATAAGAAAGATCCCTGATGATCACAAAGAGAAATTGAACTTTGTCTCCTAAAATATGTACAGGCCCATCTGTGTCGGGATGTATTTGGTATACGCATGGGCCATTCGTCCGTTGTCTTTCCGCGTACAATTAGTGTTGTCACAATCACTTAACAGGCATAAACAAAATCAAAGCATATCTTAAGAAGTCAGAGGCCACAAGACCTTGGTGGCATTGTGATGGATTATAAAAACTAGAATACGGGTAGTCGACAAGCGACTACGTGTATCCGCCAAAATCAGAGTAGGACGGGTTAAGTGAGGCATGGATTGAGCGGCAAGGGGAAATAGAGTTACATGTGTTACATATTAGAATGGATGTCTGCCACGTAAACATGATTGTAGGTGGCGCCATCTGTTATTTGAACGAGAAACTATCCAAGATGTATACACATGCAAAATTTCCGGTTGAAAAGTCAAACCACTGCAAAGACAGGGTTCGTACGTCCATAAAAAGTCATGATTTTTGTAATTTTGAAAATCAGTACTTAAAAAGTCATGATATTTTAGAAAATTCTCAAAAGTCATGAAAAAGTCATGATTTTTCATTTTCTTACTGTTTAAAAATATTTCGTATCAACTTTATTATATTTATTAAAGATTGAACGTATACGTGATACATGAAAACCACCGAAACTAGACTGCACCTGGGCATTTCTTCCCTTAGTGCTGTTGCAACTTAGGTTAGCATCTACTCTTCCCTATCTGGGCGGTCAATCACCCATTGCCGTCATGCCATTCCTACGAATACTTTAGTAAAAAAATATGCCCGGGCAGTCTTTATTCAGCTAAACATGCGATCAAGATGCACAATTTCAAGATTTATGTATTGTTCGTAGAATACCAAACGAACTGAATTCTAAGCTTTTCTGTAGTCGAGTTATCACGGCAATGGCGCGTTTTGTGCAAATGCAGTTTGATATCACAGGGCCTAAGCTTTAGGGCCTAAATGATACGTATATGAGACGAATAAAAGTGGTATATGTATTTCACTGTCGTTTGCAATAAAAAAATAATCACTTAAGCCTATGAGTTTAAGATGTTAAATCATAAATAAAAATTCTTTTTACATAATTTTCAGTGACGAAAGACTGTCGTGTATTTAAAAATGCAATTTAAAAAATAAGATTTTAAAATGAAAGAAAAGTAGGATATGCTGTGATTTTCAGAAAGGTATAAATAACAGAATGTTGCTCTTATAGTCATTACGATGGCATCATTGTTATCCAGTTTGAGATTCCAACACTCCCGTTTTCCGGGAGTCTTCAAAGTTTCAATGCCTAATCCCTGCCCTCCCGGGCCTTCTACTGCATCGCCAATTTACAAAGCCCATACTCCAAGCATTCTTGTATTTCTTAAAGTTCATAACTAAACAAAAACGGATTAATATTATATATACTTGTGAGAAAGTCTTATCCAAAATGCCAATGAGGTCTCGTGTATGCACGTGTTACATTTCTTAGCCTGGGCATTCCAGATGGTTTGGCGGGAAACCGTTGCCGCCTACACCTGTATTCACTGATTCGGCCCGTACTCCTGTCAGTAGAACTGACGGGACGTTATGAATACACAATCCGGTCTGATAAAAAAATCGCAGAGTTAAAAAAAAATATTCAAGGTTTAATAATCAAAAATGGAGGATTGACGAAGATATTGTCCTGACAGATACAGCAGAAAAAGAGCCACGGTCTACTTCAATGGAATGAGTAAACGAAACCAAGGGCGCCAAAGTTTTCCCGCCTTATTACTCCCTGGTAAGTTTGATGGTGTATTCCGGTGCAAAAAATAGTTGCATGCTTCTAAATAATATGTATTATTTAACTAGCTGAAATTTGCGCGGTGGTTAAACTTAACTGTAATATCCCATATTTTTATCGAAAATAAATCTCCCTACAACTGGCCCTATTTCAACGCCATGTCCTGTACTTAGCGTGTAAATGTGCGCGGCGGTGGAGTAGTTCCCCTTTATGCCTCACGGCTTACGGCAAGGGATGTTATAACAGGACTTGACTGCTTAGGAACCGGCCAAACACTTATATAAGTGTAGTTTTACTTATTTTTTGAAACAGTAATTGAGAACATATTATTCTCCATGATTATGTAGACAGGGACATGATAAATCAAAATATTTCTTAGGTAATCATAAGCGTTATATGAGCGATAATAGGGGAATTAAATGCCGGTATGAGCTCACATTAAAGTGACAGGTTCACACTCATCCAGTATTAGTAACTAATGTCACTGGACCTCTTTAAGAAGGTTAGATAAATAAAGAAGGTTAAAGTAATCAAGATCTTTCTTTTTATGCCCCCGCCACAAAGTGGCCGGGGCATATAGTTTTACCCATGTCCGTCATTCCGTCATTCCGAAATCAAACAGTTGTACGGACTTTTTTTCGCAATGCCTGCAGATATTGGCCTAATTTTTGGTGTGTGGGCAGAAATAGACCAGTTACAGATCGAGTTCGCGTTCCGTCCTGGTTGACCTACTTTTGACCGTTTTACGGCTCCTGAACATAGAAAATTTCATGAAAAATATGAAATTTCATGACAAATACACATGTACAGACTTTTTTTCGCAGTGCCTGCAGATATTGGCCTGATTTTTGGTGTGTGGACAGATATAGACCAGTTACAGATCGAGTTCGCGTTTCGTCCCGGTTGACCTACTTTTGACTGTTTTACGTCTCCTAAACTTAGAAAATTTAATGAAAAATAGAAATATTCATGACAGATACACATGTACGGACTTTTTTTCGCAATGCCTGCAGATATTAGCCTGATGTTTGGTGTGTGGGCAAATAAAGACCAGTTACAGATCAAGTTCGCGTTTCGTCCCGGTTGACCTACTTTTGACCGTTGTACAAACATAGAAAATTTCATGAAAAATAGAAATATTCATGAAAGATACACATGTACAGACTTTTTTTCGCAATGCCTGCAGATATTGGCCTGATTTTTGGTGTGTGGGCAGATATAGACCTGTTACAGATCGAGTTCGCGTTTCGTCCTGGTTGACCTACTTTTGACCGTTTTACGGCTCCTGAACATAGAAAATTTCATGAAAAATATGAAATATCATGACAAATACACATGTACAGACTTTTTTTTCGCAATGCCTGCAGATATTGGCCTGATTTTTTATGTGTGGCCAGATATTAACCAGTTACAGATTGAGTTCGCATTTCGTCCTGGTTGACCTACTTTTGACTGTTTTACGGCTCCTGAACATAGAAAATTTCATGTAAAACATAAATTTTCATGAAAAACATAAATTTTCATGACAAATACACTTGTACAGACTTTTCTTCACAATATCTGCAGATATTGGCCTGATTTTTGGTGTGTGGGCAGATAATGACCAGTTACAGATCAAGTTCACGTTTTGTCCCAGTTGACCTATTTTTGACCGTTTGACGGTGCTCTAACAAAGAAAATTTCATAAAAAGGTGCATATGTATGGACTTTTTTCCTCAATGCCTGCAGATACCACCGTGATTTTTTATGTGTGGGCAGATAATGACAGTTACAGATCGAGTTCGCGTTTCATCCCGGTTGACCTACTTTTGATTGTTTTACGGCTCCTAAACATAGAAAATTTCATGAAAGACAGAAATTTTTATGGAAAATGCACATGTATGGACTTTCTTCCACAATGCCTGCATATACTGGCATGATTTTTGGTGTGTTGCTTGATAATGACCCGTTACAGATCGAGTTTGCATTTTGCCCTTGTTGACCTACTTTTGACCATACGACACCTTCTGAACTTAAAAAAATTTTCAAAATTTTACAAATGTTTCTAATTTGCCCAAGGCGGGGGCATTCGTGTCGTTCCGACACATCTAGTTTCTTCCATATATCAAACTGATGACATTAAAATGAATAATTTCAAATAGTAAATATATCAAAGTAAATGGTGCAGTTCTTGTTAACCCCTATTAAACAGTGTTTGTTCTCTGAAACCATATACCACCCTGATTGACTCTTGGGTTGTTACATCACTATGTTTGAAAGTAATTTAAATGACAGTTTGAAAGCTTGTCAGGTGTTATATTTCACTCTCAATATTGAACTGTTTTCATTAAAACATTGAATCTAAAAAAAACCACACATTGCAAGACTGAACTACTAAACCAGCTTGTTTTTACTTAATCATTCCGTGTTCAAATTTATGGTTTAATATCCAAATGCCTGTGTAAATATTTTTTTAACAAAAGAGAGGAAAATAAAAAAAAATCCACATTTTTACAACAATGACTCTTAAATATATATATATATATATATATATATATATATATATATATATATATATATAAATATATATTTAAAACTATATATGTATTCTTTATGCTTTATTCTTCATATAATAATGATCAAGGATGATCTGCATCAACAGTTTCCTAAGTAACAATTTTATGTCAAAGTGACGAGAAAAGGTGATGACTTGTTTGTCGCAGGTCCTGAAAAAGTCATGAAAAAGTCATGAAATTTTGATTTGCTGGAAGTGTATGAACCCTGAAAGATATGAGTGATTTTATCCCACAGCAGACAAACAGATGGACTCTGTGCAAAATGGCTGCAGGTAGCACCACCATTTTTGTGTATGTTATAAAGCTATCCAAGGGCTACATTTGTATAAAAAATTTTTCCTGATTGGTAAAACGAGTCCGGAGATATAAGCATTAATGTCTGCAGCGTGAACGTGAATGTAGGTGGTGCCACCTGTCATAAAATCAAGAAAGCTATGCGGGATGTATACGCATGCCGTATTTCAGGTAATTTGGTCAAACCACTGCAGAGATATGAGTGATTTTAACCCAAGGCAGACAAACAGATGGACGTTGTGCAAAAATGGCTGCAGGTGGCGCCACCATTTTTTGTGTGTGTTATAAAGCTATCCAAGGGCTACATTTGTATGAATTTTTTTTCCTGATCGGTCAAACAGTTCCCGAGATATGTGGGTTCATGAGTGGAAACAGACGCACAAATGGATGCTGGGCAGAGAGGAAAGGTCAGAGGTCAAGGCCAATTGGTTAGGGTCAGAGGTCAAGGCCATTTGGTTAGGCACCAGTTCACATGTGACCCGATAATTTGTGTAAGTTTCAGAAAAATCGGTCCAGTAGTCTCAGAGGAGTTCTCCGGAAACGAACACTTCGTTTTGGCGGATACAAATATAATGGATTTCCGTTATACTTATTATAATGTGTATCTTATTTTGGACATCTGTCACTAATTCATATTTTAATTCTAGTTACAATTATTTTGAGCTTAGATGACTTTCAGTCATGCTGAGCTATAGAAATTGCTTTTCCTTCTGTGCAGTTGTAATGCACCAAAAAAATTAACATCTAGGGAGGTCAATAAAAAATCTCCTTGAAAACCTGCAACTTGTTTAGAAAGATTGTGGATGCATTTTAAGCCAAACATTTCATCCCAAACCTTTTATCTAGCACATAAATGTGACCCGCAAATAGGAGATTAACCTGATCATCCTTGGAGTCATCATATAGTATGAATTAATGCCTTTTTCTCAGGAATGATTTGCCATATTGCCCTGTAATAGTGCTTGTCTATAGATCTTAGGTACCTCCCTCTCATATTCAAGACTGGTGGTGCCATCTGCTATCGTTTTTGTGTGGCGTCCATCTGTACATTTGCTTTAGCTGAAAATTGCTCATACCTCAGGAGTCGTTCAATGTATTGGTCTGAAATTTGGCATGTACCAGTAATGCATATCTTTTTTATCAAATTTAACACACTAAATGTTTTGGCTATATTCTTTGAAGAGTTTGAAAACTGGAGCACTTTACTCTTATCTTCAAGGTCAAATCAGTGGGACACTAGTATAATTGTATAATTGTTAACCCTATAACTCTCTAAATACAAAAAAACGATTTCCCTTCAAATTTGGCACTCAAGTTGCTTCAACAATGCTCTTTGACAGGGTAAAAACTGGTGACATTTCGGAAGTCAAATCAGCGGAATTATAGGTCATCATTTTTAGGATTTCTTGTGAATGTGATAACATATTTTGTCCCCAAATTTGATAGACAAAGTGTAATAAGAATAGTTTTTATGATGAAATGCAGAACAATGGCTATGTATGTCCTATAAGTCACGTGACAACTCTGCATCAAAACTTTTGTGTCGTGCATGCCTGGGCAAACTAGCCCAAGACCGAGAGAAGACTATCCATCTGCTGTAACAACAGTGAGAGCTGATCTGAAATAAAAGGGAAGTGTCAACCATTCCTCATCTTGTTCCTCGCTAACCCCATTATACAAGTATACACACAAAAGACATTGTAATATATTGTTTGAGACTGGGTTCCCATACCTTACTGCTCTACCAGCTACAGATCCCTAACATGCTTAAGAACCAGAATGGACCAACCAGAGGTGAAACTACCTGTTATGCCTAGGCAATGGACAACCCACCTAGTGCACATGCTGACTTGGACTGCCAAGTCTGCTTGATGAATTAAGGGCAGAAGATCATTTTATAAGAGTATTTTTTTCTGAACTCTACATGAGAAGATCAAAGACCAGAATTAAATCTTTTAACAACATAGACAAATGTTAAGCTAAAATCTCATGCTAGTCAGCGGAGTGTCATGACCCATGGGTCTATTGTTTTAGCTAATCTGGCCATTGGCTACGCTCTTTACACAGCGCTTTACCTATAGGGCTACTTCCTATATCGTAAGGCGCTGTTTGTTATGACCTCGTATCCTGCTTTGCAACACCAGAGGGAAGCACTGTATTTTTGTCCAATCAGATGAAACTTTGTGCTGGAAGACAAAGCCAAGCGAGGAATACACGGAGCCAATCATATTAATTTCTTTTTGAGTGACAGCTCATCCCCCAGCGTAACCGTCTAAACAGGCCACAGGCTCAGAGAGAATTGCCCCTGACGTGGTTTGCTTAGGGCCTTGGGCACATAGGATGCTCGGCCGGGAGCTGAAATTCAAACGAAACGTAACAACAAAGGCTGCGTGCACACCTCGCTGGCTGGTTTCAGTTCTGCAGACAACAGATACATGGCTACGCTAACACAGTCATAATGTCATAATCGAATCGGTCGATGATGCGAGAATGCACAGGGAGCAATTTAACTTCGACCGGAAACTCATCAAACGGCGCTTGAAGCGCGGCAATGGGCGGAGCCAGGATGCCTGTTTGAGTGTTTGTTTATTGGCATCTGATTGGCTGCTTGTCACATCGTACGCATGTTTATATCAGTGGACAACCAACCGCCATCTGGTGTCTAAATAAATCATAAACGGTCAAAGCTGGCAGCGTGAAAATCAGTTGCTTCTTTAGAAGCGCAAGATTTCCGCTGCCTCGGGAGCGTAGCCATTGGCCCCATGAACTTAAGCCATTTCAATACAGTGTCCGTATATTTGTCCTTCCCTCTGGCCAAAATTTTTCAAAAAGATTCTTTTATTTTATTGATTTTGTTTTATATGGTAGGGCAAAGTGTGGATTCTCAAATTTCTACACAGAATTTTGAAATTATGCAATAACGCTTACATTTTCCTGTTCATAAAAAGTTTCTTTTCTCAAATTCTTGACCCATTTTGATTTTGTTAATTTGATAGGGTGATGTGTTTGCTTGACACATCTACACAGAATTTTTAATTATTTATTATGCAGATTCAAGCAAACTTTTTTTTCAAAAAAAAAAAAAAAACAATACTTCTCCTTTATTTCTTGACCAAATTTAATTCTTTTTTTTTAACAGAAAGGGTTAGGAACTTTTACTTTGGAACTTGAAATAATTTAAGACTTTGTTAATTTATTATGCAAATTAGTTTTAGGTGCTGCCTTCCAAACTTTACACAGCATTTCAGCTCGCAGGTTGGGCCCCTCGAGATAGAAACAACACATCGTGATGAAAAGTTCATTTCATGCACTTAGTGAAAATATTAAATGTCAGTGTCATCAGAAGTGTCATTAACATTTTGGTTTATTCAGTTACCTGGTATAATATCATGTCTCAAAGTTTTAGAGATACCAGGTTTTAGATCATAGTCTCAGTTTTCCAGATATCATGTACTAGGTCATTGCCTTTTTTTTTGAGATATCAGGGATGAGGTTATGTTTTTAGTATGTTTTAGATATCATTCTTTAGATCATATCACAAGTTTTCATGCCCCAAATTTCTCAGACATCAGTGATATCCGGGCTTAGATAATCTCTCTCTAGTTTTAGAAATGTCTGGTATTATTTAGTGTCTCCATGTTTAGAGATTTCAAGATCATGAATTATTACTAGATCATTTCTAAATTTTTGAAGATATGAAGGATTAGATTGTCACAAGGTTTATAGATATAAAGATTTAGAATGGTCTCAAATTGTTGAGATGTCAGGTAGTAGAATAGATGATGTCTCAAGCTCACAGATCAGATAGATTTGAACATGTCTCAAATTTACGATGTCTTAAGATATCAAGGGGTTAGAAATGTCTGGTATTGAATATCTAAATTTTTAGAGAAATGATGGATTAGATCATGTCATGTGTTTAGAATTACCAGGAATAAGATGTCTCAAATTTCTGAGATATCAGTATAAAGTCATATTTTGTCATCCTAATCCCCTGAGCATGCAAAGCATGCATTTGTATCAAAGATCAACCATAAATACTCACAAGGTAAACTTCTATCTTTATTCTAAAAGTAAGAAACTTATAAAAAAACACATTAAAGCAATGATAATACATTACTTAAATTCATCCAAATCACTTAATCTTTTAATCTCAGTATGTTTACCGACTTACCGGTAACATTGATTTGTGTTAGATTCTTGATCTACGCTTACTTCACCCTACAATGATGGCAAGTGGCAATGTAATGACAAATATTTCACAGTCACACATATAAAACAATACTGTGTCTCAATTTTTAGCTTTCTATCAAGACTGATCATGTAAAAATATCCATGCAGGCTTTTGAATACAAAACATACTTTGCAGATTTGATATATTATTTAGTATTTCACTTCTTGCACATATGTAATTATAATTAAAATCCATTATGACAATGTTTAAGTAAGGTGAATGGTTGATAAAATTAACATAGTTTACATCTAGATTTATAATAAATTCATTGTAAAAAAATCTGCAAAGGTTTCATCTAATTGAGTATCATGTGTTTGGAATGTAAAAAATAAATATTATAACTATTTCATGTGAACAAAAAAAAATCCCTCAGCAGTACTGCCACTACAAGTGCTATACAAAATACATAAATGCTTTACTTGAGGTGCATTACATATGAAGGTCTAACCTACTTTTCAATATACGCTAATAATATTATATGGGATTGCCTTACAAGTGCATACAGCATACCGACAGGTAATACAATCCTAATCTAATCAAATATAATGTATAAGGATGTCTTACTAGTGGACATTCCTTCATGTGGAGAAGTTATCTCATATATACTCAGCTACAGAACATACTGTGTTATCCGACTACACAGTATTCCTCACTACATTGTAATAAAGTGAACCTCGCTACATGGTAAAACCTCACTACCTTACACTGTAATAAAGTATACCTCACTGCAAGGTATACCCCGCAATATTGTAATACAGAACCCCTCACTACAAGGTATACCCCAATACATTGTAATACAGTATACCTCACTACAAGGTATACCCCGCAATATTGTAATACAGTATACCTCACTACAAGGTATACCCCGCAATATTGTAATACAGTATACTGATACTTCACCGCATGGTATACCTGACTACATTGTAATACAATATACCTCACTACATGGTATACCCCACTACATTTTAATACAGTATACCCCACTACAAGGTGTAAACCACAATATTGTAATCCAGTATACCTTACTACATGATAAACCCAACTACATTGTAATTCAGTATACCTCACTACATGGTAAACCCAACTACATTGTAATTCAGTATACCTCACTACATGGTAAACCCAACTACATTGTAATTCAGTATACCTCACTACATGATAAACCAAACTACATTGTAATTCAGTATACCTCACTACATGGTAAACCCAACTACATTGTAATTCAGTATACCTCACTACATGGTAAACCCAACTACATTGTAATTCAGTATACCTTACTACATGATAAACCCAACTACATTGTAATTCAATATACCTCACTACATGATAAACCCAACTACATTGTAATTCAGTATACCTCACTACATGGTATCATCATTACAAGTTACATATACTTTGTGGAGAAAGTATCTCTTCAAAACTACCAGTAGGCTAAATAATCATGCACAGTTATCTTAGTGGAGCAACATTAGTTGAGTTGCAGAAATAATATCCCCTGCATAACGCTTAACATGATGATATCTTACTCTATTAACAACATTTTATTGTGTGGAGAATGTATCTCATTAACATGCAAAATAAAAACTTAAAGACAATACTTGACTAAATTAACAAATGCTTGCCAGGCAGACCCTCCCCCCCCCCCCTTTCAAAATACCAGCAATCCAAACAAGACAAATTACAAAGGCAGTACCTGCAATTAAATTTATTAGGTAACAGGTGAGAAACCTCAAAATACAGTTAAATACAAATTGCTACTACTTACTTGAAACAAAATGCCATCAGCATAATTCTGAACTCCTAGTGCACATGAGACAGTGGCCAAGTTTAAAAATAAAATGTTGTAAAACACCCAAAATATAAAAATTTCAGATATTTTTATAATATATAAACAATTTATAAAAAAAAAATGTTAGGCAAGGTGCTTATGTGGAACAAATACTGGTAATATTTGTATCGTATTATATATGCAAACAACAAACTGGCAAAGTTTGTATCATGAATTATAAAAGCACATAATAAACTGGCAAAGGTTTGAACCATGTATTATAAATGCATATAATTAACTGGCAGAAAATTGTATCAAGAATAATAAATGCACATTATAAACCTTTGTCATACCTCTTGGCAGAAATACTTAAATAATCCCTTAAGTCAGGGCGTAAACTTCCATGTGCAAAAAAAAAAGGCCAGCATGGTAGTTACCCTGTATAAGATGCAAATTTATTATATTATTACTCATCCCAAGATGTTGCTTACATATTGTCAATACAAAATAACGAAGGTAAATAATTTGTATGCAACATGCACTTTGTGCAATTTGACACTAAGGCATATTAAGCTGTCACCCTGTGTTCTCACATAATGTCTGACCTGTAAGATTTTAAAGAAAGTTCTCTCAGCTGGGCAATGTTTTAAATAACACTTCCTTGTGACAACAGATGTTATGCTGGCGTTCAGGTGTTGTCATGTGTACACTCTTGGTTGATATGTTATGGAGTGTTCTATCAGACAGAGGTCATGATCTCAGTGATGGAACAGACGGACGTTGGTGTGGACCATCGTGATCAAGTGATCGTTACAGGCGTCCACAACGCTTGAGTCATTGGCAGATCCAGCAGGAGACGCAATGTACTCAACACCCGACTGTAAAACAAGGATTGTATCCAAGATGCAGTCAAATATAAAAGCACCATGAAGATAAACTAGGTATTATTCTGCTCTCAGAAATTCAGAGGCAGCTTGTTATTTTATGTGATGGTTAAAATATATAAATCTGTGAGTTTGTGATAAGACACAGGGAGTTTACAAGTTTTCTATCAAGATTACATTAAAAGATTTTTACAGGTGCAATACAGGAAAATTTATGAAAATATATGAACATACAATATATAATACTTTGGGCTGACTCAAGTTTTAGACTGATACACAGGGTTGGAATATCACAATATCTGACAGCTGTGATAGCAGTATCCTTAACTCCCCTATAATCATGATATCATTTTTGTCCACAGTTTTTCTACACAGACATGGCCTTTTAGGCTAAATACATCAAGATAATGGCATCAACATGGTCTTCCTGTGTTCAGAAGATCTGATATTTTCAAGGATAAAATTTATTTTAATATGGGAGTGTTCCAAATGACCATGTTCAACAAACTGACGGAAACTTGTTCTTTGGAAACTCTGGCAATTTTCAAGTTTATATAGTCCCAGAAACATGGCCGATAGTACTGACATTTGTGATCAGGCGACAAAAGCAGCAGTATCCTTGCCAGGTGTTGATATTATGATATCATGATAAATCGCAATAAATTATGAATCATTATCATGATTATGAAATCTGACATTGTCTTGAACCTAAGGATAAACAAGTCAAATCATTACCTGGTATGCACGGTCAATGTTGTCTCTGAACGGGAAGAAAGCATCGGAGCTCAGGGCTACTCCCTTCAGCTGCTCCAACCACTGTTTACGCTCCATTGCACTCAGCTGCTCGGGTGGCCGCTCCAGCATACTCTCCCATGCAGATGTCTCCATGTCCTGGATTTTAAATTAAACTGCTGATCCCAGATGTATGGAAAGTTAAAAGTATCCTATGAACCTACTGTGGGTTGTTCTCAAAGGTTTCAATTTTGCAATATTAACGAAGACAAAATTATCACAAAATAAAAGCTTTGTGAATGAAACACCATATCTGCACAGGTAAACAGTAATTTATTCTATATCCTCAATGGCATCCCATGTATACTGCAATAATATAAGCATACATTTTATGATCCCATAATTAAGAATTTCCATCAGTAAAATTGTCCTTAAGCTCTTCAAGCAATTGCCAAGATTTTGTGTGTATATTAATTAATTGTTTTAGTAATGCTCATGTATATTGTGGAGGTTACTGGATTGTATATCATGAAAAATGAAACCTTCGCGTAACACTTAAGAAGTGAAAATCATGAATATTTAACCTTGTGAGTACGAAGCCAGCCAAAGTATGTACATCAGTTAAATGAAACAGAACTGTAATATTATACAGAACAAAGGGTCACACATTCAGTATTATCAGTAAACATGCCTCTTCCAGTTCCTGCATTTATACTTATTCAGAATGTATTGTAATACAGATCCTTAAAGAATTGGGTTCTCCGCAGAAATATCATGACTACTTTCTCATATATATTAAATATCATGACTACTTTCTCATATATACTAATAGAAATGATAAGTACTACTTTATTTTATGTTACAATCATAATCCTTAATCCGTTTCATATTCTAAATTTTGCAAGAGCAAACATGCAAGCCATTTGATTTCCTATTGATTTCTTTCAGAGTCCCATCTGGCTTGGTAAAAATGTTATTTAATTAATTCATAGGTTACATACCTGTCCAACTGTGCCATTTACATATATATCAATCACGTTAGACATCTCTGCCCTCTTCACGCCTTTCTTGAAGGTCATACCCAGCACCCTTGGATGATGTCTCAGCCACCTTAAAAAAAGAAATGGTAAATACAATTTGTCCACAGCACCATAAACAGCAAACTGCAAATGGGAACATGGAGATGGCATCTTACACAAAATATATTTTTTATCATGATTATAACATTAAAAAATCACTTTATCCAAATTAACCCGAAATAAACCTTACACCTGAATTTTAAGTAACCATACCTAAATTGAGAAAAATTTCAAATGTTGTTGCCATAATTTTTTTTTGAACTTTTCAAAACTAAAGTAGACTTATAGGTCATATTATCTTAATTACAACTGCAGCATCTAGTCTGGTATAATTGCCAGGAGGGCATGTGTTCTTTCCTGATTGTGTGTCTGGGTGTTTGTTCACAACACAACTCATGCAATCATGAATGGAATTCCATGAAATTTTCAGTGCACCTCTGTAATGAGTCAACAAAAAATTAATAAGATTTTGGTGTGGGTCCGGTTCATAAACTGGATCCAGGAAGGACTTCAAAGAATATTCACAAATGTGGTCATATCTGCCCAACTGAACATGGGAATATGTGTCAAATAAGTGAATGCAAACACTTGTTGGGGAACATATGCACTGATGAACATGGGGAATATGGGCCAATAAGTGAATGAAAGCAAGGTTTGTGGAGTACCCCACATTGAGGACTGCCCACACGGTGGAGGCCTGCATTCATGAGAATGCATATTTCTAGTTCAGTGTATATTTGCATACACCGGAACACTCTTACCAGTTGTTGGCCTTATCACCAGCCAGTCGGACACAGTGGATGCGAGATTGCTGGCCAGCCCCGATACCGATGACCTGGCCGTCTTTGGCATAACATACAGAGTTGGATTGTGTGTATTTAAGAGCAATGGTGGCCACAATCAGATCACGTACAGCATCTTCTGGTAGCTAAAATATACAGAAAAAAAATCTCATGTCTGATTATGATTGCAGTGTGCATTTGTGTACTTGTAACATATTTAGTTCATTATATTTTTATGTATAATATTATGGTTTAATCTTATAAAATGCTTGTCCAATATAATGTTACTGTACTTTGTACATATTATTAATGAACATATTTAGTCAAATTTGCTTTGATAATACAGATTTAATAATAGCATATCTAGAAAATTATGTTCAGATTATATATTCAATCTAATATTATCTATTTACCAGATATGTGAAAGTATAATATATTCTGACCACAAATCATTTAACATTTCCTTTAGCACAGTTTTCACAATATATTTTGAACACAGGTTGGTTTGTGTTAAAATTCCAGAAACATGTAGAGTATAATATTATATTCTGTTAACATGGTTCACCAAATATATATTTGAACATGTCAAGTGAAACATTCTGTTTGCACAGTAAGAACAATATATTCTGATAATGAGACCCCGGATGATATTATGACATAAAGGCCAAATGCATATGAATGTAGCATATTCTGATGACACACTGATAATTTGTTCAGTAACATTCTAAGTAACTGTTATGAAGAAACTGGCTTATACTGCACAGTTGTATGGCACAGGACTCATAGCAGGGAGACTGTGAGTTCAACTCTCAGCTGTAGTGGTTAGTTTTCACAGTCATCCCCAACCCAGGGTGAGCACTCTGTAGACTCAATAATGGAAAGCTGGGTTCAATGGTCATGTTTCACTCTCAAACCAGTGCGCCTTTTGGGGATTCCTTGGTGGTAGTGCCCAGCTATGGGGATGATTACACACCCAGGACCCTCAGGTGCAGAAGTCACTGGGCCTGGTTAACACCAGGATATAACATGAGAGGAAGTGTGTAACACTACCCTGTCACATGGTCCAAGACAGGAATGGAATTCTGCAGATTTACATACACTTAGTTAAGCTAGTATTAGAAAATGGAGGCAGTTACTTCCAATAAAAATATATTTTAAAAAAATATGAAGAAAGGTATCTTTACTTCTTTTCTTTGAGACACAATACAGTTGAAGAGGCCCTTGTCAATCTTAGCATCATTTTTCTTCTGCTGCATCTGAAGCCCGAACAGCGTACGTGTCTCCATGTCAGGGGCCTCATAGCTCGGATCCATCTGGCAATAAAACAAAAATATAAATACCATGGTAAGGAGGATCCATCTTGAAAGGGAAAGGTAGAAGTAGTAATTGTATTATATGTTAGCTTGTTACTCATTCATAAAATGCAAGTGATAAAATTCTGTTACGGTCTCACATATCTCACAATATTATCTGATATAAACACAACATGCGTCATCAGATCTTCTATTTTGCTTGAACCGAGTACTACTGACTTACAAGGTGACTTGCAAAAAAAATGTAATGAAGTCATTAACTGAAAATATTGTAATCTGCTTTGGCCTTTGTTGGATTATTACATCTGGCCATAATCAGCTTTATTCATTGAGTTAACTTGAACCTAAGACAATTATTAACAGAAGTCACTAGATGTCATTACGATTCCCATGACCACAGTACCACATCTCCAGTTCCAAACAACTAGCCGGTCACATCATTACCTTCAGGACGCAGTAGTTTCCTCCTTTTTTCTTAGAGAGTATCTGTAAGGCAGCCTCCTCATAGTCTGCAGCGATAATACCATCAGACACCTGAAAATACAGAACAATTATAATCAGAATTACAAAAGATTTTGGGCATTTATATTTTAAGAAACCTTGAAATATGAAGGTTGTTTTACTAAGGCCTATAATATGATATGAGCAGACCCTGGATAAATGTTTCTGCATGTACCCCATGTTGGTATGTTTAATGCAGGCAGAGGATAATCACAGTTACTAAACCTGTGTCTCTTATCTATATTTTGTGGATTGAAAACCTTCATACTACCAATACTGCAGCAGACCTTGATTCAGGGACCCCTTCTGTGTCTACTTCATGAATAAACAATAAAGCATGTACTCATATACATTTGTTCTACATGTGCATCTGCTGCAATATTATAATCAACCATGTACCATTGCCTGGAAAGCATTACAAATCTAACTAGTCAATTAAACCCTTCACGTTTCTGGTACACGTGTTCTTGTTCAGACAACATGTGAACAGTGAATTGTTTGCATTTAAATCAATGGATCTGATTTGCAGTTGTGATTTTGGTAAAAACACATGTAAGCTTGTTCAATTTTCACGAAATACACAACAGAGAAGGTTGCAAAATCAAGGTCTGTGAAAGCATAGCCACAGACTTGGGGGTGTATGAAGATGGGGTTGAAGATCATATCCAGTTATTGTATCCCCCATGTTGCTAGGGTTTAGAACCACCAGTAGTTAAAGTGCCCATTGTCAGTATGTACAGCGTAACCTTTCTTAAAGACCACCTATCTAATAAGACCACCTGTCTTTTAAGACAACCCTGGAGTGAAAAGCCTTCACATTGGTTAGCTGACCTGTCTGATTAGACCACAAGTCTGTGAATTAAGACAACCATTACCAGTCCAGAGGTTTCACTGTATTATATTTGGGTGTGAGAGTGACTGACCTCCCTGGAGATGATCCTGGCGGTGGGGACATCACAGGTACCAGACAGAGCTATAAAATCTCCAAACGAGGACATCCTGTCAGCACCTGCCAAAGAAAGCACCATCATACATATCACTATAAACATCAACGTTGACAACTTAGTCTATTATTAAAAACAGAAACTCAAAATGGTAATTACATCTTGACAGCACTTAAAAACCCCAACAGTAATGAAAATCTATGATTTTTTAATTGAGAGGAAGCTACAAATTTCTAAGCTGAATGCTGAAGACATGTAAATAAAATACTGGTCAACAATTAACATCTGGACGCTTTACAAATAAATCATATAAATAGTAAATAGAGGTAAGAAGTCATTTTTGTCTTTTATCAGACATATAAAATATCACCTTAACATTGCACTGAAAGAGAAAATATCTACACAAATTGATTTCTTACATGAAACACCGAGTTCATAGGCATTAGAATTCCTATGGGAATACTTGTTGGCTTACAAAGTTTTTGTTCTACTTTATAAACATATCTCTACAGCTCTAATGCAAAATACTAAATAATGTTACCAGTGTATTGTTTAAAAAGAGAGGTACAAGGCCAGAACCTTCATTTGCACATACATTGTATCTGTTATATAGTTGCACAGAAATTTTGGTCAACTTGTGATTAACTGTAAACAAGAAATATACAGACTAGTACCCAGCAGAATTATGACAGCCAAGTCACAAGGTTGCATTTTATTCTGTGGGAGTTGCCTCTTTATGGATGCAGTGCAGTTGCAAACAAAGACACCTGCCATATCTCTCCATATAAACAAGTTCTTGGAAAGCATTATTTACTGGTTAAGTGTCCAGTGAAGGGTAGGGGAATGCTCAAAATTTGACTTGAAACTGTTTAAACCAATATTTGTACATATAGAGATTGTAGCACCTGTGCTGAAATGTAAACTATACAGATTAACATTTTACCTCTGGCTCTGGCGTAGGCGATGGCCTGTGGTGAAAGATCCTCGATGTCATCCACCATGCAGACCTTGGCATCTTCAGGTGATAGCGGGACACCAACAGCTGCTCCTGGTAACATATACACAAGTATTTATGTATAACAGATGGTGGAGTATCAAAATATTATGAATAAGAGGCAATCCAAGGGTTAGCGTTATGATAGCCATGACTCCAAGACTCAATAGGCACTTAAATGGCTGGTAAGTCTAACTTGAGTCATGATGCAAGCCATACCGAGGAATGCATTGCAGTGGTCTTTCATCATGTTGCATTGATATCATGGTAAACAGCCCATAATCTTAACATTATGCTATGAATGATGAATTAGCACAAAAGAATACATGAATACAACACAAACTGAGACTCCATCTCTATGGAAATGAGTCATTTCCTGTATCCAGACAGGTTGACTGTCATCCAGCAACCTGTGCAAGCCATGCTTGTATTTATGCATTCAGAAATTCAACAAACATGTTGGAGTTACCAAAAGGCTGATTTAAAACAGACTTTTCTTCCAAAATACATGGAGTTAAAACAGACTTTTTCAGGCACTCTCACAGCCAGTATGCTGGTCATAGACTCTCTAATGTCAGAGGGCTGAAATGTCGCTACAATTAGGGCTACTTATCAGGAGAATTGCTGAAACTGATAACTGACCCATGGCCAGATTGAGTAATCGACAATTGGAAGAAATGCTAATATCAATAACAAATATGTGTAGAATATGGGAAATTTATTTGTACAAGCAAATTTGTGGAATTTATGCCATATGCTTTCGCCTCTAATCCCCCCCATGAAGAGGTCTCTATGTCATAGTGCCTCTGTTTGAGTTTTGATTGTCCCCTGAAGATGTCTCCACATGTCATAATTTGTTGTAAATTGGGGCAATACAGGAAATTTTTTGTTTGTTTTGGAGCTGGTGACAATAATTTCTCAGACAGACACTCCAAAACCAATCCCAATCAAGGTATGCATGAGAGCAATGATTGACCCAAATTTGAATGAAATCAGATATTATTTAGGAAAGTTATCACATGGATACAAACACCTGACGGATAGACGGACAGAGAGACAGATGGACAGACAAACAGAAGTCAAACTCCCCCCTTCTGCAGAAGAAGGTGACAATATGTGCATCTTTCACCATTATAGCTGTATTCAAACAATATTTGAAATAGAGCCACACAGTGAAGCCAGCTATGAGGCTATATGTTTCACTTGCACTATAAAATGTGTCCTGACATTTTATGAGTAATTACCCGACTCTCACTCTACTTGTTGCAATGCATTCTACAGAATACAGCTTCAGCAATAATCTAAAACCTTGTTAATTTGCTGCAGCAATTTAAAAAGACAGTTAATTATCAAATAAGTTTTCAGGGCCATCTGTAAAAATGATTCCTAGCAATATCACTGATAATTGTAGATTCCTGTCTGATCCATCAGTTATCCCATACATATCTGTCAATTTGCATGAACTGATTTTTTAATCCATTTGTCAAATGCAGTAAAACCAGGATATTATAATCACAAATCTGACCTTGATAAAATGGTTGTATTTTCAATGTGGTCATCTGAATGAGGTATAATATACAGAGTAAAAAGAACCTGGACAGTAAACATGTGATCATTGTTTTGAGAAGATATTGTGTGAATAAAATTCTACTTTGTGGGCCTTAACTTACCTGCTGGGCTGACATGTTTGAAAGAAGTGGCTGCAGCAATCCCCAGAGCCTGCTTTAACTCACGGACAAGCTGCCAGCCATTAAGGGCATCACAGAGGTTGATAAATCCTGGAGATCCATTCAACACTGAAGAAATATGACAAATCACAGATTGGAACAGGTTAAACAGAAAAAACAACCAGTGACAAAGGTTTGGATATAAAAGGATATGGAATTCTTGACTAAATTGTATTATCATTTTTTTATCAATTAGAACATTCTGTTTGAGAGCAACAATTAAAGTCTAAATTTATAACTTTTCATTATTTAAATATTATTATTTATTAATTTCATAATAAACATTTCCACAACCATGTGTCATGTTCTTGTCCAGTGAGCCAGCAATACAGTTTTTATGAATGAAACAATTACATAACAAAGACTCTTACAGGAAGCTTTGCTTTAAAGGTATAATTGAGGGATTTTTTAATTACTTTGTTGATATAATGAAATAGAACACTAAATGCTGGTCATTGCCAATTAGCTGTTTTATCATTTGTATTTTAAACCAGTCTTCAACCCTTTTCATCTATGTCATATAATTTTTATTTATTTTAGTCACTAGCATATTTCTTGCTAGTATCATGATCAGAATCCTGTATTTTCTGCTGGTTCATATATTACCTTTAAGTGGCAGCTCTGGTTCTGTGGTATAGATCTGGGCTGGTTTCTGATGCGGGTTCATGCCATACCGCAAGGGAAGCTCGGATACCCCCTGAGAATACTGACGACGGAAATAATCTGAGATGGCCCCATCATAGTCTGCTGTGTGGTTGAATGCCTGGATAAGACAACAGGTCATAAGTGATCCCCAAGTCATAAAACACATCTCTTGAGCTGTGGTAATACAATTGCTATGGGACACTAACTGTTTTTATTTGAAAGATTAACAAGACTTGCTGATGATCATTTGCCATTTAAGTAGATAAGTAAGAGTCCACTTCATATTAATATTTTTATTTTTGTAGTATGGAAAAATCAAATCAAATTTCCCTGATTTAAGATTTCTCTGGGAAAGGTAAAAAAGATTAAACATAGCATTTAACTGAAATCGTATTTATTAACAGGCAGCCAGAGCCTGAGAGGTAACAAATATGCTACATGACTTTAGCTAAAGGATAAAAGCCTGTAATTAAAGAATAATTTTATTGTATAACATGTCTGACTGGAAGCTGTCTCAGTAAGGAATAAGAACTGTGAAGCACTTATAACTGCACAAGGCCAGAACACAGCTTGAATTGATTCAAGAGCTTACTGCACAAGCCCTCGAAGAGAATGGGATGGAAAGCCTTGCAAACTCTGTCAGAGATGATGAAAAGAAGCAGAGGTTTTAAAAGTGAGGGTTTTATTTGTGACCACTGGAGTTAACTTTGGTGATGTGTTACCTTGACAGCGAGCATCTTCTTGGTATCAAGACAGGTGTCCTTATCATCACTAGCTTCCAGCTCCGCGGCAACCCTACAACCACATGTCATGATTAGTTGTGACACATCTGATGTAAAGTGATAAATTCACACACTGATTACAAGCTGTCCAGGTGTTCTAGGAGATCATAAAATGTATAGATTTAAATCAAGTGATGGTGCAATTCTGAACCCTGGAAAATATTATTTTTCAAATAAAGGCCAAGAAGATCACATTACAACTAGTACTTTTGGGAAACTTGTTATCAAAGTGAGATTGGCTCCAGTTCTGGCCATGGTTAAATATAATAATAGAAAGTGCAAAGATTATCATATTTTAGTCAGTTTATTTACATATTTTCTTTTTTTTTTGTTTCCAATCATTGTGAAAAAATTAAAAAGATCAAAATGGAGAAATTTAAAACCATCAGTGGTCCCTTTTCATGAAAGATGAAATATTCTTTTCTGTGACTATAATCAGGACAATGGTCACGAAGTAATTTTGATTTTTGTTTGATAGAAGTACAAAACATCATTTCCAACAAAACACAGCAGATAAAACATATAATCAGATAGCCAGCCGTAAAACAAAATTTTGTGTTTAATTATTTTGATTTTTTAATGAATATTAAACCCATATAATGAATAAACTGACTTGTTATAATCATCTGGGTCACACACGACAGTAACTCTGACGTGGTTCTTGGCTGCAGCACGCAAGAGGGTCACACCACCTGAAAATAAATAAAATATATTTGATTCTACATTTCTTCAATTAAAATAGTACCAGACAAGGCATCATTGGTAGATACATAGTGTGCGATTGAGTTGAAGCAGCAGAACTGGCAAAAACCCAAAAATTTAGTTTTAAATTCTTATTAGGACAACAAAGTATACATTATTGTTAATCCAGTACAGTGTTGTTCTTTCTGATAGTATACATACTTTTGACCTTTTCATTCATTTGCATATATTTCAAAATTTAATATTTTTTTAATTTTTAACAGTACACTATTTAAAGCACCCAGTACTAGCAAGCCACATTTTAGTTGGCTAATATTAAACTACATGCCATTATCTCAAAAGCGTATTTTTGTTTGTTCATACAAAATAATGCCACAGTAATCTTACACCAGGGGGCAGTGGTGTAATGGTTAAGGTGCTGGGCTCATGATCCAGAGGTTGCAAGTTCAAATCTCGATCAGACCCTCACAATGCCAAGACCCTTATGCAAGGTCCCAACCGCAAGTGTGCCTCTGTCCATCCAGCAGTAGAACTGGGTACCAGTTAATACTGGGAAGGTAACCTGCGATGCACTAGTGTTCCATCCAGGAGGATTTTAACTTCAGAATCACTTCAAGCTAGGAAAACTGGGATAAGCTCCAGCCTGTTGAGCTCAGGTGTAAAAGCCAAACAGACTTTACTTTTACCTAATCTTACTATACAATTAATAATGGGTGCTAATTATGAAGTCCACTAATACAGTGGTATGAAGGAGAGAGGACGAAGAATACTGGATCATAAAAGTCTGCTGATTATTTTTTACTCCACTACAATTAACACTATGCCAGAAAGTCAGGGACACAGACTTGTCTTTTGATTTATGCTCAATGCATTTGGACTCACCAATATCAATCTGTTCCACTGCATCAGACACTGCGACGTTTTCCTTGGACACAGTCTTTACAAAGGGGTAAAGGTTGCAGACAACCACTCTATAAGACAATAAAGTAGAGTTTTCATTAAAAACAGGACGGACATTACTAACATCAGGTCAGTATATATGCATACAGTCAGTATACTACTTCTGAATGCAACCTCCCTAATTTCTTTTTTTAGTTTCACTTGTTAAGTGACTCAAGTTAGCATCACAAAATTTGGCTCTCATAAGGCCAATAGTAAAAAAGGTTTGTTGTTTAAAAGGTTGACAGTTTTAGATAAAGGATTTTACTGTTTATTTTATGTAAATAAGAAGTGATATGCAAAATAAAAAGTCTGATAAAAAGGTATGTAAGTTTGATGAAAAATATTGAAACCCATTAAAACATTAAACTCTTTTATATAATATATCATGACACTTTGGTTAAATCATTTTACTCAAGATAAACATTACCAATCACTTTTGCTAGCAAAAGTACAATATTAGACTACACCTTAATATGCCTGCTGTCTTTAGCAGCAGATGGCGCAACCAGTCCGAATTAACCAAAACTTGGACATGGTTCGCAATGTATTAAGGGCAACTGCTTTCCGCATTTGCCTGCAGGGAGATATGTGGCCAATATGCCCATCAAAATTTAAAAATCCTTATGAAGTACTTACCAGTTTTGATGCCCTTCCGTTTGAAAACTCAATAAAATTTATGAACTCAGTATTTTCACTTTGCAAGGATACCAAAATGTAAAAACAATGACATTTACTTTAGGCCTCACAGGTCATTAAGACACATACAAACACTTATGACATGTCATATGTAAGTTTGATCTGACCTGGCTGTTATTACTCTAACAAGCTACCTAATTAAAGACTGGTCAAGTTAAATACTGAGGAGAAAAAACATTAAGGTTCCATAGAAACAGCAAATGCTGTTACCTGATGTACTGGATGCCCTGCTTGTCTAGATCATTCTTATCATTCTCAGTCTTGCGAGCAAGGATACCTGAAAAACAGTATGGCATATTTAATACTTCTCCTGTTAATCCTGTTAATTAAAACATATACCTGATACACTGTGTGGCTTTGTTTTTACTAATACCTTGGATCCTCTTAGGAGTCAAACATGATTAATAACACTCTCATGTCGTAGAATGAAAAGAAAACAACCAGAGGTCCATAATTAATTAATACAATATGCACGTCTTTTAAGCTGAGCAGTCAACATATGTATCCTTATATAGACAGGAGACAAACAGGTAATCCTGACAGAGAAAGGAGAAAATATATTGGCTGATTTTTTTTTTATCATGATTTCCTTACATGACTTGCCTACTGGGTTAATATTGCACTTTCTCAGGTTATCCTGGAAAAAGGGTTTCTTTGAGCATATGTGATGATAAATCTGTTTTTATTTTAGTGATGATAGTGTCTTAATGAAAATGAAATTAGACTTATATAAACTGCTAAGTTGTCACTCCTTAAAAGAAATACCCTACCTCCATGTACCACTGGGTGCAGCGTCTTCACTCGACCCCCCAACATCTCAGCAGCTCCCGTAATGTCAGCGACATCACTACAACATACAACACATACAGTGATAGAGTCTGTCACTTTGTCAATAGAGGGCAGTGCTGCTCAAGGCCCCACTCACATGAAACCAGTTTAAGGAAAATCAGGTGTGGTATGGTTTTATTTTACATGTATAAGTAGTGGACAAAAATATAGAATTTAACAGTGTGAGTTAATTAATATGATAAAATCCTTTAAAAAAAAACAAGTATTTTTACCACCAAAAGAACGGGTAAAAGAATGATAAATTTTCAACAGACCAATTTTATAGCAATCAATATAACTTTGGAATTATTTCCCATGTCTTTTAGAGTTAGAACATCGTGCCAACAAAATAATGCTTAAAAAGAAAGAAGGCAGGGTACAATCCTGCTTTAACTTCTTATTTAAAGTTCATCTACTAAACTGTAATTAACCGATTGGGAATCTCTATAAGTTACACTATACCTCCAATCACCTACAGATATAGAATATAGATGTCCAAATATTCATTGTATCACACATTTTACATGCATTTTACTTATAAATCAAATATATTAAACAGATGCACATGCTATCTATTGCAAAATGAAAATGTGGTTAATTCTACATTAATTCTGGCAAAGGGTATTAAGCTGTTGTAGTTGTTCAGATTAATAATCTAGGGACACAATATAGCAATATATACGTGAGTCTAACATAACTTTTAACAAACAAGTTAAGTTTCCACACATATTCTCTCTCTTTCACTGTACAGTGTACACACAAGAACCACTTACCTGACAGGTATTCCAGCCTCTCTGATCGCCTTAGCGGTACCACCAGATGCCATCAACTTCAGCCCCACCTGGTGGAGCCTTTGGGCAAATGGCACAAGCCCAGTCTTGTTGGACACACTGAGAATCGCTGGGGAAAATGGGGAGAAAATTGGTTAAACCTTCTAATGACACAAAGTGTAAATTTATTAAATACTATGGTCAACTGGGTGAACTTATATAACATTTCCAAATTACTGAAAATATTTTGAGTGGATATTATGTACTCTTTGCTAGGGGTTTAACAAAGCATGGAAGAATACATTGAATTGAACCGATTCATTTTGATTATTATCATTTTATTAATTATGTATAATCCTGTGGTCCTCTGTGAGCTCTCAAATCCAACAGAACAGATGTGGTGAGGAAGTTCTTTATGGTGTATGTGCCCAAAATAAACTTGTGATGTTTGCTGGTGGACCATTCCACTTGCATAGAAACATATATGGTGGAGAAAAACAAAGGAAGAGCTACTTTTTCCTAATTGATTAAATTTACTAACATCAGTTTGGCTAAAATTGCTTTTATTTTTTATAGTCTGAAATTTACTACTTGAGTAAGAATTGAACCAAGAAATGAATGAAAGGCAAAGAATAAATAATTGAATCAATTCTAAGGGCAATCATAATTCACAGGTCTAGACTGTTTGCTTCTAGTATGTTGTCAGCTGCCCCCCAAAAAAATAAAAAGAGCATCCTGGTTTTATTTTCAAATCTGTTCCTGGCCTCTTATAAAAGTACAGAGCCCATCCCAGGTGACCTTCCCCGCTGCCACCCACAATAAATGTTGACACAGAACACTCCTCTACAATCAGCACAAAGGCAGATGCACTAAGCCCATGCACAGCTCATATACATAGATCCTATAACACAAGTTACATAACATAGTCATGACAGTCCGCACTGAATCTAACAGTCCATCACTATTATTAAACCTCTGCCAAGTGGTAAAAAGGTGCTCTTCTTTACCCTTGGTTATACATGAAAAGTAAATGGGTATAAAGCTGAACAGATTTATGTTGAAATTTTATGTAGGGTTAAGACAATATCACTGGAACATCCATTAAATGTTGGAGGTAATCTAATTTACCATGAAATGTTTTTGATTCATGGTGACATACACCTGTTTTATTCTGGAGGTGGCCTTGGGTGGGTTTGTTGAACAAGGACAGTAGTGTACACATTACAAAATCATGGGGCTTCTGGCATGGGTTTGAAGTCTCTGACATTATAATAAAGTACTGTAACTGTTGATAAAGGTCTGGACCAATACATCATTGACATTCACAATCATATTACTTATCAACTGCTGTTCCACTTCCAGCAATTCCCATACATGCATTTGCCATAACACTGGCAATCACATCTATAGATGTAAACTATATTGCTCTAGCTCTGACCAAAGGACCTGCTAAGAACATCTGCTAATGGCCTGGTACTTAAATAAAATTTAACAAAGGTTTTTAATTTTTTGTCATTGTTTGACTAGGAACCAATGTTAGGACTATCTACTACTACTAGATGGGAGAATAAACAAAGACCCAGATAAAAAACAAAGACCCAGATAAATGGTAAAGAATTTTCAGAGAAAAAGATATAACTAGAGATTGTAAGGTGTCAATTGACTAACCAGAACTACGTACTTTTAGTTAAATACAAAGTTATTACTAAGCTAGTCCATACATGGACCTCTATGTCCTATGATACTTCTGCTGGACATTATGTAATGTCCGTCCAGCAGAAGTATCATAGGACATAGTGGTCCATGTATGGACTATTACTAACTATACCAGTAGACACCATTAAGACAAATAAGGGACCTGAATTTACAGATTTTCATTTTCTTGGTGGCATTATAACCCTCTTGTTGTTGAAATATGTATTATAAAATTTCCAATTATTGCTTCTTTTAAACAGAAATGATGAAAATGATCCACTGGTAAAACCAGGTAATGTATGTTTCCTTTTCCATAAAGGCCTATTATGGATCATACGATACTATAGAACATTACAAAATATCAAAACGTACAAATTGTTCTCGGTTTTAATCTGTTTGTAAAATAAAATCTTCACAAGCAAATGTGTTTGGGTCTAAAGCTCACAGGCACTAAATTATTAATAAAAGCTGATATTGTATTGCAGACTAATGCTGAAAAGAATTAATGAAGTTAATTTATTTTACCTGTTCAATAAAGTTTCAAGGAATGTTTGATCATATGTGACTGTAAGCTTGGGACATAATGGGTACTAACCATATCCCACTTTTTTATTTTTATTTTTTTTTTCATTTTTGGTTTACCATATCTACAGTTCAATCAACCCTAAAATATTAATTTATATTAATATTAGTACAATTAACTGTCGGCATATGTTGGTCTTTAGCCAGGTGTATCTGATCATCAAGCGATCTTGAGTAATATTAAAGTTTGGTAATCACATATAGTGATATCGGGGCCGCTGACACCTGGGTCAATGACCTAGAGGTCAGATTCATACCTCGTGAACCCGCTGTCACACTCAAAATGCACCGAGTGACCTCTGTTTCTGTTTGTCCCGGCGTCTGTCTCACAAAGCACGACACAAGAAGCTCCACGTATTTAATACCAAAACACGAGTCTTCTAAAGTTGCTGATATATTACAGTTGAGAAATGAAAATTATAATGGTTCTTACTATATGTCTGATTCTGAGGCAATTCTGTCATAATAACGCTAAAATCCAAGTTATAAAGCAGCAAAATTTGCAAGATGATCTCTCAACTTCAGTTCAGACCCTCCAGACTCCAGTGATTGAAGTTTTTTACGCCGTAAAATAGTTATAAAATCTCGGTTAAGACAGTGAAATTATGGGCACTGAATGAAGACAGTTATAAAACAAAGGGATTCTTACCTGTAACAAGTTCATGCAGTTATTTCGAAGCATTATTTAATCGGGATTTACTTACCGAGTTCGCTGGCCGCCATACCTGGTTGAGATGCCGCACGTGGGAAACAGCAGTGAAATGCTGAACCATGACCTCTGACCTTTTCTCTAGAGAGTATTCAATTTATTCGGTCCGCCGAATATAAATTGCTCGTTTACAACAGCATTCAAACTGTAACCTGTAGGCCCTATTAGTTGAATTATTATGTAGATATGTATCAAAATTTATTGACAGATGTAAACAATAATGAAGCAGACAATACAGTTTTATATGATCATTTATATTCGCAACATGCCCAAACAATATATATATATGAGTAATTTTTGTTGTATTTTTTTTTTTATTTATATAGGGCCTAGTATATACATATATATACATTTGTTAATTGAAAATAAGTGTCCCTTCCCAAAAAAATTGTTTTCCTTTTCCAAAATAAAGCGGGACAAGGAAACACTACTATTATTTTATATTCAAAAGTTCATCATTCAAATCCACAAGCAAGATCTCAGCGCCTAAACTTGTAAGCTGAAATATTCTTTACGTCAGTGAATAGCAGGAAGTCATGGTTAACAATCACGTGGATAGAAAATGTTAATGTTCGCTACAAAGTGGGGAGACACCTTATTCTTAAAAAATACAAAAGAACATGATCATAATAGACACCAATTTCTCTGCACATTTCGTCAGTTGAATTGGTAATATTTTTTGGAAGCGTTGGAAGAATGGGAGCTAGGGCAATATCATTACTAAAAATAATGCAAAGAAAATAAAAATATAACTCTACAATTTATAAATGGATAAAAATGACACCTGGAAGACTTAGGCCTATTTCTTGACGACAGCTTGAAGAATGATTATAGAAATAAGAAAATCCATTTTTTTTACGTTCAGATTGCACAACATAAGATAAGGATGACACACGATGATGACACTCGACTATCTTGAAAATATCTTTGTATATATATTATTTTGTAAATGTATTATATGCAGATTATAGGCAACCTACCAATTAAATTAAGTTACAAAATATATAATTAAAAAAGTAAGAACAATGGTAAATTTATCCATAAACGTGCCCATGATAATAACAGACTTCTGATTTAAACGCGTGTATTTTTTTTATCAGGATAGATTCATTTGACTCGAATTTGGATACGTGTTTCAACAGACTAGGACTCGTGGGACTTGGACTCGAATCTCAAGGAATAAGACTTGGGCTTGAACTCCAGTGGCCTTTGAGTCGGTTTTGCACCTGGGCTCGGTTGATGTGAATTCGCCTACAACATATGTAAATGGATGAAAATCCGGACAAACTTGCACTTTTAAAGTTGAAGAAGATCATATAGGCTAGAGTAATGGCGGGTATGTGTGTGAGTGTGCGTCTGGGGGGTGGGGTGGGGGGGGGGGGTTTACCCCGACTTATTTGTGCCTAGGCTGTTTGGGAGGGGGGCACAGGGGGCGCAATTATATTTACAGCTGAACTCTTTTAACACTGATATACTAGTATATCAGATATATCAAAATGCACGGGAAAGCCCCTTAGACAACTTCTCTTATGCATTTAGACACTTGATCTCTTTACGAAACACCAAAGTCTGAGATTAAATAAAATAAACCACTGTACACAGGTTTGGTTGTCGTCAAACAACCTTTAATTTAGTTTTAAAATCTATATTCAAATAACTGTTACCGTCTGTGTTATATACATTTGAAATTCTGAGAACCCCCCATGACATGCAAGAGGTACATGGTTCGCTCACAAATTCTGCGCCCTGGGGATAGGACCCCTTTTATATCTCTCTTGTTCTGCATTGCGCTCACAAGGTCCTGCTGCCATCTACTGGACATCGTTTAAACTATAGTTTGTGGTTGTTCAAGATCTTGGGCATCTGTTCGCCTGGTCCTGCACTGCATGGCCAGATCTTCAGTGATACTAAAATTGTTCCAAGGTCATGTATACAATTTCCTTTAACAGTTTTTGGAGAGGAGGAGAACGTCCATTCCCCCCCCCCCCCCCACAAAAAAAAAAAACACACACACACACACACACAAACCTCCACTCTTCATATATACAATTTCCTCAACTGGTATACATATAATGGCTCCAGAAGCTCTAAGCGCAATTGTCGAGGATGTGCATCGGCCGAGGGGGTTGGCGGAAACGCGCTCTGGAATATCCCGCATCGCACGATGTTCATTTCACATGCACGAGTTTCCAGGGGCACGGGAAAAGTACACACGATTAACACTGGCGCGATTTTTTCTAACGCGCAGAAACAAGTAGACCCAGAAATTTATCTTTTTTATACATTCTGACAAAGATTATCACGGTTTTGACCATACTTGGACTAGTTCTGTTAATCTGTTTGATTTTGCATTAATTTATTCACAAATAAAATTTATATCAAGGGAAATGAGAACTGTGTGAAATTAATTTTTTTTCCATAAAAAAAACCCATTAAAATGCTTCATTAGGATGATGATTATGTACAATAAGCCATATATATTTAACTTGCGTGTTTTTCTGCTACTTGTGGGTTTGAGAGTTTGGCTTCCAGTAGCAGTTTCAGGATTTAGGAAAGAAGTGGTCCAACACAGGAGGACTAATGAAAAAAACTAAAAAGAAGGGCCCTATAAATTGGTTCCGGCCTGCACCCCCCCCCCCCCCCAATCATCTTCTGGCTTCTTTTGGTGTCTTTGTAATGTTTGTAAGGTCTGCCAAATAGTTTAATTCACGCTTCTCTTTTCTTTTTATTTATTTAGACAGGGAATTATAAAATATTGTCTATATAAACCCATGCAGTTTGTCTGCATGGTACCGTATATAAACTGCTGAAGAAGCGATGGCTCTAAAACACAGTATAGTAATAATGTGCCCCCCCCCCCCCCCCCCATACGTGCGGGTCCTTCTTGCGGGTGCTACATGCGGTATCTATATCAATTGCCCTTATGTGCACTTGTCTTTGAAGAGGCTTAAAGAGCTAGCGGAGATTTAAGGCTGCATAAAAAATGTACGACCAGTCTTGATTGATAGTTTTCATGCATCTGCCGACGGAAGAAAACCTAACATTTTACATTATATAGATTCACACTCGTACATTAATTTCATTTCCCGTTTAATTGGTATATAACTGAAAATTGATTAAATCCTGCATGTATTGTTCAAATGCATAATTTCAGGAACTGGCGCATATTTTTTTATGTATACTAAATTATTCAATATCAAATATTTACAAATTCATGTGCAATATTTTGCAGTGTTGATGTTCAGATTAAGAAGAAAAATGTTATATAAAATAACACGCACACACTCAACCTACAGACATGATAAATTGGTGAATCCCTAAAGATCTATGCTTTATATAATATATTGACAACATTCATGCTGTATTAAATCGTAATGCGCAATGATCCATGCGGAGAGGTCGGGGGGGGGGGGGGGGGGGGGGGGGTCCGGACCCTGTCACCCCCCCCCCCCCCCTTTCAGCCACCGCAATTTTTTTTAAAGGTTTCAGACCAATTTCTGTGACCTGGACCCCCTCCCCCTTTTCCGGCAATGGTGACCTTTTTCTATGTTTTGTCATTATAGTCCTCTTGGGTTCGACCCCTCCTTTTCCTAAATCTTGGATCCGTCTCTGTGTGTTGTGTTTCTGTTGATAAGAACCTTACTATTGTAAAAAGACCGTAATTTATTATTACAGCAATTGTTTTGATGGAAAAACAGGAGTGTAGCCAGGATTGAGGGAGGGGAGGGGGCCGTGGTCAGTAGCGGATCAGGATATTCAAGACCCTGGGAAGGGGGGGGGGGCGCTAATATATATATGTATATATATACACATACATTCAGTAGTACCTCGGATATCCGAAAAATTTTGGGGGTCGGATATTTGAGTTTACGGATATGCGAGGTGCACCATTGTTTTCAATAAGTATTCTGTGAATACTAACAAAAATTGCTGGTGAAGAAAGTAGGCTAAATACCTCAGATGAAGACCGTTTATATAAATCACTAAACGATTAAAGTGTATTGCAAGTAACCTTAATCCAAATCAGAGGGACAGTGTTACATCAGTACATGTATAGGTGATCGGATGAATGTAGACGCAGCGACAAAACCCCTCAATAACCCATTAAGCTTAAATAGATGCGCTGATCGGGCCATTTGTTATTCTTCACAGGCGAACAAACGATACATATCCAGTTTTCCTCGGAATCACATTCAGCAATTTTGGAAAATATATTTTCTGTATTTCGTATTTCTACTTTTCTGTTAATAGAGGTAAGTTTCGGTTCCCCAATTTAATTTCGGAAAACGAATTTTCGGAAAAACGAGATACGGAAATTCGAGGTTCTACTGTATATATATATTATATATATATACATATATATATATATTTATATATATACATATGTATATATATACACACACATATATAAATGTATATGTTATAGAACATGTTTTTATCAAGGTTAATTACGGGTATGGGGAGGGTATGGGAGGGAGTATCCCCCTCCCATATTGGTATTTTTTTTTATTATGCAAGGTAAAGAGGGCATTTTGAGGCTATTTTCACCAAAAAAAATATATCAGGATTTTCTGTTCCTGAAAAACTGTTCACTTATGTCTTTGCCTTATGAAGTCAACCTGTAGAGAAATATGACATTTAACATTTATATTTCGTCAAAATTGGGATATCAAATTTCAGTAGTTTTAATATGTTAAAATCATTATCCAAAGGCGCATTTACTGTTGAAACTTGCAAAACAATCTTTTTAAATGTAATGCTCGGAGAATAAATAATTGATATGTTGAAATCTTATGATAAACATTGCATTTTACCGAGGTCCGTGGTCTTGACAGCACACAGGATTCCTGAGAGCACAGATCGGGAGTTCGTGTATACCGGTATCGCCAGAGGAGCCGTGAGATTGTTCACTTTAAACCGAAAACAGGGCCTGGTGCTCTGCAGTTGATCTACAGCTGTTCATAAATATCATCATCCTAACCTTATGAATGTGAAAGTAATAACCTGCAGATAACTTATATAAAATCTAATTGTTAATGAATAGAAAGAAACATGAAATATGAAAATTAATCACGAAAATTGGGAAATTAGACAAAAAGAGACATATCGCGCTCAATAGAGGGCCGCGCGTCGAAAGCGTCCCCTCTGGATCCGCCGCTGATAAAAAAGGCAATTTAATGCCCATATATATATTTATATTTATATATTAGTATAAAACTAAGTGAATTCCGAAAGGCCGGCGAGTACTGGATGCGATCGGCCGGGGGGGGGGGGGGGGGGGCATGGCCCCCTGCGGCCCCCCCCCCCCCCCCTTGGCTACGCCCCTGAAAAAGATGATAAAATTAAATGATAGCAAATATATCAGTTAAACTAACACCGTGTTTATTTTACTTCAAGATTTTCCTTGAAAACCGTGAAAATGTATCTCACATTCAATATTGGCTGTTCTATCAAACGAAAATTTATTGTCGGTACCAGTCTAGTTTACCTGGACTTTTGATCCAATCAGCATGCAGGTTACAATGTGACGACAGAGAAACCTTTGTGCGGGGGGACTCTCAACAAATACAAGCGGCGATGTTTCCGTATACACAGGTGACATGATGAACACTTCATTAATTTTCAGTGTTTTACTAATTTTGGTTGTCACTGAACTTTCGGGACAGCAAGGGTATGATCAGTACCCGTATTGGAGGACAGATCAACCAACATGGTATTGCCCTCAAAATTACTGGAACGAAAAAGACAGGTGTCAACCGGGGGACCCCCGGGGCTGGAACTGCTGGGAACCCCCATGGCACCCTTACGATGAAATCCATCGAAATCTGGATATTGGGAAAGTTATAGGGCGATCTATGATGATAGGCCCATACAGGTACATCAACATGTTCCTTGGTGTACCTTTCGCAAAACCGCCTGTGGGGGACCTCCGCTTCAAGGTGAGAAAGAAATATATTTTTTTACCTGTCAAGGTATACGGAAGTAGGTCAAATATCGCTCAGGTATGGCGGTCTCCAAACGGTTGTCAATCAGATGAAACTTGCATTCATTTTAATTTACTGATGTTTTTAAATACTATATGGTGGAATGCAATAATAAGCAAATTCACTTTACAATAAAAAGTTATCTTGGGCACTTCGTGATTTAATTTTTTTAATCTTATTTCATCAGTGTTAAATATTTTGATTTCATATTATATAAAAAACTATTAGTTTCTTACCAATGCTTCATGTTGTTTAAATAGCCCAATTTAATCAGATTCAATATTATTAATTTATATCAAATTATGACAGGGCCTAATATTATTGAGTCTGATTAAATTGGGCTTGTGGTTTAATGGCCAAGAATTATTAATATATATATATATATATATATATATATATATATATATATATATATATATATATATATATATATACACACATATATCAATTTATAGAGGAAGTTGAAATAATTCATAGTTTCATATCATATCCTTTAATTATATTTTAAATTTATAACAAAATGCCACATAACAGTTAAATTCTAATGCCTGTTAGATAAACTCTCATTTAGGGAAAGTCAGGTGGAAATTGAAAAAGGAAAGTTTGACAAGTGTAACAAATTCTTGGCTTATAAATGGAAAATTCCACAATAGAAAAATGCTATGGATTTGTATCATCAAAACACCTGATTTAAAAAGTATGGCTGTCCAAGCAGGCTTGTTCCATATAAAAGGATTATGTATCCAGTCTGATTGGCAGGTTAATCAATGAGTAGGTTCTCTTTTGAGTTTTGAGCACTATCATGATGATTGGTGGCCAGCTGGGTGCTGGCGGATTAGGTTAGGTGTAAAACTAGGTATGGCTCTAGTGTAAACAGTGGCTCTTGGCACAACCTTAATTCATCCCAGTAAGGAATGGTCAGTAATGATAGATGATAAAAAATGCACATTTTATTGTTCTGTGATGAAGTTTTTCCTATTCTGTGTTCATAATTTTAGGTAAAATACTATGCAATTTAAGTTATACAATTACTTTTGCAATATCCTCAGAACCAAATGCAAAAAAAAAGTATTGTATATGTAAAATGATTCTCAATTTAGACATTGTATGCCAATGAATTTGACAGATAAATACACTTAGCTATCATATAGATCTACATTATTCATTACAGAAATTAATTTGCATTATAAAAATAAGTTGATTTAGCCACTCTTGCTTAGTCTACAAAATAAAAATGATGAAAAGAAAACAGGAACAGATGTAGCATGTACACTGAAGTCATGAAAATTAGTTGTTTTATCCTGACAGGTATGGTTAGAGAATTAGGTTTTATAGCACTAGTTACGGTATTACAGCAAGAAATTGTTGATTTACTTTGAAGTGGTGGGTCCAGTAAAGCCCCAGCTGTGGCAGGGGTATGCATTCTCTGAATGGTGTAGTTCATAAGATAACATTGCTGAATAATTTGATTTTGTTTCAGCCTACAGAGCCCCCTGGTGCTGGGTGGGATCAGAACATCAATGAGTGGGATGCTTCGTGTTTCCGTCCAGCCTGTCCACAGGAGATCTGGGAGCTGCAGGAGAACTTCTACGAGACCAAAAACATGAGTGAAGACTGTCTGTATATGAATATCTACAGTCCTAATGTAAGTCAGCAAAATGTCAGATCAGTGAATATCTACAGTCCTAATGTAATATATGGGGCCAAGGTAATATTTGTTTCATGGAGGACTATTCATCATTGAATATTGCTTTTTTACTTTTGTTTCTTATAATGTTTTTAAAAGTACAGTTTGCTATTCAGTTAATTTTATTTTAATATTCGATGTGCTGTCATTTTGCGTTATATTAAAAATAAATAAATTGATATGGGTCAATTCAGTGCCAGTGTATATTAGAAATAAATAAATTATTCACTATCATTTAAATTGGAAAACGTTTTTTTTCTCTATTTATATATATCATTTTACAATAATAAAAATTTTGTTGTATTTTTATTTTAGATAACTTCATACACCCCGGAACAAAATAAAAACTACCCAGTGCTTGTGTTTATACATGGAGAGTACTTTAATTTTGGAGACTCCCAGCTCTACCCAGGCCACATACTGGCTCAGAGGGAGATCATTGTCGTCACCTTCAACTACAGACTGGGAGCCCTAGGTGAGACGCAAATAAATACAGTGGAACCTGTCTGAAAGACCACCTGTTTATAAAGACCACCTGTTTAATAAGACCACCTGTTTATAAAGACCACCTGTTTAATAAGACCACCTGTTTAATAAGACCACCTGTCTGATAAGACCTCCTGTATAATAAGACAACTGTCTGATAAGACCAACTGTCTATTAACACCACCTGTCTGATAATACCTCCTACCTGACAGACCACCTATTTTAAAGACCATCTATCTAATAAGACCACCTGTCTATTTACACCTCCCATGAGTGAACTGAACACATTCACACCACCTGTCTGAAATTATACCACCTGTTTATAAGACCACCTTTCTAATAATACTAACTGTTTAATAAGACAACCTGTTTATAAGATGACACCTGTCTGAAAGACCACCTGTCTAATAAGACCACCTGTCTAATAAGACCATCTTTGAGTGAACTGAACATATTCACATTGGTTATATTAACTGTCCTGTTTAATAAGAATACCTGTGAATTTAAAACCAATTTGTGGTCATATTCACTCTGTGTAGGTTTAACTGCATATATGGTCATTATGATTATATAAAATGATTTAAAAGCATTTGCATAATGTTAAAAATTTACTCAAGGTGTACTCAAGGATACTCTTTCAAGTGTGTCCTTTGAAATCAGATTAGGTTTTTTTTTCTTATTTCCCTCAATTAATAACAAATTTTAATTAATTTCAGGTTTTCTTAGCCTTCAAGATCAGCGGTTACCTGGTAACTATGGACTGTTTGACCAAAGACAAGCATTACGGTTTGTTAAACGATACATCAGCATATTCCGAGGAGACCCAAACTCTGTCACGATCGCTGGACATGGCTCTGGGGCAGCCAGTGTTGGCCTCCATATTGTCTCACCTGGATCAAAGTGTGAGTTTACAATGTCACCACCTTATACAGTAAAACTTGTATTAGAGACTGCACTCTGTAAAATGTATACATGATGCATCTGATCATTTTATTACTGCTGATTCTTAATTGCAGATATTTGGTGTATGAGTATTAGTAATGTAAACATTTTAATAATTAAACATATCTTTCTGCATCATGATTTACCTCTAAATGCTGGTTCTGGTCATTTATTGCCATATAATGTCATACACAGTTGTGTATTATTCAATTTAAACCAATTACCACATTGTAAAAAAAATCATGGGTGTAAAACTTCATTCATTTATAATAAAATGTTATAAAAACTTATGAATTTCAAACATTATGAAAAATTTATGTGCAAGACAGACTATTCCATAAATTGCATATGCTGTGAATTTACCTAGCTTTAGACTGATTGGAATTTAATTTTATTTGCTGCATAATTTTGTATCACTTATATATTGTTATTTAGAACAATTTTAAGTGTTAATGAATTTGAATTCATGCCCCCAAAAAAATCTTGATTCAGAGAAATCGTGAAAATAAATCTTAAGGAAAGGGCTGACTCAATATGTAGGCAAAAATCACATCCTTGAAAAGAATGCTAAAAACGATTTACTTCAAATGATTTGTTATAAGCTGTTTGTTATATATAAATATATATATATATATATATATATATATATGTATATATATTTATCCATATGAATACATGACTTTTTTGCTTACAGACCTGTTTGACCAGGCGATTGCTATGAGCGGCAGTGATCTTTGTGAGTGGGCAGTTTCTGGCCGGACTTGGAGCCCGAAGGAATATGCCTACGCGCTTGGTCGTAAGGTGGGATGTGACCCAGAGCTCATGGATGATTTTCGACTCTATGACTGCTTCAGGAGAAAATCTCCAGAGGACCTGGTGAATGCCACGGCAACCGTGTTCAGAAGAGTAAGTATGGTGTTGCATTTGTGGTAAAGTGTAGTATAAGTGACCGGCCACAAACTTGCATTACTTTACTTTACTTTTCAATCAAGTCTGATGTTGTCTTATATTTATATGAATCTTATAAATATGTGTGCATGTTGATGAAATCAAGTTAGCTCCATGTGTTAAACATTGTCATATCTAAATGTCGGAAGAGGATTGGACTGAGATTAAATAAACATGAGAAAATGATTAAATAAACATGGTAGATGCATCAGGGATTGCATGTTGAACTGTTATGTAACTGTTAACACCATGTAAATGTCATATACTAGTGTTAACTGAAACCTAAAACTCACAAATACAAATAAATCTTTCCTGGCTTTTATAAAAGCTTATTATCTGTCATCTTTTATGTTTGGACTGAAATCTTTAGTTATTTTTACTTTTCATTTTAAAATTCACACCAAAAATGTTAGTTATTTGTTCCAACATGTCTGAATTCTGAAAATTAATTACCAAAAATACTTGCAAGATACATTAAAATACCCTTATAGTTAATTAATTTTGTTATATGTAGGCTTCTTCAGTGGCAGGTCATTTTTTACTTTTCTTTTGTTTTCAGTATAACCTCATACATCTTCCCACTTTTTTTTTGTATTTTCAGTGGGGTTCTATGGCTGGTCCCTTTTCACCAGTTGTGGATGGCGATTTCCTACCAGACGACCCCAGACATCTGAGGCAAAGAGGACAGTTTGCTCGAGTCAGATACATGTCTGGCTTGTCAAGAGATTCTGGAGCATATATTGCATGTATGTTCTTTTATGTATTTTCATTCACACGCATGATTTAATCAAACCAAAAAGGCCATTGGGAGGGAACTTTTGATTTATATCACTGTTACAAGAGAATCATAGTTAAGCAGGTGACTGGTTGTAAATGAACCATGCTGTAAACATTCAATTCTGCTATTTGAGTGCTTTACTTTAAAGAAAATAGAATTTGTGCTTATAACTATTGGATTACTCATTATGAGCTTATTAACTGATAGAGTTCTGCAGTCTGGTGTTTGTTTTCAAAATTAAATTAATTTGTGCTTTTAACTATTGGTTTGTTCATTATGAACTAATTAACCCATAGATTTCTGCTATCTTGTGTAAGTTTTCAAATTAAATTAATAAGCCTCAAAGAAGAAATGCCATAGATTGTAATCAACTTCATTTCCTTCTGAGTTAAAATTGCCATATCATTGTCTTAATGATCAATGACTTACTATATAAGTAAAATAATATTTAATGTTGGAGCACTCTTTCTTACCACAGTAAACCAAACTAAGGGTGTAAAAGGCCTAAATCTTGGGAAAGGAATGGATCCAGCTATCTTCAGGCAAATGGTACGCAAGTTTGTGGAAGAGCGATTCATCCGTAATGTAGACGAAGTTGCTGGTGCCATTGAGTTCCAGTACACCTACTGGGCGAACAGAATGAACCGCACTGCCGCAAGACAGGAATACTTTGATGTGGGTAAAAACTTTAAACTTGAAACACTTCATATATGGTGTTTCATTTTATTAAATTTGCCCAATCACAGAACTGACCTTTATAAACTAAAGGTAGTCTCATGGAGCTTTTATAAAATAGGCCACAAAATGTGGATATCACTGCACACAGACTGCTTGTTTTGTTTATATCAACGTGGTTATTATATTTTGGGGCCTGCCAAAATAATCAAAACAAATTCATCAAAGGCATCTGCCGTGTTGTCAGATAAATCAGAACATTGCAAATGGAGTTTTGCAACAAGTCACCCTCACATAAATGCAACCTTCCACCTTAGGGTACATGTTCTACATTTTAAGCTCAGCTGACTAAAAGTCATCTGAGCTATAGTCGTGGTCCATTGTCCTTCGTCCGTCTGTCTGTCCATCTGTCCGTCCGTCCGTAGATGTGGCACGTTTTGAAACCATAAGACCTAGGAATCTAAAATTCAGCATAATGTTAGATGTCCCCAAGATCTCCTACCCAGCCGAAAACTGGGTCTTTGCAACTTTGTTACTTTGAGAAATGAAGGAAAATCCTCAATTTTTTTTTTATTAAAAACCTATTTTCACACTTCAGGACTGCCTAATTTCAAAACCACTCATCTGTTTTTACTCATATTTACCTTAAATATTCCTCTATATAGTTCCTATGTACATGCTAGAAATTAAGTCTGTTAAGTATAATTTCTTTAAGTTATGGGCCCCAACATAATGGCCTTTCTAAAAAAAAAGGAAAAATATTTACTCACTTAACATAAGAAATTTTGAAACTAGAGCCTATTTTCCCCAAGTATATAACTATGTTTAATAAAGATTCAATTGTTTACCCAAAATTAGATCTGAATTTTGTAATTTTTTTAAGTTATTAGCATAAAAATAAAATCAGTACCTTAAATTTTGCCCAAATTTGACCATGGCACGTTTTTTTTTCTGTACATACCATTGATTTAATTTTCACAGCATGTAAACATAAGTATTTAATTTGTTTAAATCTGAAATTTGAAAATAAAAGCTTGAAAATTAGGCTAGTTATTGATTTTTTAATGAGGCTCTATTGTAGTCATTGGCTTTGATTACAGATTTGAGATGCAGGGTCACACTCCAGGTCATTAGAAGTCGGCTATGCCAGGGTTTCTGATTTGTTCAGTCACTGGGGGAGATCCCCTGTGGTGACAGGTGTACAGTTATTCTCATATCACCACCCCAATCCCCCCCAAAACCCAACCTGTATGTATGTTGTTAACTAGTCATATTTCATAAAATAAAAAAAAAATACATATATATTTAATAAAATATATTATACTAAAAAATTGATTAAATTGAACAAATATGTAAACTACTGAAATGTCAACAGTTAATCAAAAAGCCAACTAATGATTATGGTAATAGTACAGGTCATTTGTTCACAGACTGCTCACATGCTTCAGTTTCAACAGTAGGAAACACAAGGTCAGGTCACAAAATATTATTTGCAACAATTTCTTGCTCATCAATACAAACCAGTCATATAAACCAACCATGGCCTATATTACCTCTTCCTCTTACGCTTTATACCCATTTGAAATTATCTTAAATTTTTACCTTCAAGGGCATCTTCAGCTGAGCACAGTGACCCAGGGTCTCTTGTTTCAACATTGCTGTGTTTACAAACATGTTGTTGATAAACAAGTTAAAACATCTGTCATGGAGGTGTTATATGATCATTTAATGACCAGAATTACCCTTAGATCATTAATATATACACAGAGGAAGCAAGAAATCACATAAATTCTTTTTCAAAAGGCAGGTGAGTGGGCATCTTTAATGTAACTGTCTTCCTATTCTTGAAATAGTAGAATAAATTTTCAGATGGTTCTAGTTATAACATATTAGTTCTTCAGTTTCTTGTTACTATTCACATAAGCTATGGTAGACATCCAATACAATAATACAGTCTCTTTAAAAATAGATATGCTTCATTTGCTTATTCCTCAATACAAATTAATTCTGTATTTTTGGTAATTGGCGAAATATACACAGTTATTTGAAATCATTGAAAGGCACTGTAACTGGGTGCAGATCTGATGAAAAATGTGCAAATTCTAACGTAAAATTGGTGATAATCAGTGTAGATCAATCATAGTAGATAATATTGTTATTTTTATTATTGTTATTATTATTATTATACCATATATATAACACTCCTTTTCACTCAAAGAGTGTGCAAAAGTGCTTTACAATGTACATTAGTTATATAATAATAAACAAAACATTTATAGCTGATTATCAAAATACAAATTATACAATGACTAAACCCTATGAAGTATAACTGATTAAACATCAGGGGTTGAAGACTTTTGATTAGACAAAAGTGAATAATACAACTAAGAATTAAGAAGACTGGTAGAGGTAAAAATAAAAAAAAAAACATGACTGTATAAATCATGAACAGCATAAAGTTAGAATTAACAGCTTCTCACTGACATGGCAACCCTGTAAACATAAAAGGGACATCTATTTACTGATGCAAAATATGCATAAAATTGGCTGCTTGATGGCTTTATTATATCCCAATGAAGGAATAGATATAAATACTAAAATTAAACGGAGTGGAAAAAACCTATCAAAAGCATATAACTAATAAATGTTGAGATCCCTATGCCAGCCTATGATAATGAATAAATTGGCCAAAAGGCTGCTCATAAATTTGCAGTAATATTCAGATATGCATGTACCGGTACATACACCAGTACTCAAGTCCAAATTTTTGGACTCGAGTACTCAGTAAGTATTATCCAGACTCAAATACTAGAGAACTTCAGACTGAATTAGTAGATGGTGTGTGTATTTGAGGTTGTAATAGTGTGTGTCTCCACTTGTAGCTGTGGTCAGACTATGTCCATGGCTGGTGTGTTGATGAGGCCCTGAAGTACCACGCCAATGACACTGCCTACAGCTATCTGTTCCATTATAGATCTGAGTATGAACCTCTTGAAGACTGGATGGGTTTGTATTATAGTTTCATTATCATTATTCACTCCATGGCTAAGCATGCAGATTCAAATGAATATAAAGAATGCATGTCATTTGCTGAGTGCAACAAGATTTAAATTTCTTTTGAATGTAACATACACATCTATATTTCATGTTAAGCAATCTGTAAGACCTAAGCCCATCACTTTCTCGATCTTCTCTCACCTTATCCTTCCTCTTCATCACCTTTGACCTGACCTCAGATTCCTCTCAGTAATAATATCACAGCACATGCTGACACAGACAATATGCTTTGGCAGACATAAACAGGTAAAGTTAAAGGAGTGGGTCTTTAAAAAAAATTATTGACATCTCCATACATCATCTTGTTGCATTTATGTAATGTATATTGACATAATTTACTCTTTTTTCATGCTTGCATTATAAGTTTGTTCTACATTTAAGTCTCTCATTAAAGACACGCACCCCTCTATTCCCCCTGTATACCCATATACTCCTATATCTACAATTGATTGTAATTCTTAAGATTTTCTCCTACATCATTGTCCTGGCAGCTTGTGCATGGGACCATGATGTGAAGATATTTGATAATTTTATTATAACTGACAAAGAACTGTTATTGTATCATGCCATGTTTATGCTACGAAGAAAAAGTAGATTGTAGTGTTTAATTGTTTTATATATATTTTCTTACAGGTGTGCCTTATAAGAGAGACTGTGACTATGTGTTTGGCTTCCCATTCTTTAACGAGACACTGGGTAACATCACAGGTCTCATCCCGGAGCAGGACAGCTGGACGTACGTGGACAAGAACATCTCATTCTTCATGCAGGAGATGTGGGCAAACTTCACCAAATATGGGTCAGTGTCTGATCAGCTGTTTGGCTACTTGTTGTCATGCTGTCTGTAATCTTGCACCTTTCATAACTCTTTTTGTAAATTTGTTTTCCATAAAAGTGCTTTCCATACATATTTCAATCCTTTCTATAGTTTTCATATTTAAGGTCTTTGCTTTACTCCAGTCATTCCGTGTATATGCTCTCTCCATAATTCTAACCTCTGTTTATTCACTTTTTCAAGCAACTTCAGTCTCTCTAACTCTGCTCTTTTCATTCCATCATTCACCTATTTATATTTTTCAATTCTAACCAAAAATCTGCAATTTTCATATTCATCACATGATAAATGGGATAATATTAGCCATCAATCTGTTTTCCACACATCTGAGTCAATCAGCTGACTGCCAGTTACTCTTCTTATATCTCCCTGGATATCACCTTTTGCTAATAATTTGTCTCCTGTATTAATAAAATTGTTTAAAAAAATTAGTTAAGATACAACAATCGATGGTGCAGCATGACAGATTTCAAACAACTTAAGAATAAATTTTTTGTCACGACTGATGATGTTATCCTACCAACTGGTGTATAGATGTACATAAAATTATGGACATCCACCATAATTAAAACGGTAGAAGAGTTAAAAAGGAAACCTGTCATGGCAACCTATCAGTTAATTATCTGTGAATCCTGTACAAAATGTGTATGAATGAACAATAACTTTACTACTTTTTTTGCCCCTAACAGCACTCCGACCACACAGTATGTGCGTAACGTCACGTGGTGGCCGTACAGTGCTCAGAACCTAAGCTTTCTCTACGTCAATGAGTGGAGCTTCATGGACATCAACTACAGACAGAACTTCTATGCTTTCTGGAGACAGTACTTCCCTGATGTGTCCAGCAGATATCCATGTAAGTGTTTGATTGTATGAGCTTTTGGAATATTAATTAGATATACAATGGAACATAACCCTGTGACAACCCCAAATTGCGACCACTCGATAATTATGACAAATTTCTTGGTCCAGAATATATAATCCAGGTAACTTAGAATTTCACCAATATATGATCACAACCAAATTACGCCCACTTTTGTCAGTCCCAATGGTGGTTGTTATTGTGATTTTCCACTGTATATGGAACATACGGTAATTTTTTTCTGTATATGCATTATCTTCATTTTGTGAAGCATAACTAGATCTTGGTCCATTTTAAAGGTAGTCCACTCCTTTTTGATGTCTCTGTAAATATAATTCTCTGTATTTAAGGAAGGAATATTGAAGTATATTCCTGAAGAGTAATGAAGAGAAATTAACAAAAAATTCTTCTATTTTCCAAACAAAGGCTTCGTGTAAATATGACTGTATCAAAGAGAGAATAGATCTGAATTCTAAACTTCTGAGCTTGGTGTGAATTTAATTTTTGTTGTGAGCAGTAACGCATGCACCCTTGCTTCATGACCCTCATTTATGTGATTTACCTGCGAACATGTATGTCGTATTTGAACCCTCATCCTACTATCATTCTAAATCCACGTAGGTTAGAATCTGTCACAATTGTGAACATTGCTCTGACCAAAAACCATTACAAAAAATGAAGACCGATTAATACAACAAGTATGATACGGCACGAACTGTAAGATGGCAAAAATCTCCCGACAGTACTTAAGTTAAGGCTACAGTAATTCAAGAAATAATACCTTATTATGAAGGTCTCTCTGCCAATAAATTGTTTGATATCCTGTTAAGACTGCTTGTAGGTTTATTACTTTAACATGTGTTTTTTATTTCAGTGACAACAACACCCCAGCCTACACCTAGACCGATGCTGAACTTCCAAATTGCTACTTTCTCATTGGTTGGTATAGCGCTTATCATCCTCTTCATCCTAATTGCCATGGGGATGACATACCGAAAACGAGGCAAACGTGACGATGCGTTACTGTAATGAACCAGGATTATGAAATGAAGTTTATGCTGTCAGGATGATATTCTAGATACAAAACAGTGCATTTAGTGATTTTTTTAATACTACATAAAAAAATTGTCTCAGGTATAAATAGATGGTTTATTTTGTAAGATGTCTTGAATTACACAGGTTACACGTATCTTATCTATAGTGACACGTTGATTGTCATTATTATAAGGATAGGGTTTTCTCAGATTTATAAAATTAATCACTTTTAGAACAAATCTTGTATATTAATGTATATTATAGGGTTTCCTCAGATTTTATATATTAATGATTTTAGAAAAAAAAAATGTATATTACTTAGTATAACATGCTGACTTCATGACTAGAGACAGGTATAAATTGGTCTTATTAATGATATTTGCACCGTCTTATTCTATTTTTATGAACTTGAACAATCAATACAAGTACTTTGAAGCTTAGGGCTATAATAACAAATAAGCCAACCACAGGAAGGTGTATGCATCTATAGTTATTCTCCAGATGCACCAGTTAGAGTCAATTTATATTTGATATAGAGCTATACTTCTGTTGATAACCAAAGTCAAAGAAATATCTCAGTGACTTTGATTTGATGAATCAAGTACATATCTATATACTATCGTCAAATCTAAACGTCTTCTAGTTTGTAACCACTCCACTGTAATGACAACCCATGGATTGCAGCCATGCTCCTAATTATGCATTGTAAATATCATCAAGTGAGTCATTTCAGCTTGGGAGAGGTGTTTCAATTACACCCAGAGAGTCCAGAAAGCTTTTTAAACTAGTGTATATCATACTGACAATTTTAAACTGTTAAAAATGAGACAAGTGACAAATATATCATCGAACGTCCAAAATATCAAGTTGCCTTCATGCTTATATTTATGTATATAAATTATTTTTCTACAAACAAATACTATTTTGCAGTTTGCACATCAAATCTTTTTATCTTTTTGTGTGATGCGCCAGATATATTATAAATCGTCGTGATTGTTTTTTTCTGACCTTTTTTAATTGTAACTAGTGTGTAAATTTTAAGGGAAATATCAAAGTAATATCAGATGATATGTAATATGTTCATATGTAAATCACGCCCATGTGTAATTATATTGCCTGTTATATCTGTATATTTGGCTAGGGGATATTAACTAGTTTGATACAGTTACTTATATATTAAAAGTGTATTATACGGAATATATACATTATCTTTGTACAGTCACTTCCTCGTGTATTTGTCCTTTTATATATGTTACATATCTATGTTAGGAAGATTGAATGCAATGAGGATAATTTGGTTTTGTATATAATGTGAGCAATGATATATGTTACATTAATCAATTCCATCTGTAAAAATATAGCATTTGTACGCCTACTTTACACCAGGAGGAACACAAACACACTGCCACTCAGTGCACATTTTCATGATTTCATTGTTCGTGATACACTTCATTCCAGGTTTGTGTATAAAGTAATTTGATACCGGTTTGTAACATCTGTACAGAATATATTAAACTCTTGGATTTGTAAATGATGGCCTATTTTTTGGCATTATGCCATTCAGAATAATATAATTGCTTTACTTATGGTTAGATCAAAGTTCTAATCGTGTACTCTTCATGTGCCCTCGTGATCATGATCTTCACCTGTTTTGAGACCCAATTATTTTTGTTCTTTATTATGGGCACCTCGTTTTTTCCTTTATCGGGCAAATATTTTGATCCGACCGGGTATCCAGAACATAAGTTATGCGACCACTAAGATTAAACCTTGCCAAGTCAGTTCATCCCAAAGCGGTGCATTACCTCACTAATAAGTGAAAGGCTGCACATCGGACAATTATAGGGCATAGCTCAAAGCATGGTCGTGGACAAACAGAGCAGGCCAGGAATATTTGTCATTTGTCACCTGTATATACATGCGGCATATATATAAGCTTACATTTTATTAATCTTGCTGGTTAATAAAAATGTATTATTTGTTCATATGATAACTCTACAATGGCATAACACCAATTTAAAAAAAGTGCCTGAGAACCATACTTTATTTGGCCTTATGCTATTCACAGAAGCTCGTAAAAAAGCCTAATTTATGCAGGAAAGGGTAAATAGGTAAAAGTGAAATTTGAAATTTGTGCCCTTTGATTTTGTTAAACTATTACATCTAAGACGGGTAAGACTTATGGCGTCGTCTACTATTTCCTTGCATTATACTAGAAGTTTTCAGAATAATTGTATCGCCAGACATAGTCTGGAGATACTATGGTTTAGGCACGGTCGCGCCGCCACCGCCACTGCCGCCGCCGCAGAGATTTCTTTTGGACACAATAACTCAAAAAATATTTCACGGATCTTTACCAAACTTGGTATATGTATAGATATGGGTGAGAGGACGACGCCTATTTAAAATGAGGTCATGACCTCAACTAGGAGAGGGACCTTGATCTGAATAGGTTCAGTTTTGGGGAAAATCACACAAATTCTTAAATATTTCAAGAAAACTTGCATGGATTGATCCCAAAATCAAGTTGATCGAAGATCATGGATAGGGTTGTCATGTTCCAGAAACTGGTGGCGCCACCTATTATTCTTTACTTGTTTTCATGCCGTTTAATATCCCCAAAATTGCTACTTGACAGTACTGTGAGCATTATAAGTCAAAATCTAATGGACAGATTTCTTTCATATTATGCAAATACATAGATATGGGTTATGGGATGATGTTTATTTAAATTGGGGTCATGACCTTTCCTATGAGAGTGGCCTTGACCTTGAATATTGCCATATATGGTGAAAATCACACAAAATCATTAATTTCTCAATAAGGGATGCATGCATTGGTCCAAAAATCAACTTGACCGAAGATCTTGGATAGTAATGTCATGTACCGGAAACAGGTGGCGCCACCTGTTATTCTTTTACTTGTTTTCGTGCCGTTTAATACCCCATCATTGCCACTTAACAGTACATTTATAACCTGTGAGCATTATAAGTCAAAAATTAATGGACAAATTTCTTTCATATTATGCATATACATAGACATGGGTTATGGGATGATGTATATATAAATTGGGGTCATGACCTTTCCTTTTAGAGTGGCCTTGACCTTGAATATTGCCATATATGGTGAAAATTACACAAAATCATTAATATCTCAATAAGGGATGCATGCATTGGTCCAAAAATCAACATGTTCGAAGATCTTGGAAAGTATTGTCATGTACCGGAAACAGGTGGCGCCACCTGTTATTCTTTTACTTGTTTTGTGCCGTTTAATACCCCATCATTGCTATTTATTAGTACTGTGAGCATTATAAGTCAAAAACTAATGGACAAATTTCTTTCATATTATGCATATACATGGATATGGGTTATAGGATAATGTTTATTTGAATAGGGGTCATGACCTTTCCAATGAGTGGCCTTGACCTTGAATATTGCCATATATGGTGAAAATCACACAAAATCATTAATTTCTCAATAAGGGATGCATTGATTGGTCCAAAAATCAACTTGAACGAAGATCTTGGATAGTGTTGTCATGTACGGGAAACAGGTGGTGCCACCTGTTATTCTTTTACTTGTTTTCGTGCCGTTTAATACCCCATCATTGCCACTTAACAGTATTGTGAGCATTATAAGTCAAAAACTAATGGACAGATTTCTTGCATATACATAGACATGGGTTAGGGGATGATGTATATTGCAATTTGGATTTTGACCTTTTCTATGAGAATGACCTTTTCTATGAGTGTGGTCTGATATTAATTGTATTGCCAGACATAGCCTGGAGATACTATGGTTTAGGCACGGTTGCGCCGCCGCCGCCGCAGAGATTTCTTTTGGACACAATAACTCAAAAAATATTTCAAGGATCTTTTTCAAACTTGACACATTTATAGATATAGGTGAGAGGACGAAGCCTATTTAAAATGGGGTCATGACCTCAACTAGGAGAGTGATCTTGACCTTGAATAGATCCATTTTTGGGGAAAATTACACAAATCCTTAAATATCTCAAGAAATCTTTCATGGATTTATCCAAAAATCAAGTTGGACAAAGATCTTGGATAGTGATGTCATGTACCGGAAACTGGTGGTGCCACCTAGTATCCTTTTCTTGTTTTTGTGCTGTTTAATACCCCCATCATTGCCACTTGACAGTACTTTTAGCATCACAAGTCAAAAACTGATTGACAGATTTCTTTAATATTATGCATGTACATAGGTATGGGTTATGGGATGATGTATATTAAAATTGGGGTCATGACCTTTCCTTTGAGAGTGGCTTTGACCTTGAATATTACCATATATGGTGAAAATCACATAAAATCATGAATATCTTAAAAAGGGATGCATGGATTGGTCCAAAAATCAAGTTGACGGAAGATCTTGGATAGTTTTTTCTTTTGCAGAAGATAGGTGGCGCCACCTGTTGTCCTTTTCTTGTTTTTTGCGCCTTTGAATACCCCATCATTGCCACTAGTCAGTATATACTGTGAGCATTATAAGTCAAACAGTAATGGACAGATTTCTTTCATGTTATGCATGTATATAGATATGGTTTATGGAATGAGGTATATTTAATTTTAAATTTAATTTTAAAATTTAATTTAATTTAAATTTTTTTTTTAAATTTAATTTTTTTTTTCAAATGTTGGATATTTTGGAATGCAGTTTATTTCTCAAACAAGTTACTCCAAACATACATATACAACTCAATACATCATTAAATATATACTTCTATTTATACATAACCTTTTACATAACAATTGCCTTCACTTTAAATATTCCTATATTTTGTACAAATGTTTCTCACATTTATTGCTAAAATACAAATACATCACATTATATCAACAAAATACCACAAAACCTCATTTGTCTGGCGATACTATGGCACCAGCGGTGCCAAGAAATGTCTAGTTATTAATGCGACGCATTTTAAAAATACAAATATAAAAATCCAGACATGTTTACCAAAAATATTGAACGTTCTAGTAATTATTAATATCTGGAGCCGTGAGGCAGGTTGATTATACATCCAGCTAGCTGCATTTTCAGCGAACCTGTGAGCTTAGGCGATGTTGTGGCGCCGTCCGATATCCCTCGTCTGTACGTTAACACGTACTATCTAAATAATCGGCAGGAGCTAGCATCACCAAATGTTATGCAAAAAAAAAGTCATCAAAAGGACTTTCATCAAAAAAATTTTCGGATTGAGCTCATTTTTTCCATTTGCATTACTCTATAAAAAAAAAAAAAAAGGCAGGAGCTAGCATCACCAAATGTTATGCAAAAAATCAGTTATCTTAAAGACTGTCGGCTTGAGTTCATTTTTATGCCCCCGCCACAAAGTGTCCGGGGCATATAGTTTTACCCATGTCCGTCATTCCGTCCTTCCGTCTTAAAACAGTTGTACGGACTTGTTTTGGCAGTGCCTACAGATATTGGCCTGATTTGTGGTGTGTGGGCAGATAATGACCAGGTACAGATCGAGTTCGCGTTTCGTCCCGTTTGACCTTCTTTTGACCGTTATACGGCTCCTAAACTTAGAAAATTTTATGAAAAATAGAAATTTTCATGACAAATACACATGTACGGACTTTTTTTCGCAATGCCTGCAGATATTGTCCTGATTTTTGGTGTGTAGGCAGATAATGACCAGTTACAGATCGAGTTCATGTTTTGTTCCAGTTGACCTACTTTTGACCGTTTGACGGTGCTCTAACATAGAAAATTTCATGAAAAATAGACTGCTCCTGAACATAGGAAGTTTCATGAAAAATAGAAATTATCATAACAAATGCATATGTACCGACTTTTTTTTCCTCAATGCCTGCAGATACCACCCTGATTTTTTTATGCGTGGGCAGATAATGACAGTTACAGATCGAGTTCGCGTTTCATCCCGGTTGACCTACTTTTGATTGTTTTACGGCTCCTAAACATAGAAAATTTCATGAAAGACAGAAATTTTTAAGGAAAATGCACGTATGGACTTTTTTTACAGTGCCTGCAGATACTGGCCTGATTTTTGGTGTGTTGCTTGATAATGACCCGTAACAGATCGAGTTTGCATTTTGCCCTTGTTGACCTACTTTTAACCATATGACACCTCCTGAACTTAAAACATTTTTCAAAATTTTACAAATGTTTTTAATTTGCCCCAGGCGGGGCATTCGTGTCATTCCGACACATCTGGTTTCTTGAGCTCAGGTGTATTAATTTAGATTTTATAGGGAAAAAGCAAAAAAATAATAAATAAACCAAAATATTTAAAAATATTCTTCTCCGAAACTTTCCAGCCAAATTTGTTCAATATTTAACAAAAAAGATTCCAGAAACAATCTTTCTCGAGTTAGGTCAAATGGATCCAGTTCCGTTATCTTTTTCCGAGTAATAGGAAGCTGGACTTCGTCATTGGGTCAAAACATCATACTAACATTACAATCTCAGAGACGGCTACAGCCGTCGTCAACAATTTTTATGCAAATGTTGGTCACTTCGTCTTGTATCCATATTTGAAATTGTGGTATTTGTAGCACCACCTGCATCAAAATTTTTTGCACAGTGGTCATCGGTAATCAGTATATTAACCAATAATTTCTTAGGAACAGCAGGAGCTAGCACCCATAAATTGTGTGCATTGACCAGTTAAAATGTTGTGGGATTGAGCTTGTGTGTCGCCACCTGCATCAACTTATAGAAAAACCTTTGAAAATCTTCTCCGACGAAATCATTCAGTCAAATTGTTCATTATTTCACAGAAATAATCCAGGAGATGAGCTCTCTCCAGTTTGTTCAAATGGTTTGAGTTTGATGACTATTGTCCAAAATGCTGGAATTTGAACTTAGTCATTTGGCCAAGAAAGCATGCTAACATAATATCAGAAACGACAGAAGCTAACATCACCTAGTTTTGTGCACATGTTGGACACATGACTCATATTTTAAATTTAGGTTTTTGTGGCGCCACCTTTATTGACCTGTTTTTTACGGGAAAAAACAACTTTGTTTGAGCAACTTCTAGCTCCTACGTTAAAGATGGTATATAATGAAAATGTCAAGCCAAATGGTTTGATTTTTCACAAAAGACCCAAGATTTTGCATGTATCAATATATGTATTGTGTTTTATCGTGCTTTCCGTAAATAAATTTAGAATTGTTTCAACTACTGTTTAAAAAGAATAAGCAATCCCCAGCCCAAAATAAGAATAATATACAGCGTTTTCAATTAATATAATTTAAAGTCGAACTCTTTCACTGCCTTGATTTCATTGGCGAAAAGACCGCAATATTTATCCGAAATAAATTTTGCATCGATGTCCTTTCATGGTGTCCGTTAAATTGTGGTGTTTTTATTTAATTTCCTATCAATCAATTTCTCTTTACCCATGTAGTGTCTTCATGAATGTTGTGTCTCATTCGTCTCACTTTTATTCTTATAATAATAATAATAATAATAATAATAATAATAATAATAATAATAATAATAATATAAAAATATAATAATAAAATGATATTAATAATAAATAGTATTTACATAGCGCCAATTATCCGATAGTGAGAGTCACAGCGCTGTTCACACAAACACACGCACACCCTCACACACACACACACACACACACACACACACACTCATACCCACTGAGAAAACACTACCCCCTGTGCCTTTCCAAACTTTCTGTTTGACCTTCGTGATTATCCATTGTAAACTACTTATGAAAAAATGGTACATATAAATGACCAAAAGCTTTCCGAAAGAGATTAGTTTTTAAATTGGTTTTAAAAGATGGAAGAGTCGGAGATTTTCCAAGTGTAGTAGGAAGCGATTTCCAGACTTTTAGGGCTATGAAACTGCAGGAACGCTCCCCAAGTTTCATTTGACACTTTGGTACTTAAAAAATACCCCCCAGCCGAAAGCAGCGTAGGCAACCTGGATCAAACTATTTTACCTTTCTCACACATAAATATCCAAAATATTTAAGCGGCCATGGCAATAGATATGAATCCCTGAAAAACTTCAATTGTAAAGACTTCTACATTGAAATAACTGTTTAACATATTAACACCTAAATTTACATGGAGTTCTACCTCTCTCATGATAATCCAAAAATTAATATGTTTCAGAAGTATAATCACCAAACAAATTTTTTATCATAGTTATTAAATCTTTACACATGCGACAAATATTTAAATCATATAATCACTGAATATTCAGACATATGAAAAATATAATTTAAACATTTAAACATATTTTCCAAGCAAAGCGGCAGGGAAATTAAGTTTTATATAGAATAAAGAATATAAAGATGGGACAATAGCTAGAGAATGAACTGAACCCTTAAATAAAATCAAAGTATTTGTTTAATAACATTTCATTTCTTGCATGACTAAATATATAATAAGTTCTTTGGTGGGTTTCACTCCACCCCATCCCTCACAAATCCATCCTTTCATTATCATCCCTTATTCTGATACTATTGCACCACATCTAAATATATTATTCACTTAGACCGCAGTCTTAAAAAAGCTAGATCATTATCATTCCTTGTACCAAATGTGTGCAAAACTTGTACCTGAATCCATCTTCATGCATACTACCGAGTCTGTAGCGCTGCGATTTTCATGGCTACCAGAGACTTGGTAGTATGACGATGCTGAACATTTGTAAAAGTTTTCTTTTCGGCAATTTTTTTTTTCCATGCAAATATTCCTTCCAGCCCCTACATTCAACGATTGTTCATAAACTATCCGTACAAAAGGTGAGATATTCGACAGAAAGAAGATGCTCTTTAAAGTTTGAACTTTGCCTTGCTGAAGTATATGTAACTGCCCAAATTACATAAAAATAAAATGACAATATTTCCAGAACACTTTAAATTATATTGTATATGCACGTTAACTGACCATAACGTATGCCTGACCTACGGTACACATTTAGGTTCATGCATAACGTAATCAGTATAGTATGTAAGAGGGAGCATTTCTCTTCGGAAAGGTGGGGTTATGCAGCCTAAGGTATGACCGTCCTTTGCTCAAGGGGCGTTTCCAGTTACTAATGTAGCTTGAGTCCGCTTGAAAAAGAGTGGGGTTACTGTTAGAGAAGGGGGTCAGCTTATGATAAAGAAATATAAATGGTAATATTCATGGCAAATTTTAGATGAAAGGTTGTATTAAGTATGCAAAACGGCCAAATAAAACTAAAATATAAAAATTAATAAAATAACGAAAATTTAAGGGGGGGGGGCACGTGCCCCTGTGCCCCCTCCGCATCCACCTATATATTTACTTTAACAAGTAAAGGAATAATGTTGCCCGCACTCTGATTATCGCTGCCCTAGTTTGTTTCTGTGCGAGTGGAGCGGTTTACCGGTGAGCATGGAATGTAGATCTAACGCTCATGCCTACAAATAAGCTCGACATCACACGCGTGGTGCGTTAAACATGACAGCTCACATGGGGCTGCGGAGTGATTCATGCAAAAAAAAAAGGATAAAAAAAACCAGTCGAAGGTTAATAATCAATTACAAATATATAGAGGTTTGCACTAAATTGCATAGATGTATTGTTAATACGCACAAGTAAGGCAATGCTGAATATATAACATCTTATGCAAAAAATGTGTACAAGCATGTACACAAACACACTAAACATGAGTGAAAGAACGAATCAGTGAAGAATATTACGACCCGGGCTTTTCTGAAGGCGCGACCACGTGAATGACATGATATATAAGACAGCATCTCTTCAAGCTCCAGAAGGAAATCTTTGGTTTCATTTTCTCAGTAGAAGAAAATGAGTTATGCCATCCCCGTGACAGCCAGATGTTCCTGTCGTTATGTAATCTGGTTTGTGCGATGTCGACTGTTTCCTACAGGATAAGGTCTGTTATACCTCGATGTGAAGGTCGTCATACAATCGTCATATCCATCATCAACTAGATCTGCTAGATAATCTAGTTGGGTAAAGATTTACTAACACACGAAGCTGTCACGAAACGCTTGAGATCTAAGAAATTATCTCTTCGCGCCACCTCTTTTGGCCCCAGGTGTCCTACTGGCCAAAAAATCCACGGGAGTGGTATGTCTGTGCGTCGGACGGAATTAATTTGTTGTTTACACACACAGCAGGACCTCGGGATCAGCTACATGTATCATGGCTCATACAAACGCACTTTAAAACGACGAAATAGCCGTTGAAAATGATGACGTATCATACCGAAATCACTTATCCTGTTTCCAAACGAGGTTATGAAAATTGCGTTCAGTTTGAACTGTCATGACTAATATTTCATATACAAGGTTTACTAGAGGATGAGAACTAAATAAGATGGAAAACCCGCACATGATTGATACAGCTGATTTTTGTGCAACCAGAGAATGCTTTTAAAGTGTGTGTGTGACGGCGAGGATGTGTGTGTTTGTTCACAACATAACTCACGCAATCATGAACGGAATATCATGGTATTATTAGGGCAACACGGGAATGGACCAATGAAGAATCTATTAGATTTTGGTGTTGGTCCGGAAAATGTTCCGGATCCAGGAATGACATCCAGGAATATCTTCAAATGTGCAGTCACATATGCCCCGACTGAACATGGGACTATGGGCCGAATAATTGAATGCCAACACTTTGTGGACCATATGCACCAATGAACCTGGGTATACTGACAAATAAGTGAACAAAATACGTTTTGCGGAGTAACCACATTAAGGACCACCACATTGCGGAAGCCAGGATTATTGATAATGCATATTTCTAGTTTAAAAATATGATCTGAGCCGCCTGGAAAGCAACAGTTTCTTGAGAAAAAGAAAGTAGTCAACGCTACTTCAAAACAGCTACATGTATGTGTTGACCTATAGGTCTGTGCATATTAAGTGTAACCTCATTTATCCGGCAACGTCGGGAGCATTATAGGCGGTAGGAGGTCAGGGCCGTAGCCGTAGCGGGGCGAAGCCCCCCCCCCCCCCCCCCGATTTTGCACGGTACGCTCATGATAACGTTTTATCTAATTCAAGAAACTAAATATTTCATAGTGTGAATTATATTATGAAAGAAGAGTTTACAAAATTGGCATTGTTTACACCAGATTCATGAACCAAGTTCTCAAGAAATGTGAAGTAATCATTGCTGACCTATCATGGCTGCATATACTGTGTACATTTTGTAATAATAATAATAATAATAATAATAATTATAATAATAATAATTATAATAATAATAATTATAATAATAAGCACCACAATTCGGATTATTAAGATAATAAAAAAATGAACATAATAAATATAATGGACGTTATCATAATGATGAGAATCAAAATAATGAATGTCATACCTTTATGTTAAATAAAAGAACTGCAGAAACATTTTAAAAAAGCAACGACCCCCCCCCCCCCTCTTTAACACGCACACGTGTCTTAATAAAATGAACTGAGGTATATCCCTTCCACACCGTGAACCAGTCACACCCAAACGCGCCTCCTCTACATACCCGGACTCTCTCTCTCTCTCTCTCCAACCTCGAACCCGGCCTCTCAAATTACTCCAGCCTTCTCATGGGCAAATCTCACTTGGACCACACCCTGAGAGGGTCCACCGGTATCAAGTCCCCTCGAACCTTACCCTAAGAGAGCCCGCCCGTATGAAGAGTCCATTTTCCAATAAGCTTTACTACAGGGTGCCAAAACCAAAAGGGGGCTTCCCATTTTTTTTATGACGTCAGCGGACCGCCCCTTTGTACATTACTTATGGAGCAATAATTCCCGGGGGTCCTGACAGTGTTGGTAAAAACGCTCTTATATCAATAATGAGAACTATTAAAACCCGTTATCGTCGTGCGTTCGATGACCCATTACAGATCTATACAATTTTAAGTCCTGTCGATTGTCATCGTCATTTATCGCTGTCGTTTGTAGAATCTCGTGTGAAATCGACAACTTTTGAAGCTGAAATTTTACGTAGGTTTTAATTTCGAAATAATTCTGTCATCTAAATAGTTTACAGTAACTTCATATACATGTATATTCCTTTTCAATTATGCATATCATATGAAAAAAAAAAAAAAACACTGTGTCCCATTGCCTCACGTAAGAGTCATAACTGTTATAAATGTTAGCCAACAGACAGTACATTGTTGAATGTTTGTCAATTATGGTAACTTTAATCTGCTTTAAATTGTGAAATTAAAGTAATGATACTTAGTAAAAATACTTTTGTATAACTATAACATATTATTATTTTGGTAAAATTATGAAAATTATGGTATTTTTAATAAGCTTATGTCATCTTACCTCAAAATAGACTGAAATTGTCTGGAGGAGAATTTGAGCGGGGATTCTTACTGTGTGTGTTTGTCCTTGGCAAACGGTCTTATTACTTGAGTCTATATATGAAAAGTCTATATATCTGTTAAAGAACTCAAACGGGATTTCATATTATTGCTCTGATCATGCATAAATCCGTACATTTCCGAATTATCATTAACCCTGATTTTATTTAGGAGAAAAATAAATAAAATAATGCCCCTTGACACGTCTTTGTGATCTAGGGGTACAGCACTGAACTCAGAACAAAGTCGTGAGTTCGAATCTCAGTCCTATTTTAACATGTTCATCGTAATATATTTCAAAGCATATGATTATCGTATAATTATAAATTAAATCATAAATTTTTGCCTGAGGTTTGCTGTTTACTTTAATACTTAATCTCACCCTCTCAGCGTAGACAGTACACCTGTAATCTAAAAAAGCTATGAGGAAATTATCTTTCTCAACGATGGAAGTGTGTAAATCACCTTGAAGTGGCTAAATGTAAACGTATCACAGATGTTCAAGGCCAGGATAACATGTATAAAATAAATTAGGAAATATGTTACTTGCAGTTGTATTTGTGCTCTGGTCACTTCTATACAAGCTGGGAAACAAGGCTGTATGAGCATTCGTGCATGGACCTCCCACAATTTAAATTATGACATGTCCGGTGTTCGGTTTTTAATAGGTTACACGGACCTCTCACACACAACGTATATTAAGTATAAATTTAATTTATTTTATAAAGCATTAACCATATTAGTGCTTTTAAATGCTTTACACATATTGCAATACATAATATTATGCTGTATAATAACTTGCTGACGACGTATATATATATATATATATATATATATATATATATATATATATATATATATATATATATATATATACTGTGGTAGCCTTTTTGATCGCGAGGGTTTTATTTTCGCGATATTCGCGAATGAGATATAATCGCGAATATGAATTCCCGGGAATAAGCTGCCTTGCTATCGGGGATGAATAAGAGGATGATGCTGCCGCAGGTTCTGCACAAATGAATCAGTTATCACACCTCGTAAAACATGGTTTATAAATCAACAACATGATCTGTGGATGGTATCGCAACCTTCTCATGCAAACACGCAATGATAATTGTCAAAACATCGATTTTGAGACATGTTATAATGCAATGACTATAACGGTAATTATTAATATTATTGTACTTCGATTCCATAGATTCTGGTGCAATCGCGAAAATGAAACCCCCGCAAAACATTCAAAATTAACGAATCGCGAAATCTCAGCCTCACGAATATGAAGCCAACCACAGTATATTACTTAATCTCTCGCTCTCAGCGTAGACAGCACACCTGTAATCTAAAAAGCTATGAGGAAATTATCTTTCTAAACGATAGAAGTGTGTAAATAACCTTGAAGTGGCTAAATGTAAACATCTCACAGATGTTCAAGGCCAGAATAACATGTATAAAACAAATGAAATATGTTACTTGCAGCTGAATTCGTGTTCTGGTCACTTCTATACAAGCTGCGAAACAAGACTGTATGAACAGTCGTGCAGGGACCTCCCACAAGGATACAACTAATCCATTTGTTAAGGGAATTACACAGTACTAGCAATGAACGGGTTTGCTGTAATTCTAATATCCATTCTTCTCTGCTGCACCCATGCTGGATGCCCAGGTACGACCTCATTACGCAGAGATCAGTGCGCTATTGTTTATGAACACGCAAACAAGCAAATGCGTTACTCCTGCGGCGGAGACTCCCGATCTGTGCCGATTGGATACGTGGCTGACATCGGTCGAGAATGGAATGACAGAATATCGTCACTGGTTGTCCGACGACAATGTGTACTGAATGTCTGGGAACACGCCGGAGGATGGGGGAAAATGCGCACGTTCCGACCTGGAGTGACGCCACACTTGGGTCTCATACGTCGTGGTTACTGGTCGTGGTCGCGTAAGACGTGGAATGACGCCATATCTTCCTACGAGTGCAAGTGTAGGCCCACGGGTAGCATCCCGAACGTTGCGCGCCTGCGAATGCCCCCGTCACAAATGAAAAGCAGCGTCTGCTTACAGTAAGGTACTCTCACCTGGACTCCTTCAACCAAGACAAGAACAGAGGTATCAATAAACTTCATACGTAACTGTAACAATTGTTGGTTAAAACCAAAACTGAGTGATATCCTGACGTAAACAAGGCATACGTATTCATCGGATGTACTGTAGACGGATATTACAGTCTATTCACAGAACTGTGCTGATCATACTCTTGAACATTACTCTAGATATGATATCTTTATGATTAACAGAGAATACCAGAGAATATACTCTCATTAAAGCTAAGTAAAAGGACTTTGCAGTGATGTCAATTCATTATTCTTAACCTACACTTATCTTATTTTTTCAAACTATTGCCCGTGTAAGCGCTATTTATTCAATAAACCATTAACAGTCCGTCAATCATATAATTCTTTGATCGAGTATCTAGGGAAAATTAACAAAAACAAACTTCTGAGGCCGTTATCTTATAGCCTATCTTTTCACTTTGTTATCTTATTAACATATTCCGCATGAATATGAATACTTTGCTTTTTTATACCTTCATTTAAAGGTCAGCGTATAAGTTAGATTTATCCTTTAATATGTAAAATGTTTTTAATTAAAAATATTAATTATATTGTCATAATTATTTTATGAAGGCATGCTTTGTTTTGTCGAATTTTAAATCTGACATGTCCGGTGTTCGTTTTTTTTAATAGGTTAAAAGGACCTTTCACATACAACGTACGTATATTAAGTATAAATCTAATTTATTTTATATAGCATAAACCACATGAGTGCTCTTAAACGCTTTTCACTTATTGCAATGCATACTATTTGGTTGTATGATAATTTGCACAAGTATATAAACAGAAATAAAACTTCAATGTTCATATTTCACTAAAAAATGCACAGAGACATTCAACTAAAAACAAATACATATATGAGTTACACATAGTCAAACTCTTATAATAAAATGATGTTTCTATTTAATTATCGAGCGTCTCTGTAGATTTCAAATGCTGAGATTTCCATAAGCTAGGATCTGCATAACCAAAGGCTTGTTCCATAGTTAAAGTTGATCTAGTGAAAGGTACTACCAGCTGATTAAAACGACGTTGTAGGTTCATAAACTTGTACCCTTTTCTTTATTTTATTTAAAATATCATGCAATCTGCTCACATCCAGTTCCAAAAGCAGTTTTCTGGGAGGGAGCAATAAGCAAAAACAAACATAGCGCGCACGCCGCCTTGCGGCCGTATACCGAAACTTCACAAATCAAGATTGTTCAAACCTCCAACCGGAATATTTCATCTTTCTTTTACTTGTTTGGAGTGGTAGAACATGCACAAAAATCCCTCCTCTGTCATGGTCACCTCTTGTTACGGTAAACGGACATAGTATATGTATTCTAAAAATGAATTCTTGGTTAAACTTTCAAGATGATAATATATGTCTTCTGAAAGCCCGATAAGTTGCATAGATTTAGATTGCACCATACTTCCTGTTAGAAACAAAATGAATTCAAGGCATAATTATTTCATGAATAGCTGCATAAATACCTCGAAATGTAGGCAAACACGAGTTCTAGAGTAAAAAAAAATCAGACCTCAAGTGATCGGTTTGAATTTCACGAACTCAAGTACTGATTATTTCTCTCGGTAGTAAATGGAAGAATATATGGAATGATTAGGGATAATTCATTTAATATACAGGCATGTGATAGGTAGGCCTGATTAATGCAAAATTCTTCACCCTACCTCACACACTGCGCAGAATCGGACTCAAAGGAGTACAACCCCGCCGGTTATGTTTTGTTGACTACAAAGTCTGTTACCCACAATGCACCTGGGCTTCCAAAACAACAACAGCTTATAGGTATAAATATGGTGAAGAGGGTAATGTTGAATTGTTTCAATGTTGACTGCATAAACATGGGTGTTTTCCTGGTAAAGACTTCATGGAAGATGTAAAATTTTGTAAATATGTGCATGTGAATAACAGAAGGTGTTCCCTTTAAATGCAACAATTAAATTTAGTTTTAAAGTTTGGCAGTTGACAAAAATAGTCCAGGCCGTGTCTAACAGGGAGAGATCCGTTTTGAGTAGAAACGACCTCTGGTGGAAGGGTGCCTCCTAAAACAAACTCACAGCTAATCAAAGTGCATGCGCAGCAAGGGTCATCATCTTCTGCTTCGCAAGAAAACATGGCGGGTTTCTAGTGGTCTCAGAGAAACTTCTATTTTATCTAATACTAAAATATTATCCAGACGATGCTTTAATATAATGAAGACTGGCTAAACTATTTAATATTTATAGAAAACACAACATCACACACTTGACATTTAAACATTTGAACATTTTGGAATAGCACGCGTAAAGATAATTTGAATACTTATATTTTAAGCAATAGATAAAGCAGCGATTCCATTTGCGCGTATATGCGTATATGCGTGAAAAATCGCTCATATGATTTTGTAGCTGGGGTGTTTCCAGGTGTCTGTCAGCGTATATGCATATGTGCGTATATGCGTGAAATTCGCCACAGGAGCGATTTTCACGCATAGGGTCTGCGTTAACTCAGGGATTCAGGGTAAAATGACGTCATTTTACCATCTTTTTGTGAAGGGCATGCTTGATCCACTGTACAAATACATACGATTGCCAGTTCACGCATATACGCATATACGCGCACATGGAAACTTCCCTGTTTTTCAAGCATATACGCACACATTTAATACGCGCACATGGAAATGCTGGTTGTAGGTGAGTTTCTATGTGCGCGTATATGCGTATGTGCGTATATGCGTGAAACATTAGGTGTGCTTCCATGTGCGCGTATATGGGACCTTTTTTAGGTTTTGTCTCTCTTTTACCACCATTTTTTTGGCCTGGACCCCCCCCTCCTTTCCGGACATGGGATTTTTTTCAGGGTTTTGTTATTAGTCCTTTTTTGTTGTACCCCTCATTTTCAACCAATTTTTGTCCACCTTTCTGTACATGTGACCTTTTATTATAGGTTTTGTCATAAGTCCTCCTCGATTGGACCCCTCCTTTTCCTAAATCATAGATCCGCCTCTGTATGGGCCTACCAATCCTCCTGAGATTGTGATATGACCCCTGTCGTCAGTAAGTAGACGGTTGATGTAAAAGAGATTAACAAATTCTAAATAATTTGTTTTGTAGTGACTAAAATTAAGGATGTATTAAAGGTGGAGGAAACCACTCAAATGAAGGAATATTTTGTTTTTTATGGACTATAAATGATGTAATTAAAGAGGAAAACTACTTAAAGTGAGGAAACGGAAATCAGTTAATCAAATCTTGATGGAAGGCCTGCGTGGCGGAGCCTCATTTTGGCCCGGGTAATGTCCTTGTTGACATTTATGTCTAAGGATAAAACAACCTATCCACACTCATTCACATGCCGAAATCAAGCTGTTTTCCTAGTATTATAAGAAAAATTAAGTAAATGGAGCAGATGCAAATGCCAAATATAACCAATAGGAGGTACTTGTCCCTGAAATATATTTGATTTATCGATAAATCTGTGGATCTATTTTGCGGTGTAATATCCGTGACGCGGCATTGTAAATATAAACAGACACTTATTAAGGTGCTACCTTGGATAGTTAACGTGATACAACCGTTTGCGGAAATGTTGAAGATGTAAATGCAAGGTGATGGTGCAGGGCCACTTGTTCTGGTCATTTCAACATTATGCAAAAAGATAACCTGGATGAATTGGGGGATTAACCATTATTGCATGCTGAAATAGGAAATGAATGTCAAGGGATCGAGAGTCACATGTTGTTTACATTTACATACCAGGCAAGTAGGTCACTGACTGGGTCAAATGTGAGGTCAGACATGCTTAAATCCGTCACTCACAGCATGGGTGATTCATGTGAACATTACATTAATCCTGCCCCGGAGGTGGATTATGCCACACGCTTATGTTGTGAATAACCTGATTACTAAGCGACGACGCAGGCATTCCGTTTTCGGCGAAGGCAGTTCGGCTGTTTCGTTGGTAGTCCTCAACACAATTAAAAAAAATATAACTCAAAATGATGAGTACAGTAAACCATATTTGTGATCATATCGGCGAGGTCACTGGGGGAACAATAACCTTTAAAATGAGATTTATCACGGTGTCATACGCAGAGCGATTTCAGAGAACATCGGGGACAAATGTGGAACAACTACCTATACTTCCGTAGAATATGAATCAGACCAGTGTCACCATGTAGACGGTCCGTGGAGATTTTATGGCGCCAAAATCCAAGATGGCGGCTATGGGATCCCCAAAATCGAATGCAGCGGGCGAAATAAATGTGGAAATGCGGTATTAAAACACTCAAAACTGAAGGTGATTGTGGTTGACCATAAAAAATGGCTGACCAAAAAGGATAATACTTTTGCAGAAAAAGAGATTTAAACTTGTAATATGTATACATTTTCTGATAATTTTCCGGCATTTTCAAGTTGTGAAAGACATTCGATTTACCCATTTACTTCAAAGATGCAACGATTCAGGAATGAATCGTGTATTAACATACCTCTTTTATCTTATATTTTTGTTTCGCATTATTGTTAAATATGACCTCGCGATGAATTTATCCATATTTGCTTACTCTAAATACATTTTTACCCGACCTTTATGAAGAAAAGTTTCAGAAATTTTCAGAATACTAAGCATAAGATCATTTACAAACTGAGGGTATGAATTTATATATTATTGTTGAACATGAACTAATCACAACCAATTTTCCCAAGGCCTGGTGAGAATCTAATGACTTATCAATGGTTTACATTTTGTAACACATTTCCCCATATGGTCCTCTATATTTCTACATGTAAGCAAACAGAAGCATTTCCTAGCTCTCCTCATGCAGGGCTGGATTGCAGTATGACCTGAATGTAGTTTTTTTTTCAGTATCTCTGATCTTATGTTACACGATACAGTGTTTTACAGTGTTTAATTCAGCATCAAGTACAGTTGCTTGCTGAATTCTCCAGAGGCACATAATATAACGTTTATGTGATCATTTTCGATTTCAACTTCTGACTGAATGCAATGTTCAGTATCTCATCTGATTTTGTAACTTTAACAGTGTGTATGCAGCAGTTGTGCCCATTAGCGCATCAGCTAATTGCATTTCAATACATTTCTTTTATGTTACGACCACTTTTTCAAGGTCCCAGTTTTTTTTTGCTGCTTATATCATACCTTTCTCAGAGGACAGCCTCGAAAACGTGACCATTTTATCGAGGTCCGGTTGGCGGTCGTAATTTCCAGATAAACTGTACTTTGTTTTGTTGAACATTACCAGTAATTGGTCGGTACTGGTTAGATATCATATATCTGTGAAAACATCTTGGGTAATGGAGTTACAGCATGCTTACCATAATGTAAAACAAAGAGTATTAATCTTTTTCTTGTTTTTTTTTCAGGAAACATGTAGAGAAAAAATATCAAATGTAACAGTCTATACGAGGACAGCACAAGAAATATACATAGACATCAGCATTTTTTTTTAATTTGGGGTTTAATATGTGTATCCGTCATGTAGTCTATAGTCCATTCAATCCCCTCATGTTCATCTGTTTTACATTTCAAGGGAAAAGATGGTTAATGGGCTTGATTTTCAACAACGTAAATAATTAAACGTGATTTAAAAAACACAGTTATTAGAAATATAAGAAATAAGTCTACCTTTTGCAACATATGGCCCACTTAAGGTTCACATGCACAAATAGCATCAAATGTCAGCTGCTGATTGGATGATGTCATGTAAACAGTCTAAATAGTATAACCAGCTCAAACTAAAATGGATACTCATCCAGGGATACACTTGATCTGTCAGATCATTGTTAAGAGGCCAAACAATTGTGAAACATGGATAAACTGAAGACTTTTGTAAAATTCTTAATTGAAATATTAGGGAGTCACTTCCCTTTGCAGCTTTCTGGGAAATTATTGAAAAATATATACTTTCGAGAGCATTATGTAAACATAATTTTTGGTGGACCAGAGTGCAGTGCATGTAAAAAGTGTTGCGTTGATGTCGCGCTGTACCGTATATGATAGATACTACATCCGGTGTCAACATCAAAACGTGATGATTACAAAAGTAGGAAATATCGTGTCGGCACGCACCAAAGACTGCAGCGTCAAAGTTCAGAGGTAAGAGTTTACATGGTCAAAGTTCAAGTTGTGTCTGTCAATCCGTATACCACCATATTTAGATAAAACTCTTGGGGACGCTCGTGGGAGGCACAGGTTTGTCACATCCCCAACCGTCTCTCATCTCGCCATCTGATAAAATAAAGAGATCATTTAATCTCTCTCTCTCTCTCATATAACCCATTTCCCACATCTAAGAATTTGAGTCAGTGACATCTACACATTTTATCTGGATCTTACATGGTTTTAGGTACACCTGACTTTCATGTTTCACCGAGACGAGTTTCGGACGACACGTGAGGTAAACAGGGAAACAATTTATGCGTGAAAAGAGAAATGCAAGATCATGGTGTCATTACTCACATTTCCGTGCCTGCTCACATCTGGTGTTATGGGCCACGACTTTCATTTTATTAATGGCGTAAATGAGGGCGTCATTTGCAACTTCATTGCATTTTACATCTTTTCTTATGTTGGTGGCGAAACACTGAACAGTTGCGTTAATCCTGGACACCACAAAACTGAAAAAAAAATGAACAAATAAGTAGAAACGTTTGAACCAGATTTTGGTTAAAAAAACCTTATTCAAAGACACATCGATGACGCATGAATGTGTAGTCTATACAAGGAACATTATATTTGAGACAAGCTTCAGACCCTTTTATTGCATTATAATTTCACTAAAGTTTTTTAAACGTGAAAAAAGTTAAGAATGCCAAGTGTATCAAATCCACGGGTGCTCACCTCTGGTAGGAATTGTTTGTAAAATAATGTCCGATGATTGAAAGAAAAAGTGACCGATCAACAATAATTAATCGATGATTTTATATACTCTCAATACCAAATTACCAAGGGCGCCTAGCCAAGCCCCCCCCCCCTCCCCGCTTGCATATATACTGTAGTTAGCTTCATAATCGCAAGTTTAAAATTTGGCGATTTTGTTATTTTGAACTTTTGCAAGCGTTTCTTTTTCGCGATCGCACCAGAACAAAAATGATATTTGTATTTATTATAACATATGACTAGATCAGACACTGTATCATTTATTTCTGTTACAGTCGTTATATTATTATAATAATTACTGATCGTCTAAGTGTATGAGGAATTTTATTCCCGAAGGTTTCATTTTCACGATTATTTACCATTCGCGAATATTGCGAAATTTAAACCTTCTCGAACAAAAAGTCAACCACAGTACATCTATCCTTTGCCAAATATTTCGGCCCCCTCCCTTGACCCTGACTACGTCCCTGAAATTACTATATTGAAATATGCTGTGCACAATTATATATGCATAATATGTTGACCGAGTTCGTTTGAATTTGTACATCACGCCGAAATCACAAGATAACGGCCGTTTTGTTGACACTTGTTCGCTGCAAAACATTCTGATGCTGTTCGCCATTTTATGACCCGTCTTTCTTATATCACTGACAAGACCTGAATACAGTGAAACCACGTTGTGTCGAAGTCGAAGGGACTGGTGAACTTACTTCGACACTACCGGAGTTCGAGACAACCGATGTTCATTATATTCAACCTTCTTCAGCCTCGATTATTATCAATAAATACTGCACATGTATAGGGCCTATGTTATTTAGGTCTCACAAATGTTTTCATGAAAGAACAACACAAATTTTATATACATTTTTTATTAATAATAAGAACACATTAGTACCAACAAAATTAGGATAAGGTTGATCAAGAAAGTGAAATAAGAGCACATACATGTAAACATGTATAAAAAGCACCCAATTCAATAAATGATTGGCTCAGATCATTTTCAGTTCAACTTTATCCTAGACACATCAAAGGTAAGGATTGGATAATGTTTGGTTTATCAAGTAAACAACGGACTAGGTATATGTCAGCCATCGCGCTTGATGAGTAAGATCCTTGCCGGTATTAAGTGTAACTAGTCATCGCGGCCGTAGGTATGATTGTTGGACCATGTACAACTGTTGTTCAAACATTAAAGCGGCATGACCTTGAGTCGACAGAGCCATCGCGCTTGATGAGTGAGAGCCTGGTCGGTATTAATTAATTATGACTGGTCATCACGGCCCAATCATGATTGACGGCATGACTTCGAGTTAAGCGGTAGAAATACAAGCTGGGGACCAACAAAACACCTCGACACATCCGGTTTTTCGACACATCAGACATCGACACCAGCGGAGTTAAATTAGTAAGGTTTTAACTATTTTTTGCAGGAACCCCACGTTCGACTTCGACACATGCGGGAATTCGACTTAACCGAGTTCGACACGACGAGGTTTCACTGTATTTTTATCTGGATAAAATGACTTTTTTTCTGTGCATACATTATCTTTTTTTAATGTTTTATAGGCATAGTTTTTTTTCCTTGTGTCGAGGTAACCGCCTCCATTTTTAAGTACTGACTTATCTGATTATTTACCTAAGTATGTACACCTGCAGAGCTTCATTATCGGTTTGGGACTATTTGACAGAGCTACGGAAGGACTCACTTCCTATCATTTTTTTATTTTTTTGTGTCCTGGTGTCACCCAGGCCCGATGTCCACCGCACCTGCAGAGCACTCACCCTAGGTGGGGGCCGAACATGAAAAACCTCACCGCCTCGGCTGAGATTTAAACCCACGATTCCCAGGCTTTGAGTCCTGCGCTCTACCCCTGAGCCACAGAAGCCGGTGTGTGCATACATAATCGTTTGTGACAGATTGTGAAAAGAAAGATAAATCATCGATATAATCGATTAATTTACACACCACTAGTATAGTGTTCAGCTGGCTAGCCCGTGCTGTCGGCACGCGTGCAGGCGTGGTCATTGGTGCTAAATGGCTGCCTTGGTCAACCCTTCCCATATAGCTCTTTCTATATCCGCCGCGGCTCAGGACATAACTTACCAGTTGTGAGATTTTTGTTAGTTATGAGATAATATATGTGAAAATTTGCGAGTTTTTTTTTAATCTCATGACTGATATATCACGTGTTTCTCTTTAATATTATTAGAAGGATCACATGGTAAAACTATTACAGAAAAATTAAAGATATACAGACTAGTCACATATGTCATTTGTCTTCCTGTTTGGCTTCACGACACACGGCAGAATCTTCTGGAATATTTTGCATTCTACAGAAAATAAAGTATATTTTATATTATCAAAGATAATTTTATGAAGATAGTATTGTTTTATGAAATTGTAATCGATGTACGTGTATTATAATTTAATGAAAGTATTATTGTTTCATAAAATTTAAATACGTGTACATTATATATATATATATATATATATATATATATATATATATATATATATATATATATATATATATATATTGCTATATAGTCAAGACATTTCATAATTAATTATTTTCTATTATAAAGATCATTGAGTATAATTAACTGCATTGGAAAATCCTTAAATAGCATAATTCACTTGGATTTAAAGCACCAATTTGAACACATTATTTCAGTAAACATGTCCACATCAATATTAACTCTGTTTCGTCGTAAGGTTTTAAAAAACGTTCAGACAGGTACAATAGAGTATACAGTTTTACAACGTTGAGCCATCATTCAGACCGTCGGCTCTGTCGTAGGCACTACAGAGAAAATTATAGGGATTAATGAGAACAAACGTAGCCACAAAGAGGGCCAATACCCCTGTAATTTTCACACCCAGTATCCAAACGGCTCACCCCAGTACCCCTCGCGGCATGTCAGGGAAGCCACTGCGGACGTTTATAATGTTATGCATCCTGCGCAAGCATTAAACGATCGATCGGCTGGCCGCTAAAGATAAAAAAAACCGTTCCACCGCGGAGTTATCCACATTTGGCCTAGGCTTGCCTGTCACTCTGTCCACATTACAGAGGTGTTTTGTCAGCACCGTTCCTCGATAACTGTCCGTAATTTAGAATAGAGAGGTGCCCGCAATTAAGAAAATAAATACATGATAATAAATAGTAAACTTTTCAAAGGACTGTCCGTAATTGGCCGTAAATCGCAGGTGCCTTCAATACAGAGATGCCCGTAAGGAGAGGTTCCACTATATATATATATATATATATATATATATATATATATATATATATATATGTATATGTATGTGTGTGTGTGTGTCTAGCGCGGGAAAAAATTAATGTAAGGGCGTGACAATATCTAACTAAAATCTTACCTGAACAAATCATATCCACAGACAGTTTCCCGGTAAGACCGAACGTCTCGAAAAAATACTGATACGCGGAGCAGCCCGCCAGAGGGAGCTGTCCTCTTTGGAATTCTCGATAGCAGCGGTTGGCAGTCTCCCTGCAGGAAACAGTAAATCATGTGATTGTGATAATTCTTGAAAGATCTTACACTACAAGTTGTAGTCGTATAAATGTCATCGTGTGTCACCTGATGTGAACTCGTCCTTGCTATGTATGCATTAAACCATTACTCTGTGACGTAACTAAAACTACCACTAATTGTTATCATTTAAATGGCTGTGGGCAGTTATGATTCAATAGCTCTGGTTAGTGATCTACTCCTAGATTACAGTTCGCTCTCTGGCAGTACTTCAGGTCCAGTATGGGCGACATATTGTACTGTCGGAATCCTTCCGCCAGGAGGGCATGCGTTCATCACTGCTCGTTAGAGGGTGTGTTTGTGTGTGTGTTTTTGTGTGTTTGTTTACACATAACTCACGCAATCATGAACGGAATATCATGATATTTTCAGGGCATTTCGGGAATGGGCCAGTGAAGAATCGAGTAGATTATCGTGTGAAACCGGCACATGATCTGGATTCAGGAGGGTCATCAAGGAATATTTAAAAATGTACAGTCACTTATGCATGAATGAACATGGGAATATGGTCCGAATAATTGAATGCAAAAACGGTGTTGGGAGCACCCCGACAATAGGGACCCCCTAATGGCTCGCATTCCTTAGAATGAGATTTCTAGTCTATCAGACAGCAACTGTGTAACTGTCGGAATGCCTGTGGTAGGAAGCGAGTCGAAGAATAAAATACAGCATAATTGCTATTTTGTGTCAAGTTTAGGAGTTCCAATACTTATTCACATAGACCTAATAGGACTAACTTTGACAAATGTCCAGGAATCCTGTTGGACAATGTGAGTGCAAGGTACCATTTTCTCAGCATACTCACATATATCCATATATTTTAGTTTTTAGTTTTGTCAGAAATAATCGACATGCAATTGATTTCAGGGACACCGCAATCCACATTTTATGCCGTAAATGGTAATCCACCGTTTAATAATTGATATTAAAAGTTTAGGAGCCATTATAATCCATGACAGATCTTTTCCACGAGCATGCGCACTGCGCGTAACGTTTGTCTGTTATGATCTGGTCCAATCAGCCGGCATCGAGTTTTGTCGAGTGGTCTCTGATAAAAACTAAAGACCCCCACAAGAACCTGTCCATTAAATACAAGGAATTTTCTTAAATAACATGATTTTGACTAAACGTAGGCTTTCTTTAACAATGAACCACACCGAACACATAGTGTTAGCGTTCGATGACAGGTGTCGCTAGTGTTAGTAGGAAACGTCTATCTTGATTTTCTCCCTCTCCACTTATCTTGAATTTGTGTGATTTTTTATAAGATTTTCCTGGTCGAGAGAATTCTGCTGTACCTATATGCTATACCTGTATGATACGTAATAAGTTTACGTTATAAGAATATGCCAAATAAATGATATAGACTGGTACTTACCACAGTGACTTGTTGCAAATGGGACTCTGGTAACGATAAGCTTCGATCAGCGCCTCACCGCATTGGACCGTCCCCTTGGCACAACCAGGTTGGTTAAGAGCTAGAGAGATTAAAAAAATACATAAACAGAAAAAAAATAGAAAACAAATGGCCAACTGGTTACAACGCCAAGCTGCAAAGCATGAAAAATATGGTCCGATATTTATAAACATCACCGTCGTACACGGAGCAACAGTTGCACAAACTAGAGCAGGAAAATTGAACCTGGAGAAGAAATGAACATGGCAAAAAGATTACGAGATATTTTATACATCTAGTCACAAATATTGTTACGGAACCTGATAAAAACAGATCACGTAATCGTGACGAGCATAAATTTTGTAACGGAGATAAAAAAAATCAGATTCACTAGGCAGCGTGAAATGTCTACGGGAATGAATAAAGAAGTCAGTGTTTTTTGTTAACAAATAACTATAATTTATTCTTAGAACAATCCTAACATTACAATACACTAAATAAATACAATTACACAGAATAACAATAAAAATGTACAGTACCAGAGTGTACGGATCCTAGGCTTTGATCTCTGGATACCACCACTGTCATAGCTCAACAAAAGTCCTTTCACACAAATATTCCAGGTAAATAGTAATAATCCATAGGCAAACTGAAGACAGTCCGTATTAAATCTGTATTAAGTCCTTTGAATATCTGACTCCACTGCAATTATCGGTAAGGTCCCAAAACTGACGAGACAGTAACACTCTAAGTGCTCCCTGGTATTTTCCTTTCTGTCGGCTCTTAACATAGCCGCTAATTTATAGCTTCTCACCCGAAAATTCTAGAAATGGAAAATTCGCAAAGAACAATACACCCGCACATGAACAGACCCGAAACACCTAGAACAAAGAACGCCTTGTCTCTACACTTCAGACCCCATACGCGAGCCAGCGCTCAACAAGCGAGGTTCCCATAGCAACAAACTATGCCTGCGCTACATTTAAAGTTTAATACATAATCTAAGATAAATATTAAACATCCGGACAGATATCCTAAAACAGTTTTACGGTAGTATATTGTATACCGACAAAGCAGGCAAAACGATCCGGACAGATATCTTGAAAAAATTTTACCATTTTTATATTGTATATGGACAAAGACAAAAATGTCAACGATCCGGACAGATATATCCAAAAACAGTTATAATAAAGTATACTGTTTACAGACAAAGCAGACAAAAATGTTAACCTATCGGACATATATCCTTAAACTATTATACTTTTGTATATTGTTTATAGACAAAGACAAAATGTAAACTATCCGGACAGATATCACCGAACAGTTTTACTTTAGTATATTGTATACGGACAATGCAGAAAAAAAATTAATAATTTGGACAGATATCCTAAAACAGTTATACTTTAGTATATTGTATACGAACAAAGACAAACATGTTAACCATACGGACAGATATCTTAAACAGTTTATACTATAGTATATTGTATACAAAATATACAAAGCAGACAAAATGATCCGGACAGATATCGATCAATTGTAGGCAGAGAGCAGCGGGGTTATAAAGCGGGGTACCAGTCTATCCACGTACCTGGCTGCTCGGTTATGCAGTGCCAGGCCACATGCAAAGTTGGGTCCGTGTTCAGCCGTGAAAATAGCAGTCTGGTCACGTCATCCTTGGTGCAGGCGCAGTCCTTCTTGGCAATCAATTCCTCATATAGGTTATGTAAGCAGGTGGTCTCGTTCTGGTACTGCTGCTGTGTGTATTTCCTTGAGAAGATATGTATAAGTTAATAAAATCAGGCATGGGAGGAAACCAGTCATGCAGGACATGCACGTGTCCAGGGGTGGACTCGACTCCGGACCCATGTACACTTTTTCGGGACTCAAGGTCTTGGACTTGAAAAGGCTTGAAAGGTTGTAATCGGACATGGACTTTAGGGCTCGAGAAATCAGACCGAACCTATCTTGAGTCCAGCAGATTAAAAAGAACTCGGTCACGCAAGGTCTGATATTGCAAAACAAACAATACAAAAGACTTGCATGTGCAAAGTGTTTACAGAAGTGTTTGCTTAAAAGGATTGGGGAATATATAACTCTCCCATCCGCCCCCACCCGTGTATTGACGCTCCTGTTTGAGCTGAAAAAAAAAAAAATTCGATGTGTATTTTGAACATCTAATGTCAGTCGTCGCCAACAGTGATCGCTAGTGTGGTGGAAACGACCATTGCAAATTTGCCAACCTGCGTACAGGGTGTAAGGTCTATTAAGCCAATGATATGAACCTGCCAGTAAGTACGGTCTAAAACATGTTTGATCTGATATTTGACCAAATCAACGTCTCACTTGGGTGATCAGTAAATGTAAACAACATGTGACTCTCGACCCCTTGGGACTCGTGTCTTATTTCAGCATGCAATAATGGTTAATCTCCCAAGTCATGCATGTAATCCTTTTGCATAATGTGAAAAAGACCACAACAAGTGTCCCAGCACTATCATCGTGCATTAGTTTCAGCAATGCTGGCAACAGTTTATCACGTAAACCATCAGTGGTAGCACGTGTACAAGTTTCTGTCTACAATACCACGTCACAGATATTACAACACAAATAGGTCCGTAGGTTTATCAATATAAAAAAAAATATATTTCCCGGACAAATTCCATTTGTTGGTTATATTTGGAATGGATGTTTTCGAAGCATACTTTATATTTTCTAATTGCCTTAATGACTGTTATTTTCAATTGTGGGTGATACAGCCTGCGTCCGACTTGAAATAGTGCCTTGCCCACACTGATTTGCTGAGATCTATCCCCTCCATAGACGAGATCTCGCGTGATGACAATGATTTCCTTGCACAGTTACTTCTTGCATGTAGAGAGTGATTTATGCAGCTGGAAATTAATATATAACTTCAGAGAACGTATAAGTCGCGAAACTTTCAAACTTAAAGCATGCAATTCACCTACCTTCTATGGAATTTATATAATTTCTGGCTTTAAATACTCTGCGTACATGTAAATGAACTCTACAGGTAATTCCTTTTAAGAAAGGTTCTTATAACGCCTCTGTGACGGATGTATTAGCTTTGTTTCTATAAACTGTTAGTAAACACAGACATGTTGACAAAAGGAAAAAAAATCATGTGACCTGGGGTGGTTGGTTGCAAATGTGCTGAAGTTGAAAGTTGACTTCGCCAGCTATCCTTGTCGAATGTTTGGATTATTTTGGCGGGATTTACACGTGGATGTAAACAAATGAACAGCCAGGTGCGGCATGATCGTCTTTTCGGGCTTATTTTTATGAAAGGTTCAAGGTTTATCTTTACTTAATTGACGTCAGATATTCAAATAGGCCCCTTCAACATTTTCTGGCCTCAAAGCACAATTCTTATCAAAGTTTTGTAAAAATCACCGATAAATTCTGATTTTTTTTATAATACGGTGAAATGACCCTGCACCCCAACGTAAATCTTCAGCCAATATTAACACAACCGAAGATGGCATCCCATATATGCGTATGTAGTACGTATGCAGTACGTATATGCGTATGCGTATACAGGACCTTTCGGTCGCTAATGTAGTGACTGAAAACGCAAACGCATGGAAACGGACGGGGGAATCTCGCTCTATGACGTCCGTGGTTTAGAGTATTCCTCTGGCAGATAGGTTCTCTGCTCCTGCAGTGCTTTTCTATATAATCCGAATTTTGCAGCATACATAGTACCGTATAGACATAACTATAATTAGTATTAATAGAACCACAGGCGTCCGCTTTCTAGCGTTATACGGATACGCGTCGCATACGCATTCGCCCTGCACTCATATATATGGAGTGCTTGCTTTAAATACAAAATAATTATCCTATATACCTGCACTCGGTGAAGTTGTTCGGATTGGGCTTCCGGTTTGCCACTCGACATCTCGAGGCATCAATACTGCATATCTCTACAGTAAAAAAATAGTCCGCTGACAAAATGTTTTTGTTAATCTATTTTATATAACATATCACTGAAATAATTTATCATTTTAGGAAAAAAAGACAAATTCTCAAACAGAGATATAAAATTAAGTTTTCATTTCTTTGTTTCCCATCACACTTTTTCTATCACTGCAATAAACATTTAGTACTTTGTAGTAATAAGTCTCTGATACATTAAATTTGATGTTTTTTTTAAAATTTATATATCTATAGTGTATACATGGTAGATATAAAAATTGAATGTTATAAAAGACGAAAATAATAATTATTTACAAAACGTGTCGTATCAACAGTACGCACCAAAAAATTTACATTTCAAACGTTTCCTACAAAGTCCGTACATGTACTTCTCTTTTAACCAGTTAAATAATTTAATCTCAAGAAGAAATTGATTAATAAAAAATGTTTCCATTTCATTCATTGAAAATCTTCTTTCGGTAACAAATCCCTCAAACATTTGTTTGATATTGCCTATACAAAAATACATCCTCGTGACAAATAAACACTTGGTTAAGTGATAAATTCCCTGTTTTATAGCTGTATAACAGATAGTCTGAAAAGTAGTCCAATGTCTGAAAATTGAGAAGTCCTGTCCTATGTCCCAGCGCCTCAATTTCTCAGCAAATTGGTTTCTATAAGTTGACTAGGCCAATGGCCCAGTACTTTTGCAACCCGGTGTTTGCAACTGAGTAGTCCCGTATCCGTTCAATCCAAGTGTCTCCAAGTTGAGTAGTCCCATGTTTAAGCGACTTAATAGCAGTTGTCTTCAGTTTGAGTTGTCCCAGGTCTCAGCACCTCAGCCGTCCGGATTTTAAGTTGAGCAGTCCAGTGTCTGATCACCTCAGCAACCCAGTGTCTCCGAGTAGGATGGTCTGATGTCTCAGCACCCCACCAACCCGGTGTCTCCAAGTTGAGTTGTCCCATGTCTTAGCACCCCACCAACCCGGTGTCTCCAGGTTGAGTCGTCCCATGTCTCAGCTACTCAGCCGTCCGGATTTTGAGTTGAGCAGTCCAATGTCTAATCACCTCAGCAACCCAGTGTCTCCAAGTAGGATGGTCTAATGTCTCAGCACTTCGATGAGCAGTCGGATTTCTGCCTCGCATCTACACAGTTCGGTCATTTGACTGAAGACTTAACACGGTATGGTAGTAAACCTCGGGGCAGACAGACAGACAGACAGACAGACAGACAGGCAGACGGAGAGAGTACATACTTTGTTCACAGTGGCGCCCTCTGTGTCCTCGAGTACAGGAACATCGGGCGTGCTTCGGACCAAAACTGTAACACGTTCCACCATTGTAGCACTTGAATCCCTGGCATCCCTGGCCTTCAAACAGATATAACAATCATTATTTGTATCTCGTCACCTTTATCTCTTGTATGCCTGGCTTGAATACAAATATCACTCACATCACTTGAATCTCTTGTATGCCTGGCCTGAATACAGATAACCGTCACGGCGACCAGATCTATTGTGTTGTTAATAACAATGCAAAGATTCACCATGTGGGTGTAATATCCAAAATATTGAATACCGTATTTCCTTGATCAGACGCCGGGCCTTAGACAGTCGAGTTCCTTATTTAATACATCGTCTGAATGAAATAAGTGCAGGGGCGTTAATACAAGTAAGGATTTGGGTATATATCCCCCACTTAAAGCAAAAGGGAATCCCCATCTAATCCGAGAATATAAATGGGCATTTGTTGATAAAACTACCTGAAGACTATTGCATGTCTTTTTGTTTTAAATGAGAAAAATATTATGTGACGTAATGACAACACGGGACTGAAATGAAAAATTCTGATTCATTATCTTGTTATTTATTAAGGAAATAATGTTAACAGCACGGTTACAGGAACAGTCGCCTCATATTCGTAAGGAAATAATGTTTCCAAATGCACTTGGTGCACATTTAAAGCAACCAGCACAAGAAAAACGAGATATGTGGCCTCGAAGGCCCCCCGGACAGATTACTAATGCCCGCTGCAAAATCCCTCGCTTTAATCCCCATAAAAGAACTTATTATATTCCGTGATTGAGTCGACTGAGCTTTTGTACTCATATCCCTATTACATCTTAGGGTACTTTATAATTTGCCGGCTGTTTTCAAATTCACTCCAGACAGGTGACAGGTATTCCTGTTGGATTCTCTGTTGTGCAGGGCCGGATAGTGTATTTGTTTAATCATCAGGTCATCTGACGCGAGGGCACTCGAAATTTCGAGTGTCCAAATATTCCCTTACTTTAGCTTGTAAATTGTAATTCTAAACTTTTGATATGCCAGTCTAGAAGATTAGGGGTTAAACAGCATGTATTACAGTTTATATTACTGTTAAGTGTATGTGATATGGTAAAAAAAACTGCACAGTCGTGGAAAATTATTGTAGGCGGCTCTACCAGTTAAGCTCTAGGGAAAGCTGAACAAGATCTTCTGTCCTGTAAGCTTTCAGGCCCATCCATCCACGGACTCCGGCGATATCCAAGGTTATGATCTGCATCCTAAATGGAACTATTAAAAGCATTGGTCACCCGCAGAGTAGAGGCCAGGAACCCGTAATGAGGCTACGTTATCTGATGTATCTTAGCACAGTGACTAAAATCCCTATTTGTGGGTGCGATTTTATCGAGAGATGACATCTTTTCATACGGAGATGACGTGAATTACCAAGAAAGTGCTCAAAACAGGCATTTGTTCTCATTTCCTCTAAATAAGGATTCAAGCAATTGTGATCTGAGTATATGCGTAATTTGACATATATCCTATCGGTAGAATTTTTTAGTTAAACACATTGTTGACGACTACCAGAAATAGGAGTTGAAACTGCACAAAGAGAGACAAACGTTTGCAGGTGGCGGCACCTTGCATGTGTTTGGAATAATACAGTTCAAGACGATGCACACGGAAAATAAATCACACCAATACATAAAACCACTCCACTCCTGTGATTTTCCTCTAAAACAGAGACCACGACAAAACATGGTGGCGCCACAAGCCTCGTGCTCGAGATACAGCTACATATATAAATGCAAAATTCTAGGCTAAAACGCACCCAACCACTTCTACTATTTATACAACTTTTATAATCAGAGTATTACTATCACACGTGCAGAACTACCATTATTTCACAAACAGATTTTGATTAACACAGAAGGAGCTTTCGATTTTTTCTTACGGAAAGCAGGACTCATCTGCCGTCAGTGGGACAGTTCTTGCTTGGATCATCATATAACGCTTATGCATTTAAAAAATCACTCTCGACTTGAGTGAGAATTAAACATGCCTATCAAAGGTGTATTATTTTATTAACCCCGCTATGAATCTGACATATTTGTCGTGACTTTGAAACTTGTATGCTAAAAACGGAACCGGGTATTAGACAGGATTATCGGCCTTTACCATAAACTTTGCCATTTTGAACGGCTATTTCGTCATTTTCAGACTGGGTTAGTATGTGCTTGGGGAAAACAACAACAAGCCAAGTGGGACAAAGCAGGCATTTCAGACCTTCCATTCAGTGGCCGGTTTACAACTTTCATACAATTAGGTTAGGTAGATATGATGTCTCCATGGACCTTTCACGTGTTATGAGTGCAAAACACTAGGTAATATTCGGGCTCCGAGTGCGTCAATCGGGGGGGGGGGGGGGGGGGGGCTCTTTAAACATTCTTTTATAGAATGCAGAGTACCTTTACACTTTCACTACCTTAGGCGGTCTTTTAATTAATAAAAAATAATTATACTTAATTAAGATTAAGGGTTTAAAAAAATAGATACGGTCATATTAATATTTACTTTCAATCTAGAGAATGGCTTAACAGTTTTTAAAAGGCCTGGAATGTGATATTCATTATATCTAATTTTAATGAAATGGTACTCAATATTTTCTTCACTTCAAGTATTTGTTTATCATTATTTGATCGAGTGTCTCACCTATCTCACATCGTTTTCCTTGAAATCCTCCTCGGCAATCACAACGTTGGTGCCAGGAATTGTTCCTGGTTCGACTGGAGCGACATCTACCGCCGTTCAAACAAAAATTCTTTGTTGTCAAGCAGGGATCAACTGCAATCGAATGAGAGTTATTCATATCACTGTGAATGCAGACAGAATTACTGTTTTTTTTTCTTTTTAATCAGCAGGGACTCTAATTTATTAGTAAGACGTTAAGTAGTTCCTAAATGGTCAATAGTGGATTGAGATGTTGCTTGAAACCCAATGTATTGTTTAACAGCAGCGCCGTACTCGATGTTCCTTGGATGGTAATCAGTGTTCTCAAAACAGCGATAATATCCAGGTTACATGTATGGGAAGATCAAAATAGTTCAACATGATGTTAATTATATCAGGAAGCATAATTTTTACAGAACGATGTGACCTTGTGTTTGGCCTCTAACTAAATAAGACGAAAGATCAAATGCTTTGCCCTTGCCCCTGTCACCTATCGAATGGACTTTTCCACTAATTAAATCAGGTTCCCTTGCTTTGATTGCCTATCCATCTGAATTACTAGTATGTTATAGTCACCTTAAAATAGAACCTAAAGTAACTTTTCACTGTCTTTACTTGGCCTCTCCCGCTGGTGTTCCAATATTGCACAAGGCATGAAGGCTGACATAAATACACGAGAGGTCTTGAGAAGAGATCGTCATGAATGTTCATGAATATTCAGATATTAGGAAAAAACAGGTCATACTTAGCAGTTGTCTTCACAAACTTAGGAATACAGAGTCTTATTAACATATGGAGGTAAAGGTATAAAGCTAACCCCAAAATCAAATGAGCCTATTTTTTTATAAACGCTATATCTGCATATGATTTACGGTGGTCGTCTATGTCCACGCCTCGAATATGCGTCAAGTTCGCGTAACCCATCCAACTTGGTGTAACCCATGTATTTTTTTCCTATCTTAAAAATGTGAGGTTTAACCCTTTACATATATAACGCAATGAAAGAAGTTCTGGCCCAAGAGGATTCACGATACCACGGACTGTTACCGATAAATGATAACTGAAGGCCATATTCTGCATATCGGACAGTCGGACATGGTTGCAATAGTCCATTTTAGGATGAAAGTTATCAAAATTAAAGAGGGAAATGGTTCGCAGTGACTCTGCACTCAGCACTCTAACTTATATTTTATTTTAACTGTCATCTGGTTTGCGCGAACGAAAATATGATCGCGCCAATTTAAATATGCGTAACCCTTGTGTTACGTTAAAGATCATTCACATAATTTGTCCAGGGCTGTATATATATATATATATATATATATATATATATATATATATATATATATATTCGTACCACAAAGTGTACATTTATTGTGTACAACGAGAAAGGAGAACATGACAGTGAAAAACGAAATACATTATGTATTACATATATAGGACCTTTCAGTTTTAAGATATTTGTGTGTGTGTGTATGTATGTCTCACCTGCAGTACAATTTACGCCCGCGTACGTCCAAGGACAGTAACACTTGTACCCGCGTCCCCAACCGACGGTACGACACCTGCCTCCGTTCATACATGGCTTCTCCCGTACACATATGTTGTTGTACTCTACGAAGAAAAAATGTACATCCGGTTATGAAGGAACCTATTTATGTATTTATACATCATACATGTACACCTTATTTGTACATATTTCGGCTGGACAATTAATACAGAAGTTAAGAAATATAGAACAATATAACTTATTGTTAGGACCTAAACATGTCTGGTAATAAATTATCACAAATTGTTATATCAAAACTAACTAACAATGAGGTAAACTGTTATACATGAAACAACAAAGAAAACAAAGGAAAGAAAGAATTATATCTGATATATATACATAGGACTATAGCTATAATATAATTATATTAAGGTCCCATAACTTGCTAGGAGTCTGTTAACACATTGTTTCACTTTTTCCTTAATATTGAATAAGCTGTTGCTATTGGATTACTGGACATGTAGGCCTACATATTCTGAAAGCTAAAATATTCTTTTTTTTATATAAGATTTAAAACAATTATACTACTCTTATATATTTCACTTTAAATTGATAATTCTCAGTCATTTATGGTTCAAAACATTCCATCTGCACTATATAGAGCTGTGAACATATGATCTAAAATTTTCATTTTTATGTTTTTGCCTATCTTTAATATGGAGCTTTCATGGGGGAAAATTAACAAAGAATATATATATATTTTTTTTACATTTAAAACTTGAATACATTAATAATAATTTTGATAGTTCAGATCCTATTAAGTAACAGTTTTAGTGGTATTACCTTTATTTTAATATGATATCCAGAGATATCCGATAGGTGTTACATGAATGCTGAAATAAATTTTATTTGGTCTAAGGTCAGATTGAGTCTACCTGTATCAGAATCCAATTTTTCTATATAAAAATGATTAGCACGTTCTCATCTATTAGAATAGGTACATTTCAAGGGTTCCAGACCAGTAGTTTGTACAGTATTAAGGAAAGCCGAAACAGTGCTTGGCCATGTTCATTGGAGAGTTCTTACACCTTGAAAGCCAACTGAACCTACCCTTTTCACAAAACCTTCCATGGAAACCGTTAGTACAACGGCACCGAGTTTTCCAAGACCCGAACAAGCGAAATGACCAGCACCTCCCTTTATTCTGACAAGGGTTTGCCTTCTTACACGGATCTTCTGCAATAAAGGCGATTGACATATCTCACATACTGTGTTCTTTACAAAGCGTTTAATTAAACTCTAAGCACTCGTGGCCACCTCTTGTTTGCTTTTCAAGCTAAATTTCACTTCAATGTAAAAATGGGACAGTAGGACAGAACATTAGAAGCCCGAATTCCCAACAAGGCAAATTAATACCTATACTTAACACCTTATTGATGAAATAGAATTATTTAAAAATATGAGAAATCAGTCTACATTTTACAACCTATCAGACCCATTTATGGCGGTCAAGATCATTGTTCATGGGCACAAATAGCTTAAACTGACAGCTGCTGTCTGGATGGTGTCATGTAAACAATCTAAGAAATATAACCAGCCAAGACAAAGATGGTTATTTATGTAGGGACACACTTGATCAGTCAGTTATTTGGAAGTGTCCAAAAATGTGAGAAATATAACTTGGAGATTTATTTTAAAAATTTTCATTGACGTATTAAATTATCAGTCCGACATGCGGTTTTAATTGAAATACATGAAAAATATATTTTTTTTTTCTAAAAAAAGTCTCTAAATAATAGATTATTATATACTATTAAAATATATTTATATGTTATTAACCCGAAGGAAAATAAAAGGTTATGCCGAAATATTCAAATGAAACACTTCAACAGTTTACACGCGCCGGTACCTTCATACATATAGTGTTCCTGTATGCTGTAAATTTCATTCCTGAGCTGTGCGTCACAGAGAACTTTGACGTCACACGAAATGTGGAGCTTGTCGATTTCAATCTGGATCGTTGCCTCACTGAGTATATTAAGAGCCGAGCTGATATAAGCTCACTGTGTTAAAATTTTTAAACCATATCGTCCACGGGCATTGATATAACCTTGAACAACGTTTCGTATTTCTTGTGCCGGGTCCCGGTATCCATATGATAACATGCGTTACTGGTTGATAAATTTAAATATATATCATCGCTTACTTTGGGTGCATGTCTTGGCGCTGTAGCCTTTAGCACAGCGACAGAAGAACCTGTCCTGTCTCCCCCAGGGTACACATCGCCCACCGTTCTTACAAGGGTTATCCCGCAAGCAGATGCTGGCTGTGAATAAGGAATGTGAAATGTTCATAAATATTTAAAATCAATAAAACATAATAACTTATAATGATTTCAGCTGTCTTATTTTTTGATAAGGTACATTCTACCACCATTGTCCACCTTTTTTTCTCGATAATTTTGAGGTTCGACAAATTTGCCAAACAAAACTTGCACCAATGACAGCAAGAGGACAATGTGTATATTTGGCTTAAGATATAAATACTATCCACTTCACTGCCTGGTTGACTTATCTGTTGCATATCCGTGATTCATGGCGTCCCTAACAAATAACCATTGTTTGTCATTCGGGGATATGGTTATGCATAATGTGTGATGTAACAGTGAAGCACGTGCACAAGGAGAATACAAGCCTCACTGTAAACAGGGGTTGGCAGCTCTAATCTGGACCCATGGTTATGGGAGATTTTTTGTGGGTAACGTCTGTTATAACGTCATCACTGTTCTCTGCCATGTCCATTTGATAAGATGTTGTTACAGAATAGTTTCTCTTAAAATTGTTCTAATGATTTACAGGAAATGGCATAAGGTAGTTCATTTCACTTTTTTGTCACTTCCTGAATTTGGGGCAAAGATTTTTGGCTTTCTTTGATTTGCATAGCTGGTCCTAATTTAGGTTTTATTTATATTACAAGATTATGGAATTTAGGCCCTATTTCATGATGACAAGAAGAACAAAGAACAGTCAAGTATTTAATGTTAATATAAAAAACCGTTCCATTTAATCGCATGGCTATTAGTGCAAGGACACACTTGATCAGTCATATTATTAGAACGTGTCCTAAAGTTGTGAATCATAAACTGGAGATTTATTTTAAAGGTCTTCATTGACGTGTTAGATTATCACCCAGACAGGCAGTTTTTTTTAAATAACTGAAAAATATATAATTTTGAAAAATATGTCTCTAAATAACAGGTTATTATAAAGAATTAAATATATTTAATATGTTATTAACCCGGAAGAATATTAAGGGTAATTCCGGCCAAGATGGTTCATAATAATTTATAATAAAACGGCCACGCAATCTATCGATAAACCAAACCGTGTACAGTCACTTAAATGTCACGCAATATTCAATAGAAACACTTCTACAGTTCACACGCGCCTTACATTCATACATATAGGCCTAGTGTTCTAGTATGTTCATTCCTGGCCTGTGCGTCACCGAGCACTTTGACGTCATACGAATTGTGAATTAAGCTTGTTGATTTCATTCTGGGGCGTTGCCTCACTGAGTACTAGTATATTGAGAGCCAAGCTGATATAAACACACTGTGTTTAATGTATAATTTATATCGCCCACGGGCATTGGTATGAACCTTGAATAACGTTTCGCATTTCGTGTGCTGGGGCCTCTGTATCCATTTGATAACATGCGTGACTGGTTGATATATTTAAATATATATCATCACTTACTTTGGGTGCATGTCTTGCCGCTGTAGCCTTTAGCACAGCGACAGAAAAAACTGTCTTGTCTCCCCCAGGGTACACATTGCCCGCCGTTCTTACATGGGTTATCCCGCAAGCAGATGCTGGCTGTGAATAAGGAATGTGAAATGTTTATAAATTTTTAATATCAATAAAACATTATAACTTTTAATGGTTTCAGCTGTCTTATTTTTTAATATAATCCCTTCCAACATCCCTCGTGTTGGGTTTCTTTGGATTATTTTGAGTTAGACAAACATGCCAAACAAAACTTGCACCCATGACAGTAAGGAGACAATGCGTAAAATTTGTCTTACGATATAAATATTATCAACTTCACTGCCTGGTTGACTTATCTGTTATATATCCGTGATTCATGCCGTCCCTAACAAATGACCATTGTTTGTCCTTCAGGTATATGGTTATGGCGCAATGTGTAACGTACGTAACAGTGAAGCACGTGCACGAAGAAAATACAAGCCTCACTGTAAAAAGGGTTTGGCAGTTCTAATCTTTTGTCCCATAGTTATAGGAGCTTTTTTGTGCGTAACGTCTATGGCGATGTCCGCACTAACAAATAATCCGGATCGTGAATCGGTTTACTCAGTCTGCACTAGGCTACTAATCCACATCAGTTCGTTTTGCTGTAGCCCGCTTAAATAAGGGGGTCTACAGTAGTCCGGTTTACCTCAGGCCAGTTTACAGAAAACCGGTTTCTAGTGCGTAAAGACAAACCCACTTCTAGTCCGAATGAGTCCTGTTTTATCGAACGGCCTGGACCGGTACCCCTGATGTTGCCCAAACTTACGTTGCCCGAGGGAGCTTTCAGTTGAAGGCCTGGATCGGATTACGAACCAAATGCGGACAGCAAACTCAAGTTGAGTTGTACAAACCGGTTTAGGCTTTTCTAAAGCGAACTTCCGTGCATACGCAAAGTGGACTACTTCGAGACAAAGTAAATCTGTTTAGCATCATCCGGTTAAGATGCGAACCAAGTGCGGATACGGCCTTTTATAACGTCATCACTGTTCTCTGTCATGTCCATTTTATAAGATGAGGTTACAGAATAGTTTCTCTTAAAATCGTTCTCATTTTACTGAACATCACACAAAGTAGTCACACAAAGTGTTATTTAAAAATAGTTAATTACGCTTTTTTCCTTATGCTGGACTTGGTGCAAAAAAATTGAATTTCTATTAATTTTTCTGATAAATATTCTCGAAAAAAGGTGAGCAAATTTTGTCTTGAGCTGAGATAACAGGGTGAGGCTAGGGTGGTTGCGTCTAGATTGGAGCGTAGTAAAACCTTGTCTATATTTAACATGGTTGATCCACAACGCGGGGATCCACAGCAATATAGCAATACAGAAGGGTATATAGATTTTCCATGCATCCGGCTCACAAAAAAAAGAACTTGATAAATAAACACTAGAATACACACAAACAACATCCGGTGGCGTGGTTCATGGTGACAATGTTAATAAATTGGTGAACTGTTTGATTTTTGTATTAATACTCTCCGCTTACAGTCCATCATACCTGGAGCTGAACATCAATATGTCACAGTTTGATAGCGTCCGGTACTGGGGTACCATGTAGATCAATATAGGTCGGTGGGACCTAATTTGAAGTGTCCCTGTCAGAAAACTTTATGTAAACTTCATTTATTTTACATGGATTGTACAACTACTTATGATAACTAATGCTAGACACTCTTCGAGGCTCGGATGGTATCGTTTGGTAGTCTGAAGCGGCGGAGGAAACTGGAGGACCCGGAAAAAACCACCGACTTTAGACAAAAACAACCAACTCTCATAGTCACGCCATGGGTCGGACTCGGGTCGAGAGCGGAGAGCGTTTAACTTTTTACCACTCGACTGTCTAGGGTCTGATGGTTACAATTCTCAGCGTCAGACGTATGAGAGCCCGAGGCATTCAAACTGTATCTTTGCCAGGCGACGCAGACCCTCCATGAGGGTCTTCTGAGAATTTATTTGAAAAAAAAATCCCAGTAAGAGCTGCCTTTTCTTTGAGCCGGAGTCTCCTGTCTAGCAGCTATAAGTTGTGTTTTACTTAAGTTTGCACTATAGTTGTAATCTGTGATTCTGTGAATGTTCTGCTGTTGCATTTTCTGATCTGATATAATGGTGAACTTTGAGAATGACTTAAAATTGTATTATGTAAATATGCTTAGTCGATGCATTTGAAACTTTGCAATTTTAAAAACTGACCATGTGTTTTGACGTACTATGGCTAGCAAAATCAATCCGGTTAATTTGACCATAATTTTTTTTATTTAAAAGTGACCCTCCCCCCCCCCCCCCCACAACAAACAGTTGATGCTGTGTTTATTTTACAGTTAATTTATCATTCATAATTTTTGTTATCTTTTTTTTTAATTTTAAATCAGAAACCCACGTTACATGTCTGTCATTTTGTCAATGTTCAACGCTATAGGAGTTTGTAAGATAAACAAAGACCTTTGCCCCTTGACAGTAGACTTTTGTTTAAATGACTGACAAGGGCCCGGATGCTCGAACCAGTATAGAAAAAGAAGGACAAGTCATACCCTCTGCAGAGGTCACTCCAGTCAACATGAAAACGGTAACTAGGGCAATCGCAGTCCCCGTGACCAGCACAGGGAACATTTTGCTGCAATAAACAAAAATCAAATCAGTAGTACATGCAATCTGAAATTACCATAGCATCAAACAGCTTTATACTTTTATTATATACAATTATACTAATTCAATCGATATTGCAATACGGAACACAAAGAATATATATATATATATATATATATATATATATATATATATATATATATATATATATATATATAGGTTAGCTCAGTTTGGACGCAAATAATAAAATAAATAAAGTCAATTACATTATCTGATGTAATACTTCTCCCACCCCCCAGTATTACTTAAAGATGGATTTTATTAAGCAAACTAACCAATAACCGATTCCTTCAGCATCTTGCAGAATATACCAAAATTATGTAGAAAAAATTACCTGTTTTGAATCCCACGTCTGAAGTCCTCACCAGGTCTGCACATGCGTGTCTTCATGGCCAGACGATGACGGATGTAACAGCGAAGGCGGCCGTAATTATTATCCTACCAAGGACACCCGGATTACTTAGAACCGCTTACAGTGGTCGATTGTGTGTATGTGTGATTGTTATTGTTAAAAATGGTGTGCACGTGACATGTCGCAGAAACACACGTACACATATACACATCTACACAAGTCCATTCTCTCTCACACATACACCCCTGCGCTGCAACCCATACACACACACCCACCCACACCCCTACACACACACACCCATACACAGACACCCATACGTAGATAAACAAACCCGCGAGGTTTCACCAATGCATTACCAAGGACCAGCAGTTCCACTACAGTGAGGATGAATTGCTACTAAGATGAAGAAAAACAGAAAAAGACGCATTTATCGTAGCACCCTTTTTATGGAAAAGGCTGATAAGACGTGAGAACGATGCGTTGACTTAGCGCATAATTTGCGAGGACAACTTGCGAGGACTTTCATGTGCATATTGCACTTTTATGTCATGTCTTTATGTCGTAGCGAGGACATACTAATTAGCATATCAAGCCCACTTCGATAACCATTTTTAACATATTATCGAGGACCGGCTTACATCCGACACACACTTTTCCAACAATCACGCAAAATTCTAAATAGATGGCGCTGTCTCTCTCTCTCTCTCACACACACACAAAACAAATTTCAAGCTAAACGTTCTTTATGAGGATTTGCAAGAAACTTCCCAAGCATATGTTTCCCAGCTTTTTCAATGCGTTAACTGCTTTTCGTTTGCGAGGACCCGTGAGCAAGTCCTGACAGGAAAAAAAAGTCTTCGCTCGTTTGCTGTGTATTCAATATTGTGTCCTTTTAAGTCCGGTTGTACACACACACACACACACATATATATGCAACATTCCATCATTTCGCTCAGTAGAGACTAATTTGCAAGCACTGACGTTTGATATTTCAAGACCTGTAAGATTAATTATAATTTTACGTCGACAGCTGTAGATTCATGCACAGTGGAAAATATTACAACCTGTACCGGTATTTTAAAAAATCTTGGATTAGCCTATGCCGGTTATGGGCTAAAACATATTATTTTTTTCTTGGTACAAAACTCTGATGCCTTCTGTTTCCTACTCAGCATGCTCATACGTGCTCTTTTCCAGAATGGCCTTGTTTAGTACGGTAACTATGACGTCACCAAACTGAAAAATATGCGGGCCGTGTGCAAAAGTCAAAAGCTGGGTGGCTGAGGCAGTCCTTCTGGATAAACGGAACATTTTAAAAATTATAAGCTTTTTTATCCAAAATGTAAAAAAAAGTCTGTCATCGATATGTATGATTCAACAGGTATCTGAAAGTATCGTTACTGTCACCATTTTATTAGAGCAGACAAAGACTGTTACAACTAGTATAGTAGGCCAAATAGATATGGTATGGTTCTCAGGCACCCCCACATCAATTTTAAACCCTCGCATCACAATTATTATTTTGATTTTCAATAGAAACTTACCAATTTTGAGCTCGAGCTGCTCGGACATCTCTTTCAAGAAGATAAAATAATACAATTTTGATAAAATTTCCTTTGTTTTGTAGTGCTTTTACTTGTTTAGCAAAAATCTGTTATTATAAAAAATTATGTTAAAAAGTCGCCCGCTCGCATTGATTTATGAAAAAAGTGCTTGAGAACCAGACCTTATTTTTTTGCATGGTCTTACAAGTATTCTCTTTTTCCTCGAACAGTTCCTGTTTTGTACGCGCTTCCAGCTTCCATTAAGAAATCAAGTGATGCAGTGTCGTTTGATTCAAAATTAGCTATACGGAACTAAAAAAAACAGTATAATGATACACCAGGCGATGCATGGACACTCTGGCATGTAGGTAAACTCTTACAAACCAACAAGCGCCAGGTGCATGATGTCAAATGTACATACTAGAATTTTGTTTTTTTTGTGATACAATGACAAAAGAGAAGGAACGATTTAATTAACTCTGTCTTTTTATTTATTTTTAAATACAATTACATCGACTTAAATTAATTAATTTGTTAAAATAAAATAAAAAAAGCAGATATTGCCAGGTATTTTTTATTATTTTGAGAAGTTAGTTGTGGCAAAATATAATAAATGTATATATATATATATATATATATATATATATAAATGTTAACATAGAACCAAAAGTATTTTATTGTGCGTGATTTAAATGTGTGTACTGGGGTAACTTTATTGAGGTTTCGCTTTATCAATGGATTATAGCTTATATCTCCGCTAGGTGGCGTGGTATTATCTTTTCATCTTGCTTAGTTATCTAGATTGTCTTAGGCAAAAAAATAAATAAATAAATAAATAAATAGATAAATTAATTAAATGTCAGATTTCTCAGGTCCGCGTGCGTCAATTTTGCCTTTCAATTTTGATATAAGAAGAGATCTACCAATTTTGATCTAGAGACATTTCCAATTTCGATAATATTTTTTTTATCATATTATATGACATTATCTGTTACAAAATTATTCTGTCATAATCATACTATCCTCAGAACATAAGAAACTGTCACTGATAATCTTGTTTGTAAAGGTACACAGTATTTTGCCCTCCCTCACTGATTTATGAAAAACATGGCTGAGAATCAGACTTGATTTGGCGTCATAAATCAATACTTAAACATAGTTGGGAACAGATCTTTAATGCTGAAATGTTGTTCAGGGTTAGGGTAAGGTTGAATCTATTAATTTTGAAGCTTCCTTGGATCAACATGGGATGTCATAAATGCAATGGTTGTTTACCTTTGTGAGATAGACACTTGATATCCCCCGAGTTGGTGAACTGGGACACTCACTTTACTGTATTACAGTAAAACCTACACAGGAAGGTGCTTATAGAATATATATATATATATATATATATATATATATATATATATATATATATATATATATAATCTCTATATTATACGCACCCTTGGGACTGGGCCAAACTGCATCTCTTTATAGATGTGCCCACAATATTAAGTTCTAGATCACACGACAAATATAGGGACTACCCATTATATAGAGGTGCACAATTTATGGAGGTGCCTATTAGGAGAGAATTCATAGTATATATATATATATATATATACATATATATATATATATATATATAAATTTATTCACACGTGCGTGTTTGTGTGTGAAGCCGTATTGATGACATATAAAATATTGTTACTATGTTGTATTTGCTAATGCTAAATACGTGTTTATGAAATGTGCATGTGGGTTTAGATGATTAATTTGTTATGTTCAGCAACTTGAAGGTTATTCTGTTATTCTCTAATCTCTGGACTGTTTAGAGAACGAGATATATATTCAAATATTAGTTCGGTACTTAAGCGGGATCCTGGATCGTATTTATTAACCCTACCGTACACAAAATGCACCGCAATCTTTCATGTAAGTCACTTCATAGTTTCACATTTTTGCTTCGGAAATATGAAATATCACATGGGAATCTGTACAGCTAATCATGCTTTAACTTCCGTGTCTTGCAAGGAAAACACGGACAATGTGAGGTAGACGACCTTTATTTCGGGGTACAATAATAAGTTTCCATTCAGAAGAGATAAGAAGAAAAGTTCCGGGGGTTGTATCATATTGCATTTGAATCTCATGCCCTCAAAACGATAACACCATGTAATCAAAAGTCGGTATAAACTGAAGTTATACGTATATTTATTTTTTTTATTTCAATTTGTTATTTTATCTGCCACCAGGTGGCGTATCACTGTCTCTCACAGTAGAACACCTTTGTCTCATGGCTTAAGATTCCAAAATTTTTTGTAATTAATGCAATTTACATCAGAATAGAATTATGAAAGATAAAGTGTTGAAAACGTGACAAACCCACATTCTTGGGGTTTCCTCCCTATACCTGTATGAGTGAGTTATAACTATACATCTATGTATACATCTATGTATACATAGTCGGCTGGTATTCCCGGCACGCTTGTTCATCTGTGCCAGGTTGCTGGCACCTACCCCCGCCCCCACCACCTACCTTTCCGAGTGACCTGGAGATCTCGGACCTTTTACAACTCAGCCCACACGAAATCGGAACATTTCAGATCGGACCATTACGATTTTTGAACTCTGGGCCGATGATCTCGGACCACTTTGTATCTGGCCACTACGATCTCGGACCACTTTGTGATCGGGCAACTACGATCTCGGACCTAAGTAAAATACATGTTCTGCTGCTTAAACTGTTATGAAATACCAGATGTTATGTTTATAATACACAATATTATTTCGTCTGAGCGCGATTCAGATTTAAAAATTCCATTTGGACAAGTAAGGCCTACGACATAGCTCAGTATGTATATCCACTCAGAAAACAGATTTCACACTCAAACACACACACATGCACACGCACTTACACTTAATTTGTAATAGTTTGTGTGACGCGCATGGTACCATATTCTAACTCAAGGGAAATGACTATGTTTCTCAGAATTTAATATATACAATATCAAAAAGAGGTATGAAAACCGAAATATGAAATATAAAAAATCTAAGTAAGCCAAAAATGCACAAATGAGCATGTTTGAATCCAAGAATCAGAACTGGTGTATTGCTATTACATATCTACAATTCAACTACTGTACTACATAAAATTAAAGAGTGAAATCAGTTTTAGTTTCGATATATACATAAAACAGCAATTCGAAAATGGGAATTGACACCATATTTAAACTCAAAGAACTGACATAGTTTATTATAATTTAGTACATATACAATATAGGACAAGATACAATAGCCGAAAAAAAATCATCAAACGAACTAACAAATAAAAATCACACTCATCACATTTACAGAGTAAAAACAGTAGTAGTTTAGATATATACATGAAACAAAAAAGTAATATATCAACTAAAGAGTTACAATAAATTTATTTATACCAGATTTTACTCGCACAAAATTTTTATAGCTTATACTTAAGAATTCTTAGTCAGAAATGCATTTTTTACAATGTACCAAACAAATTACATACCAATTCCCTGCGATAATATATCATCAAAGGTAATTTTTTTCCACCGGAAAGGCAACACGAATCAGTCATCTATATATTTAAAAACTAACCATGCTATCGCAGTTAGCATAAATCCTACGAAGTGCCATTCATGTGTTCAAACAGTCGTAAGCTGGGGCTGGTAGAGGCGGCTTGCTCTCCTCAGGAACTTCGTAGCAGAGATATCCCCCACTTCGTACGTTCTCCAAAGTTCCACTATTCTTTTCTCAGAATTCATGTACTTGGACATGCGCGTAAGTCCTCAGTTTGTTGGCTGACAGTAACTTCACCTGCAGTGGCAAGAGTTTCGCCTCATCATGAAGTTTTGGGATCTGGAGGTAGAGAGGAGTGTTGCTGATGACCTTGGAGTTTATCCGCCGATGCCAGCCTTCACATCTGTTGTTCGTTCTTATGGACTGTTTAAAAACTGACCAGGTGTCTGTCGAAAAAACAGAGTTGTACAGCCAGTTCCGCTCGATGTGAGTCATCAGCTGTACTGTCTTCTCACTGCTGGACCTCTCCTTTAACTGTTGGAAAGCAGGCTTCATTGGCTTTGATAATTTCCATTGTTTAGTAATCACCATATGAAAGATGAAATTCATAAAATCTCCCCTTCTCTCTCTCTCCTTCTTTCGTTTTCTTTCTCTCACTTTCTTCCTTTCCTTCATCCTTCCATCATTCATTCTTTCTCCATTCAATCTTATTTTCTTTCATTCAATGTGCTTACCATTCAATCTTTCATACATTCATTCATTCATTCAATCTTTTAATCTTTCATTTATTTTGTCTGTCAACCTGGGAGTTTCTGGATGGAAATTCTTTCTGATCCTTCGCTCTTGGTCTTCTATGCCAACACGTGTAAATCCTGCTCTCCGTCTACCTGAACGAACTATGATGTTATATGATGTTCCCATTTCAGTTCGGCACAAGTAGTATATTGAGGTGCAGATACTCATTGTAATTTAGTAAAAATGACATATTAAGATAGGAAAAGCTGGTAAATAGGGAGATCTTTTTTCTTTATTCTTAAAGGATAGGCCAATGGCTTGTGTGTGGCATCCTCTGTCGAATAAGGATGAAGGTATCTTTACAATTAGAATAATATGTCATTATAAAGCCTGCTTAGGAATAATCCGGAAGTCATATCCTGTCATTTAGGAATTAGAGCGAATATCTGAGGCTCTGTGACGAGATTTTAACATCAATATTTCGTTGAGGTACCGGCGGGGTTCGAACCAGGACCTTCAACTCCGAAGTCAAACGACTTTACCACTAGGCAACGTCCTAGTTAGATCTAATATAAACACGTGACATGATTTTGATATTACGTTATAACATAATCATCATTCATGTCTTCCTACCATTCCGAGAAAACCGCCTAGCGAGCCATGTATCTTGCTTGAGTTGCAGATTTTGCTTTATTGTTCAAGCTCATTTTGGTCAGATATTTGTATTAAATAACCACCGGCTTCAATACATTTATCCTTAGCCGTCTTATAACATCTGTTGTTGATCTCGTGTCCAGCTGCTCGGGCATAGAGCCGTACCTGCAAAAGAAATAAGTAAGAATAATATGAAAAAATAAGTGATGTAAATACCACCAAGAATTCTGTAGTGCGAGATTTTTATTTGCTATAGCAAACTAAACCTATAAAAGTTATTATTGTTTATAATTTAATTTAAGTGACCTCTGTTGCAATTATCAAAGACGGTTAAGAAGAACCAGTATTAAAAAAATTTATCATGCATATTTAGATAGCAAGAGCTGATTTCAAGTATAAGAGACGAAAAAGACCTTCTTTAAAATTCTATAAGATATACTTATATAATAATAGAAATCAGTAAAATCATAAAAATATATTTTTACTCCCAGGGTGTGTACACCAATAACAAAAGTTAGAAGAACCACAAGTAATTTGTCACGTTTACCATAGTCATCCCTTGTAACGAAACATCGAGGCAGCCCCGCACGGCCTTGTTTTCTGTTTAATTAAAACCAACCGCCGTTTCATTTGTCCAGCATAGGATTTTTTAAACCTCTGAAACGCATTAATTCAGCTTTCCTTTGTCATAGCCACTGCTTAAAACTGTTCAAAACGGTTGTTGTATTGTTCGACAAAGGAATTTTGGTATAACCACCGAGGCCTAATGGGAATATGTTCCCTTACCTGCGTCCATGTGTAATGTAACGTAGAACGTTTAACAATAAGTCTATTCATGCACCATTGGTCCTACGTCCTAACCCGGTCTCCACTTAGGGGTCCCAGTAGTCTCTTCACCTTTGAAGTATCGTTATTTATTGCAGCCATGGATATTTTCGCTCCCAGTATTTTACAGATTATGTGCCTGGCCTACTAGTCATTTGTTTGTTTTGATCTATCAGGTATTCCACGGGAAGAATTCTACCTAGTATTTATAAATTATATTAAAAATAATATAGTAAAATAGTTGAATTTTTAAAAGCTGATTTTGACATTTCTTTCAACATGTGTGGAACCTTGTCGAAAAGATACGTCACTGATTTATACGACATGACAAAGTCTGTGAAATTACTCTTTTGATGCCCTGCTTTAAGGCTAGTAGAAATGAATAATGAAACAATAACAGTTTCATCAAACATGTAATGGTTATTTTCAGATACTTCACTAAGGTTTATCGTATAATCGTATTGAACGAGGGCTTTAGTAAATATTTGCATTCCTAAATTGCCGTTTTCAAATCTACTCGATTTTGGAGGTATATGTTTATACCTGTGTAATCATCATGACACTTGTCATAAACAGCACTTTACCATTACAAAAATGAAATAGTGACCTAGCTCAAGTCTGCAGGCGGATGATTTGTGTTTTTTTTTCAAATATATCTTGAAGCAGTATTCTGTAAGACATAAAGTAATTTCCCTTGAATATCAAATCTTTAAAGGCAAAAAAAATCTGTACTCGATGGGATTATAACAGGTACACAGGTACATTACGGCAATAATATACGTAAGGAGTTCGATAAAGTATGATTATTGTTGTATTCAAAAGTTACACAGGTTTAACATCAAAATCACACGGAATTGTTATATTTCTTTAGCATTACTATGTTGGCTTTGATCACGAGGTACTCTGAATTAAATACATAGGCCTTTTTTATTTAGACAAAACAACATATACAAAGGTGTGATAATTACACTTCCATTGCTAGGTACAGTGTGAACACAATACTTAATCATGAAAATATGCAAGTGTCAGGTATAATATGTTTGTTTAGCCAGCCAACATAACCCGGAAATCCAGCCCTGAAGAAACCTTTCTCCAAAACATGCATTTGACAGGAAGTTGGATAAAAGCCGACCCACCCAATCACAGGGTGGGGGTGACTGGGAATGGAGCATTACTCCATTTAAAATAAACAATAAAGGTCTTTGGTTTATGCTTGGAAACATTAATTACATAATGTGGAATGCCACAATGCTATATTGTAATGAAACGGCAAAATAAGGACAATTATATAAATTCGTAAGCATGTAAATGCACATATACATATTTAAACACGCACAAATATACAATTATTTAATTTTATAATTTTTAATATCGACAACGATTAAGAAAATAGCGATGTTAAACATTATTAACTACGGATTGAAAGATTCTGTTTATTACAATTGCTAATGCACAAAAACTATTCAGTAGGAGTTCCATTTTCGTTCATTTTAACCTAGGAAATCCTCCTCTTCTATCCAGATGAAATCTGCTTTTTTCCAACAAATGTAGGCTTCACCATAAGAGTACAATAACAGAATAATTGCAAAATGGTTTCTTTCTCTTATCTGAAGAAATTGAAATATTTTTTATCCTGTCACAAAGATATAAACAGAATTAGATTCAGTGTTATTTCATAAAAGAGATTTATATAAAAATCGTAATTTTGTGAATATTGAAGAAATAAAAGTGTTTATAAAAGTTTTATCAATTTTATATCCTGTTTCAAGTGTGAGGAATGTTGTAATATTTCTACTTCAGGTATTTCTTTATCCTAATCAACCTATCGTTTGGGATATTCTACTGTATCATTTCTTTTCATATGGTGAAAATAGATCTGAGTTATCTGCTGTAACTCAGAGAATCTATATTAACACTACAGTTATTGCACAACTCCTTATCATCCAGTTAGATTGTGTCAGAATAAGCAAATTTGCAATTTTCTTATACCTGCTTTGTACATCTTTTCTTTTTAAATGTGTCATGCCCAGCTTGTAACGGTTTCTTTGAGACCACACTGTTATTATAAATTTTTAAAATTTGTCTACCTCTTTATCAAGTTTTATGTAATTACTTTAATCGGGCAGACATCATTTGAAATAATATGTATCTTACGTCCTTACTGTTTTCATACATATGATGTTATTATGATGTATATTTTGTTAACTTTAATATTAAGCTGCAATAACAATTGTTTTTGTAGTCAAGATTAAGTTTTAAAAATGGTTGTTGGAATTTGCATTATACATGAAACCGTATATATATATATATATATATATATATATATATATATATATATATATATATATATATATATCATAATGTATTCAGTGGAGGTCAGTCATAGGCAGCCACATAGCAGTCGCATTATCAATATTATTACTTATGTTGTGTTGTTGCTGTCACCGTTATGATTATGTATTCATCATAATTCGGGATGGTCTAAACTTAAATTGTAATGAAACGTCATTTAGAAAATAATTATATATTGTTTTATCTATTTAACTTACTATGATTTAAAATTTTAATTTATAAAAGTTTCTGAATCTTTTAAATGACCATTCTTTATGAGAAATATAATCATTATGGGTTAGATCAATTATATTGCAAAAATATTCCTTGGTTAAAAATTAACGGAACATTTTTGTTTAATTTACCGAGCACGCGGTAAACCTCATTTTAAAACATTCAAAGACCTTTCCTTTCAACAAGGTGTACCCGTCCTTCAACCTCCTTTTCCACTCATACACATTTCATCATGTACCCCCTTTGTGTCCTGATAATATAACAGAAACTGTTGCCGCTAGAGGGCTTGTCTTGGATGGTACTCTTGGGTGATTGGTCTGTCGGTTTCACTGTTGTAGCTGGAACCGTACGCGAATAATCAATCCGGGTGGTCGTGACTAAAATACACGAATACAAAGTGTCCCTGTTATCCGCACAGTATCTTTTTATAGTATTTATATGAGAATATCAATAGAAACCAAACCTAAACAATTTGTACTACTGCCTTATTGTCCTTCTATTTGTGTTGATATCTTATTTAAAAGAAAGAAAAAAAAAAACAAAAAAAAAAAAAAACAACGAACGTTTGATATCAAGTATAAAGGTCGAAAGCGCTATCATCTCATTAATCTTTAAAAAAAATACATTTCAGACTTTTTAAAATTCTTTTACATTTTCCGACCTTCTGACCATTGTATTGCTAATTTTGTTTTAAAGGCTCTATTGCAGTGTAACTTTTTCCTAATAGTGTCAACATTTATGTTAGCTTGTATCTATCCTGTAAATATGTAACCCCATGAAATTCAATTTATAGACAGCCTAAGAAAAATGGAAAAATCTTAATCAAATGCAAGTGGACAACAAAAAGCAAGAGTGTTGTAGTAAGTGTAGATCAGCAAAAGCATGTCCGCAATAATTGCCACGAGCGACTTAAGACGTACAAATGTAAAGACTTTAAAGAGTACGTAAAATGTTTTGCCTGTGATTTCACAAGATGTGTCGTTCTTCGTGGTATTTCGAAAAGAAGAATATGTCCAATTTATATCAACAAATAAAAACATATTGTTACAGTTGTAATAATTAACTTGTTTAATAAATGCGCCAGCAATGTATCATATGACACTGTTAAATAAGAGAGGAGAACGAAAGGAATATACTTAACTTATTTGCTGGAATATAGCAATATTTGCTACAACTCACCGTTCGGTTCTTGGTCCCGTTCACAAAGAGCATGTTTCCTGGAGACACACCATGCGTCCCTCCACCTGAGGTCATCCCCCATCCACACACACAACTCAGGCCTCCAATTATTTGGCTCACGTGGACCCCATCTGGTATAATTCATTGTGTTACCATCGGACCAGACCCATTTACCCTCTGAAAGTTTAACGTACCACTGACGATTCTCTTACCAAATCAATTACATACATATAATAGGATGTAAACGTTCAAACATACTTATTTATTTATATACAAATTATATGTAGGCTTATCATATTCTGTCTCGCACCTATCATACCGACGTTAGAGCATTAATATAAGTGGGATAAGTACTTTCCATTTCATAACCAGCATTGTCCGAGGATCATTGTGGCCATCGTATAAAACATATTGAGCATCTATATTTTACAATACGTATTAATTTCAGCACAATACCAAAATGACAAGCGTTTAAGCCACATAACTCATAATTGATATATACTGTATTTAAATGATGATCAGCTCGCCTGTTAATTTAATCTCCCGATATTGGGACACACTTCTATTAGGTTTTGCTGATATATTTACCAATAAGTCTGTCATTTCCTCCAAGGACGAAAGACCACTCATTCGTTATATTCCTGATCCAATCGTATACTGAAGTATTCTCATCATCATCGTTTAGATTTACCAGATAACCACCAGATTCAATGCACAATCGATAAGCATCCTCCCAATTAGCCCAAATATTCCGAAACACGTAGCAGCTGTTTTTGAAGGTGGTGTGTGGATACAATTCGTTGGTAGCACAAGGCTGATCTTAATGTGAAAGAACACTATTAACAAAAACGTATACTTACACTCATGACATGAAATAGCAACAATTTTGAATACGTTTCATACCCAAAACATGAACGACAAAAACGTTAAAAAACCTATTAGAAATAAAAACACAGGAAAAACTTAAACCGTTTATGTTCCATTATCTTTTTAGCTTCAGAAAAGAAAATATAATATGTATGCCCTTTTTTTCTTATTAAAGAGTTACATATCTAGCATAAAAGAGATGCAAGGTAAGATGCATAAGACCACATTACCATAAAATATTTATACATATATTGATTTATAATTTAAATAAAAGTTTTTCTGCTGTTATTCGGTATCAAGGAATTTAATTTTAAGGAATCTCCTCACTATCACAGTATAGTTGGGAAGCCATTTGTTCCTCTTATATCTCTTCAATTGCGTAACATCACATGTGCTTATTTAAGAAAAATAAAGTATTTAAAGTTAAGCCATAACAAATATTTTTCATACGTATTTGATCCTAATATAAAAAAAGACATTGTTTAGACGCAACAGATTTTATGTTTTAAAATGTTAAAATGCCATGACATCATTCCATGAAATTATTATGCCAATCATAAGGACAGTGCTTGGTTGCATTTCAAAGTTACAAAACATTTACCATTCTCACAGATGAACCTGTAATGATTATAACAGACGATATCGTTGAATATATAAGCTTTATGCTTGGACCAGCTCAAGCAATTCTCACTTTCATCTGGTGGGATGTTTGGTTTACCAGGGTACCAGTTAGAATTGTCTCCAATTTTTGTACCGTCTGTCCAAAACCAGTCCCATTCTGTATAAACGATACAAACAGTGTACGTTAAATGATACTTTCATTTTAAATATTCGCATTATATCTTCCACTACTACATTTAATCGGACGTAGCGTAGCGTAGCTGGCTTCATGGCTGCCTGATATATCAAAACTTTATCGATACACTATCTACAATATATCGCTTCGGAAAGATATTTTTGCGTAAAGCCTCTTAAGACTGATATCCCCTTTGAAGGGCCATCTATTTCGTTCAAAGGATTTTCATTAACACTCTTAACCTTTTTTCATATTTGTTAGATAAAATTCACCATACCGCTTCGAATGAACTTTCTACCAAGCCATGTACCCGGCTTTAGTGCAAGACTTTGCTTCATAGCGTCACCTTCCGTCTGGTCAAGGGATTTTAGTTAATGGCCACCGGTGTCATTACAGCCCTTTTCGGCCTTCTCCCAGTCCATTTTTTTTTGGAAGGTATTTATAACAACGCCCGTTAAATGCTTTCCAGTTGTTTGGGCATATACCATTACCTGTGTAAATATAATAATTACATGAATAATAATAATGTCTTAGTGTCTTAGTATATCAGTGTTTTGGTTATATGTCCGATTCCTATTTTGACTTAGTTGAATGTACTCCTCGAGGTTTTGATCACACACACACACACACACACACACACACACACACATATATATATATATATATATATATATATATATTATTTTGTAATAGTTAAGAAGTTTGACGGTAGTCAAATAAAATTTGATGCATTATAGTATGTATTATAAATAGGATTGCTTTAGAAACATACGTCTATTAAAATTCATAACGTTAACTGATTTAAGTTTTTCAGTAACAGTTTCAGTGATTCATTATACCCATTATAATTATGATCCTTTAATACACTGAATCACACCTTGGATATAATAAATTGAACAAACATGGCCGCTAAGTTTATTTGTGTGTTATATCTTCTATCATTTAATTCATTATTGATAATTATGTTTTTCGTTCGGTATGCTTTACTGGCCTTCTTCATGACCCTGTAAGACCAATAAATATTTATTGACTATTTTACTCCGGAATTGAACTAGTCCTTTTTATCAACAATAGTTTTAGAGACTCCCGTTCTTACCCAGGTGAAATGTGAATCTACCGTATAAAGAAAATAAAAATTCGCTGTAAGTTTCGATCAGACAAAGTATAAATAAATATACACATCTGAGCAATGTTGCATGGTTCAACAATGAACATTAACTGCTGTATTATCTTATATCATAATGGGGTATTAAAAATCATACTCACAGGCTGTGCTAGATAATAATAATAATACAGTCATACGAATGATATATGATCTCGTCATATTTTTAATGCTCGTTGGTTTTTAAGTAGATAAACACTGTCGTTTGCTGCCGTGTTTTATGTCCATCCAGTTTACCCACTACCTCGTATTATAATTATAGCCACTGACAACTTTCAGTGTACTTCCAGGTGCCCCCGGTGATCTGAATGAGCTCTATTGACGTATCTCGTCTACCACGGTAAATGTTGGCCCCAGGGAATCCACTTGCTCATCCATGTTTGTGTGTAATGGAGTTTAAAGCGTTGAACATTTAATTATTTAATTATTACCACCAACTCCTCTTTATGAACAGTTCAAAAATGCTTGACTATTTATTATTGACGCGACACGTAATCTGAATATTCCATTATGTTCCTAAAAGGGCTTTGACAATAAATGCACCTGTGTTCAATGCCAACTTTATTAAAACTCCATCAATCACTTTGTGACCTCAGGCAAGGACTTTGAAGTGCGAGCTTGCCTGTTGAAATGAAGCATGCCATACTCATCAATATAAAAGGATTTTACCATTCTCTTATATTTACATGATACTATAACACAAAAACAATTTTGTCATGAATTTTTATTATGGCGACAGGGAACGGCCTGCTACTATGAAATGACATAAGTGTAATATACGATTTTAATATGAAATAACTCGAATCAAATCGTAAAAATGACTAAACATTACTTGAATATTAAATAAAGGGCTGTACTACCTGCATCTATGACATTTATTTACGCTATCCTTTTTTCTGTAGGAGGATCGACCTCAGGTTGTTATATGCATCAGTCGAGAGGCTCCACATAGTGAGAAAGAAAAAGAGAAAACGATAGACCCCTCGATACTTCATTACTTGTAGCTGATAAGATATTGGTGATATTTAATGACTTTTAATTAATATACCAATTTTACTTTATTAATGAAAATGTTATAACTGCATCACGTGAATGAGAATTCCATTGTAGTATAATGTTTTTGCTTCTCATAGTAAAACACATAATTAACAGTAACATTAAAATATGATAGTTGACTGATTTGTATTAAGGATTAAATACATAGCCATATAATATGCAAAGGGACTGAAGGCAGATCCTATTTGGTTGTTTTATATCACTTGTTAACATATGTTATATTTTAATCTTTCAAAGCCTGGACAATATAAACCGTAAAATCAAGGAGTGTCTATGATAACATATCATATTTAAAGTCAGGTTACTTAAAAGAAACCAGTAATATTTAAGGAGCTTGGCATGGTATATGTAAAAAATGATACTTAAATAATTCGCTCTATTGGAAAATTATTCAGATGGCGTAGGCGTAGCAATAACTTTTATATAAAAGATTAAGGTATCTAAATATCCAACATCGGGCCAGTCGCCTTAAGAATGAATTTTCTTTATTGGATTTAGAACATATATCAAATAGTGGCATTTATTTGTCCATACACTAATGACAGCCACTTTGTCGAGTACTTTCATGAGTATTAACGTCATTAACTAGCTTTTCACGTGTGCCTCCATGTTAAACGCTATTTTTTTCTGATAAAGCACATTCATCCTGTGCAATATGTGCTTCGAGAAACCATTTAAAATAAATATATCATATGCAGGAAGTTAAATATACTGTCTGTTTCATAGGTCTGATGTGTCTGTTGTGTGTACGTCTGCCTGCAGGATGAGAGGTTACAAGGTAAACGTCCCCTGTGATTGACAGTGCCATATGCAGCTGATCGGGATGCACTTTGGAATGTTTATATTACTATTATCTCTAATTCCAGAGTTAAAGGTTTCAGTTGATACCTTCTGTCTAATGAACAGAATATATTTCACTTATCAATCAGTCATTTTTTTATAATTAATTTCACAATTGCTAATATAAACTTTCCATATAACTTTTTATAATATAAACTTTTGAGTATAACGTACGATATGCTCTAACATCATTATCAAGATATGGAGAGTAACAATTTGATTCTTTATTCCCCTCCTGAATGATTGAAATATATCTGTAATCAATTGCATTGGCTATAAAACGGCATCATTTAAATACGTGTCGTGCTCACAACGAAAAGTGATGTCACTTCGTCTGTAAAACGGATTGACTAGGTATATACTGAAACCTTATTATAGTGCCTTGCAGGTTTATAATCATGCAAACATAACCAGGGAACGGTTGATATTTTTTTTTATGTTGACGGCTGTCAAAGGTAATAGACAAATTCAATGGTTTCTCGAGGGTAACCCAATAACAGTGTCTGTCCGTAATTTAACTTAAGCTTTGTCTGATTAAGATCAGCGAGTCTTGCTATGATAAATTACAAGCGGTTTGAAGTGCAAATGTATGTTTTCCATGAGAAACTCACATACTACTCTTTGAAGAGGAAGCCTTTGTATAACTCCGTTCTTACTGACAAGGTCCTCAATATGCAATATGTTGTTGAAGACGCCGTTTGCTCCTGATATGTCGTATGTGTTGAAGGTTTGTATGTATTGATAAATTCCTGTGAGGGTATTTTTTTCCCTGTGTCAGAAAGGATTTCTAGGAAATAACAATTTTAAAACAAAGTGAAATATATTTCAGCCGGTTTGTGGATGAGTCTAGAGAGTGAACATTCATTGCTCCGGAAAATCTTACTATTTCATATGATTTATTTATTTGACTCATTTACAGGAATTTTTGTGCAGTTATGAACATTGGTAAAGGAATGGAAAGAAATCCACCGAAGGAATATGAGCAACTTAGAACATGGCATATTTTCTTCCTGCATCAGTCAGGGATTGATATTCTCACATATGAACTATTTAAGTTGACGGAAAATCATACTCATTTGGCCGCTTACAACCTATTACTCAGATGTCCGTTAAAGACACAAAATTAGTTCAAATTAGGAAATATGCAGCACATTTGAAATTAACCCCCATGCCCAGAAAATAAAATCAAAATCATTTTCTCCTTTAAAATCTGTACAATACCTGTTCGAACCTTTTAGGTCTCGTCCGCCACACAGTTTGGGTGTTATCGATTGGGAGTATCAACATAGACCCGTTTTTAAATCACTACTTCATGTTCTTTGTTCAATAATATGTGTAATAAATACTAAATTAAGCCTCTGATGCATTATGACATGGAAGTCTCTTATTTTCCAGGCTTTAAGTATATAGCCAATTATCCTTCAGTGTGTAGGATATGACATCATCCCCCATATTCCAGGCGTTAAGATTTTCTATTAGTCTTCTACTATGCAAAGCCGTCTTTAAAATGTCCCATCCTGTGTCTCAGCATATCAATATTCGTCAAAACTGTAAGCCCTACAAGACATACAAACTGAATCCGTCTCTGTCAAGGTAGAGCATCTCGGAAAAAAAAACTTTTTCCTTGGGATGAGGCAGTTCTAAAATATCTCTAGGCAACGCGTGTACCTGACATACATGACGAAAAATCTGTTATACATGGCCTGAAAAGACACCGTCTATGTGACGAAATTAAACTGCAAGAGACTGCTGCATGTGGTCGGATGTTATTTTATTTAAAAAAAATGCAAATATTAAAAATATTTTAGCGTGTATTCTGTATTTTTCAAGAACTCAAAATTGAAAAAATAATATTTGATTTATCATTCTTAACTTTACATACATTACACACATTACTTGCCACAGGTATCTCCCTGCCGGGCCCGATTTGACACTGATCAAAACGATGTCAGTTCATAAAACAGTTGAGACCCAAGATTGCTCAGAGGTATATGCAACCAGTTTTCCGGGTTACGTTTCACTTCCGTTTGAATATCTGATTTATCTCATAAAAAGCGTAGTATATCTTCTGGCATAACGGGTTACTTCACCCCAGTTTAACAGAAAGTTAATTCTAAAATAATACATTCCATGCCCCTGTAAACGTCAGTTTTGGCATTAGTTTGGATATTTTTAACCGCTTTATCGTCGCCTTAATATCCCAAAATGTTGATATTGCTATGTTACACCCCGAAAGGTCAATATAAAATATAACGTTAGTAGTCCCTAATATATGAAACATGATATATATTAAACAGAATAGGAAAAATAAAATGTGCGGCAAATCATGATAGAGTTCAGTTTGGTCCATCTATCATTATTTTATATCATGCAGTTGAGTTGTTCAGGCAGACTGGCTTTATCTGTGAAAAATTAAAATAGTAGACCGATGAAAATATTGACATGTAACTGGTATTTCACTTACCCGGTCATGTGATGAACTGAGTTTGTTCAAAAGAGCATACCTCTTTACTTATGAGGTGACACTGAGTCAAGGACCACATAGATCGATTGCATATTCCCAAGCTTATGCTAGCCGTTGCTTCAAAAGTCGTTATTTTTATATAACTAATGAGGTTGCCACTATTTCCCATCAAACTCTCAGTGTATGGTTACATTTTTATTATGTGTGCTATCAAAGAACTTCAGAGATTCATCATATCTTGCCTACGTGTTTTGTAGAGTATGAAGCCGAGGGGTTCTTTTTTACCAGCGTTCGGTCTGAATGAGATCTGCATATCAGTCAATATTAAAAGTCTGTCCTGATCATTCCATATTATCCTATCCACCACTCGACTATTATTCTGCGTAACCTGGCCGAAGACCTAATTAAGTCCCGTCTGCTGTTATACATAGCAGGTAGATTGTTATCCAAATTTCTGACACCCTTTTATTTATAATTCCATTTAAACACATCTAGTAGATCCAAAACATACCATGCGGTCATTATCAAGCTTTCAATCAGACAAATTACAAGGAAAAGCCCGAAACGTTTAAGGCCATGAGAACACACTGAACGAACGAGAGATAGACACAATACAAAAATGGTTTAAATAATAATAATAATAATAATAATAATAATAATAATAGCTAGACTTCTGTAAATATCATAGGACAGTAACAGATCTTTATCTATCCCCCTTCCCACCCCAACACCGAATCTCCGATATTTAATTCACCTGTAACAGTTTAGGAACAACTATAGCTCAGTAAAGCAAATGACTTTGGATGAATTCGAAATGAATTTGGATGTTCTTTCGTCTGTTTTCAAATATCATCTTAAAATGCTGACGTCACATTTTTGTAATCTAAATATTGTTCCAAAACTGTTAAAGATATCGCTACCATACTTGCCACTGCACTCCTACTCCGAAAACGTAGCCTACCTGAAAAGTGCTGAGTCATCTATATCAATGGTTTCGCATAAGTGAATTAGATGCGGAACCCCAAGTAATGCTGGGAATCAAATATATACAATAAAGGAATATCTACACAACAAACTACTCATGTATGTACCGTTGTAAACCAAACCAGTCCAACCATCAGGCAGTGTTAGCTGTAGACTGCATAAACATGTTGGAAGAAAGTGTATAGTTGTACAGAAATCTGAAAAAAAATGCATATATGTACCAGACTGCATGTTCGACTCATCCGTGTTTTTTCACATAGATAATATTTTGACACTAATTTGACTTCAATTAAAAATCGCTAATTCATACATCAGCTGAGAACACTGACATAACTGTACAGTTGTCGATGCACCCAGCTGTAAATCTATAAGTCCGGGTTTAATTTCTATGTCAGTCTGAACATTCGAGTTGTTTCATACATCTTATAATGTTACAAATCCTAAATGACTTACATTTGCATTTTTAGAAACATCAGGATAGTAAAGCAAAATGACATACCAAGACCATAATGCTAATTCCTTCTGTGTGAATAGATTATTTACATTTAATATAACAACCTGTAAGCCATGAGCATATGATATTTTGATAAAACGATTAAAATTCGCTGGAGTAATAAGACCGATACAATCGTACATAAATCACTTGTGCATTTCGTAAGCGGGCAGGAAATTTCTTCTGCCGCTCAGATTATCCATATCTGTCCCTTACTATCTCTAAATAAATGTCGAACTGCATACGATATTTTTATTTACCCTGGTTTATAAAATTGATTTAAAAATTGCTCCTATCTAAAAAAGATTCTATGAAGGTATGTTCATCGTATCCTGTCCCTTTATAAAAATAGTTGCCTTATTGTCTTATAGAATATTGGTTTATCCTATCTGTTTTAGATCGGAACATCAGATGATAAATAAGCAGTTAGATTAGACTATTGAATAATGAATAATTTATTCTATATCACATGTAGTGCAGCAGTAGCAGAATATGAGCTCACAAATGTGCTGACTGTCCTTCACAAAATGTGAATAATGAGCTATTATGGACTTGGAATAAGCAATGAATTAACACATTAAATGTAAAGAAATATGATTATGTCTCATGTATGTTACACAGATACAGTATTATCTGGTTGATAAAATACTCACAATTGCCAGGAATATTAATTTCTATACGAATGTGTGTACATGTTGAGGACATACGACCTTGTTATTATTGAAAGGCGAAACTAGATAAAGACAAAATGATTAACCAAAGATGCATTGAGAACAAAAAAATCAGGCGTTGACATCTCCGATCTCTTGTTCTGTCTTTGATCTATCGTTCCGGGGGCAGGAACACATCACAACCACTGACTAGTCAGAATTTTTTATATTACTTTGCGTTCTCATTTGCAGTGCTATGTTAGCAGTGAGACTATGAAATGTGCCGGTAATTCTCAAATTAAAATAATGGTTCAAGATATTTGTCTGAAATTTGGCATTTCCATCCATCTTGGAATGTTTTCTCGTAAACCAGACATGTGGCGCCAAATACATTCCCGGTTTTGTAGAATAAATAAATGCCCTTTTCTTAGGAGTGATTTGCTGAATTGGCCTGAATTGGTGCATACCCATCTTGGACTTCTCCATCTTGTAATCAAGACTGTTGGTGCCATCTGCATGCCTACACGTGCCTTGGGTGAAAATTGCTCATATCTTAGGAGTGGTTCAAGATAATGGTCTAAATATTGGCATGTCAATCCTTCTTGGAGAGTTTTCTTATAAACCAGATTTTTCTAAGGACTCTTTAAACAATTCTTGATTTTTAAGCACTCTGGCAGTCATTTTGCTCATTGTTCAACATTCCTTGAATTCAGCTGAGCGTCATGGCCCATAGACCACTAGTTTCATCTGAACTGTATAAACAAGCAAAATTGCAGCCCATAATATAAAAGATAATGCTTGTTAAAGTATTCCTCCCTTATGAACATTAATACTTAATAACTATACAAATATAACAGGATCTCAAGGGTGGTATAACGTAAAACCAAGCAGAATAATATCAGTGATGTGAATGCAGCCGAGAATGCTGACAGACTGGCTTTCCATTAACTACAAAACACTAAATCGAGAGAAATAACCATTGAAATTACCCTCACTTTAATCGACCATTTTTTTGCAATTGTCATAAGCGACCTAATTTTCTATGTGCAAATAGGGCAGAAGTCAACTTAAATTGGCAGTACTATAATGTATCAATATGTGTGGGTTACAAGTGTTTCATGAAACGTTTAGGGAACAACAGCGTAAACGGTATCAATAAAGTATACGCGGTGCCAATAAGGTGTTGTATGGCGATCTAAGTGGAAAATGCTTTTACTCAAAGACTGTGTACAGCAACAATAGAGGTGCAAGGACCACAGGTGTTCTTAATATTATATATATATATATATATATATATATATATATATATATATATATATATATATACCGCTTATAAAAAAATTCATGACCGTGTAGTCTGTCTAACAGACTCCTTCTAACTACAATAGCTCGTTTTTCAATCAATAGGGGCGGAAATATTGATTCGAGAACCTCCACAAAGCTTTAATATAACCATTATTAGCGTTCCCCCTTGTTTTTCTACAGTCAAATGCTCAGATAGAGTTCGACTTACTTAACGGTATTTAATATTTATCCAAAGGCATTTCACTGTAGCTGATATACTGTGGGAATATGTTCGCTTCACTCCGTTTAGGTGTAATAGAAAAAAAGTTAAACAATAAAATATTTATGTGGAGCCACCATTTGTTAAACATTTCTGATAAGTTTCCGCTGTACAGTTCTTAAAGGGCGTGTCCCATAACCATAAACTGTTGTCTATTGCCGGTTTTTAATGAGCAGGTAGATTGTATACGTGTGGAACAATGCTTTTTTTGATCGCTGTTACACAATAAGTTCCATGTTTTAAGAAAATATTCAACACATGCCATTTCTCAGAAAAAGCTGAGTGTGAATCTGGTCTCACTTTCGCCTACCATCCGTCTTTATGCCTTGTATTTTAAATACAAACATGACTGGTGTAACAAATTGGTTATAAGCTTCAAATTGAATTCCTCAATATACTTAGTTATATTGTATTTAGATTTAATATATCCCTGTCCACAACACTTTTTCTGCGACATCGTAATTATCCATTTATCTCAAAACCATAATAGAGATGTACCAGAAATAGATTCGAAGGAAAACAACATTTATTAAATGATGTCCTACTGAATGAAACAACCTGTATTTCTTTCTTCTTTTAGCGATTGTCTTGATGATTATTTTATTCCTACGAGAAGGACCGGGAACATCATGCTGGAGCTAGATAAAAACATCCTTCCTTTTCTTAGAGACGGACTTTGAATATCAGCAATAAAATTTAATATCAGCAGTCATCATATTGTCCATTGTCCACTTGTTTTTGGCCGCCCTAGGAAATACCATTAAAATCCAAAACGACTTTTATGCCATCCATTTAATAATGTCTACACTCTAAATACATTAGCGTGCACATTCACTAGAGAATCACAAGTCAGAAGAGATAAATCAGATCTGAAGAACCATGACATATCAACATGTATAAAGTCCAGGGCTTCAACTACATTTATTTTGCAACCTGTCCGTGCATGGTAGGCAGAGGCATCAACAAGTGCACCCCAAAATTCCTTATCGTTTTGGAATATCAAATGCGGACTACTTCTGGATGCACCATTTGTTGTGAAAATTAGCGCAATATCGGCATTTTTGGAATGTATAAACAAATGTGATTTAAAGCGTGCCTAAGTTTTACTATTTCGGAATTTTCTGAGTATTTTAGTGGAGAATTCTCTCATAATGATATCATGGGACAATAAGACCTGAGCACTTAAAGAGGAAACCAAAAAGACAAAAGACCTATACTATCAAGGTTTCCAAGGGTTTAGCAGAGCTTACTGAAAGACATCTCCCCGCAGGATACGATTTTTTGTCTGTCAGTCGGAAAGAAACTGTTTCCAATAGTAGGCACAAATCTTATCTGGAAGAACGAGGGGATTCAGTCGAACAAACATAAGCGCAACCCAAATAATGAATACATAGGTCCAGATGTCTGGATGGTTTTGCAAATAATAATAAAAAGGTGTTTCTTGGCATGTATTTACCGGGTACATAGTATTGGGTATGCCTGCAAATATTTAGTTTGAAAATTTATCTGTACCTTTATGTACAGATATAATCCACTGATTTATATTTAAGGTAGACAGAATTGTATCATTTCGCCACCAATTCAGGTCCATAATGGATCTCCAAGAAATCTTGAATATGTGTATGTCAACATACTTGTATCTTTAAGATAGGTAGACTTTCATATAACATATTATTATATAACATATTCATGTAACAATTTATTCCTAAAAAGCCAGCAGGCAAATGGATTACATTATTATACAGTGTTCCCTTCATTTTTATATAGACATATGTAATGCTACATACAGTTGTACAAGGAAATGATGTAAACGAGAAAAAACCCTCTGGACATTCTGGATTAAAAAGTGTACCGTTTCTCATGTTACTAGTCAATCTATGTTTAATGATTGGGATACACGTGATTTCAAAATGATAACAGAATAAGCAAGCCGAATACTTAAACACATATTTTCAATTTATATCAAGTAAGACTATTCAACACCTTTTCGTGTTTTGTGTTATGTTATTTTCTGTCCATAAATTTCACTTCACACCTGCTTGTATTAAACTTATTATCCCATCAATCCCATTTCAATTACATCATAGGACACATCCTGTGTACCCTTCATTTACATTTAATTACATTCCATAGTGTACCCATCCTTTGTTTTGACTATGTAACAAAAAAGTTTTCTTCTCATTGGGTCATCCTTGCTTGTTGGCTGTGTAGTCTGTTCCTCGGGTTTGGTTGTCGTTGCGAGGTATCTTCTTACATAGGACGTTTATTTGGTTCAATGGCAGATTGACCAAGGATGAACGAAATATAATGAAATATCGTTATCATCTTTATTTATCCAAAACTCTTTCATCACAAGCATTGATTCTATTTCTAATATGAATTAATTCAGCATAAATAAAGAAATCAAGTGCAGGAATCTACATACTTTCCAGTTTAAATCATATCAGTATAGATCAATCAACTCATATAAAATAGCAGGGAAACCAACAGACAGTTTGCATGACATCAAGATCAAGATTTATTCTTCCCACCCGAGAGAGGCTGGCAAATTTAATGATTGCCAGGACTAGCTGTCGTTTAATGTAGTTCTTTCAGAATTTTCAGAGAGTATCCGGGAATTAATGAATTTTCCTTCTTACACTTTACTTAAAATAAAGATGACATTCGAGCCCTGTATATGAAGAAGTCAGGGACCCCCGCCCTCTGCACTTCTTCATCAACAAACAGATAAAGATTATATCTGAGTCATTGATTAACTATTAGGAAAAAAAATTAGGGGAGATAGAGATGAAAATCCCAAATCTATGAATATATATCATTGATGCAAGGCCAAATCTAAAAAAAAAACAAAAACAAACTCGCTTGCTTAGTGAAGGTAGCGTTAGTCTCGTTCTATATAAGGTTTGTAGGATTAAGTCCAAAGAAGAAACGAAATTGTTTTTTTTTTGCTATCGTTTGTTTGTGTTATTTTGATAAGATGTGTTTGATAAGATTGAGTTCACGTGCTTTATCCGGTTATGAGTGTTGATGGGTTGTTATATTATTTAGTCTGTAACAAATCGGTGCTATGAGGGCTCTGTTTTGCTAAACTTCTAGTTTATATCTGTATCTAAGCTGGACATAAAAAAGATATTGATACATACATGCCTATATCCCGTATCCATCGTTTATATAGTCATATATAGTTTATATGTCGTTACCTCAATTCCATGTCCGTCCTTTTTGTAGCAAACAGCTTTTAGGGCATGAATTCTACTCCAAATGTGACGATTAATATGCTCTGCGGGAAGCGATTTTACATCGATGAAACAGGCAGAATTTTTTTAAATCCTCACCTAAAAACTATAACGGTTCAGAATATTTTGGTTTGTAGCCTTTACGTTGCGTGAATTTCAAATGCTGGCAGCAGTGGCCCAGATGGTTATGTATTCAGGGATGTGCTTAAGTATCTTATAAGTAAGTCTGTCGAGGCAAGGGGGTGCTTTGGATTTAGCATGGCCCATTTTCTCGCCCAGTGATAGGGAATTCTTGGGATATGAGTTGATGAGTTGTCATATTAAGCCATCTGGTTTTCCTTCCCTACCACTTTTATATATCTAAACTGCGGTCATATTATTGGCAACCGTTTTACCTTGAACTGTGTTACGCCCTGGATACTGTGTAGAATATTGTTTAAAAACAAATAGACCCCTTAACGTTATCGCTACGTTGCTGAATAAATAAATTTTAATGACCCAAGCTGTTTCAATACTGCTGTCAGATACACATTTCTACACACTCTGCTAAATCAGACAACCGGTTTTGGTAATTTAAGTCAGCTGGTGTAACCTTGATGACCGGATTGACCTATTTACACCAAAAGAATATTCTGTTTTACTAGTTTTCCTTCACGTTCTTTATACGGTTATGAGCCTGACAATATTACTAAATTATACCAACATGTTAAAAAAATATAATTTAGGCGTTAAAGAGTCACCATTAACTTTTCAGTTATAAAAGCCTAGGTATACATACGCACTCTTTATATTCATATGCCGCACATAATATTAGACCATAAGTTGTGTGTGTATATGCGGATCCCATGAAATACATTGACCCTCCACCATAAACTAATTTTCTTGATCCAACCCTGCACTCACCGTCTGGTTCTAAGTCCCTCTCACACAGTGCATACTTCTTTTTGCCGCACCATTCATCTCTCCATCCGAAGTCACCACGTGTATACAAATATATTTCAGGCTTCCAGTTGTTGGGATTATGTGGCGCCCACTTTCTGTAGGTCATTGTCGTATTACCAGACCAGACCCAATTACCCTCTGAATTGAAATAAAAAGGAATAAGTTGGTTTTTGGATCCAATGTTTGCAGTAAACATGTCGGTATAGTTTACTTGCACGTGAAGATGCTGCTTAAGATACTTTCCAGAACTGATAATATTTTGGATACCATTACATTTAACCTTCCTTCTTGTGCTATATGTGTCTGAAATAAAGCGTGGTTATGGTAAAAGACATGTTAAACCTCAAAATGCTAATAACGTTTTGTCGCTTAAAATAATACTCGGTCCTTATTGAAAGACTGCTCGGCCCTCTTTGTTTTTGTTATCTAATGTCAGCACGTTGTTAGGCATATGGGTTCACATATTTATCACGTTCTGTCCGCTTTTTCTTTATTTGGGCGCCCTAAAAATTAGACTGTCCTGTGAGTCAAAGGGTGCTCAACATATTTTTTCATGTTGATTTACAAATTGAATTAAGGTGCATCGTTTACATAATTTAGGATTAGGATGAATAGGTGGAACAAAACTAGGCCTTGGTCCATCTGTTACAGAAAAAAAGCACTCGTTTGATAATCTGTGACGGATAAGCTTTTGTACGTAAAAATACATATGAAAAAGGCCAGATTTCTTAAGAACGGCTATTCTTGTCATCACATGTTTTCCAACAAAAACATACGACCAATATTAAAACCTAATTTTGGTGACACCCGGAACGTAAAATATTTTGTTTTCAATCTTTTCCACGCACGGCAATATGTATTTTTCATTCAGCCTTAATGTCATGGTTTATAACAAGCATGACTAGATGGATACGTAACAGTAATCAGATAATCCGTAATTAAATCGTTCGGTTAATTTAGTTAGGCTTTCTCTCCATCCGTCACTCTCTGTTCTGCAAATAATCTAAATAAAAAAAACAATGTATATATTGCTTCGAAGAAGTGTAAGAAAATTGGTCTATGCAAGAAGATGTGAGGTATTAATCTTTCTACATAAGCCGTTCTCGTAGTCGTGAGAATCTTTTCCAGGTCAGGGACCAGTATACAATATCTGAATGCCTGAGGCAAATGAAGGATAAAAAATTAGGAAGTACAAACATCACTCATGTATCTCTCAAAATTAAAATGAATAAAAGAAACAAATTCTGGTATATTTCATAAATAAGTATAATGTCTCTCTCTTTTCCCACAACGCTTCATAGAAATGAGCCATTGATTTAATGACTTATTATAAAAGACCAACTGGAGTCGTAAAATAAGATGGTCTTGTGTCCTTATATAAATTGGTACACATCAAGCCCGTCTACCACTCAGAATGACCACCAGTCACGCCATCAATCTTTCCAATATACTGGGATTAGTAATTTGTTAACGAGGGTTTAAATTTGCGATATTCGCTAACTGGAAATTATCTTAAAATATTCTTGATTAAAGCGCCACTAGGGAACAAGTGAACAGTAAATAATTATATACTGCCTCTGTGGTATCTCATTTGAAGCCGTTAGATTAATTCTTTTTGTATATCTGCCACTCTTTCTTTACGAATGTTTATCTTTTGAATGTTCCCTTTGCTTCTAATTTGTTTTAAGAATTTGCTTATATCACACACAGACTGATAACATAAAGCAAATGCGAAAATTTGCTTCTGATTCGATGCTCTTTCCTCTAATTCTCCTTATTTAAATGGTATCCTGCAACCGTTGCTCTTATCATGCAACGTGTGCTCACCAGTTCATTATACCAAACTTAAAATAGACACTGGGCAGGCATAAAGACATGAAGACATAATGAATACAGTATATACCCTCAGCTCTTTGAGGTTATATTACCGATCAGTCTGTCGTTTCCTGCGACGAACACCTGATGGGGATAGGGGTTAGTGATGTTGATCCAGTCGTACAGCCAGACGTTCTACTGATCGTCGTTCACAATAGCCAGGTATCCTCCGGTTTCCTCACAATGTGTGTTGGCACCCTTCCAGTTCTGCCATTCGTTCAAAAATACGTAGCAGCTGTTCCTGAATGTCGTCTGTGGACGCCATTCATCGTCAGAGCATGACGCTTTAGTAATGGAAAAAGAGAACAATACACACAAACACAAATATATAAATATATGTATTTCACAGAACAGTTGGAATCAATACTTTTACGATACTTTGCAATAGGTTTTCATACACATCATTTTTACAACAAAATTAAAAAAAAAAAAAAAAAAAACAAGACCTATATACGTTCTTTAGAATTTGATTAAGTTTCCATAAGTGTTCGTCCATGAAATACCTCTGTCATATAAAGGATATATCTAATACAACGAAGTCGTTGGCAGTATTCATACCCTCATTAATAAAACATTTTAACAAAATATTAGGATCCTATGTTTTACGATATCTGCATATCGATGTTTAAGTTTTTCTTAAGGGGTCCCTTATCATAGCACATATACAAATTCAACATTGTATTTCAAAATCCCATCTACTGCCTCATGGATTACACAATTGACATATGTGTATGAACCATTTTTTTCTTTTTCTTTACATTTGAAACGCTTTGAAATGTTATATGTAAGATGCCATGATAGCGAGGATATGTATAGAGGATACTATAAGATATAATAGAACTTCTTTAAGAAACGCTTAGACGATTCATTTATCAGACTTTAATAGCAAAAAGATAAAAAAGACAATGTGCTTTACTTAAAATAACTATTAACAGTAAAACACGTATTATTAGAAGTAAAATCACCTTTCTCACACACAAACTTGAAGCGTCTATAACACTCGACATCGTTGAATCTGTATGCGCGGTGTTTAAACCAAGACAGGCAATCCTGGTCTTCCTCCGGTGGAATATCTGGCTGGCCAGGATACCACTGAGTATTGTTTTCGATTCTGCTTCCGTCTGCCCAAAACCAGTCCATTTCTGTTAAGGAATATCATTGGCATGTTTAAGTTGTACACATTTCAAGCTATCAATTTAAAGCAAAGCGTTTCACTTATACATGTAAACAGCAGAGTTGGGTCCTATAACAGGGTTTGTATTACTATAACTATTATCTGTAATTTTCTATTACATTACTATTATTACACCATCTCAAGTAAATAGCTATTCTTTGATGGTGTTCCTTTCGATTGCCATGTCATTAAAGACTTATTCATACCAGCGGGGTGAACACACAAAAGCATCCAAATGTGATGTCAGGATTTAATGCATCGATGTTACCCTGATGGCGTAACCACCAAGAATCACATAATCGAAACAGTTTTGCTAACATCTGTAACTCTAGTGCGGCACCGGGGAAACATTGGGATATGGAGAAACATTGAGAAATACCCTGCCACACTTACTTACATCTAAAAAACCCTGCAAATATCAGAATGTCGCTCACGATGTTAACCGATGCCTTTCGATAGCTTCTGATGTAGCTAGATTTTAAATCGGTGCGATCCAGACCCCATAAACAATTGTTCACGTTTAAGTATGTAAAAAAATCTCCCCTCATCTCCTCGATCCTGTCATATTTGGGTCTGATAAAACAAAAGATAACTAATGATGCGCTACGGAAAATTATGGTTGTAGAAAATAAATAAGTAGAAGATTCATGAGATTGGTATACTGTCTTTGAATGCATTGCTCTCGAATGCATGAAAACATCTTGAGACCAGTTACAGAAAGAGGGACTAAAATAATGACACAATGATTATGATGCACGGCACATCTTTTGTGCAGGTCATACAACCTGCTCATTAAGGGATGATGATCATAAGGCTACAGGGTGTTGGCACCTACGCGCAGTCTAGAGAGATGAGATAAGTAGTAAAATAATAATACAAAATAGTGTATTTAACACCTTTCTGCCTGCAACAGGTCTAAATTTGAAATTTATGATATCTGAAAATTGCCTAAAGAGATCCCCTGCTTGAGAGCATTTGATTGAGCTTTACTGCGAGCACCTGAACAGTGAACCGACCTGTCCGTAAAACGATCTGTCGATCAATTTGTGACTGCATTTTCTTTTTGGAGATTTTATTAGCTTCAAACTTAAGTATCATCTTTAAGGACGACTACTGTTTGTTTGTACTCTCATGGGTGTTGGGTAGTCTAATTACTCGTTTTAATCTCGCTTTTTATTTAGCTTAACTGGTTTAAAGTCATCTAACGTATAGGGATGGCCCTTTCCCCCTGGCTTGTCTGTATAGGCAGTCTTTCTACAGGACAGAAAATCTGCGTAAGATACATGAAATCAAAACTTGAGATTATAAAATCTTCTGAATAAAACCAAATACGTAGGTCAATGTGACCAATATGACCAAGTTGCGGATCAAATGCACCCCAAAAGCTAAGATTCCTGTCAATACAAATCATTCAAAGGTTAGATTTCTCAACAAACGAACACATTGATTTGATTGAAATCAAGAACGCTGATTGGTCTTAGAAATTTTTCTGCAGCAGCAGATTCGTGGTACTACCTGTACGTTTTCTTTTATTCACATTTTACTTGTACATTTTAGGATGATAGGTTATTGTCATCGGTCTAAATTTCAGCAGGACACAAACCATTGATATATGACTAACGAAGTTTAGACTTGAAATGGAAACCGGCCCCGGGAAGTTCGCCATGAAAATTCAAAATTAGCTAACTGTGACCTATTTCGCTGAGTTTCTTGATGGAAACACAAACCTTGGGTTTGAACGTTGACGCCTAGTGACATACAATTATGTGCTATGGCCCGTGGTTATATGGATTCAGCTATGGGAAGCTAGTTTTGTTAGTTGTACACGTATTAACTTTTGTTGGTTGATAAATCTGAACGATGTTTGCATCTAACGCGATGTTTACAGTCAGGAATTACAAGGTTGATGAAAAGAACACGTAAGAAACGAGCAAGTTCTTTCTGATCCCTCGCGGTTGGTCTTCTATGCCAACACGTGTAAATTCTGGCTCTCCGTCTACCTGAACGAACTGTGATGTTATATTGATGTAATGTTCCCATTTCTGTTCGGCACAAGTAGTATATTGAGGTACAGATACTTTGGGTATTTAGGCATTTTAGTAAGAATGAAATATAAACAAAGGAAAAGGCTGGCAAACAGGGAGATCGTCTTTTTTCTTTTTTCTTTAAGGATGGGCCAATTGACTGATGGTGGCACCCTCTGTTGAATGAAGATGAAGGTATCTATACAATAAGAACAATATGTTATTATAAAGCCTGCTTAGGAATAATCCGGAAATCGAATTCTGTCATTAAGGAAATAGAGCGAATATCTGAGCTTCTATAACGGGATTTCACTGTATATCATTGAGGTACCGGCGGGGTTCGAAACGGGGACTTACGCTCCGAAGTGAAACGCTTAAACCACTAGGATACGTCCTAGTGAGATCTTGCATAAACACCTGTGACTTTATTTTGATATTTAGTTATAACATTATCATCATACATGTCTTCCTACCATGCCGAGAAAACCGTCCACCGAGCCAGTATCGTGCCTGATTTGCAGATTTCGCTTAATAGTTCTGGTCTCATTTTGGTCGGATATTTGTGTCAAACAACCACCGGCTTCAATACATTTATCCTTAGCCGTCTCCCAGTTGAATTTATTTGGGAGATATCTATAACATCTGTTGTTGATCTCTGTCCAGCTGCTCGGGCATAAAGCCGTACCTTCATAAGAATTAAATAAAAAGAATACGAATAAAATAAGTGATTTAAATACCACCAAGAATGCTGAAATGCAGGCTTTGTACTTGCTACAACAAGCTAAACCGATAAAATTTATTATTGTTTTAAATTTAAGTGACCTCTGTTGAAATTATCAAAGACGGTTCAGAAGAACCAGTATTAAGAAAATCTATGAAGCATCTGTAGATACCAAGAGCGGATTTCAACCGTAAGAGATCAAGAGACCTTTGATAAATCAATGAGATAATAATGGAAATCATTGAATATACTTCCTCTTTAGACAAGTAAAATCGTAAAAATATAATTTTACTCACAGGCTGTATACACCAATAAACAAGTTAGAAGAACCACAGGTGATCTTGTCACGTTTACCATATTCATCGCTTGTAACGAATAGTGAGACAGCCCTGCATGGCCTTGTTTTCTGTTCAATAATGCCAACCGCCGCTTGATTTGTCAGACATAGGAAAACAGGTTAATTTTTTTTAACCTCTGAACGCTTTTATTCAACTAACCTTTGTCATCGCCACTGCTTAAAATTGTTCAAAACGGTTTTGTATTGTTCAACAAAGGCATTGTGGTATAACCACCAAAGGCCAATGGGAATATGTTCCCTTACCTGCGTCCATGTTTAACGGAACGTAGAACATTTAACATTAAATATATTCATGCACCATTGGTCCCAGTTCCTCACCAGGTCTCGACTTAGCAGTCCCAGTAGTCTCTTCATCTTTGAAGTCTCGTTATTTATTGCAGCCATGGATTTCTACGCTCCTAGAATGTTAAAGAATATATGCTTGGCTTAATCGTCATTTGTTTGTTTTGATCTATGAGGTATTCCACGGGAAGAATTCTAACTAGTTTTTAAATATTATTAAACAAGAATATAGAAAAATAGTTAATTTTGTAAAAGCTGATTGCCGAATTATATTTTAACAAGAGCTGAACCTTGTCGAAAAGAAATGTCAATAATTACCACGACATGACAAAATTTGTAAAAAAATGCACATTTGATGCCCTGCTGTAGGGCTAGTTGAAATGAATAATGAAACATGGAAAATTTACATCAAACATGTTATGGTCATTTTCGTATAATTCACTAAAGTTTATCGCATAATTGTATTGATCGAGGGCTTATATCGGCCATATTTATTGCATTCCTAAATGGCCGTTTTTCCAATTCACTCGATTTAGGAGGTATATGTTTTTATGCACGTGTAATCATTAAGACACTTGTCATAAAAGGCAGTATAATTATTACAAGATTGAAATTGATACCTACCTTAAGTCTACCTTAAGGCCGAAGGTTTTTGTTTTCCCCTCAGTATATCTAAGCAGTATTCTGGAACACATTAAGTATTATTCCTTGAATATCGGATAATGACAAAAAAACACCGGTTTATATATAAAAGACACTGATTAAAGACAAACCTTTCTCCTAATTTGTATATAATAAACTGACACAGAGACCACAGATTAAATAAGATATTTATGTTTAATGTAATTAAATTAACGCGATTGACTTCAAAAAGGAACATGTTACACTAAGAATACAAGTTTACAATTAGGCTGTTGTATTTCAGATTATTTTAAATATAAATTGATATCATAGGTGGTCTAAAGTCGCTGTGCTTTTATGTATTATGAGGGTTGACAATAATGCTGAAACCTAAATTATGAACTGGTGAATGAAGCATTTGTCCTTTTAAAATCCAGGCAAAACTTTAGATCAATACCGTACACGCATGCGGATGACTGGGTTTATAAGCAAAACCATGCACCACTAAATGTGAAATGTGAATAGCCTGAATTATTGAATAACGCTTCTATTGTTGGCATATCACGAAATATGATTAATATTACACTGACAGTTCACAGATTATTGCATTATTGGATTATCGCAGTGACCTGTTCTTGGTTACTCCACTGTTATACCATGCAACGTAATTGCTTTGGTGCGGCAGATCACATTCATTTAGACATGGTGGTTTTAAACACACATGCACATACACGTATGTCCTCATGAGGATTTCTCCTGTTGTTAACGTTCAGCAGTTCATAAATGTTTTTAGTTAGACCAATGTTTATATACAGATTCCTTTGAAAACATAAACACAAGATCATTGGTAATGTGCAACGATTGTCCTGATATGACACACCTTCATGTGAGCCACATCAGTCAAAAACGACATTTTGACGAAAAAACGTCAAAGATTTATTGCATTTATCATCTTTCTCATCATAGTACGCCTTACAAGAAAGTACATTAGATATGGTGTGGTTATGTGTCTGGTAAGGATATACAAACACCCAGCCATACATACTTGGTCATAACATTCACCCGCTCTTCTTCTTCATCTCCTCTTTATTTTTCTCCTTCTCCTTCTTGTCCTTGTTATTTTTCATCATATAATAATAATAATAATAATAATAATAATAATAATAACGATTATTATAATTATGACTCTTAATATCATCATACGATTGTTTGAAAATAAAGGCTAAATAATTGACTAGAACTTGCATATATTTAAATTTGACGTGGTGCACATACGCCATATTGCAGCCTTTTTCGTACTCATTTTGGATCATTTGAGACGAGGGACAGTTTACTCCCCTCTCCTCTGTAACAGTGGTAATAGTTAGACAAAAAATGGGCTGTATTATTATTAAAATTCAAGACGTCCGTTTTCTTAAAGTGACCGTTAGTAGGCATAAAATAATGGCGCTGTGTGTTAATGTTAAACGTTATGAGATGCTAGAGAGCAATATATATGTGTACCATTTGTGTTTTAGATGCATTTTCTCTTGTTAATTCACTGGTCGCATATGGTAGGTATATTTGGCTTAATTAATTAATACAAAGTAAATATCAGTATCTTCTTCTTTTGCCTTAAATATCTAACTGTATACCGACTCAATTCGTCAGAATATGTCGTTGCTGAGGATTTATCGGAGACCTGTGACTGGCTCGAGCGCCGACTTTCAGTCAATTAGTCAGTCAAACTAAAAGGGCTATACCAGTAATTATTATGTATATTTATCAGGTAAACATATTGCTTTAATAAACATGGACTGACTTCTGAATGGAATCTAATGCCATATCAAATCGATTTTTTTTATATTTCATTATTTATAAAGTAATCTTACAAGCCAAAGGATAAGCTCATTATTTGGGAAGAAATTAAATAAAAAATGTATACTATCATACTGCCATATGGATATTATCTCTGACATAAAAATAGTAGTTTTTATCCAATACTCCGAACGTTTGAGCATGTTGTCAGATTATTTTCTTTTTCTTTTCTAGTTCATTAAATAGTCAGTCAGAATATGATATTTATCAACCATGAAATCAAACTAGTATATAAGAGGCAGAGGTCCATCAAAGAATGCAAAAAAGTATGTAGTCGACAAAGGAACCCTGAATGTCTTGGTATCAACATTGAAAACAAAGCATGCGTCTTGTTTGGTCAACAGACTCTCCAAAAAGTCATGCTAATCCTGTATGTATGGGGAAAAGGCATTTGTAGGCTATATATGTATGTATGTAATATGTTATGACCTTGTCGGACCTTAGCCCTTTTTCAGGTGAATCACTCGAATCATTGGGACATCGGATCACAACACAGGTTCCAAATGGAACTATATAATCAGGGCACAAAAACCTCCCTGTGCCGAATCAGAACCTCACGCCCGGGAAAGAGTTCCAGAAGGACCCATGGTTCCAGTTGAAATAGTTATGCAAAACATTGTATAAACATATTTTTATGAAACTCAGTTTATCCACAGGGATTTTCTTACCTGATCTGGAAAGGAAAACAAGAAACCAGAAGAGGGTCGGATCACTCTTGTTACAAGTTATCCCGAAATATAGTTAACAGGGAGATTGCGGCTAGATTTTTGTTAGGGAAGGGGGCAGTGTTTTAGTTAGCATCGAGACGCAGGAGGAGCAAAACCACATCGCAAAATATTTCGATGATTTGAAGATTCATGGTAAGTTGCCTTCATTTAGTATAGGCAAATTTATATCAATCTATTCTTTTCTTTGATGGCATGTAATTGTGCACAAAAGCCTAATATTTTTCGGCAAAAAGGCAGAGCAGGATAGCGTTGCAGAGGAATGGCAGACAAATGATTGTGTGTATTATTATTATGTGTGAAAATTTTTTGTGAAAGGATCAGTACATTATGACATTTTATTGATCACTACTCGTGAAAGCATGTGTAAACGGTAATTCTTTAGAGAAGTAACAAATTATTAGCATTCTTCACCTGCATGGTCTTTCGTATTACGTCATAAACTTCAAGCAAGCAGTCAAGTTTAATAACACCAAACCCTCCAATGTTTAAAGTCCACTCAATGAACGTTTACTCGAATTTTAAACATAAATAGAAAGGTAACCTACTTAGTTGTTGTAAAGACACGGCTAGAACCAAATATAGTCAAAACATTTAGAAATATGACAAGGGTCAACATCGATTCAGGTATTTGCATATGTTTAAATCATTTTATTTTATCCCACAGAACCTTTTAATGACCAACACGACGTTTTAATTTTTTTGTACAAGGGGGTGGGTGTTTAAATTTAAGGTTATCTTAATGTTGTGATACCGTTTGTATTTACATAGACAATGTCTGGACCTTGGGATATGACAGGTGTTTCGATAACAGTTGGTAATGGACAACCTCAACCAATACCATGGATTTTCAAAGCTGGACAGACGGTCAGCCCGACTTGTATTACGGTAATGACCAGCGATCGAACCTCTGGCACGATTCGGGTTTCAATGAGATGACTCTCCTTGTGATTATGAACGGATTCTGATTAGTGAGAGGGACGCCGTCTCCGAGTAGGATATCGGCCAGTCAGAAGTGGGTTTTGTTATCATACTGGACATAGGTGTCAAAGTTCGGGAACTCTTGGCGATCACATGAACAGAACCTCTATAACAGAGGCTAATAATTTTATAACTTATTTAATCTCTATATTATCATACAAATTTATGATATATTATATTATATAATGCGCGAGCAAACTCACTGTACCGTTTTTAACCCATGTCCTATCAAAAACCGCTTGCTGGCGATCTAAAGGCCCTGTGGACACTGCATAATTAATTTCGTGTAAAGCATGTTCAACTTGATCGAAATAACAATCTGACTTTTCAAGGTTTATTGAGTTATCTAGATTGAAAACATGTTATTTTCAAGTGTATATATGTATATAGAAAAGAAAAAAAAAACTTCTACATTATTTACAGTTCTGTATGGACATAGCTAGCTGATTGCCAAATACCTATTTTACTAATTTTACTTAGCTAATGTACTGTATAAAGAATTATACAGTCCGTTAAAGTTTATCTTTTTTATCATTTTATTTATATATATAAATGAACTGATAGAGAGAGTAGTGTATGTGTGTGTGTGTGGGGGGGGGGGGGGGGCTCTTGCAGATGTGCAGGGATCAGGATTAGCATATATACATTTAAACTTTTCATTTTAAACAAACAAATGAATGAACAATCGTAAAGGTATACAGTCCGCTTATAGTTTATCTTTTTCATCTTACTTAAATATAGATATATAACTTCACTGATAGAGAGATTGTTGTGTGTGTGTGTGGGGGGGGGGGGCTCTTAAAGAGGTACAGGGATTAGGCTCTCGGGAAATGCTGCCCTTTATATGATGCACTTTATATCTTATTTTCGTTTATTAATTTTATAAAATTTCAGTGTTCTTAAAACCATCAATACAGATAAAAACGAAAGGCCTTGGGAGCTTTTTGAGCTAAACAGTTTCTAGAAAAAAGGAGCGGAGGTGTGGTATCACTAACATCAAAGTTCAAAAGTTTCTCAATAATAAATCTTTGATTTATTGAACATATCCATGTGTACTTTGAACGAAACGTCCAAAACAATAAGGTTATTCAATTAAAACATTACAGGGGGCAATGAAACTTCAAATAAAACATTGGAAAACATATATCCAACATACATTATTTAATTTTATTTAGGGCAAATATGAAAAGCAAACATAAAATGCTGCCCTCTTTTGAGTGTATAATAATCAGATCTCATACATTTATATGAAATACAAACATTGGCAATGTTTGAGTAAAATAGATTGGTGAAAGTGATATTTATTTGATGAAACACACTAACGGCATTTGAAATTATATGTGTAATTTCAAGGTTGCAAGCGTTTAGGGTAAAATAGTACAACATGCTCCGGTTAGAGTCTTTTAAGTTTTACATGTATAATCATTTACCTTGGAATGACACTTAGTCCGACGTCATGTGTCATAGAAATATAAAATTTCAGTTAATAGTATGCTGTGCACATTACAAATTCATAAACCAATATGCATCCGTGCATATCACACTTGAATTTTGAAATAGCGTGGGCAAGATTTATTTTTCTTTCATGATATGAATCTATTTATTACATATCAGAACATAATAAGATCACAAGAGACAACTATATCATGGCCTGCTGTCCCCCTCTAAACAAAGATATCTTATACACAGATTGACATTACAGTTGCTTTTTTATTAGATTTAGTTAGATATTTCTTACATATGTAATGTCGACGAATTTAACGACATTATTCAAGATGAGGAAATATGTGTTCATATATTTGCGTATCGCCTGTGTGTTAAGAATTTTGGCTCAAGCATTATCAGAGGTCAGGGTTCCTGTAAATATTTTCATATGAACGTTAAGCATTTAAAACAATTAAATCTTTCGAAAAATCCGTTAAGCGTCATGAAATGTTTGATATAATTTCTTCAAAACCTTTCAAGATTTCTGTCCTATAAACTAAGAAGTCTTAACGTGATTACATCCATGGTTGAATACACACAGTTGTGAAATTCATGTTAAAAATACATTTTACCATTATGGATAACTGTGATCTAACAGATCCATAAATTGCTAATTAAGTTTTAATAATTATAATTTATTGCCTATATAATATGAAAGCAGTTCATATAACATTTATTTGGACAAAGCTCATTACATTATATAAAAGGTCATGATAAAGTTATAAAAAATTGATCTGCTGAAAGATTTCGAACACGTGTGCTCAGTATTTAAGAAACGTTGTTGATGTAGTGAGAAAACACTTAATTGAATTGATTCAAACGCAATATGTTGAGACAGAATAGGAAGTATTTACTGGTATTAACCTTCTGTTTTCGATTCTCTCTCGCACAAGGCTTGCCTCATAGGATGCACCTTGTGTCTCTCTATTCATTATCACTGCTCACCGAAAGGCACAGCTCGGATTTCCAGTTATCTAGATCGGGGAATCCCATTTTGTATAATCAATTAGGCTATCACCAGACCAGATCCATTCACCCTCCGTAATTCGGTTCAAGAAACTCTGGATATACATATTTCACTTCAATAACGACAATTTGTCTCAAATTAGCATATCTTTATAAGGATATAAAACGCTCAAAAAATCAAAGATTTTTTAACAAAAATTTACAGCCCGAAAATTTCCGCAGTAGTATAAGATTTTTATCTACAAGTGGCAGACTATTATATGAAATTACAGCAAAACTTCGGAAAACGAGATTTCACTGTATTTCATATATATATATTATATTTGTTATATATAACCTAGGTAATTCTCATCTTCTATCCATATGAAATCCGCTTTCTTCCAACAAATGTAGGCTGACCAATAAAAGTACAATTCCAGAATAATTGCAAAATGGTTTCTTCCTTTGATTCGCAGAAAGTAGAATATTTTTGATCCTGTCACTTAAGTATACACACAATTAGTTTTAGTGTTATTTCATGATAGAGAATTATACAAATATCATAATTTTTTGAATATTGATGAAATAAAAGGATTTATAAAAACTTTATAGATTTTATTCCCTGATTCAAGTGCGAGGTTTGTTTTAATATTCTTGCTTCAGGTATTACTCTATCCTTATCAATCTATCGTTTTGGATATTCTGCTTAATCATTTTTTTATATTGTGACAATAGATCTTAGTAAACTTTTGTATCTCAGAAAATCTATATTAACACTACAGTTTTTGCACAACTCTTTATCATCCAGTAAGATTGTGTCAGAAAAAAAGATACAAAGCAAATTTGCATTTTTTTATACCTGCTTTGTACAAGTATATATATATATATATATATATATATATATATAAAATGTATTCAGTGGAAGTATGTCATAGGCGGCCACATAGCAATCGCATTATCAATATTATTGTTTATGTATTTTAGTTTCTGTCACCATAGTGATTATGTATACGGGATGGTCTAATCTTGGAGTGCAGTGAAACGCCATTTTGAAAATAATTATACCTTGTTTTACTTATTTAATCTCAATGGCTCAGAAGCAAAACTTACTATGCTATAAATTCTTAATTTATAATTGTTTCTAAATCTTTGACATGAACATTCCTTTTGAGAAATATATTCATTATAGGTAAGAACAATTATATTGCAAAAAAATCCTTGATTTAAAATAAACGGAACTTGTACTTATTTAATTTAATAGTTTGGATTATTTGAATTCCTATTAAAATATCATAATTCATTAACCATACGTACTCAAAATATCAGCACAATCACGCGTTAGACCCCATTTTAAATTCTCTAGACCTCTCCTGTCACCAAGGTGTACCCGTCCTTCAACGTCCTTTTCCATTCATACACATTTCATCATGTACCCCACGTGTGTCCTGATAATATAACAGAATCTGTTGCCGCTAAAGGGCTTGTCTTGGGTGGTTCCCTGGGGTGGTTGATCTGTCTGTTTCATTGTTGTAGCTGGAACCGTACGCGAATAATTAATCCGAGTGGTCGTGACTAAAAATACACAAATGCAAAATGTCCTTGTTATCCTCATAGAATCTTTCTATTTTTTTTTCAAATAAAAAAAAAACATATTGTTTACAATTGTAAACATTAACTTATGTAATAAATGCGCCAACAGTGTGCCATGTGACACTGTTAAATAAGTGGGAAGAATGAAGGAAATATACTAATCTCATTTGCTGGAAAATAGCAATATTTGCTACAACTCACCGTTCGGTTCTGGGTCCCGTTCACAAAGAGCATGTTTTCTCGACACACACCATGCATCCCTCCACCTGAGGTCATCCCCCATCCACACACACAACTCAGGCCTCCAATTATTTGGCTCACGCGGACTCCATCTGGTATAATTCATTGGGTCCATCGGACCAGACCCATTTACCTTCTGAAAGTTAAAAGTACCACTGACGATCCTCTTACCAAATCTATTACATACATATAACTTGATTTAAACTTTCAAGTATACTTATTTGTTAATATATCATGTATATGTAGGCCTATCATACTTAATCTCGCGCCTATCATATCGACGTTTAAGCTTTAATATAAACGGGATAAGTACTTTCCATTTCATAATCAGCATTGTTTGAAGATCACTGTGACCATCGTATAAACATATTGAGAATCTATGTTATTCTACAATACGTATTAATTTCAGCAAAATACCACAATGAATAGTTTTTAAACTACATAACTCATAATTGATATTTACTGTATTTAAAATGATGATCAGCACGCCTGTTCAATATTCTCCCGAGATTAGAGTCACGCATCTATCTGGTTTTACGGATATATTTACCAATAATTCTGTCATTTCCTCCGAGGATGAAAGACCGCTCATTCGTTATATTCCTGATCCAATCGTACACCCATGTATTCTCATCATCATCGTTTAGATTTACCAGATAATCACCAGATTCAATGCACAATCGAATTGCATCTTCCCATTTAGCCCATTTATTCCGAAATACGTAGCAGCTGTTTCGGTAGGTGGTGGGTGAAAACTTTTCGCTGGTAAAAAAACACTATTAACAAAAACCTATACTGACATGAAATAGCAACAATTTGGAATAAGTCTCATAGCAAAAACATGCATGTTCCGTTTTCCTTTGAGTTATAGAAAAGAAGCTATCATCTGTATGCTCTGTAAGGTATCTAACATAATAAAGATGTGTTATAAGATGCATCAGACCATATTAGCATTATATATTCACACATATATCGGTTTAAAATTTAAGTTACAGTTTTTCCTCCGTAAATCGGCATTACGTAACTTAAAAAAAAAATAAATGTGCATATTTAAGACAAATAGTGTATTTAGATTTAAGCCATAACACCTATTTTTCTGAGACGTTGGATACTTATGTTAAAAAATAAAGTTCTTTGGACGCACCACATTTAATGTTTTAAAAAGTTAAAAATGCCATAACATCATTCAATTACATTATTATGCCAAAAATCAGAGGCAGTGTTTGGTTGCATTTAAAGATTATAAAAGATTTACCATTCTCACAGATGAACCTGTAATGATTATAACAGACGATATCTTTGAAATTATAAGGTTTATGCCTTGGACCAGCCCAAGCAATCCTCGCTTTCATCTGGTGGGATATTTGGCTCGCCAGGGTACCAGTTAGTATTGTCTCCAATTTTTGTACCGTCTGTCCAAAACCAGTCGTATTCTGTATAAAGGAAACAAACAGCAAACGCTTAATGATGTTGTCATTTTAAACATTTGCATTATATGTTCCCCAAATACATTGAATCGGAGGTTGGCCTAGTTGGCTTGACTTCTCTCTTACTAATCAAAACTTTATCGATACACTGTCAACAATACAATGGCAAATATATTTTTTGCGTTAACACATTCGCTGCCAAGCCAAATATTCCCCCAGTGCCAGGGCCTGCAACAGTCTCGGGGAGGTCCGGGTGAGTAAGTTCTAGGTGTGAAAACCTGATAACGAGGGTGTGAAGTCCACCTGGTCCAAGGGCAATAAAACTTGCCTGAGGTGTTATGCACAGAAGGATGTCATAACCCTGTTCGGCCTAATTAGCTAATTAGCTAATTAGGCCTACAGCCAGAAAGGACCTCAAAGAAAACAAGCGCACACAAACACAGATACGCCGTCACATGCACATATATATATATATATATATATATATATAAAAAATACATAATATATGTATAATTTATATATATATATATATATATATATATATATATATATATAGAGAGAGAGAGAGAGAGAGAGAGAGAAAGAATTCAAATGTTTACACCAGGACCGGGAAAGTCCAGCAGTTCACGCAATAGCGGCTCCTGTACACACTCGGATCGACCTTCGACATATTAGTTGAAATAATAGATGAAGATTTATAAAACGTCACAGTTATTATCATGTATGATTATCAAAGTTCTAATGTAACTTCATCGATCTGGTAGAACTCGCGGGGGTTTGTGTCTTATTCCGGTAGGTCAAGTAACACGCGCCGGAACACCGCACAAGTTCGATTCCTCGCGTTGTTTTTTTTTCTTTTTCTTTCATTTTACCAACTTTTATTTTTTTCATTACGAACAAACTGATTCTACGAATCATTATAATTCTATCAATTGTATTATATTTTATTACACACAGTCATAGAGTTATTTACATAACGAGGCGATAGCAGTGGACCTCGTCACTGTCACCGTCAAACGAAGCCGGGAATTATACGAAAATTGCGTGTGATCAAAGTGTAACCTAATTATATAATCAACTCTAGGGCTTATGATTTAATACTTTATAATGATCTGTCTGAAAGTGATACGTCGGGGGTGCATATGGTGAATTCCAAAGTGCGGTTGGGATTGTCGGTATACTAAAGGGCCAACAAGTTCCGCAAGTGATCGTCCGAGTTTGCTTTCAGAATTTTACAATTTACATGCACTTGTTGGCGAAGGTACTTACACAAGCATATTGCTATCTCTAAATGTATAGGATACGCGAGATAGCTCCAAATATGCCAAACCAATAATATGCAGCCGTGTTCTGATTACCCTGCCGATCTGTGTGTCAGGCAAGTGGCACGCGCCCTATTGTTGTTGATTGCGCAATAGGCTGTCCTAGCGGGGCAATAAACCTGAACGACTTCACGCCTCGCTATCTGGAGTTCACACCTCAGGTGCGATCTGTCACACCACCGTCTCACCAGCGGGTTTGCCGATAGTAAGTGGCCAAAATACACCCAAATATAAAACTAGACAGATTTTATTGCGGTCCTCGTTTTCGTTTGATTCTAAGGAATACTCCTGCACGGTATCAATTTTACAGAAGAGTGGGTCATGAACTTATTCACGGTAAAGGCCGAAGAGACGTGGATATTTTCACGCTCCCAAAACCTTTCTTGCTTTCGAGTTATCAAGCGCACTGATGAATAACAAATTTTACTATTTCATGACAAGAAACCAATTTATAGATGAACTACTACTCACCTGCGCAGAGTTTATTGATAAATTTAAGAGATTTCTTACTGAAAATTGCTGATAAATTCATGACGAGTATACCCGTCATAGGCACTGGGGGAATCAGAAAATATGACGAGTATACTCGTCATAGGCGGCGAAAGTGTTAAGTTTCTTAAGACTGACATCCTCTTAGAAGGCAACCTATTTAGGTGAAAGGTTTTCCAATAACACTTTTAACAAATTTTCATTTTGTTTGATTAAATACACCATATCACTTCGAATAAACATTCCGCCAAGCCATGTATCCGGCTTTAGTGCCAGATTTTGCTTCATAGCATATCCCTCCGTCTGGTCAACTGATTTTAGTAAATGTCCACCTTTTTCACTATGGCTGTTTTTGGCCGTCTCCCAATCCATTTTGTTTGGAAGGTATTTTTAACAACGCCCATTGATTGCTTTCCAGTTGTTTGGGCATAGACCAATACCTGCGTAAATATAATGACATGAATAACGATAAGGTATGACTTAGTGTTTTAGTACATCAGTGTTTTTGCTAGATGTTCGTTTGCAATTTGAACATAATTCAATTAACTCATTGACGTTTGGAACCTACAAACCAGAACTGGACAGGGAAATCCCGATTAGGTGAGCTCCAGTATACCAATTGTGCTTTAACCTTTTATACCAAAGAGGCATGATGGGACATCATTTCGATTGTGAAAATAGATGTGTGAAAAAAAGAAGACAAAGCATGTTGTGTCTATGGAACATATAAGCAAATTGGTACAAATTTAAGAATGATGTTGTATACGTGTTGTATGTATACAAAACATGCTGGAAACCAGAGACAGTTTACTACATATTATATATTGATGCCAATGAAAAGACAACAAAGAGAATGTGATCTAAATTATTGATTTTATATTAACATTATGAGGACACAGTAAAATATACATATTAATATTCATGATCGAATTGTCTAAACTGCAGAATCCATCCATCGAATGTGATCATTTGGTGATTTCATATTTCATTATAACGAACTATTCACACTGAGGATGCAAAAGATAAACTTAAAATCACCCTATAAACCTACAAACTATACCCCGTTACCTTCGACAAAGAGGCAGCGTTTGCTAGTGGAAATACATCAGAGCAACCCATTGTTCATCGGTTTTTCCCTGTTAGACTGCAAGTGAAAAAGCTTATTATTTCATTATAAAATTACAGTACGAAACATTCCATCTAAACTGTTAAAAAAAGATTGTGGTTAAATTGAATAAATAGTTATCTTCTGATGCCATTTATCAGGTATTTAGACATTTTCGATAAACTTCCGTGGTATGTTTTTATAAAAAAAGTTACTTTGCAGTAACAAAGTCATCTTTCGTATTTTGCTGTGCCTTATTTTCAAAAGAGCATGTCATTTTCAAATGTAACGACTATATCACGGCTAATGGCGATTCTAATTATTATTTTGTCTTAGTTAAGAAGTTCAAAGTCAGTAAAATGAAATTTAATGCATTATCTATACGGTTACAAATGTTGTGTATTATAAATGGGATTGCTTTAAAATTGATGTCGATTAAAATTCATTACGGTAACTGATTTTAGTTTTTAGTGACGATTTCCGATGATTTCTCGTACTTTATTTATACTTTGGACCCTTTAACACACTGAATCATATCTTAGATATAATAAATTGAACAAACATAGCCCTTAATTTATGTATTATATCCTCTATCATTCAACCTATCACTGATAATTATGTTAACCTTTCGGTATGCTTTTTACTGGCCTCCTGCATGACCCCATAAGACCCATAAATATTTGTTGACTATTTTAATCCAACACCAAATTAACCATTTAAAATTTATCAACAAAACTTCTAGAGACTCTCGCTCTCACTCAGGTGAAATGTGAATCTACCATATAAAGAAAAAAAAAGAAAGTTCGCTGTAAGTTTTAATCAGATGAAGTATGAATAGTTATACACATCTGAGCAATGTTACATGATTCAAAAATAAACATTAACTTCTGTATTATCTTATATCATAGTGGGGTATTAAAAATCATACTTACAGGCTGTGCTAGATAATAATAGTACAGTCATACGAATGATATATGATCTCGTCATATTTTCAATGTCCGTCGGTTTTTAATTAGATGAACACTGTCGTTTGCTGCCGTGTTTTATGTCCATCCAGTTTTCCCACCACCTCGTATTATAATTATAGCCACGGACAGTTTCAGTGTACTTTCAGGTGCCCCCGAAATCTGAATGCGTCTGCGGACGTATCTTATCTACCACGGTAATTGTTGGCCTTAGGGAAGCAAATCGCTCAACCATGTTTGTGTGTAATGGAGTTTAAAGCGTTGAAGCTTTTAATTATTTATGCGCTTTCTCCTCTCTAAGAACTCCTCTCTATGAACAGTTCAATAACGCTTGAATATTTATTGCTGACGCGGCATGTTATCCCAATATTTCATTATGTTCCTTAAAACATTTTCTTTATTGGATTGAGAACATAAATCCAATATGTGCAACCGGCATACCGGATTACGTTTCATATTCCGTGTGAACATCCGATTTGTCTTATAAACCTTACACCTTAGACTGTCATCGCTCCAAAAGAGCCTAGAGGAGCATTTTTAGAAATGTCATGACGGCAAAGAAATGAAATACCCAGGCCATGGTGAATTACATTTTTTTATATCGAAATACCATGAATTTGATTTTTAAAATTTTACAATACGAATCTTACCCGAAAAAAAAGACACACTCGTGCATAAACGACTTGTATAGTCGCAACATCATGTAGTTATCGTAAATCTTGCCAATTGTACACCTGTGCATGAACTGTATGGATTGATATTTCACATCTGTTCTCTGTGAAATTTACATTTACAAGGAGACAAGGGTGTCTTGGAAATGGTATTAAATCTACTGGCTACTGGCAACCTTGTTTAACAGAAAGTTGATGCCCCATAAATCATTCCATGATTGATTACCCCTGTATACGTCAGTTTTGGTATTACTGTTTGAATATTGTTTAACCGCTATATCTTCGCCAAATATATTGATAGTGCTATTTGTAGTCCCCACTGTATGAAACAGAACCTTGCCATGAAATATTAAACAAAACAGGAAAAATAAGATGTGCAGCCAATCACGAAAGAGTTCAGTCTATCATGGTATCATTATTTTATGTCATGCGGTGAAGGTGTTAAGGGAGTCTGGCTTGATCTGTGAATAATTAAAAAGAGTACAACGATGAAAATATTGATATGCAATTGGTATTTCACTCACTCGGTCATGTGAAATGAGGTGAAATTGAGTCAAGAACCACTTTGATCAATTGCATATTCCCAAGCTTCTGCCAGCTTGGTGCTTCAAAAGTCGTTAATTTTAAATAATTTATGAGGATGCCATTACTTCACATCAAATGTTCGGTGTATGGTTACATTTTAAACATATGTGCTTTCGAAGACCTCTACAGATACAACACAACTTGCCTACATGTTTTGTGAAGGTAGAGCGTTTATAACAGCGTTCCGTCTGAATGAGAGCCGCATATCAGCCGTCAATATTAAAGGTCTATTACGATCATTCCATATTATCCTAGTCACCACACGAATATTATTTTGCGTAATCTGGCCGACGACCAAATATAATCCTGCCTCATGTTTGACACCGCTGGCGCTTCTATTATAGACGGTATTTGTAAAAATCTCTGTAAAAAGATTGCCCTCATAAGATAGATTTGCGTTACGGTACGTTCATGTTCTTCTACTCCCTTTTTTTAATAACAGATAATAATTTATAACTAGATATTTGATAATGTTTTCAGACTCAATTAAAATTTCCTTTTAAATTACATCCAAAACTCCAATAGCATACCATGATGTCTTTATCAAGCTTTCAATCAGACAACACAGAAGGAAATGCCAGAAGCGTTTATGGCCATGAGATCACAGAGAACGAGTGATAGACAAAATGCATGACAAAAACGGTTTTAACAATAATTATATAAATAATGGTAATAATAATAATAACTATACTTTTGTAACTTTCATGGGAGAGTCATATATCTTTACCTATCCCCCTCCCGGTTCGTATCACCGAATATCCTACTGATCATGCATCCACCTGTAACAATTTAGGCACAAGTGTAGCACAGTAAATCAAATGACATTTGGTCGTTCTTTCTTGTGTTTTCATAGATCAGCTAAAAACGCTGACGTCACATTTTCGTAAATTCAATATTGTTCCAAAACTCCTAAAGATATCGCTACCAAACTTGCCACTGCACTCCTACGTTGGACAGGGCACATGCCCGTTAAGAAATTGACTTTCCAGATTATATAGTTTATCCGAAAACGTAGCCAAAATGAATTTCGCATAAGTGAATTAGATGTGGAACCTCAAGTAATGCTGGGAATCAAATAATATTGAGTTTTATGTATTTGTCAATACTCGCTATAGTTACGGAGAAAATCAACATTGAAATTCGAAAGAAATCGCACTTTTTCACCCGTGACCTTGAAAAAATGGATCAAGTTATGGATCGGACCATAGTAGGGCATATCCTCAGTAAGTATGAATGCAATCAGACGAAAAAAGGGACAGAATAATAAGTGAGAATAAAAACATAACAATAATTAGACTTCTGTAACTGCCATAGGACAGTAACGGATCTTCACCTATCGACCCCCCCCCCCCCCCCCTTCCCCACCCCCTATCACCAGATCTCCCAATGCTCCTTTATACACCTCTAACGGTTTAGGAACAACCATAGTTTTGTAAAACAAAAGAAATTTGGCCTTTCGTATTTCACCTTTGTGCTTTGAAAGATAATCTGTAAATGCTAGTGTCACATTTTCGAAATTTGAGTATTATTTCAAAACTGTTAAAGATATCGCTACCAGATTTGCCACAGCTCTCCTACATTGTTAATAGCATATGCCTGTAAAGAATAAACTTTTCAAGCTCATAAGATTTATCCGGAAGCCTAACTGAAAAGTGCCGAGTCAAAAGTACCATATGGTCCCTCGTAATTAATTTTCAATTGGTACTTTAAGTATTGTTGGGAACGAGATATAATGGTAGTTTTTTCATCTTTTTTATCCATACACCGTGTAGATACAGAGTAAATCGACATAAAAAAAATTAGAAAAACATCGCACCTTGCGACGATCTTGAAACATAGGTCACCAATTGAAACCAATTTAATTGGACCGTAAAGGGTTCTTTCTATGTATATATAAATTGGATTGGATGAAATAAGTGGCAGAATAATAAGTAAGATGCAGAAGAACTGAAAAAAATGTGTGACGTCACATTTTGGTAATATGCATATTATTCTAAAACATTTCGCTATTTAACTATTTACCGTTGTAAACCAAACAAGTCAAACCAACAGGCAGTGTTAGCTGTAGACTGCATCAACATGTTATAAAGACATCTGACAAAACATTTTTTTTTTCACACGATATATATATATATATATATATATATATCTGTGTACAAGACTGCATTATCGACTGATCCCTGTTTCATAGCAAAGATAAGGCTGTGTCACCAATACGACTTTAATTAAAATAGTGCCAATTCATACAACATCTGAGAACACTGACAGATCAATGGTCGGTGCATCCATCCGTAAATCTGGAAGTCCGAGTGTAATTTCCTTGTCGGTCTGAACATTCGAGTTGTTTCATACATCTTATGATGTTATCAAATCCTAAGACTTGCAGTTGCATTTTAAGAAACATCAAGATAGTAAAGCAAAATGGCAGACCAAGACCATAATGTTAATGCTTTCTGGGTGAATTTATAAATTTTATTTTAACTACCTATGCACCATGAGCTATGATATTATGAGAATACGACTCGAACGCGCTAGAGTAATAAGACCGATGCACTCTTACATAAACTACGTGTACATTTCGTAAGCGGAAAGGGAATTTCTTCTGCCGCTCAGATTATCCATTTTTGTCCCTTACTGACTCAAAATAAACGTCGAACTGCATACGATAAATTTACCCTGGCAATAAAAATGATTATCCAGTCCATTTATAACAGTATTAGTCTTATTGTCATAGAATATTTAATATTGGTTTATCCTATTTATGTTTTAGATTGGAACATCGGATAATCAATAAGCAGTTAGATTCATATCCAATTTGAAGTTCAGAAACTCTTTTATTCTAATAACATTTAAATAGACTATACAATAATGGCTAATTTATTCTGTATCACATCAAGTGCATCAGCAGAAGAATATGAGCTCATAAAGGGGCTGCCTATCCTTCACAAAGTGTGAATAATGAGCTATTGTGGACTTGCAATAAGCTATGAGATAACACATGGAATATAAGGAAATGTGATTATGTCTCATGTACGTTACACAGATACAGTATTTCCGGTTGATAAAATACCCACAATTGCCAGGAATATTAATTTCTATTCGGATTTGTGTATATCTTAAGGACTTAAAATCTTGTTATTATTGAAAGGCGAAACAAGAAAAATACAAAATGATAACCCGCGATGCACCGAGAACCGAAAATTTAGGTATCTGTTTCGACCAGCAGTTATCATCCAAAAGCTTATTATATATGGAAATTCCCCATGCTTTGAGATACATGCACATATATATGTAACCTCCAAGGCCATACAATCGCAAACATTCTCTTTCAAGGACAGTACTAGGTAGCTCTGTCCCTTGTTCTGCTTTCAGTCTCATAAGATTTACAAATAAATGTAAATGTAACTAACATGATCGAATGCTTTTCTTCTAGATATTAAATATATTATTTTAAATCAGTCTGCAACTCAGTCGTTTGAAAAATGGTCTTGGCTATTCAATTCACAAATTGTAGTTTCCTATGTATATTTTTATAAAAAAAATTGGCTCACAAGGCATGGATGTCAACCCACACAATAAAATAAAACTTAACCCAACTGGGGCAATTAACAAGGTTCAATATCACATCTAATTGCCACCCCAGGTGGCCACAATTAAAACATATATTCGAATAACAAATCTTTCATTGAACATTTTAATAGTAATTTACCATATAAAAGTGAGACAATATGAAATTCTAGAATTGTGCCGATAGTTAAATATATGCAATGTCCATGTCTTTTTTTTATAAATAATTCAAATATTTGTGTTTAAAATAAATATATGTATATACAATTCGCCATTTTTGTATTTTGAACTCATTGTCGATCTCTTTTCTTGATCCATTGCTTGCTAGTAACATTTCATGATATTCCCCTCCTTTGTCTTTATCATGTAACAGAAATGTCTACCCCTCATTGAATTTTCCTCTTTGATAGCTCTCTGGGGTTCCTGGTTGCCCGCTTCAGTTGTCGTTACGGGGACCTTATTCGGGATTTCTCCCTGGGTGGCCTCACCTATAACACAAAGAACAAAATAATTATACACACTTATGCATGATAAAATATCCTGGCAGACATTTACTGCAATTTAAAAATTGAGCATTAAAATTTACCACCATTAGCCGCTGAAATAATAATAATGAATAATTATACATACTTATGCATGTTAAAATATCCTGGCACATATTTACTACAATTTTAAAATTGAGTATTTAAACCTACCACAATTAACCACTGAAAGACATTGAAGAAAACTTAATGCCTATTCTAAACAATTATATTAAATAATATCATGTTTATCATGGTGGTGGGGGATAGCAATCTGTTTCTAAATTTTATTAACAATCATATTTTCGACCATTAATGAAAGGAACATTTGGGAGCTTACCTGCTTTCTCTGGATCCCTCTCACACAAGACACCGATCTTAAAACCACACCACTTATCTCTCCACCTGAGGTCAGTCTGCATTGATATGCATAGCTCAGGTTTCCAATTGTTTGGTTGATTTGGCGCCCACTCTGTATAGTTCATTTTGTTTCCATCTGACCAGACCCATTCACCTTCTGAGAAAAAAAAGAAAAATTTGATTAAATGGTGACGGAATCAGTCAATCTTGAATCTATGGAAAAAATATATAAAGTGTTTTATAAATGTATTTGATAAGAAAAGAAGACTCTTTTAAATTTTATTAATTGTTTTAATTTTTTTTTATGTTTTGTTCGACGTATGTGGTGATTCAATCACTTACTACTCTTTTAAATATGTTGCGATGATCTTTCCCATTTCATATATATCTTAAACGAATAGGATGTCTTATTAAACTCTACTCAGTGCCCTTCCGACCATGTAAACTTAGGAGAAAAAATACATACAATCATTTCAACCCTTTATTCGATCCTCACAGAGAGCTGCTTACCGGCAAGTTTGTCGTTTCCACCAAGGAATACGTCGTACGCCTTAGTGGTGCTGTTGATCCAGTTGTATATCTTTTTATTTTCGTGATCATCGTTCATGTTAGCAAGAAAACCGCCAGATTCCCCACAACGTGTGACAGCGGTCTCCCATTTTGTCCATTCGTCCCAAAATACGTAGCAGTTATTTTTGTAGGTAGTGTGGGGACGAGTTTCTCCCGCTTTACATGATATGTTAGCTTAAGAAAGAGGAAAAAAAGCACAAGTCTATTTATTCAAATATTTAAAAAGATCTAATATCACATACTGAAAAATGCTCCCTCTTTCACATTTATTTTTTTTCAGTCGAATTAAACTATTCCGATTTTATTCGTTTCCTGTGTGCAGGTAATCTGTCGTTGGCGTTATCTGGTGTCCCTGGAAAAATAATTATGACATTCGTCATAACAATCCTAAAGATTAAACCATTAACCAGTGAAATGTAATCTGCTTCACCCTGAACAAAATGCATACAAGTTGAATTGGAGAAGACGTACTGTAGCATTTCTCTCAATCAAGTGCTAGTGTACTAGAGAATACAATTTTGCTTGATGGTTTCCTGTATTATAAGTATCACAAAAAAAGGAAATAATTTTTAGGGTTATTATATTCTAAAAGAAACAGGAAGGATAATAATAGGTTAAACGTATACATGGTAGTCGGAAACTTTAAATGTAATCAAAATACAAAAACAGTTTGACGGAAACATTTATTCAAATTCCCCTCCCAAGTATCAAAATAGCGTATCGTTTGCATCAGCTCAAATAACAAATGTTACCTTTCTCGCACAAGAATTTGTGTCTGTTATAGCACTGGACATCTGCGAATTTATAGGGGTAATTTTTGGACCAATTAAGGCAGTCCTCGCCTTCCTCCGGTGGAGTGTCTGGCTCATTAGGGTACCACTGATCAGTTCCGTCCACCTTGCTGCCGTCTGTCCAAAGCCACTCCCGTTCTGTAAAATATCAACACATATCATCAATCTGGTTTTTTTTCAGTTATCTATTTTATAATGAGGCAATTGTTTATTAATACCCTTTGAAACAATTTCCAAGTTGCGTGCCAGTAACAAAATGCCAGAACTACTTCTGTAGACTTAACCTTGGTTAATATTCATTTGCTTTACAACCTCCCCTTAAACTCCTTTATAAATGTATAACAGATCTATTAGCGGTTAGGAATGCGGACTTGTGCGTTTCCACTAAAGGAGTGTAATGTTAATTCTTTTACAACTAAGTTTAAACCAGTAATAAAGTGTAGTGCAAGGACATCTTAAAATATATGAGGACAGACAGGAAAAAGTTTTCCATTAAAACAATTACACTTGACGATACAATTTACCCGTCACCTAGAGGCAAGCCTGTATCATGCTCTGAGCGACCTTTCTAGATAAATGCCAGACCCAATATTTTCTAACATTTTCTTTTCATTTATAGATGACATTTGGATAAATATGCCTAACTCCGTAGAATAACCAGAGAATCAACATAATGTTTATTCTGTATTCTTGGAAAAAGAAAACCTCTGAGGTTTTTTCTCGTATTTTGATAAAGTGTATAGACAAAATGTTTCATGTAAATAATTACATAACAAAGAATGGGAAAATCACATTATTTAAATAAATGCTCTTTTTTTACGGCGCATAATCCCTAGCTATTTATTTAGTAAACCTACTTGTCCGAATATACTTCCCACCAAGCCAAGTGTCCTGCCCGACTCCCAGGTTTTGCTTTATTGCGTCACTCTCCGTCTGTTCCAAGATTTGGACTAAGTAACCACCTGTTTTATTGCATTCGTCTCTAGCCGTTTCCCAATCCATTTTTTCAGCAAGGTATCTATAGCAACGCCCATTGATTTTGGTCCATTTGCTAGTGCAGAACTCTCTACCTAAAATCATGCATCTTTTGCCAGTTGAGTCAACAATAAAAATAACCTTCTGCAATCTGACAATTTGTCAGAAGAATAAACACAACAGTATAACATCTATACCGAAACGGACCACATTTCCACATTGTATTCATCAGAAGCAAACGATACTGCAAAGCCCACTATGTTTCACACATATATGTCTTTAAGCAATGTTTCCACATTTTATTTAGTGAGATATGTTTGGATCTTGTTAATTCATGTTTATTGTGATAATTTCTCATAAATGTACATTCTGCAAGACCCTTTTGGCAACTTCTGAGTTATTAGACAGAGAAAATAATGATTTTACTTACAGAAAACGCTGAGCTGGAAAGCAGCGAGAAACACAAAAGCAAAGCTTATCACAGTTTTCATTCCCACGAAATAGTTTAGTGGTATAATCATGACGTATTGTAGCTGTGGTCCCAAAACCTATTTTTGCCAGAATAAAAGCCACAGTAGGCTTTTATAAAAAGGCCTGTCAATACCGAGAGCAGGTACAGATCAGTCTATGCATTTTTTCCAGCAACAAAAGCCACAATCCTGACTTGAAAGCGTCATTCAACTCTTTACATAGGGTAGCAATATGTGTTCGGGTGAATAAGTAATACGTACAGTAGAGACAAAATCGGTTGATGTGTCGTATGATGATAAAAAAATAAAGAGATTCTATTATACTGTCTAAAACGTTCAAACTAATTTATTGATGCACGGACCGCAACTCTACTCTGTTTTACATACCTTTTTTCTGCCCGAACGAATAAGGTCAAATCGAAATCGTTCTGGGTTATTGAGATGACCTTTTTTTTGCGGTGGCTGTTTGATTCCCCTAGGGAGTGCTACACCGTCATTGATCATTTCGTGTTCCCTTTACCCAACTGAATTAGCTCGCTCAGACAAAAGATATAGTTATTCCATATGTGATAAATTTTGCGACTTTATAGAAGAACCGTGGTATTTATATTCCTGCACGCTGTAAGATTTTGTAATACCATACACAGGTTAAGTACAGTACAGTTGGAATTGTTAAAATGAAATCAGATGCTCTGGAACAAAAAAAAATGTCGCTCGAGTTCATTTTAATCGATCCAAAGAAAATTATGCAGTAGGAATAATTGCTGGTCTCTGTCGTTTTAATATAGGCTTTTGTATTAACACGTGATTTGTGGTCAGTTATTTTGACCAAAGTACGACAATGGAAGTGTTATTCACAGACAAACATTTTTTGACCATTGATGTGGCTTTATTATTATTGGTAATGAAAAAAATTCCACATTCCGGTAAGATATTATGTAACAAATAAAAGATGTGGATGGACACAATCAGCAAACCAGGGACAATACATTTATCGATTAGTTTCTAAGCGTGTATAATCCTTGCTCATCAAAATTCTAGCGTCTTGGCTTCCATTAACGGCATTCCGGAAAACGTTCTTTATTTCTTTATCTCTACACTGAGGACACGTGATGTCAAAGATCACTGCACTGCGATCTTGGCGGTAAAAATAGTCAAATAAAATTGTTCTGAAACTGAACACTCTTCTCACTGTTTCAATCTAACGTCCTCAAATCTTCAATACAGCTCAGTAGACTTTCTAAATCAGGAGATCGATGAATATTGTCGGTCCCTATTGAAGTACCTGCAAGAGCCTCTATCTGTCTGGTACGACCCCCCCCCCCCCGATGTAGACACGAAATAAAATACGACTGGCACAAATGGCGACTTCTCTGTTCTGCAGAACTCACCAAAGTTGTCTGTCGCACTCACCTCCATATACTTTGTTTGTACAGATGTATTTCATGAAGCACTATAAACACCTAATATAACAGTTAAGTTATTATTTTTAACGATATGCTCCTGTCCATAACATGTGGAAATATTAACCAAGCCTGTCCCATATATCCAAATTTGGTGAGAACTCACGGCCCCTATCACTTGAAATCAATGGGGCAGGAGACCGGTAAGTTATCTTTTTTCTCCACTACGCTTTGAATGCTAAATACAGTCTCAGTTTTACCTTCCTGAACCAGTTTGACCCTACTCTGTGAAGTAGGGTCGTTATAATGGAGATTCCATTTAATGTTAGTTAAATTTTACATCGAATTAATTTGTAATTGCCGGGCACAGTAGTGAGTGGAGGATCGAGAGGCATGATTCGAATAAAAATGAATAATTGGAGCAGAAGGCAGCATAAAGGTTTTGGCCGTCAGTAACGTATAGGTTATTTACGATATAAATACAGTAAATGCGATGTACGAGAGGTATCTAGTTATTATCGCCGGTGTAAGAGTATCTTGGACATAGTGAAAAGTGCCACTATTAGCAGCGCCAGTCAAAGCTCAAATGAAATGATTTGACTGGACACATAATTGGATCAGCAGTGCAATTTTAACCCTAAACGTTTGCATTTTTGTTAAAAAAAATGTTTTTAATAATGTATGTTTTGAGGTTTTGTACTGTCCAGAAATGATCGGTGTTTTCAAATGGTCAGTTGGCTGGCCACGTCCCTTTAATGACCTGTAACGTCACAGCAACAAACGGCTTATTGCCTGGCTGAAGCAGCCCCGGTCACTCACTCATGTGTAAACACGCGTCTTACGACTGACTGTCTTTGCTCCTTTCCAGGAAAAAAACATTTTGTTATCGATACCTAAAATACAGGTTTTAATTCTTCATGGTCTACACCGAATACTCTTTTTTATCGTATTTCTTTTATAAATGCTTGCATTATACTTCGTACAATGAAGCTTGCTCATAGAGAATTAACCGAATGTCGCTGTCCTTTGTCAGTTTTCAGACAGTTTTCATTCGCACGAAATAGTTTGGTGGTATCTCCATGATGATGTCGGGTTAAATTGACGCATTGTAGTTGTGGTCTCGAAACCAAATTTTGCCAGAATAAAGGCAAATTTGGCTTATATAAAAATAAGCCTGTCAGTATCTCCAGCACGTACAGTGGAGTCTACGCAATATTTTTCAGCAACCAATTCCACAATCCTGATTATCATTATCACCATGATGATGTCGGGTTAAATTGACGCATTGTAGCTGTGGTCTCGAAACCAAATTTTGCCAGAATAAAGGCAAAATTAGGCTTATATAAAAATAAGCCTGTCAGTATCTCTAGCATTTACAGTGCAGTCTACGCAATATTTTTCAGCAACCAATTCCACAATCCTGACATGATTGTGTGGCATTGAATTCGTCATTCAACTCATTACATAGGGTTGCAATAAGTAATTCGTACAGTAGAGAAAGAATCGGTTGATGTGTCATATGGTAGTAAAACAACAAAAAGATTCTATTATGCTCTCTGCAAGTTTAAACTGAATTATTGATGTATGGACCGGCACTCAACTTTGTTATACAAACCTTTTTTCCCATAGGAACGAATAGGGTCAAAGCGAAATCGTTCTGGGTTATTGACAGATTTTTTGTGGTGGCTGTAGGATTCCTAAAGGGAGTGCTACACCGTTATTGATCATTTCGGGTATCCTTTCCCCAATGGATTTAGCTCGCTCAGACAAGCGCACAAGTGATACCATATGAGATAAATTTTGCGACCTCTGTCGAAGAACCGTGGTATTTATATTCCTGCACGCTGTAGGGTTTTGTTTTACCATACACCGGTTAACTAGAGTACAGACGGAATTTTTAAAATGAAAGCAGATTCTCTGGAACAAATAAAAAGGTCGTTCGAGTTCATTTTAATCGACCCAATAACAGAAGTTATCGTAGATATAAGTGTTGCCCTCATGTACAAAGCCTTTTGCATAAAAGAATTTTGGAGCACGAAGAATCCTTGTCTCTGTCGTTTTAATATAGGCTTTAATATGAACACATGTGTCATAGGTTATTTGACCAAAGAACGACAAAGGAAGTGTTATTTACAGCCAAACGTTTTATTGACCATTGATGTGGCTTTATTATTATTGGTAATAAAAAATCGACAGTAGGGTAAGATATGCATGTAACAAATAAAAGATGTGGATGGATATAACCATAGACAAACCATAGACAACACATTTATTGATCAGTTACTAAGCGGAAACATTTATCCTTGCTCAACAAAATCCTAGCGTCTAGGCATCCATTTACGCCATTCCGGAAATTTCCTTTATTTCATAACACTTTCTCTACACTGAGGACAGAGATCACTGCACTTCGATCTTGTAGGTAAAAATAGTCTTCTAACTGTTTCAGTTTAACGTCCTCATAACTTCAATGCAACCTTGTAGACTTTCTAAATCAGACGATCGATGAATATCGTTTGTCCGTGTAGAAGTACCCGCAAGAGCCTATCTGTCTGGTACGACCCCCCCCCCCCTGCTGTAGTCACGAAAAACAAAAATACGACTGGCACAACTGGTAACTTCTCTGTTCTGCAGAACTCACCAAACTTGTCTGTCGCCCTCTGCTCTATATGCTTTGTTTGTACAGATATATTTCATAAACCACTATAAACACCTAATATGACAGTTAAGTCATCACTTTAACGATATGCTCCTGTCCATAACATGTGGAAATATTAACAAAACCTGTCCCATATATCCAACTTTGGTAGGAACTCACCGCGCCTATCACTTGAAATAAATGGTGGCTGACATAAAAAAATAACAAAAAAAAACCAAAAACAAACCTAAGCATTCTCATAGCTTATAACCAGCGTTCTTGCCGTCCAAAGGTATTTATTGATTTGACTAATGTCTCTCATTTTTTTAAATTTTTGTTTGCAGAAAAAAATGCCAATTAATAACCCAGCGGTAACCCAGGGTCCTCACTAAGGAGTTAACACCTTACTGAATTATCAATATAAATCGATGGGATATATCTGAACTGTTCATCTTATTCTTAGCATGCTGTATCGTCTCTGAGGAACTCCAATCAAGCGTGTATTCAGTTCTCACTCACGTTAAAATTTAAACTTTATATAAAGCAAACGCCATTTTATTACTGCTTATAGGACTGATTTGATTTCACTAAATGTTTTAATGTGCGTCTCTTTCTGTGTGTTGTTGGTAATGTGTGTAAGAATGGGTGTGTATACAGATGATTTTATAGCTAAAAATGTGCATTGTTTTTATATATAGAAAGAAAGATAGGAAACACACTTCCGACTTAGCGTCAGCTAATCTACTTCTGAGTTATCGTTTCTCCCACTGTCATACACACATGAAACAGGGTTCCAATCGTAACAACGGTAACAAATCTACATTCAAGTGTCAAGAGGTTTGGGTGCAGGAGACCGGTAAGTTATCCTTCTTCTTCACTCCGCTTTATATACTTAATACAGTGTCACTTTTGCCTCCCTGAACCAGTTTGACCCTATTCTGTAAAGTAGGGTTGCTATAATGAAGATTCCATTTAATGTTTTTTTTTTTAAATTTGACGTCAAATAAACGTATTTGTAATTGCAAGAGCAGAGCAGTGAGTGGAGTATCGAGAGCCATGATTAGAAGAAAAAACAATTGGAGCAGTAGGCAGCATAAAGGTTTAATTGACCGTCAGTAACGTATAGGTTAATTTCGATATAAATACATTAAATGTGATGTACGAGAAGTATCCAGTTATTATTGCCACTGTAAGACCATCTTGGACATAGTGAAAAGTACCACTTTTAGCAGCGCCAGTCAAAGCTCAAATTAAATGATTTGACTGGACACATAATTGGATTAGCAGTGCAATTTTACCCCTAAACGATTGCATTCTTGTTAAAGAAAAATGTTTTTAATAATGTATGTTTTACGGTTTTGTACTGTCCAGAAGTGGCCGTTTGCATTCAAATAGCCAGTCGGCTGGCCCCGTCCTTTTAAAGACCTGTAACGTCACAGCGACAAGCGGCTCAGTGCCTGGCTGCGGCAGCCCCGGTCACTCACTCATGTATAGACACGCGTCTTACGACTGACTGCCTTTGTTCCTTTGTTCCTTTTAATTCTTTGTTGTATATACTGAAAACTATATTTTTTTATCGTATTTCTTTTATAAATGCTTGCATTTCCCACCGAAGAATAAAATTTATATAAATGTGCTGTGCAGACAGGAAGATCAATTAAAGTAAAGGTGTGCGGGAGACATCAATGCTACTATGCGCCCTATAACATTGCGTCATTCAGTCTGCTTTATAGAAACATGAAAAGTTCATTGAGATGGTTTATGGTTATGGTTTATTCATATGAGCTGTTTTATAATTGTGTTACAATATAACGGGTAACTTCCAAAAATATCAATCTAAACGTGCTGATACGCGCGAGGGACATTTTCATGGCTATTCTCCGCATGCCTCGGTATCGCGAGCGGTTATGCATATATGAGCATGTAATCACCTGTAACAGGAGGAAATACCAGGAAAAGCTGACAAGTTAATAGGATAGAGTACAATTTATTTATTAATATTTTTTTTTCTTACTGCATTTTTCAGATGAAAACTCTAACCGGGAATTTGACAGACTTGTTGTATTGTCTCTTACAATGTTAAAGATTAACATCGGCATCACTTTGTTAGGCCTGGTTATAATTTGAATGAAACAGTATAAGCGGCACGATGAAAGTGCATACATCTCTTTAATGAGTGTGGATTATCTACTTTGCCTAAATAATTACGTATAATTTGTTGTCTGATTTACATAATTGAATGCTATCATGTCCAGTCCACCGAAGAAGGAACGTTTTGTTTAGCGCAAACACCCAAAATGTCAGATAGTCAGGCGGTGTCGAAGGTGAGGTTACGTTAAAAAAAGTCGAGGTCTACCGATGAACGCATCGGTCAAATTACGTTGATGTAATGTCAGCTAATGAGTTTTTGGATAAGGTGTCACAGTGTCAATAATTATTATTAGCTTTCCGGGACACCTGTAAAGCAACCACTTGTCAGTTTATACTTCGTTCAATGAAGCTGGCTCATAGAGAATTAACTGAATGTCGCGGTCCTTTGTCACGCAACTGTGTTTTTAATAGTTGTACTATAGTTTACGGCTTCTGTTCACCCACGCATTAGCGCCCCAAAAATCGCAGTCCTCAAAAGGCGAGACATGCATTTTAATTGATTCGCAGATACAGCGATAGGAAATGGAAAATGGTTTGCAACGGGTTCAAGAACGCTAGCGATTTCAGGGATACCGGACTCTGACACTTGAACAGTGACCAGCGCTCGCACGACTGAGTGACCATGTTTGTCTGGTGTGACGTCACGCGGCGTGGCAGCCCAGGTTCTACGTGATGCAGCACTGAGCTTGGCAGAGTAGGTAAACAGCGTGATCTCTCCAATATTTTTTTTTTCTAATTAGTTTTCTAATAAATATGGTCGAACATGATGAATCAAATTTAATTTAAAATATATACTACTGGAAAAGCGACTATTTATGAATTTTGGTCAAACCGTTTCATTTGAGTTTTAAAAGTATTTCAGTATGTGTTACTTTAGTATATCAGACTTACGTTAGTACAGTAGAATGACGTGACATTTTGGGAGTAAGAATCTTTTTAAGCGGTTAGCTGTCATGGCATACCAGTAGTGAACCACTGTTAGATTTCACGAGTGTCTTTTCTGTTAAACAGCTTTTCACCCTGAGTGTTACATAAGGTGCGCCAGGTTAAAGAACTGATGGGAAAGAGGAAAGAATTTAGGTGACTGATGAGACGTTGGGCAAGCACTACGGAAACGCGCTGTCGACGCAGGGGTCGTCAGATTACTTCATCTCAGCGAGCTACGACGGTCTCTGCAGATATCATCTAGGGGTAGGGCGTACGAGTCGGCATAGAAGTCTGGCCGACACAACAGTGTGAGGATTATGACCGAGCTCTATTTCTTATTCACAATCAGACATGCCGCACAACATGGACAGGTTTTCCTATGTATGTGACACCTCCGGGTTTCAAATCAGCATATAAGGAGACTGAAGTCACACACCAACAAGCACCAGGAAAGCTAGTATCAAATGCTCTGCAGAGATCACCTAGGGTGTGGGCCCAAGAGACGACATAGAAGTTTGGCCGACACCATATTGTGAATATTATGACCGAGCTCTATTTCATCTTCAAAATCAGACATGCCGCACAACATTAACAAGTTTTCCTGTGTATGTGACACCTCAGGGTTTCCAATCAGCATATAAGGAGACTGAAGTCATGCACCAACCAGTACCAGGAAAGCATGTATCAAATGTCCTGCAGAGATCACCTAAGGTGAGGGCGCAGGAGACGACATAGAAGTCTGGCCGATACCACAGTATGAATATTATGACCGATCTCTATTTCATCTTCAAAATCGGACATGCCGCACAACATGGACAGGTGTTCTTGTGCATGTGACAATTCCGGATTTCCTATCAGAATATAAGGAGACTGCATGGATCAAATCTGAGGATGTTGGACAAATTCACATATGTGAGCAGCACATTGGTAGGACAGTAAACATAGATGACGAGGTCAACAGCAGAGTAATAAAAGCCATCATTGCTTTGAGTAGACTCCGCTCCAACGTCTGGGGCGTAGAAGTATCCATCGTGAAGCCAAGATCCAAGTCTACAAGGAAGTGTTCATCACTATCCTTGCTGTATGGCTGCAAGACATTAACTGTCTCTGCAAGCCATGCCAAAAAAACCACTTTCACCTGACCTGCCTTCGTCGACTGATGAACAATATATTACAAGATAAAATTCAAGATACTGAACTCCTTACACGTGCCAACCTCCTACCAATCTACGCCATCTTGTATCGATCCCAGGTTCGATGGGAAGGTCACGTGTGCCGCATGTCAGATACAAGACTCCCAAAACAGCTTTTGTATGGAAACTGGGGTCTGGTAAAAGATCCATCGGAGGCAGGGGAGGCGATTCAAGGACAGTCTCAAGGTATTGCTGAGAAAAACACAGATGGTTTGGAAAATCTAACGCAGAATTGAAAAGCGTGCAAGTGCACACACAGGTACAGAAGACGCTGAGATAAAACGACTGGCGAAGTGCAGGAGTAAACGTGAGGTCCGCAAGGCTTTGATGGCAACTACCTCAACAGCAACCACCGATCAAATATGTTCAAACTCGCCTAGGAATTTTCCACGGTTACGGGAGAGCTCCAGATGGATAAATTTTAAGAGAATACGATTTTTAATCGCATATTTTAGTATACATTATTGGTAAATTGTTTTTTTCAGCCCACGAGTGATTTGTGCCTTTTTCTCATATATTACTGGCATATTCGTAATAGTAAATGAATGTAGTCATAATAATCACGCTTTACATCCACTTAATTTATATGGCGCTCTGATGGTTAGGATACAAACGTTAAAAATTACTATTTCACCATTTATTCATATCACATCAGGTATGAAGTATTTATTTCACATACAAAAAGATTTGAGGTATTTCCAATGTGACCACAATTTTCTTCATGGATTTATTTTTATTTTGTTTGTTAGAAATTGAAGCTCATTTATCTTTATATTATATTAACCCTTAACCACGGACCTTTGACAACTTTTTAAAGTTAATAAGCAGGGATGAATATGATCTGTAGAACTTTTTCAACACACATGACTTTGGTTACGAGCCAAAACATACAATAACATATTTATACGGGTTAACTGTTCAGAAAATATGCTCTGATCTACCACAGGGCTCTATTTTAAAATACATTGATACATTGTATAATCATATGAAAGACAGTGTATCGATATAATGATTTCGGATTGACTTCACATTATCATACATTTGATCACAAGGATGCGGGAAAGTTATTCATGTCTCTGTTCTGTGTTAAAATTGTAGCATTATGACATTGTAAGCACCATGACTTTTTTCATGAATTATAGTATCAACTGAGAAAAGATAAAATTTGTATCTCCCAGTATTACCGGTAATACCATTGACATAGAAATAATATTGGCCCCGAAAAGAACCATGTCAATTTCAGTTTTCCAAGGAAAATTTATGTTTGTCACCCGATAAAAGCTATCCGTTACCGCTTCCCTTGGGAAAAGGCTGCCCTTACCAAGTGCAAGTGGTGTGTCTTTTTATGTCAGACGCATCGTATCGGCACTCTGCCATACAAGAAACCAAACGGCAATGGCTAAACATCAAGGAGTATATATTAAATAAAAAAATACAGAATTTTAAACCATCTACGGGATAGGGTTCCTAGCCTGTTTATGCCTCACACTATATTAAATACAATAGTTCAATTCTTAATAAAACTTTTTTATAAAAATCACACAGTCCGGTTAAGCAGTCTCTCGACCTCCTGAACTGGAAATATTTGGCGACACTTAACCCCGACCAGCGGCTCTATAAACCGGCTCGTAGCACCTCTGGACACGGGCTAGCAGCATTTCTTTGACACAAACCGGACATATAGACAATTTTATAAAAAAAAGGAAATTAAATATTGATTAAACTGTGGAGTGCATTAAAGCTTTTGGAAGTCTTTATTTCCAATATTAGATTTTTTTGTTGTAATAAAATAACTGTATCACAAGCAGTGGACCAGGAACAGTTGCTGCAGTCGCCGGAGAATAGGTGTAGCCATTGCCCTGGCTATCCTTGTGTTATATTGCAGAAGAATCAACTTATCAAAAAAAAAGAGTTTCGAGTTATCAGTTGTGAAATCTCCTTGTCGTATCATCTGTAGGCAAGAGACAGTTGTAGAAACTGATGCCTCAACACAATATGAGATTGTGTGTATTATAATTTCCAAGCTTTACAATAAATACTCAATATTTAACCATTAAATAATCATCAATTCATATGTTATTGCTGCATTTGTATTTTGTTTTGCTGATCTGAAGTACGACCAAGAGGATCTAATGCAAGGAGGATATAGTATTCAGTGTAAGTTCTCACCATTGATGAAGTCGTGATCTTGTGTTTTACCATCTTAAGGTTATGGGCGTGCGCTAGTATGAAAAGCTGATCGAAAATGCTGAAGATTTTTGCTTCACATTCGATGACTGAGACTTTTATTTGTTGAATCTATGTGGCTGCGGCTTCATGCATATGTATGAATTGTGCTTACTTCTGCTGAAGAAAGATCTTTTAACGCCGAGGTGACAGATGGATGGACTTGCCTTATTTGGAAATTTACAAACCTTGGGTTCGTCTGGCTTGCCGCCAGATGTCCCTGCTGAACATGTTGGTATTACGATCCGCGGGCATTTCTATGGGTACTTTGCATATCACAAACGCATAAAAATTAAAGATTCATCATATTTTCTTAATCTTAACACGTCAGGTATAATACATTTCGAGACATGAAACAGGCATCACTTGGAGGTTACAAAATCATGAGTAGGTATATAGCATAGTTGCGATCTCTAACAGCGTAAACGTGAGAGCAACCAATATGATAATAGAAGGTTTCACCTTTTACGATATACACGTGAATAGATAATACATGTATATTTAATAATTCGAATTTTACGCGCCAGGTATAAACTCTCGTAACCAACAGGGGTCGCTGTTTGCAGCTTGATAGGTCACGTTGTGTTCTGTGAGTGGGCTACAAATAACATGTTTGTCATATTATAGAATCGTCTGATTGACTATTATATAATATCGGAATATTGGGTTGTGCTGAATCTGAGAATGAACCAATCATTTCAACGGAGATATGGAAGTAAGAAGGACTGAGATTTACCTATCCATAATAAACTTTTAACTGATTATGCCTGACCGAATATTATAACATAAATTTGCTAGAAAGAGTTAAAATAAAGGTGGATTATGTTACTTCCGATTTCGTTATAATTAAAAAAAAAAACAATTAAAAGTATGTCAGTTAAAAATTTTTCGTCGTATGACTTATCAACATGAACCCGAACAATTTTTCATGAATTGTCTGGCCCCTGCACCCAAGAAAAAAACAAGGATACATAGCCATCAATGATGTGTTAATGAGGAAACATATTCTCAACAACCCTTTTAGATTGAAATCCACAGTGCCAGTGACCGACATAAACATCACTTATTTCTAAGTAATTTTAGGCTAGAAATCTCTTATATTTATCACAAAACTCTCCGCAGATCAGTTATAGTTTATTTATAAATTTGGCTCGAGACACGAAATGGAATCATTTGTTATATATCAGTGCATTATTTGAAAACAGGAAAGACAAATAGAGGGTGAAAAATCCACTGCTCCAGTCCTTTCCGTTAAATAAGTTTACGACACCCCTTAGTTTGAAGTTAATGTTAGAATATTCCCTAGAATCAAACAAAATCATGGACCGTTAAAACATGTATCTAGTTTTATATTAAGGCATATTTTGGTAACTTGGTTGTGCGGCCGAGATAGGAAAGATCGCACCTCGAGATAGCGATGTTTAGGTTTATTGCCCCCTAGGAAAGCCCATTGCGCATTCAACATCAAGGGGCGCATGGCCTCATGTCTGACACACAGATCGGCAGGGTAATCAGAACGTGACTGCAAATGACTCCTTTGGCTGGTTAGTTCACGTTTTCATTTATTTATATATAGTGATATACAAGTGAGTACCTTCACAAAATAAGGGACATGTGCTTTTAAGACGGCCATTATCATGTTTTGGACTAATTAAAGCGGTGGCTATGCATATACAGCGACCCACGACCACTCATTGGGTTAATATCCTGTCATTCGAACAATTATTTTTAGTACTGCTGGCTTTGCTAAATGGTATTATCTCAGGATATATTTAAAGATCTAATAGTACTTGAAGAGCTACTTCTAAAGTTATGTTTTTGTAAATTGTAATCATACAGCGAATAGTTTAGACTGTTGGATGATCCTGTCGCTGAATATATCCCGCGTATCACATTTACCTATTTGCTGCGATGTCACAAACACGCGATGTACGTAAGGAGTTTGAAATCTGAATCGCTTGTTAATAATGAAAGTTTTGGATTGTAGTACAAATGTTTCGCGGGATATATCGTCTTAACACGCCTATTTGCTTCGATGTTACAGACAAGTGCCGTGTGGAAGGAGTTTGAAATTTCGATAGAAGGGTTAAGCCTACACTGGAGTCAAAGGCCTCTAACCCATTATTTTCAGGTAGTTATATGCACTGTGAAACAGGCAGCAAAATGTTTGCTATATATAGCATTTAAGATGATAGGGTTGGTAATGCAATAAACCTTACTTATAGTTTACTTTTTTTCTCAGGTTGCAATAAATAAGTCTATTCAATATACACGGAAGATCTTCAGAAAACAGCCAGTCGGTATTTTTAACAGACCTAAATAACAAAACGAAAGGACTTTTGTATATGGCCTAATTGGCACTTTACTTCTAATGACACTGTCTTCGACTAGTCTAAATGTACCCCGTCAAAGTAATCACGCTGGTAATTCTCCTATAATGTATACCTCGTACTTAACCTTTTACACATTAATCTGAACAACTACCAATTAAACTATTTTAAGTCACAAAGTAATAGTTAAGACAAACAACGCAGAAAGGTAGAAAGAGATGTCAACCAAATTTATCTGATTATCCCCTATTATTGCAAATCTCAGGCTTTACCAACGGAACGTCGCGCCAGCCTACCGTTCAAGGGTAAAACCTCAAGGATATTTTCGCAGAAATAAATAAGCCTGTACAGTTGTCAAAAGCAGATCAAGAGTTTGAATGTTTTTACAAAACATCATATGGCAAAATACCATTTCTTGATTAATATAAAGTTGCGATTAATATCAAGCTGTGTAAGGACCAAGTGTTGTGTCGATATTACCTATAATAACTCTTTGCATAAAAGATGCATAAAAATTATGAATTCTCGAATCCTTTAATGCAGGGAAGATATTCTGCTCTTTTTTATATCTATTAGCAGTTATCTATACCCCGTCTATTTATATACATTACATTCTTTGTCTGTACCATGTAAAAAAAAAACATTGCCTCTCAGCGACATATCTCTGCCGAATGTCAGTTTTGGTATGCAAGATACATTTGAGTTATAAGAGTCCAGCCTCATAGGTCGTCATGAAAACTTATTCAAATACTTAAATGTTATGCAATATCTAATAATCCTTCCAAAATTCATCATTATAATTACTTGCATCTTTTATCTATTTAGCTATAATTAACAATGTACCAGCTAAATGGCCTTTAAATACCCTTTGTGAGAACAAAGCTGGCTTGTTCAGCAAATCTGATCTAATGGTTACATTTAATCAAATAACATACTTGTCTTCTTTGATAATGGGGTCTTGTGCAGAGAGGATTGACGCAGCGTATTTTGATTATCGATTTTGGTAAAAAGGAGCATGTTTTGCTTCAGGATGTAATACTCTTACTTGGCAACAAATTAAACCTTTTTGTAAGAAATATGGATGATCTAATTCTACCACTTGCCATTATATGACGGAACGAAACCCATTGTGAAATCGTAAAGGTTGCATTTAATTAATTGTATAGTTGTATACAAAACTATTCCATAGTGAAAAGGATTTCATTACGTTCAACCTGTTTGTATTCAGCAACTTTAGGTAAGCTCGCACCAAACAATATATATCCTACATTATGTTTTAGTATTTCAAAAAAAGTTGCTTCTCAAGAATGGCGGCGTCATATAACCGCAGCCACCAATTACTATGTCTGCTTATGATTATAAACGGGCCTGAGGATTTCTTTCCTAATTAAAATGTCTAGGGCTTACTTTGCATTATTAACAATGTTTAAAGACAATGCAATAAAGACCCCTGACCCTATATCCAAAACGCCGTATTTTTTTTTTACCTAAAATCGCCACCGCCTGTACAAGTCATACGAATAACACAGCTCGCATGTAGTTGCACATAAATAAACTTTCGTTTTCATTATGTGTACGGATATAAAAGTTCTACAATGTTTGTGTGATATAAATATAAAATCGTCAATAACAATGATTTACTTGATATGTTTATATTTATCTTACAGTCAATTGGCCAAGTTTTAAGCAAATTCATGCCTGACTTTACTTCCCATATTGCTGGAAGATATTGCTGAAAGTATTTGATAAATTTATAAAACAATTGGTTACTTTTATTGTATTGCTTTAAGAAGCAGAATTGTGTCGGTTATATAATCGTCTCTGCATTTCATTTTAAGACATTCGACTAGCGACATCTGGGTGCGAGTATTTATAAAACAATTATTTACCGAGCATTTATTATATATTTATTGAACAACTATGAACAACTAACTAGTATAAGATAATTTATTTATAATTACAAAGTATGACTAAAATGAATATATTTTACTACCTTTATTTAGTATTACTTTTATTCAAGGTCTCTACAGGGTAGGTTTTCCATGCCTTTGTCCTACGATTCGGTAATAAAGGTTGAATGACCAATAAGAGAAATTTGTTAATAACTTGACACATATTACTATAAAGTGCTTTGTACTTTGCCGTAAGATACACTAGCCGAAGGCTTTTATACACCCTTGTTTGAGATATTTTATTGAATATGCACATATCTTATGGTACAGACATCAATGAGATTAAGTGCAAGCTACTTAAAGCTTATCTTGACTCTCTCCCTAATATTTCTAGTATAAAATATAAAATATAAAATATAAAACGATGGCAGTATTCAGTGTTATGGTAGGGGTTGTGTTTGGTAGTGGATGTTTGGTAAGTGAAAGTGTTATAGTTGTATGTCTGTGTTTTGAAGGTGTTGTGGGAGATTTTTATGTTTTGAACCGGTTTGTGTTTTCTATGTATGAACATACAGATGTAAAGATTTCTTCATTTCTGGTGTTGTTTGCATATGCGCTACCATAGAGGAGTTCTTCTACAGATATATCTTGGGGGAGATATTTATTTCTAGAATTGACATGGAGTTTGCATTGCAGCAGATAATGTTCAGCATTTTCTGTTTCGTATCCACATTGACATTTTGGGTCGTTGGATAGGTGTCTTCTATATAGATCGTAGTTTAAGTCACTACTTTGTGTTCGCAGTCGGGTATGAATTATCTGGGCCTTTCTTGTACCTGAATTGAAGTATTTTGGTGGTTTGTTTCTTGCAATTTCCCTGGATATATTATATTTAAGTGATTTGCTGGTTTGACAGTGTTTAAGTCTTTCATCTAATTTATTCCATAATCTTATAGATTTTGGTAAGAATGAATTATAGTAGATCTACAGAAAATGTCTTGTATATTGAGTCGATCACTAGATCTTGTATTAAAGGTGGTGTTTCTGTGTGGCCGTAATAGTAAGTACAGGTACTGGGGGGATTCTAGCTTTATCATTTTGTGCAGCTGGATGACCATTGAATTTTCTCTACGCGTTTTGAGTAGAGGCCAGCCTGTTTCTTTGTAGAGTTTTGCATGGCTAGTTCCTCTGACGCAGCCTGTTACTATTATGGCAGCTTGTAATTGCACAGCTTCTAGTGTTTCGCTTTGTTCTTGTGTGCAGTTACACCACATAACATTACTGTATTCTAGTATTGGCCTTATATATGTATAATATATGTTTTCTAGAGTTTTCCTATCAAGCATATATTTTAATTTGCTCAATATTAAGATTTTAGAGTTTGCTTTTGCTTTTATATTTTCTATATGATCGTTCCATTTGCAGTCCTTTCTAAGTGTTATTCCTAAATGTTTTTGGGTGTTAGATTTATCTATTTTAATACCATTGAAATATAGGTCAGGATGGTCTGTTTTTGGTTTCATTGAGAATAACAGTGATCTGGTTTTTTTGCATTGAAGGTGACTAACCATTTTTTGGACCATTTTGAGATTTGTTTCAAGTCTCTATTTAGTATTTTTGCTGCTAAAGATCGGTTTTCAATGGTGAGATACAACATGGTGTCGTCTGCAAATAGTCTAATATTACTTGTTATGTTGTCTGTAATGTCGTTAATGAATATTAGAAATAATAGGGGTCCCAGTATGGAACCTTGGGGTACCCGAGCATGAAGTGTTTCCCAATGGGAGAAATCGTTTTCGATAAATACTCGTTGTTTCCTATTGTTCAGGTACTGGGCAATCCAACGAAGCAGTTTACCTTTTATTCCAGCCGATGACAGTTTAGCGAGGAGACCTTCTGACCAGACCTTGTCAAAGGCTTTGCTTATGTCTAGGAAAATAGCCTGTACTTCTTTGCCTTTATCTATATCTTGGATAATTTTATACACCCTAATCCGGTTCAATTCACACAGTCTTCATATATTTATAGATGACTGCATTTCTATCTTAATTCCAAAATTAAGCTAACGTGGGTATTCATAGTCAAGCGGTCATTGACATTTCGATCCATGAATAGGCACTATTGCAGGTAATAGAGGATTTTGCAAATGTCATGGGTTATTAAACTCAAAGTCTACAATTCGTGGAATGGGCAAGTGTCCGAAACATAGAGTGTTTGAATAGATAGGTGGCCTGTGGAAAAATGTTCCAGAGAAAGAGCCTTACATATATATTAATTGGTCTTCCATAATGAACATGAATTAACATTAAGGGTCTCCCATACTGGACATGAATTAACATTGAGGGTCTCTATGAACGGATTTCCTGAGTCCATAAAACCCTCTAACTTCACTTTGTTTTAAAAGACAACTAGTTTGCATAAACATATTTACATTGCATAACATAATACCTGATCAAACAGAGAATATTTTTAATATTATTCCGTATGTTAGTGCATCTATTTAGAATAAATATAATTCCACTGGATGTATTTAAGGAAATTTCAGTTCTACCTCAGATCAAAATCTACAAAATATATCTGCCAGCAGGACGGGTTTTTTTTTCTATCTACATCTGACAGATGGCGAGATACTGCCACTAGCGCTGACTCCTAGTGAAAGAATTGATAATTAATCAATTGCTGCACATTGTGTCTCTAAAATTTGCCGCCAGCTATAGGTCATGCTTTTCACACCTGAAATTTATTAATTGAAAGTTCAGTTTTTCAAAATAACTGTCATAAAGTAAAACTTAATCATTTAGCCGACTTCATTATTCTGAATGAGATCCATCCTGATACAATATTAAAACATTTATTTACTGTTAGTATTTATGTTAGAAGGTACATTAAGGTAATGTATTACAAGAGTAAACGAGTGATCCTAGCGCGACTGTCCAGAGGTCTGATTTTTGTTCTCATCATACACATCATACATTTAAATAAAATGTCTATATACTTCTGTGTTCCATAATTACCATAGATAAGTTACTTTGATATGAAAAAAATCACAACGGACATCAATATATGTAATAATTCATAGTGGTAAACCTCAACCGTCCTAATGTAATACTCCTTTAGTCTTCAACTGGGTCTTTAGTCAGGTAATAATCTCTTTATATTATGTTTTAATTTAATATTATTCGTTTTAGGATCTTGTAAATTGATCTCATGGTGAATGTATTATTGGAATTTTAGTCTGTATACCGCAACTGAGTATTTTACATGTTGTAGAGAGTTTTATTTTGGCGCTTTATAAATTTAAAAAACTGTGACTGTAACTGGGTCACCATACTAATAGTGTCATGAGCTTGGCATTTGCAACAATATTTCCCTAAATCCAAAGAAAGATACCTTTATTTCACGGAGGGGCTACATCAGAAACCATGAACACAACCCTTATTCTCTATGCAAACCCAATTCCAGATTAAATCGAGGAGACTTGTTCCTACACGAAAAAAGACAGTATGAAAGTATATACAATTCTATTAACTGTGCAGATGATCTACTTCTAATGCCTGCCCCCAGATGGCATTATAGGCCATTATTTAGGGGCCCCGACAGCTGAGGGGATAAACGCTCGGCTTTCTCCCCTGGTGATCAGGGTCGATGCCCTATCGTGGTTGTGAAATTGGATATAGTGGCCTGACTAATGTCCTCCAGTTTTCTCCAATCCTACAGACAAGACTTCTCCCTCCCTCCCGTCCTCTCGCTCTGTCACACAAACACATTTTTGTGCGTGTTTATGTCAATTAAAACACCATGCTTAAGATGACACAGACTTGTTCAAGAAAACGAAATTTTCTCTTAAATGTAAATTTCCCGTTCCCACGCAAGCCTTGTTGAAGGCAAACATTTAACGATCAGCGTGAGTCACGTTGTTTACAGGAGAAAATGAAGCTAACATAAATGATCGGACCAACAGACACAATGTACTTCACACTTTACAGAGGCAGTCGCGAGTGCACCAATACCGCATAGGAATACGACCGTATCTTCTAAACTTCATAACTGTATCTTAAAGACAAATTCAACTGAAACATTACGAAAATCAAAAAAGATTTTATTTTGATAATACGATTTTGACTTTTGGACTGTTGTCATGAGATGGTAATGTAGAAGACTCAAGTAAGCAGGCTTAAGACTGTCGCCATGCTAACCTTTATGAAATAAAAGTTTTAACACTGATATTTAAGTCCACTTCGATGCTCAAGACCAGTACAATAGTATTGCAAAAGACGTGGTGCCCTATTTTGTTGATTTGCCAGGCTGGTGATGATACACATCTTGAGAGAGCGTGAGGTCTAAATAAAATCAGCTTCCAGGCTGTCCAGCCTATATGCTTGGTATGTTGAGAGTCACTTGTCACTGCCCAGACATTCCGATCCCCTTACCTGACAGTCTTTAGTATATCAATCAGGTTGCAAAGTATACAGATAAATCAAGTCTGGTGGTGTGTATTTTCATGCACGTATAAAACCGGGTTGTTCCATACATGTAGCCCCCTTGAGGCCAAAAGTGGAACTAAATTCAGGTATCTGAGAGGTTCAACAATATGAAAACTCTAGTGCTATTGATCTATGAAATTTAAGTACATTTTGTCTGAAAAAATGAAGATTGTTAACCCGACTTTACTATAAACTGTTTAGTGGCACCCCCTTTAAGTGCTCCAGTGCTCCCTATATATGCCACTGTAATCTTAAATTGAAACTTAGCATGCGCACAAGTGCGATTATACTTGTATAATGTTGAATTCCTGTGAGAAATAAAATATACGTGAAATGTAAGTTCAAGGTTAATATACCTTTTGCATAAAAATACTTAAGAATATAACTGCGGAAGCCAAAGGCTATCTCCATAGCTGTATATATATAAGGCAGCTATGAGCCGTAAGTTAAGCTCATGCTTTGTTCAATGAAAAAAAAAGATTACCACTGCCGCTTATGTATAAGGTTTTATCCCTCAGCTAGACAAAGTCAAATAAAACTTCATGGATATTAATAGGGTAATTTATATTAAGTTCAACTTGTCTGAATCATACTGTTCAATCTGATATATTTTTCAAGGAACTAGTTTTTTTATAGGTCTAAGGCCAAAAGGTGATATGAGTTTGGTGGAGGACCGAAATCCAGTGGCAAATATAGGTATCGTAACCCTAATAATGGTACAATAATAACAATGGTATTTAGGTCCGCTACTATTTTTGTGTTATGTAAACTGACTAAGGGTTGCTAGGGTTGTATTTTTTAAGATAATGCACTGACAAATCGTGCAAGAGGACACGGTCCACACAAAGTATGCATCCAATCGGGCTTATCTGTGTGGTTATGTGCTATCATGATATTTTATTGTGATACTTTGAGTGCCACGTGTTTCCGCCCAAAAATTCCAATCTGCTGACCTTAGATGGCTCATTATATAAATCAGGGTACAAAGTATATAGATAAAGTTAAGCCTGATGATGTGTGTATTGATTCACGTATAAAACCGGGCTGTTTAATACCTGTAGCCCCCTTAAGGCAAAACGGAGAACAAATTTCAGGGATCTGAGAGGTTCAACATTCTGACAATTCTAGTGTTGCTGATCCATGGGATTCAAGGTCCGCTACTATAGCTAGCAGTGTTATTTAAACTGGCTAAGTGTTGTAAGGGCTGTTTTTTTTAGTAAATGCATGGCATATCGTGCAATAGGACATGGTTCATACAGATTATGCGTCGAGTCGGGCTTATGTGTGGTTATGTACTATCAGGATTGTTTTTGTGTGAAACTTTGAGTGCCACGTGTAACCGCCAAAAAATTCCGATCGTTGACCTAAGATGGCTCATTCTATAAATCAGGGTACAAAGTAGATAAATCAAGCGTATGTGGGTGTTTGTAAAGGAAAAAGCTAAACCGTGCTGCTATTTATTCTCGAAACCCCTTGGAGCACAAAAATGATACTGTAATCTCATGTATATCAGTGCTTCCATTATCTGCCCAGATCAGCGTTCCTTTTCTATGACGGGTCATTTAGGGATATTTGAATAATCGATTTTAGGACGGCTTTACTGACTGTTGAAACACTGCCCGAGGTGCCTCAAATGGCGCCCTGGCCACATGTCACGCTTGTTATATCAGAGACAGCGTAAGCTCTCTGTATTATTTATATACATGAGTGTAAAAACATAAATATATATATGTATATATATGGAGAAAGTATATATATATATATATTATACATATATATATATGTGTGTGTCTGTGTGAGATGTAAATCTGTGTCATGAATTGTCCTATTGCGATGAAGTATGATAATCCTCATAGTGCGCTGTATTATCAATGTAGCTTGCCCTTGGCTTATCTCATGATGGCAAGTTGTGAAAAAACATCAGCTATTGTCTTACAGAATAATGCATAATTATGCTTTTATCATTTGCGTTCTATAACCACAACATATATATATATATATATATATATATATATATATATATATATATATATATATATATAAATTTATCCATATAAAAGGTCCCATTTGCTCTGGTTACCATGCTGAGTATTGTGTCATTTTCTTTTTGATAACCCTACAACGCTCATATGTTTTGACGCCTCGGTATGTTATATAAGGTGCACGTCTATGCATACTTTGCGAAGAGATGTAGACATATTTATATCTTGGCAGATAACGTATATAGCCCCAATCACTTTCATTTGTTTTCATATAGATAAACAGTTATATATTTTCCCCATCCACATATTCAATAAATGCATTTGTTGCATACAGTTCAGGATTTTCATGTCGGTTACTTTGTTGAATCAAGCATTGTTATTATGGACGAGAAAGAGGACCGTTGTATGATCTATTCAAACGAGTGATTGAGGGAGATATATTTAAAAAAAGGGGGGGGGGACTATTTAAATAAAGCTGATAAATATAGCTACTTTTTCTTTTATACTTTGGTCTGTTAACTGGCCGAATTGGAGGACCCTGAAAACGATACTCCAAATGTTAAATCGAATAAGACGGCATATTTCCGTTCGAGCACAAATAGGCTTATCATTCTTTTTTTATCGATTATGATTTTTATGGGGTCTTTCTTTTCTTTCAAAGTTTTGTATTTTGTTTTATAATTTCTATATTGCTCCGTGGTGAATAATATTTGAAATTATTAGGTTGGGATAAGGGCTGGAAGTATTACTCGAGTACGGGAGTCCGGTCAATACTAATCAAGTAGTTCCCAAGTATTGTTTTGTATGTACATGCAAACCTGGATATTACAGCAGACTAACTTGCAGTCTATGTTTATTCATTAAATGTAAGTGTTTGTAAATTTAACGAACTGATTCAACTGATTTATATGGTTTCGTTTGATACATAACGATTTGCCATGGCAATGATTAGTCGAGTCCGAGTTGAGAAATGCTTAAAGAGTACTCGGGTCATTAGTTCAGCCTTGGCATCCACATCTGAACCTGCGATGGCTTCTACGCGTCACGCTACCATGACGATAGGACCTCGGATTAATAGCGCTGAGTCTACTCCTGACATTATCAGCTATAATAGTTGATTTATAAAGATTTATGGGCGAAAGCACAGTGATTTGAGAAGCGGAAGACTGTATGGAAATAATTTGTTACACATATTTACCGGTACTTGAAATTACAGCACATATGAGGCACTTGTTGTGGTTATTATACTCGTTCAGTTTACACACCAGCATTGACAATAATATTAAACGGGTCAGCATTGTTTCCTCCAATGTGTAAGTGGTGGTTATATAAGAAGTATAATGCTAAAATGACCTTTTTTAAGCTTTCTAGCTGTCATTACTTCTGATGTAAAGCTTTTTCCGAAATAAAGATAAGCATGCTTGTAAGGGGCTTGTATTTGCCAATATAATTCTGAGTGTGATACAACAGTGACATTTTAGATGTCTTTATGTGGCTCAACACACCACCACTTATGTTATCCACTTAATAATCTGTCTGTGAAGTTCCAAAAGAACCGATAAACAAAAAACAATTTGCTGAGGAACTGACAGATCTTATACGATCTTATTGCTTATGGATTCGTTTGTTGTCCACAGTTCAACGTGGCCTGACAAAACAAAACAAGACAATGTAATTTGTGTTAAACTTATACATGAAATACCATTTTACTACCTAAATCATGTTACATAGGGCTTCACAAGTTACCTTGTCGTAGATCCATATTTTTTTCGCTGTCCTAGACAATATTACTGCTTCTGCTATTTTTCATGTGTGCCCAGACTATTGTAGATGTAAACACCTTTTAAGGCACAAAACCTTGTAGCTGCTTCTTGAACTTGGTTTAAATGTGTATGAACGCGTTTTACCACTTAAAATATACACTTTGATGACCCCAACCCCTTCGCTTAATCACGAAAAGAAGAATATTATCACAAAACTAGTACAGTAAAACCTAGGAATTACGCCCACCGACGGGACCGTGATCAAGTCGTCGCTTTTCCAATGTTTGACTATTAAGGGTCTTACAACAGCTCGTCTTTCCGTACGTTGTTACCCTAAATAGCTATTCATTTTTATCTGGGATTGCTGGTTTCTTTTTCTACCTAAGTGAGCAAAATAAGACTGGACATTTACACGATACGTTTTGCATAATTTTATATGTTAATACTGGAGAAAAACTCAAAGATAGAAAAATGAAAAATCCATATCCAAGCACATCTCAAGGCAAGCACAAATTCTGTTATTAACAACATTACAACATGTACAATGAATGCTTGTACGATAGTTATGCTTAATATATCATAAACATTAACCTCATGCAGACCAAACAGACCGATTCGTTAGGACCCTGCAGAGTCTTTTTCCTGAGAAACCGATCCATACAAAGTTGCCAACCTTGATACTTTGCGTGTTCAGCTCGCTACTGCAGCTTGTCTTCCAGCTCAGACATGTCAAGCAATAAGGCTTGGTAGTCGCGATTACGATCAATACATTCTAGGGACGCATATAATTCACGACAGGTCTCATAAACATTCCTGGTCTTGTGTGATCAACTGTTTACACCCTTAAATGTATGCCCTATGCTTGTTTCGTCTACTACCCTTTACCAATTAGGGATATAATTCACTGGTTTGCGCCCAACCCACCGCTACGACTGACTAAGCAGTGTTTACTCTGTACTTTGTGGTCTAACAATTGAGGTTCAATTCGTGCGTTTGGACCACAATAAGCGTTTGTAAAACGGAAAATCGAGGTGCCCGCAATTTCGAGATTTAAATATATGATATAAAGAGCGAAAAAAATCGAGACCACGCAAAAAAGTGGTCGTAATTCCGAGGTGGTCACTATACCGATGTGGTGGTTAGGTGAGGTTTTCCTGTATAAACATTATACTTCACAAATAAGTGTTTTCCATCTTTACATTCTTGTCCCTGCTGAAACATTCTGCTTACAGAAATTTAAATGAGGCCGTATATGAACCTACCTCTGAAGAAATATTTTATATGCAGACGTGATAGACGGTTCAGTACGGCCAAGTGTAGATTTCTTATCAGAATATTCGTTTGGATGTTCCATATGTTTTTGCCCTTTTTCAGTTTTGCTATTTTCATTCATATGGATTGGGGATATTGGACTTATGGTTAAATAAAAATTAATTTCAGACACTGAATTCCTGGGATATGATAGATTGTAATTTTTTAACTATTAATTTTATTTGGGAGCAGTCAGTCGCCGGCTGTTTATAACTTGTTACATGCCAATACCTGATGTCTGTGGTGCAAACATTTACGTTATATTTCTTTTTTTTTCTTTGAAAGCTCTGTTTATACGATCGGCATCTTTATTTCAATCTTCACAGCTTACTTATTATCCACATAATGCAGGTTTATACATATTTTTCACAATGGTATGAGCTTTTCTGTTAGTCTTGTATCGAAAAAACGACAACATCTGTCGCATAAAGAGGGGTCACTGATATTGAATGGGAGCAAAGATATTGGTATCAGACAGCTAGTTAAACATATGGTTTCGAGTTCTGGTAGAGTCTGATCACAGTCTTGGATCTCACGGTCTTGGTCCTGGTAGTGGTTCCCATGGCTACGGTTTAATTGTGTGTGCTTTGATTGCATAAAACACCATTGATATAGGTAATGCCAACGAAACCTAGTGTTTATTCATTTTAAAAAAAAAAATCCTTATGCTGCTGAAAAGGATATAAATTTGATGACCATGTTTCACACAATCAACGACAGACAGTGTTGTTCGCTTCCTCTGAAAGGCAAAGCGAGATCGCCATGCGGAATTTGTTGTTTTTCTCGTGAATTTCATTTGTGGTGTTTGATGCTGCATGAGAGGATTCATCTAATACATCTATTCACTCATGTAAGATATATGTGCCTCTTTCGTGTGATAAATCCAAGTTCCGGGCCATCCGGACATGATGCCCCTGCGACATGTCCCAGAAAGGACATAATTTACTTGCTGGACACGCATCACAATTATCAAACATTTCTTAAATATCAAACATGACTTAGATTTTTTTGGATCAGTATGTATAATTGATTTTATTACTGTGCTTCGGGTGAGGAATTTCAATATACGAGACTATCTGAACCCGAGTCATCATCTACATAATTATCATCTACAGAGCATGAGCTTAACTTGCATACGTTAACGCGTAGGTTCTCCGATGTTGGAGGTGAAATATCTCTCACTGCCCGACGGTGAGCCTCACGTTTGTCCATTCCAAGTTCTACCAACGGTTCTGAGAATGCCAGCATACTTCCCAGCTGACTCATTGTTGAATAGACACTTTCTGCACCACTCATGTCCGCATATATTTCTTCAATGTCGTCATAATTTGTCACCATGGAAACTTGTCGGTGAAAATGGAACGTGAAGTCGTTTGTAGGATGAGGAATGTTACCACGACTGTGTACAAAGAGATAGAAACGTACTTTAGTGTCTGGGTAAATTACACAACAGTCCTATAATTTTAACGCTTCATAGCAAATGACTTCTCAGGAATCGTACTCTCGCAGAAATATAAATATATAAATAAATAAAGATATATGAAATGGTACATAATTATTTTTCGTTTTCATGTGGCATTCTGCTCTATTAGGTATACAATTCTGGAGAAAGGTTTTGGTTCACAGTTAATGTAGTGTATCTAAAACATACCTGGCTGACCTATATCTACGGCACACCATGACACAGAAGAATGTTATGACAAATATGAATAAAACAGCGATTCTAGTGAGTTTTAGCACATCCTTCATTTTTCTTGGCACTGTAAAAGAAAGGAGATTCATCTGTGCCCATATTATTTTGATAATTATCTCTTTTAAGTATATATATATTTTACACATATGTAAGAAGGAGTTTGTATAAGACTTTTTGTTGACACTTTCGCTGCCTATGACGAGTATACTCGTCATATTTTGTGAATATCCCAGTGCCTATGACGGGTATACTCGTCATGTATTTATCGGCAATTTTCTGTAAAAAATCTCTTAAATTTATCAATAAACATCGTAGATGAGTAGAAGTTCATTTATCAATTCGTTTTGTGTCATGACATTGAATAGTTTGTAATTACTCAGTGTGCCTGATTTCTTAAAAGAAGGAAAGGTGTGGGTAGCGTGATAACATCCACGGCTCCCGTCCTTTGCCGTGAAATAAGTTCATGACCCGCTGTAGTGTAAAATTGATTCCGTGAAGGAGTATTTCTTAGGATCAAACGAAAGCGAGGACCGCAAAAAGTGTCTAGTTTTATATTTGGGCATATTTTGGCCACGTACTTTCTGCAAACCCACTGGTGAGACTGAGGTGTGACATATCGCACCTTAGGTGTGAACTCGAGATAGCGAGGCGTGAGGTGGTCCAGGTTTATTGCCCCGCGAGGACAGGGTATTGCACAATCAACAACAATAGGGCGCGTGTGTCATGCCTGACACACAGATAGGCAGTGTAAACAGAACGCGGCTGCAGATTATTGGTTTAGCTTATTTGGAGTTATTTCACGTATCCTATATATCTGTAGAAAGAAATGCATGTGTAAGTACCTTCGCCAACAAGTGTTTATACATTGTAATATTCTGAAAGCAAACTCGGACGATCACTTGCGGAACATGATGACCCTTAAGTATACCGGAAATCCCAACTGCCTTCTGGAATTTACCATAGGCAGACCCGACGTATGACTTTCAGACAACTCATAATATAGTATTATATCATAAGCCGTAGAGTTGGTCATAATAGATTACACTTTGATCAATCGCAATTTTTGTATGATTCCCGGCTTCTTTTGACGGTAACAACCACGAGGTCCATTGAATCATGTTATCGCCTTGGTATGTAAATATATGTAACCCTATGACTGTGTGCAATATAAGAAGATACAATTATTTTTAATTATATTGAATGCTAAAATAAGTTTATTCGTAATTGAAAGGAAAAAAAAAGTGATTTTTTCAGTAAAAATTCGATCCTGCGCGGGTTTCCTCTGCGTATTTATTGACCTATAACATAACTCCTTTGCCATCTTTCCACACGTGTAAATGGTAAGTTTATAGCAACCATAAACTAGAACGAGACACAAACCCTCGCTTATTCTACCAGATCGATAAAGTGACATTTGAAATTTGATGATCATACATGATTATGACTCCATCTCTCCATTTATTATTTCCATTAATATATCATGGTCGATCAAAGTGTGTACAGGAGCCGCTATTGCCTGAACCGCTGGACTTTCCCGAATCTGGTGTAAACATATATTCTCTCTCTCTCTTTCTGTATATATATATATATATATATATATATATATATATATATATATATATATGTATATATATATATATATATATATATATATATATATATATATATATATTTATTTGTGCATGTGAACGCGCGTATCTGTTTTTGTTTGCGCTTGTTTCCTTTGAAGTCTTTACTGGCTGTAGGCCTAATTAGCTAATTATGTCGAACAGGGTTATGCCATCCTTCTGTGCATAACATCTCTGGTAGGTTTTATGGCCTTTGGACCAGGTGGACTTCACACCCTCGTTATTAGCATTTCACACCTAGAACTAACTCAAACGGACCTCCCAAAGACTGTTGCAGGGGGAATATTTGGCTGGACAGCGAATGTGTTAAAATGCTCCACTTTCTTAAGATTTTTCCGGTGGTAGCTCCCTGGCGACGCTACAGAGCTCACATTTTTTCGCAAGGGTCCGTGATAGGCAGATGGCACTGAATTCGGTACCCATCCGCAATGCTGAGGGAACATGAGCACACTTTTGGCTGAGACCCTGCTTATGGGTCGCCGCGAACAAGTGATAGGCTTCGGGAATCGAGCCAATTTCCGTTTGATTACAAGTGCGGCACCTTTGCCATTACGCAACAATGCTCCACAGTGGATAAACGCTATGTAGTTGACACAAAAAATACAGTTAAGGTGATATCCTCGGTTTTTTCATATATCTAGTTAATGGTTTTCCTTGAAAGAATATAATTTCTCAATAATAAAACATGGTTACAATGGTCCTGTTTCTATAACCAACAGAGCCTCTCCTGGAGTAAAAATGGTAATGAGGGGGTTTTGCTCATCATGCGCACATATATAATTGTGCTTCTTTATTGTCTGAAGTCTATTCTTAATGTCTATTCTTAAGCTTGCTTAATTTTATAAAAGTACTGATTTATTCCGGCACTATTTTTATGTTATTGGGTAAAATGAATTTTTATACTGCCCTGTTTTTGCAAGTAGAAATTTAAATTTATTTCTGTAAATATTGTCGTTAAGGGTTCTTACTTTCAGCATGTTTGTTGTATGTTCCAGTCACACTTTCTGGTTCATATTCTATATGATTTAAAAGTGAAAGATAAAAATAACAAGAGTGATCCTCTTAAACCCTTTGACATAAACAATGTTCACATATTCTAGACCATTGTCTATTCTCCTGTGCCTTTTGCAATGAATAAATTTGAAAAGAACATTCAATAGCATTTATCTTAACACGTAATATTAGGATCATTAGGATTTTACAAAATGCATCTATAATGCTCGAGAGAAAAGCTGAAATCAAGAATATTGATTTTACCAAAAAAAAAAAAAAAACATGTGACCCAGCATCTATTTTATTGCACTTATCAGCTAGTAACAGGGATTTACATTAATACTTTTTTACCTCTTATACAGACAAAGTGGTGACTGTTATTACAATTCACCGCTTCCCAAAACATTGAACCATCTGACAACTCCTTTAGTATAGCACTGCGGTTATTTTCCACAGTTTTCAGCCCAGATTTCCATTTAAAATTCCTAACAGGCACGTCTGTAAGATGACATGAGTTAACACAGAAAGAATTATGGTTTGAAATTCATTTGCAATAAGGTTCGATTAATGTTACCCATACCTGCTTAACAATGATGTACATGTATGGTTACCTTAAATAAGAAAATATTATTGTTCATGAATGACCTTGGTGGTAATAACTTACATATGTTTTTGTAAGTTATGACAGTGATCCGCATACTTGTGTGCTCTGATGATGTACTTTTTGTGATGTTTATTTGTGTTCGTGGTTAATTAAAATAATATCAATGTTGATATCTCCAGGAACGACAGACTGCCCTTATAAAGGGGACGGTTACCTGTATTAGGTGTCGTCCAAGTCCACTGGCTCTTTATCAATCCTATCCAGTAATCTCGTCTTATATGAATAAGTAGCTTTTTGGCTGTTCCTAAATATTCTTCAGGCATTAGACTTCCATTCAGGCGGTAACATTCCGAGGAAGCTGAGAACCACGTGGAACTCTCTGATCTTACAAGCAGATACCCTGACTCAACCCTGTGACAATTATCTTGATAAAACACTGTACAAGCTACAAAAATAACAACATTTTTACAGAGAATTTATTTAGATCTATCCTGTTATTTTTGTATGCCAGGGGTGTACTTGACTGATAATTGAAGACAGTATCCTTTATATTCAGTTAGTGAATATTAAATTTGCTACATACCTTCTCATAAAGCGACAATTTACTGCACGTTAATGAACGATACATCTGGTGTTTTCTGATTATACAATCTAAGGACTCCCGGAAGATATGCCTTCGATTTCCCTTTCTATCGTAAAGTCTATAACATTTCCTTGGAGTTAAAATCCTCTGAGGAACTAGTTTAGCTATTTGACCTTTTGCTGTCGTATGAAGGTGTACCAGAATTAGCTACTCACACATCAGATGGCATACAAAGCCTGCTACGTTTGTGAAACATTCCAAAGCGTACAACATTCCATTTCTCAGTGTACTGCACTGACCACGTGTCCTGTATGGCGTATGCGATGCTTTAAAGAATATAAACAACAGGAACTAAATAAATCATTTCTTCTTCCAATGCAAATATCATATAACTTTGGACTTTGCAATATGCAAACTGCCCACTGTTATTTTAAAGACTGGATGATCAATCACGTTTTATTGTACTTACCTCTTTACCAAGCTTTATGATCCATTTAGGTTACCTCTAAATGAAATAGTTTAATATATTATAAATTACGGATTCCCTAACGGAATTCTGTTTCACGTCCACAATTCAAAGGACACAACAGCTATTTATAACTTTATGAGAATTGTGCCCTGTGAAGTATTTTAAGCAGTAACATACCAATTTTACAAATGTACAGCCAAAACCAAAAATCATAGTCCATTCGTCTCATAGCGAGCCATGTCTCCTTAACCTTCAGGTGGGAACTTCGGTCCTCAAGGAGAGAATCGTATGGAAGACTCGTGTTTAACTTCTTGCAATATACGGCCGCCGCTCTTTTAGACATTACTGCAATACACACATATTTAAACAAATCTTGAATAATAGTACTGTCTATGTTAAATAATTTTATTTAAAACCGGAATAAATAACATTCCGTACATTGTACTGCCTTATGGATATCCTAAATCACTCTCGAAATTTCGAGTCTTTTAAAATATATGACATAGGTCTTGTAGGATTATAATCAACATGAACAATCTGAAAAGATACCCGCAGATCTGATACCTGCAATATAACCAGGTATGTCTTTATATGTTCTTAATAATGGGAAAATATACCTTTTTCTGAAAAAAATATTTTTGTCTTTGAAGTCATCGTAAAAGGTATCAAAAGGAGAAATAAAACAGTTGCTCCCAGACGTATCATCGTATGTGAACCCTGTGTAAATATAGACGTTATTTATATATAACCACCTGTTTAACTGATCTTTAATCAATTAGAAATGGTAACCATGTCATTCTTAATGTGTACAAAAATAAATTGAAAAGACACAAACGCATACAAATGTATACATGGATACATACTCATATATACATACATACATACTAAATAGACCTAACCAGAGGGAATGATCTTATACAATATTCAGATACTTACACGGTTGTGTTGTAATATGATACATTGGACGACGTTTTCAAAGTAAATCGAATTTTTTGTATCAAGGTAATATAAGATTCATCATAAACATACCTGTATAAGCAGAGAATAAACAGTAAAGGCAATGAATTAGTTAAGCAATGTACTTTGGCGTAAAATACTCATATACCTATCATATATTGGTGCAGCAAATCTTTAACAACGGGCAGCTTATATTTATGTGTTATCGTGTTCACAAATAATGTTATTATTTAAACGCTATTAAAATCGTGGTATAACCACATAGACAACATAAGAAAGGAAGCAACTTTATATGTTCTGATTGCTACAAATTATGATATGTAATAAAATAAAAACACATGATACCGTTTGAGATGATAAAACGGTATGTGGTTATATACACATTTAATTTTGCTAACAAGTAACTCAACGTTATTGTATTAATATTATGCTCGGAGCAGTAGAAGAATTATTCCTGGCCAATTGTGGATAGAATAGTAAATTACATAAATCGAATATTCATTAGAGCTAAGTAAGGGATAAGCCGTGGGAATTATCCATCTCAGATTGAGTTAAGCTTACGAATTATCCATCAGGTTTCCATACTAATGATAATGTTGTTACATTATATGCATGAGCCATCATGATGCGAGGTCTTAGTTTCGTGGTGTCTCCGGTGCACTAGGGGTATAACTAACTCATTCGTATAGTTATATTCGTATAGTTATAAATCATGGTATAACCTCCTTAAAGAAGATTCTAGAAATAGACTGATAACGTCTGTTCCATGTTGCTTGAAACTGAAAAGACGAGAATGGCAGTCCAGGCCACGGCGCCTGCAAAGGAAAGTCAGCTGAGTTCGTGGCTGTTGTGGTTTGGTTTTTCTTTTGTTCACTATGTATATCAAAAATGGCTCTGCAGATGGTTACGTTTTCGGCTGTGTCGACCTGGGCCATCGATCAGTTGTATGCGTTAGGCACTAGTGATGGTCATACCATAGTGTTAAATTTCGTTTTGATGTTCACATACATATAATATAGGTTTGTTTGAAAATATATACAGTCATTTATCACTAAGAGACCAACTACTGGGGTAGTGGATCTTGTTAACCGTATTCCTTAAAACTGCTCTCTATTCAATCTCCATCAATCATTACCAGGTATTCTACATGGTGTGCGGATGAAATGCCTTTTCGAATAAAGGCTATGAAATCTTTCACGTTGCCTTAAATCACCATATTACAAAGTACTGTTTCAACCAGATCATGTATCTTACAGAAATATTCAGGTTGAAACCTATTTTCTTGTGGCGAGAATAAAGATTTACATAGTTTTGACAAGGGAGTAGGGTAGGGGGTGCGATATACACTCTATGGAAAAAAGGTTCTTCATGTTTTTTAAGAACTCGCCATGTTCCGTTTAAAACGACGGTCACTCCTGGAAGCCTTTGCCATATGTATAGGCTGCTCTCGGCACTACTGATTTTCCTAGTGGCGCTGAGGTTCCCGATGGAACTCGGAAAGACTACACCAAGTATGCAAAAGATATTCTTTACATATAGCAGAACATGTATGATACTAATCAACAGTAAACAAACCAAAGGATTACAGAATTCAAAAATCCATTCGAAAAAAGGGTTATCTGTTTTTGCTGCCCAGAGTTCATATCAATGTGTTTACAGGCCTATGTATACGTGTAGGTCCTATATGCATCGTTCTCATATTTACAATGGCAGTCAGAAAATCGAAAAGATAAATATAGCCTACGTAGTTTCAACCAGCGAACCAGCGGTTAAGATTACACAGGCGCATTTTCAGATGTCGTTGATTGGATTTAGGTCGAATTTTGATTTAAAATAAAAAATGAAGGTTTTATTATTTAGGAAATGTTGTGTCTAAGTTTGCTTATAATTTATATATATATATATATATATATATATATATATATATATATATATATGTGTGTGTGTGTGTGTATGAATAGCCATGCTGGTTCATTGTCCATTGTTCACTGGCAGTGAACCACTTTTCTGTGTATACCCATTTCATCTCTTTCTCTCTCTCTCTCTCTCTCTATATATATATATATATAAATATATATTTATATATTGTTAAGTATTTACTCACCAAACCACTTGCTTACAATAACCTACTCAACTATATATATATCTATGGGCAAGGGTGCATTCATATTTTGAATATATTTAAATTATTTAATTTGGAGAAACCAGCAGACTAATTTTTGGTTGTTTGCAGACATAATTCGATCAAATAAATACCGGGGATATGAAATCTCAAGCCAGGTGACAAGCAGGACCGAAAGGCAGTCTTTTCATGCAGAAAAAGTCCATGTATATGGAGGCATGGGATCAACAATCGGGCAGAAAGGAAACGCTTGCTTAAGAACCAATAAAGCAATAACATCTTCACACCTCTATAAAATCGGATGCCCTTAAAAAATTTAGTTTGCTATTTATTTATTTATCTAGAAATTTTATTCCCCTTTAATAACCAATTCACCAGATATTCTCCTTTATATGAAATCGTTATATAGAATTAAATCATTGGGAGATCCAAAACTGTTGTTAGATGCATGACAATTCATAGTGTGCTGAATAAATTCGGTGAATTCTAATTAATTCCATTAAAACCTTATTTCTTCTATAATCAAAATATAGTATTACGCTGGATTCAAGGGCAAAAATAATATTAGTATATAGATATTTTACAATAACGTTGACGAATAGCATTTATTGGATTAAACAAGGACATACCATATTATATATACTCAAGTTCAATTCCAAGTAATTTTTTTTCTACTTATTTTTTTTTTAGCCTCGGAGACGAGCCAATCAAGAATAAAAGTCTAGTCCAAAAAAGAGCATATAAGTTGCTATTTTGTAGGTGTTTTAGATCAATTTCCCGTGTGCATCCGTACGTCCAATACGAGGGAAATGAAGCTGTTCTCTTTATAAACAAGATTAAACATACACGCGTATGTATAATATAATTTACTATTATATAGGCCCTATATAGGTCTATATATGTATATTCATCTGTGTCAGTGTGTGTATGTAAGAAACGATAATGGTTATGGTCAATAGTCCGGAATATGCACAAATGCACTACCCCGTGCTAATACCACGCTACGCCCCCGGTTAAAAATGGATACAGCATATATCAAGCTAACAATGCATCGTACCAGTGTGACTATCTGATTTATATGACAGGACGTAATAATGTGTGACTTTTGTATTAAGATTCTCACTTAAGTACGGGAAATGTAACCTGTGTCTATCAGTAAATTAAATCATAAGAGGTACTGCTGGTAACTTTGTAATAATATAACCAGAAACACTTTTTATTACTAGATGATAATTACGGTCATTGTTAACAATTGACATTAATCGGTTCTAATGTACTTTCGTTCACGCTGAAGAAGACAAATGCCATAGCATGTGTAATCCTAAATCCCGGATGGTTGTGTTTACTTTGCTTCTGTACCACATTTATAAAACCATACTGTATTTTAATACAACTTGCACTGTGGTCCCACTTCACAGCTGACTTAAATAAACTAATAGGTATTTTATAATTTCATAGCTGAAAATGATATTCCAAATTTGATGTTACCTCCACGGACATCTTAATTAAAATAATTCTTTATCATTAAAATCACACCTTGGCAAAAACTATTATATATGTTCTGGAAATTAAATTTGTGTTAATAGCACTATTTCCGAATGAACAATTGTGTCAAAACCGAAATAAATAAATAATGACAGATTTCTTTGCGATAATGACAAAAGATGGTTTACTGTCGTTAGTATTTTGGGCATACATCTGACGTATAGAACATTAATCATGTAGAATCAGCTAAACTTCAAACACATTAAATCATTCGCGCTTCAACTTTTTATATTTTTAATTCGGTTTCATGGATCGATGTCAGATATACTGCACGTGTCGGCTCAATATGGTAAAACAAAACAGGATCTGTTCTATAGCCCAGCCTATGCTTTATATCCTTTATAGCCAAGTATCATTAGTGTAATAATACAAGTTGTATGTATACTATTAGTATGCATAGTTAACAGTTTGATTTGAATATTTCGTGAACAACTATGCATTTTTTCCATGTACTCAGAGAAAAATAATAACATAAATAGCATGGGTTGACCTCTTACACACTTAAACTGCGTTGGACATTTTCCAGGATTGTATTAGTATTACAGCACTCAAAAGATTTGTTTGTGCAGTCTTGTTGAATGATTTTGCCCATTAAGCTGCCTTACGGGTATTCTGATTGAAATGTTTTAGATTGATTCATGTTAGACGGTTAGTTATATTCATTTTGCGCATTCTTTCAGAAATCTAGAAAAAAAATGTCTGGATAAACTCATTGTGTTAAGATTGTTATGCAGAAATTTTCATAAAAAACGCATGTTAATTAATGGCCAATGGTGACACCCAAGAGTAGTATACACAAAAAAAACCCTTATAGAACTTTGGAGGTAGGTTTCGTAACACTTTCGCTGCCTATGACGAGTATACTCGTCATATTTTCTGATTCCCCCAGTGCCTATGACGGGTATACTCGTCATGTATTTATCAGTAATTTTCAGTAAGAAATCTCAAAAATTTATCAATAAAACTCTTCGCAGGTGAGTAGTAGTTCCTTGTGAGTAGTAGTAAATTGGTTTCAAGTCATGAAATGGAATAATTTGTAATTCATCAGTGCGCTTGATAACTCGAAAGCAGGAAAGGTGTGGAGAGCGTGATAACAGCGACGGCTCCCGTCCTTTGCTGTGAAATAAGTTCATGACCCGCTGGAGTGTAGAATTGATTCGGTGTAGGAGTATTCCTTAGAATCAGACAAAAGGGAGGTGCGCAAAAAAAATTGTGTATAGTTTTATATTTGGGCGTGTTTTGGCCACTTACTTTCGGCAAACCCGTTGGTAAGACCGAGGTGAGACAATTCACACCTTAGGTGTAAAATCGAGATAGCGAGGCGTGAAGTCGTTCAGGTTTATGGCCCCGCGAGGACACCCTATTGCGCAATCAACAACAATAGGGCGCGTGCCACATGCCTGACACACAGATCGGCAGGGTAATCGGAACGTAGCTGCAAATAATTGCCTTGTCTTATTTGGAGTAATTTCACATATCCTATATATTTATAGATAGCAATATGCATGTGTAAGTAGGCTACCTTCGCCAATAAGTGCATGTAAATTGTAAAATTCTGAATCAAACTTGGACGATCACTTACGGAACAGTACTATACCGGCAATCTCAACCGCACTCTGCAATTCACCATAGGCAGACCCGACGTATGACTTTCAAACAATTCATAAAATAGTATTATATCATAAGCCGCAGAGGTGATCATATAAGGTTACACTCTGTTCATTCGCAATGTTCGTATAATTCCTGGCTTTGTTTGACGGTGACAGTATCCATTGCATCATGCTATCGCTACGGTATGTGAATAACTTTATGACTGTGTGTAACATAAGATAATACAATTTTTATAATTATATTGATTGTAGAATCAGTTTGTTTGAAATGAAACCAAAACGTATTTTTTGCAATAAAAATAAAAGTTTGAAAAATGAAGGGAAAAAAAGCAAAGTATGGGTTTGAACCCATGTGGTGTACCACCGGGCGAGACTGACCCAATAACATAACCCCTGTGCCATCTCAACACACTTGTAATTGGGACATTTATAACAATCATAAACCAGCATGAGACAAACCCTCGCGTGTTATACTAGATCGATACATTGATATTATAAATTCGATGATCATACATGATTATAACTGTAACGTTTTATAATTCTCCATCTTTTATTTCCACTACTAAGTCAATGGTTGATAAGATTGTGTACAGGAGCCGTATTGTGTGAGCCACTGGACTTTCCCGGTCCTGGTGTAAACATTTTCTCTGTCTCTCTCGTTATATATATATATATATATATATATATATATATAATGTAATATATAATGTAATATATATCAAACAGCCCTAATTAGCTAATTATGCTGAACACGGTTATGACATCCTCCTGTGCATAACACCTCAGGCAGGTTTTATGGCCCATGCACCAGATGGACTTTACACCCTCGTTATCACCTTTCACACCTAGAACTAACTCACCCGGACCTCCCCGAGACTCAAGCAGGCCCTGGCACTGGGGGAATATTTGGCTGGGCAGCGATTGTGTTTAGAAAATTAATCAGCATATAATTAAATAAATGCACCCGGCTTGTCGCGAATCTTAGGTGTTACGTATAGACTTCTGGCGAAAGCACTTGCTTTCACATCCAGATTTTCGGGACTACGTGTCTTTGTAAATAATGGTTGTGTTAAAAGAACTAAGGCCATATCCAATATTGCGGTATAAAGACCTCTTTTCCTTGACCAAGGGGACATATGATAACTTTATTTACGACGATCAAACATGAATAAAGATATCGACTCGGATCACTAGTTCAGCCTTGGCATCCACATTTGAACCTGCGATGGCTTCAACGCGTCACGCTACCATGACAATAGCGCTGCATCTACACCTGACGTTATCAGCTATAAAAGTTTATTTATAAAGATTTATGTGCGAAAGCACAGTGATTCGAGAAGCGGAAACGACTGTAGGGAAATAATTTGTTACACATATTGACCGGTACCTGAAATTACAGCACATATGAGACACTTGCTGTGGTTATTATACTCGTTCAGTTTACACGAGCATTGACAATAATATTTAATGGGTCAGCATTGTTTCCTCCAATGTGTAAGTGGTGGTTATATATAAGAAGTATAATGCTAAAATGACCTTTTTTAGTTTTCTAGCTGTCATTACTTCTGATGTAAAGCTTTTCTTGACAACAAAATCCGAATAATTTCCGAAATAAAAAAAGCATGCTTATTTAAAAGGGGCTTGTATTTGCCAATATAATGCTGAGTGTGATACAACAGTGACATTTTAAATGCCTTTATGTGGCTCAACACACCACCACTTATGTTATCCACTAAATAATCTATCTGTGAAGTTCCAAAAGAACCAATAAACAAAAACCAATTTGCTGAGGAACTGGCAGATCTTATACGATCTTATAGCTTATGGATTCGTTTGTTAACCACAGTTCAACGTGGCCTGAAAAAACAAAACAAGACAATGTTATTTGTGTTAAACTTATACATGAAATACCATTTTACTACCTAAATCATGTTACATAGGGCTTCACAAGTTACCTTGTCGTAGATCCATATTTTTTTCGCTGTCCTAGACAATATTACTGCTTCTGCTATTTATCATTTCTACATAAGTGAGCAAAATAAGACAGGACATTTACACGATACGTTTTGCATAATTTTATATGTTAATACTGGAAAAAACGAGAAAAACTCAAAGATAGAAAAATGAAAAATCCATATCCAAGCACATCTTAAGGCAAGCACAAATTTTGTTATTAACAACATTACAATATATACAATGAATGCTTGTACGATAGTTATGCTTAATATATCATAAACATTAACCTCATGCCGACCAAACAGACCGATTCGTTAGGATCCTGCAGAGTCTTTTTCCTGAGAAATCGATCCATACAAAGTTGCCAACTTTGATACTTTGCGTGTTCAGCTCGCTACTGCAGCTTGTCTTCCAGCTCAGACATGTCATGCAATAAGGCATGGTAGTCGCGATCAATACATTCTGGAAGCTAGGGGACGCATATATTTCACGACATGTCTCATAAAAGTTATGAAACCCTGACGCAAACATTCCTGGTCTTGTGTGATCAACTGTGTACACCCTTTAATGTATGCCCTACGCTTGTTTCGTCTACTACCCTCTACCAATAAGGGATACAATTCACTGGTTTGCGCCCGACCCACCGCTACGACTAACCAGGCAGTGTTTACTCTGTACTTTGTGGTCTTACAATTGAGGTTCAGTTCGCGCGTTGGGACCAAAATAAGCGTTTGTAAAACGGAAAATCAAGGTGCCCGCAATTTTGAGATTTAAATATATGATATAAAGAGCGAAAAAAATCGGGACCTTGAAAAAAGTGGTCGTAGTTCCGAGGTGGTCACTATACCAAGGTGGTCGTAAGGTGAGGTTTTCCTAAACATTATACTTCACAAATAAGTGTTTTCCATCTTTAGATTCTTGTCTCTGCTGAAACATTCTGCTTACAGAAATTTAAATGAGGCCGTATAGGAACATACCTCTGATGAAAAATTTTATATGCGGACATGATAGACGGTTCAGTACGGTCAAGTGTAGATTTCTTATCAGAATATTCGTTTGGATGTTCCATATGTTTTTGCCCTTTTTCAGTTTTGTTATTTCCATTCATATGGATTGGGGATATTGGACTTATGGTAGAATATATAATAATTTCAGACACTGAATTCCTGGGATATGATAGATTGTAATTTTTAACTATTAATTTTATTTGGGAGCAGTCAGTCGCCGGTTGTTTATCACGGTGCCGTTTTATGTTTTCGACTTGTAATAATTAAAAAAATGCATCATGTCTCTTTAGCACTATAAGTAATGTTCACATTTTATAAATTATTACATGCCAATACCTGATGTCTGTGGTGCAAACATTTACGTTATATTTCTTTTTTTTTCTTTGAGAGGTCTGTTTATACGATCGGCATCTTTATTTCAAGCTTCATAGCTTACTTATTATCCACATTATGCAGGATTATACATATTTTTCACAATGGTATGAGCTTTTCTGTTAGTCTTGTAGCAAAAATCGACAACATCTGTCGCATAAAGAGGGGTCACTGATATTGAATGGGAGCAAAGATATTGGTATCAGACAGTTAGTTAAACATATGGTTTCGAGTTTTGGTAGAGTCTGATCACAGTCTTGGTTCTTACGGTCTTGGTCAATGGTAGTGGTTCCCATGGCTACGGTTTAAGTCTGTGTGCTTTGATTGCATAAAACACATTGAAATAGGTAATATGTATGCCAACGAAACGTAGTGTGTATTCAATTTTTAAAAATTCCTTATGCTGCTGAAAAGGATATAAATTTGATGACCATGTTTCACACAATCAACGACAGACAGTGTTGTTTGCTTCCACTGAAAGGCAAAGCGAGATCGCCATGCAGAATTTGTTTTTCTCGTGAACTTCATTTGTGGTGTTTGATGCTGCATGAGAGGATTCATCTTATACATCTATTCACTCATGCAAGATATATGTGCCTCTTTCGTGTGATAAATCCAAGTTCCGGGCCATCCGGACATGACGCCCCTGCGACATGTCCCAGAAAGAACATAATTTACTTGCTGGACACGCATCACAAATATCAAACATTTCTTAAATATCAAACATGACTTAGTTTTTTTTTTATCAGTTTGTATAATCGATTTATTACCGTACTTCGGGTGAGGAATTTTAATATACGAGACTATCTGAACCCGAGTCATCATCTACAGAGCATGAGTTTAACTTGGATACGTTAACGCGTAGGTTCTCCGAAGTTGGAGGTGAAATATCCCTCATTGCCCGACGGTGAGTCTCACGTTTGTCCATTCCAAATTCTACCAACGGTTCTGAGAATGAAAGCATACTTCCCAGCTGACTCATTGTTGAATAGACACTTTCTGCACCACTCATGTCCGCATATATTTCTTCAATGTCGTCATCTTTTGTCACCATGGAAACTTGTCGGTGAAAATGGAACGTGAAGTCGTTTGTAGGATGAGGAATGTTACCACGACTGTGTACAAAGAGATAAAAACGTACTTTAATGTCTGACTAAATTATACGACAGTCCTATAATTTTAACGCTTCATAGCAAATGACTTTTCAGGAAGTTGTATTCTCTCAGAAATATGAATATATAAATAAGTAAAGATATATGAAATGGTACATAATTATTTTTCGTTTTCACGTGGCATTCTCCTCTATTAGGTATACAATGCTGGAGAAAGGTTTTGGTTCACAGTTAGTGTACTGTATCTAAAACATACCTGGCTGACCTATATCTACGGCACACCATGACACAGATGAATGTTATAACAAATATGAATAAAACAGCGATTCCAGTGAGTTTTAGCACATCCTTCATTTTTCTTGGCACTGTAAAAGAAACGAGATTGATCTGTGCCCATATTATTTTGATAATCAATCATCTCTTTTTTGGTATATATATTTTACACATATGTAAGAAGGGGTTTGTATAAGACTTTTTGTTAACACTTTCGCTGCCTATGACGAGTATACTCGTCATATTTTGTGATTACCCCAGTGCCTATGACGGGTAAACTCGTCATATATTTATCGGCAATTTTCTGTAAGAAATCTCTTTAATTTATCAATAAACATCGTAGATGAGTAGAAGTTCATTTATCAATTCGTTTTGTGTCATGAAATTGAATAGTTTGTAATTACTCAGTGTGCTTGATTTCTCAAAAGAAGGAAAGGTGTGGGTAGCGTGATAACATCCATGGCTCCCGTCCTTTGCCGTGAAATAAGTTCATGACCCGCTGTAGTGTAAAATTGATTCCGTGAAGGAGTATTTCATAGGATCAAACGAATGCGAGGACCGCAAAAAGTGTCTAGTTTTATATTTGGGCATATTTTGGCCACTTACTTTCTGCAAACCCACTGGTGAGACTGAGGTGTGACATATCGCACCTTAGGTGTGAACTTGAGATAGCGAGGCGTTAGGTCGTCCAGGTTTATTGCTCGCGAGCACAGGGTATTGCACAATCAACAACAATAGGGCGCGTGTGCCATGCCTGACACACAGATTGGCAGGGTAAACAGAACGCGGCTGCAAATTATTGGTTTGGCTTATTTGGAGTTATTTCACGTATCCTATATATCTATAGATAGCAATGCATGTGTAAATACCTTCGCCAACAAGTGCTTATGAATTGTAATATTCTGAAAGCAAACTTGGACGATCACTTGCGGAACATGATGACCCTTAAGTATACCGGAAACCCCAACTGCACTTTGGAATTTACCATAGGCAGACCCGACGTATGACTTTCAGACAATTCATAATATAGTATTATATCATAAGCCGTAGAGTTGGTCATAACAGGTTACACTTTGATCAATCGCAATTTTTGTATGATTCCCGGCTTCTTTTGACGGTAACAATGACGAAGTCCTTTGAATAACGTTATCGCCTTGGTATGTAAATATATGTAACCCTATGACTCTGTGTAATATAAGAAGATACAATTTTTTTTTATTATATTGAATGCTAAAATAAGTTTGTTCGTAATTGAAAGGAAAATAAGTATTTTTTCAGTAAAAATTCGATCCTGCGCGGGTTTCCTCTGCGTATTTATTGACCTATAACATAACTCCTTTGCCATCTTTCCACACGTGTAAATGGTAAGTTTATAGCGACCATAAACTAGAACGAGACACAAACCCTCGCTTATTCTACCAGATCGATGAAGTGACATTTGAAATTTGATAATCATACATGATTATGACTCCATCTCTCCATTTATTATTTCCATTAATATATCATGGTCGATCCGAGTGTGTACAGGAGCCGCTATTGCCTGAACCGCTGGACTTTCCCGAATCTATTGTAAACATATATTCTCCCAAAAACTGCTGCAGGGGGAATATTTGGCTGGACAGCGAATGTGTTAAAATGCTCCACTTTCTTAAGATTTTACCGGTGGTAGCTCCCTGGCGACGCTACAGAGCCCACATTTTTTCGCAAGGGTCCGCGATACGCAGATGGCACTGAATTCGGTACCCATCCGCAATGCTGAGGGAACGTAAGCACATTTGTGACTGAGATCCTGCTTATGGGTCTCCGCGAACAAGTGATAGGCTATGGGACTCAAGCCAATTTCCGTTTGATTACAAATGCGGCACCTTTGCCATTACCCAACAATGCTCCAATGTATAAACGCTATGTAGTTGACACAAAAAAATACAGTTAAGGTTATATCCTCGGTTTATTCATATATCTAGTTAATGGTTTTCCTTGAAAGAATATAATTTCTCAATAATAAAACATGGTTATAATGGTCCTGTTTCTTTAACCAACAGAGCCTCTCCTGGAGTAAAAATGGTAATTAAGCTTGCTTAATTAAATAAAAGTACTGATTTATTCCGGCACTATTTTCATGTTATTGGGTAAAATGAATTTTTATACTGCCCTGTTTTTGCTGGTAGAAATTTAAATTTATTTCTGTAAATATTGTCGTTAAGGGTTCTTACTTTCAGCATGTTTGTTGTATGTTCCAGTCACACTTTCTGGTTCATATTCTATATGATCTAAAAGTGAAAGATAAAAATAACAAGAGTGATCCTCTTAAACCCTTTGACATAAACAATGTTCACATATTCCACACCATTGCCTATTCTCCTGTGCCTTTTGCAATGAATAAATTTGAAAAGAACATTCAATAGCATTTATCTTAACACGTAATATAAGGATCATTAGGATTTTACAAAATGCATCTATAATGCTCGAGAGAAAAGCTGAAATCAAGAATATTGATTTTACAGAAAAAAAAAACATGTGACCCAGCATCTATTTTATTGCACTTATCAGCTAGTTACAGGGATTTACATTAATACTTTTTACCTCTTATACAGACAAAGTGGTGACTGTTATTATAATTCACCGCCTCCCAAAACATTGAACCATCTGACAACTCCTTTAGTATAGCACAGCGGTTATTTTCCACAGTTTCCAGCCCAGAGTTCCATTTAAAATTCCTAACAGGCACGTCTGTAAGATGACATGAGTTAACACAGAAAGAATTATGGTTTGAAATTCATTTTGCAATAAGGTTCGATTAATGTTACCCATACCTGCTTAACAATGATGTACATATGGTTACCTTAAATAAGAAAATATTATTGTTCATGAATGACCTTGGTGGTAATAACTTATATATGTTTTTGTAATTTATGACAGTGATCCGCATACTTATGTGCTATGATTATGTACTTTCTGTGATGGTTAATTAAAATAATATCAATGTTGATATCTCAATGAACGACAGACTGCCCTTATAAAGAGTACGGTAGGTGTTGTCCAAGTCCACTGGCTGTTTATCAGTCCTATCCAGTAATCGCGTCTTATATGAATAAGTAGCTTTTTGGTTGTTCCTAAATATTCTTAAGGCATTAGACTTCCATTCAGGCGATAACATTACGAGGAAGCTGAGAACCACGTGGAACTCTCTGATCTTACAAGCAGATACCCTGACTCGACCCTGTGACAATTATCTTGATAAAATACTGTACAAGCTACAAAAATAACAACATTTTTACAGAAAATTTATTAAGATCTATGCTGGTATTTTTGTATGCCAGGAGTGTACTTGACTGATAATTGAAGAAAGTATCCTTTATATTCAGTCAGTGAATAATAAATTTGCTACATACCTTCTCATAAAGTGACAATTTACTGCACGTTAATGAACGATACATCTGGTGTTTTCTGATTATACAATCTAAGGACTCCCGGAAGATATGCCTTCGATTTCCCTTTCCATCGTAAAGTCTATAACATTTCCTTGGAGTTAAAATCCTCTTAGGAACTAGTTTAGCTATTTGACCTTTTGCTGTCGTATGAAGGTGTACCAGAATTAGCTACTCACACATCAGATGGCATATAAAGCCTGCTACTTACTTCTTTACCAAGCTTTATGACCCATTTGAGTGACCTCTAAATGAAATAGTTTAATACATTACAAATTACGGATTCCCCAACGTAATTCTGTTTCACGTCCACAATTCAAATGACACAAAAGCTTTTATAACTTCATGAGAATTGTGCCCTGTGAAGTATTTTAGGCAGAAACATACCAGTTTTAGAAATGTACAGCCAAAACCAAAAATTATAGTCCATTCGTCTCATAGCGAGCCATGTCTCCTTAACCTTCACGTGTGAACTTCGGTCCTCAAGGAGAGAATCGTATGGAAGACTCGTGTTTAACTTCTTGCAATATACGGCCGCCGTTCTTTTAGACATGCCTGCAATACACACATATAAACAAATCTTGAATAATAGTACTGTTAATGTTAAATATTTTTCTTTAAACCAGGATAAATAACATTCCGTACATTGTACTGCCTTATGGATATCCTAAATCACTCTCGAAATTTCGAGTCTTTTAAATTATATGACATAGCTGTTGTAGGATTATAATCAACATGAACAATCTGAAAAGATACCCGCAGATCCGATACCTGCAATATATCCAGGTATGTCTTTATATGTTCTTAATAATGGGAAAATATACCTTTTTCTGAAAAAAAAAATATTTTTGTCTTTTAAGTCATCGTAAAAGGCACCAAAAGGAGAAATAAAACCCTGTGTAAATATAGATGTTATTTATATATAACCACCTCTTTAACTGATCTTCAATCAATTAGAAATAGTAACCATATCTTTTTTAATGTGTACAAGAATAAATTGAAAAGACACAAACGCATAAAAATGTATACATTGATACATACACATATATACATACATACATATACTAAATAGACCTAACCAGAGAGAATGATCTTATACAAAATTAAATTATCATTGACTCCGGTTTGGTAATTTGCTATTTGAATATCTCAGATACTTGTGTAGTAATATGATACATTGGACAACGTTTTCAAAGTAAATCGAATTTTTGGTATTAAGGTAATATAACATTCATCATATACATACCTTAAGAGAATAAACGAAAAGGCAATGAATTAGGTAAGCAATGTACTTTTGCGTAAAATACTCATATACCCATCATATATTGGTGCTGCAAATATTTAACAACGGGCAGCTAATATTTATGTGTTATCGTGTTCACAAATAATGTTATTATTTAAACGCTATTTAAATCGTGGTATAACCACATAGACAACATAAGGAAAGAAGCAACTTTATATGTTCTGATTGCTACAAATTATGATATGTAATAAAATACAAACACATGATACCGTTATGATGAATTATGTATTTGAGATGATAAAACGGTATGTGGTTATATACACATTTAATTTTGCTAACAAGTAGCTCAACGTTATTGTATTAATATTTTGCAACTGAAGAAGACAAATGCCATAGCATGTGTAATCCTAAATCCCGAATGGTCGTGTTTACTTTGCTTCTGTACCACTTTTATAAAACCATACCGTATTTTAATACAACTTGGACTGTGGTCCCACTTCACAGCTGACTTTAATAAACTAATAGGCATTTTTTAATTTCATAGCTGAAAATGATATTCTAAATTTGATGTTACCTCCACGGACATCTTAATTAAAATCATTCTTTACCATTAAAATCATACCTTGGTATAAACTGTTATATATGTTCTGCAAATTAAATTTGTGTTAATAGCACTATTTCCGAATGAACAATTGTGTCATAAACAAAATAAATAAATAATGAAAGATTTCTTTGCGATAATGACAAAAGATGGTTTACTGTCGTTAATATTTTGGGCATACATCTGACGTATAGAACATTAATCATGTAGAATCAGCTAAACTTCAAACATATTAAATCATTCCGGCTTCAACTTTTTTTATATTTTAATATGGTTTCATGGATCGGTGTCGGAGGTACTGCACGTGTCGGCTCAATATGATAAAACAAAACAGGAACTGTTCAATAGCCCAGCCTATGCTTTATATCCTTTATAGCAAAGTATCATTAGTGTAATAATAAAAGTTGTATGTCTACTATTAGTATGCATAGTTAACAGTTTTATTTGAATATTTCGTGAACAACTATGCATTTTTCATGTATTAAGAGAATAATAATAACATAAATAGCTTAGGTTGACCTCTTACACACCAAAACTGTATTAGGATTACAGCACTCAAAAGATTTGTTTGTGCAGTCTTGTTGAATGATTATGCCCAATAAGCTGCCTTACGGATATTCTGATTGAAATGTTTTAAATTGATCCATGTTAGACGGTTAGGTATATTCATCCCTCAACGAGGAGTTTTTGTGCATTCTTTTAGAAATCTAGAAAAAAAATTCTGGATGCACTCCTTGTGTTAAGATTGTTATGCAGAAATTTTCACAAAAACGCATGTTAAGTAATGGCCAATGGTGACATCCAAGATACAGGGGAAAAACTTAGTATACACAAAAAAACCCTTATAGAACTTTAGAGGTAGGTTTTCTAAGAAAATTAATCAGCATATACTTAAATAAATGAACAACCCGGCTTGTCGCGAATCTTAGGTGTAACGTATAGACTTCTGGCGAAAGCACTTGCTTTTATATCTAGACTTTCGGGACTACGTGTCTTTGTTAATAATCGTTGTGTTAAAAAAACTAAGGCCATATCCAATATTGCGGTATAAAGACCTCTTTTCCTTGACCAAGGGGACATATGACAACTTTATTCACAACGATCAAACATGAATGAAGATATCGACAATTCTTTATTTCATTACTGGTTGTGATATACTCTTCTCTCAGTTCTGGTCTCTTCTAGATAAAACTATCCGAATCGGAGTAATCATATTCATTGTCCTTCAAATAATGTTGATTTAACATGTAAATATCCCCGGATACAGTAATCGGGGTCACCGGTGAAAATTCTCGTGTAGCCCAGCTTTTGGCATCAAGAGCTGACGCTGAAGCACTTCGTCCTTTGTATCGACGTTCCATGATAGTTAGTTGGTCTCTTGGAACATCTTCGGGGAGTGCTGAAAATGCATTCAAACTCCCAAACTGACTCATCGTGGAATAAATGCAGCTTTCAGAACCACTCATGTCCATGTAATCATCTTCAAAATTATAATCTCTTGCTACCATGGAAACATGTTGTTGCGAATGGGACGTAATGTCGTCTCTAAGTCTATTATTTGTGGCACACCTGATAATAAAAAGGAAAAACAAAAATTCAATCAACACATTTGTGCCAAAATTATGTAAACGAACCAAGTTGGCTTGACGAAAAATCCGATGTTAACACCATATGAGCACAACGAATTCCTTTATAATTTGTCTGAATACAGTTTATCATTGATGGAACATTTCCTCTTATCCTCATTTGCTTATTTCCTGTAACATCAGTTTCTTGAATTTAAAATATGTTCATTTAAAGCATCTTTAACACTCTGTTTAAATTATGTTACAATTATCGCAGTTTCTGTTCCGCGAAAGTGCCATGTACAAACCTGGCAGGGGCATATCTTCGATATATTATAGCAGGAGTAAAAATGATGAGGAATACAAATATCACAGCGATTCCCGTGAATATAAGCACATCTTTCAGGTGCCAAAACACTGTAAAGAGAAAGGAACACACCTTATTTGAAAAATGTTATAATGTAATATTGCACATATTCTTAGAGCCTGATGGTAAAGAGTACCTGTGGTATAAGATGGAATGGCATAATGTAAACCATGAAATGAACTGCCGCTTTGTGGCAATATTTTGAAATAAACTGAAAAAAGCAGAGATGTAAAAGGAATGATAAATGTTCTAAGTGGATGTTCCCCCTTTCGGTATGCCAATATATCTAAAATGGCTACCCAGTCATCAGAATCTCTACCAGTCTTTTATCATTTGATTAATTAAAAGCATGTTTTCTGTTAATTGACCTGTTGGGGCTGAGAAATCCAATACGGCAATTGCAAATGTTGTAAAACGAGTTATACCTCAGGTTCAAGATTACTTACTTTCCAGCTAGTAAACATCTTTATGGGTACTAAAAATAGCAAATGTTCTTGATGAAAATGCCCCTTCTATTTGCTGCACCCTTCGTAGCCAATGTGTCACAGAAAAGAGTGTTAATTTATTAAGTCTGGAAGGAACCCATGCAATGGAGCCATATTATGATGCAAAGTGGACCGTTTTAGGGGGAAAATGCAAATACTAAACCTAGGTGCGCATAAACACACGAGACATGATTCGAAAGCTTATGGCACGGATTTCACAAGCAGCTTGTATCTGCAACTTTGCTATATCCTTCACACGATTAAGCTTTGTGTTTGGAATTCACCTTTTTCAATTTCTTCTCAGTCTGTATCCCCGAAATATTGTCACAATAATTCATACACAGATGGATGAAACAATATAGTTACTAAAGCAGACAATGTGCTCTGACAACGTTCACATTGCCAACCAGCGCTTCATACATATATTTGGCAAACAAACTCATATTAAGAGGATCATATCAGACTTGCAATAAACTCTGAGGAATTTCTCAATTATAAAGCTGTTGGATGTTGTGAAGAAATGAAGGAGTTCCATGGGAATTAAAGATTACTTTTATGATCGATATTCTATAAAACACTCATTATATCTTATATCAAAGTATCATATCAAGCACACGAGAAGAGGTAATGACAGGAAGTCTGAGAAAAGCCAAGATTCCCGGAGAACTGGTACCCTATTGTACTTATCCATAATGACAAATATGTGAATGTTACGTGTCTGCGGGGACCTCGGCACACCTATGAATCCAATTCTTAGACAAACGGCCAATCCATGAGATGCTGACATTATGATTCGGAAACAGAGTTGCGGCTACTGTTTTCCGAAGATATCTTAGTCTGATATGTATAACCAGGTCCACTCTCACTTACGGTACTTATCGCAACTCCTCATTGATCAAATGAGGATATGGCTACTTCCAGGGGGTTCTAGAAACTGTACATGCAGTCTGAGAGTGCAAGCTATTCTGTCCAATGGAATTACACAATGTTATACTACCTCTGTTTGCAATCACATTGTCGCATTGCTAAGGGGAAAATGGTAAGGCCAAACTAAAGGTGCCTGCACCATCCGTTCTGCCTAGGCGAACAAGGGATTCGACAGAACAAACTACGACTTCTTAATGAGATATGGCTCCTCTCAGGGACGCCATATTGGCATCGAGTAACCTATTCAATCAAAAAATAAGGTTTTCATGTTTGTCAAATAATAAACGAGGTACATAGCCGTATTTATATTCATAGGCCATGTACATATGTAATATTTGAAACGGAGTAACAAAGATATATAGGCAATACCTTGCATCTTAGAAATTAGGCTGTTCTGAAGGAATCAGGGTTATTTGGCCCAAAATAATATGGAAATACAAAACTTTTTTTTGCAATATGACAAATGTTAAAGGATGAAAACCGATTTTCATGATTTGGCGATCATAGCGGATTTAAAATATTTGTTCGAATTCCTAAAGGGTACCAGCCATTCATGTTTTTAAGAGCCCTCCGAGAGACAAAATCCGATGAAAAAAATTTGTTCACCACATGTGATAGAAACATGTTAATCTGATAGAAACCAATATTTTTCTTCAGCAAAACTTTTGAAAAATGTATTATTAGAATACATGATGCACCAATAGAGAAACATATAGCCATCCAAAATGTTTATTTTACTACTTGCCATTTTACTTTTTCCTTTATAATATTATGTAATATATAAACCTTTTTCGATCTGTGTTCGGAAAAGTTTCATCGTAGGTCAGCTCCGGTTAAGGTTATTCTCGAATTAAAAACATATAGCATGTTTGCAGTTTGACTACCTTCAGAATGCTTGTCATTTTTCTCTTCATCATTCATCATTGTTTTGGTCACGTTATCGCCCATTGTTTGGATGCTGAATTCTGTGGGTATAAAGTGGCATGGAGATAAAAAAAATGTAAAACCTCTTAGATTTATCGGAAACGTTCCCTTATTTGCATTTTTTTGCTGTTGCAGTGGTTAACCTACCTGTAATTAACAGACCTTACAACGATAAAAGTACTAACATTTACTTAATTTTTAATAAATTACTTGTTTATTTTGTATTTTTTACTTTTCGCACCAGTAGAGAGAATATTTCATTAGCCTATTATTTCAAATTATTAACATAGAAGTTAATTTGCTTATTACCACTTATTGCCCATTCGATATTACCTGTTGATATACAGATGAAATGGTGTGTGGAATTACAGTTAACGGGCCTCCACTGTATCCTTAAACCATTAGGCGGGTTTGTCATAACAGCACATATTTCATCCTCTACAGTTTCTAATCCAGCTTCCCATTTAAAATTCTTCACGGTGACTGAAAAAAAATGCATTAGATGACACTGATGATTCGGACAGGGGCATCGAAGTGAGAAGTGGTGGGATACTCAATGTCACACATATCAAAAAGTATTAAGTATGAGCCAAGGGAACCATATACCTAAATTAACACAGGCTATATAAGATCTGGGAAATGTTCACCTCTGTTAGGTGTCATCCATTTCCATTGACTCTTTGTCAGTCCGACCCAGTAATCCTTTTCTTGAATATCTCTCAGTAGATGCTTTGATTTATTCAAGTATTCCTCTGAGAGGAGATTCCCCTCCAGCTGGTTACAAACCGATGCGGCTGAGAACCACGTGGATTTCTCTGACCTCACCAGCAAATTTCCTTCCCCTAAATTATAACATTTCCCTTGGTAATTTTGATGACATGCTGAAATAAAAAAATATCCTGTTTCAGATAAATTATATATATTTTTAAAAGCCGGGATGTAAACATTGCGAAAATAGGAAAGCATATACAAAAAAACAACGGTAGGCCTACCATTAAAGAAAGAGTTTTGTTTAAGATAGTGTCTTCAACAGTACCGAAATGGTTATGATATGCTAAAAGAGATCTGAATTAATACCAAACTTGACATGTTATTAGGTGCTAAATTAATATAATCTTAATAGAGAAATCCTGGTTTATATTGACCATGATATGATCAAGAAACCTACAAATATCACTGTTACAACATACCGCGAACACCTTAATTCAAACAAGTCCAATGTCGAAGTGAAATTAAAACTTGCTCACATTTTAGTTGACAGATGAAGCCATCCATTTTGGTGAAACAATCCGCAGCAAACAACATGCCTTTCCTCAGTGTGCAACACTGTCTCCTATCATTGGACCTCAATGGCGTTTGGTAGGCTTAAAAGGTGATCAGATATATTTGATTGAACGGCTCTTAAGTAGAGCTGGTTACCTGAATACCTATCGCGATATTTTTCATTGTATCATTTACAGAAAATAAGTGTATTTTGGGTATATAAAACACATTTTACATGTCATCGGTCATGTCTTATATGTCTTAACTTCTTGCTTCTTCGGTACTAATAAGTCATCGGATTGAAAATTTAATTCCGAGGGTTAGACTTTCGATCATAACACTGCCTTATTCGGCCGAAGTTGTGTTTATAGATACGATGGCGGTTTTCACTTTCAGCCTTACACTGAACATCCAATTTATATTTCAATATTTGTAAATTGGACCTTATTTTTACTACAACAGATTAGTTTATGTCACGTTTGAAAAATATTGACAGGTCTCGATATATGAAAACCATATCCCGATACGCAATATGCAACACATCGAATCGCGATATACTGATACGTCAGAAATATCGAATATCCCCATTCTGAAGACTATAAGTATACATCACTTATGAGTTAGAAAGAGATATAAACATAAATATATACTTTACCAGTGATATTTTCTTCCTGCCAGAACCAAACATTGTAATCTCTTCTTACCATAGCAAGCCAAGTCTCATTTTTATCTGGCCTGTCAATGCCTTGCTGGGAGAGGGAATTTTTATACGGAAGGCTCATATTTAAGGTTTTACAATGAACTGTTGCTGCCAGTTTAGTTAAAGCTGAAATATGCCCAAGGAATTGAGAGATACCATTTTTTTCAACATAATTACATGGCTCACTCATGGCTAGGGTCATTGGTCGGAACTGCGTGAATAAGAGCGACCGTAGCATTTTTTTACCATGCTTGATAGTCCGTGGGCTGGTGGGACCCACCTTGACCCCTCCCCACCAATCAGCCAAACCTACTTTTTCTTATTGCTATATACCTATACTTTGATTTTAAGGATGTTAACATTGCATAAACTTGGACTCAGTAGTGGTTCTGGGGTGTTATTTGCCAGCTATGCCAACTGAAAATGTGGTCACACATGTCAGGGGGTAGGGGAAACGTAAGTTACCATAACTCCAAATATATGTCACATAGAACAACAAATGACACATCATATTGTTTCTCTTGTATAACTCTTTCAGGTGATATATAGAATATACAAATTAGGTCAGTATTGAGGTCATCAGGGGTCAAAAGGTCATGAAATTTTCTCCTTTGCCAAAATATAGGAACTAATGACTCATTACTCTGTATACTGAAAACATATTAAAATCATTTAATTAAGGCATGAAATGGGTATATAACATACGTCTAGATAGTTTTGGCTCACACAAGTTCAAGGATTACTCAAAATAAATAAGCGTTAACAAATGATAAAGGTACAATTTTAGGGTATTTGCTTCAAACCCCAAGTTATGGAAAGGGGAAAGTAAAATTACTATAATTCCAAAGTATTTTCCCTAGAACAGCAAACAACCCAGCACAATGTTGCTAATGATAAGCTAAATTAAATAATAAGAAATGTATGCACAGGGATTGCATATGAAATTGAAATGGACAGCAAGAGGGAGGGACAGTGAATAAAATTTAAAAAAAAGTAATAATTGGTCTTCATGTCTATTCCATTTCACCTATTGACTTCCATTGACACTCATAAACCTTCAAACAGGTGTCACCAGTTTTCAGGTTTTGTTGGAGGCGCGAATATCTGATCATGTTTGTGTCATATACCCCTAACACGGTGCTTGCAGAAAAATCCTTCTCATGGCACCTTTGTCATTTGTTCACGTTCATTTATTTTGATTAATCCTTGAACATATCTTGACCATAACTAAGTATGAATGTATTACAAGATCCATGTCGGGCCATAATTTGATCCCTTTACCTATTTCCAGCGTATAGAGTAATAATGATTAATTATTATCCAGATTTTGGGAAGTGCTGAAAATGTCATGACCTTTTGACCCCTATTGACCTAAGAAAGACTTTATTTGCATACATTTCTCATTATTTTCTTTGGCTAATCATTAGCAACATTGCTCTGGGTTGTTTGCTGTTCTAGGGAAAATACTCTTGGAATTATAATAATTTTACTTTGACCTATCCATAACTTGGAGTTTGCAGCAAATACCCTCAAATTGTACCTTTTTCATTTGTTAACGCTTATTTATTTTGAGTAATCCTTGAACTTGTGTGAGCCAAAACTATCTAGACGTATGTTATAATACCATTTCATACCTTAATTAAATGGTTTAATTTTTTATTATACAGAGTAATGAAGAGTAATTAGTTCCTATATTTTGGCCAAGGAGAAAACTTCATAACCTTTTGACCCCTGATGACCTCAATACTGACCTAATTTGTATATTCTATATATCAACTGAAAGAGTTTTTCTAGAGAAACAATATGATGTGTCATTCGTTGTTCTATGTAACATATATTTGGAGTTATGGTAACTTACGCTTCCCCCACCCCCTAACGTGTGTTACCACATTTTCAGTTGGCATAGTTCAAATAACACCCCAGAAACACTACTGAGTCCCAGTTTATGCAATATCAACATCCTTAAAATCAAAGTATAGGTATATAGCAATTAGAAAAAGTAGGTTTGGCTAATTGATGGGGAGGGGTCAAGGTGGATCCCACCAACCCACGGACTATGACTAAAAAGTCATAATATTAATACGCCATATTAACAAAATGGGGCACATGCAAATACTTAATATTCAACAAATACTTACCTTTTTCTGAAGGTATAAATTTGGTTTTCAATGCCAGTGTTAACGGAATTATCAGTAGACGAATGATCTCTATCATCACACTCATCATCCTCAGTAGATCGCTACAATATATAATATGTAAATGATAAATGAATAAAAATGTATCCAAAAAGCGTGGTGAAAGACACAGTATGTCACAGATATATACCATAACACAACATATACCATGTATATGCACTCCATTAGTTACAAAACCGATTCACATATATATATATATATATATATATATATTTATATATATTTATATATGTGTGTGTTTAAATGGTCATTATGGCTACAGGAAGCTTACGATCATGCATTAATTGAATAATGAGTGGATGGTTTTGAATTCCGAAAGTGGGACAAAAGATCTGGGCTCTTTGTTACACAGTATAAAATGCAAGTATTTTTGGAGTTTGAATTATGGTTTTAAGCAGATGTAAAATGATAAAAAATTTCTTCAGAAGATTAAAATATTATGTGGTTATCTACATCTGTTGTTTCAAAGAAACCAGATTCGTCTGGTTATTGCACTACATTAACATATTAGAAAAAATAGCTGGAAAGACACACTACATCCCACTCTTATTAAAGAAAACAAGCTTTAACCTTTCAGTTTGATACTACAGACAAAATAAATAGAGACATGATTGATTGTTTTTTTTAATATTTACTAGAAATACGGGCTGCACTCTCAAAATAAATAAGCAGGACGTAAAGATCACATTATTTAATTAATAGAACTTCCATTAATATTGTTTTTTTTATAATATCAACAACAGACCGAAATAGGACATACATTAATATTTTTCCGGTTTTAATTAAATCAACGCCAGACCGACAATATATAATACATTACTATTTGTCTGGGTTAAATAATATCAACGCCAAACCGGCAAGTAAGTTACTAAACCTGTAAGCGTTAACCATACACCTAACGCGATGCAGAGGAAAAACATTTCGATTCTGTTCAAATTCCCGTTTGTGTTTTATCTGTTTTGTTAATTTTTATATCAGTATTATTACATTTATTAAGTTTAGGGAGAACAGTACCTGCGCGAATTCTCAGATAAAAAACATTTAACGGTATCTGGGAAAAGCTGCACAAGCATTGTTTTTTTCTATCATTTTCGGGCAATACCCATGAATCATCATTTTAAGTTAGGTTCTTACTAAAGTGAAGCTCATCTTTTATGAAGTTTGATTTTTTCGATACAAAATGGACAAACTGTCCGAGATGTATTCTGTTAACGTGATTCATAAAAAAAATGTAGGTTCCAGCTTAAATTTCCCTCACCAGCCGGACTGTTACAGTAATTCAGGTTGACTGTAGCGTTCCCGTTTTTATATATTCATCACAGGTATTGATGCAAAAATGGGTATGAGAAGCTTAAGGCGAGGATAAGCACTTGAAACACATTTGGACATTAAGGGTGTTGATATTCCACTTGGTAACTTTATCATGCGAATAGCTTAACAAACAGGATATCACTGCTATTAACGGGGCAATTATTTTAGGAAACAATAATGAACACATACCAGATCTGCTGAACATAAAATAACGATCAAATGTAACATACTCTCTTTTCTTGAATTATTTATCATCTTAAGTTGCTATATATTACTGCAGGACTCATGGTATTTGTTTGAAATATGCCATTAATCAAAGCAATGTGTTTGTGTGTTATTATACGCTTACCCGTATATTTTTGTTGTATAATTATGTAATAACCATTCCTAATTATATATTATTAACATATAATATTTATCACCGTGATGACATTACGTATACTTGATTGTACAATCACTCTTCCTATAAATCAAATACGACGAGATACTTTTCACTAATCCTGTTCATTATTTCAAATGAAAAACCATATGGAAAAGGCCACACCATATGAGTCAGATAACGTTCATTTACAGCAACATGTATTTACCTTAAAGCATTTTTACAGCTAAAATAAGGTATTAGAAGGATAAGAAGTGTATTCAACTTCACACAATATATAAATGACCATACCTTTTGCCGATTGTATCCCATTTGGCGTATACCTATACACACAAACACACACACATATATACAAGGTTATATCCTGATTAGTTGATTATCGATGGCAGGATAACGAGGAAGAGTGCCACCTTTTAGATAGAAATTAACAACTTGTAAGAGTATTCTTCGCGCAGTATTTCCCCCACATTATTCTGTCCAAGTTAACCGATTTGTCGTCAGTATTATTTGCACTGCCACCAAGATAGAACTTTTGGCATTAACTAGGATGTACAGCGTTTGTTTTTCTCTTAAATTATATGTGAACCATGAGGTACACTCTATGAAAACAAAAACTAGATAAATGTTATTGAGGATGAGCATTTTCAGAATCCTATCGGGGAAGCCATACTTTTTATGCGTCTAAATGACAGATCGATTTCCGATGAAATCATGATGACGCACCTCGGACTTCTCTTACCTTTAACATGTGTGGCACATCCCCGTCACTGACTGAAAAGACGTCCTAGCAACCTCTTAGGTTACAATGTTGACTAATGAGAAACCAATATAACATTCATATATCGTAAAATTTTGTAACTGGGGAAAATTCTGAATTCATAACGTGTAATCGAGACCATTTTTATTCAAACTATCTAACGTAATACTAAGTAAAAGTGATCGCATTTCTGAGGGATTCATCTGAGGGAGAGCAGTTTGCAAAGACCTATAAGGACGCCCGGTCGTCTGGCCAGACATTGTTAACTCTGAATGCTATAGGAAGGGTATGCAACTATTCATTATCAATTGGAAATTAAATATTTAAGTTTTCCACATAACTCTACATGAAAAGCCTGGATACTAATACGATACGTTTAGTATTATCCATTTAATAATACTGGAAAAAGAGTAAACAAGAAAACAAAAACAAAAAATAGAAGTTCGTACCAGGAACCAGGACAGTTATTTAAATTATCTGTATTATGATATGTACAATGCATGTATGCTTTAACGATGCACACCATAATCATGCACCTTAAATATAATATGAATCAATATTATATATGCAGATCCAATATAAGCTAGACCTTCTACAAGTCTTCAGGGTAAATAGTTTATGATGATGTTCTTTTTTTTAAAAGATTGTTGGTGCTTGTTTAATGCTTACCTTAACTAAGTATATGTACATCTCCATTCCGGGTCTATACTACGTGTCGGGGGCTTTTATCCGATTTTTCCTGGTGTCAGCCGGGTTTGGTATACCACCCCTGCGGGACCTGGATATGTGTCTCCATTACTGGGTCATCACTCCGAGAAACCCCCGAAAGGCGCACTCGTTAGTGAGTGAATCACGACAGATGGGCCAAATCTGCCCATTAAGCCTGCAGAGCGCTAATCCTGTATTAGGGCCGACCGTGAAATATCTTGACGCCTCGGCTGAATTTTGAACTCACGATCTCCCGGCTTTGAGTACTGCGCTCTACCCCTGAGCCATAAAACCCGGTTCTTCATGATAATGTTTAAAACATCTATGTAAAAGCACCTTTTATATATTCAATTAAATATTATCAATTGATAAAAATTTACAATGTAAATATTACATTTTTATTTCTAATTACCTAAAAAATATACATCTGACGCGATTGCCAAATAAAACCTTGCAAACAATTGCGGAGGTCAACATAGATAACAGTGCAAGTCCGTCTAACGCTGAAATAAAGTTTAAGTAGGAGTAATTTTTAGACACCGACAGCAATATTAATATTTGGAGACCGGCTACACACTAGACGCATTGTTTTCGAGCACATAATATGCAATCTGTGACCTAGATAGCTACATTTTTTAAGCATGCCCGAAATATGCTCAGACATACGTACAGAATATTAGAATACCCTTTGTACAGTTTTAGTTTGTCTTCTTGCAATTGATAAAGATTCCTGATTGCCTTGGCACAACTGGTAAAAATAAAGTTAAACTATGGCTGTATGAATGTATTGCAACATATGAGATAGGAACTATTAACCGGCTTATGTGGCTCAGCAATAAAGCAAATGACTCAAATCCTGGAGTTCGTGAGTTCAAATAGCTGTGAGATTTTCACTGGCGGCTCGAACCCAGGGTAAGCCAATTGCAGGCTCAATAGGTAGACTAGTACCCTACAGCCGTGTATCACCCATAGATGTTGCGTCCTTGAGTGGCCCTTTGGTGTATGGCATAACAATAAGGAGGATTACATAAATGCGGTAGAACATAGACACATAAGTATGTGTCGATGTCCAACTCGGCAGTGTGCGAATTCTTTTTAAAACCTAGCTGACATGTTTTCCTCCAACTTATGCATCCAACCCATTAAGCAATCTTTTAAATAGACATTTACTGCGTGACACAAGAAGGCGATACTGATTCATTGTTTTTACCTATGAACAATGGTTAGTCGAATCACTGATAACCTATAACCCATGAACATTATTCTCTGATAAGAGTTTGTCTGTCTTTCTTTAGTTGAAGCCAGATATGTAGGCGTTATGAACAAATTGGCAGGTCTTTATCTGACACACTGTTCCTTATTAACAAAGGAAGTGTGTACAATAAGTGCTAAAAACGTACAGAAAGTCCTCTCTCCTAAGGATATTAAAGACTGCTATTTGAATATTAAATCTTTATTATCATACAAGGTATATAAACCAGCATATTACCGGTACCTGTTAATTACGACATTATTTAAAGAAGGGATAAAACGTCATAATCCCTTCATCTCGCAATTTCGAGCAGAGTAGGTAGCCATAGACATTTATCCTTCTGATAACAGTTACTGCATGGACCAGTCAAGAGAAACGAGCTTAGCTACGTGGAAGAAAGATGTTCAGATTAGTTTTTGTGATCCTGTAGAAGGTACAGTTGTTGATTTAAAAAGATATTTGTTTTTACAAATATACATTGATATTAACAGCTCAAGGCATCTCCGGTGACACCAGCTGTGTCAAATTGAATTTGTTATCCAAAGATGGCACAGGTCATCTTTTAAAAAGTGTCCTTTTTTCTCCTGTTGTTCTTATACATCCAGCTAGATGGCGCGGTATTATACTATCCCTTCTATTTTATCCCTGTAATTTCAAGCCAAAAAAAGAAGAATCTCGAACTGATTTAAATTGAATAAGTGGAAGATTTGGTAACTTAAATTGAGGATGAGTTCTCTTAAATGTTGGTGGTTCTTCGTAAGCACTGAAACCGTTGACATCAGACATAATGGTCCGCTGTGGTCTTGATGGTTAATGTACCTGTTCATTCTGTGTTGTTGGTAGTCAATCGTGCCGGTCATCTTGTGCGGTATACTGTTGGAGGTCCGATGAACCAGACGGGCCTTTACACTAACATGGTTTCGTCAGACGTACCAATCCTGTCCTGCTTAGTTGACCAAGGACGTCACACGTAGCGGTCTGTCGTGTGAATTGTGGTCTTTGGATTCAGATGTACATGCCCGTACTGTGACCTTTTGCAATATGCTCCTGAACGTCAGACGTACCGGTGCTTCGTTTCTACCGTGGTCTTGTTTGTCAGACCGTTACCTTTGTGGTCACGCCTACCGGTCCGTCTTTTGTATTGATATTGTATATTAGGCTTTCTTTTCTCTCGTATGCTTTTTTGGCCTTGCTTTGTCAGACTTATGGTCTCCATATCTTAGTACATATTTTAACATTTAAAGCAAAAAGTTCTTTTATATGTTAACACGGCAAATGTTTATTATTGTTTAGATGTGTCTATATATTTTTGGGCAAGATAAACTGAAGTGGTTAAAAAAGGTGCTCGAAATATTATAAAAATTGTAAATATAATTACGGCAGACTACATTTACAGAGTGTATAATATGAATAAAATGTGACATCCTTCCTGATTCCTAATATTTACATCGGTATTCATAAAACAGCATTTGTTTAACTGCGAAATTGCTTAATGTAAACATAATCTTGATAATCTCTTTTGTGATCAGCATCTTTTAGGATTTTGTGATTATAGAAACGTTAATGCCGCAACCAGTTAACACTATACACACTCTTATAAAACACAGTATGCCCACTGTTCAAATATACATAACATGTTAATCAATGAACGTTAGAGTAATAATTAGTATTTTCCTTGAAAATACTTAATTTCAATATTAAACCATATAGACCTAGGCAGGACGTTGGTATTATGGTTTGAACTGACAACAATAAAACATCCACTTAAAGGATATTGCATGCATCAACGAACTTTATATACTGAATCTAACTTTGCGAATATTGGACACAGAACATGATAATTTAGTGTTGCATTTGTATTCAAACAGAAAATCTAAAATCTAATAGGCTGATTAAGGTATCATTTTTGATCGGTACAAAATAAATTAAGGCAAAGGCTGAGTGCATAAACAATCGTCTACGTTTTGCTATAATGGATGACATACTATGGGGCTATTCATTTTAATTAAACAATTCAGACATAAACTTATATTGAAATGACGTATTTGTGCTTCTTGTCATAATAACCTGGGATTAATATTTCTTTTCTGGGGCGAAGCCTAATATTCAGAAAATCACCAAGCACTAAATCCTAAACATAAGGCAGTTTATAATATTTAGGGAAATTTTATTTACCTAAGAATAAAACTTGGCAAGTAGATGAAGTGTTGTAAATGGTATATTACAAATTATAAGTATGCGTGTCTGTGTTCTTTCTTACACAAACGTCCCTTTATGTACATGTTTGGCTATGATAAAATCAGCAAGTCATTATAACAATAATAAACAGAAGAGTTACATTGCAATCATTTTTTTCAGAGTGTTTTAATATTTCAAGTGTTAGTATAAACCGGCTTTGAGGTACACGTTCCACTTTACCCACTATTCATGTTTTGATACGCATGTCGTTGACATTCTCCTCCATAGGGAAGCAGCGTTCGTACCTGATATACATGATATATATAGTAGATAGTTTTGTGTCAATGAAGGTGTGATATCAGGCATTAAAAAAATAATCAACATATGACAACCTATCAACTTGCCTGAATAAGCAATCAAAACGCCTATATCGACGATAATTTACATGCTAAAAACAAGGATCCACGAGGTTTGGGCCTAAATCCTTGAACTCCACACGGCATTTACTTTCTTTTTTTTTTTGTTTCAGAGTCCTCATTTATGATGCGCGAACCGAAGATAATTGTTTTATCCCGGCCATGTGTAAATGTACTCGAAACACGTGAAGAAAGGATGTTATGGAAATTGATCATAATGTTGGTTTCGTAAAACTTACCAAAAAGTACAATCTTAATGAAAAAAATATCCGGAATAAGAGTGCAGTTAGTGGTTATGGCAGATTTGTTAACACCGGAAGTACCATATGACGATATGAACATCCCTGGAGAGCGAGTGGTGACGTCACAGAGGAAAAATGAAGTATACGCGGCGTTTCACTGAAATGTGTCAGTGAACAAACGTTCATCATGGGGGAGGGCGGCTGGGTCGTTGTTTGTTGTGATTTAGTCAAAGACAGCAATACCTCAATATCCAGGGTGTCTTTCAAAATATTTTCAAAGTTAACATGAATAACACTGGTTTATTTAAAAATTCCAATTAAAGGCACTAATTTTCAGCAATATCTTTCGTGCAAGGCCTGCGTCCCTATATAAGACCTATCTTTAATTTTTTACTAAAAGTCTACTCCTTAATGAGACACTTCATCTATTTGAAGAGCTTTCAAACAGACATTAGTCCTGTTTGAGGTTATACATATGAAGACGAATTTAAATAATCATCGAACTTTAAAAGTTTTGTAAGCAGTGTCTATAAAAACATTGAAAAAATGGTGTTATTTTTTCATGCTTCTGTTAGTCTCTCCTTTTTCACCAGTAACTATTTCATATATATCATAACAGTTATATCAGTATTCCGGACTAGCGTAATTGTACTCTTCTCGACCAGAAGATGATGAGGTGAACGTGTACAGCTCTGTAGAACCTTAGTGCCAGTCCTGACTTGCGCCTTCACCTCGGTCATAATAATCCAGACCAGAAGACGACATGCTTCTCCGGTTGTTATGCCGTAGGGAGTAAAATGCTCAGTACTCCGGCCACTCCTTGAGAATTGTAGATACCTGGAGACACGGGAAGCCCCCTTGTTTGGAATGAAGAACCTGTACCCCCGAATGGCCCCGACATGTCAGTATACCTGTTGTTCCTTTTCCAAATGCTTTGGAGCACCGCCTCTTCTTTTCTGGATTTGGAGCAGCACCTTACTTTATTAAACAAAGGGTTAAGGTTACAATAAAATCGAAAAGGTCTTTGATGAAATACAATCAGGAGCCGAAAAATCCCCAACAAATTACAGGGAAATATTAAGTAATTTTTAATTGGTTAAATAAATACGATCTTTTCATGAAAATACAATTAAAACATGATCGTTTTCTTTGTATCAATTCATCATCATATCGACCTATATTAAGGTGTTATTGTTCATTACAAAAAAGTTTCATGTAAGTTGTAGTTTTACCTCGGCAAGCAATCATATCTCTGTATTACAAACAATGCAATGGCTGTTGTCATGAAGCACGCACCTGTTCCAAGACCAATGATTAACATTCCCACATTACCTAGAAAAAAATACAGACACGTGTGCACTAACAAGACACATAGAGTTAAGAATACAATAAGAGTTGGTAAATCACAGCTAGAAGGAATCAGTTTGAGTTAAGAGCAGTAAATGAATTCTAATATTATGTTCGTCTAGAATAAATCGAAGTAAACAACTTACCATCAGCCCTTACTTGATTGTTTGGTCTGCTTCCTGTGTCTGTTGATTGACATATAATTACTTAATATGGGCATAAATTCATGTATTTTAGTTTGATCTAATAAACTATGTTTATGTCACTTATATTCGATTAGTCAAATACTGCGAGGAGTAGTTTATGTTGCTTGGCACAGCCCAACAAGCTACAAGTTTGCTAAATTCAAAGATACTAAATAACTTCACACTGTTTTCGAAAAAGCTAACCAGATTGTCTAAACTTTTTTACATTGCATATCATATCATACCATACCAGATCAAACATAGAATATTTTGACAGTATGCCATGCGTTTGTGTATCTATATAGCATAAATCTAATTCAATTTGATGAATTTGAGGAAATTTATTACTGCCTAAGATCCAAATCTACAAAGTTGCATCTGGAAACAGGACGCGTTTATTTTCTACATCTGGAAAATGACGGGATATTTCCAATAGCGCTGACTCCTAGCGGGAATATTGATAATTAAGGAAATGATGCACATTGTGTTTGTAAAATTCGCCGACAACTATAAGTCATTATTTTTACAGCTGAAGTTCATTAATTAACGGTTCAGTTCATTTCAAAATGACTGGTTTAAAGAAAAAAATTATCAATTGGTCATTTTTTTTTCTGATTGAGATTCATCCCGATTGTATATTAAATCATTTATATGACATTTGAATTTTCTCCGCTGGCGATGGGGGTCGATGCCCAATCATCGTTGGGAGACTGGGTTAAGTGACCCCATTCAATGTGCTCCCGTTTCCTCCATCCCTACAGACAAGCCTCCTCCTACTCTCTCCACGCCCTCTCTCTCTCTCGCGCGCGCTAACACACACACTATTGTGTGTGGTATTGCCTACTAAAACACCTTGTTTATGATGACACAGACTGGTACAAGAAAACCATATTTTCTCTTAAATGTAAGTTTCCAGTTCTCAAGCAAGCCTTGTGGTAAGCAAACATTTAACGATCAGCGTGAGTCACGTTGTTTACAGGAGTAAAATGAAGTTATCAATAAATGATCGGACCAGCAGTATAAAGTAAGCAATGGACTTTACACTTTAATCAGGCAGTCGCAAGTGCACCACTACCGCTTAGGAATACGTCTTTATATAAACGTCATAACTGTATCTTAAAGGTAAATTCAAATAAAACATTTCGAATATCAAACTGGTAAATGACAGTAATTCCAAATATACTGAGTAATAGTATTCAGTATAAAAGCTTTTATTTGATAATACTGTTTTGTCAGTTGGCCTGTCGTTATGAAATGGTAATGTAGAAGACCCACGTCAGGATGCTCATTACTGTCACCATGCTAACCTTTGTTGAATTAAGTTATACCACTGATAGTTAAGCTCGCTACAATGCTTAGGACCAGTACAATAGTATAACAATTTTATAGTATTTGCCAAGTTGATAATGCTAAACATCGTAAAAGAGCATAGGGTCTATATTAAATCACCTTCCAGGCTGACCAGCTTATATGCTGGGTTATATGTAGTAATGACGGTGTTGTCCGGTATGTTTAGTGTCACTTATCACAGCCCATTCATTCTGATCTCCTGACCTGAGAGAGTTCAGCATATCAATCAGGCTACAAAGTATACAGATAAATCAAGTCTGATGGTGTGTATATTGATGCAAGTATAAAACCGGGCTGTTCAATACATGTATCCCCCTTGAGGCAAAACGTGAAACTTATTTTAGGGATCTGAGAGGTTCAACAATATGACAACTCTAGTGCTATTGATCCATGAAATTTAAGTATATTTTGTCTGATAAATTAAGAATGGTTTACCCGACTTTACTATAAACTGTTGATTGGCATTCCCGTTAAATGTGACAGGTCTCCAGTCCTCCATATATGTGCCACTGCCATCTTATTTTGAAACTAAGCATGCGCACAAAAGTGCGATTATACTTGTATAATGTTGAATTCCTATGGAAAATAAAATATACGTGAAATATAAGTTCAAGGTAAATATACCTTGGGTATCAAATTAGTTATTTATTTAATTGAGGAAACCAAAGGCTATCAACATAGCTATATGTATAGCATTATACTTTAGCAAACTCCCAAAGCTAGCTTTGAGCCGTAAGTTAACCCCATATTTTGTACAATTAAAAAGTATACCACTGCCGCTTATGTATACGGTTTTATCCATCAACATCGAATCACCTAGATCAAGTTAAATGAAAGATCATAGATATTAATAAGGAAATTTATATTAAGTCCAATCTTGCTGAATCTCTTGCGATCTCAACGATTTACAAAGAGCTAGAAAGTTTTATAAAGAGCTCTCTTCAAGAGGCCTGAGGCTAAAAGTGATTTTGGTTTTATGGAGGACAGAAATCCAGTAGCAAATATGTTTAACATAACCCTGATACGGTTACAATTAAGACAATGGTATTATCGTCCGCTACAACTGTAGTGATATTAAATGGTTGTAATGGTTTTTTTCAAGGTAATGGATTGACATATGGTGCAAGAGGACACGGAGTATGCATCGAGTCGGGCTTATATGTGTGTTTATGTGCTATCATTATTGGTTTTGTGTGATACTTTGAGTGCCACGTGTTACCGCCCAAAAATTCCGATCTGCTGACCTAAAATTCTGATCTGACTCATTATATTATTCAGGGTACAAAGTATATAAATAAATTAGGTCTGATGGTGTGTGTATTGATTCACGGATAAAATCGTGCTGTTCCATACTTATAGCCCCCTGGAGGCAAAAGGTTTAACAAACTTCAGAGATCTTATGGGTTCAACAATTTGACGAAATTGGTGCAACTGATCCAGGGAATTCAAGTATATTTTTTTCTGATAAATTAGGAATTGATAACCCGACTAAACTATAAAATATTCAGTGGTACCCCCTTTAAACGGGACAGATCTCCAGTGCTCCATATATGCCACTGCCATCAGCTGTAAAACTTTGCATGCCCACAAAAATATAGTTATACTTGAATATTTTTGAATTTCTATTGGAAATAAAATATACATGAAATGTAAGTTCAAAATTAATATACCTTTGGTATTAAAATAGTGATTAATTTTATTGGGGACAACAAATGTTATCCATCTATACATTATTATTATGTTCATTGACTATATATATATATATATATATATATATATATATATATATATATATATATATATATATATATATATATATATATATATATATATCGTAAGCACTGTCCTTTTCCCTACTGCCAAAGGCAGCTATTACCCGTAAGTTAACCTGAGTTTTTGTTCAATGAAAAAAAGTAACCCACTGCCGCTTATGTATACGGTTTTATCCCTCACCTAGACCAAGTCAAATGAAACTTCATGGTTATTAATAAGTTAATTTATATCAAGTTCAACTTGGCTGAATCATACTGTTCGATCCAATAGATTTTAAAAGGCATTAGTTTCAATAGGTCTAAGGCAAAAAGATTAAGTGAGTTTAGTGGAGGACCGAAATCCAGTTGCATACATGTGTGACATAACAAATAATGTTACAATTATAACAATGGTAATAACAGTGTTATTTAATAGACTAAGGGTTGTAAGGGTAGTTATTTTTATGGTAATGTACTGACATATCGTGCAAGAGGACACGGTCCATACAGAATATGCATCGAGTCGGGCTTATACGTGTGGTTATATGCTATCATGACTGGTTTTGTGTGATACTTTGAGTATCACGTGTTACCGCCCAAAAATTCCGACCTGATGACCTAAGATAGCTCTTTATATAAATCAGGGTACAAAGTATATACATAAATCAAGTGTATGTGGGTGTATGTAGAGAATAAAGCAAAACCCTGCTGCTATACACTAGAAACCCCGTTGAGCTGAAAAATGAAACTGTAACCACATATATATCAGTGCTTCCATTATGTCCCCAGATCAGCGTTCTTTTCTATTGAGGGTCATTTAAGGATATATGAATACAAGTTTTGCCGAACTGACGGCTTGCCTGACTGTATAAACACTGCCCAAAGTGCCTCCAATGGCGTCCTGGTCACATGTCACACTTGTTAAATCAGAAACAACTTAATATGTAAGCTCTCTGTATCAGTTATATACATCATGTGTAGCGACATAATTTTGTATATATATATAAATATATATATATATATATATATATATATATATATATATAGCTTGGAAAAGTATATATCTATATATATGTGTGTGTCAGTGTGAGATGAAAATTTGTCTCATCAATTGTCCTTTTGTGGTGAAGTATAATTGTCATCATAGTGCGTTGTATTATCAACGTAGATTACCCTTGGTCTTATCTCATGATGGTGAGTTGTGAATAACATAAGCTATTGTTTCACAGAATTATGTATTATTATGCTGTTATAACCACAGTTTTATAACCACAACATGATAATTGCTAATATATATATATATATATATACATATATATATATATATATATATATATATATATATATATATGTAGCGATGGTATAGATAAAGAGTGACGCCTTTTAGATAGATTAACAAGTCTATCTAAAAGGCGTCACTCTTCATCTATACCTTCGCTTCAACTACAGACTAACACGGCTATACCACTTATATATATATGTGTGTGTGTGTGTGAGAAGGTCCGATTTGCACAGGTGCCGTGTTGTGTAATTTGTCAATTTCTTTTCGACAATTCTACCACGCTCATCTGTACTGACGCCCGGGTGTGTTATCTCAGCTGCACATATATATCTTGTGAAGAGATGTAGACATATTTATATCTTGGCAGACGTATGTAGTGCCACTCACTTTCATTTGTTTTCATATAGGGCAACTGTTATATGTTTTTGCCGATCAAGATATACTATCAAAAAAGAAGAATAAAGCTGTTTGCATGAATGCATTTATTACATACAGTTCAGGAATTTTATGTACGTCACCTGGTTAATTGAAGCATTGGTATTATGGACGAGAAAGAGGACCGTCGTATGATCTATTCCAACGAGTAAGAGATAGAAATAAAAAGGCGGGAGTTATTAAAACAAAGCTGGTTAAATATAGCTACTTTTTCTCATGTTCTTATGGTCTGTTACCTGGCCAAATAGGAGGACCATAAGATGGATGCTCATGATGTTAAAGCAGACAAGACAGTATATTTCCGTTCGAGCAAAATAGGTATACCAATCTTTTATTGTTGCATGACCTGTCCCTTTTCTACAGAGGATGCCAAAATCATCAAATATTATCAAGACAATTTGAATGAGCTGGCTTAAAATATTGCAAGGTCTGTACATATATAATGTCAAAGGTTGTACAAGTGGTTAGAAAGAATTAAACAACGGTATATGAAGACTCTTATCTTCACTCTACTTTGAACAGTGTGGCATTAATTTGCCTTTTTTATTTGTTTGGTCTGTGATTAGATATTTTAGGCTGCCGTTTTAATCCTTAAGAGGTTTTTTGTGGTAAGTCGCATCCTGTGATTTAATTGGTTCTTGAGTCCAGGTTGCTCACAATTTCCGATAGCCCTTTAAAATATCAATTAACAAACTTAAATTCAAACCGACACGGCCAGGTGCATATATTTATCAGTTCACTTGGCAATGTAAACTCATTGAATGAATATAAAGTGGTAAACAATCATACCAAATTATACTCAAAACCAATATAAAATCAGTTTTTACAAATTTAAGAAAACCATTACATTTTATTAAAAAATCACAACAAAAATTGTTATAATTCTTTTAATTTCTGATCATGTGAATTATACATCTGACGAAAAAGTAAATAAAAATTGTGCAAAAATTACCGGAGGTTATGTTATATCCGAGTGTAGCTCATTCTAACGCAAACTAACGTGTCACTATAGAACTTTGGGTTTTAGTCGGAGTAATCCGCAATCATCGACACCAGTGTAAATATTTGGAAACCGGCAACATTGCTAAAGGGCATTGATCCCGCGCGGGACACAGCATACAGTTTTTTTACCTAGATATATACATTTCTGGGGCATACACGAAATGTTCTCAGGCATACAACTCAAATCAACAGCATAACCTTTGTACAGTTTAGGTTGTTCTTCTTATCCCACAGACAATAGAAAACAACACAGAAATGTAAGTTAAAAATTACCACATGGCCGATCTGTCCATAATATTAAACTGCCTGTTATTAAAAAAGCATTCTGCACTGAACAGACCAGCAGATCCGACCTATCTCCGCACAGGGTAAAAATCTAGTTAAACAAATATGCTCGAAATGTTGTCTAAATTGAGAATATAATGTCGGCAGACTATTAACCATCTTTACTGGGTATATGATGAAAAAAAAATGTGACACGTCATTCCAAAGTCCAAATATTTGCCCGGGAATTGATATAAAAAAGAATGCTAAACCCCACAAGCCATTACAATAAAAATAAATGGGGGACTATATTCTTAACAACGTTTTAAGGTTGAATGTCTCAGTGTTAGCCTAACTATCAGCTTTCTTTTTTACCTGGTTTTCTGTCTGAAACACAGGTCGTAGACATTCTCCTACTTAGGTTTGTAGCGTTCATACCTCCGTATATACTGTAGTTGTCAAAACTTAATCTGATTATTTTGTTATGTTGCAAATGTCTGGATATAAGCGCGCCATATTTGCTAAAGTACCAAATGCTAAGTATTGGATATTAAGTTTAAGACAACCTCACAGGCGTCAAGCAAATTTAAATGGTGAAAATGTCATAAACGTGGTTTGAATATTTTTTTGAATGACAACTACGACTGAAATTGAATTAATTTATTGGAAATGTGTTCTTGAGTATAAAACGTATAACGTATACCAATATACACGCGTAAAATTGGAACGATAAAACATGAATGATATATGACAAATTAACCACTTGATTTTTAAGAGAATTAATAAGTGGATATAAGCCCTATTCCAACAAGGATTATTTACATGCTGAAACATTACCAGTAATGAGCCTTGGAACTAGAAAAATGGTCCGCGAGGTACGCATTAGAGTGGGAATGGAGGTGAAATACGGAAAACAGTTCTGACCACTCTACTCAGAATATTTTTATATGACATTTGGTTTGTTGTAATTATCTACTACTGTTTAAATAGTGAGAAATGCTGTAATTATGGCAAGTGTTATATCCATATTTAAAACAAATAAACGGTCGAGTTTCCTTCCAACAATTACATTTAGCTTGGTTGTAAACAAATGAGGCCTTCACCCTTTAAAAAAAATGTGCCTCGATCCTTATAATCCATAGGGCATTTCTTTACAAATTTCTATTTCAGAGTCTTCATTTTTTACTTAAATTTTATATCTTAACCAGAAAATTCCTCTTTTTAAAGAGTAGTTGAGAGACATAGCATTGTTTCAGTCATAATTGAGCGTACACACATACCAGGACCAATTCACACAATTTTGGACCCATTTTGGTTAGCAATATCTTTGACATGTTTAAGTTCAGGATTGAGTGAATAATCTGTGTACTCTTTCCAAGCCTTTGTAGGTTACTCCACTTTCATCAATAATTATTTTGTATTTTTCATATATATATATATATATATATATATATATATATATAACTAAACGTTAAGCACGCGGGAGCACTATACTGCAAGCACTGGAACCTATTTAGGATGATATATATATATATATATATATATATATATATATATATATTTATATATATTAGCATACGTATACAATAGACATTACATACATACATATCAGTATTCTGGACTAGCATAATTGTACTCTTCTTGACCAGATGATGCAGATGTGAAGGTGTAGAGCTCTGTAGAACCGTAATGCCAGTCCTGGGCTGCACCTTCTCCCCGGTCATAATAATCAAGACCAGAAAATGACATGCTTCTGCGGTAGTTGTGACTGAAAGGCTCAACATGATCCATACTCCTGGATACTTCATGTGAGTACTGGGCACCAGAAGAAATGGGATTTCCCATGTTTTTGGAATAGCCCGACATATCAATATAGTTGTTCCCTCTCTTCCTGAAATTCGCTGACCGTTGACTAAAGAGACTTGGCCGTACATATTCGCTCTCTGTTGAATCAGACCTAGGTCTAAAAGCAAATATAGATAAATAAACAAATAATTATTGGAAAAAGGATTTGATGTAAGAGGGTGGTTAAACAAGTTTTAACATTGTGATTTTGCGGCTATTTCAGAGTATTTGCACAAATGCTTAGATTGCAATTCTTCCATGTTTACAATGAATGATAACTGTGCCATGCAAATTGTGATTATCATTAAATGTTAATATATCTCTTCCATATATAAACAAATCAGGAATTAGCCAAATTTTTCAACGTTTATTTTAAAGAGCGGTTGTCTAAGCTTTACCTCTGACAACAGTTACTTCTGTGCATAAGAACTGCTACGATGGAAATAACGATAAAGATGGCCCCTATGGCAAAACTTATCAAAAGAGTAGGCACGTTCTCTAAAAAAAGAGATTAATAACAATTAGTAACATGTTTATAATGTATAAATGAGTGTACGTACAAGCATTTTGTTTATTGGAAACATAATACTTACCAGAAACCTGTACTGGCTCACTAGTGCTACTTGATCTTCTTGTGCCACCTGTAAACCAAATGAAATGTGAAAGGAGATGGATATTCATCATTATATGGTGCCAAAATCCTTTTTAATCATGATTTAAAGTATGAAACGTTCTTTTAGTTGTTCTTTTGGTTTTTAGAAAACCTTTTTTTATTTGCCCTGCTTCTGTTTTGTAAAACAACGCTCAGTTTATATATATAGCATTGACCCTTTATGTCAGTTCTATATGCACCTATGTTTATTTTGGCAAAGGTCCCCTATTAGTTACTTACCTTCTGTACAAACATATGTATGATTTGATTCACAATTTACTGGTCTCCACCAAGCCTTTCTCATAATTACACATTTTTCTTCATAAACTGTATCTAAATCGTCTTCCCAACGGTACTCAAGGATCATCTTTTCTGGTTATGACAAATATCAGATTGTTGATGTGTTAATGGTTAATCTTCACCTCACGTGATTTATTTATAAAATTATATGACAGTTTCAGAAAATCTTGCAAATGACAGAATCATAATTACAAAGAAATGTGTAAACATAGCAATTTTAATCCTGAACGTATATAATTAAAAACATATATTTTGGAATTGGTTACACATCTTCGTACCTTTTCCATTAGCATCCCTCCATTTCCAAAGTGAGTTTGTGAGACCTATCCACAATTCCTTTTCCTTGAGCTTGATTTTCATGTCTGCATTAACTCGTTTCATCATCAGACTGGCCTTTCTCACACGACATGAAGACAGTGCTGAATACCAATTTACTTTTTCATAGACAGGAAACACGCATGTTCCGTCCATGTTCTCACACCGTTCGGGACATCTGTTGCATGCTGTCATAACAATAACTGTTTTAAGATGGTGAAATGTATGACGATGCAACAGTTACTCTAACTATATCCATAGTGTGAAGTGAGGAAGTTTACACGTCATATTTGGCCTTTTTAACAATTTTATCTTTAAATTCTCATAAAATTTTCATAATTTTTTTTCAGGTGAGCGACTTTGCTTGCAATCATTATATACTGTACAGTAATAAACAAGCCTTTCTCTGTCAGCGTTATTTAATGTGTGTTTTTAGCTAGAAAACATCTCTCTTCATTTGTACGGTCGGGGATGGGAATTTTAGTTAATTAGATATTTTAATAATGTTTCAATTTATGAAGAAGCCCTTTTATTCATGCCACTCAGTAGTTACCTCTATCAGTCAGTTCAATAAAATCATAAAGATATGAATAACACTAAAAAAATGAAACTACAATATCAACACCTTTTAATAAGTATATATTACATGGAAACAGCTTCAAACAGTAGGAGGTATTTTAAACACTCACATGAATGTTGACATATATATCCGTTTAATTTTGTAAAACAATCAGTTGCGTAAAAAAGACCGTCTTCTCTGACAGATGCACATCGCTGCGTTGTTCCTCGTCTTGTAATAACTGTTTCTGCTGTAAGAGTGGTAATAAGAAATACAAATTATTTTCATACGAAGTGCGGGCAAATAGAAGGCTGTAAACAATAAAGATAGGATTTACAAATAATATTCAAATAAGGAAAATTATGTAAGGAAGAAATTATTTAACTGTTAGTGACAATCAATAGATATTTTAATGACAAAATCCATTAAATTATGACCATTGAAACACTTTTATAATCTTAGCAAACTAACTATTCATCCGCGTTGTTCAAGGCGGGGTACAATTGTATTTTGTATTTCTTACCTGATAATGTTTCATTTATCCAAAACCACTTTTCGTTGTCGTATCGTTTTATATTGAGCCAAGTTTCATTTACACTAAAATTTGGCCTGACCAAATCTTGCGGAATTGCGAGTGTTCGGCCCTTTTCCCTACACATACGAGATGCAAAGGCCATTGTCGTGTTTGATTGCATCTTCTCAGCTGAAATATTGATTAATTAATAGTACCGTATAAGCGTCTCTGTCCGAATTATATTTTCAGATTATGTATATATTACCCAACGGTACGAGGCACAGCTACATTAAAAATTCTCCGAATTAACAAATGTTCAAATACACAAAGCAATTAAATGCGGCGGTGATTACCTCATGTATATTATGTAAACAATAAGAGGATTACTCTATAGACACATTATGCTAAGATATTCAGAAATATATTTATGGCTTGTTTTAACAATATATATGTCAAAAAGAAATGTAAATGGTTTTACATTTCTTTTTGTAATAACAGACTAGCGTGGCATTTCAAAACTTTACAAATGTATGTCACATCATGTGTGAGTATAACAAGATAATCATTCATTAAATCTCTCTTCGCACAATATATTATTGGTCTTTACAAGTTTTAAAAATAGATCAAAGCCTATCAATATTACAGAGGTAAAGATAACCTTACGATTTGTATATTCTTAAATCTTCTAAAAGTATTAATAATTATTATTTACTTAATTGGTGTTCTGTTGTATTCGTTGTACCGAGGAATAGTAAATAATTTAAAGACGCAACACGTCATTAATATATCAGAGCCAATCTCTGGGGTCTACCTTTTGTCTTCGGAGAAGTGCCGAATATCCAGTCATTGACCATCCTGTCTTAACATAACTAATGGGTCATTATGGGCTACTATCAAGGGCTACACAACAAAAAATAGGCTACATTCTAGTAGTAAAAGTGTTAGACCTTCATATAGAATAATTGTTTTCTTCGATAATAATGTTATGAATCCTTACCTTTTTTCATGTGTGACATTTTAGAGCCCATGCTTTCTGTAACTATCATATTTGTATACCATATTAGATTTAAACTGCATATTTGACAGATTTGGTATGGTATCATACAGTTGTCACCAAGCCTTTGGATAGCCATGTTTAAAGAACAGCAGCACATGTGGAACTGTTTGAATGGTCATGAAATGATTGAAATGTTTGGTAGAATAATAGCTGCTGTAATTCATGTTAAATGTCATAGGTGATAAGGGCTGAGTACAGATACACAGACCTAACACATAAGGTCATACAGTTGTCATGGTTATTAACATGAGTGATATTTACGGGGCGAAATTGACTTTAATATTAATGAAAATGCTAATAGCTTAAACATAGTAACCATAGTGAATTATCCTGTAAGCTTTAAAACCACCACGAAGAGCTGCTGACATAAAAAATAATAATTCCCCTGGTTATATTTGAAGGATCTAGATAAAAATGAAATTAAAATTATTACATAGACGGATAACATAGCTAATATGTTACTGGAATGTTTTCATTATTCTATGTAATTGACAATTTCGAAAAGAAAATTTAGAGGCCCGTTATGACATTCTATTGCCCTAGTGGTTATGTCGAATAACTCTAAGCACAGCCACGTGTAGACACTAGATAGATTTATATTTGTACAAATAAATTGGACAAACTATACAAAATAAGGTTCGGCCAAATTAAAGTTGTTTAGGTAGCAGGAAAGTCAGTCTAAAATAGTTTAAAATATTATCATAAAGTTTACTTTCCATAGAGATTAGATTTTTTTATTTACTTCCTTGTATATATTTATGGAAAGTTGAATCACACTAAATTAGGTAACAAGATTATCTCGAGAGATTCAGCAATAAAATTGACCTGATAGAGTGCGGTGGTGACCGATGGCTATAAGGTCACACTTTCGCCATTTTCTAAAATTACATGGTCAATGCTAGAATGGTTGCCATCAATTGACAAGTATGTACACCCGATAACAACAGTGATGCTGATTATTCGAGTATATTCACTTTAACGTTAATGTAGTTATCCTAACTTTATCAGGACATACGCCAATAACACTGTGCCCTTACATGAAAGATATTACTTTCCCTTTGATTTAATTCAGCAGTAAATATCAATGTTTGTTCAGAACACTGGAAGTGATATCATGAGCATAGTGCTAACTTTTATAATTGTCTTTTATCGTCTCCTCTCTCCGTGAGTTATATCACCGATGATATAGGTTCTGCTCTGAATAAATACAGCGCTACCGGCACTCTGATCATGTCCGTTAGACCACACCAGCCATCACTGATATACCGTAAACTCATATTGGTTAATACCAGTCTCCACATATGGACATGACAATTGCTCACGTCTATGTTTAACAGAGCGAGAATATCAGCGAATATCTTAAGTCCAATGGTCTGCACTTAGGTTTACCACGGCTGACGACCATCATCGACTCAACAGAAGCCTCGCTAGCTAATCTTGACCTTTGACCCTTGACTCACTGGAAATCGTCCCGGTTTAAAAAAAATCTGGGTGCGAGTAAATCGTGCTAGCACCTGTATTTTCTTTAAAGATTACAGCAGAAGAATGATCTTAAAGAAAAGTGACTTGAACATTCCCATGGTGACATAAATGAACTTTTCCTGGCAGCAAGGAAAACACATGGGTTCACGTAGGAATTCCGGTCAAGATGGCAGCCTAAACGGTCACGTATTCATGTGCTTCTGTGTAGGTTCAACATTTCCACTCGATAATATGTCAATACCTTCAAGTGATAAAACGAGGTCAATGAGCAAAACTGACTTACAAAACATAGTGCAAGCTAGCAGGGACAAATACGTTGAAACAACCCAAAAAATGCGAAAAGTAGCACGTCTCAAACGGACACAGACGCACTGAGCTCTCAACAGATAAGCAACCATATTGTCGCTATTATAGATGCAAACTATTAGCAGCAGGGTTGCTTAAAAAAATAAGGATTCCTTGAGTGATAACTTTGTTAGCATCAAGAAAGATGTGGCTGCAATTGAAAAAAATATATGAAAACAGACAGAAAAATAAATTCAGTTACTCAGAGTCTAGAATACACACAATATGATCTTGAAACAACATCTTGAAAGCTCGGAGGCAGAAAACAAAACTTTGAAATCTTATATAAAAGGCTAAAAGCAGAGAACAATAAGAAAATTCGCAAATCACTGTAATGAAAGAAAAGCTTCTGGATTTAGAGACACATAGCAGGGGTTATAACCTGAGACTAATTGGAGTACCAGAAAATAAAGTTGAAAACTGCATTGATATTGTGTCAAAATATATCCATGAACAGGGGTTACTCGGTGATAAACATATTTCAGATATCAAAGCGAAAATCGAGAACCCACACAGGACAGGGAGAGCAAAATCAAAGAGACACAGACATATTATTGTCAAACTCTATAGCAGGCCCATACTGAACGCAGTTCTCAAGACGGAGAAGGCAAACCGCAATCGGAGTCAATGTTCAAACTTCTTTGTTGAAGACCTTGTCAAAGAGGACTATTTGCTGAAAAGAAAAGCCCTGCCACAAATAAGTAAGGCTCATACCGTCAATCATAAGGTCCGCCTTTGCCGCGGGAAGCTTATAATCAATGGCAAAGAGGTGACAATTCACCACTCCAATCCCACTTAACAATCGAGCATTTTACCAGACTGTTAGGTTATTATATAAGTTTTGTTATAGCTCGGGCGGGGTTTGTGTATTAGCCATATAAATATGATTACTTTTTTATATTTGCTCAAAAATACAAATGGCAGTCAACTTTCAGCGAATCTGGAACGGCAGTCGGCAGAAATGTGAAAGTGACGAGTGTTTAATGAAGAACTTTTCTCTACAATATATTATGCAGAGACATAAATTTTGTGTTTGGTGGGTCTTCTCTTATATTACTAATTATTAATTCTCGACTCCCCTATCAGCATTAACTATCTGCTGGCACTGGGCACGGCAGTTTTTTTTTTATGCTGTAAACAGTTCCAAATGCTTTACCAATATTTTGAAACCTGTAACTGTTAATGATACAAGTTGTAGTAGTGGGTACAACTCTAAGTGACACTATTTTTATTTTCAACTTACAACTACTGAATAGGCTACCAGTGGTGCTTGATTATGCTGGACCAGGCCCAGACTGGTATTGCTGTTGTATTGTTAGGCTGTTGGGGTATTATTGGTCTGTTATTAGAATGTTAATTTTGTATGTTTATCTTGTTTAATGTCTGACATACATCTGAATAAGCTGCAGATGTTATTTATAACTTATTATTATTACTTTTGATTACTTATTGTCAGTTCATTCCCCCTTTTTGTATTGGAACCTTCACATTAGGATAAAGATTTTAAGTACTCTAAATACTATCCAATAAATGTTAAAATCATATTACTGAATCGTCACACAGTATGCATTTGCAGTATCCATCTATCACTTAGGGTAAAGAAAATGTAATTAGCATATATATTTAAATTTATTAAACAATAATACAAGGATATTAATCTTGTACTATTAGGGATAATACCGGTCAACCAAACTTGTAAATTTACCTGGATAAGGAATTTGTATTACAGTGTCTGTATTAGACATCTTCAACTTGTTAATTTGGCAGAAACCTTATAAAATCTTAGATTATATGAACACCAATCTGAAATATAAGATTGCTTAGTTAAAATACATCTATGATATCTTTACCATTTATTCTGACATTTGTATAATATATTTAAGTGGAATATAAAGCAATTGTAGTTTTTATAAGGAGTCATAAACAGTCGTTGTATTTTGCCACAACCCTCTACAACATCACTTTAGACAAACACTGTTGCTGCTGTACTAGTACCAACAGCACCTACTGCATGTAAGGACAAGGAAATCTATTATACACGACAACACAGACGTGATTTATGTATATGTGTCTTGTTATGTTTTATTCCTATTTGGTCTCATTCAAGTTTCAAATCAAGACAAAAGACAGGATATGGATATTATATATATATATATATATATATATATATATATATATATATATATATATATATATTTGCTGAAGACATATAACATGTACAAGCTAAACTCAACAGGATATTATACTTTCATAGATAAGGGAGCAATAGACATAGCTAATTGCAACAATGACAGATATATGTAATATTGCATCTTTGAATGTAAGAGGTTTAGGTAGTAATGTAAAAAGAAGAGAAAAATTTTATTGGTTGAATAGAAAAAAAATATGATATAGTTTTTCTTCAAAAAACACACAGCAGTTAAGAGAATGAAAAAAATGGAAAACCAAGTGGGAGAATCAATTTTTTTAGCCATTTGTGACTAGCTCACACGAATGAGTGACCGTGTTTGTCTGGTGTGACGTCACACGGCGTGGCAGCCCAGCTGCGTGCTGCAGCACTGAGCTTGGCAGAACACGTAAACAGTGTGATCTCTCCAATATATTGTGGTTTTCTCAGTTTTTTTAATAAATATGGTCAAACATCATTAATCAAAGTTAATATAAAATAGATACTACTGGAAGAAAGACTTTTTATGAATTTTGGTCAAACCGTTTCATTTGAGTTTTAAACGTATTTTAGTATGTGTTACTTTAGTATATCAGCCTTACGTTAGCACAGTAGAATGACGGTACATTTTGGAAGTAGGGATCTTTTTAAGCGGTAAGCTATCATGGCACACCAGTAGTGAACCTCCGTTAATGACGAAGCTTGAACGCGCAAGTCGCAACATCATGTTGTTATCATTAATTTCCAATTGTACACCTGTGCATGAACTATATGGATTGATATTTTCACATCTGATCCTCTGTGAAATTTACATCTCCAAGGAGACAAGATCGTCATGGAAACGGTATTTAATCTACTGGTATATCTACATATTATCCTATCCGCCACAAGAATATTATTCTGCATAATCTGGTCGAAAACGAAGTATAATCCCGCCTCCTGTTAGACACCGCTGGCGCTTTTAATATAGATGGTATTTGAGGTATTCCTTGTAAAAAAATTGCCCTCATAAGATAGATTCTGCTCCTTTATACACTTCTAACGGTTTAGGAACAACCACAGTTCTGTAAAACAAATGAAATTTTGCCTTTCTTATTTCACCTTACAGTTTAGGAACAACTATAGTACAGTAAAACAAATGACATTTGGTCGTTCTTTCTTGTGTTTTCAGAGATCAGCTGAAAATGGTGACGTCTCAATTTCGTAAATTCCATATTGTTCCAAAACTCCTAAAGATATCGCTACAAAACTTGCCACTGCACTCCTACGTTTGAAAGGGCACATGTCCGTAAAGAATTTGACTTTCTAGATTATATAGGTTATCCGAAAAACGTAGCCTAACTAAAAAGTGCTGAGTAATTCATATCACATGATTTCGCATAAGTGAATTTGATGTGGTACCCCAAGTTATGCTGGGAATAAAAAAATATTTACGGTTTTTATGTATTTGTCAATCCTCGCTATAGTTACGGAGAAAATCATCATTGAAAATTCGAAAGAAATCGCACTTTTTGACCCATGACCTTGAAAAATGGATCAAGTTCATCTTAACTGGGTCAGCGTATTCGGACCATAGTAGGGCATATCCTCAGTAAGTATGAATGCAACCAGCCAAAAAGAGGGACAGAATAATAAGTAAGAATAATACCATAATAATAACTAGACTTCTGTAACTGTCATAGGACAGTCACAGGTCTTCACCCATCGAGCACCCCCACCCCCCTCCCCACCAACCACAGTTCTGTAAAGCAAATGAAATTTGGCCTTTCTTATTTCACCTTTGTGCTTGGAGAGATGACCTGAAATGCTGGTGTCACATTTTCGTAATTTGAATATTATTTCAAAACTATTTAAGATATCGCTACCAGATTTGCAACTGCTCTCCTACGTGGTAAATAGCATATGTCTGTAAAGAATAAACTTTTCAAGATCATAAGATTTATCCGGAAATGTAGCCTGACTAAAAAGCGCCTAGTCAAATGTACCATATGGTTCCGCGTGATTAATTTCCAATAGGTCAAGTAATGTTGGGAACGAGATATAATGGTAGGTTTTTTTTCATCTTTTTATCCATACACCGTGTAGATACAGAATAAATCGACATTAAAATCAGAAAAAAATCGCACCTTGCGATGATCTTGAAAAATAAGTCACGGTTACTAGGACTGGATCCAACTTAATTGGACCGTAATAGGGTTCTTTCGGTGTAAATATAAATTAAATTGGATAAAATAAGTGACAGAATAATAAGAAATAAGCAGAAGAACTGAAAAAATATGTGACGTCACATTTTAGTAATGTGCTCATTATTCTAAAACATTCCCCTATTTAACTCTTTACCGTTGTTAACCAAACAAGTCCAACCAGCAAGCAGTATTAGCTGTAGACAGCACCAAGATGTTGTAAAGACATCCGACAAAACAAAATTTGTCCACACGATATATATATATATATATATATATATATATATATATATATATATATATATATATATATATATATATATATATATATATATATATACATGTACAAGACTGCATTTTCGACTGATCCTTGTTTCTTAACATAAATAAGACTCTGTCACCAATTTGACTTTAATCAAAAGAGTGCCAATTCATAAAACATCTGAGAACACTGACAGATCAATGGTCGGTGCATCCAGCCGTAAATCTGCAAGTCCGAGTTTAATTTCCGTTTCGGTCTGAACATTCGAGATGTTTCATGCATCTTATAATGTTATCACACCCTGAATGACCTGCAGTTGCATTTTTAGAAACATCAAGATATTAAAGCAAAATGCAGACCAAGACAATGATGTTAATGATTTCGAGGTGAATTGATTAATCACATTTTATTTTAACTACCTATGAGCACCATGAGCTATGATAATATGAGAATACGACTCGCTAGAGTAATAAGACCGATAAACCACGTCTACATTTGTAAGCGGACAGGAAATTTCTTCTGCCGCTCAGGTTATCTATTTTTGTCCCTTACTGACTCAAAATAAATGTCGGGCTGCATACGAAAAATTAACCCTGGTAATAAAAATGATTATTCAGTCCCTTTATAACAGTATTAGTCTTAATGTCATAGAATATTTAATATTGGTTTATCCTATCTATGTTTTAGATTGGAACATCAGATGATCAATAAGCAGTTAGATTCATAGCCAATTTGAAGTTCAGAAACTCTTTTATTCTAATAAAATTTATGTAGACTATACAATAATGGATAATTTATTCTGTATCACATCTAGTGCATCAGCAGCAGAATATGAGCACATAAATGTGCTGCGTATCCTTCACAAAGTGTGAATAATGAGCTATTGTGGACTTGCAAAAAGCTATGCAATAACACATGGAATATGAGGAAATGTGATTTTGTCTAATGTACGTTACACAGATAAAGTATTTCCGGTTGATAAAATACCATAAACTGCCAGGAATATTAATTTCTATTCGGATGTGTGTATATCTTGAGGACTTCTTTTTATCATTGAAAGGCGAAATAAGATAAATACAAAATGATTAACCCAAGATGCACTGAGAACAAAAAATTCAGGTTTCTGTTTCGACCAGCAGTTATCATCCAAAAGCTTATTACAAATGGAAATTCCACATGCTTTAAGATACATGGATACATGTACATAAATATGTAACCTCCAATGCCATAGAATCAAAAACAGTCCATTTCAAGGACAGTACTAGGTAGCTCTCTCCCTTGTTCTGCTTTCAGTCTCATAACATTTACAAATAAATGTAACTAACATGATCAAATTCTTTTCTTCTAGATATTAAATATTTTAAAGACAGTCTGCAACTCAGTCGTTTGAAAAATGGTCTTGGCTATTCAATTCACAAATTTTAGTTTTCTATGTATTTTTATTATGTAAAAAACATTAGCTCTCAAGGCAAAAATACAAATGGATGTCAACCCACACAATAAAATATAACTTAACTCGATTGGGGCAATTAATAGGTTCAATATCACATCTAATTGTCACCTCAGGTGGCCCTAATTAAAACATATATTAATAAAAACATTAGCCTAAACAATTATCAGATATGGATCAAGTGATTTATGGTTGAATGCTTAAACAAAATCCTACATTGAACGCTTCAATAGTAAATGAACATATATAAGTGAGACAATATGAAAATCTAGAATTGTGCCGATAGTTAAATATATGCAATGTTCATAATGTCTTTTTTTCATAAATAGTTCAAATATTTGAATTTAAATTAAATATATGTATACACAATTCGCCATTTTTGTATTTTGAACTCATCGTCGATCTCTTTTCTTGATCCATTGCTTGCTAGTAACATTTCATGATATTCCCCTCCTTTGTCTTTATCATGTAACAGAAATGTCTACCCCTCATTGTATTTTCCTCTTTGATAGCTCTCTGGGGTTCCTGGTTGCCCGCTTCAGTTGTCGTTACGGGGACTTTATGCGGAGTTTCTTCCTGGGTGGCCTCACCTATAACACAATGAACAAAATAATTAAACATATTTATGCACGACAAAATATCCTGGCAGACATTTACTGCAATTTTAAAATTGAGCATTAAAACTTACCACAATTAGCCGCTGAAAGACATTGAAGAAAACTGAATGCCTATTCTAAAAAGTATATTAAAACATATCATGGTTAACATTATGGTGGGGGATAACAATCTGTTTCTAAATTTATTAACAATCATATTTTCGACCATAAATAAAAGGGACATTTAGGAGCTTACCTGCTTTCTCTGGGTCCCTCTCACACAGAACATCGATCTTTAAACCACACCACTTACTCTCCACCTGAGGTCAGTCTGCATTGATATGCATAGCTCAGGTTTCCAATTGTTTGGTTGATTTGGCGCCCACTCTGTAGAGTTCATTGTGTTCCCATCTGACCAGACCCATTCACCTTCTGAGAAAAAAAAATATTTGATTAAATGGTGACGGAATCAGTCAATCTTGAATCTATGGAAAAAATAAATAAAATGTTTTTTAAATGTATTTGTTAGAAAAAAGAAGACTCTTAAAATTCACTCTACACCTTTTCATTTTATTAATTGTTTTTACAGAGAGTTGCTTACCGGTAAGTTTGTCATTTCCACCAAGGAATTCGTCGTACGCTTTAGTAGTGCTGTTGATCCAGATGTAAATCTTTTTATTTTCGTGATCATCGTTCATGTTAGCAAGAAAACCGCGGTCTCGCATTTTATCCATTCGTCCCAAAATACGTAACAGTTATTTTTGTAGGTATTGTGGGGACGAGTTTCTCCCGCTTTACATGATGTGTTAGCTTAAGAAAGAGGATAAAAAACACAAGTCTGTTTATTCAAATATTTTAAAAAATCTAATATCTCATACTGAAAAAATGCTTCCTCTTTCGCATTTATTTTTTAGTCGAATTAAAATATTCCGATTTTATTCGTTTCCTGTGTGCAGGTAATCTGTCGTTGGCGTTATCTGGTGTCCCTGGATAAATAAGTGTGACATCCCTCATAACAATCCTAAAGATTAAACCATAAACAAGTGTAATGTAATCTGCTTCACCCTGAACAAAATGCATATGAGTTGAATTGAGTAAACATACTGTAGCATTTCTCTCCATCAAGTGCTAGTCAGCGAGCCCGAAAAACACGAACGGGTCGTAGTCGAACTTAAGACATTGAGTTAGGCATGCATAACTGAATTGTACCCTGTCTTGAAAGGAAAGGAAATAAAGTGCAAAAGCCAACATGAATTTCTAAGTCACATAATATCATTTAACTGCTGCCTAATCCTCTTTGATTTTTTTCTCATTTCAATTACTTTTTATTCACACGTCATGTCAAACTGGTAAAAATAGCGATTCCCATGTGCATCTTATTGTAATCCTCGTCCATATTCCTCTTTCTTGTGAGTAATAAAAACAACATATAGGCAATTAAAAATACGAAACCCTAAATAAGGTGTTTAAAGAAGCATAATTATGGTATAAGGGGTACCCTGTGGTTAGTTAAATATGGATATATTATATTCGAATATGTATTTTTTTATGTCTTTCAAATCTCTTCTGATGATATATATAAAGACTCCATGTATCGCTTAACCGAGCTGTCCTGTCTTGTCACCTCTGTTGCAATGCTGTAAAGCTTCATCTTCACCCATTTATCCTTTGACGGGATATTTTTGTTCAATTATGTGAATAAGAAGGGGTATTACATTGTGGGTTCATAATAGGTTAAATCTCAGATGATACATCAAAGTTAAATTCCCAGAACCCTAAAATGCCTGAATCCATGCCCTTAACAGTGTTGCAGGCCAACCATTGGAAAAAATATAAATGTTAAAATGGCGAATGATGGATATTATGGATTTCGAGCTCTCATTGATACCGCCAACGCTTTTGCGAGGGGCACCTATGCCAAATTAATTTATATTTACCTTTCCCTGAGTCAAACTCGCCTAAAAAATTTCCACGGTTACGGGAGAGCTCCAGATGGTTAAATTTTAAGAGAATACGAGTTTTAATTGCATATTTTAGTATACATTATTGGTAAATTGTATTTTGCAGCCCACGAGTGATTTGTGCCTTTTTCTCATATATTGCTGGTAAATTCGCCATAGTAAATGAATGTAGTCATAATAATCAGGCTTTACATCCATTCAATTTATATGGTGCTCTGATGGTTAGGATACAAACGTTAAAAAATTACTACTTTACCAGTTATTCATATCACCTCAGGTATTAAGCATCTATTTCACATACAAAAAGATTTGAGGTATTTCCAATGTGACCACAATTTTCTTCATGGATTTTGTTTTTATTTTGTTTGTTAGAAACTGAAGCTCATTTATCTATATATTATATTTTCCCTTTACCACGGACCTTTGACAACTTTTTAAAGTTAATAAGCAGGGATGAATATGATCTGTAGAAATTTTTCAATACACATGACTTTGGTTACGAGCCCAAACATACAATAACATATTTATAAGTGTGAACTGTTCAGAAAATATGCTCTGATCTACCACAGGGCTCTATTGTAAAATACATTGATATATTGTATAATCATATAAAAGCCAGTGTATCGATATAATGATTTCGGACTGACTTCACATTATCATACACTTGATCACAAGGATGCGGGAAAGTTATTCATGTCTTTGTTCTGTGTTAAAACTGTAAGCATTATGACATTGTAAGCACCATGACTTTCTTCATGAATAATAGTATCAACTGAGAAAAGATAAAATTTGTATAATATTACCGGTAATACCATTGACATAGAAATAATATTGGCCCCGATAAGAACCATGTGAATTCCAGTTTTCCCAGGAAAATTCATGTTTGTCACCCGATAAAAGTTATCCGTTACCGCTTCCCTTGGGAAAAGGCTGCCCTTACCAAATGGTTGCCTGTGGGTTAACGTGGTAAAGTACAAGTGGTGTGTTTTTTTATGTCAGACGCATCGTATCGGCACTTTGCCATACAAGAAACCAAACGGCAATGGCTAAACATCAAAGAGTATATAATAAATTGAAAAAAATACAGAATTTTAAACCATCTACGGGATAGGGTTTCTAGCCTGTTCATGCCTCACACCATATTAAATACAATATTTCCATTCTTAATCAAACTTTTATAAAATCACACAGTCCGGTTAAGCAGTCTCTCGACCTCCTGAACTGGAAATATTTGGCGACACTTAACCCCGACCAGCGACTCTATAAACCGGCTGGTAGCACCTCTGGACACGGGCTAGCGGTATTTCTTTGACACAAACCGGACATATAGACAATTTTATGAAAAAAAAAGGAAATTAAATATTGATTAAACTAATGAGTGCATTAAAGCTTTTGGTAGTCTTTATTTCCAATATTAGATTTCTTTTGTTGTAATAAAATCACTGTATCACAAGCAGTGGACCAGGAACAGTTGCTGCAGTCGCCGGAGAATAGGTGTAGCCGTTGCCGTGGCTATCCTTGTGTTATATTGCAGAAGAATCAACGTATCACAAAGAAAGAGTTTCGAGTTATCAGTTGTAAAATCTCCTTGTCGTATCATCTGTAAGGAAGAGACTATTGTAGAAAATGATGCCTCGACACAATATGAGATTGTGTGTATTATAATTCCCAAGCTTTACAATAAATACTCAGTATTTAACCATTGAATAATCATCCATTCATATGTTATTGCTGCATTTGTATTTTGCTTTGCTGATCTGAAGTACGACCAAGAGGGTCTAATGCAAGGAGGATATAGTATTCAGTATAAGTTCTCACCATTGATGAAGTAGTGATCTTGTGTTTTACCATCTCAAGGTTATGGGCGTGCGCTAGTATGAAAAGCTGGTCGAAAATGCTGAAGATTTTTGCTTCACATTCGATGACTGAGACTTTTATTTGTTGAATCTATGTGGCTGCGGCTTCATGCATATGTATGAATTGTGCTTACTACTGTTGAAGAAAGATCTTTAAACGCCGCGGTGACAGATGCATGGACTTGCCTTATTTGGAAATTTACAAACCTTGGGTTCGTCTGGCTTGCCGCCAGATGTCCCTGCTGAACATGTTGGTATTACGATCCTCGGGCATTTCTATGGGCAGTCTACATGTCATAAACGCATAGAAATTAAAGATTCATAATATTTTCCTAATCTTAACACGTAAGGTATAATACATTTCGAGACATGAAACAGGCATCACTTGGAGGTTACAAAATCGTGAGTAGGTATATAGCATAGTTGCGATCTCTAACAGCGTAATCGTGAGAGCAACCAATCTGATAATACAGGGTTTCACCTTTTACGATAAACACGTGAATAGATAAAACATGTATATTTAATAATTCGAATTTTACGCGCCAGGTATAAACTCTCGTAACCCACAGGGATCGCCGTTTGCAGCTGGATAGGTCACGTTGTGTTCTGTGAGTTGGCTACAAATAACAAGTTTGTCATATTGTAGAATCGTCTGATTGACTATTATATAATATCGGAATATTGGGTTGTGCTGAATCTGAGGACGAACAAATCATTTCAACAGAGATATGGAAGTAAGAAGGACTGAGATTTACCTATCCATAATAAACTTTTTAACTGATTATGCCTGACCGAATATTATAACATAAATTTGCGCGAAAGAGTTAAAATAAAGGTGGATTATGTTATTACGGATTTTGTTATAATTTAAACAAAACCAATTAACGTGTGTCAGTTAAAATTTTTGGTCCTATGAATTATTACATTAACCCGAACAATTTTTCATGATATGTCTGGCCTCTGCACCCAAAAAAACACATGGATACATAGCCATCAATGATGTGTTAATGAGGAAACATATTCTCAACAACCCTTTTAGGTTGAAACCCACAGTGCCAGTGACAGACATATACGTCACTTATTTTTAAGTAATTTTAGGCTAGAAATCTCGTATATTTATTACAAAAACTCTCCGCAGACCAGTAATAGTTTATTTATTAATTTGGCTCGTGACACGAAATGGAATCATTTGTTATATATCAGTGCATTATTTGAAAACAGGAAAGACATATAGAGGGTAAAAAATCAACGGCTTGTTCAGCATATCTGATCTAATGGTTAAATTTAATAGAATAACATACTTGTCTTCTTTGATAATGGGGTCTTGTTCAGAGAGGATTGACGCAGCGTATTTTGGTTATCGATTTAGGTAAAAAGGAGCATGTTTTGCTTCAGAATACTCTTACTTGGCAACAAATTAAACCTTTTTGTAAGAAATATCGATGATCTAATTCTACCACTTGCCATTATATGACGGAATGAAACCCATTGTAAAATCGTAAGGGTTGTATTTCATTAATTGTATAGTTGTATACAAAACTATTCCATAGTGAAAAGGATTTCTTTAAATTACAAATTGTTTGTATTCAGCAACTTTAGGTAAGCACGCACCAAACAATATATATCCTACATTATGTTTTAGTATTTAAAAAATCGTTGCTTCTCAACAATGGCGGCGTCATATAACCGCAGCCCCCAATTACTATATCTGCTTATGATTCTAAACGGGCCTGAGGATTTCTTTCCCAATTAAAATGTCTAGGGCTTACTTTGCATTATTAACAATGTTTAAAGACAATGCAATAACGGCCCCTGAACGCCGTATCCAAACACAACGCTATCCAAAACGCCGTATTTTTTTTACCTAAAATCGCCGACCCCTGTACAAGTCACACGAATAGCACAGCTTGCAGGTAGTTGCACATAAATAAACTCTCCTGTGCATTATGTGTACGGATATAAAAGTTCTACAATGTTTGTGTGATATAAATATAAAATCGTCAATGACAATGATTTACTTGATATGTTTATATTTATCTTACAGTCGATTGGCCAAGTTTTAAGCAAATTCATGCCTGACTATACTTCCCATATTGCTGGAAGATTTTGAAGAAAGTATTTGATAAATTCTACCAATTTATAAAACAATTGGTTACTTTTATTGTATTGTTTAAGAAGCAGAATTGTGTTGGTGATATTATCGTCTCAGCATTTCATTTTCAGACATTCGACTAGCGACATCTGAGTGCGAGTGTTTATAAAACAATTATTACCCAAGCATTTATTATATATTTGTTGAACAACTATGAACAACTAACTAGTATAAGATAATTTATTTATAATTACAAAGTAGGACTAAAATGAATATATGTTACTACCTTTATTTAGTTTTACTATTATTCAAGGTCTCTACAGGGTGGGAGATTATAGTAACCTCCATAACCCCTGTCCCTGAGCCTGCAATGATGTTGCTCTGGGTATATTCATTTATGACAAAACTACTTTGTGAAAGAAAATACATACAGATGTAGAACGTGTCCTGCCAATGAAATAATACCCATCACTTTCATTAAAAAAAAAATGATAAAACGAATAAAATAAAATCGTTATTTGTCGGCTGACACATATAATAAAACTAAATATTTTTGTATTATTATTACTTTATTATTACAATATTATTAATTATAATGAGATAACACACACCCTGGGTGAATCATTATACATACGATAAAAGTCCTCAGAGAAGAGCGTTATCTTTGATGTTGCTGGTAATAGGTGAATCGGGGCCCATAACCTGTGAATCACACCGGACCCTTTCAGATCGGGGTTCAAAACCTGTTCCATATTCTTAGCCGCAATTTGCCCTGTATGCAGAAAACGTCAAGCCAACTAAGATTACCTTATCGTGTAATCAGATTATCTTTTGATCATTCATGTAATAATTATAATAATTATAATAATGTTGTTATAATTTAGTACTATTACTACTTCTACTTCTACTAGTAAAACAACATTTACTAATAGAGTAATGATAATTATGACAAATATTATAAAGTAGTTATAAAAATCGTAATGATTACAAATAAAGTAGAATTGAACATAATAACAAGAGGCTACGAGCAACTGTGTTGCAAAGTCACAATCGTAAATATAATATTACAACAAATCTATAACATCTCATGCAAGCCGAACAGTTATCTTATGGACATTCTCATTAAGCACTCAGCAGTAGGCAGAATGTAATTAAATTAAACTGCTTTCTGCGTTTTTTTTCACGTGTCAAGCTACTAATACGGTAGGACCATACGACAAGCAGCTGTCATGTAACGTTACCCCCGCTTTACTTAATTAGTGTCCTACGATTTGGTTATAAAGGTTGCGAGTCTAATAGAGTAATTTTTTAATAACTTGACACATATTACTATAAAGTGCCGTGTACTTTGCCGAAAGATACACTAGCCGAAGTCTTTTATACACCCTAATCGGTTCAATTCACACCGTCTTCATATATTTATAGTTGACGTTATTTCTATCTTAATTCCAAAATTTAGCTCACGTGGGTATTCATAGTTAAGCGGTCATTGACATTTCGATCCATGATCAGGTACTATAGCAGGTAATAGAGGATTTTGCAAATGTCATGGGTTATTAAACTCAAAGTCTACAATTCGTGGAATGGGCAAGTGTCCGAAACATAGAGTGTTTGTAATAGATAGGTGGCCTGTGGAAAAATGTTCCAGAGAAAGAGCGTTACATACACATTAATAGGTCTTCCATAATGAATATGAATTAACATTAAGGGTCTCCCATAGTTGACATGAATTAACATTGAGTGTCTCTATAAACGAATTTTCTGAGTCCATAAAACGCTCTAACTTCACTTTTTTTTTAGAAGACAACTAGTTTGTATAAACATTTTTACATTGCATAACATAATACCTGATCAAACATAGAATATATTTAACAGTATTCCGTATGTTAGTGCTTCTATTTAGAATAAATATAATTCCACTGGATGTATTTAAGGAAATTTCAGTTCTGCCTTAGATCAAAATCTACAAAATATATCTGGCTGCAGGACGCGTTCTTTTCTATCTACATCTGACAGATGACGAGATACTGCCACTAGCGCTGACTCCTAGTGGAAGAATTGATAATTAATTAATTGGTGCACATTGTGTCTGTAAAATTTGCCGCCAGCTATAGGTCATGCTTTTCACACCTGAAGTTTATTAATTGAAAGTTCAGTTTTTCAAAATAACTGTCATAAAGTCAAACTTTTGGCCGACTTCTTTATTTTGAATGAGATCCGTCCTGATACAATATTAAAACATTTATTTACTGTTAGTATTTATGTTAGAAGGTACATGAAGGTAATGTATTACAAGAGTAAATGAGTGATCCTAGCGCGACTGTCTAGAGGTCTGATTTGTGTTCTGATCATACACATCATACATTTATATAAAATGTCTATATACTTCTGTGTTCCATAATCCCCATAGATAAGTTACTTTAATATGAAAGAAATCACAACGGACATCAATACATGTAATAATTTATGGTGGTGAACCTCAACCGTCCTAATGTAATACCTGCTCTTAGTCTTCAACTGGGTCTTTAGTCAGGTCATAATCTCCTTATATTATGTTTTAATTTAATATTATTCGTTTTAGGATCTTGTAAATTGATCTCATAGTGAATGTATTATTGGAATTTTAGTCTGTATACCGCAACTGAGTATTATACATGTTTTAGAGAGTTTTATTTTGGCGCTTTTATAAATTTAATAAATTGTGACTATAACTGGGTAACCATACTAATAGTGTCATGAGCTTGGCATTTGCAACAATTTTTCCCTAAATCCAAAGAAAGATTCCTTTTTTTCTCAGAAACCATGAACACAACCCTTATTCTCTATGCAAACCCAATTCCAGATTAAATCGAGGAGACTAGTTACAACACGAAAAAAGACAGTATACAAGTATTTACAATTCTATTAACTGTGCAGATGATCTACTTTTAATGCCTGCCCCAAGATGGCAATATAGGCCATTATTTAGGGGTCTCGACAGCTGAGGGGACAGACGCTCGGCTTTCTCCCCTGGTGATCGGGGTCGATGCCCTATCGTGGTTGTAAGATTGGATTTAGTGGCCTGACTAATGTCCTCCCGTTTTCTCCAATCCTACAGACAAGACTTCTCCCTGCCTCCCGTCCTTTCGCTATGTCACACAAACACATTTTTGTGCGTGTTTATGTCAATTAAAACACCATGATTAAGATGACACAGACTTGTACAAGAAAACGATATTTTCTCTTAAATGTAAATTTCCCGTTCCTACGCAAGCCTTGTGGAAGGCAGACATTTAACGATCAGCGTAAGTCACGTTGTTTACAGGAGTAAATGAAGCTAACATAAATGATCGGACCAACAGTATAGAGTACGCAATGTACTTTACACTTTACAGAGGCAGTCGCGAGTGCACCACTACCGCTTAGGAATACAACCGTATCTTATAAACTTCATAACTGTATCTTAAAGGCAAATTCAACTGAAACATTACAAAAATCAAAAAAAGATTTTATTTTGATAAAACGATTTGACTTTTGGACTGTTGTCATGAGATGGTAATGTAGAAGACTCAAGTAAGCAGGCTAATGACTGTCACCATGCTAACCTTTATGAAATTAAAGTTTAACACTGATATTTAAGTCCACTACAAATCTTAAGACCAGTACAACAGTATTGCAAAAGACGTGATGCCCTATTTTGTTGATTTGCCAGGTTGGTGATGATACACATCTTGAGAGAGCGTGAGGTCTATATAAAATCGGCTTCAAGGCTGTCCAGCCTATACGCTTGGTGATATGTAGTCCGTATGGTGTTGTCTGGTATGTTGAGAGTCACTTGTCACTGCCCAGACATTCCGATCTCCTGACCTGTCAGAGTTCAATATATCAATCAGGTTGCAAAGTATACAGATTAATCAAGTCTGGTGGTGTGTATTTTCATGCACGTATAAAACCGGGCTGTTCCATACATGTAGCTCCCTTGAGGCAAAAAGTGGAACTAAATTCAGGTATCTGAGAGGTTTAACAATATGAAAACTCTAGTGCTATTGATACATGAAATTTAAGTACATTTTGTCTGTTAGATGAAGATTGTTAACCCGACTTTACTATAAACTGTTTAGTGGCACCCCCTTTAAGTGCTCCAGTGCTCTATATATATGCCACTGTAATCTCAATTTAAAATTTAGCATGCGCACAAGTGCGATTATACTTGTATAATGTTGAATTCCTGTGGGAAATAAAATATACGTGAAATGTAAGTTCAAGGTTAATATACCTTTTGCTTAAAAATACTTAAGAATATAACTGCGGAAACCAAAGGCTATCTCCATAGCTGTATATATATAAGGCAGCTATGAGCCGTAAGTTAAGCTCATGCTTTGTTCAATGAAAAAAAAAAGAATTACCACTGCCGCTTATGTATAAGGTGTTATCCCTCAGCTAGACAAAGTCAAATAAAACTTCATGGATATTAATAGGGTAATATATATTAAGTTCAACTTGTCTGAATCATACTGTTCCATCTGATATATTTTTCAAGGAACTAGTTTTTTATAGGTCTAAGGCCAAAAGGTGATATGAGTTTTGTGGAGGACCGAAATCCAGTGGCAAATATATGTATCATAACCCTAATAATGGTACAATAATAACAATGGTATTTAGGTCCGCTAATATTTTTGTGTTATGTAAACTGACTAAGGGTTGCTAGGGTTGTTTTTTTAAGAAAATGCATTGACATATCGTGCAAGAGGACACGGTCCACACAGAGTATGCATCCAATTGGGCTTATCTGTGTGGTTATGTGCTATCATGATATTTTATTGTGATACTTTGAGTGCCACGTGTTTCCGTCCAAAAATTCCAATCTGCTTACCTTAAATGGATCATTCTATAAATCAGGGTACAAATTATATAGATAAAGTAAGTCTGATTATGTGTGTATTGATTCATGTATAAAACCGGGCTGTTCAATACCTGTAGCCCCCTTGAGGCAAAAAGGAGAACAAATTTCAGGGATCTGAGAGGTTCAACAATCTGACAATTCTAGTGTTACTGATCCATGGGATTCAAGGTCCGCTACTATAGCTAGCAGTGTTATTTAAACTGACTAAGTGATGTAGGGGTTGTTTTTATAAGTAAATGCATTGGCATATCGTGCAATAGGACATGGTTCATACAAAGTATGCGTCGAGTCGGGCTTATATGTGTGGTTATGTGCTATCGTGATTGTTTTTGTGTAATACTTTGAGTGCCACGTGTTACCGCCTAAAAATTCCAATCGTTGACCTAAGATGGCTCATTCTATAAATAAGGGTACAAAGTATATAGACAAATCAAGCGTATGTGGGTGTTTGTAAAGAAAAAGGCTAAACCGTGCTGCTATATATTCTCGAAACCCCGTGTAGCTGAATAATGATACTGTAATCTCATGTCTTTCAGTGCTTCCATTATCTGCCCAGATCAGCGTTCCTTTTCTATGACGGGTGATTTAGGGATATTTGAATAAACGATTTTAGGACGGCTTTACTGACTGTTTGAACACTGCCCGAGGTACCTCAAATGGCGCCCTGGCCACATGTTACGCTTGTTATATCAGAGACAACGTAATATGTAAGCTCTCTGTATCAGTGATATACATGAGTGTAACAACATAATTATATATATATATATATATATATATATATATATATATAGGGGGAAAGTATATATATATATGTGTGTGTGTGTGTGTGATGTAAATCTGTGTCATCAATTGTTCTATTGCGGTGAAGTATAATAATCCTCATAGTGCGCTGTATTATCAATGTAGCTTGCCCTTGGCTTATCTCATGAAAGCGAGTTGTGAATAACATCAGCTATTGTCTTACAGAATAATGTATAATTATGCTATTATCGTTTGCGTTCTATAACCATAGCATGATAAAAGCATATATATATATATATATATATATATATATATATATGTATATTTATCCATATAAAAGGTCCAATTTGCTCTGGTACCATGCTGAGTATTGTATCATTTTCTTTTTGTTTTTTTGTTAACCCTACAACGCTCATCTGTTTTGACGCCTCGGTATGTTATCTAAGTAGACATATTTATATCTTGGCAGATAACGTATATAGCCCCAATCACTTTCATTTGTTTTCATATAGATAAACAGTTATATATTTTCCCCATCCACATATTCAATAAATGCATTTGTTGCATACAGTTCAGGATTTTGATGTCGGTTACCTTGTTAAATCAAGCATTGTTATTATGGACGAGAAAGAGGACCGTTGTACGATATATGCAAACGAGTGATTGAAGGAGATATATACAAAGGGGGGGGGGGGGGGGCTATTTAAATAAAGCTGATGAATATAGCTACTTTTTCTTATGTCTTATGTTACTTTGGTCTGTTACTTGTCCGAATTGGGGACCCTTAAATCGATACTCCAAATGTTAAATCGAATAAGACGGCATACTTCCGTTCGAGCAGAAATAGGCTTATCATTCTTTTTTGTTCGATTATGATTTTTATTGGGTCTTTCTTTTCTTTTAAAGTTTTGTATATTGTTTTATAATTTCTATATTGCTCCGTGGTGAATAATATTTGAAATGATTAGGATGGGATAAGGGCTGGAAGTATTACTCGAGTACGGGAGTCCGGTCAATACTAATCAAGTAGTTCCCAAGTATTCTTTTGTGTGTACATGCATACCTGGATATAACAGCAGACTAACTTGCAGTCTATGTTTATTCATTAAATTGTAAGTGTTAGTAAAATTAACGAACTGATTCAACTGATTTATATGGTTTCGTTTGATACATAGCGATTTGCCATGGCAATGAGAACTCGAGTCCGAGTTAAGAAATGCTTAAAGAGTACTCGGGTCACTAGTTCAGCCTTGGCATCCATATTTGAACCAGCGATGGCTTCTACGCGTCACGACACCATGACGATAGGACCTCGGATTAATAGCGCTGCATCTACTCCTGACGTTATCAGCTATAAAAGTTTATTTATAAAGATTTATGTGCAAAAGCACAGTGATTCGAGAAGCGGAAACGACTGTAGGGAAATAATTTGTTACACATATTAACCGGTACTGGAAATTACAGCACATATGAAACACTTGCTGTGGTTATTATACTCGTTCAGTTTACACACCAGCATTGACAATAATATTAAATGGGTCAGCATTGTTTCCTCCAGTGTGTAAGTGGTGGTTATATATAAGAAGTATAATGCTAAAATGACCTTTTTTAGTTTACTAGCTGTCATTACTTCTGATGTAAAGCTTTTCCTGACAACAAAATCCGAATAATTTCCGAAATAAAAAAAAACATGCTTATTTAAAAGGATTATCCACTAAATAATCTGTCTGTGAAGTTCCAAAAGAACCAATGAACAAAAACCAATTTGCTGAGGAACTGACAGATCTTATACGATCTCATTGCTTATGGATTCGTTTGTTAACCACAGTTCAACGTGGCCTGACAAAACAAAACAAGACAATGTAATTTGTGTTAAACTTATACATGAAATACCATTTTACTCCCTTAATCATGTTACATAGGGCTTCACAAGTTACCTTGTCGTAGATCCATATTTTTTTTCCTAGACAATATTACTGCTTCTGCTATTTTTCATATGTGCCCAGACTATTGTAGATGTAAACATATTTTAAGGCACAAAACCTTGTAGCTGGTTCTTGAACTTGGTTTAAATGTGTATGAGTCGCTTTTCCGATGTTTGACTATTAAGGGTCTTACAACAGCTCATCTTTCCGTACGTTCTTACCCTAAGTAGCTATTCATTTTTATCCGGGATTACTGGTTTCTTTTTCTACATAAGTGAGCAAAAATAAGACAGGACATTTACACGATACGTTTTGCATAATTTTATATGTTACTACTGGAAAAAACGAGAAAAACTCAAAAGATAGAAAAATGAAAAATCCATATCCAAGCACATCTTAAGGCAAGCACATATTTCGTTATTAACAACATTACAATATAAACAATGAATGCTTGTACGATAGTTATGCTTAATATATCATAAACATTAACCTCATGCCGACCAAACAGACCGATTCGTTAGGATCCTGCAGAGTCTTTTTCCTGAGAAATCGATCCATACAAAGTTGCCAACTTTGATACTTTGCGTGTTCAGCTCGCTACTGCAGCTTGTCTTCCAGCTCAGACATGTCATGCAATAAGGCATGGTAGTCGCGATCAATACATTCTGGAAGCCAGGGGACTTTGTATCACGCATATAATTCACGACAGGTCTCATAAAAGTTATGAAATAATTAAAAAATGCATCATGTCTCTTTAACACTATATGTAATGTTCACATTTTATAAATTATTACATGCCAATACCTGATGTCTGTGGTGCAAACATTTACGTTATATTTCTTTTTTTTTTCTTTGAGAAGTCTGTTTATACGATCGGCATCTTTATTTCAAGCTTCACAGCTTACTTATTATCCACATTATGCAGGATTATACATATTTTTCACAATGGTATGAGCTTTTCTGTTAGTCTTGTAGCAAAAATCGACAACATCCATCGCATAAAGAGGGGTCACTGATATTGAATGGGAGCAAAGATGTTGGTATCAGACAGTTAGTAAAACATATGGTTTCGAGTTTTGGTAGAGTCTGATCACAGTCTTGGTTCTTACGGTCTTGGTCAATGGTAGTGGTTCCCATGGCTACGGTTTCAGTCTGCGTGCTTTGATTGCATAAAACACCATTGATATAGGTAATATGTATGCCAACAAAACATAGTGTTTATACAATTTTTAAAAATTCCTTATGCTGCTGAAAAGGATATAAATTTGATGACCATGTTTCACACAATCAACGAAAGACAGTGTTGTTTGCTTCCACTGAAAGGCAAAGCGAGATCGCCATGCAGAATTTGTTGTTTTTCTCGTGAACTTCATTTGTGGTGTTTGATGCTGCATGAGAGGATTCATCTAATAGGTCTATTCACTCGTGCAAGATATATGTGCCTCTCTCGTGTGATAAATCCAAGTTCCGGGCCATCCGGACATGACGCCCCTGCGACATGTCCCAGAAAGGACATAATTTACTTACTCGACACGCATCACAAATATCAAACATTTCTTAAATATCAAACATGACTTAGTTTTTTTTTTATCAGTATGTATAATTGATTTTATTACCGTACTTCGGGTGAGGAATTTTAATATACGAGACTATCTGAACCCGAGTCATCATATACAGAGCATGAGTTTAACTTGGATACGTAAACGCGTAGGTTCTCCGATGTTAGAGGTGAAATGTCCCTCATTGCCCGACGGTGAGTTTCACGTTTGTCTATTCCAAATTCTACCAACGGTTCTGAGAATGAAAGCATACTTCCCAGCTGACTCATTGTTGAATAGACACTTTCTGCACCACTCATGTCCGTATATATTTCTTCAATGTCGTCATCATTTGTCACCATGGAAACTTGTCGGTGAAAATGGAACGTGAAGTCGTTTGTAGGATGAGGAATGTTACCACGACTGTGTACAAAGACATAAAAACGTACTTTAATGTCTGACTAAATTATACGACAGTCCTATAATTTTAACGCTTCATAGCAAATGACTTTTCAGGAAGCTGTACTCTCTCAGAAATATAAATATAAAAATAAGTAAAGATATATGAAATGGTACATAATTATTTTTCGTTTTCATGTGGCATTCTCCTCTATTAGGTATACAATGCTGGGGAAAGGTTTTGGTTCACAGTTAATGTACTGTATCTAAAACATACCTGGCTGACCTATATCTACGGCACACCATGACACAGATGAATGTTATAACACATATGAATAAAACAGCGATTCCAGTGAGTTTTAGCACATCCTTCATTTTTCTTGGCACTGTAAAAGAAAGGAGATTCATCTGTGCCCATATTATTTTGATAATCATCTCTTTTAAGTATGTATATTTTACACATATGTAAGAAGGAGTTTGTATAAGACTTTTTGTTAACACTTTCGCTGCCTATGACGAGTATACTCGTCATATTTTGTTATTACCCCAGTGCCTATGACGGGTAATCTCGTCATGTTTTTATCGGCAATTTTCTCTTTAATTTATCAATAAACATCGTAGATGAGTAGAAGTTCATTTATCAATTCGTTTTGTGTCATGAAATTGAATAGTTTGTAATTACTCAGTGTGCTTGATTTCTCAAAAGAAGGAAAGGTGTGGGTAGCCTGATAACATCCACGGCTCTCGTCCTTTGCCATGAAATAAGTTCATGACCCGCTGTAGGGAAAATGATTCCGTGAAGGAGTATTCCTTAGGATCAAACGAAAGCGAGGACCGCAAAAAAAGTGTCTAGTTTTATATTTGGGCATTTTTTGGCCACTTACTTTCTGCAAACCCGCTAGTGAGACTGAGGTGTGACATATCGCACCTTAGGTGTGAACTCGAGATAGCGAGGCGTTAGGTCGTCCGGGTTTATTGCCCCGCGAGGACAGGGTATTGCGCAATGAACAACAATATTTTTGCAATGAATAAATTTGAAAAGAACATTCAATTGCATTTATCTTAACACGTAATATAAGAATCATTAGGATTTTACAAAATGCATCTATAATGCTCGAGAGAAAAGTTGAAATCAAGAATATTGATTTTACAGAAAAAAAAATCATGTGACCAAGCATCTATTTTATTGCACGTATCAGCTAGTTACAGGGATTTACATTAATACTTTTTACCTCTTATACAGACAAAGTGGTGACTGTTATTACAATTCACCGCTTCCCAAAACTTTGAACCATCTGACACTCTTTTAGTATAGCACAGCGGTTATTTTCCACAGTTTCCAGCCCAGATTTCCATTTAAAATTCCTAACAGGCACATCTGTAAGATGACATGAGTTAACACAGAAAGAATTATGGTTTGAAAATCATTTTGCAATAAGGTTCGATTAATGTTACCCATACCTGATTAACAATGATGTACATGTATGGTTACCTTAAATAGGAAAATATTATTGTTCATGAATGATGTTTGTTGGTAATAAGTTATATGTGTTTTTGTAAGTTATGACAGTGATCCGCATACTTGTGTGCTCTGATGATGTACTTTCTGTGATGTTTATTTGTGTTCGTGGTTAATTAAAATAATGTCAATGTTGATATCTCAATGAACGACAGACTGTCCTTATAAAGGGTACGGTTACCTGTATTAGATGTTGTCCAAGTCCACTGGCTCTTTATCAGTCCAATCCAGTAATCGCGTCTTATATGAATAAGTAGCTTTTTGGCTGTTCCTAAATATTCTTCAGGCATTAGACTTCCATTCAGGCGATAACATTCCGAGGAAGCTGAGAACCACGTGGAACTCTCTGATCTTACAAGCAGATACCCTGACTCGACCCTGTGCCAATTATCTTGATAAAACCCTGTACAAGCTACAAAAATAACAACATTTTTACAGAGAATTTATTTAGATCTATGCTGTTATTTTTGTATGCCAGGGGTGTACTTGACTGATAATTGAAGAAAGTATCCTTTATATTCAGTCAGTAAATATTAAATTTTCTACATACCTTCTCATAAAGTGACAATTTACTGCACGTTAATGAACGATACATCTGGTGTTTTCTGATTATACAATCTAAGGACTCCCGGAACATATGCCTTCGATTTCCCTTTCTATCGTATAGTCAATAACATTTCCTTGGAGTTAAAATCCTCTTAGGAACTAGTTTAGCTATTTGACCTTTTGCTGTCGTATGAAGGTGTACCAGAATAAGCTACTCACACATCAGATGGCATATAAAGCCTGCTACGTTAGTGAAACATTCCAAAGCGTACAAAATTCCATTTCTCAGTGTACTGCACTGACCATGTGTCCTGTATGGCGTATGCGATGCTTTAAAGAATATAAACAACAGCAACTGAATAGATCATTTTATTCTTCCAATGCAAATATCTTTGGACTTTGCAATATGCAAACTGCCCACTGTTATTTTAGAGACGGGATGGTCAATCACGTTTTATTGTACTAACCTCTTTACCAAGCTTTATGACCCATTTAGGTGACCTCTAAATGAAAAGGTTTTATATATTACAAATTACGGATTCCCCAACGTAATTCTGTTTCACGTCCACAATTGAAATGACACAAAAGCTTTTATTACTTCATGAGAATTGTGCCCTGTGAAGTATTTTAAGCAGAAACATACCAATTTTAGAAATGTACAGCCAAAACCAAAAATTATAGTCCATTCGTCTCATAGCGAGCCATGTCTCTTTAACCTTCACGTGTGAACTTCGGTCCTCAAGGAGAGAATCGTATGGAAGACTCGTGTTTAACTTCTTGCAATATACGGCCGCCGCTCTTTTAGACATGACTGCAATACACACATTTTAAACAAATCTTGAATAATAGTTCTGTTAATATTAAATAATTTTCTTTAAACCAGAATAAATAACATTCCGTACATTGTACTGCCTTATGGATATCCTAAATCACTCTCGAAATTTCGAGTCTTTTAAATTATATGACATAGCTGTTGTAGGATTATAATCAACATGAACAATCTGAAAAGATACCCGCAGATCCGATACCTGCAATATATCCAGGTATGTCTTTATATGTTCTTAATAATGGGAAAATATACCTTTTTCTGAAAAAAATATTTTTGTCTTTGAAGTCATCGTAAAAGGCATCAAAAGGAGAAATAAAACAGTTGCTCTGAGGCGTATCATCGTATGTGAACCCTGTGTAAATATAGATGTTATTTATATATAACCACCTCTTTAACTGATATTCAATCATTTAGAAATAGTAACCATATCATTCTTTATGTGTACAAGAATTAATTGAAAGGGCACAAACGCATACAAATGTATACATTGATACATACACATATAAACATACATACATATACTAAATAGACCTAACCAGAGGGAATGATCTTATACAACATTAAATTTTCATTGACTCCGGTTTGGTAATTTGCTATTTGAATATCTCAGACAGTTACACGGTTGTGTTGTAATATGATACATTGGACAACGTTTTTAAAGTAAATCGAATTTTTGGTATTAAGGTAATATAACATTCATCATATACATACCTGTATAAGTAGAGAATAAACGAAAAGGCAATGAATTAGGTAAGCAATGTACTTTTGCGTAAAATACTCACATACCCATCATATATTGGTGCTGCAAATCTTTAACAACGGGCAGCTAATATTTATGTGTTATCGTGTTCACAAATAATGTTATTATTCAAACGCTATTAAAATCGTGGTATAACCACATAGACAACAAAAGGAAGGAAGCAACTTTATATGTTCTGATTGCTACAAATTATGATATGTAATAAAATACAAACACATGAAACCGTTATGATGAATTGTGTATTTGAGATGATAAAACGGTATGTAGTTATATACACATTTAATTTTGCTAACAAGTAGCTATACGTTATTGAATTAATATTTTGCACGGAGCAGTAGAAGAATTATCCCTGGCCAGTTGTGGATAGAATAGTAAATTACATAAACCGAATATTCATTAGAGCTAAGTAAGGGAAAAGCCGTGGGAATTATCCATCTCAGATTGAGTTAAGCTTACGAATCATCCATCAGATTCCCATACCAATGATAATGTTGTTACATTATATGCATGAGCCATCTTGATATGAGGTCTTAGTTTCGTGGTGTCTCCGGTGCACTAGGGGTATAACTAACTCATTCGTATAGTTATATTCGTATAATTACATATCATGGTATAACCTCGTGAAAGAAGATTCTAGAAATAGACTGATAACGTCAGTTGCATGTTGCTTGAAACTGAAAAGACGAGAATGGCAGTCCAGGCCACGGCGCCTGCAAGGGAAAGTCAGCTGAGTTCGTGGCTGTTGTGGTTTGGTTTTTCTTTTGTTAACTTTGTATATTAAAAAATGGCTCTGTAGATGGTTACGTTTAAGGCTGTGTCGACCGGGGCCATCGATCAATTGTGAGCGTTAGGCACTAGTGATGGTCATACCATAGTGTTAAGTTTCGTTTTGATGTTCACATACATATAATATAGGTTTGTTTGAAAATATATACAGTCATTTATCACTAAGAGACCAACTACTGGGGAAGTGGATCTTGTTAACCGTATTCCTTAAAACTACTATCTATTCAATCTCCCGCATCAACCGGTACCAGGTATTCTACATGGTGAGCGGATGAAATGCCTTTTCGAATAAAGGCTATGAAATCTTTCACGTTGCCTTAAAACACCATATTATAAAGTACTGTTGCAACAAATTCATGTATCTTACAGAAATATTCAGGTTAAAACCTATTTTCATGTGGCGAGGATAAAGATTTACATAGTTTTGACAAGGGAGTAGGGTAGGGGGTGCGATATACACTCTTAGAAAAAGGGTTCTTCATGTTTTTTTTAAGAACTCGCAAGGTTCCGTTTAATACCAAGGTTACTCCTGGAAGCCTTTGCCATGTGTATAGGCTGCTCTCGGCACTACTGATTTTGTTGGTGGCGCTGAGGTTCCCGATGGAACCCGGAAAGACTACACCAAATATGCAAAAGATATTCTTTACACATAGCAGAACATGTATGATACTAATCATCAGTAAACAAACCAAAGGATTACAGAATTCAAAAATCCATTCGTAAAAAGGGGTTATCTGTTTTTGCTGCCCAGAGTTCATATCATTGTGTTTTAGCCCTATGTATACGTGTAGGTCCTACATGCATCATTCTTAAATTGACAATGGCAGTCAGTAAATCGAAAAGATAAATATAGCCTACGTAGTTTCAAACAGCGAACCAGCGGTTAAGATTACACAGGCGCATTTTTAGATGTTGTTGATCGGATTTAGGTCGAATTTTGATTTAAATCAAAAATGAAGGTTTTATTATCTAGGAAATGTTATGTGTCTAAGTTTGCATTTAATTTATATATATATATATATATATATATATATATATATATAACCACTTTTCTGTGTATACCCTTTCCATCTCTCTCTTTCTCTCTCTCTCTCTCTATATATATAAATATATATATATATATTGTTAAGTATTTACTCATCAAACCACTTAATTACAATAACCTACTCTACTATATATATATATATATATATATATATATATATATATATATATGGGCAAGGGTGCATTCATATTTTGAATATATTTTAAATAGTAAATTAGGAGAAACCAGCAGACTAATGTTTGGTTGTTTGCAGACATAATTTGATCAAATAAATACCGGGGATATGAAATCTCAAGCCAGGTGACAAGCAGACCGAAAGGCAGTCTTTTCATGCAGAAAAAGTCCATGTATATGGAGGAATGGGCTCAACAATCGGGCAGAAAGGAAACGCTTGCTTAAGAACCAATAACGCAATAACATCTTCACACCTCTATTAAATCGCATGCCCTTGAAAAAATTTACTTTACCATTTATTTATTTATTTATCTAGAAATTTTATCCCCTTTTAATAACCAATTCACCAGATATTCTCATTTTTATGAAATCGTTATATAGATTTAAATCATTGGGAGATCCAAAACTGTTGCTAGATGCATGACAATTCATTTTGTGCTGAATAAATTCGGTGAATTCTAATTAAATCCATTAAAAGCTTATTTCTTCTATAATCAAAATATAGTATTACGCTGGATTTAAGGGCAAAAATAATATTAGTATATAGATATTTTACAATAACGTTGACGCATAGCATTTATTGGATGAAAGAAGGACATACCATTTAATATATATATAAGTTTAATTCCAAGTAATTTTTTTTTCTTTTTATAGTTTTTTAGCCTCGGACACGAGCCAATCGAGAATAAAAGTCTAGTCCAAAAAGGAGCCTATAGGTTGCTATTTTGTTGGTGCTTTAGAGGGAAATTGATGGAATGAAGCTTTTCTCCTTATAAACATGATTAAACATACACGCGTATATATAATATAATTTAATATTATATAGACCCTATACAGGCCTATATATGTATATTCATCTGTGTCAGTGTGTGTATGTAAGAAAAGATAATGGTTATGGTCAATTGTCCGGGATATGCACAAATGCACGTCCCCGCACTAATACCACGCTACGCCCCCGGTTAAAAATGGATACAGCATATATCAAGCCAACAATGCATCGTATCAGTGTGACTATCTGATTAATATGACAGGACGTAATAATGTGTGACTTTTGTATTAAGATTCTCACTTAAGTACGGGAAATGTAACCTGTGTCTATCAGTAAATTAAATCATTAGAGGTACTGCTGGTAACTTTGTAATAATATAACCAGAAACACTTTTTATTACTAGATGATAATTACGGTCATTGTTAACAATTGACATTAATCTGTTCTAATGTACTTTCGTTCTCACTGAAGAAGACAAATGCCATAGCATGTGTAATCCTAAATCCCGAATGGTCGTGTTTACTTTGCTTCTGTACCACATTTATAAAACCATACTGTATTTTAATACAACTTGCACTGTGGTCCCACTTCACAGCTGATTTTAATAAACTAATAGGTATTTTATAATTTCATAGCTGAAAATGATATTCTAAATTTGATGTTACCTCCACGGACATCATAATTAAAATCATTCTTTATCATTAAAATCACACCTTGGTAAAACTATTATATATGTTCTGGATATTAAATTTGTGTTAATAGCACTATTTCCGAATGAACAATTGTGTCATAACCAAAATCAATAAATAATGAAAGATTTCTTTGCGATAATGACTAAAGATGGATTACTGTTGTTAATATTTTGGTCATACATCTGACGTTTAGAACATTAATCATGTAGAATCAGCTAAACTTCAAACACATTAAATCATTCCGGCTTCAACTTTTCATATTTTTAATTTTGTTTCATGGATCGGTGTCGGATATACTGCACGTGTCGACTCAATATGGTAAAACAAAACAGGAACTGTTCTATAACCAAGCCTATGCTTTATATCCTTATAGCCAAGTATCATTAGTGTAATAATACAAGTTGTATGTATACTATTAGTATGCCTAGTTTACAGTTTGATTTGAATATTTCGTGAACAACTATGCATTTTTCATGTACTCAGAGTAAAATTATAACATAAATAGCATAGGTTGACCTCTTACACACCAAAACTGCGTTAGACCTTTTCCAGGATTGTATTAAGATTATAGCACTCAAAAGATTTGTTGTGCAGTCTTGTTGAATGATTTTGCCCTTTAAGCTGCCTTAGGGATATTCTTATTGAAATGTTTTAGATTGATCCATGTTAGACGGTTAGGTATATTCATCCCTCAACGATGAGTTTTGTGCATTCTTTCAGAAATCTAGAAAAAAATGTCTGGATACACTCATTGTGTTAAGATTGTTAAGCAGAAATTTTCATAAAAACGCATGTTAAGTAATGGATAATTGTGACACCCAAGATTCAGGGGAAAAAACTTGATTAGTATACACAAAAAAAACCTTATAGAACTTTAGAGGTCGTTTTCTTAAGAAAATTTATCAGCATATACCTAAATAAATGCACCCGGCTTGTAGCGAATCTTAGTGATACGTATAGACTTCTGGCGAAAGCACTTGCTTTCACATCTAGACTTTCGGGACAACGTGTCTTTGTAAATAATGGTTGTGTTAAAAAAAAAACTAAGGCCATATCCAATATTGCGGTATAAAGACCTCTTTTCCTTGACCAAGGGGACATGTGATAACTTTATTCACGACGATCAAACATGAATAAAGATATCGACAATTATTTATTACATTTCTTGTTGTGATATTCTCTTCTTTCAGTTCCGGTTTCTTCTAGATGAAACTATCCGAACCGGAGAAATTATATTGATTGTCCTTCAAATAATGTTGATTTAACATGTAAATATCTCCGGATACATTAATCGGGGTTACCGGTAAAAATTCTCGTGTAGCCCAGCTTTTGCCTACAAGAGCTGACGCTGAAGCACCTCGTCCTTTGTATCGACTTTCCATGATAGTTAGTTGGTCTCTTGGAACATCTTCGAGGAGTGCTGAAAATGCATTCAAACTCCCAAACTGACTCATCGTGGAATAAATGCAGCTTTCAGAACCACTCATGTCCATGTAGTCATCTTCAAAATTATAATCTCTTGCTACCATGGAAACATGTTGTTGCGAATGGGACGTTATGTCGTCTCTAAGTTGATTATTTGTAGCACACCTGATAAAAAAAGGAAGTAAAAATTCAATCAACTCATTTGTGCCAAAAAATATGTAAGCAAACCAAGTTGGCTTGACGAAGAATCTAATGTTATAACCATATAAACACCACGAATTCCTTCATAATCTGTCTAAATGCAGTTTATCATTGATGGAACATTTCCTCTTATCCACATTTGCTTATTGCCTGTAACATCAGTTTCTTGAATTTAAAAAAAAAAATTCAACTAAAGCATCTTCAACACTCTGTTTAAATTATGTTACAATTAACGCGGTTTCTGTTCCGCGAAAGTGCCATGTACAAACCTGGCAGGGACATATCTTCGATATATTATAACAGGAGTAAAAATGATGAGAAATACAAATATCCCAGCGATTCCCTTGTATATAAGCATATCTTTCAGGTGCCAAAACACTGTAAAGAGAAAGGAACACACCTTATTTGAAAAATGTTATAATGTAGTAATGCACATATCCTTAGCGCATGATGGTAAAGAGTACCAGTGGTGTAAGATGGAATGACATAATGTAAACCATGTAATAAACTGCCGCTTTGTGGCAATAACTTGAAATAAAAAAAAAATAAATAAAAACAGAGATGTAAAATGAATGATAAATGTTCTAAGTCGATGTTCCCCCTTTCGGGGTGTTAATATAGGCAATCCTGGCACCCTTTAGGAAATAAAATAAGTACAAATGGATTCTAAAATGGCTTCCCAGTTATCAGAATCCCTACCACTCTTTTATTATTTGATTAATTAAAATATGTTTTCTTTTATTTGAGCTTTTGGGGCTGAGAAATCCAATACGGCAATTGCAAATGTTGTAAAACGAGTTATTCCCCAGGTTCAAAATTACTTTCCAGGCAGTAAACATCTTGATGGGTACTAAAATAGCAAATGTTCTTGATGAAAATGCCCCTTCTATCTGCTGCACCCTTCGTAGCCAATGTGTCACCGCAAAGAGTGTAAATGTGTTAAGTCTGGAAGGAACCCATTCAATGGAGCCATATTATAATCCAAAGTGGACCGTTTTAGGGGTAAAGTGCAAATACTGGACCTAGGTGCGCATGAACACACGAGACATGATTCGAAACTTATGGCAAGGATTTCACAAGAAGCTTGTATCTGCAACTTTGCTATATCCTCCACACGATTAAGCTTTGCGTTTGGAATTCACATTTTTGAACACTTAATTACTTCTTAGTCTGTATCCCCGAAAGATGTCACAGTAATTCGTACATAGATGGATGAATCGGTTCACATTGCCAACCAGCGCTTCATACATATATTAGGCAAACAATCTCATATTAAGAGGATCATACCAGACTTGCAACAAACTCTGAGGATTTTCTTAAATATAAAGCTGTTGGATGCTGTGAGGAAATGAAGGAGTTCCATGGTAGTTAAAGGTGACTTTTATGATCGATATTCTATAAAACACTCATTATATCTTATATCGAAGGATCTTATCAAGCACACGAGAAGAGGTAATGACACGAAGTCCTAGAGAAGCCAAGATTCCCGGAGAACTGGTACCCTATGGTACTTATCCAATGTGACAAATATGTGAATGTTACGTGTCTGTGGGGACCTCGGGGCACCTATGAATCCAAATCTTAGACAAACGGCCAATCCATAGAGATGTTGACATTATGATACGGAAACAGATTTGGGGCTACTGTTTTCCGAAGATATCTTAGTCTGATATGTAAAACCAAGTCCGGCTTCCACATCTACTCTTATGTACGGTACTTATCGCGACTCCTCATTGATCAAATGAGGATATGGCTACTCCCAGGGGTTCTAGAAACTGTACATGCAGTCTGAGAGTGCAAGCTATTCTGTCCGATGGAATTACACAATGTTATACTACCTCTGTTTGCAATCAGATTGTCGCATTGCTAAGAGGAGAAATAGTAAGGCCAAACTAAAGGTGCCTGCACCATCCGTTCAGCCTAGGCGAACAAGGGATTCGACGGAACAAACTACGAATTCTTAATGAGATATGGCTCCTCTCAGGGACGCCATATTGGCATCGAGTAACCTATTCAATTAAAATATAAAGGTTTTCAAGTTTGTCAAATACATAGCCGTATTTATATTTATAGGCCATGCACATATGTAATATATGAAACGGAGTAACAAAGATTCATAGGCGATACCTTGCAACTTAGAAATAAGGCTGTTCTGAAGGAATCTGGGTTATTTGGCCCCAAAATAATAGGGAAATACAAAACATTTTTTCGCAATATGACAATTGTTAAAGGAGGTAAACCGATTTTCATGATTTGGCGATCATAGCGGATGTAAAATATTTGTTCGAATTCTTAAAGGGAACCAGCCAGTCATGTTTTTAATCAAAAGCCCTCCGAGAGACAAAATCCTATGAAAAAAAATTGTTCACCACAAGATACATTAATCCGATAGAAACCAGCATTTATCTTCAGCAAAACTTTTGAAATATGTATTAATGATGCACCAATAGAGAAACATATAGCCATCCGAAATGTTTATTTTACTACTTGCCATATTACTTTTTCCTTTTTAATATTATGTAATATTTGAAGCTAATTTGATTTGTGTTCGGAAAAATTTCCTCGTAGGGTCAGCTCCGTTCTAAGTAATTCTCGAATTAAAAACATATAGCATGTTTGCAGTTTTACTACCTTCAGAATGCTTGTCATTTTCCTCTTCATCATTCATCATTGTTTTGGTCACATTATCGCCCATTGTTTGGATGTCGAATTCCGTGGGTATAAAGTGGCATGGAGAGAAAAATGTAAAACCCCTTAGTTTTATCGGATAAGTTCCCTTATTTGTATATTTTTTGCTGCTGCAGTGGTTAACCTACCTGTAATTTACAGGCCTTACAACGTAAAATGTACTAACCTTTACTTAATTATTAATAAATTACTTGTTTATTTTGTATTTTTTTACTTGTCGTGCCAGTAGAGAAAATATTTGATTGGCCTATAATTTCAAATTTTTAACATAGATGTTAATTTGCTTATTACAACTTATTGCCCATTCGATATTACCTGTTGATATACAGATGAAATGGTGTGTGGAATTACAGTTAACGGGCCTCCAATCTATCCTTAAACCATTTGGCGGGTTTGTCATGACAGCACATATTTCATCCACTACAGTTTCTAATCCAGCTTTCCATTTAAAATTCTTCACGGTGACTGAAAAACGATGCATTAGATGACAATGATGATTCGGACGGATCATCGAAATGAGAAGTGATGGGATAGTCAATGTCACACATATCATAAAGTATTAAGTATGAGCCAAGGAACCATATACCTAAATTGTCACAGTATATATAAGATCTGAGAAATGTTCACCTATGTCAGGTGTCATCCGTTTCCATTGACTCTTTGTCAGTCCGACCTAGTAATCCTTTTCTTGAATATCTCGCAGTAGATCCTTTGATTTATTCAAGTATTCCCCTGATAGGAGATTCCCCTCCAGCTGGTTACAAACCGACGCGGCTGAGAACCACGTGGATTTCTCTGACCTCACCAGCAAATTTCCTTCCCCTACCTTATAACATTTCCCTTGGTAATTTTGATGACATGCTGTAATAAGAAAATGTCCTGTTTCAGATAAATTATATTTTTGAAAAGCCGGGGTGGAAACATAGCGAAGATACGAAAGAATATACAAAAAAAACAACAGTAAGCCTACCATTATAGAAAGTGTTTTGTTTAAGGTAGTGTCTTCAACATGACCGAAATGGTAAAGATATGCTAAAATTGATCTGAATATATACCAAAATTGACATGTTATTAGGAGCTAAATATACATAATCTTAATAGAGAAATCCTGGTTTATATAGACCATGATATGATCAAGAAACCTACAAATATTACTGTCACAACATACCGCGAACCCGTTAATTCAAACAGATCCAATATCAAAGTTGAAATTAAAACTTGCTCACATTTTAGTTTACAGATGAAGCCATCCATTTTGGTGAAACAGTCCGCAGCAAACAACATGCCTATTCTCAGAGTGCAACACTGTTTCCTATCACTGGACCTCAATGGCGTCTGGTAGGCTTAAAAAGGTGATCAGATATATTTGATAGAACGGCTCTCAAGTAGAGCTGGTTACCTGAATACCTATCGCGATGTTTTTCATTGTATCATTCACAGAAAATAAGTGTATTTTGGGTATATAATATACATTTTACATGTCATAGGTCATATCTTATATGTCTTAACTTCTTGCTTCTTCGGTATTAATAAGTCATCGGATAGAAAATTTTATCCGGGGAACAGACTTTCGATCATAACATTCGAGTAGGCCTTAGTCGGCCCGAGTAGTGTTTATAGATACGATGGCGGTTTTTACTTTCAGCCTTACACTGAACATCCAATTTATATTTTAATATTTGTAAAATGGACCTTATATTTACTACAATAGATTAGTTTATGTCACATTTGAAAAATATTGACAGGTCTCGATATATGAAAACCATATCCCGATACGCAATATGCGACACATCAAATCGCGAAAAACTGATACGTCAGAAATATCGAATATCCCAATTCTGAAGACTATAAGTATACTTCACTTATGAGTTAGAAAGAGATACAAACATAAATGTATACTTTACTAGTGATATTTGCTGCCTGCCAGAACCAAACATTGTAATCTCTTCTTACCATAGCAAGCCAAGTCTCATTTTTATCTGGCCTGTCAATGCCTTGCTGGGAGAGGGAATTTTCATACGGAAGGCTCATATTTAAGGTTTTACAATGAACTGTTGCTGCGTGCTTAGTTAAAGCTGAAATATGCACAAGGAATTGAGAGACAGCTTTTTTTAAACATAATTACATGGTTCACTCATGGGTAGGTCATTGGTCGGAACTGCGTGAATAAGAGCGACTGTAGCATTTTCTACCATGCTTGACTAAAAAGTCATAATATTAATACGCCATATTAACTAAATGGGGCACATGCAAATACCTAACATTCAACAAGTACTAACCTTTTTCTGAGGGTGTAAATTTGGTTTTCAATGCCAGTGTTAACGGAATTAACAGTAGACAAATGATCTCTGGCATCACACTCATCATCTTGTGTAGATCGCTACAGTATATAATATGTAAATGATAAATGAATAAAAATGTATCCGAAAAGGGTGGTGAATGACACAGTATGTCACAGATACAAACCATAACAAAACATATACCATGTATATGCACACCATTAGCTACAAAACAGATTCACCCGCATATATATATATATATATATATATATATATATATATATAATATATATATATAAACATATATATATATATATATATATATATATATATATATATTCAAATGGTCATTGTAGCTACAATCATGCATTAATTGAATAATGAGTGGATGGTTTTGAATTCCGAAAATGGGACAAACGATCTGGGTTCTTTGTTTCACAGTATGAAATGAAAGTAGATTTGGAGTTTGAATTATGATTTTCAGGCAGATGTAAAATTATAATAAATGTCTTCAGAAGATTAAAATATTATGTGGTTATCTACATCTGTTGTTTCAAAGAAACTGGTTATTGCATTACATTAACATATTTGAAAAAATAGCTGGAAAGACACACTACATCCCACTCTTATTACAGAAATCAAGCTTTAACCTTTCAGTTTGATACTACAGACAAAATAAATAGAGACATGATTGATTGTTTTTTTAATATTTACTAGAAAAACGGGCTGCACTCTCAAAATAAATAAGCAGGACGTAAAGATCACATTATTAAATTAATAGAACTTCCATTAATATTAGTTGTTATTTATAATATTAACAACAGACCGAAATAGGACATACATTAATAATTTTCCTCTTTTAAGCAAATCAACGCCAGACCGACAATTTATAATACATCACTATTTGTCTGGATTAAATAATATCAACGCCAAACCGAAAAGTAAATTACTTAACCTGTAAGCGTTAACCATACACCTAAAACGATGCAGAGGAACAAAATTCCGTTCAAATTCCTGTTTGTGTTTTATCTGTTTTGTTAATTTTTATATCAATATTATCACATTCATTAAGTTAAGGGAGAACAGTACCTGAGCGAATTCTCAGAGAAAAAAACATTTAACGATATCTGGGGAAAGCTGCACAAGCATTGTTTTTTTTTTTATAAAATGGTCAAGCAATACCCATGAATCATCATTTTAAGTTAGGTTCTTACTAAAGTGAAGCTCATCTTTTGCGAAGTTTGATTTTTATCAACACAGAATGGACAAACTGTCCGAGATGTATTCTGTTAACGTGATTCATAATAAATATAGCTTCCAACTAAAATTTCCCTCATCAGCCGGAATGTAACAGTAATTCAGGTTGGCTGTAGTGTTCCGATTGTTATATATTTATCACAGGAATTGATGCAAAATGGGTATGAGAAGCTAAGGGTGAGGATAAGCACGTGTAACACATTTTGACATTAAGGATGTTGATATTCCACTTGGTAACTTTATCAGGCGAATAGCTTCACAAACACAATATCACTGCTATTAACGGGGCAATTATTTCAGGAAACAAGACAGAACACGTACCAGGTCTGCTGAGCATAAGATAGAAATTAAATGTAACATACTCTCTTTTCTTGAATTATAAATCATGTTAAGTTGCTATATATTTCGCCGAATTATAAATCATGTTAAGTTGCTATATATTACTCCAGGACTCGTGGTATTTGTTTGAAATATGCCATTTACCAAATTAATGTGTTTGTTTGTGTCTTATTAAACGCTTACCCGGATATTTTTGTTGTATAATTATGTAACAACCATTCCTAATTATATAACATGTAATATTTATCACCGTTGTTAACATTACGATTTAGAATTGGATAAACTGTGAGGACATTACGAATGCTTGATTGTACTTTCACTCTTCCTATAAATCAAATACGACGAGATACGTTTCACTAATCCTGTTCATTATTTCAAATGAAAAACAACATAGACAAGGCCACACCATATGAGTCAAATAACGTTCATTTATAGCACCATACATTAGCCTGAAAGCATTTTTACAGCTAAAATAAGGTATTATAATGAAAAGAAGTGTATTCAGCTTCACACAATATATAAACGACCATACTTTTTGCCGATTGTATCCCAGTTGTCTTATACCTATACACACACAAACACACACACACATATACAAAGTTTTATCCTGGTTAGTTAATTATCGATGGCTGGATAACGAAGAAGAGTGCCATCTTTTAGATAGAAATTAACGATTTGTAAGAGTATTTTCCTCGCGCAGTATTCCCCCCATAGTATTCTGTCCAAGTTAATCGATTTGTCGTTAGTATTATTTGCACTGCCATCAAGAAAGTACTTTTGTCCTAAACTAGGATGTACAGCGTTTGTTTTTCTCTAAAATTATACGTTAACCATGAGGTACACTCTATGAAAAGAAAAACTAGATAAATGTTACTGAGGATGAGCATTTTCAGAATTATATCTGGGAAGCGTCTTTATGCGTCTTAATGACAGATCGAATTCCAATGAAATCATGATGACGCACCTCAGATTTCTCTTACTTTTAACATGTGTGGAACATCCCCATCACTGACTGAAAAGACGTCCTAGCAACCTCTTAGGTTACACTGTTGCCTTATGAGAAACCAATAAAACGTTCATATATCGTAAAATTATGTAACTGGGGAAAATTCTGACTTCATAACGAGTAATCGAGACCATTTTTATTCAAAATATTTAACGTAATACTAAGTAAAAGTGATCACATTTCTGAAGGATTCATCTGAGTGAGAGCAGTTTGCAAAGACCTATTAGATCGCCCGGTCTGGCAAAATATTGTAAACTCTGAATGCTATAGGAAGGGTATGCAATTATTCATTATCAATTGGAAATTAAATATTTAAGTTTTCCACATAACTCTACATGAAAAGACTGGATATTAATACGATACGTTTAGTATTATCCTTTTAATAATGCTGGAAAAAGAGTAAACAAGAAAACAAAAACAAAAATAGAAGTTCGTAACCAGGCACCAGGACAGTTATTAAAATTATCTGTAATATGATATGTACAATGCATGTATGCTTTTAACATACACACCATAATCATTAACCTTAAATATAATATCAATCAATATTATTTATGCAGATACAATATAAGCTAGACCTTCTACAAGTCTACAGGGTAAAATGTTCATGATGATGTTCTTTTTTAAAAAGATTTGTTGCTGCTTGTTTAATGCTTAGCTTAACTAAGTATATGTACATCTCAATTCCGGTTTTAGATTACGTGACAGGGGCTTTTATCCAATTTTTCCTGGGTCAGCCAGGTTTGGTATACCACTCGTGCGGGCCCTGGGTATGTGTCATCCCCATAACTGGGTCAAAACACCGAGGAACACGTTTGTGAGTGAATCACGACTGTTGGGCCAAGTCTGCCCTTTTAGGCTGCAGAGAGCTAATCCTGAATGGGGGCCGGCCGTAAAAATTCTCGACGGCTCGGCTGAATTTCGAACTCACGATCTCCCGGCTTTGAGTACTGCGCTCTATCCCTGAGCCACAGAACCCTGTTCTTCATGATAATGTTTAGTTCTTCAAACAAAGTTGATAAAAATCAAAACTAATAAAGTAAACATCTATGTAAAAGCACCTATTGTATATAAAATAAAATAATATCAAATGATAAAAATCCACAATATGAATATAACATTTTTATTTCTAATTACCTAAAAAATACACATCTGACGCGATTGCCAAATAAAACTTTGCAATCACTAGAGGAGTTCAACATAAATAACAGTGCTAAGTCATCTAACGCAGAAATAAAGTTTAAGTAGGAGTAATTTTAAACACCGACACCAATGTTAATATTTGGAGACTGGCTACGAGCTAGGCGCTTGATTTCCGTGCACATAATATGCAATCTGTGACCTAGATAGCTACATTTTTTAGGCATGCTCAGGCATATAGGACAAGATATTAGAACACCCTTTGTACAGTTTTAGTTGGTCTTCTTGCCATTGATAAAGATTCCTGATTACCTTGGCACATCTGGTAAAAATAAAATAAAACTATGGCTGTATGAATGTATTGCAACAGATGAGATAGGAACTATTAACCGGCTTATGTAGCTCAGCAATAGAGCAAATGACTCAAAGCCTGGAGTTCGTGAGTTTAAATATCAGCCGAGGAGCTGTGAGATTTTTACTGGCGGCTCCAACCGAGGGTGAGCGAATTGCAGGCTTAATGGGAAGACTAGTACCCCACAGCCGTGTTTCACCCATAGATGAGTGCGTCCGTGAGTGGCCCTTTGGTGTATGGCATAACAATAAGGAGGATTACATAAATGCGGTAGAACATAGACACATAAGTATGTGTCGATGTCCAACTCGGCAGTTTCCGAATTCTTTTTAAAACCTAGCTGACATGTTTTCCTCCAACTTATGCATCCAACCCATAAAGCAATCTTTTAAATAGACATTTACTGCGTGACACAAGAATGCGATACTGATTCCTTGTTTATACCTATGAACAATGGTTAGTCGAATCACTGATAACCTATCACCCATGAACATTATTCTCTGATAAGAGTTTGTCTGTCTTTCTTTAGTTGAAACCAGATATGTAGGCGTTATGAACAAATTGGCAGGTCTTTATCTGACACGCTGTTCCTTGATAACAAAGGACGTGTACAATAAGTACTAAAAACGTACAGAAAAACCTCTTAGGGATAATGTCCTAAGGACATTAAAAGATGGTCATTTGAATATTAAAACTTTATTATCATACAAGGTATATAAACCAGCATATTACCGGTACATGTTAATTACGACATTATTTAAAGAAGGGATAAAACGTCATAATCCCTTCATCTCGCAAATTTCGAGCTGAGTAGGTAGCCATAGACATTTATCCTTCTTATAACAGTTACTTCATGGACCAGTCAAGAAAAGCGAGCTTAGGTACGTGGAAGAAAGATGTTCAGATTAGTTTTGGTGATCCTGTAGAAGGTACAGTTGTTGATTTAAGAAGATATTTCTTTATACAAATATACATTGATATTAACAGCTCCAGGCATCTCCGGTGACACCAGCTGTGTCAAAAATGAATTTATTATCCAAAAGTGTCATTTTTCTCCTGTTGTTCTTATTCATCCAGCTAGATGGCGAGGTATTTTACTATCCCTTTTTTATCCCTGTTATTTCAAGCAAAAAAAGAATCTCGAACTGAGTTAAATAGAATAAGTTGAGGATTTGGTAACTTAAATTGAGGATGAGTTCTCTTAAATGTTGATGGTCCTTTGTATGCACTGAAACCGTTGACATCAGACATAATGGTCCACGGTGATCCTGATGGTTAATGCACCTGTCCCTTCAGTGTTGTTGGTAGTCAAGCGTGCCGATCGTCTTGTGCAATATACTGTTGGAGGTCCGATGAACCAGACGGGCCTTACACTAACATGTTTTCGTCAGACGTACTCATCCCGTCCTGTTTACTGTGACCAAGGACGTCACACGTAGCGGTCTGTCGTATGGTCTTTGTGGTCAGATGTACATGTCCGTACTGCGAACTTTTGCAATATGCTCCTGAACGTCACACGTACCGGTGCTTCGTGTTCACTGTGGTCTTGCTTGTCAGACCGTTATCTTGGTTGTCACGCCTATCGGTCCGTCTTTTGTATTGATATTGTATGTCAGGCTTTCTTTTCCCTCGTATGCATTGTGGCCTTGCTTATATTGTCTACATATCTTATCACATATTTTAACATTTCCAGCAAAAGATACTTTTTTATGTTAACACGGCAAATTTTGATTGTTGATTAGATGTGTGTATATATTTTGGGCAAGATAAACTGAAGTTGTTAAAAGAAGTGCTAGAAATATTATAAAAATTGTAAATATAATTACGGCAGACTTAATTTACAGAGTGTTTAATATGAATAAAATGTGACATCCTTCCTGATTCCTAATATTTACATCGGGTATTCATAAAACAGCGTGTGTTTAACTGCGAAATTACCTAATGTAAACATAATCTCGATAATCTCTTTTGTTAGCAGCATCTTTCAGGATTTTGTGGTTATAGAAACGTTAATGCCGCAACCAGTTAACACTATACACACTCTTATAAAACACAATATACCCACTGTTCAAATATACATAACATGTTAATCAAGGAATGTTAGAGTTATAATGAGTATTTTCCTTGAAGATACACAATTTCAATATTAAAACCATGCAAAACGAGACAGAACGTTGGTATTATGGTTTGAACTGACAACAATAAAACATCTGCTTAGAGGATATTGCATGCATCAACGAACTTTATATACTGAATCTAACTATGCGAATATTTGACACAGAACATGATAATTTAGTGTTGCATTTGTATTCAAACAGAAAATTTAAAATCTAATAGGCTGATTAAGGTATTCTTTTAGATCGGTACAAAAATAAATTAAGGCAAAGGCTGAACAGTCGTCTACGTTTTGCTATAATGGATGACATACGATGGGGCAATTCATTTTAATTAAACAATACAGACATAAACTTATATTAGGGTGACGTTATGTGCTTGTCATAACAACCTTGGGTTAATATTTCTGGGGCGAAGCCTAATATTCAGAGAAACATCAAGCACTAAATCCTAAACATAAGGCAGTTTTATAATATATAAGGGAATTTTATTCACCTAATAATAAAACTTGGCAAGTAGATTAAGAAGTATTGTAAATGGTATAATACAAATTATAAGTATCCGTGTCTGTGTTCTATCTTACACAAATGTCCCTCTATGTACATGTTTGACTCTGATAAAGTCAACAAGCTTTTTGTTTCAGAGTCCTCATTTATTATGCACGAACCGAAGATAATTGTTTCATCCCGGCCATGTGTAAATGTACTCGAAACACATGTGAAGAAAGGATGTTATGGAAATTGATCATACATGATGGTTTGGTAAAAACTTACCAACAAGTAAAATCTTAATGAAAATAATCCCCGGAATAAGAGTGCAATTGGTTGTTATGGCAGATCTGTTAACACCGGAAGTACCATATGACGATATGGTCATCCTTGGAGAGCGAGTGGGGGAAAAATGAAGTATACGCGGCGTTTCACTGAAATGTGTCAGTGGACCAACGTTCATCACGGGGGAGGGCGGCCGGGTTGTTGTTCGTGTTTTAGTCAAAGACAGCAATACCTCGATATCCAGGGTGTCTTTCAAAATATTTTCAATTAAAAAAGTTAACATGAATAACACTGGTTTATTTAAAAATTCCAATTAAAGGCACTGATTTTGAACAATATCTTCCGTGCAAGATTTGCGTTCCTATATAAGACCTATCTTTAATTTTTTTTTATAATAGTCTACTCTTTAATGAGACACTTCATCTATTTGAAGAGCTTTCAAACAGACATTACTTCACGTCTGAGGTTATACATATGTAGACAAATTTAAATAATCATCGAACTTTAAAAGTTCTGTAAGCAGTATCTATAACAGCAGTGAATAAAATAAATGTGATTTTTAATGCTTCTGTTAGTGTCTCCTTTTTAACCAGTTGCTATTTTGTATATATCATAACAGTAATAAATATCAGAATTCCGGACTAGCTCAATTGTACTCTTCTTGTCCAGAAGATGAGGATGTGAACGTGTACAGTTCTGTAGAACCGTAGTGCCAGTCCTGACTTAGGCCTTCACCTCGGTTAAATAATCCAGACCAGAAAACGACATGCTTCTCCGGTAGTGATGCCGTTATGGATAAAAATGCCCAGTACTCCGGGCCACCTCTTGATAGTTGTGGATACCTGGAGACAGGGGAAGCCCCCCTTGCTTGGAATGAAGCACCTGTACCCCCAAATGGCCCCGACATGTCAGTATAACTGTTGTTCCTTTTCCAAAAGCTTCGGAGCACCGCCTCTTCTTTTCTGAATTTAGTGCAGCACCTTCATTTATTAAACAAGGGGTTAACGTTACAAACAATCGAATAGGTCTTAGATGAATACAATGAGGAGCCGAAAAATCCCCAACAAATTACAGGGAAATATTAATAAATTTTGTAATTGGTTTTATAAATACATTATTTCCATGAAAATACAGTTAAAAATGATCATTTTCTTTGTATCGATTCATCATCATATCGAACTATATTAAGGTGTTATTGTTCATTACAAAAACTTTTCATAGGGTAAAAGTGACAGAGTTAAAAAAAAAGAAAACTCGTAGTTTTCTCGGATGCGTTCCATAATTTGTATTTTTTTACAGTAGTTAACCTTCAGTTACTGTACAAGCCTTACAGCGTAATATGAACTAACTTTTACTTAATTTAAAATAAATAGCCTGTTTGTTTTAGTGTTTATTGTGAAAATATTTCATAAGCACATAATTTCAAATTATTAGCATATAAGTTCATTAGCATATTAACACACATCGCCCATGCGATATTACCTGTTAATAAACAGATGAAATGTTGTTTGGAATTGCAGTTAACGGGCCTCCAATCTATCTTCAAACCATTAGGCGGTCTTGTCATTACAGCGCATCGTTCATTTTCTACCGTTTCTAATTTATGTTTCCATTTAAAGTTCTTCACGGTGACTGAAAAAGATGCAGTTGGTGAAACTTATGATCTAATGTGTACATCAACATTTAAAGTGATGCGACATGTAAATTAACTCATATAACAAGTAAAATTGCATGACCAAAGGGAACCATGTACCAACACTGCTAGAATTTGTATGAGGATTTTCAAATATTCACCTTCGGTAGGTGCCATCCATTTCCAGTTACCTTTTGTCAGTCCGACCCAGTAATAAATATCTTGAACATGCTTCAGTAGGTCCTTTGCTGTAATCAAGTATTCTCCTGACAGGAGATTCCCCTTTAGATGGTACAAACCGACGCGGCTGAAAACCACGTCGTTTCCTCTGATCTCACCAGCAAATATCCTTCCCCTGCCTTATAACATTTCCCTTGGTAATTCCGATGACATGCTGTCATTAGAAAATGTCCAGTTTGGAAGAATCATATTTCTGAAGAGCATTGGAAACCATTTGGCATAATACTTAATAAAAATAGGTCTACCAAAAAGTTTCTTTTATATTTAAGAAAACGTGTTCAACAAGCATTTAGGTCTTGCTAAAGGAGTTTTTAAGCTTCAAGGTATCACTCATTTTTTTTCATTTCCGGATGCCATATCCTGAATCTGAAATACAAATTTTGGTAGCGAGAAATACCAATCTGAAAAAAAATATGTTTGCATTCAGAAATACTTTTTGATCAATTGCCCTGAAATGTTCAAGATATGCCGAAGCTAATTTCAATATGTGCCTCAATTGATTTGTTATTAGGACTTTAAGTGGATATTCTAAATGGAGACATTTGGGTTTATATAGACAGTGATATGATCTAGCAAACTGCAAATATAAATGTAACAACATACAGCGAAACACATGTTAATATAATCAGATACTAATATCGAACTTTGAGACAAAACTTCCCTACATGTTAGATGACAGATGAATCCTGGCATTTCCGCGAAACAATCCGTAGCATATAACATGTTGTTTCTCAGTGTGCAACACTGTCTGGTGTCACTTGACCTTTGTGGTGTTTGGTTGGCTTATATATATGATAAGATATATTTTATATAGCGTCTCTCAAGTATATATGGGTGTCGCTTCAATTCCCATATTGCAGTACTGCATATTGCGACATGTGGGATCGTATTGCGATACCTTTCGCGATATTTTTATTGTATTGGTTCACAGGAAATATGTGTATTTTCTTGTTTATAATATCATTAATATGTCATTAATCAATCAGTATGCTAAATGTAATGATAACACTAATTAATAATTGACAGTTTAATCCATATCATTGTTGAATTTAAGCTTTTACAAAATAAATATATTATTTTAGATAATATTTATTGTATTATTGTTATTTTGACAGTCTTCGGCACTTTAACTCTATCTGTCACACTTTTTTTTCTTTTATACCAATAGCTAGGTCATCGAGTATAAAATCTGCAGTATAAATAAAATTTGCAGTACAAAATCAAAATCCCTGACACGGACTTTAGATCTTATTACCCGAATACGCCTTACCCGGCCCGATGAAGGTATATTCATGCGGCGGCGGCTTTCAATCTTAGCCTTTCACTACACTCCTCCCATTAGATGTCAATGATTTAAACATCAACATTTTTACAACAATAGAACCATTTAAGTCACTTTTGACAAATAGCGATATGCAATATGCGAATCATCGAATCGCGATATACCATATATCGAACATCGCACTTCCCTCAAGACTACTGTAAGACTACAATGATGTATGAAAAAGATATATAAACATCAACAAATATTTTACCAATTTTATTTTGCTCCTGCCAGAACCAAACACAGTTATCTCTTCTTATCATAGCAAGCCAAGTCTCATTTTTTTCTAGCCTATAAATGTCTTGCTTGGACATGAGATTATCATATGGAAGGCTCATATTTAAGGTGTTACAATGGTCTGTCGCTGCCAGTTTCGTTAATTCTGAAATAAGCCCAAGGAATTGAGATACACCATCTGGTATTGTATCAACAGGACAACAGGGTTCACTCCTTGGCACACTCATGGGTCGGAACTATGTCAGTTAGAGTGACTGCAGCATTAGCCACCACGCGTGAATGAACATTTATAATATTAATCAGTCATGTTAAAAAAAATAGGCCACATGCAATTGGTTATTATTCAACAAGTACTCAGCTTTTGATGAGTATACAACTTTGGTTTTTAAAGCTTGTTTTAACGGATTTATCAGTAGAAGAAAAAACTCTCGCGTCACATGGATCATACTTTGTTGTTTGCTTCAGTACATGATATGCCTATCATAAACAAATAAAAATGTATCCGAGAAGTTCCCCTTAATTTATTATATTCGATATATTAAGCTAAATATAAAAGAGCACGCTGAATGACAGATTATGTCACAGATCATAGATTCGTAGTATGCAAAGAAAGTATTTTAGTATAAGGAATAATGATTTAAACCAGATATAATGTTATAAAGATATGTCATCTGAAGGTGAAAATATTATTTGGTAATCTATGTCTATTGTTTTGCAGAATCCACATTCTTCAGTTGGTTGCATTATATTAGCATATTAGACAAAATAGGTGGAACGAGATATTAAAGTTTACCCTAATGAAAGAACTGAAGCTAAAAACTGAAGGGCTTTTGTTACATTTATGTGATTGTCATTGTTTTTTTTGTCAGTAATTTTCATTATTAAATAATTGCTATCATATTTTTGAAGTTTCGGGATAACACTACCTGCGCAAAAATCCAAGAGCAAAAACGTTTAAGGGTATCTGGATGATTTTTTTGTATCATGGTCTAACAGCCTTCCCAAGTGACAGGTATGTGTGTGACATCATAACTTAACGCAACAAATTTAAGCAGTGGTCATTCTATTAACAAGGCAAGTTTTTTTTCAGAATAAAAGAGCAAACACTACCAAATCTGCTGAAAATAAGGCAACAATCCAATGTACTTTCCTTTCTTGAATATATAATAGGTCAAGTTGCAAAATTGTGCTCCACGCCTCGTTATATTTCTTTGAAATATGTCACCTACTTAATGTTTTCCTGATTTTATGGTTACAGGGATATTATGGATTTATAATTGTGTTACAACCATTCCTAATCATATATCGTTAACAGTTAATATTTATCACCGTTGTTTACATTACGACTTGATTTGGATAAAATGTGCTTTTATTACTTTTGTCTGATTGTACTTTCACTCCTACAAAAATCAAATACGGGGAGACGCGTTTCATTAATCCCGTTCATTATTTCAAATTAAAACCCACATTGACATATGCACACTATATAAGAGTCAAATATCCATTATTTGTAGCATCATATATTTACCGTATAGTTTCTTATATTTATAACTGGAAGAAAGTCCAGTTAGTACTTTGATAAGAAGTCTATGAAACTTCACCCAATCCATAAGTGAAAACACCTTTAGCCGCATTGTCTTCCAATTGCTTTATACTTATATATAACAAACACACATATATATATATATATAAAATGTTATATCCTTGTTAGTTTATTATCGACTGGTAGGTAACGAGGTTGATTGCCGCCTTTTAGATAGACTACTGAATTAATTTTTATCACAAAGGCGTTGTAAGCACAGGGTATTCCTTGCACAGTATTCTGTCGATTTTTCGTAAGTATTATTAGCATTGTCACCAAGATAACTATTTTTAGCATAAACTATGCAGTACAGAATCCGTTATTCTTAAAATGGTATGTGAACTTTTGAGGCACACTCTATAAAAATACTATTATTCAGCATGAGTATTTACAGAATCATATCAACTGAAGCCACACTTGTTATGCTCATTAACGACAAGACATATAAGAGTTAAATCATTTTCCGAGTTATATAGTCAAATTACTCGGTTGTTGTATGTAGGGAAGTGATGAGTGATAGCCTTTACGTGTCTCGGATTCAAGTTTTTGAATAGGTCATCATTACATTCTGTCCTGTTTGAGAGCTGATCGAATGCCATTTGAAATTCCAATGCATTGATCGCTAGGCTTATGGAGTGAACACGCCGTATCGCGTTCGGTGCTCCACTGACGAAAAATAAGATCTATTATACTACATCTACCTATTCCACCTTCAGATAAATAACTTGATTATCACATTTTCTCTTTCATATAATTCCTTAAACATATATAAAGCTCTAAGTATGAATATTTAAACACGAAAAACTGAAAACTACGTCAAGGCAGTGGCTTGATCAAATACCTTTCATAATCTATCTGATCTTCTCAAATTGTGATGGAAAGCTGGTCAGAGGATAAATTTTCTATTACCTTGTATCAAATAATATGTCATAGCGCTTTGTGGACACTTTAGAAAAAAGAAAATAACATTACGATTAGTTTTAACTTGTGCGTATTAAGACGTGACCTTGAGTTCAAATGGGTTTAAGAGATTTGGGCAATTCTGTGATATTAAATCATAATTTGGTTTAAGACCAGGTCATCGGACTGTCCTATTGGAGACTCGGATCGGACCATACTGGAGGACTGTTTAAACTGCGTATAGTTAATCATTTAGTATATGATGAATCGTTGTTTCAGTTATAGTACCTGTCTCTGTCCTTACGTTTACCAAAATGATCGAATTTACACAATGAATTGGAAAAAACTAAATTAATACAAAATAATATTTTGCACTTTCTTTCAGTCATTGTATAAGTGCTATAAGAGGAAGCTCCGTGCAAAAGATGCAGTGTCAAATGAATGCCATTTCCCGTATCTGATCAGAAGAACCTCGGATTTCTCTTACGTTAAATGGGTGTCGTTGACTGAAACGTCATGCTTGCATCTTCATAATTTACAGCGATGTAGTATAAGATACTACATTATAAAAGCCCAATTAAGTAATTGAGTTTTCTCTTCATTAACAGACTAGATATTAACATGTTACGGTTAGTAATGATCCATTTGATAACCTTGTAAAAAAGAGTAAACAAAAAAAGTGTAAAAAAAAATGAAAATTCGTAACTAGGCACCAGGTCAATTATTAACAATATCTTTTTTACAATTGGAACAATAGATATTTGTCCAATAATTACATGATACACACCATAATCATTATCCTAAGCCCTATTAATTATATTAATATAGATACAGTAAAAGCTAGACCATTCTACAATTCTAAAGAGTCAAAAGTTGATGATCAAGTTTAGTTCCTCAAAAAATGGTCTGAGGAACAAAGTTATGAAACAGTTGCGCAAACATTCCTGGTTTGATCATCCACGAACAGGCTTTGCTCTATACCTTGCACCTGTTTGTTCTGCTGCCTTTAGTGATGTGATGCACCGGTTTACGGCCGACCCTTCGGTAGGCCTGGCTGAGCCATGCTTACTTTGTAGCTACTGTTTGCACTAAGGTTCAGATCAAAATATAACAAAGCTTGACTTTTATAATTTTACATAATCCCTGGAACAGAGTGTGAGTATTTAGTTGAAACACGAATTTACAGTAGATATTGTTGAAAGGTAATCTTTTGACCTAGATGTTCTAAGAATGATTCATCAATAACATAAAACTGAAAATCTTTAAGATTACCGACATATGTTTTGGTTAAGAAAATGCACGTACGTTCACGTCTAAAGAGTACTTTTACTTAAGAAAACCAAAAAGTCATAGCTAGCTTAAAATGTTATAGAGTCTCTTGAGCTATAATGTCAAAGGTTGCATGTGTATTTGTGTAGAATTGTACAGTTGCATTTGAAGACTCTAGTTTTAATTTGAACGAGGCATTAATTTGACATAAGAAGGCGCCACTGATTCATCGTATTACTAATGAACAATATGGCTAGTCATTGCACTAATAATCTAAAACCAATGAACATTTTTTCTCTGATAAGAGTACGCCTTTCACATGTTAGTGATATAAACATGTTCCCTTAAAATATGCACAGTGGGTGCCCCGCTTATGAACAAATTGGCAGGTCCTTATCTGACAGACTGACCTTTGATCGGCAATGACTTGTATACAATAAGAGCTGTAAATTGTACAGAGACACCTCTTAGGGTCACCTCTCTTCTAAGTACACCTCTCTCCCTAAGACACTTAACACGGTCATTTGAATATTAAATCTCTATTTTATTATCATAAAATTTAAAACGATTATATAAGGTTACATGTTAAATACGGGCATTATTTAAATAAGGGATAAAACGTCATAATCTTTTCATCACGCACATTCGAGCTGAGAAGGTAGCTATAAACAAATTTTTCCTTCTGACAACAATTACTGCATGGGCCAGTCAAGCGGAACGAGCTCAGGTACGTGGAAGAAAGATGTACAGATCAGTTTTGGTGATCATGTAAAACGTACAGGTGTTGATTTATTAAGATGTCTTTTTTTACAAATATACATTGATATAAACTGCTCAAGGAATATCCAGTTCCACCAGCTTTGTCAAAATAAATTTAATATCCAAAGATTGGACAAGTTCCCATTCAGAAGGTGTCAAATTTTATCCCAGGTGTTACTATACGCCAATCCAGGTGGCGAGGTATTATATTTTACCCTTCAATTTCCCCCTGACATTTCAAGGAAAAATCAAGAACTTATTTGAATAGAATAAGTGGAGTATTTAGTAACGTATATTGACGATTAGGTCTCTTAATTGTTGGTGGTCCATCGCATGTACTGTAACATATGATATCAGACGTAATGGTCCCCCGATGTCCACGATGGGCTTACTGGTCAGATATACCTGTTCCTTCTGTCCGTGTGTTGTCGGTGGTCAAACGTGCCGGTCGTCTTATGCGATATACGCTTTGAGGTCAGATGAACCAGACGGTCTTTTCACTAAACTTTTGGTCGTCAGACTTACACATCCGTCCTTTTTACTGTGACAATCACATTTAGCGGTCGGTCGTGTGTCCATTGTGGTCTATGGGGTCAGACCGTTATCTTGGTGGTCACGCCTACTGTTCCGTTTTATATATTAATATTGCATGTCAGACTTTCTTTTCGTTTTACGCACTGTGGTCTTGGTTGTCATACATATCGGTTTACATATCTTATTTAAAATTTTAGAATTTAAGGCAAATTTATCTGTTTACACTGCGAACTTTTATTCTTGTTTAGATATATGTATATGTTGGGCAGCAGCACTAAAACAGATTAAAAAATATGTGCGGAATATCATCAAAAAAGGTAAATATAATGGCGGCAGACTCAATACCATCTTTACTGGGTATTTAATGTGAATGACATGTGACATATCTCTCTTACTGGCCAAATATTTACTCCGCGTATTAATGAAACAGCATGCGTTTGACTACGAAATTATTTAATGTAAACATAATCTCAATTTTGTCTTTAGAGCCTGGTAGTAACTTGTGGTTTTAAGGAGCGTTAATGCTGCAACCAGTGTACAATATACACACATATATAATACTCATACACAATATACCCACTGTTCAAATACACGCGACAAGGTGATCAACCGACGAAACGTTAATTCGAGTAAATATTATATAAATAAAGTTAAACTTAGTATTTTTCCTTGAATGTACTTTTTAATCAGTAGTAAAACTATGTAACCTGTCTGCAATACGGTTTGATCTGATAACAATAAAACCTTCACTTAAGGGATGTTTTATGCATCAAGGACATTTTCTAGCATATACTTAATCAAACTATGAACGATAAGTTTCTTTTGACACACAACCTAATAATTTAGTGTTGCATATGTATTCAAACACAACATTGAAAATCAGATCTGCGGAATACTTATCATGGCTTCTCTAATTTATGCATCCAACCCATACAACAATCTTTGAAATCCACTTTTACTTCGTGACACAAAAAGGTGCCACTGATTCATCTTATTACTAATGAACAATATTTCTAGTCATTGCAATTATAACCTATAGCCAATGAACATTATTTTCTGATAAGAGTACGCCTGTAACACGTTAGTTGAAACCAGATATATACGTGTTCCCTTAGCATATACACAGCAGGTGCCCTGCTTATGAACACATTGGCAGGTCTTTATCTGACGCACTGATCTTTGATCGCCAAGGACTTGTTTACAATAGGTGACATCTTAGGGTCACCTCTCTCCCTCGGACACCTCTATCCTTAGGGTACTTAACACGGTTATTTGAATATTATTCTCTATTATCACACAAGGGATTTAAAATCATAAAATTACCGCTACATGTTTAATACGGGCACTGTTTAGAGAAGTGATAAACGTCATGATCCTTTCATCTCGCTTTTTCGAGCTGATTAGGCAGCTATAAAGATATTAAAATTTATCCTTCTGACAAAAGTTATTGCATGGTCTAGTCAAGAGAAACGAGTTTTGGTACATGGTCGAAAGATGTACAGATCAGTGTTGATGATCCTGTAAAAAGTATAGGTGTTGATTTAATAAGATGTATTTTATAAATATACATTGATATAAATTGTTCAAGAAATCTCCGGGATACACCAGTTTTGTAAAAATAAGTTTAATATTCAAAGATAGAACAGGTTCCCGTTCATAAGGAACCAACTTTTATCCCTGTTGTTATTATATGCCCATCTAGGTTGCGAGGTAGATTATTTTTACACTTCAATTTCCCCATGACATTTCAAGCAAAAAATTACGAACTGATTTAAATGCAATTAGTGGGAGTGATTTGTAACTTAAATTGAGGATTGCGTCTCTTAATTGTTGGTTGTCCTTCGCTTACACTGTTATATTTAATATTAGACGTAATGGTCCGCGATGTGCACTATGGTCTTGGTGGTCAGATATACCTGTTCCTCCTGTGCCGTGTGTACTCGGTGGTCAAACGTGTCGTTTGTCCTTTGGGATATACGATTCTTAACACTTACGTTTTTGTCGTCATAAGTACCTATCCGTTCTATTTACTGTAACAAAGTTCGTCTCATGTACAGGTTAGTCGAGTGCACTGTGGTCTTGGTTGTCAGATGTACCTGAACGTACTGCGCCCTGTGTTGCCGATAGTCAGACGTACTCGCCCGTCATGTACAGTGTGCTCTTGAATGTCAGACCTACCGGTGCTTCGTTTCCACTGTGGTCTTGTTTGTCAGATCGTATACTTGATGGTCACGCCTACAAGTCCGTCTAATATATTAATATAGTATGTCAGACTTTCTGTTACCTCGTTTGCACTGGGGTCTTGGTTGTCAGAATTATCGGTCTACATATCATATTAAATAATTTAACATTTACGGCAAAAAGTTGTTTCAATCTGTTAACACGGCAAATTTTGATTATTGCCCAGATATGTGTATATGTTGTGCAAGATAAACTAAAGTACTTTAGAAAATATTCCCGAAATATGATCGAATATAATAACGATATACTAAATACCATATTTACTGAGTGTATAATACGAATAAAATGTGACATCCTTCCTACAACCCATTTTTTTTTCGTGTATTCATAAAACAGACTGCGTTTGACTGCAATTATTTAATGTAAACATAATCTCCATTTTGTAATTAGCATCTTTTAGGATTTTGTGGTTATAAGAAACGTTCTAAATGCAACCTGTTAACAATATATACACACCTATAATACCCAATATACCAGATGTACCTGAACGTACTGCGCCCTGTGTTGCCGATAGTCAGACGTACTCGCCCGTCATGTACAGTGTGCTCTTAAACGTCAGACCTACCGGTGCTTCGTTTCCACTGTGGTCTTGTTTGTCAGATCGTATACTTGATGGTCATGCCTACAAGTCCGTCTAATATATTAATAAAGTATGTCAGACTTTCTGTTACCTCGTTTGCACTGGGGTCTTGTTGTCAGAATTATCGGTCTACATATCATATTAAATAATTTAACATTTACGGCAAAAAGTTGTTTCAATCTGTTAACACGGCAAATTTTGATTATTGCCCAGATATGTGTATATGTTGTGCAAGATAAACTAAAGTACTTTAGAAAATATTCCCGAAATATGATCGAATATAATAACGATATACTAAATACCATATTTACTGAGTGTATAATACGAATAAAATGTGACATCCTTCCTACAACCCATTTTTTTTTCGTGTATTCATAAAACAGACTGCGTTTGACTGCAATTATTTAATGTAAACATAATCTCCATTTTGTAATTAGCATCTTTTAGGATTTTGTGGTTATAAGAAACGTTCTAAATGCAACCTGTTAACAATATATACACACCTATAATACCCAATATACCAATTTTACAAAGACACAAGATATGTTCATCAATGAATGTTAGATTAATTCGTGCAACTATTATTTAAATTAAGTTATACTGAGTAATTTTCCTTGAAGATACTTATTATCAACATTAAAACCATGTAGAATGAGGCAGAAGGTTGGCAATTAAAGGATGTTGCACGCATCCACAAAATTTTCTATCATATACCGAATCTAGCTATGAATGTTTGGTTTCTTTCAACACAGAACATAATAAGTCAGTGTTGCATGTGTATTAAAACAGAAAATTGAAAATATAATAGGCTCAATAAGGTATCGCTTTAAAGCTGTAAAAAATAAATGAAAGCAATGGCTATTTGCAGAAACAACGTGTCTACATTTTTCTATAATAGATGGCATACGATCGGGCAATTCATTTTAATTAAAGAATACAGACGTAAACTATTATAAAAGTTACGTAATTGTGATTTTTGTCATGAAAGTCCGGGGTTCTTGTTCCTTTTCTGGGGCAAAGCCACATATTCAGACTTGGGACATCAAACACTTAATCAAAAACATGGGGCTGTTTCAATCACGACGCAGTTTTAAAATATATACATGTTTTTTTTATTCACCTCAAAATAAACCTTGCTTTCAAGTAGATGAAGTAGGTAAATGGAATAATCAGAATTATAATTATCCGTGTCTGTGTTCTGTCTTTCGCAAATGTCCCCTTATGTATAATTTGACTATGATATACTGAAGCTTTTAACCTATTTCAAAATTATACTGTAATGTTGCTGCTGTCTATATTGCATATAGAAATACGTCACAGTTGTGATCAATACTGAATATATAGTATTTACACAACTGCGTAGTAGTCAAGCAAATCAAAACAGTGAAAACGCCATTTTATCTTTTTGTTATTTTATTGAACAACACTTACGATTTAAAGTCTGAGTAATTTGTCCTCTCCGGTTTCTCAGGTATATATTGTATGTCAATAAAATCAGTAATTAAAAAACGAACAACATATCACAACCTATCTACTTGACTTAAAACGCCAGTCGTTCAACTTTCACGGTACACGTAGGGAAGGCTTTTTTTAAATGTGGCGATTGGGTGCACCCTTGTAAATTAATTTCAAGAATATGCACGTAGAAACCGGTCACCGCAACATTCAGAAACGAAGATGAATAATCCGAATCCAAATGCGAAGAATAGAATCTGTGTTAATTTTGATTATATTAAAGTGAATAAACTCCGGACTTTATCCCGTTGGGTAAATCCATTATATATATATATATATATATATATATATATATATATATATAAATATATATTTATGTGCATGTGCTTGTACACTCACGTTGACTGTGCACAAGATAAGTGCAGGAGAATGCTGTTACGATTAAACAGACACACCGTTAATATGCGAACTTGTGTGTAGACATTCTGTTTCTAATACACGTTGCGTATATCTGGAAGTTTGAATTATAATTATTTTCACACGGAAAAGAAATTCATCAAATATCAGTCAATTCATCTTACTTTCGCTTGCACTGAACGAACTCATTATTTTATTTCAAATATATTTATCTGATGTGTCTAAATTTTCAAAAATATTGACCTATTTCAGTAATTAGCTAAAAGAGTTAAACTTCTAGCATCAAACTGAAATTAAGGCTTCCTTAAATAATATGAAATAGGAGAAATAAAAATATAGTACTCACTTGTTTTGCAAAATAATCCAGAAATTTGATGGAATTGATGTTTTGCGTTCCTAAGCTATTGAAACCACAGTGTTTGTTTTCACACTTCACTCTTCAGACAAGGGTAACATAATTTATTTACATCATAAAATCGGTTGTAATTACAGTGTTTGTATTCTATAAAAAATATCACCCTTATTTGGCTGATTCATTACATATATTTTGTAACTGACAAATATATGTCGAAAAGCCTAGGTAATCGATTTCTGAACCCTGGTAAAAAAATAGAAAACGTATGTAATCAATGAAATTATGTTAAGAGTTAGGAATGTTACTAAATATGTGTCGGCATAAATATGATACGGCATATCTCTAACAAAGACAAAATCTCAAAGTAATCTGGGTATAATATGTGTTGTGTAGTCAGATACATCGCTACAATATATAAAAACCGCATTTCTAATTCTTTGCATAGACTAGTAAGATAACTAATATGTAACTTCACAATCTCTCTATCAAAAGAAATGTTAAATCCCTAATAGCTGCACAATCTTTATACACATATTATGTGAAGCGGGGACATTCCAATGACAATGAGATTTTTTTTTGGTGATGAACAACAATTATTTTAAGTTAAACAATCGATATCAATATTTTGTAATTAATGTAATTACTTAAATAGAAAGCGATGAATTCAGTACATGAAATCAATAAAAGATTTAAGATTGATGGATCATTTGCTAAAACGAAGACATTAATCATTAATATGTCTAATTAAAAGGATGAATTCGGACACAATTACATCGCTATATGTGCACGTAACGTTTCCTCATATACATCTATAAATGTAAATAAGGTAACACTATCCACACTGACAAGCAAAGAAGTGCTCTGTGCAGGAGCTATAGTTATAAAATCGTTATTTGTCGGCTAACACATTATATAATATAACTAAATATTTTGTACATGATATTATTATTATTATTATTATTATTATTATTATTATTATTATTATTATCATAATAATATTATTATTTTATTAATCGTTATGAAATGACACACACCCTGAGTTAATCATTATACATACGGCTGTAGTCCTCAGAGAAGAGTGTTACCTTACCTAAATGTTGCTGGTAATAGGTGAATCGGGGCCCAAAATGTGTGAATCTCACCGGACCGTTTCTGGTCGGGGCTCGAAACCTGTTCTATATCCTTAGCCGGAGTTCGCCCTTTATGCTGCAAAAGGCAAGCCAATTAAGATTATCATTCATGTAATCAAATTATCTTGTGATAATGCATGTGATAATAATAATAATAATAATTATAATGATAATGTTATAATTTAGTACTACTACTACTTCTACCACTACTACTAAAACTACTACTACTAATAGAGTATTGATAATAATGACATAGATAAAAAAAAAGTAAAAAAATCGAAATAATGATTACAATAAAGTAAAGATGAATATAATAGCAAGGAGCTCCGAGCAACTGTGTTGCAAAAATATATAGTATGACAAAAAGTATAACACCTCATCCAAGCCGAAAATTATTTTATGGACATTCTCATTAAGCTGTCAGCAGTAGGCAAATTGTTAATCTGAATCAACCTGCCTTCTCCGTTTTGGCACGTTTCAAGCTACTTATATGATAGGATCATACAAAAAGCAACTGTTATGTAAAGGCACCCCGGCTTTACTAAATGTTTGTCCTACTACGATTCGGTTATAAAGTTTACGTGTCCGACATGAAAAATATGTTAATGACTTGATATATATTCCTCTAAAGTGCCGTTTATTTTGCAGAAAGAGACACTGGCCGAAGGTTTTTATACACCCCTATCTGGTTCAATTCACACCGTCTTCATATATTTATAGATGACTGTATTTCTATATTTGGAAGCTGTTGCAGATTTATACACAGTAGTCATAGAATCGTGTTATTTTCCCGCGACCTGCATGTATAACAAAGATTTACATTTACTCCTTATACAAATCAATATAGAGCCAGATCGAGTTTGCGAAAATTAAGCAAACCCGGGTTTTTGTGTTATTCATGGTCAGTGGGTCATTGACATTTCGATCCATATAGACGTACTGTTGCAGGTAATAGAGGATTTTGCATAAGTGATGGCTTACATTTACATTCATTGGTCTTCCATGATGGACATGACTTTAATTTTACCCCCAAAATAACTTCACACTGTCTTCGAAAAAGCTAGCCAGTTTGTCTAAACAGTTTTACATTGCATATCATATCATATCATACCAGATCCAACATAGAATATTTTGACAGTATGCCGTGTGTTTGTGTATCTATATAGCATAAATTTAATTCAATTTGATGAATTTGAGGAAATTTTATTACTGCCTAAGATCCAAATCTACAAAGTTGCATCTGGCAGCAGGACGCGTTTTTTTTCTACATCTGGAAAATGACGGGATATTTCCAATAGCGCGGACTCCAAGCGGGAATATTGATAATTAAGGAAATGATGCACATTGTGTTTGTAAAAGTCGCCGACAACTATAAGTCATTATTTTTACAGCTGAAGTTTATTAATTAACGGTTCAGTTTTTCAAAATAACTGGTTTAAAGTAAAAACTTATCAATTGGTCAATTTTTTTATTGAGATTCATCCCGATTGTATATTAAATCAATTATTTACTGTTAGTATTTTACCGTTTTTATGTATAGAGGTACATTAAGTTAATGTTTTAAAGCGTTATTGAGTTATCCTAGCGCGATTGGTCTGATTGGTGTTCTCATCATACCAGCACACACTACCTTCTGGTTACTCTTTTCTTAATACTTATTACAGATTTCGTAATAAACTTAACCATACAAAACATAAGCATAAATTTTAGCTTGTACTCATATCATGTCAGACATGTGATATCCGTATTAGCTTTATTCATATAAATAATATACTTTTAACTAGGCTATGTAATTATTTACCATACATAGTGAAATAAGTATTTTGTTCTCTTATCAAAGTGTTGGCATGTTTCATGGAATCAATCACATTTATATAAAAAAAGTTTATATAATTCACCCTCATGGATATGTTACTTTGATATGAAAGAAATCACAAACGATAGCAATATATCTTTTTAACTCGTGGTAGTAAACCTGAACCGTCGTCACGCAACTCCTGTTTGGCAACATCTTTGAAACACCTGTTCCAAGTCTTAAACTGGGATTTTAATTCGCTCATGATCTTGTTATGTTCTTTTTGAATACAATTTATTCGTTTTAGGATCTTGTAATTGATCTCATAGTGAATGTATTATCTGATTTTTTAAAGATTTATTTGTGGAGGTAACCGCCTCTATTTTATTTAATGCTTGCTTAACTCAGTATTATATATATCTGCAGCATTCAATACCGCTTTCGGACTACGTGACAGGGGATTACCCTCGATAATTCTGGAGTCAACAAGGCTCTGTGTATCACTCCTGCGGGTCCTGGGTATGTGTCATCCCCATAACTGATACAAACCCTGAGGAACTCCCGAAAGGCGAACTCGTTTTTGAGTAAAACGCCTGTTTGGGCACAGTCTCCTCATTAAGCCTGCAGAGCGCTCACCCTGGGTGGGGGCCGACCGTGAAATATATCACTGCTTCGGCTGAGATTCGAACTCACAATCTCTCGGCTTTGAGCCCTGTGCTCTACCCCTGAGCCAAAGAAGCCAGTATTTTTATTCGAATTTTAGTCTGTTTAGCGCAACATGGTATTATAATGTTGTACAGTGTTTTATTGTGGCGTTTTATAAATTAAATCAACTGGACTGTAATTTGGGAACCGTGCCAATAGTGTCTTAAGCTAGATATTTGCAATAATGTTCCCATAATCCCGAAAAAGTTGCAATTATTTCTCTCAGGGGCTACAGCAGAAATTATGGACACAGCCCATATTCTCCATGTAAAAGCAATCCCACATTAAATCGTGGAGACTTGTTCCGACACGACACAAGAGTTTGCTTGTGTATACAATTCAATGAATTGCGCAGCTTATCTACTTTTTAATACCTGCCCCCAGATGGCATTATATGCCATTATTTAGGAGTCTTGACAGTTGAGTTTTCTCCGCTGGCGATGGGGGTCGATGCCCTATCATCGTTGGGAGACTGGGTTTAGTGACCCTTCCAATGTGCACCCGTTTCCTCTATCCCTACAGACAAGCCTCCTCCTACTCTCTCCACGCCCTCTCTCTCTCTCTCGCGCGCTCACACACACACTGTTGTGTGTGGTATTGTCTACTAAAACACCTTGTTTATGATGACACAGACCGGTACAAGAAAACCGTATTTTCTCTTAAATGTAAGTTTCCAGTTCTCAAGCAAGCCTTGTGGTAAGCAAACATTTAACGATCAGCGTGAGTCACGTTGTTTACAGGAGTAAAATGAAGTTATCAATAAATGATCGGACCAGCAGTATAAAGTAAGCAATGGACTTTACACTTAAATCAGGCAGTCGCAAGTGCACCACTACCGCTTAGGAATACGTCCTTATATAAACGTCATAACTGTGTCTTAAAGGTAAATTCAAATAAAACATTACGAATATCAAACTGGTAAATGACAGTATTTCCAAATATACTGAGTAATAGTATTCAGTATAAAAACTTTTATTTGATAATACTGTTTTTTTAGTTGGCCTGTTGTTATGAAATGGTAATGTAGAAGACTCACGTCAGGAGGCTCATTACTGTCGCCATGCTAACCTTTGTTGAATTAAGTTATACCACTGATATTTAAGCTCGCTACAATGCATAGGACCAGTACAATAGTATAACAATTTTATAGTATTTGCCAAGTTGATAATGATAAACATCGTAAAGAGCATAGGGTCTATATAAAATCACCCTCCAGGCTGACCAGCTTATATGCAGGGTTATATGTAGTAATGACGGTGTTGTCCGGTATGTTTAGTGTCACTTATCACAGCCCATTCATTCTGGTCTCCTGACCTAAGAGAGTTCAGCACATCAATCAGGCTACAAAGTATACAGATAAATCAAGTCTAATGGTGTGTATATTGATGCAAGTATAAACCGGACTGTTCAATACATGTATCCCCCTTGAGGCAAAATGTGAAACTAATTTCAGGGATCTGAGAGGTTCAACAATATGACAACTGTAGTGCTATTGATCCATGAAATTTAAGTATATTTTGTCTAATAAATTAAGAATGGTTTACCCGACTTTACTATAAACTGTTGATTGGCACTCCCGTTAAATGTGATAGGTCTCCAGTCCTCCATATATATGCCACTGCCATCTTATTTTGAAACTAAGCATGCGCACAAAAGTGCGATTATACTTGTGTAATGTTGAATTCCTATGGAAAATAAAATATACGTAAAATATAAGTTCAAGGTAAATATACCTTTGGTATCATATTAGTTATTTATTTAATTGCGGAAACCAAAGGCTATCAACATAGCTATATGTATAGCATTATACTTTTGCAAACTCCCAAAGCCAGCTATGAGCCGTAAGTTAACCTCATATTTTGTACAATTAAAAAGTATACCACTGCCGCTTATGTATACGGTTTTATCCCTCAACATCGAATCACCTAGACCAAGTTAAATGAAAGATCATATATATTAATAAGGTAATTTATATTAAGTCCAATCTTGCTGAATCATATTGTTTGATCTCAAAGATTTATAAAGAGCTAGTTTTTCTTCAATAGGTCTGAGGCTTAAAGTGATTTTGGTTTTATGGAGGACAGAAATCTAGTAGCAAATATGTCTAACATAACCCTGATACGGTTACAATGATGACAATGGTATAATCGTCCGCTACAACTGTAGTGATATTAAATGGTTGTAAGGGTTTTTTTTCAAGGTAATGGATTGACATATGGTGCAAGAGGACACGGTCCACACAGTATGCATCGAGTCGGGCTTATATGTGTGTTTATGTGCTATCATTATTGGTTTTGTGTGATACTTTGAGTGTCACGTGTTACCGCCCAAAAATTCCGATCTGCTGACCGAAAATTCTGATCTGACTCATTATATTATTCAGGGTACAAAGTATATAAATAAATTAGGTCTGATGGTGTGTGTATTGATTCACGGATAAAACCGTGCTGTTCCATACTTATAGCCCCCTGGAGGCAAAAGGTTGAACAAACTTCAGATATCTTATGGGTTCAACAATTTGACGATTCTGGTGCAACTGATCCAGGGAATTCAAGTATATTTTTTCTGATAAATTTGGAATTGATAACCCGACTAAACTATAAAATGTTCAGTGGTACCCCCTTTAAACGGGAGAGATCTCCAGTGCTCCATATATGCCACTGCAATCAGCTGTAAAAACTTTGCATGCCCACAAAAATATAGTTATACTTGTATATTTTTTAAATTCTATTGGAAATAAAATATACATGAAATGTAAGTTCAAAATTAATGTACCTTTGGTATTAAAATAGTGATTAATTTTATTGAGGACAACAAATGTTATCCATATATACATACATACACACACATATATATATTTATATATATATATATATATATATATATATCGTAAGCACTGTCCTTTTGCCCACTGCCAAAGGCAGCTATTAGCCGTAAGTTAACCTGAGTTTTTGTTCAATGAAAAAAAGTAACCCACTGCCGCTTATGTATACGGTTTTATCCATCACCTAGACCAAGTCAAATTAAACTTCATGGATATTAATAAGGTAATTTATATCAAGTTCAACTTGGCTGAATCATACTGTTCTATCTAATAGATTTTAAAAGGCATTAGTTTCAATAGGTCTAAGGCAAAAAGATTAAGTGAGTTTAGTGGAGGACCGAAATCCAGTGGCATACATGTGTGACATAACAAATAATGTTACAATTATAAAAATGGTTATAACAGTGTTATTTAATTGACTAAGGGTGGTAAGGGTAGTTATTTTTATGGTAATGTATTGACATATCGTGCAAGAGGACACGGTCCATACAGAATATGCATCGAGTCGGGCTTATACGTGTGGTTATATGCTATCATGACTGGTTTTGTGTGATACTTTGAGTATCACGTGTTACCGCCCAAAAATCCCGACCTGATGACCTAAGATAGCTCTTTATATAAATCAGTGTACAAAGTATATAGATAAATCAAGTGTATGTGGGTGTTTGTAGAGAATAAAGCAAAACCCTGCTGCTATACACTCGAAACCCCGTTGAGCTGAAAAATGAAACTGTAACCACATATATATCAGTGCTTCCATTATGTCCCCAGATCAGCGTTCTTTTCTATTAAGGGTCATTTAAGGATAAATGAATACAAGGTTTGCCGAACTGATGGCTTGCCTGACTGTATAAACACTGCCCAAAGTGCCTCCAATGGCGTCCTGGTCACATGTCACACTTGTTAAATCAGAAACAACTTAATATGTTAGCTCTCTGTATCACTTATTCACTTATATACATGATGTGTAGCGACATAATTTTGTATATATATATATATATATATATGTATATATATATATATATATATATATATATATATATATATAGCTTGGGAAAGTATATATCTATATATATATGTGTGTGTCAGTGTGAGATGAAAATTTGTCTCATCAATTCTCCTATTGCGGTGAAGTATAATTGTCATCATAGTGCGTTGTATTATCAACGTAGATTACCCCTGGTCTTATCTCATGGTGGTGAGTTGTGAATAACATAAGCTATTGTTTCACAGAATTATATATTATTATGCTGTTATAACCACAGTTTTATAACCACAGCATGATAATTGCTAATATATATATATATATATATATATATATATATATATATATACATACACACACACACACAGATATATATATATATATATATATATATATATATATATATATATATGTAGCGATGGTAAAGATAAAGAGTAACGCCTTTTAGATAGATTAACAAGTTTATCTAAAAGGCGTCACTCTTCATCTATACCTTCCCTTCAACTATAGACTAACACGGCTATACCACTCATATATATATATATATATATATATATATATATATATATATGTGTGTGTGTGTGTGTGTGTGTGTGTGTGTGTGTGTGTGTGTGTAGAAGGTCCGATTTGCACAGGTGCCGTGTTGTGTATTTTGTTATTTTCTTTTCGATAATTCTACCACGCTCATCTGTACTGATGCCCGGGTGTGTTATCTAAGCTGCACATATATATCTTGTGAAGAGATGTAGACATATTTATATCTTGGCAGATAACATATGTAGTGCCACTCACTTTCATTTGTTTTAATATAGGGCAACTGTTATATGTTTTTGCCGATCAAGATATACTATCAAAAAAGAAGAATAAAGCTGTTTGCATGAATGCATTTATTGCATACAGTTCAGGAATTTTATATTCCAACGAGTGAGAGATAGAAATAAAGGGACGGGAGTTATTAAACAAAGCTGGTTAAATATAGCTACTTTTTATCATGTTCTTATGGTCTGTTACCTGGCCTAATAGGAGGACCATAAGATGGATGCTCAAAATGTTAAAGCAGACAAGACAGTATATTTCCGTTCGAGCAAAATAGGTATACCAATCTTTTATTGTTGCATGACCTGTCCCTTTTCTACAGAGGATGCCAAAATCATCAAATATTATCAAGACAATATGAATGAGCTGGCTCAAAATATTGCAAGGTCTGTACATATATAATGTCAAAGGTTGTACAGGTGGTTAGAAAGAATTAAACAACGGTATATAAAGACTCCTATCTTCACTCTTCTTTGAACAGTGTGGCATTAATTTGCCTTTTTTATTTGTTTGGTCTGTGATTAGATATTTTAGGCTGCCGTAATGATCCTTAAGAGGCTTCTGTGATAAGTCGCATCCTGTGATTTATTTGGTTCTTGAGTCCAGGCTGCTCACAATTTCCGATAGCCCTTTAAAATATCAATTAACAAAATAAAATTCAAACCGACACGGCCAGGTGCATATATTTATCAGTTCACTTGGCAAAGTAAACTCATTGAATGATTATAAAGTGGTAAACAATCATATCAAATTATACTCAAAACCAATATAAAATCACCTTTTACAAATTTAAGAAAACCATTACATTTTATAAAAAAATCACATCAAAAATGTTATAATTCCTTTAATTTCTGATCATGTGAATTATACATCTGACGCAATAGTAAATGAAAATGGTGCAAAAATTACCAGAGGTTATGTTTTATCCGAGTGTAGGTCATTCTCACGCAAACTAACGTGTCACTATAGAACTTTGTGTTTTAGTCGGAGTAATCCGCAATCATCGACACCAGTGTAAATATTGGGAAATCGGCAACATTGCTAAAGGGCATGGATCCCGCGCGGGACACAGCATACCGTTTTTTTACCTAGATATATACGTTTCTGGGGCATACACGATATGTGCTCAGGCATACAACTCAAATCAACAGCATAACCTATGTAAAGTTTAGGTTGTTCTTCTTATCAGCAATATAAATTCCTGAATTAGATTACCTTTGCACAGACGGTAAATATAATTAAGGGACTGGCTATACGACTATACTATAACATATAAGATAGGCACTATTAACCTGCTTCTGTGGCTCAAGTGTAGAGCACATCACTCAAAGACGAGAGGTCGTGGGTCCAAATCCCAGCCAATGAGCGTTGAGATTTTAACGGTAGGCTGCAATCAAGGCTTAATGGGAAGGCTATACCGGCGGTTACCTGTATCAAAATTGTTTTTAAAAGGATAGACACCAAGATATGGCGTGAACTTATTTAACTCATTTATGGTTCTGTTGTAGGATTTATTCCACAGATAATAGAAAACAACACAGAAATGTAAGTTAAATATTACCACATGGCCGAAAGATCTGTCCATAATATTAAACTGCCAGTCTGATAGTTAAACGTAATAAACAGGGAGCTAGAAGGGTCGCTACAGGCTTCTGAACTTCGCCTTATGTCGATTATCCTTTAGCCCCTTAACACGTAAATGACTAAACCTAGTGCTGACCAGACGTGGGCAAGTGGCTCACGTCTGCATCATTCAAGTGCACGCAGAGGAGTGACCAGCCCTGAACATGCCCGGCTGTAGTCCAGCCTACCTTACAATAGGAGTTGCATTAATAGGTCAGTCCAAATACTGATAGTGGAGTGGTAGTAGGCCTGAAGTCTTACACTGTGACCTACACGGTTTACCACCTAGTGAATCTATGGTTAAAACGTACCCGTACTCTGGCTATATGTCTGTTTTAAAATACCTGGTAAATTATAGAATTGACTATTGTTTTCTTTTGGTCGTGCATTACCAATCGGAATAAAAAAAAGTAGGCGGCTAAGAAGCGCTATCTGTCAACGGCTGCTTGTTTCTGCGGTCTGTCAAGTGACGTCAGCAGTTAAAGAGCCCTCTTCTAAAAATTTACTGGCATATTCACCCGAGTCAAGTTACGGTCTTAGTATACCTTAAGGATCGTCTGTTACGTCTGTCTTGCAGTGGCCATAGCAACAGTATAGTTCAGACTGAGAGGATAGTGTGTGTATTATATAAACTGGCTCTTCCTTAGCAAAAAAATTGGACCCGCCAATTAGCCAGGTAGCGCCGACCCTACAAAACTGTCACGAGAAGACTACCGCACCGCCGCGTGTAATACAATATAACAATGTGTAAGAAGACTTGTGAGTTGGTACGGATGTAAGTCAGAAAATCCAGCTGATGCAGAAAAGATTTCCTTCTTGTTTACGGAATATATATGCACAATCCAGCCCCCTTACATCATTTGATTTATATTATATGATAAGATTTATATATGTGGTATTAAAGGAATAGAGTAGAAAATAAATTCCAAATTTTAAAGTTTTGATGCTCATTTTGGCAGTGCGCGTATTCTTTTCATTCATTACCTACATAAATTTTAGTACTCTAAGCTCCTCCAACGTATGCACCTTACCGAACAGCAATCCATGAAAATACATTAATAGCAACACAATTGCGGAATCATGATTTTATTTGGGGAGCTAATATGTCGCAGAGTGTTACTGGCATCTAACATGTGTGCAAACCTGGGATTTGGAAGGCAGAGTGGGATTGGTTAGAAGGACTTTGTTGCTTAGAATGAAATACTTGCGTTGTAGTACAATCTAGCATTTTATTTATGGTATGTATGATTATGTATATTTATAAGCTTCCAACTACATGTTTAACAATGCCCCAGGGAACAAACCCCCCAAAAGGTGTCAATGGTCGATGTTCTTCCTTTCCTCCGTTTCTTCCACCCTTACGGACTACCGAGCGCGAATATCCGAGCCATGGATAGTGCCTTTTATTAGTTATTATCACTAGTTGTACTATCTATGTTAAATAAAGAAACTTATTTTCCATTATACTTGTGAAAAGCTGCACCCTGTGACATTAAGTTTTGTCAACATAAACGTAATAAACTAATTATAAAAAAAACACACATCCGAGGTGGTTTTGTAACGACAGTGGCAGTGTGTAGTGGTAGGGATTACCCCACCACACCATCCCGAAACTGACAGATGTGTGGCCAATGAAGCGCTTTCAGTCGAAAAAGGAGTTCACCAACCATCACAAGCTTTATCTCTGTTAACTGGTCTGTTAACAGTTTCTATCGTGGGAGATGTCTTTCCTACAATGTTTGCTTCGTAGTCAGACTGTCTTTGCCCCTGAGGTAAATCTATCTACCAGATTTTATCTTTTTTAAGTAACAATTCAATACTTCTAGAAAAAACAAGCTATCAACAAATTTCATGTCAGATTCCTGTTGTATTAAATCTCCTAGGGCAAGAGGCTAAGACGAACACTTAGCTTGTCGATTCATGCTCATAGTAGACAACTGAATATTAGCATTTATATATGTAGAAAGAGAGAGAAAGAAAGAGTTGATGCGCGGAAGGTATGACCGGGTCACTGCGGTTAGCTCGGCGGGCGTTTATTTTTTTTAGCACCAGATAGCCAGCAATGAATGACCGCAGGTATTAACTGAGTTTAGTTAATAATTAGTTTACCTGTATGATTATAAAATTTATGTTATATTTTCTAATCTAAAACTTAAGTAAAATTTAAAAAAAAAGGTTCAATGCTAACATGCAGGCAGCCGCATGCAGATGTAGAGGCAATATCATAGAGCAGAGACTCTATAGACTAATGTAGACTTATCCTACTGACTGACTCTTGCGTGACTAGCACAGCTATTGTTTAATGTTTATTTTACCAAGATGCCAGAACTTTTTTTGTGGGGGGGGGGGGGGGGAGAGCCATAACTCCCACAGCTACTCCCCTGGATCCGCCACTGCTGCAACAATCTTTGAAACAGATTTTTATTATCTGAGAGAAGAAAGCGCCACTGAGTCATTTTTTTATAAACAATCGCTGGTCTTGGCACTGATAACCTTTAACCCAAGAACATTATTCTCTGATAAGACGGGGCCTGCCTACTTTATTTGACGTCATATAAATTTGTGTGCCCATAATATATAAACCCCGCTATCAAAAACCCTTTCACATTATATGTAGCGGGTGCCACGGCTTATGTACCACTTGGCAGGTTTTTATCTGACATCGGACACTGATCTTTGATCGCCAATGACTTGTACTGTTACAGTGACGAAAGAAACCTCTTACGGACACCTCTCTTAAGAACACTTTAGACGGTCTCTTGAATATTAAATCTTTATTGTCATACAATATTTTATACCTCCATATCACGGGTTCATACTTATGCTACATTCTAGAGAAAGGAAAAACAGCCATAATACCTTCATGTCGCACTTTCTAGCTGATTTGGTGGCCATAAAAATTATCTTTGTGATATTATTTACTGCATGGACGCGCCAGGCAAAATGGGCTTTGGTGTTTGGAAGAAAGTTGTACAGATCAGTTTTGGCGATGCTGTAGAATGTATTGAAAGGGGCCCAATCACCTATCTGACCTTTATAAACTAAAGTTAATCTCTTGGAAATTAAAAAAAATAGCTAGAAATATTACCGCAAACAGGCTGCTTGTGTTGTTGATATCAACGTGTTTATTTTATGCGACCTACACCTTAAGTTGCATGCTTTTCCCGGTTGTCTAAAGTAACCAGAATTATCCTTAGATCATTAAATATAAACAGAAAGAAAGCCAGACATTATATAAATTCTATTACAAAAGGCAGGTGAATGGGCTCCTTTAAAAAGATCTGTCTTTTTACAAATCAAATACATATTGATATTAGCTGCTCACGTCAACTCCGTTTTTACACCTGGCAAAATGTATTTAAGTACCAAAGAGGTTTCTGGACAGGATTCCGTTGATAAGGTTTAACATTTTTTCCCTGGAGTTCTTACACAGCCGTTCGGGATAGCGAGGTATTAGTTGTTCCCCTTATGTTTTACCCATGTAACATCAAGCAGAAATCAATAACTGATTGAAAAGGAATTTGTTGAGGAATTGCTAACTTAAAATGAGGTGATCCGTCACATGCACTGTGACCTTGGATATTCGACGTAACTGTCCGTCCTGTGCACTCTGGTCATATTGGTCAGGTGTACCTGTCCATTATGTGGTAAGTGTTTTCTGTGGTCAGATGTCATTCTCCTCACATGAGATCTGTCTATGAAGTTAGAGGGTAAATTTCGTGTACGAATTCGTGCGCACTACATACTTACAAGCCGAAAGAGAGCCATTTCCCGTCGCAATTGAAAATAACAATAATTAAGGCAATGAATTATATGTATATATTAATTATACGTTGACAACATTAATTTCAAATATAACAGTTATAAAGAATATGATTGTCTTTTATTGAAATGTTGTAAAACAGAACGGATGTGTGAGTCTGACAAACAAGTTAACAGTTGACACGATGGACGGGTACGCCTGACCTTTGAATGCATCCTGCACTGAACAGACCAGCACATCTGACCTATCTCCGCACAGGGTAAAATCTAGTTAAACAAATATGCTCGAAACGTAGTCTAAATTGAGAATATAATGGCAGCAGACTATGTACCATCTTTACTGGGTATATGATAAAAAAACATGTGACACGTCATTCCAATGTATAAATATTTGCTCCGGGAATTGATGAAAAAGAATGCTAAACCCAACAAGCCATTACAATAAAAATAAACGGGGGACTATTTTCTTAACAGCGTTTTAAGTCTGAATGTCTCAGTGTTAGCCTAACTATCAGGTAAACTTTCTATTTTACCTGGTTTTCAGTCTGAAACACAGGTCGTAGACCTTCTCCTGCCTAGGTTTGTAGCGTTCATACCTCCGTATATACTGTAGTTGTCAAAACTTAATCTGAATATTTTTTTCTTAACATGTTATGTTGAAAATGTCTGGATATAAGCGCGCCATATTTGCTAAAGTACCAAATGCTAAGTATCGGATATTAAGTTTAAGACAGCTTCACAGGCGTCAAGCAAATTTAAATGGTGAAAATGTCATAAACGTGGTTTGAATATTTTTTTGAATGACAACTACGACTGAAATTGAATTAATTTATTGGAAATGTGTTCTTGAGTATAAAACGTATAATGTATACCAATATACACGCGTAAAATTGGAACAATAATACATGAATAATATATGACAAATTAACCACTTGATTTTAAGAGAATTAATAAGCCGATATAAGCCCTATTCCAACAAGGATTATTTACATTCTAAAATATAACCAGTAATGAGCCTTGGAACTAAAAAAAATGGTCCGCGAGGTGCGCATTGGAGTTGGAATGGAGGTGAAATACCGAAAACAGTTCTGACCACTCAACTCAGAATATTTTTATATGACATTTGGTATGTTGTAATTATCTAGTACTGTTTAAATAGTGAGAAATACTGTAATAATGGCAAGTGTTATATCCATATTTAAAACAAAAAAACGGTCGAGTTTCCTTCCAACAATTACATTTAGCTTGGTTGTAAACAAATGAGGCCTTCACCCTTTTAAAAATGTGCATCGATTCTTATAATCCATAGGGCATTTCTTTAAAAATTTCTATTTCAGAGTCTTCATTTTTTACTTAAATTTTATATCTTAACCAGGAAATTCCTATTTTTTAAGAGTATTTTAGAGACATAGCATTTTTTCAGTCAAAAATGAGCGTACACACATACCAAGACCAATTCACACAATTTTGGACCCATTTTGGTTAGCAATATCTTTGACATGTTTAAGTTCAGGATTGAGTGAAAAATCTGTATACTCTTTCCAAGCCTTTGTAGGTTACTCCACTTTCATCAATAACTATTTTGTATTTTTCATATATATATATATATATATATATATATATATATATATATATATATATATATATATATAACTAAACGTTAAGCACGCGGGAGCATCTACCTTAGCTGTATCGAGCACTATACTGCAAGCACTGGAACCTATTTAGGATGATATATACATTACATACATACATATCAGTATTCTGGACTAGCATAATTGTACTCTTCTTGACCAGAAGATGAAGATGTGAAGGTGTAGAGCTCTGTAGAACCGTAATGCCAGTCCTGGGCTGCACCTTCTCCCCGGTCATAATAATCAAGACCAGAAAATGACATGCTTCTGCGGTAGTTGTGACTGAAAGGCTCAAAATGATCCGTACTCCGGGATACTTCATGTGAGTACTGGGCACCAGAAGAAATGTGATTTCCCATGTTTTTGGAAGAGCCCGACATATCAATATAGTTGTTCCTTCTCTTCCTGAAATTCGCTGAACGTTGACTAAAGAGACTTGGCCGTACATATTCGTTCTCTGCTGAATCAGTCCTAGGTCTAAAAGCAAATAAAGATAAATAAATAAATAATTATTGGAAAAAGGATTTGATGTAAGAGGGTGGTAAAACAGGTTTTAGCACTGTGATTTTGCGGCTATTTCAGAGTATTTACACAAATGCTTAGATTGCAACTCAACTATGTTTACAATGAATGATAACTGTGCCATGCAAATTGTGATTATCATTAAATGTAAATATATCTCTTCCATATATAAAAATTCAGGAATAAGCCAATTTTTGAACGTTTATTTTAAAGAGCAGTTGTCTAAGCTTTACCTCTGACAACAGTTACTTCTGTGCATAAGAACTGCTACGATGGAAATAACGATAAAGATGGCCCCTATGGCAAAACTTATCAGAAGCGTAGGCACGTTCTCTAGAAAAAAAACAGAGATTAATGACAATTAGTATCATGTTTATAATGTATAAATGAGTGTACGTACAAGCATTTTGTTTATTGGAAACATAATACTTACCAGAAACCTGAACTGGCTCACTAGTGCTACTTGATCTTCTTGTGCCACCTGTAAAACCAAATGAAATGTGAAAGGAGATTGATATTCATCATTATATGGTGCCGAAATCCTTTTAAATCATGATTTAAAGTATGAAACGTTCTTTTAGTTGTTCTTTTGGTTTTTTAGAAACCTTTTTTTATTTGTCCTGATTCTTTTTTGTAAAACAATGCTTAGTTGATATATATAGCATTGACCCTTTATGTCAGTTCTATATGCAACTATGTTTATTTTGGCAAAGGTCCTCTATTAGTTACCTACCTTCTGTACAAATATATGTATGATTTGATTCACAATTTACTGGTCTCCACCAAGCCTTTCTCATAATTACACATTTTTCTTCATAAACTGTATCTAAATCGTCTTCCCAACGGTACTCAAGGATCATCTTTTCTGGTTAGGACAAATATCAGATTGTTGATGTATTAATGGTTTATATTCACCTCACTTGATTTATTTGTAAAATTGTATGACAGTTTCAGAAAGTCTTGCAAATGACAGAATCATAATTACAATGAAATGTGTAAACATAACAATTTTTATCCTGGACGTATATAATTAAAAACATATATTTTCGAATTTGTTACACATCTTTGTACCTTTTCCATTAGCATCCCTCCATTTCCAAAGTGAGTTTGTTAGACCTATCCACAATTCCTTTTCCTTGAGCTTGATTTTCATGTCTGCATTAACTCGTTTCATCATCAGACTGGCCTTTCTCACACGACATGAAGACAGTGCTGAATACCAATTTTTTTTTTCATAGACAGGAAACACGCATGTTCCGTCCATGTTCTCACACCGTTCGGGACATATGTTGCATGCTGTCATTACAATAACTGTTTTAAGATAGTGAAATGTATGACGATGCAACAGTTACTCTAACTATATCAATAGTGTGAAGTGAGGAAGTTTACACGTCATATTTGGCCTTTTTAACAATGTTATCTTTTAAATTCTCATAAAATTTTCATAATTTAATCAGGTCAGCGACCTTGCCTGCAATCATTATATACTGTACAGTAATAAACAAGCCTGTCTCTGTCAGCGTTATTTAATGTATGGTGTTTTTTTTTCAGCTAGAAAACATCTCTCTTCATTTGTACGGTCGGGGATGGGAATGTTAGTTAATTATATATTTTAATAGTGTTTCAATTTATGAAGAAGCCCTTTTATTCATGCCACTCAGTAGTTACCTCTATCAGTCAGTTCAATCAAATCATAAAGGTATGAATAACACTAAAAAAATGAAACTACAATATCAACACCTTTTATAAGTATATATTACATGGAAACAGCTTCAAACATTAGGAGGTATTTTAAACACTCACATGAATGTTGACATATATATCCGTTTAATTTTGTAAAACAATCAGTTGCGTAAAAAAGACCGTCTTCTCTGACAGATGCACATCGCTGCGTTGTTTCTCGTCTTGTAATAACTGTTTCTGCTGCGAGAGTTGTAATAAGAAATACAAATTATTTTTCATACGAAGTGCGGGCAAACAGAAGGCTGTAAACAATAAAGATAGGATTTAAAAATAATATTCAAATAAAGAAACATATATAAGGAAGAAAATATTTAACTGTTATTGACAATCAATAGATATTCTAATGACAAAATCCATTAAATTATGACCGTTGAAACACTTTTATAATCTTAGCAAACAAACTATTCATCCGCGTTGTTCAAGGAGGGGTACAATTGTATTTTGTATTTCTTACCTGATAATGTTTCATTTATCCAAAACCACTTTTCGTCGTCGTATCGTTTTATATTGAGCCAAGTTTCATTTACACTAAAATTTGGCCTGACCAAATCTTGCGGAATTGCGAGAGTTTGGCCCTTTTCCCTACACATACGAGATGCAAAGGCCATTGTCGTGTTTGATTGCATCTTCTCAGCTAAAATATTGATTAATTAATAGTATAGTATAAGCGTCTCTGTCCGAATTATATTTTCAGATTATGTTTATATTACCCAACGGTACGAGGCACAGGTACATTCAAAAGAACGACAACGACTCTAACCATATTCTTTTACCATACATTTTTCATCTCCGAATTAACAAATGGTCAAGTACACAAAGCAATTAAATGCGGCGTTGATTACCTCATGTTCATTATGTAAACAAAAAAAGGATTACTCTATAGACACATTATGCTAAGATATTCAGAAATATATGTATGGCTTGCTTTAACAATAGGTATGTCAAAAAGAAATGTAAATGGTTTTACATTTCTTTTTGTAATAACAGACTAGCGTGGCATTTCAAAACTTTACAAATGTATGTCACATCATGTGTGAGTATAACAAGATAATCATACATTAAATATCTTTTCGCACAATATATTATTGGTCTTTACAAGTATTAAAAATAGATCAAAGCCTATCAATATTACAAAGGTAAAGATAACCATACGATTTGTATTTTCCTAAAACTTCTAATAAAAAGTATTAATAATTATTATTTGCTTAATTGATGTTCTGTTGTATTCGCGGTGCCGAGGAATAGTACATATATTAAAGACACAACACGTCATTAATATATCAGAGCCAATCTCTAGGGTCTACCGGAGAAGTGCCGGATATCCAGTCATTGACCATCCTGTCTTTACATAACTAATGAGTCATTATGGGCTACTATCAAGGGCCACACAGCAAAAAATAGGCTACATTCTAGTAGTAAAAGTGTTAGACCTTCATATAGAATAATTGTTTTCCTCGATAATAATGTTATGAATCCTTACCTTTTTTCATGTGTGACATTTTAGAGCCCATGCTTTCTGTAACTATCATATTTGTATACCAGATTAGATTTAAACTGCATATTTGACATATTTGGTATGGCATCATACAGTTGTCACCAAGCCTTTGGATAGCCATGTTTAAAGAACAGCAGCACATGTGGAACTGTTTGAAGGGTCATGAAATGATTGAAATGTTTGGTAGAATAATAGTTGCTGTAATTCCTGTTGAATGTCATAGGTGACAAGTGCTGAGTACAGATACACAGACCTAACACATAAGGTCATACAGTTGTCATGGTTATTGACATGAGTGATATTTGTGGAGGGAACATTGACTTTAATATTAATGAAAATGCTAATAGCTTAAACATAGTAACCATAGTGAATTATCCTGTAAGTTTTAAAACCACCACGAAGAGCTGGCATAAAAAATAATAATTTCCCTGGTGTTATTTGAAGGATCCAGATAAAAATGAAATTAAAATTATTACATAGACGGATAACATAGCTAATATGTTCCTGGAATGTTTTCATTATTCTATGTAATTGACAATTTCGAAAAGAAAATTTAGAGGCCCGTTATGACATTCTATGCCCTAGTGGTTATGTCGAATTACTCTAAGCACAGCCACGTGTAGACACTAGATAGATTTATATTTGTACAAATATATTGGACAAACTATACAAAATAAGCTTCGGCCAAATTAAAGTTGTTTAGGAAGCAGGAAAGTAAGTTTAAAATAGTTTAAAATATTATCATACAGTTTACTTTCCATAGAGATTTGATTGTTTTTTTTTTTTTACTTCCTTGTATGTATTTATGGAATGTTGAATCACACTAAATTAGGTAACAAGATTATCTCGAGAGATTCAGCAATAAAATTGATCTGATAGGGTGCGGTGGTGATCGATGGCTATAAAGTCGCACTTTCGCCATTTTCTAAAATTACTTGGTCAATGCCAGAATGGTTGCCATCAATTGACAAGTATGTACACCCGATAACAACAGTGATGCTGAGTATTCAAGAATATTCACTTAAACGTTAATGTAGTTATCCTAAGTGTATCAGGACATACGCCATTAACACTGTGCCCTTACATGAAAGATATTACTTTTCCTTTAATTTAATTCAGCAGTAAATATCAATATTTGTTCAGAACACTGGAAGTGATATCATGAGCATAGTGCTAACTTTTATAATTGTCTTTTATTACGTCATCAGTGTTTCTTATACACAGAAACATGCGTTAGACAAGCGTTGGATCCCACTTTGAAATTGTATATTTTATCAAACTTCTGAGAGAATTCCCTTACAGGTTCTTTTAAATATTTATATGAATCTCACACATACATACGAATAACCATGGCATGTGTAACAAGAACAATACATTTAATAACATAAAGACATTTCTGGGATAATTATCCACACAGTATGGCAAACACTGTCGTAGTAACCACTGTCACAAACAAATCCAAGAACACAGAGTCCTTGCTAAACCTGCAGTTAATCCACACAGCTGGAATAACACGACTGAATGATATTGTCCGTGCCGAATGAACTCTGACTGCTGATCACATGAAAGTTCTGGAATGCGGGTCTGTGTACATACATAATTCATAAAAATACTCCAAGAAACACTCAATGTGTATAGATACTTAAGCGGTAATCTCAGCGTTCACAAGTGAGAAACTCTTCTCTCCGTGAGTTATATCACCGATGATGTAGGTTCTGCTCTGAATAAATATAGCGCTACCGGCACTGTGATCATGTCCGTTAGACCACACCAGCCATCACTGATATACCGTTAACTCATACTGGTTAATACCAGTCTCCACATATGGACATGACAACTGCTCACGTCTATGTTTAATAGAGCGGGAATATCAGCGAATGTCTTAAGTCCAATGGTCTGCATTTGGGTTTACCACGGCTGACGACCATCATCCACTCAACAGAAGCCTCGCTGGCTAATCTTGACCTTTGACCCTTGACACGCTTGGAAATCGTCCCCCTCGACAAACCACTCATTGCCTTGCCATACTGTGCCGGTTAGATTCCTGATGACCACCAACAATGTGGAAGGCTGTTCCTGGTTATTTTTTAATCATCTCAGAAGTCGGCGTATTATCTTAACCTGTCTCTCTACGTAAATACATAATGGACACACCGGTTTAAAAAAAAAACTGGGTGCGAGGAAATCGTGCTAGCACCTGTATTTTCATTAAAGATTACAGCAGAAGAATGATTCTAAAGAAAAGTGACTTGAACATTCCCACAGTGACATAAATGAACTTTTATTGGCAGCAAGGAAAACACATGGGTTCACGTAAGTTCCAGCGCTAGGACTACCGGTCAAGATGGCAGCCTGAACGGTCACGCATTCATGTGCTTCTGTATAGATTCAACATTTCCACTCGATAATATGTCAATACCTTCAAGTGATAAAACGAGGTCAATGAGCAAAACTGACTAACAAAGCATAGTGCAAGCTAGCAGGGACAAATACGTTGAAACAACCCCGAAAAAATGCGAAAAGTAGCACGTCTCAAACGGACACAGACGCACTGAGCTCTCAACAGATAAGCGGCCATATTGTCGCTATTATAGATGCAAACTATTAGCAGCAGGGTTGCTTTAAAAAAATAAGGATTCCTTGAGTGATAACTTTGTTAGCATCAAGAAAGATGTGGCTGCAATTGAAAAGAAATATATGAAAATAGACAGAAAAATAAATTCAGTTACTCAGAGTCTAGAATATACACAATATGATATTGAAACAACGTCTTGAAAGCTCCGAGGCAGAAAACAAATCTTTGAAATCTGGAATAAAAAGGCTAAAAGCAGAGAACAATAAGAAAATGCGCAAATCACTGTAATGAAAGAAAAGCTTCTGGACTTAGAGAGACATAGCAGGGGTGAAAACTGCATTGATATTGTGTCAAAATATATCCATGAACAGGGGTTACTCGGTGATAAACATATTTCAGATATCAAAGTGAAAATCGAGAACGCACACAGGACAGGGAGAGCAAAATCAAAGGGACACAGACATATTATTGACAAACTCTATAGCAGGCCCATACTAAACGCAGTTCTCAAAACGGAGAAGGCAAACCACAATCGGAGTCAACGTTCAAACTTCTTTGTTGAAGACCTTGTCAAAGAGGACTATTTCCTGAAAAGAAAAGCCCTGCCACAAATAAGTAAGGCTCATACCGTCAATCATAAGGTCCGCCTTTGCCGCGGGAAGCTTGGCAAAGAGGTGACAATCCACCACTCCAAGCCCACTTAAAAATCGAGCATGACGCCTGTACGCTATTTTCCACTGTACCACGATAGCGTGTACCGCCTTAGCACCACCAGCATTCCGTAAGCCGCAATCCCGAATCTTGCAGCTGACAACTGTGAATTAGCATATACTTAGCCTTTTCTCTGTCATTCTCCGATTACAGTCGAGACTTTCCGAAGTGAGTGCATAACGATAGACTGGTCCAGGGAATATGTATTTATCTGTAGATTGTAAACCTTATGCCGGAACCAGTCTTCAACGCCTGGCAACAGAAACTTGTTTTTAAATAAAAACTTGTATTCCTGAAGTCCTATCATCGCCCGGACCACGTCCGTGTGTTGGGCGTATGTTATATTATTTTTCTGTTCAGAAAGTATAAATTTCAGATTCAGGAACTGCACTCAGCAACAATGAGTAAGTATCATGTGTTTTGTGTTTGATCATGAATTCTCCCCTCTAATAAGCTTTATATATATATATATATATATATATATATATATATATATATATATATTTATATATATATATATTGCAGAGCCATCAATTCCAGTTTTGATCTGTCTTGTAGATCTAGAACTAGGCCTACATATCAGGCTACTGGTGGTACTTGCTGGTGCTGGATCCGGCCGAGACTGGTGTCCCGATCACTTTACTAGATTGTTAGGTTATTATATAAGTTTTGTTATAGCTGGGGCTGGGTTTGTGTATTGGCCATATAAATATATTATTACTTTTTTTTATATTTGCTCAAAAATATGAATGGCAGTCAACTTTCAGCGAATCTGGAACGGCAGTCGGCAGAAATGTGAAAGTGACAAGTGTTTAATGAATAACTTTTCTCTACAATATATTATGCAGAGACATAAATTTTGTGTTTGGTGGGTCTTCCCTAATAATACTAATTATTAATTCTCGACTCCCCTATCAGCATTAACTATCTGCTGGCACTGGGCACGGCAGTTGTTTATTATGCTGTAAACAGTTCCAGATGCTTTACCAATATTTTGAAACCTGTAACTGTTAATGATACAGGTTGTAGTAGTGGGTACAACTCTAAGTGACACTATTTTTATTTTCAACTTACAACTACTGAATAGGCTACCAGTGGTGCTTGATTATGCTGGACCAGGCCCAGACTGGTATTGCTGTTGTATTGTTAGGCTGTCGGGGTATTATTGATCTGTTATTAGAATGTTAATTTTGTATGTTTATCTTGTTTAATGTCTGACATACATCTGAATAAGCTGCAGATGTTATTTATAACTTATTATTATTACGTTTGATAACTTATTGTCAGTTCATTCCCCCTTTTTGAAGTGGAACCTTCACATTTGGATAAAGATTTTAAGTACTATAAATAATATCCAATAAATGTTTAAATCATATAACTGAATTGTCACACAGTATGTATTTGCAGTATCCATATATCACTTAGGGTAAAGAAAATGTAAATAGCATATATATTTAAATTTATTAAACAATAATGCAAGGATATTAATCTTGTACTATTAGGGATAATACCGTGCAACCAAACTTGTAAATTAACCTGGATAAGGAATTTGTACTACAGTGTCTGTATTAGACATCTTCAACTTGTTAATTTGGCAGAAACCTTATAAAATCTTAGATTATATGAACACCAATCTTAAATATAAGATTGCTTAGTTAAAATACATCTATGACATCTTTACCATTTATTCTGACATTTGTATAATATATTTAAGTGGAATATAAAGCAATTGTAGTTTTAAGAAAGAGCCATAAACAGTCCTTGTATTTTGCCACAACCCTCTTCAACATCACATTTGACAAGCACTGTTGCTGCTGTACTAGTACCAGCAGCACCCACTGCATGTAAGGACCAGGAAATATATTATACACGACACCACAGACATGATTTAAGTATATGTGGCTTGTTATGTTTTATTTCTATTTGGTCTCATTCAAGTTTCAAATCAAGACAAAAGACAGGATATGGAAATTATATATATATATATATATATATATATATATATATTTTTTTGCTGAAGACAAATACCATATACAAGCTAAACTCAACAGGATATTATACTTTCATAGATAAGGGAGCAATAGACATAGCTAATTGTAAGCATGACAGATATATGTAATATTGCATCTTTGAATGTAAGAGGTTTAGGTAGTAATGTAAAAAGAAGAGAAAAATTTTATTGGTTGAATAGAAAAAAAAATATGATACAGGTTTTCTTAAAAAAACACACAGCAGTTAAGAGAATTAAAAAAAAATGGAAAACCAAGTGGGGGAATCAAATTTATTTGAACCATTTCACAAATCAAGCCAAGTGAGTCAGTATTTTAATAAATCACAAATCAGGTATCCATGTTAAAGACATTATGACAGAAAAATGTGGAAGGTTTCTAATTGTTAATACTACAATAGGGATCAATAATGTAACCTTAGTAAACTTATATGGGCCAAACGAAATTGAACCAGAGTTTTTCTGTATCTTATGAGTACTATAGCCATCTTACATACAGATAAACTGATTAATACTAGTGCGTTTAATGAAACAATAAACCCTACCGTTGATAAAGAAGGTGGAAATAAACACACTCAAGAAAAATCACGACCGATTGAATTACAATGGATGGAACTTGCACAACTGAGAGACATCTGGAGAGCACAACGTCCAGGGACACTTAATTATACTTGGCATATACACAATCCAAAACCTCTGTTTCGTCGTCTTGATTACTTTTTAAATATTGATAGTCTTTGTTATTAAATTTATTATTCTGACATTGATGTAGATATAAAACAGATCATTAACTGATAAATATAGGTTTAATGTCAAGTCATCATCCACGCGGGCCAGGTTACTGGAAACTAAACTGTTCCCTTCTCGAAGATGAGACTTATATAAAACAGATTAAAGAATTTATAAAAATGACTGTTTAATATAATATAGAAGCTAACCCAGTCACACTGTGGGATACGTTAAAATGTCAAAAAGAGGTAAAAGCTTAAGCTCCTAACAAAAAGAAAAGATTTTTTGATAAATTAATTCAATTAGAAAAAGAAATGAGCAAAGCACTTTTCTAATATAATGAAACTCAAAACCTACAAGATAAATGCAAATGGGAAATATAAGTAAATACTCATAAATCCTTCATTGAGGAACAAATCAGGGGAGCTTAGTCGGATGCAGATCCAGATGGTTCCTGAAGCAGATAAACCAACAAACTATTTTCTTCATTTAGAAAAATAGAAACTTTGAACAAAAATTAATTCTAAAGCTAAAAGATAAAAATGAAAAACTCAGAAAGGATAAAAAGACGAATTCTGAAAAAAAAACAGTTTTAGTTTTATAATGATTTAAATACATTTGTTGTAACTCAAGTTGACTGTACCCTCCAGTTGATTACAAAAGAGGGATGAAAAACACTAAATGAAGAGGAGGCCCACATTTTTTAAGGAGATCTTTCTCCGTCTGAAATTCATAAAACAATAACATCCCTACAAATCAATAAAACACCAGGGCCTGATTCCCAGCAGAATATTATCAAACATTTAGGCTGGATAAAAAAAATACTTCATGGATGCTATTAAATATTCATTTGAGAACAATAAACTGCCATTTACAATGCGCCAAGGCATCATCTGCCTTATCCCTACGAAAGAAAAAGGTTCTCTATTATTGAACAGCTAGTGCCTCTCTCTATTTTGAATACAGATTATAAAATATTTGCCAAGACCTCAGCTATTAGACTGAAAACTACACTTCAATCATCCACTCTGATCAAACAGGTTTTATGAAAAATAGATATACTGGAGAAAATATAATCAAAATTACAGATATATTTGCACATTCAAATAAACATGAGATGATATCAATAGATTTTGAAAAAGCCTTTAATTTTTTAGAATGGTACCACAATCAAAATACATTACAGTTACTAAATTTTGGACTACATTTCAGGAAATGGGCATATACTTCATTCAAATATTAACAGTTGTGTCATAAATCCAGGATGAGCAACGATATACTTTCCTATAATTCGAGGTCTGGGGCAAGGTTGTCCCTTGTCTCCCTACTTATTTATACTAGCCTCAGAAACTGTAGCTGTTAAGATAAGGAATAATGCAAAAATTAAAGGTGTAAATATTAGGGGTATTGAACATAAATTAATTCAATATGCAGACGATACAGTTGTTACTCTCTCTGGTGGTTCCAAGTCTGTTAAAGAACTTCTTAAAACATTTGAAATGTTTTACAAAATCACTTAACTAAAAGTAAATGTTAAAAACAAACTGTAGCCATGCCTATGACACACTATGCTAATGAATAAAATAATATAGATAGGTCAAATTGGAGCACTGAACCAGTAAAGTATTTTGGGTACATCTCTCTATCCTGACTGGAGATAAATAAAAAACATTAATTTCAAAGAAATCCTCAGCAAATTAAAACAATGATACATGTATGGTTATACAGAGGTATATCACTGTCAGGGAATATTACCATTATAAAAGCCCACATCTTATAGCAACTGATGTATTCACTGCAAGTGTTACCATATCCATCCTTGCTTATATAAATTATATTGAATCCTTACTTTGGAAATTTATATGGTGTAAACAAGACAGGACAAAACGAACTACTCTAACAGCACAAGCAGAAAAAGGGGGACTTGATTTGGTACAATTGAAATCTAAATTTGATTCTTTAAGAATTTCTTGGGTAAAACGTTTGTTGTTGGGTCCATTGGATAAAGGTTGAAGGCAGATTGTTAATTTAAGAGACTGGGCTTTTACCTATTCAAATGTTACCTTAAGTCAAGTGACACAGATAAATTTGATAAAACATGCAATCCATTCCGAAGAGATTTTTTTAAATTCATTGTGCAAATACAATGAAAATGTGTAAACTCCTGACGAAATTTTAAGCTGAGAGCTATTTTTCAACTCTCATACAAAAATAGATAAAGTAACGTCGTATAATAAAGATTAATATAATACAGGTTTAACAAAACTGTATGATGTTTTAAAATATAATGGTAAAACTTATATATTCAAATCTCATGCAGAACTTGTAGAATGTACAAAAGCAAAAATTGGCAATTTGCAGTATATGTGTTTAATCGATGTTTTCCCAGCTGTTTGGAAAAGAACAGTGAAAACATGTATAAACATGGGTAGCTACAGTTCATGTAAAGCAAAAATTGAAACAGTAATGAACATAAAAAAGTAACACACAAGGTTTATAATGATTGAATTCTAACTGCCTATACGGAACCCAAAAAGGCTATTTGGTTCTACATTATAATATCTATATTATTTGTTGTTAGTTGATTTGTGATTGTAGTGTACTGTTATAGTAGTTTCTGTAATGTAAGATGGTTTATGGAATAATAAAAAACAATTCCAACGCTAATTCCGACACATGATAATGCATACAACCAATAAAATTACTGAATAAGTTCTTATCTTAACATACTATATATACTTAAATGACAATAAAATAATAAATAGAATAAAACTTGTCAAAGCCCTCTGGTGACACATGTGCAAGCAAAACACATTAAAGAGAAATTCTGCCCCAACAACTCAGAAGAACTATTCATGGTATAGAAATAATATGTCGAAACATAAAAAAATATACATAAAAATAATATAGTAAAATTGTAGTTTTTATAGAAAATTATTTGAAGGGGATACATGTTATATGTCATTATAAAGGCTACAAAGCTTTAAAACATTCAATTTTTTTATTCAAGGAACGTTTATAAATCCAGAAATATTACACAAATTATTTACTCCGATCTGGAAAGAGCGCCCCACAATTATTCTTATTACTGGCTTAGATTAAACTCTCAACCTACAAGAAATCTGTCACACGGTTGTACTTGTTACTTTCTAAGAGTCTTCTTATATCGGCATATACATATACATTTACATATCGGCAGTCTACAGGGGTGGTGGAAACTCGGAAAAAAACATCGGCCTTGGACGGGTCACTTACAACCCACTCGCGTAGCCAGGTCGGGGATCGAATAGGGGTAGGGAGTGACTGACGTCTGCTCTTTAATCGAACCTCTGTAATGTGAGCAGCTTGGGATTGGATACCATAAATATTACTGCCACTTAATTTGAATATCTCTAGTTTAGCTCATATTTTAAGAGCATATTCACTTGACGCATCTACTATCACTCTGAATTTAAAATATAAAAGTAAAGTTTTATAATTAATTGTCAATATATATATATATACATAATTTATATATATAAATATATATTCATAACATATATAGCTAGACATAATGAACATAGAATGTAAAAAAAAAACACACAAACACGGGAAAGTTGTGTGCAGTGAATGTTCTGTCAGAAAATCTGAGTCAATTAATTCCATTATTCAAATCACTTAACATTTTGAACAGTTTAAACCGGTGAAGCAGCATTTGTATGTAGCATCATAAGTGCTGGACCAGAATTTTATCCTCTTAGCCTATAGAGTCCCCTTCTCAAAATTGCCAATACGTTTATTCTTATGCTGGAGGATATCTCTTCAAGCTTTTTCAAGAGAAATACAGCTTTTCAAGTTACTGGCATAACTGAGATAAGCTTCCACTCATGTTATTACAAAAAGTAGCTTTTTTCCCTCTGGTTTTATAGAGTATAATGATTGTCACATCAAAGTAGGCATATCGATCTAATATAATTTCCGAATTAGTTGTGTATTTTCGTCTACGTTTTTTTACTATCACAAGAATATTAAATTTAAGCTAACATGTGACCTGTCCAAATTAAAATAGTATTGTTAGTACGCACGTAACTATTTAATGCTTAGCCATTGAGTTAAGAAGCCTATTATAATGATTTTACAAACAGACAGAAATACACCTCTAAACTTTGTACATTTGTTTGTTCGTTATAATTACAGCTTAACAATAAATAATTGATAATATTTGTGTTTTTGATAATTAAAAATATAACATATATAACGAACCGAAAGTTAAATAGAATGACTTCAAAGCGGAAAGAACTATGAGGTGCTCTCATCAGTTAGGAGGAGTGCATACTTTCTAGAAAAAAACAGGTGCCCATATTAGATAAACAATAAAGAGGAGGAATAAGTACTGCCCAAAACTGTACACTGTATATAAGAGTCCACTAAGGGAGGCACCTGTGTGGGCCTGTATTATAAATATAATCTAAGAAGTTATATTTCCCTCCGTGAATAACGAACACAAACAAGAGTATGAATCCACATAGACTTTGCCCTGTAACACGTGTCCTGATTTGCCTATGAAAAAAGTAGGCCATTACCTGTCACTATACCGGTCGCTCACGAGAAGACACCATCATGGATTACATATTATTATATGTACATCTTATTATGTGCAGCCAGTACATTATTGGTAAGTTTATTCTATTGGAATATGTTGTTCTCTAATAACTTTACACCGTGACTTGACATAATGATTCCAACCCTTTCCCTGAGGTAGTTAGGTTAACTGAACACTATTCCTGTATAATACTGCCGACTTATACTTATTGATAACTCTTCACTTGACCCGTGGGCCGATAAAGGAAAACATGCAACTAGGACATGTTGCACTGATCATCACACTTATCAGACAGGTTAATGATTGATATATACGTTTTAAGAGGCAATAGTCCAGCTGTAAAGGGAAGAATTGTGCAAAAAGTGAAAAAAGCATGAAACTTGGTATAATAGTTGGCCAAACCATACTTAAAATTTTCAGATATAGGTCCAAGCGGAATTCATCCGATCTTGGTCAAAATCCAAGATGCTTTGCCGAGGTAAGGGATGAAAGAAAATTAGGTATCCTGTCTGGGATCAGTGGGAGCTTCACATTTCAGTGAATGATAGGCAGGGTTTTCGAAAATCTACAAACATGTTATTTAATTTTACGATCAATTTATCATTCATGTAAATCTTGATTAGTTCAATAAAAAATCAAATAGTTCTGCTGAAATTTAATTAACATGTTCTAGTTAAAAGTATTTGAACACCGTATCTGTTTAAAAGGAAAGACTTTTATTTATAATGAATTTAGAGTACATGCGTGCATGACAAGATACGCGCTTATGTAGAAGCTCACACCTGTGTGCTGTATGGATTCTGAGCTTCTTTTGCCATGAAGTGATGGCTTTCAGACTGTTTGTTGGCAAGGCAAGAAAACAGAATCCACCAACATTAAAGGTGCGCAACATGTTACTGTATGCTGCCTTTGTACTATGGTGATGAATGCATGAAATAAGACTCATGCAGATTACTAATTTAGTGACATGGTGACGATGCAGACTTTAGGCTGCATGATCGACGGAAAGAACCGACACATGTGTCAGAAAGTTTCACTGGTATTTGCTGAGATGCAATTTTTGTGATATAAAACTTGTTCCTTCCCAACGAGTTGCCATTAAAATTCACTTTGCAATACTGCGTTGGTGTCAACAAAATACCTTTATTTGCTGACATTATGCACATTTGTAGATTCATTTAGTACATGCGTATATATTGTTAGAAATATTCACCACGTGTGAATCGGTGCTGCCAGGTTCAAGCTAGCTGATCTTTCATGGGTGGATGCTAAGAAAATGGTACACCAAGACGGAAGATAGAAAGTGTAATTCACAAAACAAGGTTGAAAGATAATGCACCCAGAGGTTCAAGACATGCATTCTTTATTGATAAACTTGATTACATAAAAAATCAGCACAAAGTTTGGTTTGAGTTTTTATCGACTTGATTGGTGATTGTAGCTTTGCTGCCTTTCAGCATTGAGCTCTGGCAGCCTTTGTACTTTCCCTTTGTGCCAGTTTTATGCCCAAATGCAGAATGCTCTGGAAATTTGTATTTCATACCATTCGCTTCATCAAGGGAACATATATTTATGAGGATAGACTACTCCTGAATATTATTAAAAAGAACAGAACAGTTTATTACATTATTTTTTTTGTAATATTGCCAGCAAATATAACCTTGCCTGAATATTTTCTGTTATATTTTGCAGGACAAGAGCGTTTTTCTTCTAGTAAAACGCCCACAATTCCAACTTAATATCGGTTCTTTTTATCTTATGTGCAAAGTTCAGTCCGACCTACAATCTTGCATTCTGTGTACATGATTATAAATTATTTCAATAAATGAAGCAAATATTTATTATTTCTAATTATTATTATATTTATAAAAAGTGTGCATTATGTAGGCAAACGAAGTATTTTAAGATATTACTTGGAAATGCAAAGTTAGCTAATTGGTAAGGATCATAAACCAGATTATCAATGTAGAAGGTAACCGGCAAACTGCACAAGTGTCTACAAGTGTCCAGATTCTGTCATGCACCATCACCACAGTACAAAGATAGCATATACGGAGTTAGAACGTTGCCTTGTGGTTAAGGACGTGTTTGTAGGTCCCCGGTTCTCACCGCATAATGGTGAAATTTCGCCACAAACCATGAGATTTTCTCTAATGTCTTAACGATAGGTTATGACTTCTTTCTACAACATACCATCTTTATAATACGGATAACTTCATTCTCATTCAGTAGAAAGTGATACCAACAGGCCTCAATCTATCACTTTAAAGGGAAGCGTAGCATACAGCATAATGTGATGAGCCACTAAATATGTACTGATTCTGTCTTCATGCAAGCAAAGAGTCTTGAAGCTGCACCGCCACCTCAAGGCAAAAGAGCCACAACTTATAAACAAATACAATTTATTTTACATTGATTGTACTACTGTTTATAATAACTACTACAAGGCATTTTCCGTGGCTCGGATGGCGAAGTGGTGGATTGAATCAGAGGACACGAAGAAAACAACCGGCTCTGTATGGACCACAACAATCCACTCTCATAGCAACATCGGGGACAGAAACTTGGTCGCCAGTGAAGAGGGCCAGGCGTTTTATCAATCGACTGTCTTTTTCATTACATTTAAAGAGACATAGTGTTCAAATACTTAAAATTAACAAATATATTAAATTTCGGCAGGATAATCAACAAACACGTTTTACCCTTAGATGTGCTGGTAAAAAAAAGGTAATTTTAGCACAATTTCAATACCAACAAAATCAGACTTTATTCACACATGCATGATACAGACCTGGAACCCTTATAAATAATGCATTCCAGGACAAATACAACCGACTATATTGGTATTTTATATTTTGGTGGCCATCTTGGCCGCCATCTTTGAGTTTTATCAAGATATTGTGATTTCCGTTCGGCC